>OX637504.1:4258438-5677918 GCA_951799955.1 Apamea anceps | reverse complement strand
TTTAGTGACGTGAGTTTGGCACTGAACTCGTGTCGTATAACTCGTATAATACGAGTATTGCCCAATACGAGTATAACGGTCTATGTGTCACTGGTTAAAGCTTATTGGCATTTTCCGAGGAATTGATATTTACTGAAGTACTCATAATTCTGTAAAGGGCAAACGATAAGAAATAGGGCAATTTCGTTCATTTTTTGTTTGCATTTCTAGAAGTCATTTCACGTCATCAAGCGTGTTTTATTGATTGATTGTTGCGTGAAAATCTAATATCGGACGTTGAGTTTGAGTAATATAATTATGTAGAGATTTCTAAATTGATAGTTCACATTATGTACGTATTTCATGTTTTAGCACTACGCTTTGATTCTACAGGATTTTCCTACCGATTTCATCTTCTATACTTTTAATAAATCTGTAGAAGTGAAAATTCTGTACATTGAAAATATCAAAAAAATAAATGGCAGGGGGTGTTACTAGACCGACACCGAACCCAAAAATGTGATTAAAAAAATTTTTGTCTGTCTGTCTGTCGGTCTGTCTGTCTGTCTGTCTGTCTGTCTGTTTGTTCAGGCATCACGCAAAAACTACCGGTTCGATTACGTTGAAACTTGGTATAATTATTCTTTAATATCCTGGGCACCACACTGGGTACTTTTTATCCCGGAAAAGTATATACAATAAAAAACAAACTTAATTTTGCGGTTCGATCCCTAAACCCGATTACTGTACCAACCGCAAATAATAAGTTTGTCGTAGGTTACGTTACCCGCAGTCGAGTTCACTAAAGTTATGCTCTAAATGTAGTGCTGAAGGTTGAATTTGGCTTGCACCATTCGCAGCACACGCGTGGCGCGCGGCCGCCACGGATCGCTACCGTATATAAGGATATTTTTTGAACTTTGATTTGAACGGACGTGTTGAGTGGCAAGCGTTCGTTATTCTAAACCGTGTTTTTCAGTGCGACCTTTTTTATTTCTATTAGTTTTTAGAGTTATTTAGGTTTATTTTTATAAGTCGTAGGTATAGATTTTAATTTTAAAGTATAGGTAGTATATTTGATAGTGTACGTAGTGACCGTAGGTTATTTTATAATACTGTTAGGTAAGATTAGTCATTCGTATAGATATTAGTTTTTAGGGATTTTGCTTATTTATTGAGTTTAGTTATCATCAGAAATAGGTTTATTTAGGTAGGTAGGTATTTTATTTTCTGTTATTGAGTTTTTTTTTTTTTATTATGTAGGTACATATGTAAGGATATCATATAGGTACCCTCTTAATCACCACTAATGAGACACAATTGGTTTTCTATTGTAATTAGCCACAAAGGGCCCGCGAGATAGATGGCATCCTGGGGAAGCACATACATTTTATCCTGTTAGCACGTTCCCGTGGGATAATTTCCGACATCCACGCGGGCGAAGCCGCGGGCAGAAGCTAGTACGCACATAAAATTGTTTGTAATTTCGGCAATTTATTTCATCAAATTTTCCAAAAACGTAACTCATCTTACACCTCAATTACTCTGTCAATACAACAACACAACACACAATTACAGTTTGTCAAATTTCTTTAAAAGTTTTTCAACTTTATCGCATTCAGGTTCAAGCTTGATTGGGAAAATTTGCCAGTTTCGGGTAGCTTGATGTGCTGGCGTCTGCACTATTTATATGTCGGAGATGGTATGCCCGTCTCTCCTTAACATCAGGCATATTTTTCAATTACTGTGGGCGTACTATGGGTAGTGTTGGTTAACACAATAGAAAAACGGTTTGCACTTCAAATCTGATTATAATTTACGAACAAGTTAGTCACACTAGCGAATCACGCACTATAGGTACACGTTCAACGATACGGAACGCTGACAGTTTCTGAGCACATGTTGTTCGTACGATGTCCAATGATTCGATGATCCCGAGAGCTCTGCTTACACCCGTCTTGTAGTCGCTCTCGTCCCACCACGAACTCAGGCTAGACTCTGTCTGGAACGTCAGCGCCACGAGGTGGCGCTGACGTTCCGAATAGTCAAACGAATGACTCCGACATATATATAATTTAAAAAAAGCGACGCTCAATTACCATTAAATCAACGCTTTTTATATACGACACGTGTGTAGATTACAGTTAATTGGAGTTGAAAATCGAGTTCGTAGTTTGGTGTTTTATCTACAATTGTGTCATTCGTATGGTCTATTTGATGTTATTAAAAGTAGGAATAATTTCATTCAAGGTTTGGAAGAAGATAAGTATAATATGTAGTTTATATAAAATCAAAATCAAAATAAAAGCTTATTACTAAATGCATATGAAAGTATATAGCAGTACTTATAAAAAAAAAACGCTTTTTTAATGTTTTTCGTTCTGTCAGTGTGTGTGTGTGTTCCGGCTATTTTACGAAAAAGCTGGACGGGACTTTCACTGGAAGAGAGCTGATGTCATAAAGAGTACCTTTATTTTAGAAAAAGAATTAGGGTTCCGCGAAAAAAATTAGAGAACCAAAGTTGTCGACATAGCTCACAGAATAAGGAAGCTGAAGTGGCAATGGGCCGGCCATATTAGACGTAGAACCGATGACCGTTGGGACGTGTTCTTGAGTGGAGACCGCGAATCGGTAAATGTAAGGTGGGACGCCCTCGGGCTAGGTGGGCGACGATCTTCGCAGGATGGCTGGTAGTAGCTGGATGAGAGTTGCCGAAAATCGAGTTAAATGGCGTGCAATAGGAGAGGCCTATGTCCAGCAGTGGACTGCTATAGGCTGATGATGATGAAAAAAAAATTAAACCCATGAAATCCAATTTGCTTTACGAGATACACGCGAACGAAGTCGCGGGCACAGCTAGTCAATCAATAATATATCATGTCTATACCTATAAAATCATAGAAGTACGCATTGTCTGGCCTAAGTATAAAGCTACTCGATTAACATGAAGATTAATTCTGACTTTCCAAATGGATGTAGACGCCAATAATTGGATATCATTGAATTACTGTTTTGCATACAATAGCTCAATATACTATAGGAATCGTTCAAGTTATATATAAACTCACTTATATGCTACTGTTGAAGCTATGTGTCTAGATTTTAATATGATGTGATGGATTCATGAAAAATAATTTGATTTTGATACTATAATGATTGAAATGACGATAAAGTTAATTTTGAACGCTGGAAATTGAACAGGTGTCGTTATCAAACCAACAGATCTATTACTCAATTAACCAATCGGGCGTTCCCCGATTGGTGCCCCTGGCGCTTCCCTTAAGGGAAGCGCCAGGGTAGCCGCGAAATTGATATTTTTGATGAAATAGTCATTCAATAGGGTTATATAAACTTAGAGGGTTGTATTGATGATTTTAATGATTACAATTCTGTAAATACATAGGTACTTGTTACGGTCGCGAATCATATTTTGTACCTGCAAATTGCAAAAACGTAAAAAAATTAATTTTGCGGGTTAGCCTGCCCTTCCCCGCTAAGGTGTGGTCGCCCGAACGAGAGTTGGCAGAAGAAATAATACAAAAACCACAGACAATGACTACGTCAGCAATGGGTCGCGCAGACATAATTAATTGTTCCCTTTGTACATTAATAATAATAATAATAATAATAATAATATCCCTGGACATTTCACACAGCGCCATCTAGTCCCAAGCTAAGCAACCTAATGCTTGTGTTATGGTAACAAGATGGCTGATAAACTACTTATATACATTTTTTTTTTGTAAATACATACATATTATAGATAGAAAAACACCCAGACTCGGAACAAATACATGTAGGTCATACAAATATTTGTTCCGTGCGGGAATCGAACCCGCGACACGCAGCGCAGCAGTCAATCGCTTAACCACTGCGCCAACCGTGCCGTCAACATTCTTTGTCGTCTGTAGCAATATTAGGTTGTAGCCTTGGTACAGACGCCAGCACATCAAGCTACTACAATCTGTCAAATTTCTTTAATAGATTTTCAACTTTATAACTAAAGCGTTAAGGTTCAAGGTAGATTGGGAAAATTTGACAGTTTCGGGTAGCTTGACCTGCTGGCGTCTGTACATATAGGCGCCTTCGTTCCCTACCCATTTGGAGAACAATACTCGTGTAGGGTGCAAAATTATGTTAGACTCACTGGGCGTCACTTCCGTCGCCAGTCAGTTTAAAATGCGACTCATATTTCAAATTAAACGAATAAACAAATATAATTATGCGTTTTGAATGTTGTGTCTGGTCCTCTGCTATTGACTGGAACTCGCTATTTTTGGTTCTTGACGTAGTTATCTTCTGATACGTCCAAGTTCAAGCCAAGGAGCAGTGGTGGCTCAGTGGTAATGACCGCAACTTACGAGTTGTAGGTTGAAGGTTCGAACCCAGACAGGCGCTTTACTCTGTTTAAATTGTTTCATCACCACTGCTTTCAAAATATTGAAGGAAAACATCGTGAGAAACCGGCATGTCCTAAAATCAACAATTCGAAGACATGTGACATCTACCAATCCGCACTGGGCCCGCGTGGTGGATTACGGCCCACTATCTCTCATAGAGAGGAGGCCTCTGTCCCAGCAGTGGGATCATTTTATAGGCTGACGTTCAAGTTTTCCACAGCGACTTTTTGGCTTTGTGGCCCTAAGACGTAAAGCTATCCTAATATCTAGGAGCACGTCCCTAACCTTAATATACACACACAATAAATTGTGCTTTACTTTTGACACGACGGATTTGGGGAGCAAATGGGGGTGTTATTTTCTTCTTTTTTATTGGTGCTAGGGGTCTTTGGCTCTGTTATTTGTTTATGACACGCCGTTGGAATGTGCCGAATAAATTTCGGCTAAAACTTTCGACTACTGGTTTAATCGTAGCAAAATCTTCCGTAACGTATTCATTTTTAAGTAACCTGTTTGTTATTTTTTCTCATGATTAACATAACAGCATTTTTTATATAAATATTTTTTGTTTGTTTTATTTAGCTTTAAGGACATAATCTTCTAAAATACTTTATTTGTAAGATTGGTTGATGTATCAACATGTCGCTTATTATAATTGACTACATAAAATATTCGAAATGAATGTCGTTAACGATATTATTTCAAACAGCTCTATGAATACCTTTGCCTAACTAGTTTTTTTTTTTTTTTTTAAATAGAAGTCTCCGCTGCAATTCCAGATTTCAGCGTTCCTTTTACAAATCAATTGGCGGCCATGATGGTAACATGACAAGAGAATAATGGCGGGAACTTAACGGTGGTTCCGGTTTGGCTGCGTCAATTAACCGTGGTTTCCGATCCACTGGCCGTGGACAAAGTTACTGTTTTCTATTATGATGGATTGTGTACATGTTTGGCGATATTACGTGTTGCTGCAGCGGAATTTGAATATTTTTTATTTTTATTACATCGTTTAGCATCGTACCTAAATGGGTTTTTAAAAGGTTATTTTTATATTCTTTGAAGTTATTTTTGATGATAAACTATTTTAGAACTATGTTATTTTTAAAAAAAATACGGGTTTAAAACTACGGGTTTTATTTTTTAATTGTCATAAAACGTCATCCTCCGGTCTTAAATAATTCGTCATGTGGGATGCGATATACGACCGTCATGTTCCTACAAAAAAAGCCATCACAATAAACAGTTACAGTAGTTATTCCTAGATTATTTCGATTTAGATTAAATAGAGATAACTTTAATTGTAAATCAAGTGTCTACTACCTCGTGTGGTTGCACGCAACGTTTATTTCAGTTGGTTTATTCTGGTAGAGGCAGGGGGCAATTTGCCGTCATTAGCTGCGTAGCAGTCTGTTCAAAAATAGTCGCCGTCCCCCCACACAATCAACCAATGGAGGACGTGACGAACGAACGTATCCTGTAGGTATACGACCTATTAACATCAATGAGAAAGAAGTGTGGTTTCGTAAAAAAACTTTTTGGCATTTCCGTTTTACGTTGATGTCAGATTTGAATCTAGAATCTCTACGTCCATCAAATGTGAAGTGCAATTAGATCGTAAATCGTAATAAAATGAAAAAAATAAAGCGATTGAATGGAGTTTATGAATAGGAACAATATATCTGCCTTTTGTGTTAGTTGACGACTAAGAAATTGATAACTACGGACTTAATCACAATACAACATCACCTACATAATTTAGTTTTTATAAGAGGACATTACAGTCACTATAGATCGTTGACTGCTTTGCGTGCACATTTTCTGAAACTATACATAACATATTTGGGAAATTCAGGAAAATACAATGACTTTGTAAATGAGAATACATTGACGTTTTCCTAAACTCAGCGTCATAGCTGTCCTTTTTGTGGAATATGACTGTCTATAGATAACCACTTCGGTAAAATCGTCGCGAGTGGCGTGACGCATTTGGCTCACTCGAACCTCCCAGAGTTTTAATGAATATTTGACTATAGATAGTTTATTTTTACTTACATACGCACACGTAACGATGGGTTTAAAAGTGTTATGTGAAACAATTTTCCTCGAATAAAACTTTACGATCTACATCCGACTTTTTTTATTGAAACAAATCTTGTAGTAAAATTCAAACGAGTGATTTGGGATTGCACAAAACCACGCAATAAATTGTAGCCATTGCGGAAGTTTTAAATCATTGTTTATTTAAAAAACCAATGAAAATTACATCGCGTGGTTGTCATTTCATGGCGATTAGTAGGATCGGTAATATTGGTATTAACTGAAATAATTACATTATGATTTATTGCTATTTTAAAGGCCAGTCATATTATTGGAGTGTCTTATTTCACTAACAACCACGTGTTTCGTATTACCTAAACAAATGGCATGATATAATTTTTTAATGGCCAATATTTGTGAGTGTTCACTTCCGAATCCTGTAATAAAGTTTCGTAGCACATTTTGACTTTTATTTTCTCACTATCTGTTAATAGCAACAAGGTTTCATCAACTATGAATTCATTCTATCGGATGAATCGTACAAAGCTATCAGACGGCTCGGATGATTGGATATATACCGTTTATTCAACGCTTCCGACCTACTCGACACGCGGGGATCAAATCACGTTCATATAGACGCAATTCCGTAGCCAAGCGAGTTGATTGACAAAGGGCTGTCATGTCACGCTGAAACCAAAGCTATACATATGTAGAACCAACGAAGTTTCAAAAGGAAACAAGAAAGTTCCTGTTCCACGAAGCCTTAGGCCGTTTTTAATTAAAGCGACACTTCAAGGCTGTTGGTAAGGATAATAGAAAAAAAAAACATAAAAATAAAATATATTTTCTGGAAAAACTTCAACAAAATGAGGAACAACAAATAGGTCGGCTAGGGCTTAAGTGAAAAGATTACGGTTTAAGGCTAAGTTCGTCTTATGCTCCAATTCTGAAGCTTATGTAGACAGAAAGAACTGCCGACGCCGCCTTAAATACACAATAGCCTCACACGGGACCGTCGGAAGCTAAAATTAGATTAGAAAAGGCATTCCAATTGGAACGGCAATAGAATAACAATGCAGGAATTCGTCTCAAAGTATGGGAAAAGATGAAACAATTATGGGAAGTAATGGGAACAATTTGATCCCATGTCAGGGTGAGGGCTTTGGTCCCTCAGATCCCTTATTGGGATAACTTGGAACTTCAGAACACTTTGAAGATTCTCGGGTTCTTGCTGAGCATGAGTTTGTAGTTAACATGATTCTGATTGGATAAATAGTTTGGCACGTGTTTTTATAATTTCTAAGTTCTGAGCAATGTCAAGAGGCAGAACACAAACATTATTTCTGTGCATCTTGCCGCCATTTCATAGCCAGAAGTTATTATATCAACAAATTGTAGCATAGCTCATATTGTGATGTTTCTTACGTATATCGCTTGCATTACGTAAATGTATGATATATACAGGTTTGTTATTATATATAATGTTTTTGTATCTGGCGGGACGAGCTAGACTAACGAGCAGATTGCCCCCACTTGTGCCAGACTTAAAGGAGTAAAAGAAATTGTGTATGGCAGCACAAGCTATGCTGGCACTAGTTGTGCCAGACAGAAAAAGAGGATTAAAGTACGGGAGGGATTTGCCCAAAAGGGGAACCCGCTCGAGATAATTCGAAGCTCATACAATCTATGCAAGCAAACTGAGAGAGTTATAAGTTAGGTTTTCGTTTCAAACAGGTATCTAGTATCCACTTTTGAGTTTTTTTTAAAGCTGAACTTAATGTCATTTGATGGATGGTTTGATGGATGGGAACTAAACTGCGGTTTTTAAGAATCTGAAGAAAATGGCTATTAAATAATAGACTTAGTATCTGTCTCTTTTGGCAAGTGGTTATCATTAGTTAAAATGGTGGTCGAGTTGGTTTCGAATTCCAGGTTGGAAAATGTTACAGGTTTTATTCGGGATCCTACAATTTTTTTTTTACGGTAAATAGTTCTAATTAGTTATTTATCCTTAAAAAAAAACGTAGAGTCTCAGCAACTGCTGGGACTCTTAAAACTATGTCCTATGGGACATAGTTTTAAGAGTCCCAGCAGTTCCAGCAGCAGCACAACAACAGGATTCTTAAAAATTGCGTAAGTCCCAGAAAATCTGTCTTTAGCTACTTATAACTTGTAGCTACTTATATATATATATTTCGCTAAAAAAATATAGTCGTGATGATAAAGCAGAATAAAAACGAATACAAAAGAAATTTAAAATCGGTACAACTTTAAAGTTCAACTAACGGTCTTCCTCCAACTAGCCACGAGCGACGAGGAAGCGTAGAGGCAATTAAACACAATTCACTTGAAACGGAACACACAATAGAATTGTACTACAGAGTACAGATTTCCTTTCTGAGCGGAACTTTCTGCGTTATCTGAATACTAATGAGAAGGAGCTCCGCCCACCGATCGATGACTCTGAGTAAAGGCGCGGTCAGACAAATACAGAGCATGGACAGATTTGTTTTCAAAATTTGGGGGGGAAAAGTTCTTCTGAGGTACTCAAAGTTTTCCATATCTTGCAGTTCTTTTTTCCACATTTCTGAAAAATGGAAATAAAGACCGGATATGGATTTATACGAAAATACTACACAAGAACCAAGGAAAAAGTATGAAACACCAGATGACTTTTCGGTTTTTCCTTTATTTTGAAGTTGGCCCCAAAGAAATAGAGGTCCATATCCCCTGAAAGATTGTTAAAGAATTTAAAATCAGCCTCTATAGACAGCCTATAATGTAAAAATGTATGTATTAATAAAGTCAGCCTCATGGTAGTGTAGTTGTAAGCTATACAATTACATATATCGCTGTGAGATTGCTCTGGTGAGAATAGATATAAATGTTCTTAGAACGTGAGCGAGTGTTTAGTCTGAGTGCGTGATTAGTGTTTATTCCCCGGATGCGGTTGCTATTCGGCTTCTTCAAAGGTTTCTTCGTTTTGATATGCGGTAAATTTTTTAACGCCCGAGAGCATGAACAGGATGAGACACCCATTTACGTGATGATTGTTACGTTAATGTGCTTTTGGGCTGAGTAGGAATGTCTTTCACTTGTGTCGTCTGCATTCGCCTTTAGATTTAAACTGAACTGTGATTTGGTTTTATCATAACAGTTATTAAAATAATATCAAAAGCGCTCTATATTGTTACTTTTTCATGAAGTTTGAAGCACTAAGTTTTGATAACTCGTTTGGAGGACGTTCAACGAAACTGCAATTCTGTTTCTTGGAAATATTATATCGTAATATTATGTGAAGTTTAGTAACTATAACTTTTGCAGTCAATGATATTTTAGTAAACAGATATGTTATGAGCGCGCAAATCGTGAAGACTAGAAAACGTCCTAATTGGGACGTATTGCCTTTAGTCTGTGTCACGCACGTCTACGAGTGACACGGTGCGCGCTGCTACGTAATTACCATCCAAAATGCCATCTTGTGTATTTAGAAAGTGTACCAATTATGATACCAAAGTTAATAAAACACAAGGGATCTCGTACCACACAGAAGTACACAATATACTTCGATTTATTAATATAGTTCAATTATTTTCCTAATATTCTGATATTTGGAGGTTAGAAAAAAGAAAGAGATGGAAAATACATTTTTTGTAGTATGAACGACAAGGATGCGTGCACTCCGGACATAGAATAAAAGTACAGATGCGAATATTAGGCAGTAAAGTCATCTTTACAGCAGAGTTCTAGTTTCCCTTTTAATAACTTTTCTTTATAATTTTGTTTGATATATTTAATTATAAATTAAACAAAAAAACTATAATTGATAAGTATACAACAGTTCGCCTCCATTCCGCTCACGAAATAAAAAAGCTCTCTAAGAGACAGAAAAGAAATAAATTAAATCTTTTCGAAGGTATATGATTATTTTTACAATATAAATATATTTCTTTCTTCTTAAAACGTGTTTTATTTTTCACCTACCTACCTTTTAATAGTGTTTATTCGTTGCATAGGCACAAATCCCGGCTGCAAATTCTGTACACGCGGTTTGTACTTTCTGCCTAGTTAATTTGTTAGTCTATGATGCCAACGTGCGGTGATTGGTGGCCCGAATAATGTTTGTTTACATTCACGCGCAATTGACAACATCTAGCTGTCACTTTTTTTCTTATTGGTTTTATCGAACTATCCTTTTTATATCCTTTTTACTTGTAGTGAAATGTAAAATGAATGAAAAGTGTGTATGTGTGCTGCCTCTCGGCGCGGAACACTTTTTTCTGTTGTTTTGTAAGTGTATAACATATCTGTTTACTAGAATATCATTGTTTTGCAGTCCTCTGGAAATTTACGGTGAGAGTTTTAATACGTTATTAACTTTTGTGCAACGTCCATAACACGTTTTCCTAACAAAACTATTAAATAATAGGTCACGTGAAAGTCGTATCGTGGATTATGTTCAGTTATCTTTTAATAACACGATTTTATCTTATCCGAGGTATTATCTAATACCAATAGACGTAGTATTTTGGTTGTTAAGCTAACTTTAAACTTGTTTAATCTTAACTATCTTATCTTTTGTTGAAATTGTGCCACTGGCTGGTTTATTATTTCAAATTTCAAGTTTCGAAGGCGGCCATCTTGGTATTTATTTATGGTAGCAACTAAAAGTCATATAGCGATAGCTTGAGCTAGAGACGGCTTGGTACCTGCTGGTGCTATAGTATATGTCGGTTATTTGGCTTTTCATAACTCTGACACCTTACGTCTCAAAGTAAAGTCTCATTTGCATTCAAATGTAAGATGTATTCATATGTATAAAGGGCATGTAGCTGTGGCGTGTACCTACATAAGTCTGTAAGTATATGTAAAAGTTACGTAACAAAACATAAAGGCAAGGTTTTAAGGTATTTTCTTTTGGAGACACACAGGTGCAGAATTCCTATTAAACTTTATACGACTTCATCGAAACCAGTGATGATATTCTTTCCAATCTCACCTCATTAAAGTTCCATCAGGTGTGAATTACGTTCCGAAAACTCGATGTAACATCGAGATGATTATAGATTGTGGCAGGTGAATAAATAGTGGCAACACTGCCAACGTGCGGAAGCGACGGAGTGGAAACCAGACTGGGTTCAACGTCCCTGTCTCGGGCCCCAAGCGGCGCCCGCGGTTGGTTACTGTGCAACCTTAAAAATATAAATATTATGCACTTAAACAGGATATGGAGTAAACAAAAGCTAGAAGGTGCCGACGGGACGGTGCCTCAGGAAGCTATTTTGAATATTCAAAAGTAAATAGAAATTAGTTAAGCAAAGTTCAAAGACTGCGCTGTGCAGCTGTTTGCATCTCAAATAAGCTGAAACTTTTTTGATGATATTTCTAATTACCAACTAGTTTTATGAATTTAGTTTGTACTAAAAATGTGTTGGTTTCGTTTTATTTATTTTGTCTGGTTTTACTCTAACAAGATGGTTTTTAACCCAGCTACAGACTGGGGCGGTCGATGCGAATAAAAAGACAGACTATAATAACCAGCCCATTATTGCCCCACCCAGGGGAAAGGCCTCTTCTCATACAGGGAAGAAGGCACGAGCATTGATCACCACGCTTGGTCAAGACGGATTGGCGAATCCGTCTTCATTTTCCTTCACCGATACCAGTAACGTCCAAGATAAACTTAAGCCACCGGCACACTACTGTGTTATGTTGTGTCGGGACACGGAATACACCAATCAAACGAATCTGTTCAATACAACGTCAAATCACAACGAGTTTTGATTGGCTAAAACTGCGTCAGAAGGCGACACGACGTGACACAACACAGTAATGTAAATCCGGCCTTAGAAAGTACATAATTATGAATTGAAAAAGTCACATGCCCGGATATGAACCCTCAACGGCCACAAACCTTTCTGACACAAAAATTAAAATAGCTTCCGACAAACAACGTAAAGATGAAAGTATTTAGACAAAACAACAGCAAACCAAATAAAACCATAGATATTCTAATTATCATTTGCAGCGCAATCAAAATGGCGCATGTTTGAATAACGGAGAATTCTTTTCAAATGTAAACGGGGTTAATTTATGAATTCACGCGTATTGTAATGTCACGGGTGGAGGAGGAAAATGAGAGGAGTTTTCATAAATAAATGCTTCAAAATAAAAGGGTTGTTAGAATTATAAAGTCGGAATTTATAGGGCAGTATATAGACAGGTTGATAGAATATTTATGATTGTGCACCAGTACTTAGCTTAAGTAGGTCAAAGGTTTCAAATGAATGTAGCATAATCAGCCTTAGCATTTGAAACCCTCTCGAAGAGAGGAGGGTTATAATCTCACGTGGGCCCAGTGCGGAATAGTTTGAGGGAATTGCATTCGCTAATCTAGTCTTAACTGGCCAAATGTGTAGGAAGCCTATCATAAAGTTATGTTATGTCATACAGTTAAAATGTAAAGTTCAAATAAATCTTTTAAGAATCAGTCCTGTAGTAATTTCTAAAGCTGAATAAAATCAATAGGTACCGAAGAAGATAAAATAATTTGTTATTTTCGAATGTCATCATCATCTGCCTAGCCTCTTCATGTTGGGGTTGGGTTGGGTTAGTTATTTTCGAAAGTAAACACAATAAAAAGTACAGTAATGTAACGATGTTAAATGTGTCTGCACAACATACTAGTGACGTCATAGCACATGCCTACCACATTATTTGCCGATAATCGTGTTCTTGATTGACGCTGATGTTCCGATTCATGTGATTAAACTATTTTTCCGACCGAGATTGGAAGTTTGCCAATTAGTAATCTCGAATGTATTGTTTACAAAATCAGAGTACCTATAGCGTGATCAGCCTGTAACGTTCCTAGTTTCCCACTCCTGGGACACAGGCAAACTCTCGGTGAGAGTGCCACGTGGGCCCAGTGCGGGTTGGCAGATGTCACACGTCTTTGAATTTTTGGCTCTAGGAAAGTCGGTTTCCTCATGATGATTTCCATTACCGTTTTGAGAGCAGAATCATAGTATCCTACTTCCTATCCATTCCTATTTTACAAATATTATAAACGTGAAAGTTTGTATAAATGGATTGATGTTTGTTACTCTTTCACGCAAAAACTACTGAATGGATTTGGATGAAATTTGGCACACAGCTGGTTTATAACCAGGATTAACATACTACATACTTTTTATCCCGATATTCCCACTGGATCGAAACTTATGCGAGTGAAACCGCGGGGCGCAGCTAGTAGTTTAATTAAAGCGAGCCAGAGTAAGTACCTATATAATGTTCAATTAAAGGATGTCGTGTAAGAAATTAGTCTTTGTGCAACGATGCGACTAATAAGGTTTTAATTGGAGAACACCTAGGAATCCTAATTGCCAGCCCCGTTTGGGATATTATCTGAAATTCAAACTTGAAAAGTCTGGAGTTACGAGGATTTAGAAGGATCTCACGAGAATATTATGTTTGTCATACAAATACCTATCTTGTGTGTTTTGTTAAGATTGAAGGTAAAGAAAATGATTTAGTTACTTACAGGGATGGAATAGCTAATATACAGCGATGTATTTAAAACTTAAGCTCTAAAGATGATGAGAAACCTTCTTAAACTAAAGTGTCTTTTGGAGCGGAAATAACTTTGGATTTAAGAAATTGTGTGGTGGTTTATTTTCACATCTTATCCCTTCTTACAAGATCAAGGAAAGCTCGTGTAATGTTATTAAAAAACATCCTGTTAGTCACGTTTTATATTTTATACATATAAAACTGCATCCCAACCCGAAGGATTTTTAGGAAACTCCTAATCCATTGCTTCATATGATTGAAAAAATAGTCATCGCAATAACGTAAATAACGCAATGAATATTGAATTGTCAAAATGAAATGCATTGCAATTTTAGTGTTACGTAATTACCCTGGACGAACCTTCGCACAATATGTAAAGGCCTACCTCATGTCTTATTTAATCAAATAGAGATCTCAAAATACAAAAGAGACAGTCATTATCACTTGAATATACGTAGGTATCTTTACCTATTAGTCCCTTGATTTCGATACCTATTGTGAAAGAACTAAGCGAACAGAGAAACGTCAATAATAAAATAAAAGATAAGAAAAGGTGAGGTAGGAACTTGGAAAAATATAAGAAAAACTAATGCCTATTGACGGCAAAATAAACTGTCATTATCTTTAGGAAGTTTACCATAAGATTTAAAAGAACGTTGTTGAAGATGCTGTATGAGATCATAATCAGATAAAAAGTTTGCATTATGTTTTGCTAGCGAACCGCTCCTATTTCGCACGGTTTTTGCAACAAATCATCGAGATTTACATATTAATGTACTTTTAATATTGTATTTCG
Source organism: Apamea anceps (assembly GCA_951799955.1). Taxonomy (NCBI): domain Eukaryota; kingdom Metazoa; phylum Arthropoda; class Insecta; order Lepidoptera; family Noctuidae; genus Apamea; species Apamea anceps. The sequence goes on along the minus strand of OX637504.1, from coordinate 5,663,131 downwards.
CAATAAGTTCTCTAAATCATGGTGAAAACCGCATTAAAATCCGTTGCGTTGCTTAGAAGAATAACAGACCCAAAAAGCGACTTGCATTATAAAAAAACGTCTGAAAAATAAACCTAATACTTAGTATTAGTCGTAGCCGTAGATTTATGAAAGAAGGTCGTAGCCAAGTTGCTGTATCCCATAAAACATACTGGCCATACAGGTTTTGAATATAGAACAAAAATAAAGAAAATGGCGTCCTCCGCTCCCTCATAGTATTCAACAGAGCAGATATGTTATACAACAGTTAAAGTTTTTCTCACGTTGTGGGACATGGAATACATTCGAGGACCTACAAAACTCGTTACAGTAAGTAGTGAGCAGCGAAACGGCAGGACCTTTCTAACTTAATTTATCTTTTACATGAAAAGTAAACGTTCTAAAAGAAAACTGTACCAACATTCTTTTCTCTTCTTAGTAAAATGGAAGAACATTCTTTGTTAAAACCTTACTCTTTAGAGCCATTGTAAGAAAAGAATTTGAAGTCCCTAGTGTTAGTATGCTTACGTCATAGTTGGTAATATAAAGCTTACGAGTCCCGAATTCCATGTGTCTGGTTGGTTACAAGGGTTTTCGCTGAGTATCTTATAGATGGGCTCAGGGTTTCGATTGCTCGTAAATTAAACTGCTTGAGGCAAAGGTCATTATTTGGTCAGCCTTCGGGTAAGCTGAGTTTTGATCAAACACATTGCTATGACTTATAGCGTCTCCTGATTTTTAGCAAAGTCAACCAATCTTGCTAGCCTTTTCCCAACTATGTTGTTACGGATGCAGCTGAATACGACTATTTTACATGGAGCCACTATCTATCTGACCTCCACAACCCAGTTAAGTACTGGGCAACACGATTTTCAGCATAGTTAGGGGCTAAGTTCATTCTAATTGATTATGCCCTTAGAAAACGCGTGACGCAGACTTATCATTAATGTATTTTACGTTACATTAGATGTAATGTTTATTTTGACGTAAACATTTGGATTGCAATGTTAAACACGTGGACAGGTAGTGATTTACAGTTTAGGGTTATTTAGCGTCCACTAGTTATAAATTGGTACAATACACACTAACTACGAGTAATTCTCTCTCGCATGTCATGTTATGATGTCAAAGTTTCATTTCACGTGTTAACATTATTTTTTGCGTATGCAAATCAGTTTCTAGTTTCAGCCAGTACAGTATGCCAATATTTAAGGCATAATAGCTGCAATCAAAGTTCCCAGTCTTAATGTAGCTGCCACAAAAACTTCGTTAATATGAATCGCTTAGTGTGTGTTAGCTGGAATGACGTCACCCCAGCTTCCTCTTTCGATACAGGCAAACCAGTGAGGTTAGGGTTTTGGACTATAGTCAGAAAAATAAGGCATAATAGCTGCACAAGGAAGAAAAAAACTGAACGATAATACTTAAAAAGTGTTGAAACTACGATCAAAAACGTGTGTGTTAGCTGGAGTGACGTAACCCCAGCTGCTCATTCATATATTCATATTCCTTGTGCAGCTATTATGCCTTATTTTTCGGAATATAGTCCAAAACCCTAACCTCACTGGTTTGCCTGTATCGAAAGAGGAAGCTGGGGTGACGTCATTCCAGCTAACACACACTAAGCGATTCATATTAACGAAGTTTTTGTGGCAGCTACATTAAGACTGGGAACTTTGATTGCAGCTATTATGCCTTAAATATTGGCATAGGTAGAATTATTCTGTCACATATGAGGAAGCTGGAGTTATACACACCACTAAATGTAGGTAATTCATGATCCAATTACCGCCAGTAGAACGTTAAGTTAAATATCACGAGGCACGCCAGAATCGAATGATCTGATTAATTTCAATCACTCGAGATGGTCGCATGGCATCGAATGAAATTATATTCGATATCGAGAGATTTTATTGGAAAGATCTGATATGACTGGCTGGGTGTGTGTTGTAAATTTCTGATAGGTATAGTGGAATATATTGGGTTTGTTCAATTTCTTGCTTTTAGTGTTCCGCACTAAAAGGTAAGCATTTATTGCGTGATTCGATTTATAGGGAGGCTGTCACATTCGATTGCCTTGGGATGGACGTTCTGACACTTCAGCTTGTTTTTTGTAACTTATCTTTGACAGCAAAAAAATCCTATCAAATCTTCTATACATATAAAATTCAAAGTCCTGACTGACTGACTGACTGATTGACTGACTGACTGACTGATAGATCAGCGCACAGCCTAAACCGCTGGTCCTAGAGACATGAAATTTGGAGGGTGTGTTCTTCGTGAAGAGTAGACATCCACTAAGAAAGGATTTTTCGAAATTCCACCCCTAAGAGGGTGAAAAGGGGGGAATTCGTTTGTATGAAAAATCTTATTCCTTGAGTTAATAAACTTGAAACTTGGCATGAATACTTATCTAAATAAATTATGAAGATTGTCAGTTTTGTTTTCTTCTAAACTACCCCCTAATAAGGGATTGGGGGGTTTCAAAGTTTGTATGGAAGAATTTTAGCGCGCAGTCCGATTTACTCGAAACTCAGTATTTATACCTAATATTGAAAGTAAAGAATAATGTGTATCAAAGTTTTTGGAAAATCTACCCCTGGCGGGCTGAAATGGGGTAGTCAATTTTTCAGGGGAGCATTTTACTGCATGGCTTGATTAACTCGAAAATTAGTATAAATAATCTTTGAATCAAGTTATGAATACATCTCAAACGATTTTTTTAAATTCCACCCCTGTGGGGGTGAAAAGCGGGGATACAGTTTATATGAAAAATCTTCTTCATTAGTAATAAACTTGAAACTTTTCAAGAATACTCGCCTAAGTAAGTAATAAAGTTTTTCAAAACTACCCCTCAAAGGGGGATATAGGGGTGTTGAAGTTTGTTTGGAATAATTTGAATGCGCAGTCCGATTACCTCGAAACTCAGTGTTTATACTTAAGACCAAAAATAAAGAGTAACATAATTCAGGGTTTTCCGAAAATCTACCCCTAACGTGTTGAAAAGGGGTTGTTAATTTTACAAGGGAGGATTATAATGCGTGGCTTGATTAACTCGAAAATTGGTATAAATAATCTTTGAATCAAGTTATGAATAATACCAAACGATTTTTCAAAATTCCACCCCTGTGGGGGTGAAAAGCACACACACGCAGCATACAGTTTATATGAAAAATCTTCTTCATTTAGTTAATAAACTTGAAACTTGGCAAGAATACTTGCCTAAGTAAGTAATAAAGTTTATCTTTATAAGTTTTTCAAAACCACCCCTCAAAGGGGGATATAGAGGTGTGAAGTTTGTGTGGAAGAAATTGAATGCGCGGTCCGAGTAACTCGAAACTCAGTATTGATAGTTTTGACAGAAAATAATTAATAATAAGTATGTAAAGTTGTCGAAAATTTACCATTGACGGGAAAAAAGGGGTAATTCAGTTTTTAAGGGGAGGATTTGAACTTGAAACTGTATGTTACATTTTCACGCCTAAACCACTGAACTTCTGATTTGGCGTAGAGATAGATGGCATCCTGGGGAAGCACATACATTTTATCCTGTTAGCACGTTCCCGTGGGATAATTTCCGACATCCACGCGGGCGAAGCCGCGGGCAGAAGCTAGTCTAATATACAATATTATAAATGTTAAAGTTTGTATAATTTGGATGTATTTTACTTCATAACGCAAAAATGGCCGAACGGATTTGGATGAAATTTGGCACTTAGATATGAGGATACTTTTTATCCCGGTAGTACGTTCCAGTGGACGGATTTCCTTCACGAGGGCAAAGCCGCGAGTAAAAACTGATAACCAATATTTGACAATATTTGACATTTATAATATTTATGAAGCTAAAACATTGGACAAAATATTTTCAGAATAGGTTATTTTCATCTATTTTTTTCTTGTCACAATCTCCTGGGAGCAAAGGAGTTACCGAGGTTATTAATATACCTAGTATTGGGGCCCAAACCTTCGAATGTAAACGGTAAATCAATCCGGGGCTAATATTTGCTAAGCTCTATAGACAGGGGACTGGCTGGATAGAATATCAGGTCAATATACCGCGGCGCCGACCTTACCTATCTAGTTAAATAGTCGTGAAGAAAATAATTGTAAAAAAACTCTGGCTGGTTTTGTAGATTGTCTATTATTGATTTGTTACGGCTCAGAAATGTGTGTGTTGAGTTTGATATGGTGGGGGGTTTTAGATAAATAATATGATGAAAAGATTGCCAATATATTTACAAAGGCACGAAATTAAGAAAGCAATTTTTTAAACAAACTAAATACTTAAATACTATTGATGAGCCGACTATGGGTTTGCCTATCTTTGACTAGCTATAGTGACTGTACAGGGGCTGCAGTCTCGACATTCATAGCGATCGCTTTACGAGCGAATTCGGTCGTAAAGTCCCGGACTGACAGGTGTAATGTATGGAGTGACAGGACTTTGCGACCAAATTCGGTCGTAAAGCGATTGCTATGAATGTCGAGACTGCAGGGCCAGGGCCCTAATTTGACCACTTAACGATTCCTTACTTCGAAACCACGTCAATTCTTTAGCTAGTCCCGCCAATCTCGCGTTGATTTCGCGCGGTTTCGTTCATTGTGTTATAGAGAATGATTTGATTGAATTTTCGTAAGCAGATTGGGAACGGCAATTTAATGTATTGTCGTATTGGCGTCTGCACCTTGTATTTTATGCTATGTGCATAATATTAAATTATTGATGTGTAACTTAAGCCATAGAGGTGTTTTTAATTACTTACGTAATATTTAAATAGCCTGTCAAAGCACCTGTTTTTGTCATTAATTTTCAGAATGAGTTCTCTACTGTATGTATCGTTTACGTATCGTCAATGGCCAATAAACAGTTAATTAATACTTATTGTTAACAAAAATGGATACTTTCTTCTATTGTTAATTTCCAATGTCACCTGTGCTCTATTTATAGGCCTGCTCGACGTTCACGTCCCGACTATACGTAGTCACCTACTCCTACTTCTTTTGTTATTGCCGTGAAGTTTCATCAAGATGCCGTCTTTGTGGGGGTGACACGATATAAAAATATATTTATAAACGTAGGCAAGCCTTGGCAACACAAACTGTAAGTATTCCGAAGTTTGTTTACCGAAATCAGGTCAATTGGCAAAAAGTTTACCGTAATAACAAACAACTTTATATTTGAGGGTTTTTTATTGCGTATGAGATTGAAATGGAGCAACGTTTTACAGAATACTGACTGGTCTGTTAGCTAAAAATTATAAATGTAATGTTACTATTTCTTTTAAATGAAGTTACCAGGTAAGTATAGGATTTATTATGAACTCTCGAACCCACACCATTATCATAAGCCAAATATTATTTTTCCATGATACCTGATCCTGGTATCGTCAACTCTCAACCAAGAGCAAGTGGATTAATTGACCATGCCACGGAATATTCCATGAGGACTTGCGTAGATAATACCTAGCGTACCTACCTACACATTTATCCAGTAATATAAAGTGTTCATCCCGCGCTAATCACACCTTCCGGTTCATTAAACGGTGGTCGAGTCAGATGATTGGCGCTGACGACCATTGTCAATTATTTGTAATGGCAACATTATTACATACTGCGCACCAAAGCGAATAAAAAAGTTAGACGATGACTTTTTGAATTTTGAAAATGGAAATCCAGATGCTGAGTGCTGTTTCTTTCAGACTCAGTGAGATCTGTATAGAAATTATGTATTTATAGGTCTTGAAATTCAGCAGAAAATTATCAGCTTATTTTATTTACTTGCCTTGAATGTCCCAAACTGTCAAAAAACCCCTAAAGATCACTTAGTTCTTCACAGAATTACAGCGAAACTAATTAAATATCTCACGATGCATTTTACAATTCGGAACATCACTCAGACATTGTTTATACACATCTAAGTATAAACATTTAAATTGTATTGAGAACATGTCACTGCATTCAAATGAGCAAGCAAATACGTCACTAGTAAATCCTCTTAGCTCGTTAAGCGTGTTTAATACTGTTCATGTATTGTGGTAGTTCATTATTTAGCTTACTGAAGCCCTGCAGGGTTACGGCCGAGGTCGCAAGTGTGCCCTACGCGCGTGACCACATGATTAATGTTGCCAGTTAGAAAATATTGTTTCTGAGGAGGTTGTTACTAAAGAGTATGTTTGTTGGCGTTTTTTATTGGGTGCTTAACACGTGGACGTGTTTTTGTTAAGGCCAAACCAATAATTAATCAAACAACTTCAGGTACAGACGCCAGCAGGTCAACCTACCCGAAACTGTCAAATTTTCCCAATTAACCTTGAACCTTAACTCTCTAGCGATAAAGTTGAAAATCTATTAAAGAAATTTGACAGATTGTAGTAGCTTGATGTGCTGGCGTCTGTACCTACCCCAAATTTGAACAAATTGAAGGGGAAATGATCCTTTTGATAAAGAAAGAACCTGCTCAAACCATATGCGAGATGCGCAGTTTATATTTAATTACAGGCAGTATGACATTCTCGTTTTCTGAAAAAAATCTCCATGTCATTTGTTATCAGATATAAAAATCGTTGTGTGTAATTCGTACATGTTACAATGCCGACGGGCTAACCAACCGGGCCTCATGTTCCCACCGCATACTTTTTAAATCGGTCAGATCTCGGCTAGCAGAAATATGCATCACAATATTTGGTTTATGATAACAACAGCGAAGATTGATTGTCTAAAGAATATCTACAAACAACTCGGGTAGGTACCTACCCACTTATCTTGTTTATGTAAATTTTTAAGAAGCCATTTTTTTTCTTTCGGGGAAAATGATGGCGGGTCGTATTTACACGCTGATTTTTATAAGCAACGGAAAAAAAAAACTACTCTGCGTTATAGTGCGTATATGTAAATGTTGTTATCATTACCCTGAAAACTAGCCCGATGAACTTTTAGGGCAGATAAGTAAAGTACTTTTGTGAAATACTCTTCCCTGATCGTTTTTGTACATATTCATCATCTCACAGGTCGAATTAGCCGACTATTGGCTCTGTTTAGGGCTATATTCTATGCCAAGCATGCATTACTTCGTTGAGTTCCACATAAAATAATTGAAATAGGACCCTTCCAAATCTTTAGATCAGAGACAGATGCAGCCAAGACATAAAACCATCACAGATGATAAACGACGCTGGCACTGACCAAAATATTAATATAACAGAGTGTCTTTAAAATTATAAATAATTCTGGCATCTCTCAGGGTCGACATGTAGGGCAGTCTATTTAAAATTAAAATATAGGGCAAACCACGAAAGTGCAGCCGCGGTTGGTCAGTATAAAACTGTTCACTTTATGTAGAAGCAGGTGACGTCAGAGTTATATAAATAGATTATGCCAATGTTTGGATGCAGCTGTATGCAAATCTTGGCAAAATCGATAGGCTTTGCAGTTGAGCTTGCTACACTTCTGCTTCGCTACACTTTAAAAGCATAGACTTGTATTTTAATACATGGCTATGCTTTTGCGAAGAAGTAATGAATGAAGCTCTCTTTAATATTGAGTAAATAAAGACTATCAGTGGCTATCGGGTGGCTGGTGGCAGCTAGATGAGAGTTGCCAAGAACTGAGTTGAATGGCGTGCAAATGGAGGGGCCTATGTCCAGCAGTGGACTGCAGCAGTGGCTGGTGATGAAGGACACAAGAACACGTGACAGACGAACTGACGCAATTAACTCCCTACAATTAAATGACTGACTCTCACTTAAATTGAGCACATTTAGCACATGCTTGATAACCTTATTAAGCTTCATATCCTGTCTTAGCCATTCATACGATTTTTATTAGTGAGTAAGTCTTTCTTTTGACACAGCCGGCATTTGGCTTACGCACAGAGAAATAAAAAAAAATAGTACAAAAACTATTTATGCCAACATTATGATTAACGCGTCCATAGACTAACTTATCATTTCACTAGCTAAGATTTATGATATCTAGACTGTTTCATTAATTCGCACATTCATAACTGTCCCACAAAAATCAAACGATAACTGATCAAAGAAATGTAACAATTTATAAAAGAAACTATAATAATAATTACGAGACATAACCAAAGCTATTTACATGTTACAGAAAAATAAATAAAATCTATTACATTCATGAACGAAAGCTCACTGGATATACATTTTTTTTAATTTTTGTTTATTGCTAAATGGGCCTGCTTTTGACCTCGATCACGCCTGATGGAAAGCGATGGATTAGGTCTATGATGGAACCAGCATGAACATATTATTATAAGCAGTCAGACTGACAGACATGAATACCGATATTACGCTTTTCGTGTCTGTTTGTGTAACTGCGTTGTTCTTCTAAACTACGCAATGGATTTTAATGCAGTTTTCACTATCATTTAGAGAATTTATTCCGGAAGGTTTATGTATGCAATATATTACTATTCCAACCATCTAAGAATAAAGAAATTTCATTGTTTTGCTCGTGGTCGTTGGTATTAAATAGAAAAAGATGTCACATGTCACTTGATTAGGTCAATCAGACGACATGTGACCTCTACCAACCCGCACTGGCCCACGATTACAGCTCACTCCCTCTAGAAGAGAGGAGGCCTGTGTCCCAGCAGTGGGAACATTGTAGACTGATTATTCTGAGGTCAATCAGATGATTGTGTTAAACACAAGATGATCATTTATCGTCCTGTCTAGAACCAGCTTTATCACGCTTCAGCAGACGATTAATAAATTAAGTAAGAAAGCTCAGGGCTTACGCATTCAACAATATCGTTCAGGGTCACGGCTTTCGTGATTACATCTTATTAGAACTTGCCGTAAAAATCACTAGGCATTGGAAATACTACGAGTTTACGATAATCGAGTTGAATTAAAATGATTTCTTTTTAAAAACGCCTACGAATATGCTACAGTGCTACGCCGTAGCAAAGTGCCCTTATTGAGTTTTCAATTATTTGTTTTTTTTTACTTGTTGTTTTGTTGACTCGAAATGAAAGAAGTATATATTTCTATAAGTGTTTTGCGTGATAGTGTCAGTAAGGTTAATTGAGTAGTGTTTTAGAGTAGATTTAGTTATCGTTATGTTTGCAATAAAAGTTATCAAACAAGTGTTTTAAAAAAGGAATACGTCTGAAATAACAAACAGTACACATTCAAAATTGCAAAACAACACTATTTTTCAGATGTCTTAAAGATCAAATAGCGAAATGTGGAGCGTTAACAGCTACTTATTTATTAGATGTACTTAGATACGTGAAATACATATGTATGTTATTTTCACGTTGTACGTTGCCTAAAAACGTAAACCAATAAAAGAACAAATAATTCTCTTGCGTAAAAATAGACTGACCGGTGCTATAACCTGGTTACTGCGATTGTGTATTTTATTCGGGTGTCGAAAAGGCCACATCTGCTTATCTGCTGAACGTAATGTAAACATTTATTTTATCTTCAACTAGCGACGCGCCGCTGCCTCGCACGGTATTTACGACTTGACAAAACATTGAGATTTATTTAATATATTTAAGTTGAATACTATAAATTCTCTCAATGAAGACGAAAACTGCAGCAAAAACCGTTGCGTAGGTTAGAAGCACAACACGGTTATACAGACAGACACGAAAAGCGACTTTAATTTATAATACATATTATGTTTATAAGATACCAAACCAGCATCGAGTTCTAGTAGTAAAAGTACGCGATTTATTTCGTGTTTTGCAGACATAATACGGTAAATTGTGAAGTCGTGGCGTGCTAAAGGAACTGCTTTGAATGGTGGTTCTTCTGAAATTAGTCGTTTTGCGTGAAAGCCATGACCCTCGAGTGACGAAGGTCGGTGCCGTGGCAGTCGGCGACGTAGCCTTTGCCTGCGTTATACATCTGTACACGGAGGCTTTGTGTCACACCCTAACATGCGCTTTAGATGTTTGTTTCATATTAATATTTGCATTAAAATAACTTATGCAGCCGCATAGTTGTTTAAGGTTCCACGTGGTTGGAACTTTAAAATGATTATAAATGTACCGATTTTAAACCTTGATTTAGTTTTAGTCAGCACGTGCCTCCTTTTTCAGTACCACGAGATACAAGATAAGTAATAAAAATTCGTATTCTTTTTAGACTTAGGTACCTAAATCAAAGCTATTGTGCCTACATTTTTATTTGAATTTCTTATAATTTAGAAGATGTTGCTTTATTTAAATACATATGTTAATGTCAGACCCCGTAGAAGATGGCGGGACTAGCTGGACAAAACAAACGACCAGTGGTCCATTTTAGCCCTGGATCGAAAGAGCTGGAAGTTATGGGGAGAGGCCTTTGTTCAGCAGTGGCATGATGCAAGCTAACAGTAATGTCGTGTACACCTGTTGGCGTACCTATTTTAAATAAATTAAATTCTTGACACTACTCAATGATTTATATAACGTTTTGAATAAAAAGTGAACCAAATGCATCCAGTAAGTTAGTAATATCTGGGCTAACAGCGAATGGTTTTAATGATACAGTAAAATAAAACAGGCCGAACATAACACTCGTGTTTTCCTGTTTTATTGCTTTTTACTGACGTTACTAAGATTGCAGGTGGTATTTGTATCAAGGAGAAATGGAGAAATCTTTTACTGTGAGAGCATTTTATTTCATTCATTCATTATTCACAATTTACTTTGTGTAAATTATGTCATCACTACTGCTCACAAAACGGTGAAGGAAAACATCGTGAGGAAACCGGCATGTCCTACCCAAAAATTCGAAGACATGTGACTTTTACCAAGTCGCACTGGGCCCACGTGCTGGATTATAGTCCACTTCCTCTCACCGAGAAGAGGCTTGTGTCCCTCCAGTGGGAAAATTATAAGCTGATTATGTTATTAAGCTATGCTATGTGAGAGCATTGAAATGTTCCATAACAATTACCTGGAAACCTGTCTGTTCTGTAAAAATCTCACCGTGAGAACTTAGGTGAAATGAGCTTGAAGTGGGCTGTCAATCTCTAGCATTAGATGAAATGACAGCTCACTTCACCTAAGTTTTCGAGTAGATCGGATGGATTTACAGTGCTTTATAAATATGTAGGTGAAGAAATTGACTAAAGTGACCCGCATATGATGAATAAAATGAATATTTGACCTGGATCCATCTGAGGAAACGGATGTTTATCACGGAATAAACCATTATTACTTTGATGATTTGATTACTGCTGCGTTTCTATATCTTTGGCGGAAACGAATCGAAGTGTATATGTTTGGAAATTCAAACTTCGATTGAAATATACTCTCTAGGAATTCGTGGTATGTATACGTAAGATGGTGGGCTTAAAGGCACGTGCTTCTTTTGCTAATACTTCTAATCGTGGGATAGGTAGTTGTGTTGGGAATAATAAAAAATAACAAAAACTAAATGTTCAGGAAACTTACAGCTAATAAACAGTGTTCGTAAACAATGTGCAATTGAAGGCCATTTACAAGTTTCTACTGATAAATACGTAACACAAAAAAGATAACACAAAACGGTGGTACAAAATACCTATAACATTTTAGGAAATAAAATTACACGATCGACTAATACAGACTAAAAATCATTTAGACGCAAACAAAATATAATAATTTTCTGTAAAGAAGCTTTCTACCAACAAATGCTTAAGCCGACAAACACTGGCATTGCAAATGTCCAAATCATGCGCACTAGTCAGTTTATTAAAACTTTGCTCGCACAGATTAGAAGCGTGTTCTACCTGTACAGTCACGAGCACCAATATGTCAACACTTGGCAACTTTAAATTGTGATTTTTCGTGAAATAACGAATGCAACATTGAAATACGACACATTACTATGGGTATGGGTTCGAAAATACTATGTTCGTAACAACATAAAATTTTATTAAAAAATAAAGGAGTAAATCGCTTTTGAATAAGGCCGAGTGTATACATACTTTTGCTCATGACTGTACGCGGACTTGGAATGAAGGGTAACTTTATCTATGATCAAAGCTTATAAAGGAAATGCTTATATCTAAAATCTATCTTAGTATCACCCAGGATTCACCACATAGCACTGTATTTTGAGAGATAAGAATGTAGTGTTTTTTTTTTTTGTCCTGTAGGTAGACGTGCCCTAACACTCATAAAAATGAATCCCTATTTCCCTTGGTCACGTCATAGCTTGAGAACGACTTTACCGATTTCATCCATCTTTTTTTTAAGTTTTCTAATACTTTGTGGAAGGTTCATATGAAAAAAAAAAAATTAAAAAAGTTGCTTCATGCGGACGAAGTCGCGGGTAAAAGCTAGTCTAACGATAAAAAGAAAATGAAGATTTTAATGAATGAATGAATTTGACCAATCACTCCTTCAATATTGTAACTGAAATTACGGACCAAAGAGACCCGGGACCGAATAAAGAGAAAGCCGCAATCACCATCTCAAAAAAACCTGGAAGAAATACATTTGCATTTAATTAACATTTTTTTATTTTATGCAAATTGGATCTGACTGAACATTCCGCAATGCGATGCTTAACACTGCAAAGGGCAGATTTCACCGCGTTTGGTTAAACCGCTAACACGCGATTCAAGTTTAACGTTTTCCCGGCGATTTTCTCACACGCATGCTCTTTTAATCACCAAATTACGTAAGAAACAAAACGTCAGATTTAAAATGATCGGTGGAAGTGAAAACGTGTTTCAAGATCTTCGTGGAAGTCTCTAGAGTAGAGTTCAAGGTTAAGCGTCCTGAAAATAACATTGTTTTCATTGCAGTGTTTACAACTTTTACCTTAAACACGTTAGCACTTGTATTTATTTCGATGTGTTTCAATATTTTATAACATCTGTAAACATTTCGCGACCACATATTATCGGTAAGGTGATTCATTGACGTTCCGGTTCAGGCTTCGCGGTTAGGAAAAGCAAGTTTCATAGTGCCTATATTTCCATTTGTGGCTAGCTAACAGATATAATAAATCAAGCACTAGATAAGCAGTCTAGCTCTTTCTTATCGTCCAATACATTCTCGGAGCGCTGTTGTTTCATGGCCTATGTAGCTCGTTAACTCTAACCATATACTTCCGTAGGCATTGCGTATGTAAACCTTTGTTAGTTTGTGCTTATACCAATTCGTATGAATACTTTATAATGCTACGTTTACAAATCGAATAAATATTTAATTTGACAAAGGATGTTTAACAAAGCAACGTCTATTTAAAGTTGTCATCATAAATTAAATGGAGCAGACTACTAAGTTCTGTTTAAATATAGCGTTTATCGGCCGTGGGGGACTCTGCCTGAGAGTAAGCCATGTTTAACTTGGAACAAACTTTGGCTTTAAATATATATTATCGTATGAATTAGTTTAGAAATTATATGTGGATCCGTATTAAGGAGAAGAACCAGGTAGCCCGCGAAATTCAAATTTTCTTACGTTTTTTGCAATTTGCAGGTTGTAAGTTGAACAAAATATGATTCGACCGTAACAAGTATGTATTTACAGAATTATAATTGTTAAAATCATCAATACAGCCCTGTTCATATAACTCTAGGCTGTTGGTTGATATTTCATGAAATAGTCATTCAATATGGTTATTTTGTTCAACATACAACCTGACACTTGTAATTTCGCGGGCTACCTGCCGCTTGCCCCTTAATGGAAGAATGTCAAGGATACGACAAGAATTTTTACTAGTTAAATAGCAATTACAAATCGAGTAGTTTTGATAGTTCAGAGATGCGGGTTAAAAGATCCAGCTGTCTCCATTGAAAGAATTTGTTTCCCTTCCTCAACTCTTTAATGGCTTATTTGCAGCAGCTGTAAAACTCAGTATTTTAATCGATAGTACAGAGTTGTTCTTATTATTACAGAATCTACGTTTATCTTCTTTATCTATAAGACCACCTGCACCTGATGAGCTGATTAGCACGTCGAATACCTAATCATTCAATCGATTTCTGACTGTGGATTGTGTAATAAGTAGATAAATAATAATCCCAGCCTATTATTATCCCACTGCTGGGAAAAGACCTGCGGGGTAATTGGGTAACACGCTATTAGTAGCAATGACTTTCATTTTGACAGTTCAACAACATCCATTGCGTTATTTACGTTGTTGAGCAGACACATTTTTCGAACATATAAAGCAATGGATTAGCAATATTCTTCAAAATGATTCAGATTGTGATTGATAGTGCGTTACGCAATTAGGGTGCTGTTCTCATACAGAGGGTACGAGCACTGATCACCACACTTGCTGAAGACGGGTTGCCGGTAGGTACAGACGCCAACACGCTGGTGTTGGCCGGCGGGGACACCTTCGACGAAACCATTCAGCTTGCCGAGCTCGGAGTGGCAAAAGTCGTGGCGACGATACGCGGGCTGGGTTTAGAGATAGCGCCTCATAAGACTGAAGCGCTTTGGTTTCACAAACTGCCGAGGGGCAGAGAGCCACCCAGCTCATTGGTCAGAGTGGAAAATGCGCAAGTCCAGGTGGGTCGATATATTAAGTATCTCGGCCTAACCCTGGACGGTCGGTGGGGTTTCGAAGAGCATTTTGAGCGCCTGGTTCCTCGAGTAGGAAAGGCAGTGGGTGCCTTGCACAGACTGTTACCCAACCTCGGTGGACCTCGAGAAGAAGTTCGCCGCCTCTACGCGGGTATCGTGCGATCGATGGTCCTTTATGGGGCACCTGTTTGGTCAATTAGGCTGTCAGGTGTCCGGCGCTGCAGGACTAAAATCAATAGTCTGCAGCGGAAAATGGCCATTCGTATCGCACGAGGATACCGAACTGTATCCTTTGAGGCGGCAACTCTCCTTGCACGCTTTCCGCCACTGGACATCTTGGCGGATATGGACGCGAGGGTTTATAACCGAATCCGTGTCATCCGCCAAAGTGGCAATAGTGTGCCAGGCATCGCTGTTGCTCGGCTGAGGCGGCAGGAACGGCGACACGCGTTCGAGCGGTGGCGTGAGCGGCTGCAACAGCCGCAATATTCGCATAAGCGAGTTGTCGAAGCCGTTCTGCCGCACTTCGAAGCCTGGCTGAGAAGAGAAGAGCGCATCTCTTATAGGCTAACTCAGGTGCTGACCGGACATGGTTGCTTCGGTGAGTACCTGAATAAGATTGGGCGTGAGGCCACGGCAAATTGCCACCATTGTGGAAGCGACCTAGACTCTGCACAGCACACGCTCGAGGAGTGCCCAGCGTGGGCCTCTGAGCGGCAGGTTTTGGTCGCCAGGATCGGGCGAGACCTGTCTCTGCCAGCAGTAGTGAGGGCTATGCTGTCGGAGACAGAAAACTGGAAGGAAGTTGCCTCCTTCTGTGAGACCGTGATGGTCCAGAAGGAGGCTGCGGAGCGGGATCGTGAGAGAGCCGATCCCGCTCGGAGAAGAAGGCGTCGAGCAGGCAACCGCCTCGACGCCTAACACGCCGAAACCCCGCCTGCATCATCTAACAAAGGCGGGAATTTGGGGTCGCGGGCGATTAGAGTGGGGACTCTGTCGGCCCACTGAGTGACCTCGGGGAAGGCGGCGCACAGTGGTCATGTGCTGCCTTGCACACTTGCACAGTCGGATTTCAGGGAGACCCCTATACAGTCTCCCCAGAGATGTGCCCTAAAAGGCTTTGCACAGAGGGGGCTCCGGATTGGTCTTTTGAGAGGTAACGGTGCCCCTTCCATGTGCAGATGGTGACCACCGGGGTGGTTTTAGTGAGGTAAAAATCCCACACTCCCTGGTTTTACCCAAAGACCAGGCGCCTTTTGAAGGTTTCCCCCCGAAAACAAAAAAAAAAAAAAAAAGGTACAGACGCCAGCACATCAAGCTACTACAATCTGTCAAATTTCTTTAATAGTTTTTAAACTTTATCGCTAAAGCAATAAGGTTCAAGATTGATTGGGAAAATTTGACAGTTTCGAGTACTTGCTGGCGTCTGTACATAGGTACCTATATTAATTTGATATGATATTCAAATAACCAAATAGATGTTTATCTATTGGATTGTGAAGATATATGGATTAAACCTGTTCGTCAGGAGTAATGGCGACAGTGGCGTGTCTGACAGCATTTCTAAGCTATACAATACTAAGAAGTATTTCTCAAGCTTATTGTGGGCGAGTGCAAAGTTGCTTCATGCTTTATGTAATGCGCTTTATTACATCTGAACTGTACATTAATACCGGAGTAATTATGTTTGTAGAATTATTTTTATGTAGAGTTTGATCTACATAGCGAAGAGTAGTAGATATCTAAGATGAACATACTTAGTTTTATGTGTTTTTTGATAGGTATGATAGATTGATGCTTAGGGCATATGTACCTTGCATTTTTATACAAAATAGAAAACGGTATAAGTAGGTAATAATGCTGCCAGCCTTTTGGGCACTTTTCCTATAGACAGCGATGCGGACGAATTTTCTGATACCTTGTCACCTCATCACCTTTTTTATATACTTGTACGTACATAGTAAATATATTTTTGTGCTAGCTTGTATATTGTATTTAAGATAACCAGTTATTCATTGAAATATACATATACATATATATCATATACAGATATATCTAAAAAAAAAATAAGTGTTTTATATTTATATTTTTGCTGTAAGAGTTCAACCACATTCACTGACCGGTCTGATAAAAATATAGGTACCAAACTTCCGCAGAATCAAGGCCAATGAACTAAAATAAATATGTAACTCTTAAAACAGCTAATAAATCATTAAAAACATTATAACATTTTGAATAATTTATCTCCCGATTCTTTTAAGTGAAGCGAGTACAGAGTATCGTTTTTTTAATGCCATGAAGCTTTTGCCAAAAGAAAAAATATAAAACGTGATTCGACGCGGCAAAAAATAGTTCATTGACCTCGAGCGATGGATGATAGTCTAAAGTCTCATGATAGTCTATGGAAGGTTTAGTGCCTATTTTATTAGTAATACCAGTTTTTTTTGTTAATTTAATTTATATGTTGTTTATTGGAAGACTTTTTGTAAAGTTGTTATTTCCATTTATTGGTTGAGTTTTATAAACATTTAATTTTATACATACATGATACATGTGGCTTAACAAACTTTTTATACGAATGATAAATATGTAAACATATTAATTTAAATTCAAGTTTTTTTGTTTCGCGTTTTTTGTTACAAGTTCAATGTTCGATAGTGATTTGGTATTAATTAATCAATTTGTAAGCAAAAATAATCTACAATGTTGATAACACGTTTGATTTTAGTTTTCATTTATTTTGTTTTATATAACTTGAACAACGTTCTGTAAATAAACAGCACCGGATGGAAATTAATTAATTAAAAGTTAACTTTTGTATCAGTCAAACGCAAAAACAGGTTTTGCGTAACAGCAATCGAAATCAAAAATAATTTATTCAAATTAGGCTGAGAATCAGCACTTTTCGAACGTCAAAATTACATAAGACAGTCCCCCAAAACGCCCGCTCTTCACGACTCCCTAGTGCTCGAGCTGGGCCTTAGAAGTGGCGCAACAAACTCCCCAGCAGCACAGGCACCCGGTCGGTTCAGTTGGAAAATTAAAACAAAACATTTTAGTATGAGTTCTACTTATTAGAACTAGGCATGAACTATTTAGTTATCTAAAATAACAGTTCCAAAAGGTTCTCTAGCTAGTTACAAAGAACTGTTATTTTAGTGAACCTGTTACGAAATACTCGGCCCTCAGAGACAGGAGCAGGTGTCCAAATAAATTGAATTGCCATTGGGTCTGTAAGTAATGTTGGGATGTCAGCAGGTGTGGCACCAACATTATTTATTTACTGCGGGTATCCTCAGTTTGTATTGTTTTGTATTCATTGGGAGAGGCACGTACGGCCGTGAGGATACTTTAAATATAACAAGGCACATCTGCAAACACGTTTCAATTATTTTTACGTGAAATATTTACGGCTTCAGTCTGCTCTGAATCACAGAAAAGATTGTGAAATCGAAATGAAATTTTATTTTCGCAAAATCAAATAGAGCTGAACTCAACAGCGTTTTATTAACACATTTCTTTATATTTTTCAATTGTTAGCTAATTGACCTGCCAGCTCAAATGCTTCATATTTCTAACCAGCACGTCAAACTAAGAAGCAAAATGACCCAGAAATCTCAATCACTGACTCGGTTTTCGGCTCAGTGCGATTTTTTTTGCACCTCTAACGGTAACTCGGTTGAAGCAGTAGTGACGTTCATAAACCATTAAAACTATGGGAACACTGGCTGGCAAGAAAACTAGGGTTCGGCATTCGACCACACAGATAATAAATACGTTTTATGCACCATTACGGTTTCACATCGATATGAAATTCGATGATAGATTTGTAAACAGTAATGTACTGTAAATTGAAGCCCAACAGATTTTATCGTCTATGTGTAGTTTAGACTCAGTCAGATGATTCATAGAGACGTTTACCGTTGTCTCGACACGTAATTTAGCTTACCGACCTGTACTAATTTCTTTGTAAAACATTGTTTGATTTTCATCTTACCTTAATTAGCATAACAAGAGAAACTTTTTGTTATGACTTTCGTTTTTTAAAGTCTTTGTTTTCTCTATGACGTGTCTATATTCACCTCCAGTTATCGACAAATCGGCTTCAAATCTCGAATTCGACACACAATGAATCTCGCACGCCCAATCAATAAATTCAAAGTCTGGTCAGTGTCAACGAACGTGAAGGAAAAATCCATTATTTTGTTTTTAAAAACACATGACACTATTTGTGGCCATGACCAACACACGGCCCACATTTACCATAGATACACTTTCGCTTCGATTCACAAATTCAAATATTTGTGCGGGAAGGAAGTTGACATCATCTCATTCGTTAATTTATTTCCCACGCTTGTGGGAAGTATATTTCAATTAGAGACAGATTTGTCACTGTAGATAGGTTATAAGAACAGCTTTTCATTACTCATTTCTTAGTGCGTTGATCTTATTAGTCTAAAATCGTGTCTATTACTAAGGTTGGTTCACCGTCCTGACCGACGACCGTCCTACTCTAATTGACGATTATTAGCCCCAGATTCCGTTGGTACTGTTAGGAGTGATAGCCTAGTTCAATGGATCGTAATTACACTAATAATTCTTAGGGTCATAGAATACATGACGTACATTGTGCGTATGCAGTCATAAGTAACGGTATAACTGATGGGAAATAACGGTAATATTAGCGCATAGTGAACAAAAAAGAATGAGGAATGAATTAGGGACTGGGCTGAAATTATGTAGTGTATAAGGGTTTAATTAAAAGAGAGACTAGGATACGATGTTAATTATTAAGGGCCGGTTTTTTGATCCGTAGTTAACTCAACCAATTGTTAAAAATAGTAACTAATGGTTAAATATTGGCAAAATCTGTTATTTGTACAATTTTTAGTTCATCCAATGGTCAAATAATTAATTATCAGGTAACAAAATTGAACCACCCAAAGTTGGAGTTATCTAATAGTTAATTAAATTAGCAGTAGGTAACTATTAGAAGTGTCTATTCTTTACTTAATGATAATTTTGTTATTAGTATATTAACTTGGTACATTGATCACTTTAGCAATTACAATGAGTACGACTAACACGCGTGATTATCTATTATTACGCACATACGGTAAGTAAACAGATACATTATACATAGTTATTCTGTATTCTTGTTAGTGTTTAAAAATAGATTCTTTGCGACATATTTCAGTGGTACAAAATTTTGAATGAATGAACTACAACGTCATATTACAACGAATGAACTGACCTTTGTTATGCGCAATATGAATTTGAATGTTATGTCAAAATATTTGTTCAACCAACTCTGTCCACCTAGCGCCTAGTAGGTAGTATTGTTTACTTTTGGCGCAAAGGAAGGCTAAAGGTGAAATCCTCTAGCATTGAAATTTAAATAACTAAATAAATACATTTTGTTTGTTTAAATCAAAATCTCGTATTTCAGAATTATAACCTTTTTCACAGGATTACGCCCCAAACAAGAACTTAATACAAAAAAGAAATATTTTTTTTTGAACCCGCAACGCGAAAATCTTTTAGTTTTCTTTTATTTTCGATGCAGTCTTAAAAATTATAAGCTCGTATATTATACCGACATACCTTCATGAAAGCATTGATTTCTTTCACTTTGAATACCAAACTAGGACATTCTTAGAATAATAATCGTATTTTATTTACGATTTTTCGAACCTAAGTCTTCGAACTGTAAAGAGAGTTACAAACACTATTAATAGAATATGTTCGAGTCCTTGTAAACGTACGACAACAACCCGGCAGCGACAAAGCCTATACATATACCTATTTAGTATAATTAATGTGAATTATTCTGGTAGTGATGTTTGTTCCTACAAATGTTCTGATTATCTCGTTCATTTCATTCAGTCTATGTTCGTTCAACCGAATAATCGAATGAATATTTTATGTTTAGATTTAAAGTGGTGTATTTTTATTACTGTTTGGGTAACAAGTACAATGACGTACAAGGCATGGAGTGTATCTATCTATATACATATTTATCAGAACACATGGTTTTTTACAGTAGATAAAGAATTAAAGAATGGAGTTATGTGTGGTATTTATCTATTAAGATGTTCTTATTTCTCTCGTCTTCAAGAATGTTGCATTGCTATTAAGATTAAGCGCACATCTTGTCGTATGCTCTACATACCGTAGTTTATTTGTTAAGAATTCTCGTCGAAGTGGTATTTTATATTTACGAGTATCATAAGTAACTGTAGATCTATTCTGTAAAAATCTCACCGTCAAAACTAAGGTGAAGTGAGATTTTTCAGAATAGCACTACAGTCACTGTTCTCAGCGCGTTATAGAGCAGGACAGAGTTTCTTTAAAGGATAATATCGGAAAATAAATTATCAGGAAAATATTAGGAGTTACAACATAGCTTGCAGAGTAAGCAAACTGAAGTGGCAGTGGACTGGCTATGGTTGTCGAAGGTCCGATGGCCAGTGAAGTAGATGATTCCGGGAGCGGAGACCGCGTACCAGTTAGATGGATCGACGACCTTATGAAGGTGACTGGGGCAGACTGGATGCGGAAGGAGGAAGACAGGGTGTTGTGGCACACCCTGGGAGATACCTATGTCCAGCAGTGGACTGCGATATGCTGAGTTGATTGATTGAACTGTTCCAAGAATAGGATATAATATAATATTGGAAGTTTTAAAAACGTTTTATGGCTTATCATGTTCTCTAATCTTTTATATTTTAAACATGATTATAACAGAAAGCACTTTAAAATGTCGACATTTTAATGCTACCTTTTAGAACTTTCTAAAAGTAATGTGTTCATGTCATATGTTTTCCCATAAAAAAGCCTAAAAACATCAGCTGCATTATACCGCGGGTACTTATTGAAATATCCTTTTATTACCAGGAATATTAGTGTTGTTAAAATTCCCCGGAAACTGGTCTACATGCACTAGTACATTAGTGTATGGAAATATATGTCAAGGGAAGCGATGACGACCTACTCACGGTACGTTGACCCCTCGTCAGAATTACAAAACTTGAGGAGTCATAAATTGTTACTTGGGACTATTTATATCATTAATCAGCATTCAATTGTTTATTTTATTTAGATGTACGAATTCGTTCAGGGTTAGAATTTCTAGTAGTTGAAGGTTTAGCACTTTAGTTGACATGGTAATATGATTTAGAATGCCATCGACACGCTAAGAAGAAGATGGTAGGATGAGGGAGACGTCGTAAGGAGAATTTCAAGAACGAACGTGGATGGGTGTAAGAGCAAGGGAAGGCCAACGATGCGTGGATTGTGTTAAAGATATGAAGGAATAGACAGAAATGGCGGTTGATAGAACTTTGAGGAAGATAAAGACAAGCTGCGCCGGTCATTATCAGGAGGATGTTGAATCGATCGAGTACGAATTAGTTCAGGGTTAGATTTTGTACTAGTTGCAAGTTAGACTACGCTCAAGTTGACATACTTTACAAAAGAGGTTGATACGAGAGAAATCAGCGTAATGACAGAGTGGGTTGGCTGTAATAATGATACATACGCCTTTGCTTGTCATCATTTCTGATGAGGTTGACTGAAAAATTAGTAACTATGCTAGATGAAGCCGTTATTATAGCGAGAGAACTCGAACAGTGCACTAACAATGCAAAGATGCAATTAGATTTGTCTGACTTTTTTACAATCATGAAGAAGAATACCGACTTTTACTGGCAGATAAAAACAAAATGGCCGGAAGCATAGATAATATAAAGTAAATGAGACTGAATGAACTGACACTCAAGAAATGTCAGAAGCCAGAACAAAATAATAAATAATATAGAAAATATGGTGAAGTTTCGCTCAAAATAAAGACTATTTTTGATAGATATATCTTAAGTGTAATCACCTCTCGATCTAGGATAATTAATTCCAAGGCCTACCTAGCAGAACATAGCAATACCTATGCCTATTTTGGTTCAATAGTGGAACCAGCGCCAACGCCCTTTTAACCAGTTGAATGCCGCAATTATAGAAACAATTAAAAGCCACTGTGTCTCATAATATTAAGATATAATAATGTGGTTGATATACATAGAAAATGCTATTGAACTTTTAACGTAAATACCCCCAAATTTTAATGATCTTTATATTCTACGGTTCTTTTTTGCGAAAAAATCGTGGCTACAGTAGATTTATTGGCGATATGACAATCATTTGTTTTAATAATCACCACTACTCGGTCATTGCACCTTTTTTTGTTTCCCAAAAAACATGAATAAAAGAGTATTCTTGTCGTTCCTAAATAAGGTTTTATTGGTCATTTTGTCAGACTGGGACTTATCGAAGTGCCATCTCGACCTCAGATTGAGTTTGGTTGGCAATTTGATAAGATCCAAGCCCACACAGCCAGGATCTTTAGGGTTCCGTACCCAAAGGGTGCCAACGGGACCCTATTACTAAAACTTCGCTGTCCATCTGTCTGTCACAGGGCTGTATCTTTTGAACCGTAATAGGTAGACACTTAAAATTTTCACAAAGTGTGTAAGTACTACTATGACCGCGCCCGCTAGAAAAATAAATGATAAGGTTAAAAATAAAAGGGTCTCAGCACGAGAATAGTGTTTTTTTTTTACAAAAGTATAAAAAAATGTAGTGTTAAATATTGTACGGTGGTACGGAACTCTTCTTGTACGAGTCAAACTCGCACTTGGCCGCTTTTTTATCTCGTTTTCTGCCTCGTAGCAACCATCGAAAGGTCTATATAGACTAATATAGAGGGTCACGACCTGTAGAAATTAGGGTACTTTCAGTGTTACAAAAGGTCGTTATGGTGGGAAATATTATTTATTTGATGTCCGTGATTATTTTCCTGTTCGCAGGGAGAGATAGGGAAAAAATAAAGGTTTATTCGCAAAGCTTTTTGAGGGTGGAGTCTTTTACGAGGCACGTCACGTTGTTTATTCAACCATCTTTTTTATTTCTTTCGTTATATTTTTGTTATGTGTGACAATGTTATGTAAATTGTTTTGTGCTTCTAAGTCATGCCCGAAAACATCTTCAATCATATCATGGATGCATGTATTAATATGTAATTCATCCAAGTTAAGAATTAACATTGCCACTGGACGTGGCAATGCTGCCTGTCTTCTGGGCACGTTTCCGGATGACAGCGATGCGGACAAGTAGGTACTTCGACGCGTAAGTGTCCTTTTGTTTTTGTATAGTTTGTTGGTTAGTCATGTAATGTAGCACCTAGTGTAAATAATTAGTTGTGTAAAATAATAAAAAAAGTTATTTATTTATTGAGGATCTCCAACAAAGGATACACATATATACAATATAAAGACCTTTTTTTATAATTTTAAATAATAAATTTCTTTTATGTAAGTAAACCAATAAAATTATAAAGATTCATGTAAAATTTACGTTATTGCTTCTGTCTCCCCATGTTTCCCCTTCAGATTCTTACACCTGTAGCCTACAAAATTCCAGACAACCTACGTCATCTCTAAATATGGCCCGCCGGTCTATATTCGAAGTGCTAACACCGTTATAACTTTAAGTCAATTAGTCTCTCGGCGACTGCAGTCTCCAGCCTCGCCGACTATTCACTTAAGTACAGAGAGACGGGCCCCGACTCCGAGCCTCCCTAAACATCGTCTATATTTATAGCGATAGTTATTAGCATTTATATTATATTCCGTTTTTGTAACAAAGCCTTGTCGACAGTTCCGTGCCGCCTCAACTTTGGCTTTTGTGATCATATAACTGGCCCGGGCTTGTAGCACTGTTTGTTATTGAGATGGATTTGTTTTTGAGCTTAAGTGTTTGTTATTGTGCATTGTGTTAGGGGTTATTTATTTATTTGTAGTTTAGGGGATCACAATACGAAGCGTTCATTCAAAACAGTTACGGACGTTTATCTACATTCTAATAACCTCTACTAGGGGAATGAATTACAAAAGGGAATGTAATAAAATGTTACGGTTCCCGGAATATTCCCCCCCTCCTTCTCTTTTAAATTTTTGTACTTACTAAGATCCCTTGTCCGACGACCTTAAAAAGGTTTCTGGGCTGAGACAAACTGGATGCGGAAGTCGGAGGTCAGAGTGTACGTAATTTATATATTTAAAGACCAGAGTACCTATGTGATTACTGTTTTACTCTAAAACATTGTTTAACGTGACGTCTTCACCTTGCAACACTTTAAATTGTCCATTACGTAACAGTAGAATGTCGCAACCACGATGTAGTGAACAATGGACAGCGTTCGTCGACAATTTTAATGAGACTGCTAAGAAAGGGTTCTCTACAACGTCCCCTTCCTGTACCATCTGATGATGACAAATGGCAATTACGTTCACTCCAAAGGGAATTCTAAATTGCGTTCTAAATCTTTACATAGAACGCAATTCAGAAGATCCACTTTGAAATTAAGAACGTTTTATTTTTGTTAATTAAAAATGTTTGTCTCTGTTCTCTGTGGTTAGTCTACACTGTCAGACAAATAAATAGGGTACATTCTTATCAACAAAAAATCTTTGTGTCTGCGATCGTGGCAATCCAATTTGGGGTCCCTCCATGTTTCTATTTTAATCTTCTTTTATAGTGTCCTTTATGACGCATAGGTTATCACACGGTTCATGGCCGTATATCTTACGGATGCCATTTCAATCGGAAATGAATGTCGATAAGAGATCAGATAACATGGGACTTTGTTACTGGCTCTGGGGATGGGATTCAAAAAGGTTAAATTAAAGGTATTAAAATCGATCCCATTCCATTCTTTGCTATCTAAATTCGGGATCTTTATGTTACCAAGGTTTAGGTTAGGGAATATTTTCACGAATAAAGGACAGAAAAGGGTATCTTACAGGATTCGGATAATGTTAACATGAAAAGCTTTTAGCGACATTGAAATGTGACAGTGACAAAACGTTTTTGTTTTTATTTAGAATATATTTCAAAGATGACGAAGTAATGCCAGAAAT
This sequence comes from Apamea anceps, assembly GCA_951799955.1. NCBI lineage: Eukaryota > Metazoa > Arthropoda > Insecta > Lepidoptera > Noctuidae > Apamea > Apamea anceps. The sequence goes on along the minus strand of OX637504.1, from coordinate 5,637,649 downwards.
GTGAATAGGTTTGGACTATATGCTTCCAGCTATTGGACATATGCGTTATAAAATTTACGTTCGCAATCGATTACCTAGTACAAAATAGTGTGACTTCTCATTCCATACTTTTATAATTGCCAGAAAATTTACTACACTATGCGAAAAAGTTAAGAAATGTTTTAATACAACTTTGACGTACTTGAAACGAAAGTAAGAGATGTTGGCAACAGTACAAGTTTAGTACAAACATACTTAGAAGACAGACGGATTTATTTGTAACAACAATAGAACAGCTGATAACTAACACTTTATTTTTGATAACTGTTGCGGTTTGCAGCGCTTTACTGCTGTGATGTCAGCTTTCAAACAATGTTTTCACATAAAACTGTTTACTTAACTGACTTTTTAGCGGTAGTTGGACTGTTTTGTATCTTCGTTTTTAAGACTCTTAATCTCAAGCTCTTCTGCACTTCTTTGAGGCACTTTACTAAATGTCCAGTAAAAGACGTATGACTATTGGATTGAAGGGGATATCCTGCAAAGACGTCATTTTGCCGACGGCGACAAAATACAAAACCCACATGTGAAGAATATTAAACAAGCATGACAATCGACAACACACCACCGAACATTTTCAAGGAAAACTATTTTAAACAGAATGAACATAAACTAAATAATAGTAGCTATTAATACTTTACACGCCACTTTACTTTCTCAAGATTTGCATCACATTGAAATATAGCAACTGTAAAGTGCGTTTATTGTTTAAATTCAATTTGATTTGTAAAGGCAACGTGATAGCAGCTGCCTATGTCACGTGACCCAGGTTGTGTAGTCTACCTGTGAGCCGTGACCACATCACCACATGATCTATAGTTCTAGATAGATCTGCAGACGGCACATGTTGGAGGCACGTGTTTGTCTAGGGCTCTGTTTACCTTTCGGATTCTGATTTCTTGACATGTGATTGAGAACCTTGTTCCCAACTGTGTATTTACTGTGACACGTGTCGATATGCTTGAGTGACGTTGTAAAGGGTTCCCTATGGATCTGTAGTCTGGACTTTATTCTACGCAAAGCTTTAAATTACTCATGTTAGTGATAACGTTTGTTGTGTGGGGTATACCGAGTAATATCTAGGTTGTTATATAAATTGTCATATTTATTTTTATAGCCTTATACTAAAAGATTACAATTTGTTTTACTCTAGAACAGAATTTACAACACAATAAAACTGAGTCAAGCGTTTCAAAAGGTTATTATCGGGTTTCCCAGACAATGGCTCTCCTCAGTTCGACTTGAAACTTGAGGGTTGTAATAAATAGGAGAGTGTAGAAGACAATATTGGAAGTGCAAAGCAATCAAAGGCTTGCGTCGATTCAACCTGTTCTTTAGAAAGTTTGTATGGGTTGTCCCTAGAATAGAACCTTGCAAACGCCTTTAAATTGAGAATTTTATAAAGCTCTATTGAACAAAGCAGGAATTTAGTCAAATGTTCTGGTTTTACCAGGTGTGTAATGAGTACTGTTTCTAAGTGACTGTTTTGGTAATCTGACAATTGAGAAAGTCGTTGAGAGATTGAATTGTAGCACGTGACGATGGACAATGACCTTACTATATATCACATTGGAAACATTGTTTAGTTTTAAATTAGAGATGCCATATTTGTCATAGGAATAGGTACTGCAGCATTTTAGGGATACACGTTTAACTTCTGTCAAGAAGAGGAGAGGAAGAGCCAAAGAGCCGTCAGTTGTTATTTAGTTAGAAATCGCACTTGAAATTTGAAGACAAATTATAATTGAATTACTTTGAGAAAATCCAGATCAGTTAGATTTGTCTGCTTCAACGAAATAATTTCAAGACCAATTTACATCGAGAGTTGGATTGGATGGATTTTCGACCAACAGATTTAATCCTGTCCAGAAAAGAGAAGTAACCTAATGAAACTGTTTAGTTCCTTATCTTTTTCTAATATCGTATAAAGCTTTGTCTCATGAATTTCCTACCAAATTACCCAGATAAAAAAAACAAACACAGTTAAGATATGGAAGTCATGTTCGTTAAAGTAAAGACACATAATCCACAGAGTTGTCTCTATGTAGTAGATAAAAAATTTACCGTTATTTACTTCTCGTTACGAAGCAATCAACACTTTTTATAAAATTCTTGTAAACAAAGTAAAATACAATAACATTATCATTATCTAAGGTTAAAACGACGTAGATTTAGATGTGTAAAATGATAATAACTGTAAACTATTCATAACAAGCTGCACCTACTTTTGCATTCAGAGGTCATTTTAGCAGTAAGCAGGGGCGCGGAAACCATTAATTATGCCTAATGGACATCGCAAATAATTTATAATGTCACATCAAAGACGAATAATTTCAAACTAATCAATGAGAGTGGCTGTATAATTCGATTATACCCAATACCGATAGTGTCGAACGTTAAAACAAACGATGTCACACAAATACTCAAAGAAAAATATGACAAGAATATTAATCATCTCGTAAAACCAAACTTATAAAAGCATCTTCTATAATTCTGGCGCTAGGCATTGTAATGTAATCGAATTCATTGTGCGTTTCATTGTTAAGTGCACATTATGTACAATCACTAATGAAACTCCAAACGTTGACATCAACGTGTCTGCAATTATATAATGTTGCTAAGAAATAAAAAGCTTCACACAAACGTTGCGTGATCAATAAGAAAGATGTGCAAGAATATACACACAAACAAAATCTTTAACGACGTGATCCACATACACTATGTTGTGATACAGCTTCCTTATTCCGATGATAAGCACAAATAAAACAAAGCAATACTCAAACTACGACGATGGACAAGTACATAATAGTCTAAGCTTAGGGCTTTCTATTCTACATGAGTGTGGATCGGGAGGAGATCTCACCAAACCGGTTGGCCCTTCATGCCGGCAGTTGTCCGTTCGAGTGAGAGTAGAGCACGCAAGTGCATCTCTCCTTTCAGCTACGCGCACAAATCAACGCATACCATTTTTGGCTGCAGCAAATTTCACCGGTCATCTTCTTTATCAAACACAGCACATGTTCCAAAAAACAGATCTCACACTAATATCGTCAGTTTAATATATAGAGCAACAGCGAACACGGCCCGACCGCGCCGTGGCTTACGGACGACTAAACGAGCTCGGCGAGTACACCCATCTCGCTACAGAAAAATAAACGGGATTGTGCGCAGTGTGTACACGGCTTAAATCGAAACAGAGCAAACTAATATAAACTCTATGAAGATGAGGATAGAGGTGATGAAGAAGATTTAATTAAAAAAACATGTGTTGTTATGACCGGGCCCAGAACTGGTGATTGTAGCCAAAGCCCGCTAGTTGTAGTGGAAAGAAAGTAGGTGCAATTTCCCCGTGTTGGATGCTGCAGGCTGCGAACCGAAATGCGGTCAGTGTCGCTGCTGTTTCATGATTTAATAATGTGACACAGAGTAAGCCGCCGCCCTCATTGATTTTGCCGGGGCCGTAAGCAAACGTGAAGACAACATCTTGCTTATTAACCTATATATAATTTTTCCAGCATCGTCTCCATAAAAATTGAGTAATGGAGCCCACTCCATTACTCCATTTTTATGAGCTACACTTCTAAAAAGAAGTGTAGCTCATTACCACAAACCATGTTCCAGTATAAATATTTTGGTTTTTAAAGGTGACGTTCTAGTTACCGAAATATCAGATGCTGGTGCAGGAACGTGGAATATTTACCTGTAAACAAAACAGAATAAAAATAAGTTGATTATCATAATGAATGCTTTGAGTCTAAATGTGGAAGTAAATTCAAATAAAAAGGAAAGTTGATCTATTGGAACCATTGAACCGGTTCTAAGCGACTTGTCTGGTGGTGGTGGCACTACATATTGCCTGGTAGGCTGAACTGTTGCAGCTGTACAGCTGTTTCAACATGAGTCTTCGACGATACATTACACTAAAATTAAATATTGATATTAAAGGCATAACACAATTTCATACATATGTAACGATCCCTTTTGAGATTCTGACGTAAACAATATATGGATTAACGAAGACGATGATACCACGGTAGAAAGAGGAAATTAATGCAACACACAAAAGCTAAACAATTTCAATCTTAATTGCTTTGTCTACAAATCTACAATATGGGATGTTACCACTGCTTTACGGTTCCGATAATAGTCTCTTTAATTGCCTTCGATTTTACATATTATATAATGCAAACTGTAGGCCAATTCTCGTAATTTAAAACGTTCTAAATCTAGTCGCAGTCTCATCTCGGCGACAAACATATGTCAAAAACTTGTCAAAATGTAGGGAAATTAGAAGTATTTTTTGACAGAGGGAGACTGAGATTAGAGTGTGAACGTTCTTAAAATTACGAGAATTGCCCCTCTGTTTTGGGTTATCGAATTGTTTATTAAAATCATTAACCTCTTCCTTTCTCGTGAGGCTTGTCATATTAGATCTTAAGCCTACATCATTTTGATGAATGCTATTAATTTTTTTTAACACTTTACAACACACCGCAGCTCATACTACGGTACGCTGTAAAAAGTGTTAATAAAACATATTTCTTATTTCTTAAAATATGTTTCCAAGAAAATCTCCAGACCTTGACAGAAGATGAGAATTAATTGCATTCCCAATATCAAACATGGAATTCCTATGTTTAGGGTTCTAACGGTATTATATGCAGTAATTGTCTCTCCTTTCTCTGTAAATCTATCCAAAGATTGTCTTCAAAAGATCGGTTTTAGTGATAAGAGCGCCCACTGTCTCACCCCTTGTAAAATTTTTACACTCATATCTGTAATATTTATGGTGTACAGACGCCAGCAGGTCAAGCTACCCGAAACTGTCAAATTTCCCCAATCAACCTTGAACCTAATGCTTGAGCGATAAAGTTGAAAATCTATTAAAGAAATTTGACAGATTGTAGTAGCTTGATGTGCTGGCGTCTGTACATAATAAAGAATATTCTATTCTATTATATCCAATAGTCATGAAACCAAACTGTCCCTGAAAGGTATAAATAATTTACCTGTAGCTGTAGTCTTACGCTGTAGTGTTCCTGTATATACTGCAGTAATCTGTACTGTTTGTCTCAGTACAAACTGTTTGTCTTTGTCTTATGAGACCAAACGCAAAACAAGAGGATGATAGTTTACAAAACTTGCTCATGCACCACAAGATGCCGCGCTGACAGAATGATTGAACACATCCCAAATATTTGTTTTACTATCATCTTTCAACAGCTCTTTCAAGTATGGTGAAGTGAACGGCAGTCTAAACATACGTGATTAGTTTTTATGCTAATCATCTCATTTTAGTTTTTCATTATCTGCGTCTTTAGACTCGGTTATATTGATTTGTTTTCTGTATGGATTCACACTGACCTACAGATAACTGTAGGCCAGTGTCGATCGTGGAGCTCAAACAGCTCTGAAAGTTAGAGTAGGTATATGAGTTTGAACATGTTCACAAATGTTATTTAAACGAGGTCTAGTTTCTAGCTAGTTGCTGGACCCTCGTGAGATCTAGAATTTTGATGTGATCAGTTTAAGTCCCATGCAAGTTCCAAATTCTAACAGAACTTCTGTCCTACTTAAACGACTTCGTACCTGTCTATGAATTGTCAGGGCATTTCATTAGCAGAAATTAACATGGCTACAACAGGTCATGGTGAGGTTGTTAGCCTAGAAATTAATGAGAATCAATGCTAACAAACTCTATATTTTTCTCTCATGGTTCAAGTTAGCATTAGATAAAACAAACATAATATATGAGTCTATAAACCTAATTCACCATCTTCAAATTCATAATATCATCCCAGTTTGCTGAATAAACATGGAATATTCTGTCTAATTACCGTTTAAACCCTTTGATTTTCGTGATTAATATACTCATTATGTCCCCCTTAATGTATTCCCTAACGAATTGATAAACTACTGCCGTTGGACTGGAAATTGTGGATATATGATTATGTTTAATCCACGAGTTTCGTGAATGATTTATATACGTCACTGCGTTTATAAGTATGTATATAATTGTAGCGTTACTTTTTGCTGGTTTGTGGTTGTGGTTGCTAAAACAAATTATTTTTAAATTGTACAAACTTTGGTATATTTTCATCACGCCAAACACACATCGTGTGATTGGTTCTTTTTGAAGGCATTTTATCTTCTTCTTGCCTGAATTTAGGATTATATAGGATTATAATCTGAAAATCTAATGTACTTTTGTGTTTGAGAGAACAAGTCTTTCTCCCATCCTTCGCCTGTGACAGTCGTATCGGCTATACAACCGGGGCTATCTCCAATCATCTTGTTTAGGGTAGTCAGACCTGCCGAAGCCAACTCCAAAACACGTGGAATATTATTATACTTCATACTATTGCTTGAGAGTCTGAGGTTATGGAAAAGTAGCCTCGCTATTGTTGACATCATGCAACCTTTTTCTCTCCATGAACCTGATTTGCGTGCACAGATAAGCGCTTCATGGAAGTTTTATTCACAGACAGGCACGGAAACAAAATTACTATGCCAATAACCTAAGCTAATCGGCAAAAAAGAGGCCATGACGTAAAACAAACTTCAGCTCTGTCAACATTGTTTAGGAAGCGTAAAAAATGAATGCAGTAGTTATGTTTATCTGTCTGTCTGTACCTCACGCGATGGTTTACAAATACAGAAGAAAGAGAGGTCGTAACTTGTGACACGAGATCCGAGTGACAGGCTGTTGCCATGTGTTCCTTTGTCTTTACAAATAATTATTTGTTACACTGCGTGAGTGCTACCACACGCCCGTATTACTCCGCAACAAAACGTAATTCGTTTATCTCATAAATTAACCGTTTTTTGTGTATATTATATATTAACTTTATGTTTGGAAAAAAACGGTAAAAAAGCAATGTGTTCGGACGCCATGCGCGGTAATCTATTGGTTTGTGGCTTCTTGGTTTTTATCAGACAAAAGCATCATCTATTTCTGCCATAAAAAAAAATATGTTGTGGTCTGGGCTTTTACTTTGTTGATAATTCAAATTCAAAAGATATTATTTCACATAAACCTACATGGGCACTTATGAAACGTTAGAAAGTACGTACATGGCCAATGGGTCGTTTCCTATAGAGAAGAGCTGGTAAGAAAGTCAACGGTTATTCTTTTAAAATTATCGGCTTTTCCATTTTTTTCAAAGTACACTGTTAGGTAATAGGTATGGGCCGACAGTGTATGCCTGTCAACAAGTACTGACGCCAGCACATCAAGCTACCAGAAACTGTGAAATTTTCGCAATCAATTGAAAATTTATCAAAGAAATTTGACAGATTGTAGAAGCTTGATGTGCTGGCGTCTGTAGCTGAAAAAATAAAGGAGCATCTATGAGTCTACAAGGCTTACAACGTTCTAACAATCTATAATCCAGCTATCTTCAGAAAGTTACACTACTTACTCATCGTTTAGGAAGATTTCTTAGCTGTACCTGTTATAGCAAATATAGAATACATTGGTGTTAATAACAGTATACTAGTAAACTTAATAGAAGTATAGCTCATGTCCCGTGGTTAACTTTAAAGATTCTGCGCAAAGATAGACAGTGATAAATTGTATTTTTATCGCTCATTATAATCGCTTACACAGCTCCAGTTCCTAGAGATCTATTTTTAGCTGATAAGCTAATTTAAATGTCCTTGAAGGCGACAGACTGTAAATACGACCTTGAAAAATGAGGGATGATCCTTTTTAGAATGCCATCTCTTACCTTATCTTAAGAGAGAATCTTGCAATATTGTGTAAAATCGGCTGAATGGATGGCTTGTCAAACGATTTTTTTTTCGAGGTTAAATACACACTGTGTGCAAATAAGGTCCAATGTTTCCTCAGGTTGTTAGCTTAGGACATATTATTTTATTACTGTCCCATAGGTGTAGTGATCGCAAGCGATACTGCTGAGCATGAGTTCCTGGGTTCATTTCCCGGGTCGGGTAAAGTGTTATCCATCTGGAATTTATCAGCAGCCCGGAGTCTGGATTTGTGCCCAGTTGATGGCAATAGGCTCGCCCCATCACTAATAATAGTAAACCCAAATTTCAGAGGATTTTCAGAGGTGTATAAGCACCTCTGCGTAACCCTTCGGGAATACATGCGTGATGTTATGTTATATTGTTTGAGAAACCAGTCGTAGAATGACCTAACGATTTTGATAAGAAAAAGTGACGAAAATAATTGGTCATCTTCAGACCATTCATTGATTAACAAACCGGCTCGTTCATTGTATCACAAATGAAAATTCACGTCTCTTTCAGTTTGCAAACAATGTTACTGTAACAATAGATACATACACATGCGTGTGTGTGTACACGATCCATTTCGATATTGAGTTTACAAATTATTGATGATATACCCACACAGTTACTGAGTTATACCACGTTATACAGTCAATATCATCCGATAACTCGCCCATTCCAATTCCGAATCGAATCGATACCAACTCGATTCCTTAAGCCTAAGGCAAACAGACGTCTGTAAGTTGTTCTCAAATCGATATATTCTCTTTGATATTATATTTGTATACTAAGCTTCTGCTCGCGAACCCACCCCGTTGCGTCGCATCGCCCTGCCCGCGCTATTACTTCGTTTCGCTTAGCGTTCTTTCTGACTTATGTTCTTTTGCTCTTCGTCTAAGGGTCCAAGCGTACCACTGTCAGGATCGCCCAGAGGACACGGTGGAGCATACGGTGGAGGTCTGCCCTGCTTGGGCAGAGCACCGCCGTGTCCTCGTAGAGGCGATCGGCAGCGGCGGCGACCTCTCGCGTCCGGCCCTGGTTCAAGCCATGGTCCGGGGCGAGAGGGAGTGGGAGGCAGTCACCTCCTTCTGCGAAGCAGTCATGCTAGCGAAGGAGGTGGCGGGGTGGGCGAGAGAACGCGCCTTGCGCACCTCACGCCTCAGCCGCCGCGGGAGACGCTCCGGGCGTCGGGAGCCGCGTGACGACTCCCGGCCACCGTAGGCGCGGGCCTGCGGGCGGTGAGTAATGGGTAACTCACCGTCCGATCAGGACCAGGCCCGTGCCGGACGGCGTGTTGTGTTCCACGCGCGCCTCAAAGAGATGTCAGCATGAGTGACGGGGCCCCATAGGGCCGTAGCCTGCCAGGGTAGCGGGATTGTCCGAAAGGGTTACCGCTGCCCTGGAACATAAAGGGCTAAGGAAGGAACACGGGTGGGTTTTAGTCAGTAAGAGTCTGACACTCCCTCCTGCTCCACCCAGAGCGGGAGGAGTCATTTGAAGATTTCCCATCCTCAAAAAAAAAAAAAAAAGGGTCCAAGCGTGACGTTAAATATCCTATAGCCTTTCTCAAGAATTGGGCTATTAAATGCAAAAATATTTTTCAGATTCCACTGGTAGTTCTAATGATGAGCGCGTTCAAACAAAGACTCTTTAGCTCTATATAGTTTAGTTATTATCTACGTAGATTTAAATCGTTACCCAAAAAACAATAACCTCCCACGTAGACGAAGATTTATGTTTGAAACAAAAGAAATGCGAAAACATATCGTTTTTCCAGTTTTAATGTGGATTAGTCATTTTTAGGGTTCCGTAGCCAAATGGCAACGGAACCCTTATGAATTCGTCATGTCTGTCTGTCTGTCTGTCTGTCTGTCCGTCCGTATGTCACAGCCGCTTTTTTCCGAAACTATAAGAGCTATACTGTTGAAACTTGGTAAGTAGATGTATTCTGTGAACCGCATTAAGATTTTCACACAAAAATAGAAAAAAAACAATAAATTTTGGGGGTCCCCATACTTAGAACTGAAACTCAAAATTTTTTTTTCATCAAACCCATACGTGTGGGGTATCTATGGATAGGTCTTCAAAAATGATATTGAGGTTTCTAATATCATTTTTTTCTAAACTGAATAGTTTGCGCGAGAGACACTTCCAAAGTGGTAAAATGTGTGTCCCCCCCCCTGTAACTTCTAAAATAAGAGAATGATAAAACTAAAAAAAATATATGATGTACATTACCATATAAACTTCCACCGAAAATTGGTTTGAACGAGATCTAGTGAGTAGTTTTTTTTAATACGTCATAAATCGTAACGTAACGGAACCCTTCATGGGCGAGTCCGACTCGCACTTGGCCGGTTTTTTGTTTCCGAATTCTGTGTGCGTCGTTATTGGAAATTTTCGCGAAAATGCCGTGATTACATTACCTAGTAACCGCCATTATTGAAACATATGAGCTCAGAAGCCGGGTTGATAAAGTGTTAATTGATTAATGAAAACAGGTAACTTTACACCTGCGTTTTGATTGAAACTGTTACATCGATCTGATAAATAGAATCAGGACTGTTATACTCATTGTAAGCTGCAGTAGTTGAGTCAGGAAAGTAACAATAAAAGTTATATCATCATCATTTATCGTGGGGGTTTTTAGATTAGTATAATATACTTTATGTATGTATTTATTGTATTATGTAAATGGTACACTACAGACTACCTACAGTATTTGTCTCTCCTTCCCCTTTTTAATCCGTTCAAAGGTTGTCTTTAGAGATCGCTCTTAGCGATAAGACCGCCCATTACACAATGGGCGGTTTTATCGCTAAGAGCGAGCACCCTTTGTAACATTTCTATATTTATGTCTATTCTATGATGTTTATTTTAATTGCTTAAAAATTAAACTTGTTTATATCAACAACCCGCACTGGGCCCGCATGTTAAACGGCCCACTCTCTCTCACTGAGAGGATGCTTGTGTCCCAGCAGCAGGAACGTTATAGGCTGACTATGCTATTATCAACATATGGATCAAGATCTGAAATAAAGTTATATTTACTTATATTTTTTTTATTATTATATGAACAACCAACGGACAAAAAGGATGATAAGAATCCGAATATTACGGATACCTCTTAAAAAGAAATGGTCCAAAAAGAAGGCAGGTAAGAAGTATTTTATAATTAAAACCGATTCATACTGTCGGTAACGGAAATAGTGCTGTCAGGAACATCGCGATCCACAAAATGGCGGGACGAAGTTAACGAATTTATCGCTTTTCGGATTGAAATAAAAAATATGACGGTGTTTTAGAGCGACGAGCAATTTTCTGGTTCGGTGACGCCTCAGGGCATCGACGGAAACGTCTTGTAGGCTACGGAAATCCTCGAGAATGTACGAAAATCTGTGAAAATCCATTCGACGAATGTTTGGTGAACGCCGCCGGCAATGGACACGTATTGTGTCCCGATTCCGAGTGCGATATTCGAAAGTGGATTTTGATGTGATCGCATTCACGTCAAACGGGCTATATCGTTTTTGAATAGGGACGTTGTCAGCTTTAAGATATTTCCTTTTTTATATGAATTTTATTAGTTAGTCAGTTTAACGACACTTTTATTGATTTTATTTTGCCGAATTTTGAGTAAGTAATGTCGTTCAAGACACTTATCGGTTATACCTGAAAATCATTTAAACGGTTGAATTAGATTCTCTATCTAATTCAACCGTTTAAATGATTTTCAGGTATAAAGGACTACGAATCCGATATACCTATTTCTGAACAGAAGAATAAAGGTACACGTTGTCGTCGCTAAAAATGAACAAAATAAAAGAGAACTGAGAACACAAGTAAAGGATTTTTTTCCTGTAACGATGGTTACTTGTAATTGACAACTTTTTATCACGAAAAAATTTTCCTGTTTCGAGTTCGAAACCAATTTAATAAGACATAGCAAAGTAAGTATATTAATAATGCTGAACAGATTATTACCTGGTGCAACGACTTTTACAGTCGAAAAGCTCCTATAGAAAATCTTTCAGTCGAAACAAATCTATTTGAATTGTCGTCAACAGAGAGATGGTCTGTATAAATTGATTGGAAGTGTCATTGACTGGGGTTTTTGTCATAAAATTCAACCACGAGCGCGTTTAGTCCTCAAATAGATTTCAGTGTGACTAACTAGCTTTGTCGTGTGGACGAGTGTCGCAACGAGATTAGCGTTTAAATATACTGTGACATTGAAATGGTGTTGTTGGATTCATAGCCAAGATGTAAGCTGTTAGAAATTGCATTTAGTTATAGATAATTTTCTATTATTGCTAAAATTAATTTAAAATATCTGTATATTTTTATTTTCTATTAAATGGCTTTGTCGCTTAGTAACCACATCGCCCAGTAAAGACAAAAACCTACAAAAATGATGATTAAGATCTACCTTATTACTAAATCGTACAATTGTTTAGCTTTATCGAACTCTAGCAAAGCGAGAATCAAATCAAAATCAAAAGTCATTTATTCAAATTAGCCTGAGAATCAGCACTTTTCGCATGTCAAATACGAGTATATATTTGACGTTACAAAAGTATTCAAGTATTACAAATGTCAATGTCAATTTTATGTCATCGAAAAACATTGATTCTTAAATTTTCATTCCGAACACACCATCAGAATCTCAAAAACACTTTCCTACTAGGTGAATAGGAGACAAAACTTTAAACTTCATAAAATAAAAACTAAAACTCCTTAAAATTGAACTCTATTGAGTTGAATTCGCCTGAAGGAAGCTTTAACGTGTTCTTAAAGAGCGTCTTACGTGTCCTTCCCTTGGTCATTTAGGTAAGCATTATATGGTTACTATACATGTAAGCCCTCCCCTAATATCCTTCCTTGCTATACCGCAAACTGCCGCAACCATCCTCTAAATTAAATGAATTATTAATAAAGTGCGCCAGCTCGCATTCGAGCACTGGCTTTACATATTTACATAGGCGCAACGTTGCACAGACTATAATCCTGAATTAAAGGAAATTACCTTGTAATACTATTTGTTTACATACTGTTTTTGTTTGTATAAGCTCTCTCTTCAGAGCAGTGGTGGCCAAGTAGTAGGTTCGAACCCAGACAGGCGCTGTACTTTGTGTAAATTATTTTATTACCACTGCTCTCAAAACGGCAAAGGAAAACATCGTGAGGAAACAGAAAAATGTCCTAGAAAATTCAAAGACTTTTGACATCTACCAACCTGCACTGGGCCCACTCCGTCTCACCGCGAGGAGGCCTGTGTCCCAGCAGTGGGAACATTATAGGCTAATTATGTTATGCTTTCTCTTGAACCATGAACTAAATAATATGGCGCATCGACTTTCAGGAAAAAGCTTTGTAAAGCCTGTGTGAGTCAATTCTAGTTTGACAGTCTCGTTTAAAAAATCAATAAGTAATATTTACCTTTGGACTTGAACAGTTTTACCGAGAAGCTTATCCCCATTAAGATTTTACTTACCAACGAATTTTATTGTCAGGTTGAAAGTGATGTCGAAGATATCATCGATTTGTGAAGATAAAGCGGTAAAGCGAAGTTTATAGTCAAGTGGGGCTTGATTGTCTCCGGACACAAGGAGCACTTACAATCTTGGAGACTCGAGAGCATTGTTCAGAAAGTTCTTACAGCACAATGTAGGAGCTTTACCGGAGACGTAATATATCAAATCCTTCCTTCCTTATATCAAATCTTTGTTTCCAATTGAGGTTATTTCCATTTTAATAACTAGTACTATTAAAAGTCATTAAAAAAAAATTAAGTTGTAGTGAAAAAAAAAATAACTTTAATACCCACACAATGAGTTCATTTATTGTGTGGGTATTAAAGTTATTTTTCAAAAAACACAAGTCTGGAAACTAAATTCCGAACGCACTATAATGTTACACTATCCGGACATTGCATAATTCGTTTTAACTGATTTAACCGAACAGAGTTTTAACCGGTTCCTTTTGACTGGTATTTTCAAACATTTGTGGCTCTGACAGCCTGATATTGTCCGGTCTTCGCAAAAGCTGACTCTTTGGTATGTTCACATGAATTGACACCTAGTCCGACACAGTATGCGTTTGTCCCTGGTATAGACACATTGCATATTGAAATGTGAATATTTGCCGTTGGCACACCCATCTGGCAATTCACATCCGCTTGTTCTTTCCCTCTTTTCAATTTCGCTGTTGTATATGTGTCTTTTTTATTGAACCAAGTTAACTGTCCATATACTTGCACTTTACAGGATCTCATGTAAGCCTCGGATGCTGCTATTAACGTAGTCACCTACTGAACCCGAAATACCTAAAAAGTATCATCGACTCAAATAAAAGATAAAGAAGTAGGAAATGAAGACTGGTTAGCATAGTCAGCCTATAATGTTTCTTCTGTTAGCACGCAAGCCACTCCCTCTTACAGCGAGGTCTCTGTGAGAGGAAGTGGGCCGTAATCTACCACGCCGGCCCACTGCGATTTGATAGATGTCACATGTCTTCGAATTTTTTTTTACCAAAAAATTTCTTACCAATGTTTTCCTGCCTGCACGGTTTTGAGAGCAATGGCGAAGAAATTATTTACAGAAAGTAAAGCGCTTGTCTAAGTTCAAACCTACGAGCAACAACTCGTAAGTCACGTAAGTAATTGTTAATGGAGGAAAACTATACCTACCCTGAGGGCCTAGAGAAAGTGACATTCCATCAATGATGAGTCGAAACATTTATTGGATTGACAATAGCTACGGGACCTTATGTCAATCCTGTTGAAAGTCGTTGTAGAATACGAAACGCTTTAAAAGCGATTGCTACTAGATTCATAGTTCTAGATTACTCGTCGCATCTTAAAAACCTTCTCAAGTCCCCTCCCCACTCCACCGACTTCTACTCCTACTCCTTCACAGTGCACGCGGTGCGATTGTGGAATTCACTACCGCCTGACATTAGGGACTGCCAAACTGTTGCAGTTTTTAAAAGAAGAGTGAAAGAACACTATCTGCCCACTTCATCATAGTTGTGTATGTATTTATTATTTTGAGTATGATATAATTATTATAATTCTAGTAATATTTATTTTAGAAGTATTTGTGAATGTTAGTTTGTATGTATGTTAGTATATTCTCGTTATATTTGTTTAGCTTTTAAGTGAATTGTTTTTTGATTTTATGTATTTTGTTTTGTCTCCTTTGCTCTATAACACGCTATCTACATCTCTGTATCTATTGTCCTATCTCAGGTATGCTGAAAGAGATTTCTTATTAAATAAGCATCACCTCTGTACCTATTATTTCTGTTCTGTTTTTCACTGAAATAAAAATAAATAAATAAAATGAATAATTAAGTTAATACTAATAACAATAACCTGTCAGTAAGCTAATTCTGGAGAAAGAACATAAACATTGTCTTGAGTTAATTAGGGCGACCAACTATTCTTATCGTGTAAGTAGTCGTTGATGGAATAGTAGGTATGCCTTTGAGCACAGCTCCAAAGATCTAAATCTTAGCAACCCGGTAGAACTACGTTAGCATTACGCAAGTTAGCAACAAGGGCCCAGTGCTCCGCCTTCGTATCGCTTACATAAAACCTATAGGATGGTTTGGGGACGCGGGACGTGAATAAACTCACGTTTTCTCATATCTCAGGCAGCCATGTTCTTCTATATACTTTTGGTACACGTTTTAAAGGAAACGTGCTTATAATTTCGTATGAGAAGGGGTTCGTTGTTATAGGAATTCATTAAAATTTGGGTGGGTATAAATTGGCGCAGTAGAGACCTACATAAATTTCATTGTAGAGAAAGCTTTGAAATGGCAATAATTATGTGTCTGAATATCAATTCACCATTTTGCTTTGCTTTTGTTTTTTTATGAGTTTGATGTTTTGGATAAGAAAGTGATGGCAGTAATCAGACAGGATAAAACCTGCTTATAGGTTCAGGTTCAGGTTCTGGTTCAGGTTAAGTAGGTACCGATTTTGGATATAAGGAATTCACAATAGCTCCAATGAATACGATACAAACGAAGCTTAATTTGACCTGGGTACCGTTGTTTGATGAAACTGTATATATACCTATATTCATGTACCAAATATACTCAATTCTACCTCTTATTCGGAGATAGCATCAGCCATTTCGACAATGGTACATTTATCTAAGGATATGGCATAATACAAGAAATAACTTATGGATATGGCCCGCTATGTATCGTCATAAAACAAATGACGATCGGCCCGAAAACTAAACCGATATTTAAAATTGGTAGGTATTCTAAGAAATGAATCAGATTATTAATATGAGATACAGCGTAGGAAGACTCTGACTCAAGAGCATTATAATTTCTCATAAAACGTTCGATACTAAACTTGCTCAATTTAGAAGATTATTAAGTAGTGTTATCATTATTTAGATGACTCATTTGTGTTTTAAATGCGTTATCTGGCGTGGTTGATCAACATTCATCAATAGAAATTATATCGAGATGTTAAAAACGATGTCTCGAATCACCTGTTACCATGGATAGTACACATCAAGCTACTATAATCTGTCAAATTTCTTTAACAGATTTTCAACTTTATCGCAAAAGCATTAAGGTTCAAGGTTGATTGGGAAAATTTGACAGTTTCGGGTAGCTAGATGTGCTGCCGTGTGTAGATGTTTCTGAAACCTGCGTTGGATTTTTAGCCGGTTATTAAAAAAAAAAAAACACTGCTGTTCAATGCATTTTAACTGCGTAGGTTTGCATTTTTCTATGAAACAGCAGATTTATTTTTATAACCGAAAAACTTCTACGCTTGTCTAGAAACATGTGCTGAATTTATGGTTGCAGCGCGTCGATGTTATATCACTCTGTATTTATTATGTCCCCGCTTTTGTCAGATCAGTCCTGTCAGACAGCAGACTCTACTTGCTTTTACTTGTGCTGATCGGACCCCCAGGATAGGTATTCTTTACAATCCTATGAATTGTTCCTCATCCCTTTGTGTTCTTCAATGACGTTACGAAAGAAAACAGCCAGGCCCAAGGTACAGACGCCAGCACATCAAGCTCCTACAATCTGTCAAATTTCTTTAATAGATTTCAACTTTATCGCGAAAGCATTAGGTTCAAGGTTGATTGGGAAAATTTGACAGTTTCGGGTAGCTAGATGTGCTGGCGCCTGTGTCATTTCTTTGTTGTCTTTGTCTTGTTCATCTCTGCCATTTTTATAGAATTTTATTTTTTAACTTTGTTTTGAAGTAATCTCAACTTGTTTCCATACAGCCTACTTCGTTGGTTCTAGTGGTTGCAATTACGATCCCGAGGTCAGACAGTGTAACTTCATTAGCAATATTGTCTGTATATACATATTTGTGCCTGGTTTATGGCAATAGGTTGGCCCTATAAACTAGAAATAGATATATGTGAGATTACTGTCTGTCTTCCCATTTGGGATTCGCCCCACAGGCGTGATATTATTTTGTTTCCATGATTCATCCACTTCGAAAACTACATTCTAAAAATACAGCCACATATCTAATCACAGTACTTTAGTCCAGATTCTGACAACTAAGATTTTATAAAAAAAAACATGTTTCCATGCTGAAATCCATAATTTGGGTATTCATTCACTACATGTTCTGGGAACAAAAAATAAGTCATTAAACCGGTATTACGCGTTTTGTCAACATCATTATGGATACTTTATTGTAGACTAGCATAACTGCTGTTATTAGGACTGTACCTACAGTTATGTGGAGGAGTAAGTGGGTCGTTATATCGGCCACTCGATGGCGTTCAGTTACTGATTGTATGGCCGGTAATTGGATGGGTGACCGTATCATCTCATCTTTCTGTTGTGTACTCGTAACTACTCGGGACGGGTCACGAGTAGTTACGAATTCCGTTGGTATTGAGAATCGATGATTGAATTTCGTTTATTAACGAGCACAATACAGACCCTAATTGTGTTTTACTTTCATCATTGAAAACCCAGTTTTCATTATGAGTTTCAGGGTTTCTAAAATGTCGAAAATATTTTGTATAAAACATATCAAATTGTTGGTTACATAAATTCTGAAACGGTTTCCATTATTGAATTTGAAGAGTATATATTTATTTCAAACTTTTTTAATGTCGCAGATACTTGCTGAGATAGGAGCCTTTTGGCGTCGTACAGGACTTTCTGTTTTTTTACTTTCTTTTTATATAATTTTGTTTTTCATTTTTATTTATGATTGTGTATAATTTACTTTATGATTTTCCTGTACGAGTCAAAATAAATACTTTTCTTTCTTTTGATTTCCACCGAATATCTACCTAACAAATTATTCTACACTTATCGTGACTTTCCTTCATATCGATAGAGCTTAACGAAACTTTACAATTAAATTCTAAACGCGTTTGCATAAAAAAATACAAAAATACCTACCTACTGCATAAAATTATTATAATTTTTAAAGTTGAACGACCTCGATACGTGTCCAGGAACATTCTATTTTTAAACGCGAGGATGCCGACAGTTTCATTTGCTCTGTTTCGTAACTGCAACGTGGTCGGTGTTGAGTATCAATGAACAGCTATAAATAAACGACAAACGTAAGAAAATTAGCCTCCTCCTACTATAAATAAAAACCTTTTTTTTTTCAGACTCAAAACGTCCATTTGGTTAGTATACAAATGACTTAGAAACCAGTGTTAGTACATCTACAAGAGAATCGACACAAACTATAATATATTTATTACCAGCTTTTATGATCTTCTTGTACGAGTCGCAATAAATACTTTTTCTTTCTTTCTTTACTGAAATTTCTTGTTCCCCTATCCACCCCATCGCATCGCATCGCCTGCCCGCGCTATTACTTCTTTTTCGCTTAGCGTTCTTTTTCTCTTTGCCCGACTTCTTAGAGTCCTAGCGTAATGTTAAATACTGCTTATACCCTTCTTCAAAAATTGGGCTATTAAATGCATAAAGAATTTTTCAAATCAGTTTGGAAGTTCCAGAGATTAGCGAGTTCAAACAAACAAACATACTTTTCAGCTTTATTATTAGTATAGATTACGCCACAGTGGCATGTAGGCGTATTCAATGTCCCAGTATGGGGCTGTCCCACCTATCTGCTCAAGCATTCAGGGTGCTGTTGGGGCTGGCGCGTACCCCGCGTATGATGGAGGCGCATCGGCGCATCCCATACTATGTTACAAATATAATAACTCATGTCATCGCTTTACCTACTAAACAAGTTATTGAAATTATTCATTAGTGTGACCGACTAGACTATTCATCCATTGCTGCATTTGTAATTTACCCGACTACGGTAAAGCCAAAAGGAAGGGTTATCATTTTAGTAGCCCATGTATGTATATTTGTATTTACGCGTGTTCCACCGTAGCGCGTAAACTACTGAACCGATTTTTTAGCTACTAAACTGTTCAAGATCATTCCTAAACAGGTAAAAATTATGCTTAAGTATAGGTAACTTGTCAAAGATGTGAAGAAAGCTTTAAATGAGATATTCATTCGTTTCCCTCGAAGTTGTACCAAAAACACCATCTGACCTGGGTGTCTTGGCACAACTTTGTAAAATCTAGAGGCCTGTTTCCAGCAGTAGTGGCCGCGATCATTTTTATTCTTATCCAATCTCATCTATTTATTCTGTACCACCTATTTCTCTTTCGTTGAGTAAATATACATAGGTACTTTACTGTAAGGTAATAAAAGGAGAGATGCTACTATCATCGTTTTACACTCGACACGAAAACGTGAATATAAAATATCTATAAACCTACCTATGCAGTTTTATTGAATACTAGCTGCGCCCCGCGGTTTCACCCGCATAAGTTTCTATCCCGTGGGAATACCGGGGTAAAAAGAAATATCCTATATGTTAATCCTGGTTATAAACCATCTGTGTGCCAAATTTCATCCAAATCCGTTCAGTAGTTTTT
The DNA here is from genome assembly GCA_951799955.1 of Apamea anceps. Taxonomy (NCBI): domain Eukaryota; kingdom Metazoa; phylum Arthropoda; class Insecta; order Lepidoptera; family Noctuidae; genus Apamea; species Apamea anceps. The sequence goes on along the minus strand of OX637504.1, from coordinate 5,617,919 downwards.
GCGTGAAAGTGTAACAAACATGCATCCATCTAAACAAACTTTCACGTTTATAATATTAGTAGGAATATATATATATATATATGTATATGTAGATTCCGTCGCAGTAAACAGCGCCAGTAAAACGGGTGTCAATCTTTATTAGATACTGCGCATACCGTGGGAGTGGTGTCTATTGCAGTTGCAGGCCATTAAATACGATAGAAAGCTCATCTTTATAAATAGCAGCTTGTAATTATTGAGTGAAATGTAGTTAGATGAGTTTATTTAGACAGGGTCAATCTGCATAGCTTTTTCCTAACTGGGTACAGACGCCAGCAGGTCAAGCTACCCGAAACTGTAAATTTTTCCCAACCAACCTTGAACCTTAATGCTTTAGCGGTAAAGTTGAAAATTCATTAAATAAATTTTACAGATTGTAGTAGATTGATGTGTCTGTACTTAACAACTACGAAAATATTCCAACCTGATTGGGGGTTATATATTCGAGCCAATTGAGGTTGAAATACTAGAGCCATGGTGTCCGAGTGGCCACTTGGTTTTTCGAGATATCACCAAGCGGTTAGTCGACTCTTCACGTAACCAGAGGCCTGGCCTGTTTCTTGGCCAAACAATTAGCATCGCCATGAAACGTGGCAGTGCTGCCAGCCTTTTGGGCACTGTTCCTGTTGACAGCGATGCGGACGAATTCTTTTGGTCATTTTTTCACATGCACATATTATTGTTTTAAATATATTATCTTGATTAAGTTAATAAACAACTATGTACTAATAAACTTAAGTTTCCTATTCGTGAGATTTAGTTAAACATTAAAAACAGACTACGCAACTGTAAGGAAAAGCTTGGAATGGTTTTCGTAATATTCTAAAATAATTTTCACGGTTTTGATATTCATTGTCAGTGAAAATGAACGGGTGAGTCAGATTCGTCATCAGCTAGAATTTCTGGAATTCTGACGACGTTGAACTAAAATACGTCGGTGACAAGAATTGGAACTGTTGGAGATTTCGTTCCAAAGAAATATTTTAAGTGCTATTTTTTCCAGAATTTCATCATTGCCACGCCAATAGATGTCATCCGAAATAGATGCCATAAAAGGCATCTAACTTAAGCCTAATTTGACTCCCTCACGGATATGCATAGGGCTTTACATTGTGGCAGTCTATCCGAAGTTTTCCGTTTAGCAGTTGTCTTTTTCGGGCTGTTTACTGGCAAAACTCCAACTAACTAACTTTTTTCAGATTATCTGAAGTACATACATCTTTTATGGGGTACCGTGCTAAATGTTACAACAAAATACCTTGTGAAATATTGCAATTAAATGAAAGAAAATTTAAAACTTATATTAAAATCACACTTTGTAAACAAGGATATTACAAACTAGAAGATTATATCTAAGATAAGAATGCTTGGAAACATGCTGGTCCTGCTCCATAGGACAATCTCTAGAGTCTAGACAATATCAAACTGGTTGCTAATGTAATTGTATAATTTATTCATTTTTTTTCCCTGACATTGATTTACTTTCTGTAATTACTTAAAGTCACACCCAGACTTATTACTCCTTAGTTATTTATGAAAATTGTCTACTTTTGGAATGTTTGTAAATATGTGAGCAACATATTGTATCTACCATTTGTATCTAAGTACCACATAGTTAATTTATATGTCATGGTTTCATTAATCCATTTTAATTCTTTTACCTATTGTGGTATAGTAATTTTATTTCTAGGCGCATCGTCTTCACATATATATATATCATATAATTAATGCACGCAAATATTGTAAAACATTTTAAAAGAGTAACGGTGGAGTTTATTGCACATTCTTCTCCAAACGAAAATAACCTTTTGGAAGGGGCGACTAGAATCAATTTTATTTTAATTTTAATTTTGTCGTTCAAAAGTGCCTTTTATGTGTCTATTTGAAATAAATAATTTGACTTTGACTTTAACACAGCACCATACAACTGCCAGCTGTATGCAAAAGCTTAGGTCATGACACTTCGAAAAATATACTTCACCACGCACGTCTTCCCTTCCATACATTGCAATAGAAAAAACCACACTATATCTACATAAAATAGTACCTATTATGTAAATAAACCACTTCACATTCCATTTCACGAACGTGTGTCGAATAAAACTGTCTAATCCGCGCATCTCGAGTGCTCCCGACAGTCGAAAACTTACAGGATGTAGTGCGGAATGCAGAATACGCTATTTGAATGTGCGCGACTACTGTTACCTATTGCCAAGAGAAACTAAAGACAGGGTATGTGACAAAAGACAAGTTTTACTAAAGGAAAGTTAGATGAGAGGTTTTACATAAGGTTTAAAAGAATTTGAATAAAAGCAAAACTCTTTCTTTTACAAAATAAATATTTTGTAAGCTTTTGCCTAGTAACTACTTAAGAGTTACCCCCGTCTCTCGGAAAGCACGTTAAGCCGATGCGCGATGGTCCTGCGCCTGATCTCTTTCCGGTCGTGGCGGATTGCCGCCCCGGACTATGAGAATGAGGGAAGAGAGACTGTACGTGTGTCTGCGTACACATTTGTGCACTATAATATCTCCTGCACCGAAGGCAAGTCTCTTAATTCCGATCCAGCCTGTCCCTTGCTGCTCTCTCCCAGCGACGCCTTAAGCAGAGGTCCGTACGCCACAGGGGGTGCGCCCTTAGCGTGTAGTCCCTTAGTTTTTAAGTATTTTAAGCCCTGGGCGGAGGCCTTAATTTATTGAGGCATCCACAGGCAAGCCCGGTTAAGCCGACGACAGTCCTAAGTTGGACTGCGAGATGACATTTTATTTTATTTGGGAAAAAAACGATATTACATTACATATAACACTTATCAGTAAGGTATACAAAACAAAATCAATGTAATAACCACAACATTTTCCACATACTAACAGAGGTATGCTATGATGAGGACTAATTGGTAAGCAAGTTATTATTTTTCAAGGAAACATTTTATATTGTTACAAACTAACAAACTAGTCAGTTACCACTAGATATATCCAAGGTGTTCAGTACATTAATAACTTTACTTCGAAAAGCATTCTTATTTAGCATAAATATATCAATATCTATGAAATGTTCATTGTATATTCGCATGAGTCGCTGAAGGGGTGCACGCTTACCTGCGTTTGTCCGGTATGATGCCTGATCAAACAATCGGTAAACGCGCACTCTACGATGATGAATTGATCTAGGAACTACCAGTTTAATATCATTACTAAGGCCTATACAACTTAGCTTGTTATGATAAAGGTCGTGCAGTGTCATTACTTGCAGAAGCATTCGTCTCTTTTCGAGTGAGAGTAAATTATATATTGCTAGAAGGTCTTTGTAAGGTAAACGTGGAAGTTGGCATCTGAATTGCATAGTTCGTAAGAACTTTCGTTGTACGTTTTCAATGGCTATTTTATATTTATTATATAATGGATCCCATTTCAGTATTCAAGCTGAGCACGAATAAGTGAGCGATACAAATGTAAAAATGTACAAGGGCGCCTAAACTCGGTAGCTATTCTGATAACAAAGCCGTATATTTTAAATGCTCTGGTTATGATGTTTTCTATATGTAGATTCAAGTGCAATTTACAGTCAAAAAGTATTCCTAGGTCTCTAAGGTTCGTCACTCTGTTAGTATGAGTTATAATATTTTTTCATTAAATGCTTTTCAAATTGCATCAAATTCATATCATTTATATGCTATGATCATAGGTATGCTTTCTTTTTCTCTGGGCAATCCTTTTAATAAGCATTGTTCATTATTACTTTTCACTAAACTTCATATTATTATACAGATTCTCAAAAGTAACCTTACCGAACAAAAAGCTTACTTAATTCTAATTCTTTCTAATCTAATTTTCTACGTCATCCTCCATTGGGTGGATTCATTAGCTGGCGATCAGACAGCTTAGCTGTAACTTTGGAACCTATTAGTAGGTACAATTTATACAACTTTCCTCACTTAGTGCAGAGGTCATTACACTTTAAGGCCTTAGGAATTAGGATGACGATCGAGAATTTAAAAGGCTTAAGAGGGAAGCATTAACCCTATCATGTTCATGAAATATCTATATTTTGTAAAGGTTTACAAACTCTGACATTCAAGCAGCATTATCTGAAACTTGCTGAAAAGATTCGTTTACTTATTGAAATATAGCAGAAATATTATCAGCTTTGGACGAGGTCAATGCCTCGCAACACATTAAGCGCATTTTGCAAAAAATTGTTTAAGAGCCATCGTGGCAATCCCGATCAAGTCACAGATGAAATTATAAAGGATGCTAGTTTCCCCGTGCATTATAAAGGGATGCTACCCTTTTTTTTGTGTGGGAAGTCATCAAATAACTTCTCCCGAACTGGGCGGAGCAGAAGGACATGCCAGATTTTTACTGACTAAAACGTGTTCCTTCAGTTGCCTGTGCCAGGGGCCACTATCTCTTTCGAACAACCCGCGGCCCTGGCAGGCATCGGCTCTAGCGGACCCCGTCACTTTGTGCTGACATCTCTTTGAGGGCGTCGTCGACCCGGGCCGGGTCCTTCCCGGACGGCGTGCATTAATAGATGCTACCCTTCATTGCGCTTGGTCTGATTGGCACTTGGGGCCGGTTTTTGTTGTATATTACAGTTGCGCACATACAAAGGTCGAGTACATGTCTTTTAATGTAACAATTATATAAGTTTGTTTATTTTGCAGCATTTAGTAGCAATTTTTCAGCAGAGGAAGTTTGTGGGCCGCTGCTATAAAGATGGTGATGTTTCCTGCAAAGATTTTGTTGACACACCTTGTAAACTCATGGAGGATAGTGGCGCCTAATGAGATTACGTCCTCTTCCTTTTGAGCGATCAATACTTACGCACACACGTGTCAATGAAACGTGCTGATTGTTTTAATTCAATAATCATTTATTGTAGCGGTCATTAGTAGTCAGCTCTGCTGCTAATCTTGTTGGCTGTGTAATCTTTTTACGGTATGTTAAAAGAAGAAGAATTGGTCATTCTGATGCCCATGTTCGTACATCGGCTGATAGATATTTAGGGCGAATTTCATCAATGAAACCTGAACGCGATCAGCACATCTAAACCGAGTTCAAGACCTGTTAGTGCCAATATTTGACAACAATAATGACACTCACAGAGGCCGAGAGGGGCTTGTGGCTAAGTAATAACAGCCACACGGGTCGATCGATCAGGTTAAGCTACGCTTGCCGCGGTTGGAACGTGGATGGGTGACCATCTTTACATAGACCCCTGCTTTCCTCGGAAAGCACGTTAAACCGTTGGCCCCGGCTGTCATTTGTGGATCTTTGACAATCGTTACCGTCGTATGTAATCGTCGTCAGAAGCCCGAAAGTCTGACAACCAATCTTACCAAGGGGTTTCGTATTACTCAGTAACAGGGTTTCGGAGGTCAGATAGGCAGTCGCTCCATATAAAATACTGGTACTCGGCCGCATCCGGTTATTAGACTGGAAGCTGACCCCGACATAGTTGGAAAAAGGCCAGGACAGGCCAGGATGATGATGATGAATGACACTGACAGCTCTTCAACACGTTTCGTCCTCAGTATTTGTAAAAAGGCGTGAGTTTATGACTACGTAGGTAATAATGAATGTTCAGTCCGTTCACAGTAATTTTACCTTTGCAACCTAACAACAACCTTATTGTGACGAGAATAAAAATCACAATGATTTTGACAGACTTGTCGATGGCAGCACCCCAACAGTAACCTTATTTACATAAGAATAAAGATCACTGTGATTTGCAAATCTGACGTAAAATAACTGTGAACGGATTGTATGTATGTATGGAGTAATGGTATATAAGCGAGGTTTTGTATGTTTGTTTGAAGTGAGGTGCGAAATCAGTTCTGATAACTTTTAGATTTCCAGAATATAAATACAATCTGTTTCTTATCTACTTTGATTTAGTGGAAGAACGATTCGTAATCGTAAAAACCGATGTGTTTTCCTAGATAAACACTTTCAACATAACATTAAAATTCACGATAACTACCAACTTACTGCGTAGAATTCTGGAGTATCATGATTTTAGATATTTTCTTCCTTTATTAATACTTATTAAAAGTTTAATACTTAATACAAAAATAATAAAGGAATCCTAATGGATTAATGGAATGTGCCACCATCAGAGATGTCATCGGCGGGCGCCATCATTAGAATAATGATGGTTCCTACCTACCTACTTAAATGACGTCTGCAGCTATATGTGATACTGATACATGCCGACTTCAATTAACATGTTGGGCATGTTTATTGGTATTCGTATCATGAGCATACGAATACTACTTATCGAGATAATTACTACATTGATACTTTCCTACAATGTCGACCGCTTATCAAACACCTTAGATTACCTTCTTGGGATTCCCTTATTTTTTTTTTTTTTGCAAAAACGGTGATTTTTTATTTAGATCGCTGATAATAATAAACAGTGGAATGCCTGAAAGTCTACTTGATGTTTTATTAGGACTCCCCGAATAGAACAATAATAATAATAATATCCCTGGACATTTCACACAGCGCCATCTAGTCCCAAGCTAAGCAACCTAATGCTTGTGTTATGGTAACAAGATGGCTGATAAACTACTTATATACATTTTTTTTTTTTTTTTTTGAAAATACATACATATTATATATAGAAAAACACCCAGACTCGGAACAAATACATGTAGGTCAAACAAATATTTGTTCCGTGCGGGAATCGAACCCGCGAAACGCAACAACAGCAGAACAGCGGGTTAATTACGTAACACACTAACAGTAGGAATGGCTTTCAATTTGACAGTTCAACAGCATTCATTGCGTTATTTAAGTTTTGAGCGGACAAATTTTTCAAACATATATAGCAATGGATAAGCAATACATATCCTTCAAAATGATTCAGATTGTAAGTGTATTACGAAATTAGGGTGCTGATTAGAAATTATCATAAAACGTTGATAAACATTACTCACACGCGTGAGCGAAATCAAAAATATAACACGAATTGACGTTCAAGTTCATACTAAAAACATTCAAAAAGTATGTATAGTTTCATACCATTGCGCATAATTTGAACAAAGAACATGATTAACATTTGAGAAACGCGTTCGACGACACACACGCATCCTTGCCATGAGAAGTGATTCAGAGTTGTTACGGCTCTCGTCCACGGTCCACACTTTTGGTTGAGAGCCAAACAGAACGTGGTGATAATGAGAAATGTATTAACTAACACCGCGGGCGTTCTTAGAAACTTAGTCAGTCGGTAAGATGTGAGCGTTTTTCTTACAATTTCAACTTTATTTTACTGTTTTCCGTATTCCTACATGGTAGAGTTATCTCATCTTTGCCTGAAAACGATCACGTGTTTGCCGAAAAATAATACCTAAATCTATATTCTTCCATGTGGGTGCCGTAAACATATCTTTGGTAATGATTTATCAGGGTCTCTCCAAGCGCTGGAAACACATTGCGTTTGTCAATAAAATTGACAATCTGAAAAATCTTCTGTCCAGTGTTGTAGATAAACGCAATGCAATTACTCGCAGATGCTATTGTTAATAATTTTAGCGCTCATTAAAGGGTCTTTATGCACAGAATTTAGGCTACAAAAGTTGATTTTTTAAACAAGGTCAAATTGCCCGTCTCGCTCCCTATTACCCCTAGGGGACTTAGACATAACTGGCGAAATGTGGGTGAAGTATAGGTAGGTACACCTCTGCCCAACCCTTTGGGTAAACAAGGCGTGATGTTATGTTGTGTCAAAATAAATTAAGTGGCAAAACTTCACAGACGGGAGGCGTGTCGATATCTAAAGATGATAAAAAAACTAAACTCATAATTTCAAGCTACACTGCCAGCGATCGTTGACCCCATAATCAGCTGTCGTTACTTGAAACATGAGGGTCTGGGTTCGATTCCCGGATCGGACAAAGTGTTATTGATTTTTCCATTTGGAATTACTCCATAGCGTCCCGGAGTCTGATGGCAACAGGCACCCTATTACTAAAAACTACTACTATTATTTAATACTGAATAAAATATTATTATATTATTATTATTACTTGGGACTTAAACATAACTGTCGAAATTTGGATTTACTATCGGTGAACCTCAGCACCTTTCCTTCTTCCTATGTATTTTTATTTCACAAGATATCGATATCCATCTCATCTGTGAAGTTTCGCCGGTTCATTTTATTTGATCTTGTATAAGTTCGTGCGACGTGACAGTTCACGTTAAAGGATTCTCTGGGCTTTATTCACGCTTGTATTTCGGACTCAAGACTTTATTCATGAGCTCTTAAGGCGTTCAGCGAGGTCGACAGTCGACCTCCAGAAAAGCCACACACTCGTAAACTTCCTGGCTTTACAGGAAAATTGCTGTTGGAAACTTCAGGGAAATCTCCTTAGGTACTTACTTACTATAAGTACTGCTTTGTCTGCATTTTATAGACTTGTGTATACAGTGTGTTAGGTTAAATGAGGGAGATACTTTAGGGAGTGTAGTACTTATGAAAGTGACCATTTTTTTACATAGAAATTATATCTATGATTTTTTACTATGAGACCAAGTCCGAAATATGTAATGACACATCAGCTGTTCCCTAAATTTTGTCAAGTTGAGTCCCTATGCGGTTATGAAATGTATGAAGTAGCTGATTTTTTTTTACATTTTCAGTAGTTCGTTTTAGATTTTCGTTGACTACTACAATCCTTTAAATTATGTCCCTCATTTAACCAAACACACAGTTTAAACATATATTTGGTTTGGAGTTTAGTTTTTGGTGTTTGGTTGTTTTGGCTTGGTGATAACGAGTAAAACTTATAGACAGTTCCTGCTACTAAAACTCTAAGAATATTCAAACTAGCGACTCGCCCTTGCTTCGCCCGATTTTTACGACTTGATAAAACATCGAGATCTGTTTATTACCTTTAAGTAAGATTAATATTATACACATCATTATTCCGGTTTTTTTTCAAAATGATGGTTAAAACCGCATCATAATCCGTTGCGTAATTTAGAAAAACAAAGCGGTCGTACAGATAGATACAAAAACGAGTTTATAAATTTATACTTAATAAGTATGTAGAGATGTCTAAATTTCTTGAGTCAAGCAATGTGTTTAGGATGCAGTAAACATCTTACGCTTCCTGCACCTTTGATCCCATCGGCATGATGATGTGCGACAAATGATCCTTTTTGGCGCAGCCGTGAGGCACACACTATTGTTGTCTGAAACATTATTTTTTATTTTATTAATTTTGTGTTTCACGAACTGTGTCCAAATAAACTTTTTTTTCTTTCTTTCTTTCTTGCAAAGTTATTAATAAATTAATACTAAGTATGATGTACGTAACATACTCACTATTTTTCTACGATTTAACTAAACGAGAATCAAAATATGCTTATTTATATATAAATTATCTGTTTTTTTAACCGACTTCAAAAAAAGGAGGAGATTCTCAATTCGGTTGTATTTTTTTTATTGCGTTGACTTAAAGTTAAATTTTCTTTACAGCTCGAAAGGACCGTCTGTTGGTCTAAGTTTTTTATATCTATTTCCACTTGCTACCACTACGCGGTACTGAGACAAAAGGCCTCGACAAAAAAATCATCCTATGAGGGTGTCCAAATTTTCATTTTGCGGTACAGAACCCTAAAAAAGTTTATTTGAATTTAGTATCTGCCTGTCACCTAAACCTTTTCATGTCTTAATGGCTGAACTGATTAAGATGAAACGACAGACCATGACCTGGGTTAGGACATAGATACTTTGTGTCCCGGTAGTACGTTCCTCTGGGATAATATCCGAAATTTACGTGGGCGAAACCGTGGGTAAAAGCTTGTTTGAAAATACAATGGTAAGCAATGTTTCAAAATGTTAACAAATAGGGAACAGTTGAGTTAAAAATCCTTAACGGATGTGACAGTGTACCTAACTATAATTCATCATTGGATTCTTCCTCTATCTGTTTAGTCAGACCATTGCACCGCCCACAAATATTGAATCTGTTAGTAGCGATAATACCTATCTGTCAGCCAGTCGGCCAGTGCCAACTTATCAAGCGTAATGTCAATCTCGGGATATGTATTCCTTTTAATGTTCGAACACAGACAGGCGCTTCACTTTGTGTAAATTATTTCATCACCACTGCTCTCAAAACGGTGCAGGAAAACAATGTGAGGAAATCGGCATGTTCTAGATACAAAAATTCAAAGACATGTGTCGTGTACCAACCCGCACTGGGCCCGCGTGGTGGATGACGGCCCACTCCCTCTCACAGAGAGGAGGCCTGTGTCCCAGCAGTGGGAATGTTATGCTAAGGTTACCTACTCTTGATATAAATTTTATAAGATGTAAATTCACGAATTAAGACTAATTTGCAGGTTTTTCAGAAATTAGGTTACAGGAAAACGAGATTCATTTATTTAAGAAGTCTCGTTCATGAAATTCGGTAAATCATGTTTCCGGTAAAAATAAGATTTCCTTGAATTTGTTGAAAATGAACGAACTGTCGAATGAGTCAGTATTATATAGGTCGAACATATCTGTTTGTTTATAATATTCTTGCTGATTTTTAGTTTGTGGTGTTAAATAAAATTAGGTTATTAATTTACTAATGCGCTAAGGCAGCCCGCGAAATTCAAACTTTCTTACGTTTCTTACAATTTGCAGGGCAGTGTCAGGTTCTATGTTAATTAAAATACGATACGCTACCGTAACGTGGTAAATGTGACTTTACAGAATTATAATCATTAGAATCAGCAATACAACTTCTTGAGTTAGAATTGCAATTTAAGCAAACACGAACTACAAAACTGGTTGTATAATCAGGACTATTCCCGCAAAGATCTTATTTCTAAATTAATGTAGGCACGTAATAATAATCACTATTCTACAAAACCGAATACAGAAGTCATGCAACATCACAAGAACACTCCTCTCATGACCTCACACACCCCAAAAAAACTCAAACCTTTCATACACCACACCACAACACAACACACCATTTTACAACACAAAACAACACACCGCAACACAACACACCACACCACACAACCACATCTCCCTCCTTTAACACACAAACCTACTCATTCATATTCGTTAGTTAAACCATAGGTTCATCATGTTTATCACACATAAATAAAGGATTTTTTGTACACGAAGTAACAGTAGAACACTGACTCCTAAGTCACAGCTAGGGTACCTCTAGTTTAGGAGGCAGGGTTTTTCACTATTTATGCAGCCTTTTTCCCAAAGTTTAATGTTCCTATGTGTATTGTAGTAGCTTTGTATATGTTTTTGTTTTAATAAACTTATTTTTATTATTTTATAGGCCTCAAATGTCATGATTTCATGAAATAGTAATTCAATATGAACTGAGAGAGTTGTTTTGAATTGTCAAGAAATCTGTCAGTCAGAAATATGAAGCTAGCTGCCCATTCCAAAGCGTAGTAGGTACCCATGGAGAAGAACGTGCAAGAAACTCCATGGACATTCTTTTAAATTATATTGTTACAAAAATATTACTAACATTAATAATGTTGAATTTTTAATTATATGTGAGAATGATGTACAAAAAAAAATTAAATTAAAAATTTAAAAAAACCCCGACTACGTGAAACCCTATAAAAAGAAAAAAATAACCTTGAAATTATGACCCTACGTAAGTACGTATGAAATTAGTCGGGGGTTTTTTAAATTTTTAATTTAATTTTTTATTTCATGCTTTTTATAGGGACTTCTTATTATTTCTTTTCTTTTATTTTCTTGCATTTTAAGATTCAGGTAATTTGGTATTTAATCAGGTTTTTTGTAATTCGCCATTTTGTGGTGGTGGCCATCTTGGATTTGAAATTTGTCATAGTGTATAGTATTCTACAAGTCAAGCCCTTTCATTTGATACCCATATTGAGGGAGTTGTGAAAAAAAAATGTAATTTGCCATTTTGTGGTGGCGGCCATCTTGGATTTTGAATTTATCATAGTGTATAGTATTCTACTAGTCAAGCCCTTTCATTTGATACCCATATTGTGGGAGTTGTGAATAAATATTTAATCCGCCATTTTGTAGCGGCGGCCATCTTGGACCGATTTTCATCAAACATAGCTAAGAACACTCCCGACAAATTCACCTTTCAAACAAAAAAAACAAAATTAAAATCGGTTTATTCGTTCGGGAGCTACGATGGCACAGACAGACATACACACACACACACACACAGACACGTCAAACTTATAACACCCCGTCGTTTTTGCGTCGGGGGTTAAAAACGTACACGTTAAAAGCGTCCAGAGTACAGCAAATAGAAACAAACAAAAAAAAAAAAAAATATCCATGTATGAATGATCCATGAAGTATGTATGTATTGTGTGTGTAGCCTACATTCGTTTCCCGAGTAATTAAAAACATAGTGTTTCACAATATTTTCATCATCCAGAGTTGTTTGTTTCAGTTTTTTTGGGGAAATAAAATGTTTAAAAAGTTAGAATAACAACTCTGTGTGATTTATCAGTAAATGTTTCAAGATCACTCGTACTTATTTCTAGTTCTAAATAAATATTTAACTACATTTAATGAAAATTATCGAAGTAGGTAAATCCTTTGTAAGCGTTCATAACAACGACTTATATTTAGACGTTTGAACTTCTATTTGTCTGTACCTACATTTAACTTTAGTTGTTGTGGTAAATTTAGTGGTAGAATTGTAAAAACAATCTCGTTAATGGACCGCAGTAACGAGGTTGTATATGAGTATTTACTTCGGGAGCACTGACTATAACAATAGTTAAGTATAAGAAATTACATTAGTAAAAGTATCCTATCGCCAAAATCTATATCTGACCACCGTAAGAACTATTCCTGCTTGCAGCGCATATTATTAGTCGACCTAAAAAGGGTCCTCTTTTGTTTTACATACGGACGCAGCTGTGGTCATAATGTGCATGGGATTTTGTTTTCAAAATGGTCAGATATAACCCTAACCCCTAACCCTATAGGTACCTACATAGGTACAGGCCGATTCAAACTTATGGCGGCTCTGCGCAGTATTTTACCCCTCACCCCCGCTGACAGGAGAATTTGTTACTGCGCAGCCACTCGCCTCATATTCCGAGCCGCTATAAAGTTTGAATCGGGCTGTACATTGCTACAAGAATCTTTTAGCGCACGAATAAGGTTGATAGGGGGCGCTGTTGGTAAACATTTGTGCAGTTGTTTTGGGAAATGCCATTTGAAAAGTATTCAAAAAACATGATGGCGGCGTCAGTTCCGATTTTTGCCACGCTCCAAAATAACCTTGTAGCGCTGTATGCTTAGTTCCTATGTTGCCAATTATGAATGGATATAATTTTGTTTTATAGTAATATAATATGTTGGCTGCTTGCATGCGCCTTATGTTAATAGGACTAAACATATTTATTTGCTTACTTCTTCATGCTTAATTTACCATTACAAATTGTAAGCACGAGTGCTATATACCGAGACTAATTGCTTAGCAACTGATTAAAGTTTTATGATTGACTGGATGTCGGAAAAACATTCCTCGAAAATTGGCCAGGTTTAAGAATTAGTTTCGGTAATACGACGTATATTTTTATTGTTTCTTTATTTCCCCCCTTATTTACCCTTTAAAATCAAAATCAAAAGTAATTTGTTCAATTAAGGCTGATAAATCAAATTTTTGTACATAAAGTGACATAAGATAGTGCCCTAAAACGCTAAAGGGTTAGGCAGAAGTGTACCTATAGTAACACCCACAATTCCAATGCCAGTTACATATGAGGCGGGCCTATTGCCATCAAACGAGCACAAATCCAGACTCCGCTACCGGGAAATTTCTGATGGAAGAACCGATCAGCACACATTGCCCGACCTAGGAGTCGCACCCAGGACCTCATGCTCGGCAGTACATAAAATGTAAAATGTTTGGGACAGACGATAGACGACACTCCCTCCTGCTCCACCCAGAGCGGGAGGAGTCATTTGATGATTTCCCATCCTCAAAAAAAAAACCAGGACACCTACCTACCTACTTTGACCGTTTTTAAAACAATATCCTCAAATAGAGGCATTGACATGTAATTAAAACGTCGTGAGGTCACACCACAGAAAAGTGTCACACTTTAGTCTGACGTTAATAAAGAAATATTTTTGAACTCATAATTATTTTTGTCATGTGGGCCGGCCGATAAATTCGTTAGGTACCTATTATTATTAAATTGCCGTGGAACGTCAATTTTGTCGTGTTAATTATGTCAACCAATATAAATATAGCTGTTTTTATTTTCGTCAACCAAACCTAAGCTCGACAACAGCCGCTCTATTCTGTAAAAATCTCACCCTGAAAACTTAGGTGAAGTGAGCTGACATTCCACAATATGATGCTTAGAATAGTGCTAGAGCACTATTCACACTATTCACTACACACTACACTACACACTACACTATTCACACACACTACACACTACACTGCACTGCACACTACACTGCACTGCACTGCACTGTGCACTGTGCACTATTCTATGCTGTCACTTTAATTAAGTTTTCATGGTGAGATTTTCCAGAATAGGTCGGCTGATAAGTAAACCGATAGGACAATCGATAAGGCTTATAAGCTACTTCCTATTTCAACCAATGAACCTTGAAAACTTCCCTAGGCCTTTACGTTAAAAAGTTGGGATAACACATCAATATCCCACTGTTCTAACGATTAAAACAAATGCAGTATGAAACTATAAAAAAAAAAATCATCGAGGAAGAGTACCATCGACACGAATTAAAGAAGTATAAAACTGCCTTGTCATTCCAAAATTTTACAGTAAAATATAATACTGATCATCACCACGTGAGCAGGCCTAAATTCTGTGTTTCAGCCTTTCCTTATAGTTAGCAAAACAGAACAAATTGGAACTGTAGATTGTCTTTTATTTTCGTGAGCATGAAGTGACGTCATTGCGAGTGGGTCTTTGTAAATAGAACCGCAATAAACAAAACAATATCAATATACAACAGACCTAGTGCCCACTGAACCAATATCTAAGTGGTATTGTATTATTTAATAGTGAACAGTGCCGTGGTTTGGCTGCATATAACAGTGGTCACTGCCTCGCCGCAATTTGGCAAGCCACCAGATACGATACCTACATGTTGTAGAAAGGTCACTTCACAATGCGGTGTAACTGAAAATTATGTTCGGGTCGGTGGGTAAAGGATTAATTATCTCACAGTTTATGGTTCAGCTTTAAGCTACACTTGCGTTTGTTTTTTAAAGGCCAATAACCAAGAGATAGCTAGGGTGCATTCGTTTTGAAGGTGGAAAAGGCTGGGCTTCAGACCCAAAATTGTTTCAAAATGAAGGGGTTTCGCCCTTCCGAGCTGCGGGGTAGTTGCTTAACACACTAACAGTAGCCAAGGCTTTCATTATGACAGTTCAAAAACATTCATTGCGTTATTTACGTGGTTGAGCAGGCAACTTTTTCGAACATATGAAGCAATGGATTAGCGATATCCCTCAAAATGATTCATTGTTATTTAAAGTGTGTTTCGCAATTAGGGTGCTGTTTAGAGACCAATAACATAAGAGATAGCTAGTGTGGATTGGTTTTAATGGCGGAAAAGCTTTAGCTTTACACCCAAAACTGTTTCAAAATTCTGGGTTTTCCGCTTTTTCAGCTTCTTTTTGCTTTTTTTTTAGGTCGCAGATACCCGTTGGATGCGAGAAGCACAGAACCGGTTGAAGTGGAAGTGCTTGGAGGCCTATGTCCAGCAGTGGACGTCTTTCGGCTGAAATGATGATGATGATGAGCTGCTTTTATCATTTTTATGGCAATCATAATTTTGTTAATTTCTTTATTATATTATTTTGAAATCTGAACCGAATATACCTAGGAAATTCAGTTCCACAAACACATGTAGGTACTGGTGGAATCTATTCATAAATACGATAGAAAGTATCTATGTGGAACGTTCCAGGTATCCCAGAACAACATTTAACACTGCCGTAACTATACTACTAAACACAAACAAGCTGAAAACTGCGACCTCAGTTATAAAGCTCAGTGCAAACCCGCGTACGACCCAATTAGGTACGACAATAATTTTTATTCCGGCAGAGTCGACAAACCGCTAATTTGTTGCACCGCAGTGCGAACCAACTCTAAAGGCTCCTGCAGATATGGTGCGACGCGACTATTTTTATAGGACTTTATGGAAAATGTTTTACCAGAATCGAGTCGCACCGGCGTCGCGTCGCGCTTATCTGCGGTTGCCTTATTACGCGGTATAACGTAGTGTCACGCTAGTAAACCGCAAATGCACGTGACTGGACCACGTAGTGTTATGTAAGGAGTCCAAATGTCTGTAGTTTGTACTTTGATCTATGGTATTTTGTTTATTTTTGTAGCTTCTGCCTGCGTCTTCGTGCGTGTGAAACTTGTTTTGACATAAAAAATATCCAGCAGTACTCGGCAATACTGTATAACAGCTTCCCATTAGAGTAAGAATTTTCAGAATCTGATCAGTACTTACTTTCGAAGATTACCCATAATCAGCCTATAATATTATCACTTCTGGGACACAGGCCTCCTCTCTATGAGAGGGGGCGGGCCGTAATCCACCACGCGGGCCCAGTGGGGGTTGGTAGATGTCACATGTTTTCGAGTTTTTGGTTCTGAGACATAAAAGACACAAAGATTACCCCCTACATATATGTACAAACTCACTATATAATTTGTTAGTATAGATATATTTTGTTTATTTTTTAAAAACGTTGCCCCTCACTAGGTGTTATTAAGTATTGTGGATGCGTTTACAAACATTTAAACTCACATACACAAACAGCCAGACCCGGAACAACTACTTGTAGGCCATACAAATATTTGTTCCGTGCGGGAATCGAACCCGCGACACGCAGCGCAGAAGTCAATCGCTTAACCACTGCGCCAACCGTGCCGTTAGTATATAATAGATCCTCACGTTGAACTTGGAAAACTAGCCAGCTTACGATATTTATAACTAACTTAGCGCTACCGCTAAAAGCTATTGACCTCTTAGTTCGAAAACATTGCAAAAAAAAAGGAAATTTTCCAATCGATGACTACCTCTATACCTATTGCTGCAGGTAGTAAAATGTTGGATATTACTATTATATTTTTACTGCAAAAAATGCGGCTTGTCAGGCAAAGGTTTAATGAAGCAGTTTAGTTAGATAACTGTTTATTAGGATAACACCGTGACATGCACCCTAATTTCGTAACACACTTTCAATCAAATCTGAATATTTTTGAAGGATATTGCTAATCCGATGCTTTACATGTACGAAAAAATTGTCTGCTTACTAATATAAATAACGCAACGAATTTTGTTAAACTGTCAAAATGAAAGCAATTCCTTTTGTTACTGTGTTACGCAATAAATACAGCCGCTGTTCAGGTTAACCTATCCACTCGGCATTTATTGAGCAAAGAACTTTTTACATCGGAAAAATTCCCTAAAGGAAAATCCAACAATACTTTTTGTCCGACATTTAAGACCCAGCACGAGATTTATTCGAAGGAGCAAATACACACGACACACTCACGTTCAGTAGTCTGCGATAACCACAGTAAGTGGTTAGGCACTACTCCAAACCACATGCACTCGTAATGTGGTTACTTTAACGTAACGCAGAAATTGTGATGGTTTCATTATTACTACTCATAATAAAGTTAATAACCACTATTGTAACCAGTAAAGTAATTGCGTATCCCACTAACAGTAGCGATGGCTTTCATTTTGACAGTTTAACAACATTCAGTTGCTGAGCAGACAATTTTTTCGAACATAGAACCAATGCCATTGGTTCTATGTTCGAAAAATTTTCATTGCGTTATTTACGTGTTGAGCAGACAAATTTTTCGAAATTATGAAGCAATGGATTAGCAATTTGCTTCAAAATGATTCAGATTCCTATTGATCGTGTGTTACGCAATTAGGGTGCAGTAGGTACTCACCTATACGAGGGGCTCGTGGCTAAGTAATAACAGCCGCACGGGTCGATCGATCAGGTTAAGCTACGCTTGCCACGGTCGGTCCGTGGATGGGTGACCATCTTTACATACCAAGACCCCTCCGTGCCTCGGAAAGCACGCTAAGCCGTTGGTCCTGGCGGTCACTCTTGGATCTTTGACAGTCTTTACGGGTCGTCAGAAGCCCGTAAGTCTGCCAACAGTCTTACCAAGGGGTTTCGTATTATCCAGTAACTGGGTTGTGGAGGTCAGATAGGCTGCCGCTCCATGCAAAATATTCAGCTGCATCCGGTTAGACCGGAAGCCGACCCGACATAGTTGGGAAAAGGCTAAGCAGATTGAGGTACTCACCTATAGGTACTGATTATTGAACTAAAACTTTTAATAATGTTGCCACCAAACTAATAAAAGTCGAGACTGCAGTATAATGTAACTGGTTACCTCTAAGCTATAAAATAATAACATTACTTAGACTGGCTTTATAAACATCTACTTCTATTAAGTACTTATAATATTTCAGACAGAGTTGTGTCGAAAGACGTAAAGAAAGGCCCGACATCGGGTCACCTTATGCCTGTAGGTTACTCAGAGAAGCAGAGCGATTAAAGCTGTCAAAAAATAAAAGGTTCGTTTTGACATTGTCAGTTCTAGTCGTTAATAAAGATCAAATTCGCAAAACACGTATTCGTTTGTATGAAACTGACAGGTGTGAAGAACGCGTTCTTAAATGTCAAAACGGACCTTTTATTTTTTGACAACTTTAGTGATTGATTAGATTATAAAAAAGTACGGTGCAGCCCAGGTGGGCTGCATCGTACTATTGCCTTATTAGCCTAACGCGTTCTGTTAAAGTTTAAAATAGTAGCGGTCCCCCGACGGGACAACATTTAATCAAAACATTTCATACGTACTTACGTAGGGTCATAATTTCAAGGTTATTTTTTTCTTTTTATAGGGTTTCAGGTTTATACCTGTTTTGTTCTATTTGTGGCTATTTTTTCAATAGTTTTTTTTTAAATTGTTTTAGGCTTTTTACATTCATAATATTTTTATTATTATTTTGTGTCGGGGGTTTTTTAAATTTAATTTTTTATTTCATGCTTTTTGTAGGAACTCCTTTTTATTTTCTTGCTTGCTTGCAAGATTCAGGTAGTTTAGTGTTTAATCAGGTTTTTTGTAATTCGCCATTTCGTGGTAGTGGCCGTCTTGGAATTGAAATTTATCATACTGTATAGTATTCTACTAGTCAAGCCCTTTCATTTGATACACATATTGAGGGAGTTGTGAAAAAAATTGTAATCCGCCATTTTGTGGCAGCGGCCATCTTGGATTTGAAATTTGTCATAGTGTATAGTATTCTACTAGTCAAGCCCTTTCATTTGATACCCATATTCAGGGAGTTGTGAAAAAATATGTAATCCGCCATTTTGTGGCGGCGGCCATCTTGGACCGATTTTCATTAAACATAGCTAAGAACACTCTCGACAGATTCACCTTTCAAACAAAAAAAAAACAAAATCAAAATCGGTTCAACCGTTCGGGAGGTACGATGCCACAGACACACACACACACAGAGAGAGACACGTCAAACTTATAACACCCCGTCGTTTTTGCGTCGGGGGTTAAAAATGAATCTATTAATTTTATTCGTGTCGGGATAAAATCCGACATCATTCCGCTCGCAATCCAGCCCAAGTTAAATTATCTGTCAGCTATCAGCAGGATTCCCATCAGAGTTCCGTCCAATACTCTGGCAGGGTTATTACTATTCATATCATTTGCATACGGTTGTGTAACATCCAAGCATCCATTCATCCATCGGCAATAAAGGCTGATATACATTCTGATGAATATCTTATGCCCTCAGCTTAATGGCCTGAAAGTTTTTTTATAGCGTGTATCAGAAAGGTATGGTTATATTTAAGAATGAAGTACAGACCATCAAACTGAAAAGAAAGAAAAGAAAGAAAAATTGTTTATTCCGCACAAACAAAATGCACATTACAAATAACAAAATAAAAAAATGACATTGACAATACAGACATTGGCAGATGACAACAAAACAACAACAATCAAAACAAAAACAAAAATGACAGAGAGCAGAAATAACAGAGTGCAGAAACAGAGAGAGCAAGTGCAGAGTGGAGAAATAACTACTTTTGTAACAAAACAAACAACAACTGAACAACTTTTGACGATACGGTTGGCGCAGTGGCTAAGCGATTGACTGCTGCGCTACGTGTCGCGGGTTTGATTCCCGCACGGAACAAATATTTGTATGACCTAGAAGTAGATGTTTGTAAATGCACCCACGATACAGGAGAAATTCCTAGTGTGGGGCAACGTTTTACATTGTAATCGCGAAAAAATAACCAGCCGTCCCATACATTTTTGTCGAGTAGGTGTTGAAGTATAATAACATCGACTCGCAACTGGTTACTATTCATCCAAAAAAAGCATACATTTTGACCGCACACTGTATTTTCTATGAAACAGCTATTTTTTTTTTTAATAACCGACAAAAATGTCAACGCTAAAGTTGTCAACAAATAAAAGGCCCGTTTTCACACTCGAGAATGCGTTCTTGACTCCCGTCAGTTTCATACAACCGAATACGTGTTTTGCAAATTTGATCTATATTAACTACTAGAACTGTCAATGTAAAACGGGCCTTTTATTTTTTGACAAATTTAGTTCACAAGCATGTACTGCTGCCACCCTGTATAACCACACCTTTCTGATACACGCTGTATTCATTCTGATGAATATCATAATTTGGCCTGAAAGTTTTTACACAGGAGATAATTTGGTAATGTATTTCTTGTTAATTGACATAGGGCTGTTTTTTCAATCAACAGATAATTATTATTCGTGGAATAAAATTGACGTCTGACAGATTTTGTATGGAAGAACTGTCAAAAGTTCAAAATTATTACTCCGGTAGAATTATCTGGCGTTGGAAAACTCAGCCCTTAGACATAAAACGAGATTTTTTGTCGTGAATAAATGTGTATTTTTTTATAGCAGACAATTAAAACAGTAGGCCAGCACATCAAGCTACTACAATCTGTCAAATTTCTTTAATAGATTTTCAACTTTATCGTTAAAACATTAAGGTTCAAGGTTGATTGGGAAAATTTGACAGTTTCGGGTAGCTTGACCTGCTGGCGTCTGTACCTATTAAACTGTCTCATTGGATTAGTGGATGGCCGTACCTATGTGCTGAAAATAAAGTCCACCAAAATATTATTTCTGTTAGGAAATGCCCGGCAGCGGTGAATTGTATCCCGACATAAACGTCAATTTCTGACCCGCACCCTAATTGCGTCACACTTTCAATCACAATCTGAATCATTTTGAAGGACGTTGCTAATCCATTGCTTCAAATGTTCGAAAAATTTGTCAGTTCAATAACGTAAGAAACGCAATGCATGTTGTCGAATTGTCAAAATGAAAGCCATTGCTACTGTTAGCGTCTTTCGCGATTAACCCACTGGTCAAAGGACTTCTTTAGATTCTTCTTGTTGTAGGTACTATGTAGGTACACGTAGTTACTTACATAAATATGACAAGCAGGACTTATGGTTGTGTGACCAAGTCCCGATCCACTTATCTCTCGTAGGACTACAATGAAAAGAGACATCGTTCTTTTAATAATTCCACATGACAAGACTCATTACTGCATTCAGCATATAAAATAGAACACTCGCCGATGAACTGCCAGCAACCAGCATAGTTATTCACAACGGTTCGATACGTTTCCGTGCCAAATATAATATTATTCAAAATGTTATCAAGAGAGTCCTCCGTAAAGGCTCTTCTCAAATTCGAAAATTTTGGCTATTTAAATCAAACAGATGACTGCCATTTTTCCGACAGCTGTTTGCTGTCGGAGGCAAGGCAAATTAGTAATTGAAAGTGTGTCATTTTCGATTCGACCACCTGTCGAATAGTTGTGAATAACTATGCAAAACTAGCATCTGTTTGTACGTTTGCTTTCAGCTTTCATTAAAGATAGGTAGGTATTGTATTGTCCTTCCCTATGTACAGTCAAAGGCAGATCTAGACAGTTATGTAAATCATGTTTCAGCCATTTCTGATAGCTGAAAGCCGGGGTATACCTCCGACAGCGACCAGACGTAATAAACCATCGCTTCTACTACAGACCAGTAGCGCCATCTGTTACGACCAACACACACTACACTACATGGTCGACATCTACCAAACCACTTCTGTCTTGAGTTAACATTTCCGTTTACACAGAGCTTTGTGAATAGGGTTGTGTTGTGTTGTAGAAAGGGAATAATGATTGATTATGTGAACTGATAGAAAACATCCATCGGTTTCTCACAAAACTTCAACTATATCCGACGACCCTGGTTACTTATCTCTTTTGGTGACCCCTTCATAAACCCTTCTTTATAAGTAGATAGATAGGTACTATCTATCTACTTATAAAGAAGGGTTTATAATTATGTACGTAAAATAAGGTATGTGGTAGGAATAATCTTAATAACTAAAGGACTAATGTACATGACAATTGTACATAGCATTGAATGATGTATACGTAGGGGAGAGAGTCTGTACCACAGTGTTCGTATAGGCAGAAAGTGCTTTGTTTTTGGCGTACGATGTTGATAAAAAAAAACAAAAGAACTTGGTATTTAACAGCTTTGATGATTGTTGTGTGCCAAGCGGAGGATGTTATATGTCAACACTTTGTCTCTACATGTATGTTAGATAATAAAATTGATATCCGTGACCAACAACGACCCTAAAGAGATAACGTTTCCATGTATAATTATTTAAAAAAGCTTTCACTTGTTTCTTCCTGTATCTTATCACCCGCATTGCTAAAGATCACCATGCTCGTCGTTATAACACATTTTTATTAAATACTCCATTGTTCGTAGTACAGTGACTGTGAGCATTGCGACCCTCGCATCCAGCGGATTCTTCACCAGTACCAGATCCACCTTGTGGATGGCCTTCCAACGCTACGTCTTCCGGTACGCGGCTGCCACTCCAGAACCTTTCGGCCCCATCAACCATCTGTTCTGCGAGCAATTTGCCCTGCCCACTGCCACTTAAGTTTGGCAATTCTTCAACCTTATTATTTAACTAGCCTCTGCCCGCAAGTTCTTTTAATTTCTTGATTAATTAATCATGATTTGAAAGACACGAGGCGCCATCTATTATCAGAATAACTTTATTGTCGTTTTCCTCGGGAACAGCACTTTTTTTCGGGATGAAACGTACCCTATGTCCGTTTCTGTACACCTGACAACGTATATGAAAAATTTCAGGATGAGCGGTTGAGTGGTTTAGGCATGAAAGGGTAACAAAACAAACAAACAAACTTACTTTCGCATTTATAATATTAGTTAGGATTTAATAAGGACACAATTTGGATGACACACCTTGTTGTGTAAGAGTCCCGTAAGCTCTAACTTATAGCTTACGGGACTTATAGGCAGCTGAGACATTCCATTATTTTCTCAAAGTTCACATTGAGCGATTGTTGGTAACTTATTTATTAATCTCTACATCTTGGTAATTTGGTTGGGAAAGACTAAAAAGACATGACGACATCTTGAAGAACTGCAACTTCAAGTGCATTACGCGGCTCTAGTAGAAAAATAACTATGAAAACTTAATGGAAATTTGTTCTATCAGAATCGTGTCGCACCGTCCGTCGGCGTCGCGTCGCAAATGTTTTCGGGGGCCTTTAAACTCTCATGTGCTTCAATTACAATTGTTTTTCTAATGTTTTACAACAATAGAACAAACAAACCTTCAATGAAAACGTGATCAAAGCTTACTTTGATCATGTTTTCATTGAAGGTTTGTTTGGAATATAATGGCTTACCATTAAATTGTAAATATCTAATTTAAATTTCTCACCTCTCCAGCGAATACACATCAAGATACCCCAACAAAGAAACGAATCCAGTCATTTATCCAAACAGGGGGACGCCAACAGGCATCGTTTAATTAATGGAGGACCATCCGCCACGTTTCTGTCATTCCCCTGGCCAAACGTGCCGACCTAAATAACTATTAGGTACAGTCGACTGATCGTCTGTGGAAACACTTTGAACTTGAGCTAGCCTAGCGAACTACGGAGTTTCAATAGAATAAAAGAGCGAGTGTAATGTGATGGTTTTCCAATCGATTAATAATTTTTATTCGTCGAATAATATTGACGTCTGACAGTTTTTGTATGGAAGAACTGTCAATAATTCACAATTATTCCTCGGATAAAATTATCTGGCGTTGGAAAAATCAGCCCTTAGTCAAACAAACTCGAGCGGTTTACTAGTAGTCACTAAAGAGTTCCACAAACCATGTCCTGGCTCCATAACCAGACCCTCGTTACCAAGCCCAATCTATTGGGCTCGTCAGAACAAATCATATGAGCCCAAACTCGGGGGTTTACCACCGCACAGTTTACCCACTGAATAGTTCTACTATCCACCTCCTGGCTCTATCATCAGATCAGCTCGAAGGTATCAAATTATAGTTTTGTCATCCGAACTACATAATCGTATACATACAAAGTTTCATTTCGATACGACAATTAGTACGACAAGTAGGTAGGTTAAAATTGACTTCTAAGATTTTATTACTTTGTTTGTTTATACTGGTTTTTCTCCCCTGACGTGCGGCCTAATGTACCAGGGATAACTTGCCGGGGTAAATGGGCCGAATTCTACGTTCTACTCAATGCTTTTGCACGAATTACGATCGCTTTCTATCGTAACGAGGTCGCGTCAGGGGAATGTTGATGGCAGGGGACTGATAACAGGATTGATGATCGATATGTAGGTAACTAAAATTCAAGGGAATGTGGGTCTATGTTTCGGAGATCCAATTAGTTCGAGTTGGTTTATTCCGATACAACCTTGGGATTGAGTGAGTGAGCCCCTGAATATGAGAAATTTGGAAAAACGTGCTCCTGATACGAAATATGTAGGTACCTACATATACATATGTTTTACATTTAATACATTTCGTATTTGTATTTCGACCTGCGAAGGATTAAGTCGAATCGATAGGACGTGTGGATTTTCTGTTGTGAGCTCTCAGTCAGCAATCACAGAGCTAGATCTGACCAATTATAGGCGAGCCTATCGCTATTACCCGGGCACAATTCCCATTTCAATGCTCAGGCTTATGTTTCTACCTGAAATGTGAGAATTAATAAAATCTATGTGAAATTTTAACTAGTGTTGGCAATGAAACTGATCTCATTACCTCGTATTTAGTAGATCCAATTAGTTTGTTTGAGTTGGTTTATTGCGATAAATCCTTGGGATCTTAATTTTGTGCTCCTTACATAAACAAAGTACAAAGAAAGCATGTATTTCGTATTTGTATTTCAGCCTCTGAACCTACGGCCCGACCAAAACCGGCCTGGTCAAATAAACTTTAGTTTCTTTCTTTCCTTTACGAAGGTTTAAATAATAAAAACGACAGGAATTATGGATTTTCTGTTGTTCTCAAAGTTTTTCAACAATCACAGAGTAAATCTAAGCAAATAAGATATCGGTATATCGATATTTCCCAGACACAATTCAGACCCTCAGGCTGACAAAATCCGAGAGCTAAAATCTATTTTCACATTAGCCAGTATTGGCAGAACCTAAAACCAATCTCATTACCTCTGACCTTTCCCGTTCCGATAATAAAATTAATTGTAGCTGAAAATAGAACCTTATCGTGGCTTTACATTTAAATTTTGAAAGCCTAGCTGGTATATCAGGCGAGTGCAGCCCACTCATTAACAAGTTAAGCCCGACCTACTTTTGAGCGAACATTCAGGTTGCTGTTGACACAACCCAGTTCTTGCTTTCTTGCACCAAGTCTCATTTCGAAGTTCAAAAGCTGTTTGAGTGTGTGTTTTTTATTTTATATGTACACGTAAATAAATTCATTAGTTTTAAATGTAACCTGGCGTTAAATGTCATCTGGAATTTAACTTTTTGAAGAGAACATAACATCACGGCTGTTTTTCCCGAACGGTTTGGCAGAGTTGTACAGTCACACCCACATTCCGCCAGTTATGTTTAAGTCCCATGTACTTAATGGGGGAGAATTTATCATCTATTGTCATCAACCGGGCACGGATCTAGACTCCAGGCTGCGACTGGGACGTTTGGACTTCTGAATAAATATAAAATCTTAAATCTCGAGGACCTAGATTAATTACACAGTCGGAACTAAATCGGACCAAAACCGCAATTACGATTTTCCGTTTGATAGAACTTAAATGATAGCCTGGGATTGGAATTACATTTGATTAATTAAGATGGACGATACAAGAAGCTGAAGGGACAAGTTTTTGTGGGCTTATAGAACACTAGCTTCTGCACGCGACATCGTCCGCATGGAAGTCGACGACACGGTTGGCGCAGTGGCTGAGCGATCGACTGCTGCGCTGCGTGTCGCGGTTTCGATTCCCGCACGAAACAAATATTAGTATTGTCTACAGGTAGTTGTTGTTCCGGGTCTGGCTGTTTGTGTATGTGAGTTTCGATGTTTGTTAACGAACCACGATACAGGAGTAATTCCTAGTGGGGGGCAACGTTTTTTTTTTTAAATAAAAATATTTAAGTTCCTATAACTTTCTGACTGACTGACCCCTTAAAAATTCATAAGTAAGTAGGACCTATAATTCGTTTATTTGAAATAAATTCTTTGAGTTTGAGTTTGATACCATAAACCATAAATCCTATGACGCTCAGAAATAATGTAGCTTTTTATGAAATAAAGATTTTTTGAAATCGGACCAATTTTACCTCCTCATAATGTTATAAGTTTAGATTTTACTTTCGAAGATGTGCAGGTTATTGGGTCAAACCTGTTACCAGACCATGTAGGTACAGTTACTCTAAGAGTTACTGTAGTGGTGATAATTTGACAGTCAAATTGCTTGATGATCCTTATCCCATCGTATATAAGTAAGGTGACGATTGCTGTATCCTGTGGTACAAGTACAGCGGCCTTGAGGTCTCCAATCCGCGTGCCGTCGGGATTGAGGCCCCCCTGCGCACTTGTGACTCATCTGAACATGTAAAGATGGATGTGGGTAATAGCTGGAGGAGATTTGTTGGTTTATTTTTGTTCGTGTCTTTGAGTGTCAGGCGGTGACGACCTTGAGTTGATGTTAGCAGGAATAAACTTGGTATTCGTTCGTATGACATGTGTTTATTGCTGTAGTAAAAGATTCCCGTGTTGTGTGCTTTTAAGGATTAAGTGGTTCTCATTAAGATGGCCGAGGCTTCATCGAAGCTTGACCTTCATGTAAAGAATGAGCATTTTTATTTAAGACTAGCTGCGCCTCGCGGTTTCACCCGCATAAGTTTCGATCCCGTGGGAATATCGGGATAAAAAGTATCCTATATGTTAATCCTGGTTATAAACCATCTGTGTGCCAAATTTCATCCAAATCCGTTCAGTAGTTTTTGCGTGAAAGAGTAACAAACATCCATCCATCCATTTATACAAACTTTCGCGTTTATAATATTAGTAAGAAGTAAGATAAGAAATAAGATAAGATAAGTAACTTATCTCTGAGACTCTTTTTGGTCGGCTCCTAAGGGTCGCAGTGTGATGTTAAGTAGCCTATAACTATAACCTTCCTCAAGAATTTAACTATCAAATACAATAATATCTTTTTAAATCCGACTGGCAGTTTCGCAGATCAGCACGTTCAAAAAAACAAACTACCAAACTCTTCAGCCTTTTTATTAGTATAGATAGATAGTTGTTTACTCGTTTTCAAAGCCATAGCTGTCATGAAAAGAGAGCATTTCTAGATCTGCTAGACCTATTCATATTGATTTATTTCCATAATGATTGTCCCTTTTCTAAGGGGAAGGTGAATAGCAGGGATGTCCTAGAAACCATTAACTCAGGTACAAGCCATAAATCTAGTATTTTCTTGCCTATGGAGACAGATATACGAGATAACTTGTGGCAATAAAATGGCTCGTGATGATATCTTTATATGTATAGTGGTTTAGAATTAATTTACTGCCAGACTGGTGTCGCATAAGGTGAAGCAGGAAATTGCACAATGTGAGTCATCTCGTTAAATTACATTGTACGTTCAGGAGTCACTACCAGTAGTGGATAATAATTATAGTAAGACTTTGTAACTGTCACATAAGCGTTCTTCTCTCATACAGTATAAATTGTATTACTTTTAACTTTATTACCGGATTAGTGACACCTCGTTCCTCTTATTTTTTTGTGAATCCGCGATTGAGCATTTGAAAATATGTTTACAGTACTTGTGACATTAAAAAGATTTTAATATTATGTATAACTTAATTTGTTGATATTTTATCTCTAACTCTCACTCTCTGGGTCTCCTTTAGGCCGGGTTTCGAAGTTTAAGTATTTGGGCCACTGGGTCACTGATGCCTTAAAAGATAATGTTGATATAGACAGAGAGCGCAGGTCGCTGGCTGTCCGTTGCAACATGCTGGCCCGTAGGTTTGCATGCTGTACTGAATCGGTTAAGATAACGCTTTTTAAGGCCTTCTGCCAGTCGCTTTACACGTGCAGCCTGTGGACCAAGTATACCCAGCGGGCATACAGCGACCTGCGCGTACAGTACAATAACGCATTCAGGGTGCTTTTGGGGTTGCCGTGGCGCAGCATGTTCGCGGAAGCGTGCGTTGACGGCTTCGCTGCGATCATGCGGAAGCGATGCGCTTCCATGATAGCGCGGTTGCGCTCCTCCTCCAATGGCATCCTGAATGTGTTTACAGACCGGTGGGACACTCCCCTCTTACGAAGGTGGGTAAGTGTTCATACACACTTGTCCAAATAAGGGGTACTACTTACTTGTTTATTATTGTAAATTTAATTTAATACTAACATTAGGCTAAGTTATACTACTACTAACAATATATGGATGTAATTCCGAAATAAAATATTTGAATTTGAAAATATTTGAATTAGCTGTACATCGTGTGAAGATACTTTTCAAGGAAATATATTACATTTTATTCGTTGTAAATGGTGTCGCGTCAAGAAATCTCTTTGAAGTTAAGTTTGTTTCCGGGAAATTAAATATACGCTTTTAGAGGTACAAGCAAGTATACGTTGTTCATAATTCATGAGGGACAACCAACGAGTACTCTTCAGAGGTGTCTGCGATATAAAATTAGGTTATTTTTGTAGAGTGCTTATGTTAAAAACATACCTACTAGATACGTAGCCGAAGACCAAAATGTTTGCTTCATAAAATACGGCCAAAATCGCATAAGTAAGGCCTGAAACATTGCGGTCGCGTGACCTGACGCGTGACCACGCGTGTGGACACGCGGGTTTGCTCCGTGGGGGTTTTACCCGGTTCACGATGGGGATTTCACCCGGGATTTATTAATATTTCGTTTATTTATCTATTTACATACTTAATTACATTTTAAAATATTTCTTAAGATATAAAAAAATAAGTATAAAAAACATTAAAAAATAGTGATCCACCGATGCCGGGAGGAAGTTCCAAGCTATCGGTGGTTAGGGCTGCAGAGACAGGAACTTCCTCACAATGCGAGCCGTATCGAGGAGTACTGCCTTTTGAATCAGGCCCTTGATCCAACCACCTAACGAGAGCCTCGATAGATGTTGATCAAGGCTTTCGGCCATCAGGCCATTGGCTGATACGACAATCGGCACAGTGGCAGCCGAGCTCACGTTCCACATGTCAACAACCTCGTGTGCTAATATGCTATGCTATGGAATGGTAACATCGACAAGCATTGTGCGGCGCACTTATCGGTCTATCACCACTATATCAGGCTTATTGGCGACAATAGTCCTGTCAGTAATAATTGACCGATCCCAGTACGACGTGACATGGTCATTTTCAAGAACTGGGTCGGTACTTATTAGTATTATTATAAGGGACGCGCACGTGCCCCCGCGACGGACTCCGTCGAACAGAGGTGGTGTCCGGTAGCCCGGACGCGGGTCTCACCTTCCCTCGACGGACGCCTGTGCAGTGCGGGTCGCCGCGACGGAGCACTTTTGTATGGAACCGCGCGGGCGTCCGCTTAACGCAGTTTCAACCCTAAAGTCGATAGATTTATATGTATAATACATCAGACACTATAAAATATAGTACAATGAGTGGCCTTATCGCTTTCTGCGATTTCGTCCAAGCAAACTTGGAATTGGAACTTGGAAGGTGGACCGAAGACCTTGTTAAAGCCGCAGGAACCCGTTGGATGCGAGAAGCACGGGACCGGTCGAAGTGGAGGTGCTTGGGGTAGGCCTATGTCCAGCAGTGGACGTCTTTCGGCTGAAATGATGATGATGATGATGAAACTTGGAATGGACTGTGTGTGATTGTTCCTTTTAGATTTTAGTAATTTAGTGATTTTTCCTTTTAGATTTGATTATTCTAAGCCTAAAAAGATCGACATTTGACATTTTTTCTACCACTGACGCCACTTAAACTTAATCCAAACCAAAAAATTCCTATATTTTCTTCTCGCACAAACTCGAATATTAAAATGACATAAAAATATCCACAACAACATCCACACCATTTTCTTTTACGATTTTTCAACAACAGAACTGACAATAGTCATAACGAAGTATTGGCAGGCCGCCAGCCCCCTGAAATTAACAGCTCGGCCGCATTTACACCGAGACGAGCGTGAGTGACGAGCCATCACATCGTAGGCTCGCAACGTTTCATTAAAATGGTAATGACGGCGCGAAGGATTCCCTTGAGTATAATTAAAGACAGAACTTGCTTGCTAGATATTTTTGGCAGGATTTATTCTTCTGATATTTAACCTTATTTTATTACTGTGTGAAAGGAATTGTAACTAGTACGATGAGTTACTCGGTATACGACAAGCCTTGGTAAGACTGGGTATTAGACATTTGGGCTTCTGACTACCTGTAACGACTGTCAAAGACCACGAATGACAGCCGAGACCAACGACCTAACGTGCTTTCTGAGGCATGGTGGGGTATGTAAAATGCTTCATAGAAATATTAAAAAAAAAAAAACAGTTGATACTACTCGGTGACATTGAAGATATATTTTTGTTGTGTATTGTGTTCCTGGTTGAAGTTCCAAAGATTTATAGAAGCCCAAAGTGTGAAGATTATCATTAGTACCTAGTGACAGCTTATTAGCTAACTTCCTTCTTTTGTAACAACACAGAATATGCTTTTTCGTATTAGTGAGACCGACAGTTTTGAGAATATTTTGTAAATATTGAGCATTTGTATCAGAAAAGTGTAGTCATATTTAAGGGGGTGTTTACAGACCATAAAACTTAACAACTTTCTCCATGGGACCAACATCGTAATCGCGGGAAAATAATCAGCCGTTCCATACATTTGGGTCGAGTCTTCTTCTTAGCGTGTCGATAGCAATCTAAATGGACTCGGCCCAGAATTCGACTACTTGTTTGGCGCCATCACCAACGTCCATCAGTTCCTGTAACGTGCAGCTGACAGGACACGCAGGACATTTTGGGTCAAGTAGGTATTGAAGTTCTGTATTATATCTGATTGATGAATTCTTTGCAATTACGATGTTGGTCCCATGGAGAAAGTTGTTAAGTATGCATCACATCCTTAAATATGTCCACACCATTCTGATACACGCTGTACACATATGCCTGTGCACTACGAAGGTACCAATAGTAAATCAAATTGTGGATAAGAGAATCAATGTTCAACAGATGTTCAAGTGCTAAGAAACTTAGTATACGTAAAATAGATTTTGGACTTCAGACCGCAATTTAGCTAGCTTAGCATTAATATAACTTAGACTTACCAAACTCGCAAGTTTGTTCAAAAGTTTATCTTAGTCAGTCAGCCATCATCGCGCGTTATAGACGCTGTTTAAAGTTATAGGAAGTGAATCCACCAAATTATATATCCTAGATGAGTTCGTATCCCTGTTTTTCTCTATACCACATAAAGACTTGCGGGGTCACTATCAATGGTTTTCATTTTGACAGTTCAACAACATTAATTGCGGTATAATTTACGTTGTCGAGCAATGACATTTATGTCGATGGCTCTATGAGTAGGGGAAGACCAAAGAAACGATGGATGGAATGTGTGAATGATGATATGGTTACAAAGGGGGTGACTACCGAGATGACGACTAATAGGGAAGTATGGAAGAAAAAGACATGTTGCGCCGACCACAAATAAATTGGGATAAGGGCAAGAGATGATGATTTACGTTGTTGAGTAGAATTTTTCGAACTTATGAAGCAATGGTTTAGCAATATCCTTCAAAATTAAACAGTTTGTGATTGAAAGTGTGTTACGCCATTAGGGTGCTGCATACACAACTTATCTGCAATAACTTTTTTGTCGGCACGGTTGGCGCAGTGGTTAAGCGATTGACTGCTACGCTGCGTGTCGCGGGTTCGATTCCCGCACGGAACAAACTTTTGTATGACCTACAAGTAGTTGTTCCGCATCTGGCTGTTTGTGTATGTGAGTTTAAATGTTTGTAAACGCACCCACTATACAGGAAAAATTCTTAGTGTGGGGAAACGTTAAAAAAAAAAACTGCAGCTCACAGTAAGCCATAAAATATGTCTGCGCCGCGCCACTGCGCTTTACACCCGAAGCAAGATGATAGTATGTAGCACCTACAACATCTCGTCAACAAGTCACTCACTGATAAACAGCTGCACTTGACTATTTTTAGCACTATGCTATCACTAAGGGTAGCACGGTTGCATTTGGAAAGTTGTTATTTACACATATACATGTAGGAGTTTTAATAAATCAGCATGTAGCCTGCATGCAGCTTTATCTATTGATACTGGCTGAATTGTCTGGTAGCTATCTTAAAAAAACATAAGACAGGTTCTAGATTTGAAATGATATGGCAGGTTGGTAGATGTCACAGTCGTGTCTTCGAATTTTTGGTTCTAGGACATGCCGGTTTCCTCATGATGTTTTCCATCACAGTTTTAGGAGCAGCCGTTGGAATAAAAATAAGCACTGCTGAAAGTCAAGGATCGTCTCGTTTTTATTATTTTCTTTACGTAAAAGATTATTTGTACTTTTATTAATACTAAAATAAGAAATAAAAGTTTCCGAAACTGAAAATCTTAATGAGATGGCGAGACGAAAACTCAGGAACAATAGTACCTTGTTCCCTATGCCAGTTTGCGAACATTTCAGTCACAAAAGGACTTTTATAAAAGCTCATTAATTGTTAATTTCAGACATTTTAAGCCCTTGGCCATTCCTTCCACTCAGGTATCACTGAACAAAAGCTTCTGGAAGAGAAAAATGGCGGAAAATTAACATTTAACAACGTGAAACTGTTCGCTGAAATTATTAAGTTTCCAGGGAGGAAAGTTTCCTGTTAAGATTTTCCTGTTTTTAAATGCATATTCCACTATTATGGTTATTAAGTTTCCAGTTTATTAATTTACTAGAATCTTTAAATGAAGTCGGTATTCCTGAAACTGCAATCCGATAATTTGCGTACATATTTTGTGAAGTTCCTAAAAACAGTATCGACGAAATCTAGGAAGTGAGTTATGACTACATTTCTTATTATTACTATGTACATAGGCACCGTCAGCAACAAAAGTCCATTAACAGTATTACTTTAAAAATATATATTATAAAATGATTCGATACACTGCTGATACAAAATTATACGATACATTGCTTTTCAGCACTAAAATTTTATTAGTGTAAATTTTTTATGAATATTTTGCTCCATAATTATGATTTCAAACAGTGTAAATCGAATGTTGTTGCAGACCATACAAAAAGTCATGAATATTTCAGCACGAAATGCTATTGTTTATTGTGAAAACAATCACCGGATAAATGTAGAATGTTTAATGTATTTTCTGACTTGTGTTTCAAGGAATCGTCCATTGCTGTAAGTAATTTTTTCATGTTTATATAGATTTAAAGCTTCCTTTCAGCGTCGATCCAGATTTATAGTAATGGAAGTTTCCACTCTTATCTACTGATTATTTAACATTTAACAAATCATATTAACTGGTGGCATGTATTTACTGAACATTACATTCTGTGACATTAGCATGAAAGTGGATAAAAATAATTACTGCAGTCAGCACTCATATTATACAGTCTATTCAAACTAATGTTTCATATTGATGTTATTTCAGGTTATACAAATATCAACTTTATTTTAATGGTAGGGAAGTTAATTTCAGTGACTATCACTATTGAAAAAGTTATAAAAATGTTTGAAGTTGTAGCGTAAACTGAACTTTATTGTGTAGGAATTAAAGTTATTTTTCCATAAATTCATATTTGTTTATATTTTTGGCAAATAAATCGCGAATGCAGAGGGACTGAAAAGTTTATAGGGTTTGATTTTAAAGTAGAACGGAACTCTATTAAGATTTATCAGGAAAGTTATATACTTAAATCAAATTTTGGAAAAGTTTAAATATGAAAGCTTAAAAGATAGTACCCACCAATAAATTATTACTTAAGTATTTAAAATACATACCAAGGTATAAAATACATTAAGGTACTAAATTATCTTATCATTTTGAAACATTAACAAATTATAAATACATATAGTCAGCTTGCTACTGTTAACAATGTGTAATTGCTATTGACTTGTTACCAAGAAACGATAATGTAATGGTGTATACTAACTTTACCCACATACATTGTAAGAAAAATATTTACGCATCTTCCTAGTTACTAGATTATTTACGAGTGCTATCGCCAAAACCTATGTCTGACCATTTTGAAAACAAAATCCCGATGACGGCGACAAACCCAGAGGGCAATTCTCGTAATTATAAGAATGTTCACAGTATACGTAAAGTAAACGTTCAAAATCTAGTCGCAGTCTCATCTCGGCGACAAACAAATGTCAAAAACTTGTCAAAATCTAGGGAAATCAGAGGTATTTTTGACATATTGAGACTGGAGATCAGACTGTGAACGTTTTAAATTATGACAATTGTCCTACTGATATTAGTATCTGGCCTTAAAAAAAATTGACAGGTGTAATGTCAAATTTCTATACTAAAGAAACGCAAGCACAAAATATTTAAATGTCAGATTAGTATCTGGGATTAAAAAACGAACTTTACAAACATACCAACATTTGACCTAAGTTTACCGTTTACCCAACACTATTTTGGGCAAGTGTTATGCACACATGTGATTGCGTGCGTGCCCCAGAGTTTATCATAGTTTGTCTTTATTTAGCTCACAGACGCAATATACCGCGGAATACTTATCTCACTTACGTACGACGTAAGAATTATGATTTAGGTAGCATAAACATATCTGTTGAACATTTTGACGATTGGTCAGATACGGCTGGATAAATGTCCTATTTATTTGCAATATACCTTCCCATAATAAATTATAGTTTATATGTTATTGTCATAAAATATATTTGACGGCGCAGAAAGTGGCACCGCCTACATGAGGTCTTTATTGTTGGCAATTGATGTTATTTCAAGTTAAACAAATATCAACTTTATTTCAACGGTAATTTCAGAGTGCCTAGCACTATTGAAAATGTTATAAAAATGTTTGAAGTTGTAGCGTAAACTAAAATTTATTATGTAGGAATTAAAGTAATTTTTCCATTAACTCATATTTGTTTACATTTTTGCCAATTAAATCGCGGACGCAGATTAATTTTGATTAAGAGAGATACCAGCTGGTGACAATCACTCTAGCAGAGCGTCGGCGTCGCATCGATGGTTGCGTGGCGGATGTCTTCTGTTGAAAGAGATGATTTCAGGGGAGCCGCTGTCATACGAATTTTTATATTCCGGCACAATCCTAATGATATTAAGGTTGCTGAACCATTCATGTGATGACTACTTCTGGTAAAGGCTATCCTGCGCCGTTAAATATATTCACTTTACCTTATGCTGGATAATAAATTAGGGTACCTTTACAGCGTCTCTTAGTTTGAATATTACTTAGGGCCGATTTTACTAGTCAGAGGGGCATTTCTCGTAATTTTAAGAACGTTCACAGTCTGATCTCAGTCTCAATCTGTCAAAATACGTCTTATTTACCTACGTTCTTGACAAGTTTTTGACTTTGACTGACGCTGAGATGAGATTGCGACTAGATTTTGAACGTTTTTAATTACGGGAATTGACCGGATCTTTTATCCGTAGAATAAAATTGACGTCTGACAGTTTTTGGAGTAGGTAACTATCAAAAATTTAAAATTTATTCTCAGGATAAGACTTACTCTATGTATAAAAGTTTGGTAAAATGTGCCCTTAGTAGTAAAGCTCCTTATAGACGAGCGTTTTTGGGACAGTACTACTAACCTAATTTTACAGACCTCAGTGAAATAGCCACTCTAGACTTTTCTACTTTGTTTCTAGGTTACAGGCGCAATGCTATGAAACGTAGCACACGTCTCTGGAGGACGTGACCTACGAAGTTATGCGCTGTACGTAGGCTTAACTTTATCACTATACAATAGACAGTTGCGGCACTCAAAGTTAAGAGTATACAAAACCACAAAAAGCAAAATATTAAAAAAAGAAACACGTAAACCTACATGAGTACTATGAAAAGTCTGGAGCTAGGTCCCCGGTTCCAATTGGTCGTTTCCTATGGAGAAGAGCCGGCAAGAAAGCCACAGGTTACTGTTTTAAAAATAATTGGCTTTTATAATCCTTGATAAAGCAAAGCAAAGGGGAATGTTTTTCCAGGGTGCGTCTCATAACGTATAAACTCATTTGGTCTAATTTCATTTTATTATCGTTCATAAGATATAATCAACGTGAGATATACCAATTGTTGATATAATTTCTTTACATATAACATTTATTTATTCTAAAACTTAATTAGTATAACGTTGTTTGATATAACGTTTATGTAATCGAAAATCATTTGGTCTAACGTTTATTATGTATATTGTTTATTTAATCTAAAATCATTAGGTCTAACGTTTAATATATACCATATTGTTTATTTAATCGAAAATCATTAGGTCTAACGTTTAATATAACCCCAAGGTCTAACATGTCTCGATTTAGTAAAAAGGCAATGAGAACTTAGGATGCAAGAGCGAGCGAAGCGAGCTCGGGAATTGGGGCACCCCGACTCGGACAGGTTAGGTTCGAAGGGGATGACGGGGGCTCAAGTGAGCGAGCGGAGCGAGCGAACGAGCCCCCGTCATCCCCTTCATGTTAGGTTCCTTTAAACCCTGCAGACAGAAAGAGGGGCCCCGCGAAGCGGGGCTCCGTCGACCACGCCTTATTATTATTATGCTAAATAAAGTTATGCTTACAAAGAATAAAACAAATAAAATATACTTTTAAGTATTTATTAAACAAAATAAAAAGTTATTGTTTTTTTAATTAATATAATAATTGAATTTTTAAAGGAATATTTTAATGATTATTATTTAACTGAGCAAATTACCTACGCACACTAAATGACAACTAACAAAAAATTTTGTTGAGCTACCCATAGGCCATAAAAATAATACTAAATAAACTAACCACCGTGTCTATGCAATTTTGCTATGTGTTTTAAGTAGGCGTTTTCATCATATTGATAGACCAAATAAGTTTTATATCTTTTGAGTGGTATATCAAACGATTTTATATTTAATGTATGTTATGTCAAACGATATTATATTTAATGTATGTTATGCTTATAAAAATTAGGTCTTTTAAAATTATATCAATCGTTCATTATATTAACTAATCGTTATATTAAATAAAATTATAGGTTCCGTTGTTATATGTTGTTAATATTAGAGATTTTGTTGTTATATCATCTATTACTTACCCGTTTTTCCAAGTTACTACTACACACATCACGAAAATTAATAATTTGTCCACTGTTGGGACACAGGCCTCCTCTCTGTGAGAGGGAGTGGGCCGTAATCCACCACGCCGACTCATTGCAGATTGGAGATGTCACACGTTTTCGTATTATTGGTTCTACGACATGCCGGTTTCCTCACGATGTTGTCCTTCACCGTTTTGAGTAAGTATATGTTCTTTCGCTAGGAAATGTCGTCAAAACTGATAGTTTGAACATTTTCCTTGCCGACTGTACTGTAAAATGCCGAACTGAGTTATGGACCTTCTTGGCTGTGGGACATTAGGTACTGCCCCAAAATTGTAATGGGCATTAAACGCGTGTCCTTACGACATCTTAGGGACCATTAGAGGTACGTACCGACTACTTACAGCCAGCTAGCTAGCTAGCTAGCTGGCTATGTACGGTATTATTGACGTTTTATGTGGAACCACTCACGTTTTCATCGTATTTCCTCTCTACAGTTTATTGAAAACAGCAATCCCGCTATTACTGACGTAGGTACAAAGCTCGCAATACGTAAGTATTGGAGTGCCCGCTGGCCCAGTGCCTGCGATCTGTGCTCCAAGATGTAAGTTGTAACCTACTTTCTCGCAATCACCTTTCATGTACAGACGCCAGCAGGGGGCTTAAAAAGGCCACTTAAGTAATACCTCTAAAAGCTATTCATTTCCTGAATTCCCAGCAGATCATTAGCAATTCCTCTAATTTTCGTAAAGTTTCATTTCATATTTGGTGTAAACATGCCGCATGAAAATAATAAAAACCGTAATTTTATCGGTAAATTGTTCATTACAGTTTTTATTAATCATATTGGTTTTTTATTTCTACAGTTTAAATGTTATTTCATTGTGATATGAATTGCACACAGATCATATTATGAATTGTCAGTTTGTGACCATTTTACGATTTTTGATATGAATCATAATATTGTTCTCCTATTATGATTCTGCCAAAGTGGCCTTTTTAGGCCCCCAGGTCAAGCTACCAGAAACTGTCTTTCCCCAATCAACCTTAAACCTTAAAACTTTCGCGATAAAGTTGAAAATCTATTAAAGAAATTTGACAGATCGTAGTAGCTTGATGTGCTGGCGTCTGTACTTATATAAGCAGATTTCTGGATATTACAGGTCTATAAGAGGAGAGAGCCTTTGGCATTAGCATACCTCTACATACAAGTTTATCTTGCAAGAAATCTTGATGGGTATTGACAAGGATTTGCTCCGTGACGTATGATAAGGTGGCCCAGATTCAGCAACAAAATATTGGTAAGAAATAATCAAATCTTTCGGATAGTAAGTGACCTAATTGTACTTTCGCTTTAGCCAAAGGCTTACATAAAACTTGTACTCCATATCAGCAAAATACTTTGCACAAATAAAATTACTATGTTTAGACCATTCTAAACATAATACCAGAAAATGATAATAGTTCTATCAGAATACCAGCGCTGTGACATTCATTTTTTAAATGTGGCAGCATCATGCTGAGATAGGAGCCTTTTGGCCTAGAGGTGGACTTTCTGTTTAATTTTTCTTTTTGTTACTTTTTTTTTTTCAATATAATTTGTTTTTTATTTTTGACTGTGTTTAGTTTAGTTTGTGATCTTCCTGAACGAGTCGCAATAAATACTTTTTCATTCTTTAATAATTTTAT
Source organism: Apamea anceps (assembly GCA_951799955.1). NCBI lineage: Eukaryota > Metazoa > Arthropoda > Insecta > Lepidoptera > Noctuidae > Apamea > Apamea anceps. The sequence continues at coordinate 5,578,403 of OX637504.1, read as the reverse complement.
TTGTGCAAAGTAATTCTGAAGTCAAGGTTTAGTAAAACGATTAACCGGTGAATCTTGTACCCTACTCTAGATACCCCGGTTTTACAACCTATCGCAACCCAGAAAGTTTTTGTAGCGGAAGGTTTATGTCCTGTGGATGAGATATGGCCGATAGCCGTTTAGAGGGGCTGAGTTTTACGAGACAGTTGTGATGAACCCTTGCTGAGCCGGACTTAAACGATTTATTATATGAGATAAAAAAGATTTGTGTTTCATCTTATCCCTGGATCCTATCCAATATACAATCATTATTTCTGGTTACTCGTGAATAAGTCCTCTTTTGCAAGTAACGAAGGATATAATAACGTAGCAAAATCTAACATAGAGAAGAATAGTGGGCTCATGAGCAGTTTACCAAATTCTCAATTCACTAGATTCTTAACCCCCCAGATTATCAATTAACCTGTTTCTCAACTTACCCGATGTAGCACAGTTAGTGTGCAACTGCAGCAGTCGACAACGTCTCGCTCGTGTGTTTGAGAACGAAGTGCTCAAATACACGGGCGGCAAGTTGTCGATGGCAGTAATTCCGACCCAGCCTGTCCCTTGCTGCCCTGTCCTAGCGACGCCCTAAGCCGAGGTCCGTACCCCACAGAGGGTGCCACACAGAAGGCATCCACAAGTAAGTAAGTAAGTTTAAGCAGACGACAATCTCATAGGGTGAACAGCGAGATGTCATAGAAAAAAAAAATGGTCAATTGCAATCGCCGACGCATCGACGGGTGCCGCCGACACGCGCTAACGCTGTCGCTGTGTAACGACGGCTGCAGTTGTCTTTGCCGTGGACGCGTGTCACTCGTGTGTATGAGCATTCTGTTACAACAGAGTATAGGTTACCGTATATAGAACTTCGTAGAATGGCGTAGCATGCCCTACGATCCTTCAGTAATTTTTAATTACAGGATTATTAAATAAATAAATTCTTTATTGGCATAAACACAGGTTACAGAAACAAATGTGAAACGCTGACTCTAGTTCTAGCTAGGTGAGAGTACCCGGGGCCGTATTATGAAGTATTAATGCTATCATGATTCCAGGGCGAAAAAGGGATGGCGCTATCGGTCATGTATAGTATAGCTCCGTCTCTCTTACAAACCGTCATAATAAGTTAGGTAAGAATTACGAGTAAGCAAGTTTTACGCAGCAAAGGTATACGATTATATTATTTAAAATTACTAGACTGATTTGTACCTACAGGTAATCTTCTTGTATGTTTATACAAGAAGATTTTGAGATTACAAAACACTACGTTTGGTAAGGAAAACCATAAGTTTTTAAATACAGGAACCGGGTATAAGTACTGAACGTATTTGTTACCTTAAATTACACAAGCTTTGCCGAAGAAAAGAGGTTAATGATGCTCATAAACTCGGTGTTAGTTATAAAGTTTTCTAACACGTTGTTGTGGTTTATTGGTGCCGTATTAAAGCGTTACCATACCATGCTGGATTTAGTTTTATGAGGATTATATAAACGCTGATTTTATAAATACTAGGTAGTATATAAACACCCGAGCAATGGTGGGGTAGTGATAAGGGCCGCGACTTACGAGTTGTAGGTTTGAATCCAATCAGGCGCTTTACTTTGTGTAAATTTTTTCAAAAACGGTGAAGGAAAACATCCCGTGGAAACCAGCATATTCTAGAACCAAAAAATCGAAGACATGTGATATCTGCCAACCCGCACTGCGCCCGCGTTGTGGATTACGGCCCACTCGCTCTCACTGAGAGGAGGCCTGTATCCCAGCTTTGGGAACATTATAGGCTGCATAATTATGCATATACACACACTTTGGTATGGACAAGGGAAAACCTATTGTTACAGTACACTTGATATCTACTACATACTTGGCTCAAGTTGCACATATTGATTAACGTCCGGAAAAAGGGTAAAATCTTGTTCGATTTGATTGGGTGTGGGTATTACTTTGCCCTCGGAGTCGGGACCAGAGTATCATTTTTCAATCCCTTTAGATCAGCACTATATTTTGCCTGTGGCTTTGCCTGCGTGAATGTTGGAAATAAGCCCTCTTAGAGACCGAATCTACAAAAACACCGATTATTTTTTACAAACTTTCATACCCTTTAGGATGCGACTTTCATATCCTTTTAGGATTATTTTTGAGACATAAAGTAGCCTATATCCTTCCCCAGGATGCTATGTATCTCCTCGCGAAATTTTATCGAAATATGTTCAGTAGTTTAGGCCTGTAAAGGTAACACACAGATAGACAGACAGGCAGAGTTACTTTAGAATTTATAATAAAGTGTGGGTATAAGATAGTATGGGTTCCTGTAAACAGTGTCTAAGAATCATGTGCTGTCAAAACATACCTATAACCAATAGTTACCACGCTGCAATTCAATCTATTTGAACTACATATATTGTAATGTATGACGATAATCTACCCGTCTCCTGGATATCTAGTTCTTCTATAATCAAGAAATACGTAGTTCTGTATACATAGTGTATAATATGAGGTCGTGTACCCTTTGATACAGAACAGCTCGTGCCCGTCTCTCGCCTCCCTAATCTGGGTCGCGTTATAATCTCCCTGTCGGCAGGGCTTAATTCTGGAATGAGCTGCGCGTATGAAGAGATCGTGTCGTAAAATGTGGAATTTATGGTCCTAGGAGATGGATTGTACGTGTGATAAGTTTGTTGTAAGAAATCATTTTGGAAGAAGGTTGTTTTCAGGGTTTTTTCGTGCCTGAAAGCTTATGAGGTCATAGATTTGGAGGTTGGTTGGTATTGGTACGCTATTATTTAGTAGGTACCTACTTAAATGCTTTTATATTGTAAGTTGTCGACTATAGCATAAGTTTACAAGTAAATCGCGGACCAATTCTATCCTATCCTACCTACTACTAATGGATGGATGGATGTTTGTTACGCTTTCACGTAAAAACTACTGAACGAATTTTAATTAAATTTGGCGCACAGAGTTTATAAAAAGGATTAACACATAGAGTACTAACTTTTTATCCCGATATTCCCACGGGAACAAAACTTAGGCGGGTAAAACCACGGGGCGCTGCTAGTAGTAAATAATTTGTAGACATACCTATAGGCATCCAAACCTCAACGGATTTTGATGCAGTTTAAGAATTACATAATTTAAGAAATTAATTTCTGAAGGTTTATGTGTAGGTATATTACCTGCATTAATATTTATGTATTTAAGTACAGGAGAACTAACAGCTAAGAACAACAAAAGGACGAATAATCGACGAAAAATTTCATAGCAAGGTTCAAAATCATGTACTGAATCCATGGTAACATAATAAAAAAATTTCGATGTTCTGTCCAGTCGAAAACCCGGGGCGAATCACTAGTACCTAAAAACTAAACCATAGACAATTTCGAGCGGCCTTATTGTTTACATCTTTGGCAAATTTTGAAACTTGACTGTAGATAAAAAATTAAATTCGATGGTGCAACATTACTGCATAAATAAAATAAGTAATTATTGTGTTTATTGATTTAGCTTTCGCAACAAAAATCCTTCAGTTTGTCAATTGTTTGGTAAGATTGAGAAATACAGAGGGGAAATATTGTGCAATAGGTGTGCCTAACCTACCTGTCTGGTAGGAACTTTTACGGCATATTAATTGTGACTTTATAACTAGATTGCGTCTATTTACCTATGCAGGGCCCGACTGCATCTAAATTGCATTCTTACTCTATTTTGCAGTAAATTAAACTGCATTACCTAAATGGCAAAAGTTAAGTCCGTTTCGCGACTAATTCTGTGTTGTATAAACTTTTGTGCAATTTTTTCGTCATTAGATCAGCAGTGCGATTCTGTAACCATCTCACCGTGAAAACTTAGGTGAAGTGAGCGTGGAGTGAGCAGTCATTCCAACTAATACCTACTAGGGATTGACACTATTGACAGCTCACTCTAAGTTCACTACACCTAACTTTCATAGTGAGATTTTTACAGAATCGATCGGCAGAAGGCCAATCGTAATTTAAAACGTTCAAAATCTAGTCGCAGTCTCATTTCAGCGACAAACAAATGTCAAAAATTTGTCAAGAATGAAGGGAAATTAAAGGTATTTTTGACAGATTGAGACTGATATCAGCGGGGTAATTGCGTAACACACTATCAACAGCAATGGGCTTCATTTTGACAGTTCAACTACCTTTATTGCGTTATTATTACATTGTCGAGCAGACACATTTTTCGAACATATGAAGCAAGGCATTAGCAATATCCTTCAAAAGCATTCAGATTGAGATTCATAGTGTGTTAATGCAGACTGTGAACGTTTTTAAAATAACGAGAATTGCCCTTCTGGTTATAGAAAACAAAAGTACACTAACAGATGCGTCCCTTTTGTTATAACTCCTATGACAACAATCATCAAGAATCTCAAGCAATGCCTAGAATTACCTGCTAACATTGCTTCTCAAGTAAAAGACCTACTACTCACTCATCCCTCGAATAGAAAATAGGGTAAACTCCTAACTTCTGAACAAATCAGGCCGATATGATCGAACCAAGTTCGTCTACCCTCCTTTGTTCGTAAAACTCTTGCAAGCACTTGCATGTAGTTACGTAATAGTCATAAAATTTATTGACCTACCACGAAAACAGAACTTTGGATGTCATTAAGGTCAGCAGGTTTTGTCAAATGATTAAGTATTAGGAGCATAGGGGTTTATAGTAGTTATAGTCATGATTTGGGGGATTTTGATAATTTGTGGTGACTATTTAGAGTGAAATGGTGTGTCCCCTTTTTTAAAATAAGGCTAATATGGTTTTGGTTTAGGACAATAAGTTTGGAACTTGGAACTATCAAGTAGGCTGTAGCCCTTTCATTTTAATTAAAAATAAGTTGGCCAAAGAATGAGCATCGCCTTACAACGTGCCAGCCTTTTGAGCACAGTTCCTGTCGACAGCGATGCTGTTGCTTCTTTTTTTTACATACTTACATGTACATATTATTATTTTAAGTCTGTTAGTTTATATTATGTTTTTAAAAATAAATTGTAAACGAAGTATTTTGCCGCAGCCTAAAATGGTGCACAGATCGAACGTAAAGTAATATTTCGTCGGTTATTTAAAAAAAAAAATTGCTTTCCATACGTTTTGACCGCGTAGGTTACACTTTTCTATAAAACAGAGAACAGAAAAATTTCTACGCTATGGGGTCTAAACTCGTGTGCTGAATCCACGGTTACAGTTTGCGCGTCGATGTCCCTGCCATCCTGTATATGAAGGGTGCCATCATAATGATTTATTAATAAAACCCACGTTTGCGGGAATACCTTACACGTGACAAAGTAAACAGGTTCGTCATTGAAACGTGCCCAAAACTGTTATCAATGTGATAAGAATAGCTTATCTATTGATTATATTGATACAAGAAGAGCACACAAATAAATATTATGGAACGTATCAACTGATTATGTTTGGGTCATATCAAGAGGTGCTGTTATAAATGTGGAATAAGATCAAAAGAGCCTCAACTATAGACAATACCGACACTTTACTTTGCGTAAATTATTTCATCACCATTGCTGTCAAAACAGTGAAGGAACATATCGTGAGGAAGCCGGCATGTCCTATAACCAACAATTCTAAGATATGTGACATCCACCCGCACCGAGCCCGCCTGGTTGATTACAGCCCACTCCCTCACGCATAGAGGTCTGTGTCTCAGCAGTGGAAATATTATAGGCCTATTATGCTAAGTACCCACATATCATAGGCTATCAACTTTGCTGACTAGCTAATCTTTTTTTCACGGCAATTTTCGTGACGCTCATGCTTATTTGCATCTTATTTTGTTTGCGATAACTTATTGGGGCCATGTACTCGTAGATGTAGCCCAAGACTAGCCTGATTTAATTGAATAATAATAAAATATGAACTTAAGGTCTCCTTCTTCCTTGTATAAAGTGGGATCAGCACCCTAATTGCGTAACACAGGATCAATCGGAATCGGTTTCATTTTGACAGTTCAACAATATTCATTGCGTTATTTATGTGTTGAGCAGACACATTTTTCGAAGTTATGAAGCAATGGATTAGCAATTTGCTTCAAAATGATTCAGATTCCGATTGATCGTGTGTCGCAATTAGGGTGCCGATCGGAATAAAGAAAAGAAAGAAAGAAAATGTATATTTCTTGGGACTCGCATAGGAAGATCACAAACTAAACTAAACACATTGATAAGCTCAAGATTAAGCTTAGGTTCTTAAGACTCTTTGTTTTCCACCTTCGAGATTCATCCACGGTATCTAAAGATCGCTCTTAGCGATAAGACCGCTCATTGTGTCACCCTTTGTAAAATGTACCTATATACTTATGTTCTATAATTTATATTTATTTATTTATTCAGTAGTACACATACGTTATATACATTTAAGTTGGTGCTAACATAAACTCATTAGAGTTTTAGTATATGTATTTATCTATTAAAGAGTATTCTGTTCTATTTTATCTCTCTACATAGACACTATAATTCCATAACAAATAAACGAATGTAGAAAGCACTTAACAACCAAAATATTCTCCTATGTAGACATAACAAGTCTCGCTTCTTTTTAACTGACTTCAATATGTACGTCTTCAAATAGTTATCTCAAAAACAAGAACTGCCGCTGTTCCAAATGTTCGGGAGAGTTCTCTGGTATTGCAAAATGCATTGTTATCTCTTATCATCTTATATAAAGAGATAATACATAGCAAATAATGAAAAGTAAATAAACAGGTAACTATGATTACTCTTTGTGTGCTTCTGTATGTTTCCACTGAAGTCGTTAATTGATTTAGATAAGAGATGTCTGTTTTTCGTTGGGTGCATGAAAATGGTTTCATTGAATGTGTAGTTTATGATACGTTTCGGTTAGATAAAATGGTTAGTGAATGATTGATAACATTTATTTTATAAACACAGGTTTTACGTCAAGCAATCTATTCACATCATCTGCCTGGCCATTTCCCAACTATGTTAGGGTCGGCGTCCAGTCTAACCGGATGCAGCTGAATACCAGTCTTTTACATGGAGCGACTGCCCATCTGACCTCCACAACCCAGTTACTGGGTAATACGATACACCTTGGTAAGACTAGCAAGCAATCTATTCACATGTAGAAGATAAAAAGGTATACCTATCCTCATAAACTCTACGACGCTATGGGGCATAACAGCGTGAAATCGCAAACAATGAAAGCGGGTTTCGATTGAAAATTTTAAAAAAGCTGGTTTTTAAAAAGCTTTGTTTTCAACGTAAGTCTTCATCATCATCATCATCTTCAGCCTATAGCAGTCCACTGCTGGACATAGGCCTCTCCTATTGCACGCCATTCAACACAATTTTCGGCAACTTTCATCCAGTTGCTATCAGCCACCCTGCTACCAGGAAGCTATTACCAGGCCTCTGCTATTAGGAAGAAATTATATTTTGATTTTGGTATACGACCAAGGTTAGGCCAAAGAAACCAAGGCCGTCCAAAAGCGCGCCGGGTTGACGATATCGTCGCGGGAAAGACCTGGATGAAAGCTGCACGGAACCGGGAAGTATGGCAGAAGAAAGGCGACTGTACCCAGCAGTGGGTGATTCCGGACTGAAATGATGGTGATGATACGCCGATAAGATTGTATGTTCTCACGAAGCAGCTGGTTTTATAAAACAACACTTAAGCCACCAGCTTCTGATTAGCCTGTTGCATTCGCTGATGACGCCACAGTAAATTCTTAACACGCCACTTAAGCAACACGTGGCCAATAACCTTTTTTAACCTTGAGGTGTGGCTAGACAAGCACCACTTGACGTTATTTATTTTGCTCAAAGTGAGTCAACGAAAACGCTTTGCATTTCCTGTTCTACAATGCTGCGCACTATTCATAAGTACCTAGATTTTAAAGAAAAATCCTGGACTCAGTCAGCGACGCAAATTAAACTTTTTTTTATTAAGAACGCTAAGCCGTTGGTCCTGGTTAAAATTCATAGATCTTTATCAGACAGTTGGTCGTCAGAAGCCCGAACATCTGACCATCAGTCTTAACAAGTACCGTGTTACTGAATTGTAGAGGTCAGATAGGCAGTCGCTCTATTTAAAATACTGGTGCCCACTCAGGTGCATCGGGTTAGACTGGATACCGGCCCCAAGATAATTCGGAAAAGGCTAGGCAGATGCTGAGAAAAGTGACTGACAGCTGGCTTTTACCATTTTAATATAAAAGCTATTCAGCGCTTTTAGCAGAAATAGGCCGAATATCTGCAGCACTAGGATTACGTTAAGCAATCAGCTTGTTCAAACACATCCTTACATGCTATGATGTAATGTGGCGGCAAATGGAAAGTTCAGTGAACAAGACAAGCTGATTGAAAGCCGGGCTTCCGTTTTCTAAATATAGGCTTGCGAAGCATTCACGACCTGCTGCCAAAACCACTACCTAGGCCAATATTGTTTAGGAATTTATGTAGTCTAGTGTAGCTATGGTTTTTCAATAGTGATAACTGGAATTCTGAAGATCGCATATCAAATCCCAACCCTACAAGCAAGGTCATCACTGGTTGAGCGAGCTGTCACTTGAAAGTGACAGGAGCGTGACTTCCCGCGCTTTTGATTTAGCGGGCGAATTGCATATCAATGTTGGTGTGTAATTTAGTACAGATAATAAAGTAATCAGTAACAAACACACTTTTAATTATTGAGAAATACCTGCCATATTTAATTTGCAGATACCTAAGCCTCTGAGTAATAAGAACTGTTGCCAATACAATAGATTAACTGATATTGGCAATGCGATTTAGGAATTTTTTTTGTAAAAGGCCGAACGTAGCCAAAAGTACTAGGGAGTTGGTCAAATAAACTACGAATAAGCTGCAAACATAACATTAAATCGTGGCTTTGGATTAAATACCGTCAATAAAATAGAAATCATTTATCAGGCTTCCTCAAATAAATGAAACTTAATTAATTCGTACGTAACCGATATTCAACTTACGTAATCTCACAGTGATCAATAGTTAGTAGTTTATCTAAGCGAAGCCTATAAAGTTCATTATTGTATGTATAACTATTATTATGTCAGTGTCCACAAACATAAAACGACGATGGATTGTGAGAGCTGGAAGTTAAAACAAAGAAAAGTAAGAACAAATTCTATTTAGATTTTGAATTTAGAAATTATCAGTTCTTTCTGACTTCTTTTTGCTCGTCTCCTTAGGGTTGTAGCGTGATGTTGAATAGCCTGTAACCTTCCTCAAGAATTGGGCTATCAAAGGCAAACACAGTTTTTCAGAGCCGACTGACTTGTTGCTCAGTGATGCTTGGTTGAAGTAATAAGTCAAATAAGTTCATTGCAGCAGAAAGCGAACAAACTGTACCTCAAAGGTTTTTAATTCCTATTAAAATTAACTAGGTATCTTCTCAGACAAACCCATTATACTCGTATTTACTTCCTTGAACAAGTCACTTTTTGACGATTATCTAAGCTTAAAACCTATTAAAGCTACTAAGTAGACTAGTCTAAATTTCCCCTTTATATGTACGGAACGCAAACACGAAACAGTTTTAGTAGTAAGCGCAAAATGAGAAAGAAATATTGTGGTCGAGTTCTGGATTAAACTCAAACGCAAATTCGTGCGTTCAACTTTACTTTAAAGCTCCAATATTTTCGTGAAAAGACTTCATTAAATATGCACGCTGAAACTGAAACACTGGAACGCTGGTTTCGGATGAAAAATGTAAGTACTATTTGAAAAACGTTGAGTAGAGTTTCGTTGATTACTTTGCCTTTTTTTACCGCGTTTGCTTTTATTCTGCATTTCTGAGAGGAATCAGATTCAGTGGTGAATTTTGTTCCTCTTAATGAAGACGTGAAAGATGCAAAATTTGAATGCGGCACCTTTCCCTAATTTATTTGACTCTACTATCATTGTATATGAGCCGTGTACTATCGCCAAAACCTATATACATCTACTTACTAGATCTCGTTCAAACCAATTTTCGGTGGAAGTTTACATGGTAATGTACATCATATATTTTATGTCTATTTTGAAAACAAAATCCGGTGCACATGATGACCACAGCTGCGTCTGTAAGTAAAACAAAAGAAATCCTTTTTAGGTCGACTAATAATATGCGCTGCAAGCAGAAATAGTCCTTACGGTGGTCAGACATAGATATTGGCGATAGTATCCCAGCCAACACATAAGCCAGATAGTAGCGAAAATATACCACAATAAGCAGTGTCAAGCTTTATTACTTTTGTATAACAGCTGATGTTATGGCTTTATTTTGAATAAGAGAGTTCTTAAATTAAAATAATGTTGTAAGCTTACTAAATTCTGCATAAAGTTCGCGGTATTTTTTTAAGCTGAATAGTAATCAAGAGTAGAATCTGCTAAACAAGCGATATTCAAATAAAAGTAATTGAAACAGCTATTATCTGCACAGTAGCTAAAGTTTTTGCATTGTCCTGTATAACATATTTAAGCAAAGCAGTTAAACAGCAAAACGCTGAATATTAGACGAAATATTTTCTTTGAGCTGCATAGTGTACGAAATGGTACTAATTTATTCAGATGCTGAATATTTTGGATTTTTTCTTCTTTACACAGCTGACTTCTGCATAATTGAAAATAAACTCCTTGTTTTACCTAACTTATAGCGCTATAAGCGTACAATTGTCTTTATGTTCAGCTTAAAACGATATCAGTTACAAATGTGGGTATCTTAAGCAGCAAATAACTGATAAGTTGAAGATATCGTATGTTTATATCCAGATATTTCACCATTTCATGACAAAACTGATAAATGCTGCATAAACAATATGCCTCCTCAGAAAAATAATAACAAAAGCGTAAATGATTCATGGAAAAAAGAAAGAGAACGGGAGGAATAAGAAGAAAGTGTTCACGAGAGTATGTAAAGATAAAAAATAGTATCTGTGCAGTAATAGAAAAGGGTTTGACAACTGATACAAAGGCCCGGGTCAAGTGCGACCAATACAGTTGAAGAGGGTTCTGTACACGATGATTGTGCATCACCATGCCATCGAATTAAAATCTTTCAAACTCAAACTCAAAAACTCAAACTCAAAATATTTATTTCAATTAAACCATTACAGGCACTTTTGAATTATCAAGGGGTCGGTCAGTCAGAAAAATGAAGCTAGTTGCCCATTCCAAAGCGTAGGTACCTATGGAGAAGAACGGGCAAGAAACTCCATGGACACGCTTTTAAATCAATATAATATGGTTACAAAGTATTGGGTTACATCATTCATGTTAGAAATTATGCATGTGAGAACGATGCAGAACGTTAATAGCGTCCGTAATGAAAAGTTTAAAAAAATAAAAATAAGAACAATTCAAATATTAAATTAAATTAAAATAAGCCATGACAGCAAAGAGATGACCAGTCCCTACTGACGGCGCCCGTTCACGAACATGACGCATGGATTAGCACCATTCAGCTCAACCATTTTGAAGGGAGCCAAATGATCCAACACATGCGCCACCATCAGCGAGACATTTGAGTGAGCATGACATACTCTCTGCTGCCAGGGCACCTTCAAGTCAATGAAAGACGTACCCAGTAAATGGTAGCTTTATAGTATGTACATAGTACTCACTCATGTGCTATACAATTATACAATACTAGGAGATTTATTTTGTGAAATACGAGAAGATGTATTAACGCGTGGATCTTGTTGTTGTTCGTAATCCGTAGGTATCAGTTCTATTCAACATTTGAGATAATTCTTCCTCAGCTTCTTCAAAAGTTTTGAAATGATTGCCATTTTTTTTTGGCCAGTATAACTTTCCATTATTCTCCCAAGAAGCGGGCACTGTTGATAATTCAACCCGGCCTTTTTTGCGAGTCGAAACGAATTTTGAACATGTTTCTGAAAAAAATATATAATTTTTATATAACACTTCAAAAATACTACAACACTATTACAAACAACAACAACACTATTATAAATACTAAATTTATATAATAAATCTCGATGTTTACGTTTGTATCTTACTTATTGACTACACGAGCGCGACAAGGAAGCTACGATAACGGGGACCTCTCTATTTAAAGTTACAATTTCGAATGAGCAACAACGCAGCGAGCGTGGCCAAGCGCAAACCGATCGTAAGCCGAGTTTAGCCGAGCGCCCATTTGAAGTGTTGTGGTGGGAAAGGAAGCGCGATACTTTTGGTTGCGACTACCTACAAAGTGCTGTGTATCTAAATGTATATTTTAGTTGGTAATATAAACAATTGTCAAATTGTCAAGCAACTAAATATTACGCAATGCGTCATTCATAGTAGTACTGTAGATAACTTTAAAAACCTAATAGTGGGTCCTACCTACATTAGTATAGGTCCAATCAACCTCAAATATTCATGGATTTATTTTATATAAAAAAGAACCCTAAAAAGCTGAATAAGAGTATACTGCATTATGTAATTTAAGACCTTTCTCTGAGAAATGTATAATTATTGTACTTTAAACCAAATAATTTCTGGACATGTAGACGTATGTGAACTATTAAGCAGAAATAAGCAAAATAATCACTGAAATAGACACTTTTATTCAAATTGGCCGTCCGCCATTAACTAACGTTCCACATAACCTCTTTTTATAAAAAATCCTCAACATTTATCTTATGAAACACTTTGTTTAGTGAGTAGGAAACATTAACAGTTATACAAAATTTGATTCTCATTATTTTCTGGGACTGAAATTTGATAAAAAGTAAAGATAATTTAATTTAAATATTATTTCACATTTGTTTACCTTTTAAATTGTAGCTTTATCTTAAGGCGCTCAAAAAATGTATAATAATCATATTGATAATTCACAGTAAAGTGCCATGCGTTTATATAATTCACCTTAAACTTACTTAAAATGTATGAAACAATTTACTTACCAAATTTTTGAAGACGTGATCAGCGACCATTACAATTTTTTGAACACAAAATAATTTCGTCACAATGAAAAATACATTTATACTTTTTTTACTTGCATAATTTCTTTGTAAAACTAGTCCTGAGATCGGAATTTTGAATATCATTTGAATATCTGAACTCACAAATTAACAACTGCATAAAATATGTATAATTTCTGGACTAAAGAAAAATCAGAATTTATGCAGAAGATATTCAGTGTGTTGTACATTTATTCAGCTGCTATGTGGCTATTAATCAAATGTTATCCAAATTGAAGCAAGATATTTTGTGCCCAAATTGCTTGAATATCATCTGTATAAGCGCTTACACAGAAGTTATACAAATACTTTATCCAGCTTAAAGTCAAAAGAATTGCTTTTACGCAAAATTTATTCAGCTAATCTGTGTTGGCTGGGATGTACATACATGTCGTGACAAAAGTTTTGGCTGAGATCATAATCAAAAGTCATTTATTCAAATTAGGCTGAGAATCAGCACTTTTCGAACGTCAAAATTATAATAATATAATAATAATAAAATAATATCCCTGGACATTTCACACAGCGCCATCTAGTCCCAAGCTAAGCAACCTAATGCTTGTGTTATGGTAACAAGATGACTGATAAACTACTTATATACATTTATTTTTTTTGTAAAATGCATACATATTATAGATAGAAAAACACCCAGACTCGGAACAAATACATGTAGGTCATAAAAATATTTGTTCCGTGCGGGAATCGAACCCGCGACACGCAGCGCAGCAGTCAATCGCTTAACCACTGCGCCAACCGTGCCGTCAAATTATATACGTCAATTATATAAGACAGTCCCCCAAAAAGGCCCGAACTTCACCACTTACTAGTGCTTTCGCTGGGAAAAAGAAGTAGTGCAACAAACTCACCAACTGCAGATGACGGCCGATCGCCATTTCGTAGAAGAAATTGTGTTAATTAGGAAAAAAGGGTACGAGACGCAAGCCTATGGTAGTATTTTTCTCAGAGTAGTCAGATAGGAAACGATGACCTTATCTAGTTTTAAAAATATGATTGACATTCAAAAGTTTTTATATAAATCTACTCACAGGAATAAAATCATTTATCATTTATGCACCTAGCTACATAGATTTGTAATATCTATCTATTAGTTGGCACCTACTACTCTTAACACGCACATAAATACATAATGTTGATACATTGTACGCACATGATTTTAATATTAATAGAACATACAAATACATACGTAAAGCGTTATTTATGATAGCTTAACAGAAACGGCGCATTTTAATTAAAATGGATTTAATTAATAACATACCTACTTTGTTATCAATGATTTACTATCGGTGATGAAAATAAATCATGTTACTTATGTGGCACATACACACATACCTATTTACATAACATAACATCACGCCTGTCATACCCCGAAGGGTTCGGCAAAGGTGTACCTTAGCATGTACAGATTGTACATCCACATCCTGTTGGTTATGTTTAAGCCATGTAATAGGGTGCGAGCCTATTGCCATCAGCCAGGCACAAATTAATACTCCGGAGAAATTCCTGACAGAAAAAACCAATAACACTGCCCGACCTGGGAATTAAATCCAGGACCTCATGCTCCGCAGTAGCACTTGCGACCACTAGATCATGCCTATTTGTGTACAGCATACTAAACATACGTCTATGTATAGATACATTATACAACACATACACGTGCCGGTATATACGTTGTGGATATGTAATATTAAGACATGTGTCGAGTCAAAGTGCGAACTGATGACAATGGCTAATAGTATTTTATGCACAATTCGTTTCTAGTACTAGTCGGGTTAGGTTAACGTTTCTTGGATATACAACGTGTTTTTTTTTTATATCCCATAACTCTAGGGGGTCATTGTAGTCATCATTATGAACGACTTTTATGGACCAAACCCGAAATCGCGAAACAAAAATCTGGTGTTTCCTACATTTTAACGAGTTATACGAACATAAAATAAATGTAGGGAACGGCTGATTTTTTTTCGCGCTTTCAGGTTTGGTCCCATAGTAAAAGTTGTTCATAGTGATGAGTACAATGACACCCTATAGTTATGGGATATCAAAAAAAAAAACTCGTATACAAAATTATAGACAAAACCTCAAGGATAGTATTCGATACTTAAGAGCAGTACTGGCTCAGTGGTAATGGCCCCGACTTACAAGTTGTAGGTCGTGGGTTCGAACTCAGGCAGGCGCTTTACTTTGTGTAAATAATTTCATCACCACTGCTCTCAAAACGGTGAAGGTAAACATCGTGAGGGAACCGGCATGTCTTAGAACCAAAAATTCGAAGACATGTGACATCAACCAACCCGCGCTGGGCCTGCGAGGTGGATTACAGCCCGCTTCCTCTCGAAGAGAGGTGGCCTAAATCCCAACAGTGGGAACATTATAGGCTGATTATGCTACTGAGGTACCAAACTTCAAAATCATACATTTTCACGTCTCATCTAGATGCACAGATATACTTGAGTATATTTTATTAATAGGAGTTTGGTGTTAGTAATAAGATCACTTTAAACTTTTATGGGATTTCATTAAAAATACCACATAGCGAAAGTAACATTGGCGCCGATTCACAAACTAAACTAAATTTAAGTTCAGTGCATCTTTTTCTTTCTATTTCATTAAGAAAAGGACAGAAGATAAATATTAGTTTAGTCCTGTCAAATTAATCAGCGCCTCGCCCGACGTAAATTGACGTATTTTAATAGCCATGTTTTTGATCGCGTATAAACTTGTTGTGGAGTATTTTAATTTGTTAGGAATAAACTATTATTATTAATATTTATCTTGTCTCCTTTTCTTAATGAAATAGAAAGAAAGAGATGCACTGAACTTAAATTTAATTTAGTTTGTTGACAAGGAGTCGGCGCCACTGTTTGTCTGTCTGTTACATTTTGACGCCTTAACGGCTGAACAGATTTCGATAAAATGTAATCGTGGTTACAGGATACTTACTTATTCCGGTAGGTAGTCCCGTAGGATAATTTCCGACAACCACGCGGGCGAAACCCTAGGCAAAAGCTGGTTTCTAAATATTGCTTAGTTAGGTATTGTGTAAGAGAAATCTCTGTCGACCCCTACTCACGATCTATAAATACATAATCTCCCATACATTGTTTTCTATCAATTATCGATAAACTAATTAACTTGCCTGTTGTCTAAGCGGCCGCTAATTGTAACTGTCACGTTGGCACCAGCGTGTGAACGATAGCTAATCAAGCCTGGGCCATCACTAGACATGGAGTAATTATCAATGCTGCGAAATTGGTGGTACGCAAGACGGCATATGAAGGTATACATTTCATACACAAGCGGTACGACGTCGACGGCTTAAAATGCTTAGTTGGGACAGTGATCACCTCTATTCTACCCTTACGTCCTACTTATAATTTCTTTAACGAAAATCGAGTTACGCTAAAACTCAATTTAGTCATACTAAAACATTGTGCCTATCCAATATTCTGATAAAACCGTGCCCCGAGGACAAGACGTAACTTTGAACCGTTTTCTTTAGACAGACTTTATTCTACGAAAAATGTCAAAATGCGTACTCAGCCTGTTTTTCTAACACTAGGCGACATCGACACCTAAATAAAGCGCTGTTGGATTTTCAACGCCCGGCTGAGCGTCGAAAGTTGAAAATTCAACGGCGGGCTTTCTGTGGCATTACTTAGTTTACGAAAGGAAGGGTATTATGAGCCTAAATTCAATACAAGTATGGAAAGATCAATCATATTGTTTTGTCAACAATCGTGAGTTTTATTCCATAGTGACAGTTGATTGCTGACAGATTATTTTCAAGGTTTTCAATCTAATCGAAGATAAGACAAAGTGCAATTCAAAGGTGTGACTGATTAGGCTACATTCAAGTACCTCTTTGGATTTAAATTCATAAACGTTTAAATTCAATTTGTTACGCTATATGTATATCAACAATAACTAAAGGGCTTGCCTATTGGAATTATCGCGAAACTTGCCATTCTGATTTATTTAAGAGGTGATGTTTCATACCTAGTAGGATTACAGCAGGCCGCGACTTACGAGTTCTAGGTCGTGGGTTTGACCCCAAGCAGGCACTTTACTTTGTGTACATCTACCAACCCGCACTGGGCCCGCGTAGTAGAATGCGGCCCACTCCATATCACAGAGAGGAGGCCTGTGTCCCAGCAGTGGGAACGTTATAGACTGATTGTGCTGAGATTACAGTAGTAGAGGCTGTTTAGCTTACTAACACTACTTCGTTCGTAGTATCTGTTGATTAGAATTACAACTGTACAGATAATAGGGATGATGACCTTTTTCATTATTTTAATCCCAAAAAAAAATTGTTTGCAAGTAAAATTTTTAAAAGTGAAAAAGCTTAAAAAAATTCAAGTTATAAACGTTTTAAAATAATTGCTAGCAAAGACGGCTGTCACAGAAGTGACGTCACGACTATGTAACTTTATATATTATAGCGCCATACATTGTTCGTACCGCGCGACGAAGAAGGAAATAATCCCTTACAAAAACTTTTAAAACGTGTAACTTCTCCATATTTCCCTCGATTTTACAGATTTTATCGATTGTCTCAATTTACTAAGCCTTCTTTATAAGAGCAGTGGTGTCTCAGTGATAACGGCCCCGACTTAGAGTTGTAGGTCATTGTAGAACCCAGACAGGCGCTTTACTTAGTGTGAATAACTTCATCACTACTGCTTTCAAAACGGTGAAGGAAAACATCGTGAGGAAACCGGAATGTTCTAGAACCAAAAATTCGAAGACACGTGACATCTACCAACCCGCACTGGGCCTGCGTGGTAAATTATAGCCCATTCCCTCCCGAAGAGAGGAGGGCTGTGTCCCAGCAGTGGAAACATTAAAGGCTGTTTATGTTTATAGTATTAGTTATCATCCCTAATATGGTAAAATGACCAAAGTAATACAAGTGCCCTATCTCGTTTTAAGTCCCATGCGTTCACAATCTTTATAGCAGTATTGATGAGAGTTCGATGGCTATTTGATGAGTTTGTTACGGTACAGACGAGCCACAGAATAAAATAAATATTTAAATATACAACCTTCGTGTTCATTTGTAGAGCAGTGGCGGCTCAGTGGTACCGGCCGCGACTTACGAGTTGTAGGCCGTGGGTTCGACCCAGACAGGCGCTTTACTTTGTGTAAATTATTTCATCACTACTACTCACAAAACGGTGAAGGAAAACATCGTGAGAAAACCTGCATGCCCCAGAATAAAAAAAATTGAAGACATAGACATCTACGAGTACTAACCCGCATTGGGCCCGCGTGGTGGATTACGGCTCCCTCTCACAGAGAGGAGGCCAGTGTCCCAGCAGTAGTAACGTTGTAGGCTGATTATGCTATGTTCTGTACATATAATTATGTGTTAGTAATAAAGATATAACGTACGAGCTGCTGCTCACACGAACAACTATATCTACATTGCTTGCCTCCGCGTCCTGACACTCTGTATTTTGGCTGCTGAGACCAGAACTACAAACGTAGTATACAGGGAAGTTTTATAAAAATGTAGCTGTTACTTTAGTACATTGTGGTGTCTTACGACTTCCACGCGGACGAAGACGCGGCCAGAATCAAGTCTAACCTAGATTTTTTGTATGTTGGTTTGTTACGCTTTTACGCTAAATTGGCTGAACGGATTTGGATGAAATTTGGCACAGGGTAGACTGTGACTTGGGTTAGGATATATGCTACTTTTTATCCTCGATCGCAGACGAAGTCGCGCGCAACAGCTAGTAATGTATAGATGTGAATGCACTTTGATTCCGTTCTTTGACCGTCATCACCTATCTAAAGTGCATTACTCACTTATCAAGTTACTAGTAAACACATCGTGACAAGAACTACCTGGTTTTATACTTCATTTATCATAGTTTAGTAAGGCGATATTATGTGTTTTATTAACCATGACGTCACTAGCGCACCTCTACAGTACTTTGTAAATTCTTTGTCGTTCCTTATTTGTCTTTAAAAGATGGCGGATCAATCGCGACAGTTTTTCAATGAAATTGTTTTTCAATGGAAGTGTAGACGATTCGACACGTTTCAAATCAGTGTCTGTTGTTTTTCTCATTTAAATGATAGACGTTTTCTGAATAATTCAAATAAGATTATTTGTTGTTTGTGAGAAAATATGCGTGATAATATTTGCTCGAAATAAGGTAGAAAACATTTGGTTTTCGTCTATCAGGCTGTTTTTATTCCTCGGCAGGATAAATAACCTCTCTTGTCTCACGGAGAAAAATCTAGCATTGAAAACCTCGCTTTCTTCTGGCTAGCGTTTTAAGACCGTAGAATAACTAGCTTAGTGTGTTCCCACTGCTGGGCAGAAGCTTCCTCTCTGTTAGAGTGAGTGGGCTTTGTTCCCCCATGCGGAATTCTCACGATTTCATAATTA
This sequence comes from Apamea anceps, assembly GCA_951799955.1. Taxonomy (NCBI): domain Eukaryota; kingdom Metazoa; phylum Arthropoda; class Insecta; order Lepidoptera; family Noctuidae; genus Apamea; species Apamea anceps. The sequence goes on along the minus strand of OX637504.1, from coordinate 5,558,987 downwards.
AATACACATTTTATAAAGAAATCAGAAACTTTTTCCTGATTCTTTATTTTCTGGGTGTGTAAGTCCTCCGGTGGCAACCCACCACAGGAAGATTTCATCATTGGCAAGAACTGCTTAAGCCTCCTGATTTCTTTATCCGGGTACAAGTTACCGTGGTTGGAAAAACTTAAATAGACTTCCAAGTAGGTAGAGGTGCTCCTTGCTGCGGCAAGGAGCACCTCTATAAGTGGGCTCAGACCTCCGGTGTGTATGCGGCATCTCTCCACGGACAATAGCTCGCCTCTCATCTAGCGCTGCATGTCCTGTCACCTGCACACGTGAGTACCTATTTATTTATGTTATTTTTGCCATCGACACACCTTAATTTGAATTTTCACAAGCAACACTGCAAACCTCTAGCTAGATAGGTTTTCAAGGTACCAACTTATTATTCCACAGTCCAGTTTGTAGAGCCACTGGCTTGTCACCTTTCGTTAGATGACACAAAGTTTGCCAATTCGTTCCCCTAAACCTAGCTTGGAACACGAAGAAACGTGTTCCAAGCTATTCTGGTCTGTTGCCATGCCAGTTTTATTACCAACAATAAGTGTTCTGTCCCTTTGCCAAGTAACCTTTAAAGTTCTTGAAGGTCACAAATATTTTCTCCGACTGAGCGGGCAAACAAGTCCTCCCTCTTTAAATACGGATAGGACAAATCTTATAAAAGTGATGTAAAAGGTACTTCCCTTTCGATTTATTTGCTTCGGTTTCATGGTGCCTAGTTAAATAAGAAGGAAGTAGGAAGGAAGACTTTTTCTGTTTCTGTCGCAGATTGACACAGACCTTGAAATACAGTGCGCCGTTGGGACAAAGTTTCCACTCTGTCCCACCCAAAGGCGCACTGTATTTCTTCATCCTATCACACATATGTATTTATGAGGGGCCGACTTCAGAGATAAAGTCGATTATGTCCTCTATGATCTCTTGAGTGGATTATGTCAAGAAACTGCATTGTCTCCATAGAATTTCCAAAAATATGGGATTATAAAGAATTTTGTTAAAATTCGGGAATGACATTATTCGGAAAACAACCGGAGTTACCGACATAACCTGCAGAGTAAGCAAACTGAAGTGGCATTGGGCTTGCCATGTTTGTCGAAGGACCGATGGTCGGTGGAGCAGACGAGTCCTAGGGCTGCAGTCTCGACGTTCATAGCGATCGCTTTACGACCGAGTTCGGTCGCAAAGTCCTGGATTGACAGGTGTAATGTATGGAGTGACAGGACTTTGCGACCGAATTCGGTCGTAAAGTGATCGCTATGATTGTCCAGACTGCAGCCCTAGAGTGGACACCGCGTATCGGGAAGCGTAGTGTGATGCCCCCCAGCTAGATGGACGGACGATCTAAAGAAGGTGGCTGGGACAGAGTGTAGTGGCGCGGCCTGGGAGAGGCCTATGTCCAGCAGTGGACTGCGAAGGCTGAGTTGATTGATTGATGTTAAACATTCCTTAGTCATGTAGGAATTTTTTATGCTGGTATCTAGTCGATGACGTGACACTCAATTGACAAATATACCACATATCTTTTGTTAGAATATAAAAAAGAAATAGGAAAGTAAATAATGACGAAGATATAACACAAAATATTTTTAGATCAGAGTGATTTGTAAATAAACCTGAAATTGATAAGATTACGACGAGTTTACTACGCATTATTTTTATAAATAAAAATAAAATGCTGTTCGTTGATAACGACCGATTTGGCCAATTTTTGTTTTAAAATATTCGTAATAGTCCGAATTTGGTTTTAATGGAAAGAAATTGAATATGTTACCCGGAAAATTTGAAAATCGGGAAAAACTGAATGACTTTTCTTCAATGGGATTTTCGTATGAACTCGAGACCATATTGAAATTTTGGCAGAACATCGTTTGTTGGGTCAACTACATAGTTACTAAATAAAAACAAGTGACTGTAGCAATGTAAGTTATTGGTACCTATTCTATATACCTAGTATTATTATTTTTCCTATATGAGCCCACCTGTTAATTATTTGTAATAGGTATTTTATTTAGTTTCCTCATACATGTTGCGTCATATTTTCTTAGATACGGATCTATAAATCGAACAATCTTCTAAGAGTCGTAGTATGATGAATAATAGAACAAAAGCTAATATTTGAAGTAACTTGAAGGATATATTCTTTGCTCTTCACGTATGTACCTACTAGTAGTCACCAGGGCTTCAAAGTCCTGGTGGCCCTGGAGGGATAGGAGGTAGATGTGGTACCTACTTCCTATCTCACCTATCGTATAGGTAGGGATAATAATAAGTAAGTATAAATAATCTAATCCAAAATTGCACGCCCCTCCACTGCTTCTATGTAAATGTATCTACAAACATTTGAAATGTGTATGCATACACAGTTCAAATGATTATAGATACATTTTAGTGGCGGGGCGTGCAGAGTATACCTTTATTTTTCTCTTTTCACATAGGTAGTTATAAACATAGAGACAAGAATTATAGTGTTTTGACAACAAAGCACAAAATATGATCCTTTGTGAGAGATTCTAGATAAATTATTAATCTTTGTTTAATATTTCAGGGACATCAATCCAGTTCGCCTTCACGAAAGAAACAAGTGGCATTGGTTGACAATGCTCAGCATGATGCATGTTGGGACGTGTCGATACATGTTTCGTTAAAGAATTTCTTTCAGATAGGTACAGACGCCAGCAGGTCAAGCTACCCGAAACTGTCAAATTTTCCCAATCAACCTTGAACCTTAATGCTTTAGCGATAAAGTTGAAAATCTATTAAAGAAATTTGACAGATTGTAGTAGCTTGATGTGCTGGCGTCTGTACGCTCTTTGTTTTTAGCAAAAAATGGTAGAAGACTGAAGGAGTTCTCTTCTTAGTGTCTTAAGAGTTTGAAACGAGAGTCACCACCAAGAGGAATGTAGATTTTATTTATTATTTATTTAGGTAACCAACAACGGTACATAAAAATATTTTTACAAAATATGCGTGTTACAGTTTTTATGGCAAAATATGCGTGTTACAGTTTTTATGGCCAATTGAGATTATTAGATTTATCAAATAGCTATGAGACTAGGGATCCAACATATGTAGTTATAGAGGCTGGAATACTTTTGCATTTGCTTAGCCAAAATAGGAGAGTTCAAATAAAAGCAGTATATGTATAACTAATCGATAAAATAGGAATCTACATAATAATATAACTAAAGTGATGAATAGTGAATGTGTTTTCCTAGCATAATAACTAGTAGATATAGTTATAAATAATAACATGTAATTGTACCTAGGTAGGTACCTTATATTCCAATTCAAGATTTCGTTCTCAAATTGCCTGCAAGTAGGCGGATGATTAAGCGTCGGTACCTAAATTATAGTCGTAAAAAGGTTCCTGAACAGTGAGCAGTCAGGCTCTGCAAAACCTGATATGGAACTCGTTGAAATGTCCCTACCATAATAATTTAAATACCACACTGTATGCAGATACCCAACCTTATGTTTGAATGTTGAACAATAAATCGAATAACCACCTAATTAATTTAATTGAGTGATGGAGTATTTACAAAAAAATATTTTCGTTTTAAATTATGCTGACTGAAAGGAAAAATAATAAAACATTCATAAATAAAAACAATTAAATAACTTACCCAATTTCTCTTGTATCCAAGGAGTTGTTGGACGACCTGGGCACCAGGGGCCGGTAGCTGGACCTCGTCATGATGATCACCTGGTCACCACCTCAGTTCACAGCACATCACTATCACGATACAGTTAATTGAGCAATCGACGCGCCTGACGGATCGAGCACCATGCAACAGACTGATTAACACTCCCACTGTTTACTACGCACCGGCTCTTGATAACTTATCTGTACATCGAGGGAATATTCCTTATATCGACGACTCAAGTGATAAAAATAAACACGCCGAATACGGCTGTGTGTTTACTGTTGCATTGGTTGCTCTGACCAGCGATCAATAAAGTTTTAGCTAGGGTGAAAGCTCTTCGAACCACACCTCGGGGGGCCGGTTTCGCGAGCTTTTGTATTGTTTAGTTTAGTGCCATCTATCGGTGGGCTCTTGAACTTCAATTTCATGGGGTGAACGCCTGAACGAGTCTATTGTAATCTAGTGGAGTGCTCCAGCCAAGTATTGATTGCGCGGCCAGCTGAGAGAGTTTAAAAATAGAACCTAGGTCGGTTTTTTTTTCTGGGACAAATTTTCGGTAAACTGCCAGGATAATTTTCGTCCTATACCTACTGTGTATCGAAAATATTGATACAAAAGCAATTGATTGGCTAACTAATAATCGACTTTTGTTTATTACGCATAATTATTGTAAACAAATAGGTACGTCGTCATTCATAATAATGATCAATTTCGGCAGAAATCAGTGATTCATCTAGGTATGTGATACTTAAATTCAATCACTCTATAAATAGCTTACTACAAGTTACCTAAGAGACAAACAGTTACTCACAGTGATGAGTAACTAAAACTATCCTCTTTTTCTAAGGCAGCTACAAAAACTGACCTACAGCTGACATTGAAAAATAAACACAACATGTGACCCGTGTTTATTTTATCCAGATTTATACCGATGACATCTTTGTAATTACTGTGAAACATCTCGTTTGTTGACAATTGGGTAAGCAGTGCATGTTGGCACTGTAGTGAGCAACTTTTACTTACAAACGAATAGGTACTTAACGAAAAGTTTAGTAAGTATACTTAGTTTCTGCAAATAATTTGAATATAGCGGACTCAATATACGGGGTCAAATTAAATAAGCTTGCGAAATTCCGCTGACGTGATAGATAACGATATCTAAACACGATAAAACAAAAAAAAAACCTATTATAGGTAATTCTTCAAGTAACTAGGTAAACTACTTACTGGCGGTCGTTGACCCAAAAAAAAGCATAATTTTTTTTTTTGTTGTGTTAGATATCAGTAGCCATCAGGTCTACGGAGTTTCGCTAACAAATTTAATTTAACCCTTTATAATCTTCTGTTTACGTGTTAGAATGCTCCAGTAGGGCTTTCTCGCAACTTTTTTTTATTTTTAACTGTGTTTAGTTATTTTAGGATCTTCCTGTAAGTCGCAATAAATACTTTTTCTTTCTTTCTTTCTAACTGGGAAAACCGTTCCGAGTTTCATTATCTAGATCGAACAGTTTATGTCGAGTAAACGATTTTCCGAAGTACATACCTACATTAGTTCTTAGTCTTATTTCTGCCATGTGACATGGCAGAAATGAGGTTAGTGCGAAAACTGTATCGAAAAACAGCTAACATTATTTGTGGGTACCTAATTTGTTTATTTGCTAGGGCAACTAGAATACCTAGGCAAGAAGGTACTTAGATATATTTTGTCGGTGATACAATATAATATTTAAAGATTATCCTCTCTCTCTCCTCATCATCATATGCCTAGCCTTTTCTCAACTATGTTGGGGTCGGCTTCCAGTCTAATCGGATGCAGCTGAATACCAGTATTTTACATGAAGCGACTGCCTATCTGACCTTCACAACCCAGTTACTGGGTAATACGATAGACACCCCTTGGTAAGACTGGTTGTCAGAATTTCGGGCTTCTGACGACCCGTAACGACTGTCAAAGATCCACGATTGGCAGCCGGGACCAACGGCTTAACGTCCTTTCCGAGGCACGGAGGGGTCTTAGTATGTGAAGATGGTCACCCATCCACGGACCAACCGCGGCTAGCTTAACCTGATCGATCGACCCGCGCGGCTGTTATTACTTAGCCACAAGCCACTCCTCTCTATCCTCTAGTCTTTATTATACTTACCATTAACAAGTCTGCATAATCAATGAGGCGTCAAAATACTCATACAGTCACTAATTATAATTAAATACCCGCCGTCACCACACAGGAAGTGCACATGCGTCGACCAAGCTCGGCCGACTGTGAACCATCCAACCATGAACTCTGCTGTATGCAAATCTGCAGCCTGCATGACTGATTCCCAAATCAATTTAGAGATTGCGTTGTGGAAACACAAATACATATGGAGGGTACAGACGCCAGCACATCAAGCTACTACAATCTGTCAAATTTCTTTAATAGATTTTCAACATTATCGCTAAATCATTAAGGTTCAAAGTTGATTGGAAAAAAATGACAGTTTCGGGTAACTTGACCTGCTGGCGTCTGTACATAAGTAATTGTGTACACCGTATATTGTAGCGGCACTGTGGAAAATTGATAGTTTTATACAGGAATTACGATAGTTTTTTTTTAATGTATCGTGACGTCATAATTAGGTACCTGCACCCTCATTGCGTAACGCACTATCAATCTCAATCTGAATCCTTTTGAAGGATATTGCTAATCCATTGCTTCTTAATTATGTTCAAAAAAATTGTCTGCTCAACAACGTAACGCAATGAATATTGTTCAACTGTGCTACTGTTATTTAGTTAGTGGTTAATAATTGTACATACTTTAGAAGTTCTTTTAGACTTACATATTGTAAAAATGAAATGGTGTATGTTCTCTTTATTAACAACGAAATGTTCACGAGTTAGATAGGTATTTTTATCCAAATGGATCGATTACGTTATACTTCGTAATAGAAGCGAAATATTGTAACACAAGTTTTAAACAAGAAACTGAATAAGCCCGAAGAACCTTTTAAAATTAAGCTATGACGATGCCTGTGACAATACATAAGCTTACGATATTTTTTTCCATTAACTTAAGCAAGGGCTTTAATTTTCAATCGACAGATAACTAATAACATAAGAATAAATATAGAGGTTTCACATATTATAAAATCTGTTATAACCCTCACCAAATTTTTTTTACTGCTATTGGCGCCGCTTCCCTTGTTCACAAACTAAACCATGTCTAAGTTCAGTGCATCTTTTTTTTCTATTTCAATACGAAAAGTATTACTTTACTCTTTGACGAAAAGGACAGAAGATAAATATTAGTTTAGTCCTGTCAAATTAGCCAGCGGCTGACGTTAATTGACGTATTTTTAGTAGCCATTTTTTTAATAACGTCAAAACTTGTCTATGGAGTATCTTAATTTGACAGGACCATAGAAATGTCGAAATAGAAATGAAAATGAAATCCTATATCTATGGACAGGACTAAACCAATATTTATCTTCTGTCCTTTTCTTAATGAAATAGAAAGAAAACGATGCACTGGACTTAAATTTAGTTTAGTTTGTGAACAAGAGCATCGGCGCCATTCTCTGTCCCACTCCTGGGCAAAGGCTTCTCTCCACTTACTCCATTTTTACGCAAGCCCGCGCGGCTTCCTTTCAGTTTTGATCATCGGCCAACTCCTACGTGGTCTCGTTACATTCATTCCTCATATAGTCCATCCCAGTTACCTGACTATTGAAAAATCAGCCCTAAGTATTGACCATAATTTAAAAACAATATACTTATAATAAATATCTATTCACAAGAAAGTACATCGCAAATTATCGATTTTGCTCAATAACCCTGAAATAAAACGTAGGTGGGTACCTCCTCAGCGTCTATTGTTTTATATTAAATAGTTTTCTTGTCTTCAGAGTCATCAATAGCAGTCATGGCAGATGGTGGAGTTTCAGCTTGTTCAGTCAAAGGCACGTTTTCACTAGGTTCATCTTTCTCTGTGTTTTTCTTATCGTCCACTTCTTTGCTCCATTCTTCTAGTTCCTTTTCAGCATTTTTTATGTCTTCTTCTGTTACGTTTAGGTCGGGGTACCGCCTCTGTGAATTATTGGAAACGATAAGTAACTGATAAATGATTTTATTTCTGTAAGTAGGTTTGGGCAAACACTTTTAAAAACTAGATGAGGTCAGCGTTTCGTGTGTGACTACTCTGAGAAGAAAGGCCGAAACAAACTCAGAGGTCATAGTCTCTTTTCAAGTCCAGACATAATCTTGGTCAGATCTTGTGAAGACTATGTAGGTTGGTGTCTGAAATGGTCTTTTGAGGAAACAACCACACAGATTGAGTGGACCTATCCAGTCAGTGCTCGCATTTGTCAGTAATCGTGCAGCTCAACAACTTAAGGAGCTCAACGATTAAACGAACAATACCAAAGAAAGGACATTTGTGTACGTCGTAAATTACTCAAACTGCCAGATCATGATTTAAACTAACTTAGGGCTGATTTTTCCATTGCCAGATAATTTTTATTCGTGGAATAAAATTGACGTTTGACAGTTTTTGTATGAAATAACTGTCAAAATTTCAAAATTGTTCCTCGAATAAAGTTATCAGCTGATTGAAAAATTAGCCCTTAGAAGGAAAAAAACCGGCCAAGTGCGAGTCGGACTCGCCCATGAAGGGTTCCGTTACGTTACGATTTATGACGTATTAAAAAAAAACTACTCACTAGATCTCGTTCAAACCAATTTTCGGTGGAAGTTTATAATGTACATCATATATTTTTTTTAGTTTTATCATTCTCTTATTTTAGAAGTTACAGGGGGGGGACACACATTTTACCACTTTGGAAGTGTCTCTCGCGCAAACTATTCAGTTTAGAAAAAAATGATATTAGAAACCTCAATATCATTTTTGAAGACCTATCCATAGATACCCCACACGTATGAGTTTGATGAAAAAAAAAATTTTGAGTTTCAGTTCTAAGTATGGGGACCCCCAAAATTTATTGTTTTTTTTCTATTTTTGTGTGAAAAACTTAATGCGGTTCACAGAATACATCTACTTACCAAGTTTCAACAGTATAGCTCTTATAGTTTCGGAAAAAAGCGGCTGTGACATACGGACGGACAGACAGACAGACAGACAGACAGACAGACAGACAGACAGACAGACAGACAGACAGACAGACAGACATGGCGAATCCATAAGGGTTCCGTTGCCATTTGGCTACGGAACCCTAAAAAGGAAACAGGAAAATGAAATAACCCACATAGTCCTTAGTAATTATAAGTTTATTACAAACGAACAGGGATATTCGATGTTACTAGGTAATAGAATAATGAAGTTTCGCTCGTGGCTAAATAATAACAGCCGCACGGGTCCATCGAAGGTAAAGCTACGCTTGCCGAGGCCTATTTGTGGATGAGTGACCAACCATTACAATATCGAGACCTGTGCCTCGGAAAGCACGCTAAGCACTAAGCAGTTGGCCTCGGTTGTCATTTATAGATCTCGGAAAGTCGTTACGGTTAGTCAGAAGCCCGAAAGTCTGACAAATATACCTCTGACCTCCACAACCCACTTACTAACCTGGGTTGAGGAGGGCAGATAGGTAGTCACTTTATATAAAAACAATCGGTTCATCCGTTCGGGAGCTATGATGCCACAGACAGTCATATATACACAGACACACACACACACACACACACACACACACACCCCCACACACACACACAGAGAGAGAGAGAGAGAGAGACACGTCAAACTTATAACACCCCGTCGTTTTTGCTTCGGGGGTGAAAAATACTGGGGGCCTACTTCGAAGTGCAAAGTGCGAATGTTCGGATCGGACCGACACATGACCGAACCGAATATTGTTGAAAAATGCAAAAAAATTTCGGATCGGCTCAGTTGGGTCGGGGCCATAGTCAATATTCAAAAGAGTGTAGGGGTGTAGGATCGGAACCGACCGAACCAAATAGTAACTTCGTAGCAGGAAACAGCCGAACATTCGGCCGATACTACTTCGGAGTAGACCCCGTGGTCTGCTGCTGCTGTTGCATCCGGTTAGACAGGCACCCGACCCCAACATAGTTGAGAAAAGGCTAGGCAGATCGTGAAAACAATAGAAAACTTTATGAACAGCTATGGACGAGTCTGCTACGTGACTTCGAAATATGCGACGCCGAATAATGCAGCGCCGAAAGTTTGCGATAACGAGTAATGTAATGACGAAAGCACGAACCAACGAATATCGTTACAACGAAAACATTTGATAACGAATCACGGAACAACGAATGCACGTTACAACGAAAAACTTCACACTCTTCAGCGTCGCATCTTTCGAAGTCACGTAGCCGACTCGCTATGGACGGTGGAAGAATTACCTATAGTTTACTTTTGGTTTTGGTACGATATTAAAACATCGTGAGTTAAACGGTATGTCTTGAACCAAAAAATCGAAGACATTTGACATCTAGCAACCCGCACTGGGCCCACGTGGTAGATCATAGCCCAGCCCTCTCAAAGAGAGGACGCCTGTGTCCCAGCAGTAGGAGCATTATAGGCTGATTATGTTTATGCTACGATATTAACATAAGATACCTCTACCTAATCCCTTCTATCGCTTCCTCAGTTTTCCTAAAGAAGTGACTGTTCCTTCCATAATTTGTTAACTTATAAAAACCCCGTGGTTACCAAATAATAGGTAAATCCAAACATGGACACTCCGTTGCTATCTGAATATTTAAATCTAAATAAACAACCCTGTATGATTGATTATACCAATTGGAACCATGAATGAACATCACGCCTTGTTTTCCCGAAGGATTAGGCAGAAGTGTACCTATAGTTCACCCAAATTTCGCCAATTATGTTTCATTTAAGTCCCATGTAATAAGGAGCGAACCTATTGCTATCAACCGGATGAACTCCGCGAAATCCGAACTCAGGGTTGCTACTGAAGAGATGTCAGCATGAGTGACGGGGCCCCATAAGGCCGAAGCCTGCCAGGGTAGCGGGATTGTCCGAAAGGGTTACCGCTGCCCTGGAACATAAAGGGCTAAGGAAGGAACACGGGTGGGTTTTAGTCAGTAAGAGTCTGACACTCCCTCCTGCTCCACCCAGCAGGAGGAGTCATTTGATGATTTCCCATCCTCAAAAAAAAAAGGGTTGCTATTGAGAAATTATTTTGTTACTAGCTTCTGCCCGCGGCTTCGCCCGCGTGGATGTCGGAAATTATCCCACGGGAACGTGATAACAGGATAAAATGTACCTATGTGCTTCCCCAGACTGCCATCTATCTCACGAGCCCTTTGTGGCTAATTACAATAGAAAACCAATTGTGTCTCATTAGTGGTGATTAAGAGGGTACCTATATGATATCTAAAAAAAAAACTCAATAACAGAAAATTAAATACCTACCTACCTAAATAAACCTATTTCTGATGATAACTAATCTAAACTCAATAAATAAGCAAAATCCCTAAAAACTAATATCTATACGAATGACTAATCCTACCTAACAGTATTATAAAATAACCTACGGTCACTACGTACACTATCAAATATACTACCTATACTTTAAAATTAAAATCTATACTTACGACTTATATAAAAATAAACCTAAATAACTCTAAAAACTAAAAGGAATAAAAATGAACTCCATTGCGGGTGACTTAACCTACGACAAACTTATTATTTGCGGTTGGTGCAGTAATCGGGTATAGGGATCGAACCGCAAAATTAAGTTTGTTTTTTATTGTATATACTTTTCCGGGATAAAAAGTACCCAGTGTGGTGCCCAGGATATTAAAGAATAATTATACCAAGTTTCAACGTAATCGAAACGGTAGTTTTTGCGTGATGCCTGAACAAACAGACAGACAGACAGACAAAAAAATTTTTAATCACATTTTTGGGTTCGGTGTCGGTCTAGTAACACCCCCTGCCATTTATTTTTTTGATATTTTCAATGTACAGAATTTTCACTTCTACAGATTTATTATAAGTATAGATTAACTCAATACCATTAATTAACTATGATTAATCCAAGTTTCAGGAGCCCAAACCCATGGGCAAGTAAAAGATTTGACGTGAAATAATTGTATTTATCAATATTTCTTTTACTAAATGTTTACTATAAGTGCCAAAGTGACAGCTAAAAATGTAAAGATACATATACAGTTGGCAGGGACATCGACGCGCAAACTGTAACCATGAATTTTATCACATGAGTCTAAGAGCTTTAGGTTTTTTTTTCATAACCGACGAAAAATGTCTACGCAGGGTGGTTCAGAATCATGTACTGAATCCATGGTAACAGTTATCGCGTTGATGTCCCTGCCATTCTGTATAGGTCCCGAGTGTGATGAAGGTGGAGATGTGGTTCAAGTGATCCACAGTCCAATTTAAAAGACTTATGTACAGACGCCAGCAGGTCAAGCTACCCGAAACTGTTAAAATTTTCCAATCAACCTTGAATCTTAAAGCTTCACAGATAAAGTTGAAAATCTATTAAAGAAATTTGACAGGTTGTAGTAGCTTGATGTGCTGGCGTCTGTACAACTCGTATAAAACGGAGAGACAACAGAAAAGAGAGATGGATCACTTTGAAAGCAAGAGTAGCTTATAAAAGCTGTCGTATTCTTAAAGACAGAACCGTACTTTATAACTTGACTTTAGATTTGATTATATTATACAATAAACTAACATAGTTCTTAAGTTTACTAACACAATGAGTCATTGTTACTTGATTAAATAAATTATTATTATTTTTAGTTTGTTTTTTTTTCTCAGCTCTTAGGCTGGTTTTTGCTACATTTACGGGCCAAAGCCAAGTAAATGCAGCGTGTGGTGTGTATTTAAGATGAGGGTGTGTTTTCTTCTTCTAACTGCATGAACTTCCTAACTATTCTGCAGGTGTTTAAGATGGCAGCTTTCTGTAGGTTAATATAGACGGATTCTTCTAAATCTATTAGTTTCAGGCTACGGAGAAGATGGTTGGGAATAACGCCAGTCGTGGAGAGAACTATAGGGATAACGTACACTTTTTCTTGTCTCCAGATTCTTGTGACTTCTTCTTTAAGTTCAGCATATTTACTTATTTTTTCTGATATGGTTTTTTGTAGGTTATGAGTATTAGAAACTGCAATGTCTATGAGGTAAGTGATTTTTCTTATTTTATCCTGCAGGGTTATGTCTGGTCTATTGTAGTGGATAGTCCTATCTGTAAGTATGGCGCGATCGTAGTACATTTTGTGCGTGTCATTTTCTAGTATAGTTGGTGGTTTGTAGTTGTAGTAAGGTGTGCTGGAGTTTTGTATGAGACTGTGTTTAAATGCGAGTTTTTGGTGAATGATGTTTGCAACCTGATTGTGTCTGTAAGTGTAGTCTGTCTGTGTGAGGGTTGTGCATGCTCCTGTTATGTGTTGTATGGTTTCTGATTGAATGTGGCATCTCCGGCATTTATCATTTGTGATGGTAGGGTCTTTAATGATAAATTTCCTGTAGTTTTTGGTGTTGATGATTTGATCTTGTATAGCTATGATAAAGCCTTCTGTTTCAGGGAACAGGTTTCCTATTTTGAGCCACTTATTTGATGCTAACGTGTTTATGTGGGACTGCTCTAGGTCATGAGGGTGCCGGCCGTGGAGTACTTTCTTCTTCCATTCTTCAATTTTTTGTTTCTGCGGGTCATCATTGGTAGTGTTTTGTGTTTTTATCTGGTCGTTTAAGTTAAGTGGAGTGCAGTTGAGATCGTTTATCACTATGGCTTTATGTATATTACTGGTGCGCGATTTTGTGTGAAAGAATGTTTTTAGTCGACTGACTTGTTTCCGGCAAAGGTGCTGGATATCGATTAGGCCCCTCCCTCCATTTTGCCGTTTGATGGTTAATCTTTCTATGGCAGATTTAGGGTGTAAGTTGTTGTGTTTTGTTAGTGTTGTTCGTGTAGTGCGCTCTAATTTTTCTGTGTCTGTTTTGGTCCATTTTATAACTCCGAATGAGTACGTCAATATGGGGATGGCAAAGGTGTTAAGGGCTTTAATGAGATGTTTACCTGAAAGTTGGGTCTTACAAACCGCGTTAAGTCTTCTCTTGTACTCTGTAGTTAGTGTATCTTTAATTCTTACGTGATCGAGTCCCTTGAGCTGCGTGTACCCTAGATATTTATACAAGTCAGTCGGTTCCATAGCTGTTATAGTGTCCATGTCATTCACCGCATAGTCGCCGGGCCTCACCTTGCCTCTTATAATGTGAAGTGTTTTACATTTGTCTAAGCCAAATTGCATGTTAATATCCTTACTGAACTCTGCTGTAATTTCTACTAATTTTTTCATATCTTTTTCTGTTTTGCTGTACAATTTAATGTCGTCCATGTAAATAAGATGTGATATTGTTGTTTCTTCTGTAGTGTGTTTGAGGCAATATCCGGCCCTAGAGCCCTGCAGTAAATGAGACAGAGGATTTAAGGCGAGACAGAACCACAGGGGGCTCAGGGAGTCACCTTGGTATATACCTTTTTTGATAGATATCTGTCGCGTTGTGACAGTACTCTGGTTGCTATTTATTTGTAGAGATGTTTTCCACTGTAGCATTACATGGCGCATGAAATAAATTATTTTTGGGTTTATTCTATAAATTATTATTATTATTATTATTGATCCAGTGATTTACAAAAGTAAGGAAATATGGGCACTAGGTCAACTGCTGAAGAAAAAGACTCGATTCGAATTCGATCCAAAACTTTCTAATCACCACTTTAAACGACCAATGATTTATTGCAGAGTCAGTCCTATATCGTCATAAATCTAAATTAAATATCGTCTTAAATCGCACTAACCTGAAACTCCGCCAATGTAGCCTGTATATTATCCTGCTGCGTCCTCAACCTCCTTGGCAGCGAGAACACAGCATTGAACAGCCTCATCATTATCCATCCCAGCACAGTCAAGACTCCATACATGATCATAGACTTTATCATTGCCCAGTAATCCACACTGACTTGCTGGTGCTTCATTTTTTTAATTAAACTTCGAACAACCTGGCTTAAAAAAAAAAGAGAAATATCAATTGTCTTTTGTTTCTTCCTGTTCTATGGTTCAAGATTTTCGCGCCTTTTTCCAGGTTTATTTTGTATTTGGAAGTTTTGGAACAGATGTTATGTTCTCACTGAAAGTGATTTATGTCGTAACGGTCTAATGGGCACGTGAGTAATGGTCTGTAAGAAACGGCTGCGTTTATGACAGTGACCCATTTCACTATCGATTCTATGTGGTCGTAGCTTCACGAATAATTAATGCAGCCAGACGTGGTCAACGTTGGTATGAAATGTCAATAAAAAGTTTTTAATTAAGAAAAACAATATGATTATTTTTCCATATTTCCTTTAAATTCCTACTGCAACTTTCAGCTACAATTTGGAGGATAGTTACCTATTTAAAATAAAGAAAATTTTCGAACATTTTTACAAATTAAATGTGCGAACGAAAACTGAAATCATTCATGAACATGAATATTATATCTTATGCAAGAACTACTAGGTAATCAATATACCGATGGAACCATAGCGGATTTCATGCGGAAAAACGGTTAGACAATATAGGAAAACCCGCAAATTCGAAGTGCTTTGTTACCTATTTATTTTTACATCCTCTTTTTAATAATACGTTCGTTCTTTTAATAGCACTGCAGGCAACACTAATGTTTTTATGCCTTCGTAAAAGGCGAGTGCACCGTAAATTCTCATTTTCCTTCAAAACTTAACGAATATTTAGAATAATGGAATGGTATGGAAAAAATACACAAAACGCCAGGTTTTTCTTGTCAATTTTTCGTAAGTATTTGATATGTTTAAGTTTAAGTTTAATATAAAGTTTAGTTTAATAATATATAAAAGCCTTACGACAGTTTCTCCGGGAGCTTGTCGTCGTTTATCGGCCATGGTTCCAAATTCCGGGCTGCTGAAAGGAATATGAATCAATTAGCTCAGCCTATCGCAGTACACTGCTCTGCTGTCTGTCTGTCCTCCGCCGTCCGCATCCAGTCTGAAAGGAATAAATAGCTTTTTATTAATTAATTTCAGGACGTTTAAGCCCAAACCGCGAGTAAGTGTTTTAAATCTTAGAAAATACTAGCAGCGTTCACATGTTTCTGGCTTTCAGAAGGAAATCTACTGCCCTTCTCCAGGAACGAAGCTCTACTAAATATCGGTTCAGTACATTTGCCTCGAAAACGAGGTAAGCAGACAAAGATACTTGATTACTTTCGCAGAAGTACCATAACCATATCATAATCACCCTATAATGTTCCCACTGCTGGGACACAGGTCTCCTCTCGATGAGAGGGAAGTTGGCCATAATCCACCGCGCGGGCCCAGTGCGGGTTGTTAGATGTCACATGTCTTCAAATTTTTGGTTCTAGGATATGCCGGTTTCCTTACGATACGATGCGATGTTTCACAGAAGTACCTAGGCATAACAAAAATGCCTAATATTTCACGACATAAAGCTGTTTACTGTCCTCCTTACGCTTGGTAAAGTCTAGACCTCTTAATTTATCTGAAATGGAAGTCAGTTCACGAGGGCAACGCCCGATAGGAGCTGTTGGTCTAATTCCGACGCTAACAACATCTCATAAATTTCTTAAAATAGAGGCACTTTGTATTTGCGCAAACGATTATGGACAGATCCTGCCATTTTGTTTTGTCACTATGCTTAAGGCCCCTCGCCCACGGCGACTTTTTGTAGCGATGATGTCGCGCGTCGATGCAAACGCACGACCATGTCGGATGACATCGGGGAGAGACCGGAGGGAGGGTGGCGCGTGAGTGGAGAACCGAGCATCAGTGCAAGACGCATTGCGACAGAAGCGCGACAGTATCGCGTTTGTATCACGACTGATGCAAAACAGCTAGCGACCGCATCGCGATTGTATCGATGCGAACGCGCGACAGCATCGCTACAAAAAGTCGCCGTGGGCGAGGGGCCTTACTAAAAGACTACAAAGTCACAAAGTATAAGAAATGAAATTGTTTATCCCGTAAAAAGGATATCGGAATTACTTTCAAAGTTTTTTTTATGTTAAATTTAAAAAAAAACTAGATGGAGTCGAGATTTCATTTGAATATCCCCGAGAAGAAATGGCGAATCAAACTTAGAGGTCAAAGTCTTTTCCAGTCCAAACATAATCTTGGCTAGATCATGTGAAGATCATGTTGATTAGTGCCTAAAACGGTCTTTTGATGAAAGAACTACACATATCCATTGAAGGCAGATCACACAGAATGTGAGTGTAAATTTAAATAGCTGCAGGTAACTTATCCCCTCTCGTGAGAATAGTTATTCTCTAGGTACAAACTTAGTCATAGACACGCACCGTGTAACTAAACAGCCTTTTAATTTTATTTACTTAGGTACCTAGCTTAAACAACAACGTGGAGTTACCCGCAATCAGGCAACGCCCAAGGGATTAGTTTACACATTAATTACCCGACTGTTTAACTTTATTGTTGAATAGGGATACCTAAAGTTGACAAAAAATAAAAGGCCCGTTTTGACATTTGAGAATGCGTTCTTGACTCCCGTCAGTTTCATACAAACGAATACGGTGTTTTGCGAATTTGATCTTTATTAACTACTACAATGTCAAAACGGGCCTTTTATTTTTTGACAACTTTACGTACCTACAATAGTACCAGCCTTTTACTGTCCCACAGCAAAGCAAAGGCTT
Source organism: Apamea anceps (assembly GCA_951799955.1). Taxonomy (NCBI): domain Eukaryota; kingdom Metazoa; phylum Arthropoda; class Insecta; order Lepidoptera; family Noctuidae; genus Apamea; species Apamea anceps. The sequence continues at coordinate 5,541,595 of OX637504.1, read as the reverse complement.
CTTCTCACACAGAGAGGGCACGAGCATTGATCACCATGCTTGCTCAAGATGGGTTGGCGATTTCCAATAAAATATTAGTAATAAAATATTTCAGTCAAGGTGGAGCTAAATATCTAGGTAGGTATTCGAGTTCATTGTTCTCTGACTAAATAGACACTGAAGTATCCCAAGCATTTCAAGTGCCGACTTCAATAGAATGAAAAACGACACAAAATGAGACCGAACATTGGTATTTCTACCGGATTCTGTCTCCTATTAATAGACAAATTTTCATAGCATGCAGCTTTGGGTCGGGGTTTTGAAATTATTTGCAAGAGCTGACCGGACATTCTTTGAATTGTTCTGAGTTTTGAATGAATTACAACTTGCTATAGATGGTTGGATAGATTTTGAATAGTAGGTCCCTAACTTTGCTCACCGCCCACAGTTGCTTGTAAGCAATTTTTCTAGCTTAGTAACCAACCAAATCTAAAAAGTTTTTGAATGTTGCTCAGTACCTATGTTTGTATGTTGCTTTAAAAAAGAAAGGATGGCCAGAGTGGAAGAAGATTACACAATGATTGTATGTAGGCAGGTACACTGCCTTTTCCCATAGGCCTACCTGAAAAGTTAAATTGGTCCTTACGTTCTGATAAGATGTTATGCTTCCGAGTCTGACGAGGACTTGTGCTAGTATGTATTCTGTGGTCGAGATTTGAGGATAATTTCCACCACACGGATCGCATCGCTACGGATCGGAAAGGATACGAACGGATGCGGCGCTTCCGGCAGAATGTCGACTCATACTATCGGCTCCGTACCGTTGCTTGCGAACGTATCCGTTTCTGCGCCTAGTCGACGACGACAACCGAAAGGATTCGATCGGATACGACGACAGGCGAACGGAGCCGATCGCGCGTCGCAGCACACTTTCGGCTACGGATCGCGTGCCGCGGAAGACGCCCGCGGTCAAGCTGCTGTGAGCGGCTCGGTAATATAGACTTTAAATACTGTGTACACGATTTAATATCATTTAAAGATTGTAAAATCCGGTTCGATCCGGTGCGATGCGAGCTGTTTGGTGCAAATCATCCTTTACTTTACTTGCATCTATTTAGGTAACATATCTACCTACCTTAGATCTAGTCACCTGTAAGGCCGGTGTACTGAACCGGTCCGTTTACAAAATCCTCCCACGTTGGTTCGGATTCATTAAACATCAAAGTCTAAAATAGCTACCTATCTTTATGCCATGCTATACACGATGAATGGAAGATGGATGGACCGTATGAAAGATGATATTATGGCTAGAAAGATGTGGCTACCGAGATGACGACTAATAGGGAAGTATTCAAGTAAAGAAGAAAGGCATGTTGCGCCGATCGCAAATAAATTGGGATCTTCTTCTTTTCGTGTCGATAGTACGCTTCCTCGTGTTTTTTTTTTTATATAGTTTGAGCCCAGTAGGTGGCCACGATGCTCGCGGCATCAGTGGCATTCTTTTGGTCATCCAAGGTGCAGGTGAATTGGCTCTTAGGAGGACACTCCAGCAAGTGGGGCTTGGTCTGATCAGAAGCATCGCGCCCGCACTGGGTGTTGGATGGGTCAGTAATCCCCCACTTCGACTAATTGTGTCTGCAGAGGCCTACTTGGGTACAAAGCCAAGAGAATCATGATGTGGATGCTATGCTTAGCATTAATAAAGTTCTAGAAACTGTTTGCGTCTCTATCGCAATAGAACATTGTGTGTCTTTAAGACTATCTTGGTATCTTCAAGTTTCACAATAGCTTCTGAGTAATACAATATCGTACAACGCTCTGCTCACCTTGCAAAGACAAATAGATGTTTCTCCGTGTTGAAGACAAATAAAATTGTGGCCACGTAACCATAATATGTATAATAGGGGCCATAGTTATGTTTATCAAATCCTTGAAGTTATCACAGAATTGATAAGTAACAACGTGGTTATTTGTACTTTTATCAAAGTGTGTCAAGGAGTTAGATTATCCTAAAAACGGCTGCCCAGTACTTTTCACTAACTAAAACAAGTTGGTAGGTAGGTAGTATCTGTGGTAGGTAATTTGGTAAAAGAAACAAAATAAAGAAAAATTGTTGATTCTGCACAAATGAAACAAATATTAGTCTAGTTAAGGGTATCGTTTTACCCAGGAGGGTTGTGGAGGTCAGATAGGCAGTCGCTCTTTGTAAAATACTGGTATTCAGCTGCATCCGGTTAGCCTGGAAGCCGACCCCAACATAGTTGCGAAAAGGCTACACAGATTGATTTATCTAAATACCTATTTGACGTTTAATGTTAGCAGTAGTTACTTACATACCTACGTTTGTAGGTTTGTACGTTTGTAGCAATCTTGTAAACAAGATTGCTACAACGTAGGTATCCATAAATGGTGAGAGAAGAGATAATAGAGTTATGATGATTAGAGTTTTGTGTAAACAACACCAGCAGGATGTTTCCGTTCATGATGTTACATCATCATCATCATCATCTGCCTAGCCTTTTCCCAACTATGTTGGGGTCGGCTTCCAGGCTAACCGGATGCATCTGAATACCAGTATTTTATTTTTATTTTATTTTTTTAAGTTACATGAAAATCAATTATCAATTTATAAGGGAGTTTTCGGAAAATTGCATTCGCTGCGTAACTATGAGTTGCGGGGTTTGCGTACCACACTATCAGTAGTAATGGCTTTCATTTTGACAGTTTAACAACGTTCATTGCGTTAGTTACCTACGTTGTTGAGCAGACAAATTTTCCGAACATATGAAGCAATAGATTAGCAATATCCTTTAGAATGATTCAGATTGAAATTGATAGTATATGTTACGCAATTTGGGTAGGTACAGATGCCAGCAGGTCAAGCTACTCGAAACTATCAAATTTTCCCAATCAACCTTGAACCTTAATGCTTTAACGATAAAGTTGAAAATCTATTAAAAAAAATTGACAGATTGTAGTAGCTTGATGTGCTGGCGGCTGTACCTACTGGACTATACATAGAAAGACTATAATCTGACGAACACAGCAATCGTCGATTGCTCTTCGCCAAGATCCTAGTCATCATAGGCAATCCTTGACCGTACACATTGCACTTACTAACGCATGGCCGACGTTTGAGGAAAATGATTAAAATATTACAACAACACCCAGGTCTATTTCGCGAAACCATGATAACAAAGATAGGTGCGACACCTTTTATTTCCGTCGTTTCAAACCAATTGCATCGGGGCCGGCCAAAAGTTTTATCATCAATTGGTCTTGATCTTATCCTATAATGACATCTTCACACTCACGAGTGAAAGGCTCAAAGGGTAAAGTAAAACCGTAAGGGCCGATTCACACCGGAACGGCATCGGCAGCGGCCGGCAGTGGCACGGTGAGCACTTTCAGTGTGAAATAATTTTAAACTTTATCTACATGATTAAAAGACCCGCATCCTAATTGCGTAACACACAATCAATCGTAATCTGAATCATTTTGAAGCAAATTGCTAATCCATTGCTTCATAAGTTCGAAAAATTTGTCTGCTCAACACGTAAACAACGCAATGACGGTTGTTGAACTGTCAAAATGAAACCGATTCCGATTGATTGTGTGTTACGCAATTAGGGTGCAGTATTGCTTGAAAAGGTGACGTGGCCACGCGCGTCCGCCCGCGGCCGCTCGCGGCGACACGAACATCATTTTGGTGCATTCTGGCGTCGTCGCTGCCGGTTCTGATGTTCCGGTGTGATACGGCCCTAAAAGGCCTTTCGAGGTGGTTCATACATGCCCCGTCTACCCGATTGCAAAATTCACTGCATATTTCAATATTTCAACCGCTACAGAGAGCTTATTAATGGCACATTAAAGCTCGAGCGAAAATTAAGGAGCCCGGCATAGTTAGGTAGGTAGTACAGTTTCCTGAGAAACTATAGGTACCTACCTAAATTTATCCAGCACATTTGCATACAAAACCGTAGTTTTTGCCTAAAAGATATGTACTTACACTAATAAAATTCCCTCAATTAGGTACTCGTAAAAATGTTACGAGCACATGGAATCGATAAATCAATAAGTAAAACATCGCTGGCTGGTAATTATCACGTGTGAACCCGCGGCCGGTACAACTGTGCCATATGGTGGAAAGGTTCCAACAATTCTATCATTTCACTACCGCATAACATTCATATTTTTTTTTATCAGGGTCTTCCTTTGTCTTGCTTCGTGGGAATTTACTGCAAATTGTAATGTGTGTCGATCTGCCCGATAAAAGGAAATAAAACTGTTTGTTTTCTTTGTCCTTGGAAGGTTGTAAGCAAGTTTTATGGTTTGAGTAGGCGTAGGCGTAGGAGTGTATGTTTAGTTTATTCAATGAATTATGTTCTTTCACCCCAATTGCGAAACACATATGACAAAAATTCCTAATTCATTGATTTATATTATTATGTACCTACGACGCGTTGTCGAGCAGACGAATTTTTCATGTACAGACGCCAGCACATCAAGCTACTACAATCTGCCAAATGTCTTTAATATATTTTCAATTTTATCGATAAAGCATTAAGGTTCAAGGTTGGTTGGGAAAGCTTGACAGTTTCGGGTAGCTTGATGTGCTGGCGTCTGTAGGTACATGAAAAATTGGTCTGCTCGACAACGTAAATAACGCAACGAATGTAGTTGAATTGTCAAAATGAAACGTTTTTCAACTGTAAGTGAAGAAAGAAGTCCAATAAAATTCTCTGTGGGTACCGAATCACTTCAAACTAAAATGATGCTTGGGCCAGAGCAATGCCTTGTCCATCTCGTTTTTATTAAACCTCGTGATTTAAAATTACCTACATGGGTGACATGGGTTGTCGTCACAATGTAGTCACTCCACATTTTCAGTCGCCGTTTTCAATGCGAGATCCAACGCATTAACATAAGCATAGTATTAGACGTTGACATTGCTGCAGCCTCGGCATGCCTTTCAGGGCCGTAATTCTCTATGACACAATGAACGTGTATGGGTGACCATCTTTATATACCAAGACCCCTCCGCGAGTCTGAAAGCACGTTAAGCTGTTGGCTGGCATTCGTGGATCTTTGACAGTAGTTACGGGTCGTCAGAAGCCCGAAAGTCTGACAACTAGTCATATCAAGTGGTATCTTGGTACAACACCGACAGACTGTCAACAGTATTTGTCTCTCCTTTCCCTTTTTAATTCATCCAAAGGTTGCCTTTAAAAGATCGCTTTTAGCGATAAGACAACCATTCAGTCACCCTTTGTATAATTTCGTGTCACTGACTCTGGCAGGGGCACCATCAGGGATTTTAATTATGATAACACAAAAAATTTGTCGCTAATTAGTCGAAATTTGTCGCCAAATATCAGAATTTGTCGGTCACTGGTTCAAAAGATATAAGGGTTTATAGGTGGCCGATCTGGAGTCTCCCCAGCAGGTCGACTGGGGAGACTCATAATTGGCGACAAAAAATATGGGAGAACTCGCTAGGTGCCCTAGTTTTTGAGATATAAATGTGGCCCTGCTGGGGACTCTCTCCAGATCGGCCACCTATAAACCCTTATATCTTTTGAACCAGTGACCGCCAAATTCTGATATTTGGCGACAAATTTCGACTAATTAGCGACTAATTTTTGTGTTTTCAAAATTAAAATTCCTGATGGTGGCTCTGCCAGAGTCAGTGACACATAATTCCTACATTTATACCTGTAATTTATATGGTGTACTAATAAAGAGTATTCTATTCTATCGTATTACCCAGTACCTGAGTTGTGGAGGTCCGATAGGCAGTCGCTCCATGTAATATACTGGTATTCACCAGCATCCAGTTCGACTGGAAGCCGAGCCCAACATAATATGTAGTTGAGAAAAGGCTAGGAAGATAATGAGTTACTACTTATCATAAAAATTTTAGGGAGAGGTGACTTTGGTAGTTAGAAGATTTTAAAAGAATTAAAGACATACATATAAAAAGTGTTGGAGTTTATTAAAAACAGATTCATTGATACTTCAAAAATAATCAACATAAAATGAAACATAGTCAACATTGCACAATAATAATGTAGGTAGCTTTACAATATAGGTAGTGTTTTTTACTTTACATGTCTGTTTTGGTAAGCAAACACGGTAAATAATAAAGGTTTCGCATCAATCATACAATAAAATTAAAACAAGATATGAACGCAATGGTGGGTTTAGTCGTATCGAACTCGACTTGACGGTTGTAGATCATGAATTCGAACCCTAGCAGGCACGTAGTGTATTTAATTTCATCACCACTGCTCTCAAAACGGTGAAGGAAAACATCGTGAGGAAACCGGCATCTCCTAGAACCAAAAATTCAAAGACATGTTGATATCCACCAAGCAGCACAGGGCCCGCGTGGTGGATTACAGCCCACTCCCTTTCGCAGACAGGAGGCTTGTGTCCCAGTAGTGGGAACATATAGGCTTTTACCAACGACTGCTTCGAAATATTCCTTAAGCACGTTTTCTTTTCAAAATAGTAATCTCAGTACTTACGTCATATTTGTTTACCAAAATAGACTAGTAAAGAAAACTGCACTAAATTTCATACAAATTATTTCTGATTCCGTTTTACAATCACAGATGAGTATTAATGTTTGAGATAGACGACAATTTGTAATTTACAATATAATGTACAAATAAACCAAAGTAACGTTACCTGCGACAAATATATCAGAACATTTTCAACATTTTTGGAAAGCAAATTTTCGCATCTCGAGAACCGTAAAAAATAGTTTTTGAAACAATCGAAGGTTTGTTTTTCCTACAATTTTAATACTACTCGTAGTCATCCAACTACCCTATCTATTGTATAGACGCCAGCAGGTCAAGCTACTCGAAACTGTCAAATTTTCCCAGTCAACTTTGAACCTTAATTGAAAATAAATTAAAGATAAAGTTGAAAATCTATTAAAGAAATTTGACAGATTGTAGTAGCTTGATATGCTGACAAGAAATATTTTGTGCAGGCAACATTGTTAAAAAAATATTTAAGTAAAAAGTACTTATAAAATAAAAAAAGGAAGGAGTCAAAAAATACGTCCGCATCGCTGTCAATAGGATAAGTGCTTAAAAAGCTTGCAGCTTCCGTTTTTTTATTATATTATTCTTGTACATAATAATATATTAATTAGTGCTAAATAGTTTAAATTAAATAATATTATATTACAATGGAAAAACTCTTCAGTCAAATCGAATCCAAAGTTAGCTATGCAAATAGGTTTATAGCAAGTTACTTTTTTTTATCTTATTTATATATTTCTAGGACTGTTTTTGCCTTAAGGTGGATGCTCCAAGGTAGCCCGCGAAATTCAAATTTTCTTACGTTTTTTGCAATTTGCAGGTCAGTGTCAGGTTGGTCAAAAAACTATGATTGGCAACCGTAACAAATATGGCTTTTCAGAATTATAATCATTAGAATCAGCAATACAACTACTTGGAATTATCCTCAAATGTCATGAATTCATGAAATAGTCATTTAATAGTGTAATACTAACTTAGAGAGCAGTATTTATGATTTTTATGATAATTCTATAAATAAATATTTGTTACGGCCAAGTCATATTTTCTGATACTGCCCTGCAAATTGCAAAAAACGTAAGGTTTGAATTTCGCGGGCTATCCTGATGCTTGCGCCTTAATAATATGCCACATTATCAGTCGAAAGGGTCAAATGGAAATTGATAACAATCATTATGAAATGCGACTTTAGATAATTTATCGAGGTAATTAGGCGTGCCCTGACCGAGATACTCGATATTAAGGAATTGTGCATTATCTGCAAGAACTTCACTTTTTTATTTCCAAAGACCTATGTATTTGCAATTTCTGAGCATGTTTCACATGGACATCGGGAAGAACGTTAAGTTAAGATAATATTTTTTTTTATTTAAAACGGGTATGTATATTTACACGTAGATAGGTAGGTATGTCTTTGTCTAACACTTATGTAAAAGGGATACTAAAAGGTTTTTGGGAACTGTTCCGAACTTTGGTAAGTATTTCGGCGCAAACGCATTGTCTCTTGCACGAATCTCATTGGCCCCTAGAACTCAATAGTCAATATACCATATTTGAACATTTAGGTGTTACATATAATAATAATGGCATGAGAAAAAACAATTATTGCGATCAGTAGAACTGACAAAAACTATGAAACACTAACAACCTTGCAGGACTGGATTACTAACATCATGGGCAACAACTTTTGTTCTGACTTTTTACAAAAAATTAATCGTGAGGAAACCGGCATGTCCAAGAACCAAAATTTCGCAGACATGTCACATCGACCAACCCGCACTGGGTCCGCGTGGTGGATTATGGCCTACTTCCTCTCATCGAGAGGAGGCCTGTGTCCCAGCAGTGGGAACATTATAGGCTGATTATACTAAACCTTCAAGATTTCGTTGTTCTATCTAACCCCCGCTCCCCTCTGCCGTATTTTGTACTAGACAGAGCAGTTAACTAGCGCTTTCTTTTGCTTCCCGTAGAGTTCGTAACATCATCATCATCATCTGCCTAGCCTTTTCTCAACTATGTTGGGGTCGGCTTCCAGTCTAACCGGATGCAGCTATTTACTAGAATACCAGTATTTTACATGGAGCGACTGCCTATGTGAGCCCCACAACCCAGTTACTGTGTAATGCGATACCGTAGAGTTCGTAATATAAAATAGAATATTTCAATTCGTTGAATTGAAATATTATTGTATGAAAGTCTGATGAATTAAAATGTGATTAATTAATAAAAGTCATAGAACAAAAGTTGTTGTTTATGAAGTTAGTAATGTAGTCTTGAGAGGTTGTTAATGTTTTACAATATTGAATATTTTTTACAATATTTTACATGCATATTATGTGTAATATACTTACTGATATGGAATGGGTAGCTCATGTTTACTCAAACATATAAATTGTAATATATCATACAATTTTAATAAATTTACTGAAATCTCAAAAAAGAACTAAGTACCTATACAAATTACAAAATTAAATAAAAATTTCGATGTACTAATAAAATAATTATGTGATTTGATTATAATTATGGTTGCAGTCACGATTCTACAACACGGAGTAAAAAAATACTATAGGAGTACTATTTTAAACATTATCTTTCACAAATGAGTAGAAACCACATAATTATCAAGAGATAAAACATTACAGATGTCGTTCGGAAACTGAGTAAGTTTATAATCGACTAACTTGCCTATAAAAGCTGCCAGTACCTTCCTAACATGTCTATACAATAATGCTACGGTTACATTGTCGCGATAACGCGAATTACACTTCGCTCGGGTACAATAACCCGATAAATACATCAGATAAATACAAAAACAAACAAAAAAATCAAATAAAAAGTGTAAAGTCCGATGTAAGAAATTAGTAGAAAAGTGTGCCTCACGGCTGCGCCAAAGAGGTCCAGTTCAGCAAAAATGCCAGACTAGTGCCTGACTCTGGTTTTCAACTGGACCTGGACCGTAGCATAAGAAATGAATTCAATTCCTAGTTTGCGTAGGTTAGGTCTGCCAAAAGGTCTGAATCTAGTAATTTGTGAGAATCCGTGGGATAAGGAAAGCCACAGAGTTGGGGCGAATTTTGGAGAATCCAAAGATTTTTATTGAAGTTACACATCAACATTATTGTCATAACGATTTCGAAGGCAGTCCTAATCTCATTATAATCGAATAGTTACTCCACTATGCTTGAACTCATAATCTCAAACCATTTACATTTCATAGCTACGCACTCGTTCTATTTACTTTAGCGTTGTGCATTCTAAGTTAATATTTGAGTGACAATTCTTAATAAATACGTCCCAAAAACAAATTTGGTTGCAATGGAATTTGAACTTGGCTTGAATGGCATTAGGTTCGTTTTTCCAAACTTGATAATTATCTCAGATTCCGAATTAGAAAACGGGTCGTTAAGACTGTCAGTACATTCTTACTCAATTTTAGAACGACACACGTTCTACTCACAAAGTGAGATAGAAAAGTAGTAAGACTAACTTTACGTACAGCACGTAGTTAGGTACATTTGGTATAAAAACTTCTTGGCGGGGCTTACGGCATGTTCTGAAGGCATTCTTTGATCTGCGTCCATGCTTGTAGGTTCTGAAAAGGAAAAGGTTTATCTATTCATAACAATTTTTTTATATATACCTAGATAAATTTACACCTTCTCGGCATGCATTCGCAGAAACTACAGAACGTCACTTGCTACGATTGTCACTTAACAGTTTTTTTGTTATGCAATAATCAAATCATTTATTTGCTTGAATATGGGTGGTTACATGAGGTGATACATAATGACAAGTTCTTTAAACCACATCCTACCTGAATAGGTGTGCAAATATCGAAAAAAACTTTTTTGCAAAAAAAAAAACAACCAACTTCCAAAAACGACACTACAAAGTGAAAAATAACTTTAATTTCGGAAGTCAGTGTCGTTGGGTTCGCATTTTCGTTGTTTGCCACCGACTTCCGAAATTAAAGTTATTTTTCACTTTGTAGTGTCGTTTTTGGAAGTCGGTTGTTTTTTTTTGCAAAAAAGTTTTTATTTTTCACTTTTAAGTTGTAATTTTTACCAGTAATTTTGGTTTAAAAACCAAACCTACTGAACCGTTTTTGATGAAATTTCTATGGGACCATTTGGAAAGTATACCCTTTCCAACAAAAAAGAATTTTTTAAATCGGTTGGCAAACGACAGAGTTATGCGCGAAGAAACATAAAAAAAAAATACAAACATCCGAATTGAGAACCTCCTCCTTTTTTAGAAGTCGGTTAATAAAATAAAATATACACATACATAAACACAAGCCTTCTTCCCATGTTTAGGTCGTTGATTTTATATTCACGAATCTTCAATACCGAGTCTTTTTTTTTTGGGTACTTTATTCAAACTTCTCTTACATTTTGAACGTGTAAGTTCTTATAATTATTGTTTGTAAGCTGACCTTTTTCGCCGCCTTCACCTGCAGAGTAATAAAACTAACGAGTGACTCGTGGAGATCCTTGTCTTTTTGTTTTTGGAAAAACTCTATCTCTACTTGCGCCTTCTTGGTGAATTCTCTGTAAAGATAAAAAATCTAATAAATTATGATAGATACATTATTCAACATGCTTATAAGGAGAATTCCTTATCAATTTATGCCCAAAATTAATAATGTATCTCCTACCAAATCATGATCCTGGTCTTTCAAATATGTAGGTACTGCTTATGATTCGCCCTCTCAAAGATTAAAGAGGGTAAATTCGACCATTAATTGCTGTTATGTCCATTTTGTAGCCAAAAAGTGATTCATCATCTGGCTTAGAAACTTTTTAATGTTATTTACATGAATCTGTTACTGCAACCAAGTGAACCAAGAACAAAATTGTCACGACACTAGACAAGTTTTGGTTATGTTAAAAATTAATCATCTCGAAACTGTTGTATAACAAAACATTATTTTTGAATTTTAGAGTCCATTGGTCACGCAGTCAAGTAGAATGCGTGGCTCAACATAATGTATTCTAAATGATGGTACCATTGTATTTTATAGCAGTATACGAACTCCTCTGTCCTTACAGACCTCTGTGGCGGACTGTCACTTGCAGCTTGACATATTGACACTTTATGACTTGGAGCTTGGTGAAGACGCTCCGACATAGGCACGTTAAGTTGTGAAATGTGTGGCAAAGATATATATTTAAATAAATAATTTGCGGGGTAAGTCCGTAACACACTAACAGTAGCAATGGCTTTCATTTTGACAGTTCAACAACATTCCTTGCGTTATTTCCGCTATTGACCCGTCAACTTTTCGACTATATCAAGCAATGGATTGGTTGGTTTGAATGGATTGGATCCTTCAAAATGATTCAGATTGTGGTTGGCGTGGGTCAGAATTTTCATTATTACTTACTCTAAATCCATCTTCGCTTTCTCAATGGCATCTTTATCGGAGACGATCTTGCCGTCGAGCGCGCGCGTGGTCTGGTCGCGCACGATGTCGGGGTCCGTGGTGCCGAACAGGCGCGACATGATGCCCGACTTGCCGGCTGCCGCGCGACTGCGCTCCGATACTCTGGGGAGAGAGATAGATATGTAACGTTACATAATAGTGGTTTGGCGTCGGTTGGTTGACCATGAGAGTTGTAGACTTATTAATTTGAATTTTATCAATTACTAGATCGTGACTTCCGAGTTTATTTCGGCATTTCTTCTCCAAAATGAAAAATGCCATCCATCTAGTTTTAAAATATTGATGTTTTAAAAGATTTACTTACAGAAATAAACATTTAGTTTCATTACTCTCGGATGACATTGTTTTTTTATATTATATTTTTTAGTTTTACGAATTATTTTTAGGGAAAGCATCAGTCGTGATTTCACCTAACAATTTGTTATACGGTTATAATACTTATTACCAAAAGAAAATCGGATATATATTTTGCGGCTCACGGCCGTTAGTTTTACGTGATCGGGACTTTTCTAAGTGAACCCGCATGTGTTTAGTTACAGCCCTTAGCTTATTTTACTTAATGCGTCATAAAGGAAGAAAAAACATGTTAATTTGAGCCTAACTAAAAAAAAAGAAATATGGAGAAAATATGTATCCCATTTGCACAACATGTCATGACAATGTCATGTAAGTTACCTGTTGGTGAGCGTGTCCTGTGCGTTCTCTAACGTCCGCTGCAACGTCTCGTGGTTGCTGCACAGTTGCTGCAACGCGCTCGCGTAGAAGAGATACTCTTTTAATTGGTCTGCTAGCTGCTCTTCGTCCTCTGCTACTGAGTCTATGCTGTCTGCTATTGAGTCTGCGAAGAAAGATACTAGATATTCTCAGTTTTTTATGTTGATTTTGCCCGCCATTTTGACTTTGGGTGGTTAGGTAGATATGTAAGGATTTTAATCAAGTGGTTACCAATTCGTCTTTGCCGGAATGCTCATATTCTTTCCCTTCTATTTAATGTGCTCCTTTCCCCTTCCACCCCTCTCTCTCTCAAGAAACGGTTTCAGTTTCTTTGCGACTCCCACATGAAATTTTTAAGATCATCAGATAACTTGAAGCTCAAAATGCCAATGCATTCCACAACTTTCCTTGATAAATCCTTTACTGTCCAGGCCGCTTGTTTGTGGAACGCATTGCCAGTTGAAATAAAACGCGCGCAGTCGTTACAGGTGTTCAAAAGACCTGTAAAGGAGCATTACTTGTCGTAGTGATCTTGTTGTCCTAACTGCAATCATCTACATTCTTCTTTTATTTTTCGTTGCTTGTATATATGGTATTTTTAGTAAATTGTATACATTATGTTTGCACCAACAACAGTCCCATTTTATGTCAAGGAAAATCACTGTCCATTCTAAGGTTGCCTGGAAGAGATCGCAGTAATGCGATAAGGCCGCCCATTGTATATTTTGTAGTGTCTCATGTATTTTTTATGCTATGTATTTTTCTGGTGTACAATAAAGTATATATAAATAAATAAATAGAGATAAATTATTATGAAGATTTATAAAAGGTTTGTGTGAATGAAATGTGACTACAAAATAAATTCGAGTCATTTTAACTATTGTATTGAGGGTTAAAAAAGTGACGTTTATTATCTAATTGGCACCTTAGGGTAATTACATGCCGAAGATACCTCACTGCGATACCTCGCAGTGGCGGATTATCTCACTACCTCGATGTCACCTCCATGTAAAACAAATGCATGCTAATAGACACGCATGGACATGCCAGGCATCGAGGTAAACCCCAAGCAGCCCGCGATGTGTCGCAGTGAGGTATCCTTCGGCATGTGCGAGCGTGTCTATCTATGCATTTGTTTTATATGGAGGTGACATCGAGGTATCGCAGTTAGGCTTTTTCGGCATACAGGCAACAGTTGCTGTAAATATTCTAAGGGTAAATTACAATTTACCCTTATACACCGTTAAATTTTGATCGTTTTAATCCTTAAATAAAAAAATAAAAATCCGTTAATCCATAGATTTATGTTCGCATAACTCGACATAATGTATGGATCAACAGATTTTTTTTCCACGATTTCAGGGTTGGTCCCGTAGTAAAAGTTGTTCATAATGATGAGTACAAAGACCCCTTTTAAGGATTAAAACAATCAAAATTTTACGGTGTATATACAGCAACTGTTTTAGGTTTTGCACATAGAAAACGATTGTAAACGTATCAAGCATCATCACCATCATCTGCCTAGCCTTTTCCCAACTATGTTGGGGTCGGCTTCCAGTCTAACCGGATGCAGCTGAATACCTATATTTTACATGAAGCGACTGCCTATCTGACCTCCACAACCCAGTTACTATACCCCTTGGAAGACCGGTTGTCAGAATTTCGGGCTTCTGACGACCCGTAACGTCTGCCAAAGATCCACGAATGACAGCCGAGACCAACGGCTTAACGTGCTTTCCGAGTCACAGAGGGGTCTTGATATGTAAAGATGGTTACCCATCCACGGACCAACAGCGGCAAGCGTAGCTTAACCTGATCGATTGACCCGTGCGGCTTGTATTACTCAGCCACAAGCCATAGAAACGTATCAATCATAATGGAATAATTTCAAGTAAGATGGTCACTAACATACCGAAGTAATGCCCTGCCTTTTGTAGTCCGTCCCCCATCTCCTTCTCGATGACGCTCCACTCACTGAACAGCTTGCCGTAGTTCGCGTGCAGCTTACATAGTGCGTAATTCTTTTCTATTATTTTTGATCTGGAATATTTGGACATGTTATTATTTTAAAATTGAAAACCATGTGGAGATAGCGAATATGGTTTGACTTTATAAAGACCTCCAACATATTCCATGAAATATTGTACGTCACTAGTTTCATGGAATATTGATACTCGAACCCACTCATAATTATGAATTAAAATTATTTTTATTAGTCACACCTCAAGTATTCAATCAAGCAGAAAAATAAGTACAAATAGAAAACTATTGTCATTAGACAAAGAAAATAAGTGTACTTAATGGTTTTTACGTAGAAAAACTCAATTCGAAGCTATTCATTTAAAAATTTATGAATTTTATCATAATTTGAATCATTTAATACATTTTTATACAGTGAGTTGATTAGGTTATCATATTAATTGAAACCATGTATTCTACATTACGTATTTTAATCATGCACAATTAAAATAATTAATAATAATCAACATTCTATCTGTGGAACTTTTTTTTCGTTTGAATATTTAACAATATTAAGCTTTAATTATTAAAGTTTATGTTGAATTGTTGATTCCATCGCCCTGCACGTGTCTAGTGCCTTAGGATCCAGTCAACCTTTAAGCTATTTATTTTATTTAAAAAAATCAGTTTTCTATTTTTAGGGCTGATTTTTCCAACGCCAGATAATTTTATCGGACAAATAATTTTGAATTTTTGACAGTTTCTCCATAGAAAACTGTCAGACGTCAATTTTATTCCACGAATAAAAATTAACTGTCGATTGAAAAATCAGCCCTTATTAAAATAGATTATTTTAACAGACTAATAACAACTTTTAATAACCGTTGTACTGTTTAATATGATAACCTAATTGCAACTCTGTATACCAAACAGTCATGTTTTATTTGACGACTTTCTACTAATATTTTAATGCGAAATTTTGTGAGGATGAATGGATGTTTGTAATTCTTTCACGCATAAACTACAGAACGGATTTTGATCAAACTCTTAAGTAATATAGCTACATCAGAATAACACATAGGATACTTTTTATCCTGTTATTCCCACGGGATCGACACTTATGCGAGTGAAACCGTGGGGCACTACTAGTATTTCATATAGATATTCAGAAAAAGAGATGCGATAAACACAGTACAACTCACCTAGTATAAAGAAAGTTTCCTAAATTAGTCTCTAATTGTTTCCCATAGTTTTTAACACTCTCAATCTCCGGATCCGGCTTTTTTAGTCTGATGGATACTGATAATGATTTGATCTTGTTTTCAGCCTGTAGTATGTACCCTGAAATCAATAGTATACATTATTTACATGCACATAATTATGTGTTCTTATTTGTTTAGAGGTAGGGAAAAAAATAAACAGTGTGGCAGAGACACCGACGCGCAACCGATTACCATAGATTCAGTAAATGATTCTGAGCCGTCTTGAAATTGATTAATTTACTGGATATAAAAAAAAAATTTTTTGTTCCATACTTCCATTTTATTTTGACCGCGTAAATTTCTACGCTTGGGGTAAATCAATAATTAATAATTAGCAATCTTGTGTTAAATTTATGGTTTCAGTTTGCGCGTCGATCAGTTTTAGTTTCGAGTCAGAAAATAATTTGACTTCTTTTACAGATTTACCAATAACTGTTACACCCCAATAATAGAAGTACAATTGCCATTATCTAGGCAAGCACCTAGAGTCCAGGCTTGTACTTAGAATTTCCTGATGGAAAAACCCAATAACACTTTGCCCCTCCCGGGGACGGATGGTTACAGTATTTATTTCCTAACATAACCTACCGCTATCAGTAATAGTTTCCCGCCAACCATGCTCCTGTTGCAGGAAGTTGATGAATTGGTCATCGAAGCAAAGTCGAGGGTGTGACGCGACTCGCAGCAGGAAGTTCTCCAACCCAGCGCGTCTTCTCTCCACAAACTCAGGGTCTGTGGTGTCTGACTTCCTCCAAGCATATAGGACCTGGATAATGAGATTTTGTGTAAATGTAAAGTTCGTTACAAATACACGAAATATTTTAGATGGTGACTCTAGGTGTTCTCAAAACGGTGAAGGAAAACATCGTGAGAAAACCAGCAGGTCCTAAAACCAAAAACATTCACAGGCACTTGAATTATCAAGGAGTCAGTCAGTTAGAAAATATGAAAGGAGTTGCCCCTTCCAAAGCGTACCGGTACCTTTGGAGAAGCATGGGAACTCCATGGACAGTCTTTTAAATAATCATGTTTTATAAAAGAATAACCAACTAATTTAATTAAGTGCAGGTATTTATTATTACCTGTTGCTTTGAACTTTTTTAACAAGTTGTGACTTGCTTGTATATTTGTTATCATTATTATCTATGTTAATTTATTTCTGTTAAGCAAAATATTACAACAACCTGATAAGATAGAAGTGTGATAATATTTTTATCTATGTTCACATTTTTTTTTTGATAATTATGCAATCAATGTTCTTGAATACTATTATTGACTTAGGAACACTAGGAATTTGTTTTTATAAAATATTTAAGTTCCCAAAGATTATTATTAAGTTCTCAGCTTTCTATTTCACTATTTACATGTTTCTCAAATAAATAAAATTGAAGTGTCTGTTTGTAATGTAAAAATAACAGCTTTTTACTAAATGCATATGAAAGCAATTTTCAAAAGATTTGTCTGTCTACAAAAAACAATTTTAAAAAGCTTTGTCTGTCTGTGTGTTTGTTTTGGCTAATCTCAGAAACGCTTGGACTGATTTTGACGGGACTTTCACTGCGAGTAACATAGGTACTTTGTCCCAGTAACACATCCCCGTATCCCATGGGGATGCGTTACCCCAATTCCCGACGTCAACGCGGGCGAAGCCGCGAGCAGAAATTACTCAAAAATAAAAACAGCCCATACTGTAATCTAAACCTAAATCCAGATGTTTTGTTAGACTTGGTTTTAGAATGACCTTGCAGGGCTTCTACTGAAACAACAAACTGACTCACATCTGTTTCCTAGGAAAATGTAAATAAAGGGTATTAATTTACACAGGAAATCTTTGATGACAAATGCATGACACAGGGTTTTGATGCATTGGAGAACTATTTTTAAAGAACATTGTTTCCTACTATTTGTATCAGCAAGCTAAAAAGAATAATAGCTGAATATGCAGTAAAAATATTGGTCAGTCCGCAAATTAGTATGGTACAGTTGCCAGTACATAACTTGGCAAAGATTTGGCTTAAAGCTAGTAAGTTCACACACATACACTTGTGCAACACAAAAATTGTCTTTTCTGCTTGTCATTATTCTATAGTTAAACATGTCTGTTAGAAAAAAGTTAAAAAGGAAACTGTATTTAACACCGCAGCAATACTGTGTGGCTTCTTATTATGCTTTTGGAGTATTTTAAAAGAAAATGAACTCACTCTTTTTTCAGGTAATGGTGGTATGATAACATGTGGGTATGTAACAAGTAGGTAGTCATGAATCTGCTCAAACTCTGTGTATCGTCTCCATATTGTACTGATCTTTGACTGCACCAGCCTGTAGTCTGGATCCGTTACTCTGCAATAAATGAATAGCTTATTAAATAAAATGAACAAATAGAAAATATTGTGCAGTATTTCCCTTTAAAATTCCAATGTAAATTTTGGTCAAATTAAAAGTTGATTTTGCTTATTATTTCATCAGTATGTAATCTATCAGTGTAGATAAGTATTATACACAAATGACATTTTTAGTAGCTTTGCAGAGTTATCAACAGGTTTATCATGAAATTATTAGTAAAAATTGAGGGGATTTCTGCTTGAATGAACAGATTTTTTTTTTTGCGGTATGTGTGATTAAGTTTTACATGAAAAACATATTATAAACGGAAGAGACAACAACAAAAGTAGAAAGCAAGTTACCATGTTTTTTGAAAAGGAATGACCTCATTAGCTACGACAATTTAATCACAGCCTCTTGCTACGTTTGAAAGCAGTGTAGGCACGAGTAATGAGGCTAATTGGCGCATAATGGACGGCTAATTTACTAAGAAAACAATAGAATAGAACCACTTACTTCAGATCGATTAGATATACGGTGTAATGATCACGGACGTGCAAAGTCCCATTAGCGCGCTTTTCTGACTCCACTATCGATATATCAACGTGTTTTAACAGCGTATCCTGGAAAAAACACAAGGATAAATACCATTTATGGCCTAAATTGAGAAAAGTAGGCGTAGTTTAATCACAATACCTGGCTATCAAAGTCTTCCGCTGTTTCAATAACGCTTGGCGATCTTGAAGCCTTGACCGGCGAATTTTGTGCTGACATTTTGGTTTTCAATGCGATTTAACGTTTAGAGAAGTGAATGAGGTATATAATAGAAAATTATTTAAAATTTCCAGTCAAGAAAACAGTGACAAACTGACAAATGCTAATGACAACAGAAATCAAAGTTGAAAACAGATTAAAAATTAATCGTAACGTGACAGCAGGATAGCTTTATCATTTTTTCATTGGTGTGAAAGAGAAAACAATATGCTGCGTCAAGAAAATATTTTAGTCGTGGAACAGGGTACTTCAGCGTTCCATCCAAAACCGATACAAGATTTCATGCATTAGTTTCCGCAGAAAATAACAATGTGTTTCCAAGTTTCAAGGTCAGTGTATCGATGGTGTACTGTACCTGTACCGGGAGTTTATAGTACTCTTTGAGTATTGTTATGTAGTAATTATATCAAAAGGCCAATTCTCGTAATTTAAAACGTTCAAACGTTCGTTTGTAAATGATTGATTATTATTATTATTGACTAATATAATTAACACTAAATTATTGACTACTACTGTAATTTTGCAAAAGTCTTTAAATTATTGTATGCCTAAAGGCGGGTCATAGATGTATGTACTTATGTAGTACTTAACTTTATAAACTGTAACACCATATTCCACAATAAACAATTGGAATTTGAATTTCAAAATCTAGTCGCAGTCTCATCTCAGCGACAGACAAATGTCAAAAACTTGTCAAAATGTAGGGAAATTAGAAGTATTTTTTGACAGATTGAGACTGAGATCGGACTGCAGACTGTTAACGTTCTTAAAATTACGAAATTACGAGAATTGCCCCTCGACCGCAGTATAACCCCTTCGTGTCATTTTTTTTTCTTACAGATATGCCCAGAATATTGTCGAATGACTACCGCCAAAGTGGTTTGGAGCTAGGAAGATCTACTGCACGATAAATCTGAGATTGAAAGGGGTATGCCCAGAAGACAAATGGAAAAACACATAACAGTCACTAAGTTAAGAGACCGACAAAAGAATGAGAACATAAGCAGCCCACTAATAGGTCGCTAGTCTTCTGCTCATGTTCTCATTCTTATTACTTAAGCCGATTTTTAGTCGTTAGCAAGAAAATTAAATAGCCTTACTTTTACTCCTTTTATTATTACCCATTTGTTTGAGCGGCATTACCCATAGTCGGGGACAATGGCGCCCAAGCCTGTTTTTTCATAAGTTTTCCTACCAATAATGAGTAAAAGCTAATACATATTGTGGTAAAATATTGATTGCTGAATAGACCTTTGTTATGTTTAATTTAAAAAATATATTAAAAAAATACAGTGTTTTTTCTTTAACTGAATGCCATTCCCCCTGTTTACTGGTAGCAACCTAAATAATTTACGGCCTACTCTAGTCAGACAAAAGTCCATTTATTACTTATCTTTGGTCAGTTTGGACGTTTACACAGCCTACAGCTTTACTTTTAGCAGAGTAAACACGAGAGATACTTTAGGTAGGTACCTACCTACTTATTTTAATACTAATTAGGCAGACTTGTAACTTGACTTTGTAGAGATAATATTGAGTAGGTACAGGCTTTATTTAGTCTCATAAAGCTACAGTTTTACCTGATTACCTAGGCTTAGCGTCTCAATTTACTAAGACCCGATTTTTCAATGATTATCTTTTATCAGAGAAATAAAAATGGCGGCTTGATAGTTTTTGTATTGAAAATAAGTCAAACTGTCATATTTAATTATTCTTTTTAATCAGACAATAATATTATTTTATACCAGTAGGTAGTGGTTGTGAGCGCGACTTCTGAAAGTGAATTCGATTCTCGGGTTGGGCAAAGTGTAACGGGTGGTATCTAAAGTATTAGGAAATACCTATTCCGGAGTCTGGAATCTTTTCAAAATGGGGGACTTTCGATGTAATAAAACCCCTGCCTACGGGTGCTAACATAAAGAAGCGGGTTTTCGGTCCTGACTCCCAGTACAGATCTCGGCAGGTTGATCTTCGGAAGGAAACGGTTACATATTTTACCTGTTTCTTTATTGTGAGCGCATAAGTTAATATGAGACTATTTCACCCGCACTGATCGGCACTGACTTGTCTTTACCGGGAACCCGCTTCTTTATGCAAGTACTCTACCTCTTCTGGGCGCGATGTTATGTTATGTTTTGAATACTATGGCACTACGCCCTTCCATTTTTGGGCATCAATGCTTTGCTTGTGCATGACGTAAGGTGACGCGCGATTAAACAGATTGTGGGGCTTGCTTTGAAGCCTTCATACTCGTATCATGTGTGGATTGCCTGATAGGCCTAGAAGTTTCCATTATAAAACACTGGAACTAGAAGTCCTCCGCTGCAATGTTACGTTAACGTTAAATACGGTGTTCTTGCTAGATCACTAGCAAGAACACCGTATTTAACGTGTTTATTAGGATCGGGTAACAAGTTTAGACTAGTGGCTTTTGCATTTTATTTTTGTAAAGAAAAGTTTCTAAAGTAATCTGTACTTGAGGAGCTATTGTTGCGGGAATATTGTGAGAAATAAATTGACATTATGGTCGTTACCTTAAAAAATTTATGTAAGTAAGGACCGTTGAATTTGTGTAGATGTGAAAATAAAGTTTAGTTTTGGTAAGTAGATCCTGAAAATAACTTTTTTACAAAAAAAAAACAACCGATTTCGGTCAGTTGTTTTTTTTTTTTTTTTGTAAAAAAGTTTTCATCTTTCACTTTTTAGTTCTGAAAATTTAAGACTTTTATGGTTTTCGCATGGATGCCATTGTCAGAACTGGACCAAATTGAAATGGGACCACATGGCACCAGCTTTCAAATAAAAACAGAATCATCAAAATCGGTTCACCCAGTCGAAAGTTCTGAGGTAACAAACATAAAAAAAATACAGTCGAATTAAGAACCTCCTCCTTTTTTAACGTCGGTTAAAAATAAAGGAATGAGCTATTTTACAAACTTTCATGGGAATACTTAGGCGGTGTTCACACTCCCACAGCGTAATTCGTAGTGACAATAAATATCTCACAGTGTCTCGGAGGCGTTTAATATATTACAGAAGGGATATAAAACGTGGATACGATCTCGGGAGTGTGTGGACTGTGCATTATGTGGGATTATTCGGTGGCCGGAGCTGCGAATCGAAGCACATGCTATAAAACTTTAAAACACTTCACTCGATCGTTTTACCAGATTTAAAAGGGAACACAACGTGATAAATATTGCATGTGGGTTGTGACTTGGTTATACTTCCATAGGGAATTTTCTTTCTTGTATTGCATTTATAATTAGTAGGTACTTACTTATGTCCGGGCTTCTAATCAGTCTTTTGAAAAATAATTACATGACTGAAATGAAATAATTTTAGAGTACTTATTAGATGTCTGTGGTAAAAGTGTTTTTTTTAAAGTGATTGCTTATGTAGATGAGGACCTACTAATTTCATTATTATCAAAACCCGTTTAAACTCTTTTTGGAAATAATAGTACAGACGCCAGCAGGTCAAGCTACCCGAAACTGTCAAATTTTCCCAATCAACCTTGAACCTTAATGCTTTAACGATAAAGTTAAAAATCTATTAAAGAAATTTGACAGATTGTAGTAGCTTGATGTGCTGGCGTCTGTACATTATGATATAAGTGCGGTAAATTACAGCCGAGGCGATATTGCTAGAAAGCAGAGGCTGTAATTATCAAAGCGCACGTATGTCATACGACGTTTTATAAAATATTTGCGAGGAAATAAATAAAACTCGGACTTTCTTATACGAATAAATCTTTAATCACTTGTTAAAGCAGTTATAAAAATTTGAAAAATTTGTAAAATTGATTATTACGTTGCCAGTTGGCATTTTTAATGTTGTCAAGTTATTATTATTAGTTACAATTTATCCAGTGTTGTTTCTCTCACTGTCTTTTTTTTTTTTGTTTGAGGATGGACAGTCATCAAATGACTCCTCCCGCTCTGGGTGGAGCAGGAGGGAGTGTCAGACTCTTACTGACTAAAACCTACCCGTGTTCCTTCCTTAGCCCTTTATGTTCCAGGGCAGCGGTAACCCTTTCGGACGATCCCGCTACCCTGGCAGTCTCTCACTGTCTTGAGTGAAAGTATGAGAAACGACACCACAGAGTTCTGTAGTCGGTGGCGGCGACGGAGGCGGCTGCGGCGGTGGCGACGATGGTGGAATGTACGCGTGTGTGCTCGTAGATGGTCGAGACTCAACACTTGGCTCCAAATTTATATTCCTTGTAATGCGGGAGCTAATTTCTTCTTTATATCTCATCGAGTCATCTATGTAGCCCTCGGCTCCACTGTTCGACCGCCACCCTCCGTGCGTTTTAGTGTCAATTATAAGTTCGCACCTGAATCGGCGAGCAATGTAGCCGAGGACCTTCTGAAACTGTGCCCTGTGTATTCATGTGGATCATCCAATTTTAAGAAAGCGGCAATTTGTTTCGGCAGTGCTCCAAATTTATTTATGCCAATGGGTAGGCTAGTGCATTTTCCATTTTGAAAAAATCTGTTAGACATCGCTTTTGTTGAACGAAGCGCTTCGTATTTCTTCACTATGTTGTGAAAAGGCCCCTGTATTGTGAACGATCTTGGAATTTTATTTTTTGTGTTTTTGACCTGGACAAGAAGAAGGAAAAATCACAACTAATGATGTCGAGAATCATGGGCGCGGGCCATGATTCTTGACATCATTAGTTGTGATTTTTGCCAACTCTTGACGTCTACATGCACCATTTATACCGAATATTAATACAACCTGAAAAGAGATAAAAACGTAAAGAAATACGAAAGTGAAAGAATATAATACTTAACAATAATTTAGTTTCAACTGACCTTTGTTGCCAAATATCGGCAATCCGGTGCTTTTTTTAGGAACTTCTTGACATTGTCAGCCGAAAATACTTTCGACCTTTTACTCACATGGCTACTTGAGCGTCTTTTTAGAAATGCCAGCATCTTGGAGTATGACTTGGTATCAATACCATGTTTTGTTTTCACAGTGCTTTTTAGCATTGCACCACAATGAGCTTGACTTATATTTTTGAGAAAGTTTCATGAAATAGGCTAAAAGCACACTTTCTGAAAATGAATTTGCATCTTTGCTTGTGTTCCATAGGATGAAATTTGTGGCCACTCTAAGCCTCTTGCCCGATAAATCGGTCGATTTATCGGGCAAGAGGCTTAGAGTGGCCTTTTTCGCTGCCTCTGAGACATGTGGCGGTGTCGAATTAATAAATTCATCATTAATTGACGACATTGTCAAATAAAAGCAATACAGCGAAAAGAAAAAGCGCGCGGAATAATTTTTACTTGTTCACAAATTAGCGATGCGCGCGCATCAGCGCTTTTTTTAAGGCAAAGGCACAAAAAACCGCCAGTATTACTAATAAAGTAAATTAATATTTTTGTGTTTTTGTTACAGATAAATGGTTGTAATTTATTGTCAAAATTAATTCAATTACAGAATTACCTAAATGTTTATTTATTATATTTTATCTCCCAAAGTTAATTTTATTCATAAAATGTTGACCACTTTTCTGACATAAAAACTCTTTGCTAAGATTTAAAAAAAGTACCGTTCGTTTTAGACGGAGCATCTGGATAAAGTGCGTTTTACCTTATTAAACAGAAACTCGTGCGTTTTACGTTACAATAACGCACAAGTACGTAATGAGATATCGAAATTGGTGAAATAAGAGACCCTTTACGAGCAAATGTGTTATAAAAAACTTATCTATTTAATGTAGGTAGGTACGTAAGTACGTTATTCAAATCTCAGTATGTGCATTTAAGATTATAATAATTATGTTATCCCCACTTTTTTGGCTATGTTTAATTAAATCGTATCTAATTTAAATTATATTTTTCTTACGTAAAGTTCAGTTTCTTGCAGTACCAATGAATGGATTAAATGTACCACAAATATATCTTGCAAAAAAAGCACTTGTTTGTGGCCGGGCAGTACCGTATACGTTGCAGCCCGGCCACGTGTATATTTTCTGGTAAAATGCTCAGAATGTTCTTAAATATAAACCAAATAAATGTTCCTTTTGTGTTCTTTATTTTTTTCAATGAAATATACCAAGAGAAACGCTTATTTAAAAAAAAAAAAATTAAATAAGAATTTGCACTAAGCGCCTGTAGAACTAAAATAGCACGTCTGCTTATTTGTACAAATTTGCTAACGCATAATTATCTTCTATATCTTGCAAAAAAGCACTGGTTTGTGGCCGGGCAGTACCGTAAACGTTGCAGCCCGGCCACGTGTACATTTTTTGGTAAAATGCTCAGAATGTTCTTAAATATAAACCAAATAAATGTTCCTTTTGTGTTCTTTATTTTTTTCAATGAAATATACCAAGAGAAACGCTTATTTAAACAAAAAAAAAAAAAAAACTTTAAATAAGAATTTGCACTAAGCGCCTGTAGAACTAAAATAGCACATCTGCTTATTTGTACGTCTGTTGATTTGCTAACGCATATCTTTAGGAGCAACGCCTGTAGGACTAAAATAACAATGTAAGTATTTAAACAATTACACAATAACAAGGCATTGAGGTACATATTACCGCAATGTAACAAGGAATATTATTATTATACGATTATTGAAAGCCGTGAATAGAAATTATTTGTATTTAAAGACAAAACTAATCAAAACAAATTGTAACTTATGTAGTCTATTCAAAGTACCTATTAGAACTAATTTATTACAAAACTGTATAGTACAATGAACAAATATAGCTGTATTTTTTGTCCACGAAATTGTACTAACAATTCTAGATATCAATAAAAATATGTGACATGTGAGGGTAGAAAACAGATCATAGATACAACGCAAAAGAAAAATACCCACTAAAACCTTTAACGTTTTTACCATAAACACAATTATGTACACCTAAGATACATGTAAAATCTTAACAATTACTTTGTTTATAATAATAATACATCATAGAGGAAAATACAAAATCGTTGTACAAACAACATGACATTATTGGTACTGCAAGAACGATTTAAGAACATTTAATTGGTACGTCTATAAATTACGAAATCGACTGTAGCCGGGCTGCGACGCAACACACATAAATATATAGCCTATGTCACTTAGGGTGAATGTAGCTTTCCAATAGTGAAGAATTTTTTAAATCGGCACAGTAGTTTTTGAGTTTATTCATTACAAACATACACACAAAAATACAAATCTTTCCTCTTTATAATATTAATAGTATAGATATAGAAGTATAGATTTGTAGTTTTTGTATAAGCTAAAACAGTTAGAATGGTAATAATAATTTTAAAGAAGGTTAGGTACCTACATTCATATAACTGGCCAGTTTACTGAAAAAACAGATGCGAGCCATTTACCACAAAAAAAGTTATCAAAAGTAAAACCCTAATGGCCTCACTTGTTTTTTTTTTTGTGAGCAAACGGCCAGTAAATGTCGATTATGATTTATGTTGGTATGACACAACCTTTTTTGCTAAATATTATTTGTACATAAATGAAACAAGAAGTTATTGTATTTTCAGAGTTCCTAAAGAATGTCGGATTATTGTATAATATCTTCGTACAGCTACCTATTTTACATTTAAATCCTTTTACATACTAGAAGTCTAGACTTCAACTACATTTTACTATAACCAAAGTAACTAACCTACCTACTAAGTGCAAAAAGGTATTCAGTGTTTAAGTTCCTTTCTACAAGTTTTACATACCCTATTTTTAGAGACGATATTCAAACTATTCTTTGCATAGACGCTTAAGCTCAAGTAAATAGCAAAGGACTTTTATACCGAAGCAATGGATCTAGGTATAGGTAGTGTGTAGATTAACCCTAGACTACATAACTAATATAGGTAGGTATATAGGTATACAGTATCGTTTCTGTATCGATATAAACGCGCGACTTTATCGATTCAGCATCGCTTCTAACGCGCGGTCGTTTCGGGCACGTTTCGGGCGACTTATGGTAAAACAGCGTAATCAGGTTTAAACGTTGTTACCTACATAATAGTGCCAGGTGCACCCAATATTTACGTCGCCCACGCCTACCTATGGCCTATAGGCACAGGCTCGTCGGTTGGAAGAACAGCTCCAGCGGGACAAGGAGGAACAGGGTCGCCGACAGGAGGAATAGGCTCGTCGGTTGGAAGAACAACTCCAGCGGGACAAGGAGGAACCGGCCCGTTGGTTGGAAGAACAGCTACTGCGTGACAGGGAGGGACAGGCTTGCCGACCGGAGGAACAGGCTCGTCGGTTGGAAGAACAGCTCTAACGTGAGAAGGAGGAGCAAGCGCGCCGCCAGGAAGAGCAGATGCTCCTTATGAAGGACCTTCACGCTACCTTCGGGAAAAACATGAAGGAGGTGAAGGATAAGGTTGCTCAACATGACAACCGCCTGTCGGAAGCTGGAATCCGGATCGACCAAGTGAATAATCGGGTTGACAACGTGGTGGCTGACGTGAAGAAAACCGTGATGGCTGACGTAAAGAAAACGCTGGATTACCTTAAACTTAGGGATGGAATCGCAGCTCCTGTAGCTACAACACCTTCGCTACGTGGTTTCAAAGTACCACCGTTCGACGGAACTTCTTCCTGGTCGGCCTACAAAATCCAGTTTGAGGCTGTCATGAAGGCGAACGGTTGGAATAAAAGTCAGGCCATGAATGTCCTCACCCTAAGCCTGCGCGACCAGGCCTTAACTGTTCTGGATGCTCTCGGTAAGGAAGTGACTTACGTGCAGCTCCTTGAGGCATTGGAGGCTCGGTATGGCGACGCTCACCTGGAACACGTGTTTCGTGCGCAGCTCAAGGATCGCGTGCAACGCAGTAACGAAAACCTACAGCAGTGGGCCCTTAAAGTGGAGAATCTGGTGCGTAAAGCTTACCAGTCCGTACCTGCACATATTGATGGAAACCTGGTGTAGGCATTCATCGACGGCACCCGCGACCTTGAAGTTAGAGCTGCTGTGAGGCTTGGGCAGCACGGGACGCTTAAGGACGCCTTGGCCCATGCACTGGAGGTGGAAGCTGATGTGCAGCAGGATCATCGTTCCCATCGCGTCAGGGAGGTTGCAGCGGCTACAGTTCACGACCGCAATAAAGGATACAGCCCTAGGTGCTACGGCTGTGGGGCGCCACTTTCGATCCAGTTGTCCTAAGCGAACTGCAGAAAGAGAAGACGGCCGATCTCCAGAGGGCAGTGCAGCTAACAGCACCGCCTAGCACCAGCAGTAGGGAAACGAGTAATAGCCAGGATGGCGGGGCGGGTGCTGGTTGATGTTCAAAGAGCCCAAGGGTTTCGATCACACAAACCTAAGATGGGAACAGCCTAATCATCAAGGGCGAGGTCAACGGAACGCCATGTAAGCTGACCATAGACACTGGAGCCTCTCGCACGGTTGTCAGTTCCCAACTCATAAGACGGTTCCTTGGGGACTCCGCATACAACCGAGAACGCAATAATTTGGTAACAGCCACCGGTCAGCGCATACCCGTCCATGGAAAGAAGAAGAAGATGGGGTTGAAGCTAGGCAACAGAATCTACCTGCATAATGTCATCGTGGCTGATATAATGGACGATTGCATCCTGGGCCTTGACTTTATGAGGAAGAATTGTTGCGAAATTGATGTCAGGCAGCAGTAAGAAGCAGTTTTTACTGTCACGAACCCGAATTTCGTAATAGTATAAATAGGTGCGTTCCTGTGTAAGGGTAGAGAGAAATAGGCGGAAATATCGTCTTCTCAGCTGAAAGACGTCTACAGCTGGACCTAGGCTCCCCCCAAGCGTAGTCACAATAACCAGGGTTCTACACATTCAGCATCTAATAGATTCCCGCGACCTTTCCGTCACAGAAATATACTTAACTTATTAAGGCGGAAAGCTGTGAAATTCCTTTTACTTTAGGATTAATGTGGATTAGGTAGACTTAACAAGTTTAAGCGAAATGAATGTAAATATTAACGGGTTTAGTAAAAACACTACAGTGAGTTTGTCAGCAAAATATAAGCAGGTTAGATTTGTATTACTTTAAAAGTTTAAATTAGTTCTAAATTCAAAAATAAAAGACGATTTTTTTATCAACTGACTGTGGCTACCACGCTTGGCATGACCACCATAGAAACTGGTTTTGCGGACGGAAGAAAATACAAAATTACATATTCTAGACAGGTTTCTAAAGAAATCGTGTCATTTTATCTATCCTATCTGTTGTTTTGTCTATTCTTCGACGTCATAAGTACGGCATGCATTAGTAAGACTAAAAGGTCCAGACCACAAGGATTCAAGGTCATCGTTCCGGGACATAAAATGCTGTTTTATCCTGTCATCAGGATTTAAAGGAATTTCCCAGAAAGGAGAGGGTTGCAGCTGAAAATCAGCGTCAGGTGGTACACTTGTGTTGTCATCTGACATTATACTGAGCTGAGGCCCTTTTGATTTTGGCCCAATCTGAATCCTTGTTTTCTGTTTTTATAGTTTTAAGCTGTATTCATTTTTAACTCCCGACGCAAAAACGACGGGGTCTGTCTGTGGCATCGTAGCTCCCGAACGGATGAACCGATTTTGATTTTGTTTTTTTTTGTTTGAAAGGTGAATTTGTTGTGAGTGTTCGGCCGCCGCCACAAAATGGCGGATTACATATTTTCAAAACTCCCTCAATATGGGTATCAAATGAAAGGACTTGACTAGTAGAATACTATACACTATGATAAATTTCAAATCCAAGATGGCCGCCACCACAAAATGGCGAATTACATTTTGTTTTTCACAAACTCCCTCAATATGGGTATCAAATGAAAGGGCTTGACTAGTAGAATACGAAAAACCTGACTAAACCCCAAATTACCTGAATCTTAAAACGCAAGAAAATAAAAGAAATGAAATAATAAGGAGTCCCTACAAAATCATGAAATAAAAAATTAAATTAAAATTTTAAAAAACCCCCGTCTAAATAATAATATTATGAATGTAAAAAGCCTCAAACAATAAAAAAAAAAAAACTGAAAAAATAGCCATAAATAGAACAAAAAACCGGCCAAGTGCGAGTCGGACTCGCCCATGAAGGGTTCCGTTACGTTACGATTTATGACGTATTAAAAAAAACTACTCACTAGATCTCGTTCAAACCAATTTTCGGTGGAAGTTTATATGGTAATGTACATCATATATTTTTTTTAGTTTTATCATTCTCTTATTTTAGAAGTTACAGGGGGGGGGGGGGGGACACACATTTTACCACTTTGGAAGTGTCTCTCGCGCAAACTATTCAGTTTAGAAAAAAATGATATTAGAAACCTCAATATCATTTTTGAAGACCTATCCATAGATACCCCACACGTATGGGTTTGATGAAAAAAAAAATTTTGAGTTTCAGTTCTAAGCCCCCCCCAAATTTATTGTTTTTTTTTCTATTTTTGTGTGAAAATCTTAATGCGGTTCACAGAATACATCTACTTACCAAGTTTCAACAGTATAGCTCTTATAGTTTCGGAAAAAAGCGGCTGTGACATACGGACGGACAGACAGACAGACAGACAGACAGACATGACGAATCCATAAGGGTTCCGTTGCCATTTGGCTACGGAACCCTAAAAAGGTATAAACGTGAAACCTTATAAAAAGAAAAAACTAACCTTGAAATTTTTATGACCCTACGTAAGTACCTACGTATGAAATTTTTGGATGTTGTCCCGTCGGGGGACCACTACTATTTTAAACTTTAACAGACCGTTAGGCTAATAATTAGAGCGGTCCCCCGACGGTACAACATTTAATCAAAAAATTAAAATTTCATAAGTACTTACGTAGGGTCATTATTTAAAGGTTATTTCTTTCTTTTTATAGGGTTTCACGTTTATACCTTTTTTGTTCTATTTGTGGCAATTTTTTCAATAGTTTTTTTTTTAATTGTTTGGGGCTTTTTACATTCATACTATTTTTAACCGACTTCTAAAAAAGGAGGAGGTTCTCAATTCGGATGTTTGTATTTTTTTTTTTTATGTTTGTTCGCGCATAACTCCGTCGCTTGCCAACCGATTTGAAAAATTCTTTTTTGTTGGAAAGGGTATACTTCCCAAATGGTCCCATAGAAATTTCATAAAAAACGGTTCAGTAGTTTGGTTTTTAAACCAAAATTCTGGTAATAATTACAACTAAAAAGTGAAAAATAAAAACTTTTTTGCAAAAAAATACAACCGACTTCCAAAAACGACACTACAAAGTGAAAAATAACTTTAATTTCGGAAGTCGGTGGCAAACAACGAAAATGCGAACCCAACGACACCGACTTCCGAAATTAAAGTTATTTTTCACTTTGTAGTGTCGTTTTTGGAAGTCGGTTGTATTTATTATTATTTTGTGTAATGCCAATAAACGCATTTTTCTTTCTTTAAACAGCCACTCCCTTTACCCTTACCTTGTCCCGCTTGAATTGCAACCTGGCTATAGGTTTATGTTACCTTGCGAAAAGTCGTGTCAGGAATGACAGAGTACTATACACAACAAAAATGCTAATGGCGGCGCGCGCGTCACAGGAAATAGGGATACATTGTTCGGTTTAAGTGGTTTTTGACACACCCGCCTTGCTTCAGCAGCAGATGTTTAATAAACTGTATCTAGGTATTAGTTAATTTAAACATGAGTGTACCTCACAGCTTTGACAAGCTGTTTGTGAAGTGTCTTGTGCCTTGAAAGTATTTTAGGTTTATCCATGCAGTGTTCAACAACATTAACTGTTGCAAAATGGTCAACTTCAGAAGAACTGTGAAAAGCGTTTTACACCAATTGGCCATCAAATAGTATTGATGACATTGTTTAAATGCAGTTTGAAGAGTGTTTATTATATTGCTTGAGGTAAAATAAGCAAACGCCAATATCTTAACTGGGTAGGATTAAAAATATCCTCTATCTAAGCATCTTTTAGAAAGTAATGGTTTCCACTAAGTAAATATCTTATAAACGAAGATATCCGAGCACATATTCACCAGTATTGGAACTCCTATTCCTACTAAAACAAGATTTTTCTAGGAATACACACGTACACAATGTTTTACAGATCTATTCCGTGGGCGTCGATTTACGCGCGCAAGGAAGCGAATAAGATGCCTATCCCGTTGTTCAATAACCCTGTAAACAAGAAACGCAGTGTAACGTGAAATACCAATACCCTGGCTGGTTATCTCAGTACAACCGTTTGTGAACAAAGGTGAATGGTAATGACGTGTATAGTGACATAGTTTGTGTTGGCTTTATGCTTCTTTTATGACGTCAGAAACTGATGTTTTGTATCATCAGTGGTTCTGCAGA
This sequence comes from Apamea anceps, assembly GCA_951799955.1. Lineage (NCBI taxonomy): Eukaryota > Metazoa > Arthropoda > Insecta > Lepidoptera > Noctuidae > Apamea > Apamea anceps. Next base: position 5,509,292 of record OX637504.1, on the reverse strand, counting down.
TTGCCTTTTCTGCTTATCTTATAGTGTATTCTGTTTCCCGTGAAGGTGTGTAAAAAAAGACTTGCCGAAATCGGTCGACGTGGTAAAGAATTATCAATGAAAATGAAAAAATCCGTTGAATCGAAAAAACTCGTCATTTTAAAAAGTGACACAGGTTTTCGATTAACCGCATATTTTCAAACAGCCTTTTTTTACAGTTCGTTAAAAAGGCACTGCGCTTAATTCTCGTAAATCTAAAAGAACTTGTAACATCTGGCTATTTTTAGGGTTCCGTAACAGAACCCTTATAAGATCACTTCGTTGTCCGACTGTCTGTCCGTCCGTCTGTCAAGACCTTTTTTCTCAGGAACGCGTAGAGTTAATTATCAAGTTGAAATTAATATCAGGGCTGCAATCCCTTGTAGCAGTGAAAAAATCAAAGTTCTAAGTAAACGAATTCAAGAGATACGGTCGTTTATGTTCCGTTTATGCCGCATATTTTGACACTCGCAAGGGAATCAAAACTTATGGGGTACTTCCCGTTGACCTAGAATCATGAAATTTGGCAAGAAGCAATGTCATATAGCACTAGTAAAGGAAAACATCCGAAAACTTGTAGTTACATACCTAGAAATTTGTACGGAACCCTGAGTCCGACTCGCACTTGACCGGTTTTTTTTTTGTATTGATAACGGTAGAATCGAGTTTCGTCTGAAATCGTATTACCCGAAAAGAGGATCACTCACATAAATAACAGCGTTGAAAATCCAGAACGTTTCGTGGTCTGGAACATGGAAAACTTGTCGAACATAGTTGTGAAAAATTTCCTTACCTACCATCTGTCTGCGAACCTCATCCCACGCAATCCACCCACTTCGGAACTCGATCAGCGGATAGCGAATATTTAGGAGAAGCCTCGGATTATTACCGAGCTATGTCAGGCCGGAATTTTAATGAACTGACGTCATAAATGAATAGTGAAATATTTAACTAAATTCTTTTGTTATTTATTTGAAACGTTGAGTATGAAGTAAAATCTGTGTCAGCCGAAGAACTTCCACTGCTGGACATAGGCCTCCCCCAAGCACAGCCATTTCAACCGGGTTCTATGCTTCTTGCATCCAGCGTATTCCTTCCGGAAGCCTTCACCAGGTCATCGGTCCACCTTGTGGGAGACTTTCCAACGCTACGTCTTCCGGTACGCGGTCGCCACCCCAGAACCTTTCGGCACCATCGGCCATCTGTTCTGCGAGCAATGTGTCTTGTAACATAGTTTGCGTTAAGTTTTCTTGAAAACACTTTTACACCCAATTCTGGGTTAAGCTCTCCTTTGCATATAAATAAGCTCTTCTTGTATTATTGTAACAATGTCACTGTAATTTATGTTTAAAGACCGTTCACAGTTATTTTACCTTTGATTTTGCATCACTGTCCAAATCATAGTGATCTTTATTCTCATTCTAACAAGGCTGCTGTTGGGCTGCCACTGACAAGTCTGTCAAAATCATTGTGTTTTTATTTATTTCCATTACAATAAGGTTGCTGTTAGGTTGCTGCTGTCAGAGGTAAAATAACTGTGAATAGATTGCAATAAAGAACAAAAACGTGTCATAGCCAGATACTTTTCAGTCACGGAAAAGTTTCTGGCTATGATACCTCTTTTCGAATTTAAAAGAAACAACAGCTTTAAAAACACAACTGGCCACAACCCGCAATAACCCACGCGAAACAGTTTCGACGCTAACTATCGGACTCGCACACAAAAAGGTACCTTTTTTAAACATTTCATGGCACTCAAAGAGCTTCACTATTGGAACGAGAGAAAAGTGAATATTCACCAAAAATACAAGGTTTGAAAAGACATTCATATCTGGGGGCACGGGAGTATACGGAGGTAACAGGTAAACAAAATTTTCGGGATATGATGTCAGTGGTTGACTTATTAAACCTATAAAGTTTCAATTGCATAGCTCTTATACTTTAGATTTTATTGATATCTAAAATAGGCCAATTTCGTCACTGATTCACTGACTCACTGACTCACTGATGATCATCCATATTCTTAAGGTTCTTCCTGAAGTTCTAGAAAGCTGAAATTTGGTATGTAAGCTAGTAATAGTACACAAACAATAAAAAAGTCTTAAAACTTGAAACTTTTACCCCCCTAACCCCTTAAACTAGGGGTGAAAGCTTGTATGAGACTTCCGTAAATTTTGATGCTAGAGGTCTGAAAATTTATAGGATTTTTAGTAAATCATAAGCAACTTACAAAAAGAAATGAAAACTCACAAAAAAATGTCATGTTAAATGTTACCAAGACGAGACCATGTAGCTCGCACTGTCAAAAAGTAATCAGATCTCATGTAGAGCCAAGCTTCTAACTCTACACGCCCTAACTCTACAACGCCTAACTTCGCAAACTCTACACCTTAGTCAAAATATATGGCTTGGCCGTTTCGTTACTACAAGAACCATTGTATAACAGTATGAGAGTTTTTCACCTTACGCTCATGTGAATGTAGCGAAATTGCTATGGCAATGTAAAAATATTTATCGCCAGCTATCATTCGAATTGCAACAGTTGTACTGCTTTGCTGTTGGGGAGTTTGGCGCAATAAACTCCCCAGCAGCACAGTACAATTGCTTTGTTAAGCCACTTCTTCTTTCCAGCTAAAACGCTAGACAGTGCTGAAGGGCGGACGTTTTGGGGGAGTGTCTTAGGTAATTTTGTCTTTCGAAAAGTGCTGATTCTCAGCCTAGTTTGAATGGATAAATAATCCAGCATCCACGAAAATTTTATGTAGGCCAATAGATATTTCACTTTTCCGAACATGTTTTACCCCAGAAACCTACATTATGTTTCAATTTGTGGTTATATACTCCTGAAGGGCGACGTCACGATTATGATTAGGGAAAGGTTACCCACTCAAGAAAATACACTTCCATCAATTACTGACCGTGACTTTGACTTCCTTACAAAGTTTGGTGACGTCACAACTCGCAAAGTTTAGTGTCGCAGATTGTTATGTAATTTATGTGATGTATTTAACGTGGGAAACTTTTTCGTTGTTAACGGACGACGATATACCAAATAAAAATGGGCACGGTAGAGAAAAACGTTAGAGCTAATGAGATGAGTAGGTTCTGTCAAGGAATAAATATTAGGTCTTTAACTATGAAATTGGAGACATGTATGATAATTGTAAAATATAAAAATTTTGGTATTTTTTTTATTTCAGCAAATCATAGTACTGGCCCAAAATCATCAAATTATCTAAGTATACAATTTTGCGATTTGATGGCAGTTTGTTTATCCTTTTACTGTAGAAGTTTGCCGGACGGGGGCGATGAAGTCGGCGAAAGCGTTTTGTATTGCCTCTCGGGTGTTGAATTTTTTCCTACTTAAAAAATTGTCTAAATTTTTAAAAATCTGTTGTTTGTAGAAATCTGTTGGGGCAAGGTCTGGTGAGTACGTTGGGTGACGGAGAGCTTCCAGCTGTAAATCTTGTAGCTTTGCGATGGTCTGTCGTGAAGTGGGAGCTCGCGCGTTGTCGTGGAGAAGCAATGGGGAAGAGCGATTGACTAGTCTTGGTTGTTGAATTGCGAGCTTCTCCATAATTGTTTGCAATTCTTGGCAATAGACATCTGCCGTCACTATTGTGCCATTCGGTAAGAAGCTGTGATGTAAAAGTCCGGCACTGGTCCACCAGACAGTCACCATCATCTTCCTATGAGTAATCTTTTTTTTAGCGCACTGATTAGGTGCTGTACCCGGGTCCACCCACTGAGACGAACGCTTACGGTTGTCGTACAGGATCCACTTTTCATCGCAGGTAACAATTCGTTTAAGAATTCCCTCGTTTCTATGCCGATTCAGTAGTGCTATGCATGCTTCGACGCGTAAATCTTGCTGTTGGTCGCTTAGTTCGTGTGGCACCCACTTATCTAGCTTTTTTATCTTTCCGATTTGGCGCAAGTGCTTCAATGTTGTTTTGACACTAACTCCAAGGCCCGCAGCAAGCCCAGCCGTTGATTGAGTTAGATCCGCTTCTACTATCGCCTTCAATTCGTCGTTGTCGACAATGGTTACCGGCCGACCGCGAGGCTCGTTCTTCAACTCAAAATTTCCAGATTTAAAATGATTGAACCAATAATGGACCGTGTTTATGCAAGCAGTGTTAGGCTCGTACACGTCATTAATGTTTCTTGTTGTTGCGCAGCGGTATTTTCACGTAGGAGCTCATATTCGAAAATTGTACGAATTTGCAGTTTATACATAGCGCCAAAAACTACCACAATGTCACAAAAACAAAAAACTATCTAAAAACAAATGACCGAATTTGAAATTAAATTAACACGTCTTTCGAATAAAATTTATTTGAATTTCGAATTGCTCGCCAATCCACAGATAATTAAATCTGAAAATGCTGTTTAAAGAATCTCCAATTACATAGGTACAGACATCTTAGGTTAATTTTTACTTGCACCTTGTCAACATTTTGAATGAAAGTGTACTGACACTTTCATTAGGATAGGATCCTTCCTACTATACAGGGTTATTTGTAAAACACCAACAACCTCTTAAGAGGTCATTGTACTCATCATTATGAACAACTTTTACTATAGGACAAAACCTGAAATCGCGAAAAAAAAAATCAGCTGCTCCCTATATTTTGAAGAGTTATGCGAACACAAATGTAGGGAACAGCTGATTTTTTTTGCGATTTCAGTTTTGGTCCCAAGTAAAAGTTGTTCATAATGATGAGTACAATGACCTCTTAAGAGGTTGCTGGTGTTTTACAAATAACCCTGTATAGATCCTACTAATATCATAAACGCAAAAGTTTGTGAGGATGAATGGATGGATGGGTGTACGTTTGTTACTCTTTCACGCAAAAACTATTGAACGGATTTACTTAGATGAAATCTGGCACACAAATAGTTTATAACCAGGATTAATACATAGAATACTTTTTATCCCGATATTGCCACGGGATCGAAACTTATGCGGGTGAAACCGCGGGGCGCAGCTAGTAATATTATAAACGCGAAAGTTGGTGACAATGGATGGATGGACGGATGGATATTTGTTACTCTTTCACGCAAAAACTATTGATCGGATTTGGGTGTTTGGCACACAGATAATTTCTAACCTGTATTAACACAGGATTTCTTAATCCCGGTATGAGTTCCCGTGGGATTATTTCCTTCCTCCACGCGGGCGACCGGCGAAGCCGCTGGCAAAGCTAGTACCTAAATGGGTGCGCTACGTGGAATTTGTTCACTCCTTAACCGTGCATGGTAAGCTACCTACCCTTACTGAGAAAATTTAAAAGCCAAGCTGCCAAGCTTCAAGCATTAGAATAGAATAGAATAGAATACTCTTTATTGTACACCATACAAATAACAGAACATAAATACATACATAAAATTTTACAAAGGGTGACACAATGGGCGGTTTTATCGCTAAAAGCGATCTTTTAAAGACAACCTTTGGCACCTATGATCCCTTGCTAGACCATACATTACTTTTAGATGAGAGATGAATGGAATAAAAGAAGGTAAGTATTAAAATACGACTTTATTGTCCCAAAGGTACCTAAAGGTAAAATGAGCTTAATGGACTGATGGTGTGGAAATGAAGTGAGTGACGCGGCCCTTGTTGGCTGTAACGAGAACGCCTGGCTGACTTGATAGCCCACCGCGAACTGAACTAATTAATATGAGTTGAAATGAATGTGTGGCGTGAACTGCTGAATTGCAGAATGTGCGGTTGCACCGTACAGCACCTTTTATAAATCTTTTTTAAAGACAAGCATTAATTAAACACCTAAACAAGTTGGGCAAAAAAAAAAATATTGGGCATAAAAACATAAGCTGCAAGCATCACTGACAAGTTGACAGCATAAAAATTTCACTTCACAAATAAAAATATTACCTACTTAGTCTGCAACTGTAAAACTTAAAAATCCTTTGACAAACAAAAATCACTTGGCTTTAAACCAATTCAGTTAACCCGATGTTTATGAAACTCTCAAGCAAATTGGCTTAAAATCGATGTGGATATTTAGCGCTGACCGCTTTACGAGCCGAAAGTCTCGACTGTTCCAGGAAATATTATGTTCGTAAAATTGAAACTCTCATCATGTTGGTACGATGCTATAAACTAATTCCCTCTTATTACAAAACGAAATCTCACTTTAGTTCTAGCCTACACCTTTGAGCCAGTATTTGTATTTCGAACTTTATTTCGATTTAGGCATAGTTCTTAATACTAAAATGACAACTTAGCACCAAACTAAGCTGTCATTTTTGTATAATGAACTGCATTTTTGTAACAGTTAGGTCCCTAATTCAATAACTGGTTCGGTGGTTTAAACCTGATCTAAATAAAAGCCACATGTTTTGTAATAAGGGGGATTAAGTTTGATAAACTGTAAGTTTCCTCAGAGATATTTATATTATAGTCAAGTTATATTACGACGTATTTTTATACAGTGTTGATAAGCGCTGTATAAAATATGAGTATTGAGCACACAGGTGTGCAGAAATTTGAGTGTGGTACAGACCATCAAACTGAACCACTTTCTCCATGAGACCAATATCATAATCGAGAAAAAATAATCGGCCATCCAATGCATTTGGGCCGAGTAGTTATTGAAGTTTTGTGTGGGGCAATTGACATTTTTTTTATCGCGGTTATGAGATCAAAACAAGATCAAACAAAAGAAAACAGATTTTATCAACTCAAACTTTAAGTAACAAACGGTCGTTGACCCCCAAAAGAAAACATTTTATTAGGTATTTTATTGTATCGTGTTTAGATATCGATACCATCATATCTGCGGAGTTTCGCTACCTAATTTAATTTTACCCTGTAGAGGTGCACAACGCATGTAGATATTTATTTACTGTCACCCGTTTACAATGTTACATGTGTTAAAAGAATAAAAATATTTCTATGTCCCCAATACCTCGAGCTTCGTATATATTCACAAACCTATTTGCATATAATATTCAAATTCTCGTATATTTTCAATAAAATAATGTGGGTAGATCATAGAAATGTGTAGATACTTACAAAGTTTCAATATTCGCGACAAGTGACATTATTATTCCCAAAAATTCGCACAAAATATGATTTTACCTCTATTTTAAAAGGAAGAAGAGAATTGTCATATTTTGAAATACTTCGACCTCAAAGCAAGCAAGCTTTTGTAGAAACAATTATACGAGTATATATTGTAATCAAGGCTTTTGTTTGTATATAAATAAAGCAAAGGTTTTTAATTATGTATCTTTTAAGGTTGTCAATTGTATTCTGGGCGTCAAATTGACAGACTATATTCGCAACACCACACTGCGCTCCAAAACTCAGATTACTGACGTTGCTCAAAAACGTTGCTGAAGTGGGACTGGGCTGGCTACGTCTGCCGTATGCCCAATAAGCTGTGGGCCAAAATAACCACCACATGGAGCCCTGGTACAGCTAGAAGGCCCGTACCCGATTAAGGCCGAGTTAAGGCTACAGTACCTACCCGAAAACTTGTATTAGTGAGTAAGTCGTTGCAGTGCCACAATTAAATAAATAAATAAATATTTAAAAGGTAAACTACCAACGGTTAATTTATTAAAAACAAATTAACAAGAACTAAACTTCGTTGGGCAACGGCAAAAACAAGAATAGTATACCTAATTTTCGTATTCTACAATGCGGGCACAACAAACAAAACGTTTTTTAGTCGGTTAAACCTAAAAAGTATTCGTGGTTTCGTTTTCACATTACAGTGTCTCGGTGAAATAATTAAATACTGAGAGCCGTCCCTGTGTGTTTTTAGATTTAAATAGTTCATCTTAATTCATTTGAATTTAAGTTTAATCTAATCAAAATCGTTTATTTTCAGAAAATGTGGTAGGTACAAATGATGTTACTTAACATTTCAGTGCAAAGATACATTCCGCCTTGTAATGATGGCATGCAAATATTTAATACTACCTGCGCCCCGCGGTTGCAGTCGCATAAGTCTCGATCCCGTGAGAATATCGGGATAAAAAGTATCCTATATTTTAATCCTGGTTATAAATCATCTTTGTGCCAAATTTCACCCAAATCCGTTCAGTAGTTTTTGCGTGAAAGAGTAACAAACATCCATCCATCCATACAAACTTTCACGTTTATAATATTAGTAGGTAGCTTAGGATAATATTATGAAGTAGGTGTAACATACAGTAAAAGTAAATTAATTCAATTAAATTAAAACGAAGAGAACAAATTCATTAAATTCACCAATTTGAAATTTATTGGGGCTTGTGGCTAAGTAACAACAGCCGCACGGGTCGTTCGATCAGGTTAAGCTACGCTTATCGCGGTTGGTCCGTGGATGGGTGATCATCTTTAAATAGCAAGACCCTCCATGCCTCAGAAAGCACGTTAAGCTGTTGGTCCCGGCTAGCGGCTGTCATCCATGGATTTTCAGTCGTTTCGGGTCGTCAGAAGCCCGGTCGATTTTCGCACAAAATTAAGGTAATCAACTCAACAACAAATTTCTTTAACGCCCTGAGAACTAATAATCCAAACATAAAATATAATCACTAATCATCAAATTTAAAAATTCAAACGTTATTTTATTTTTTAAAGTGGCAAATGTAAGCCGTCGAGCTCATGAAGTCAAGCCTGTCCTTTTGATTTAATTTCTTTTTTCAGTTTTTCTTCTTTCCCTAATATTACTAATAGGTACTGCCACTACTAATAAAACTGACACTAATACTACGATTTTCTTAAATGTGTCAACTCTCACCTTTGTTCCTACCTGAAACATGGTCTACCCATGATCGTTTGGAATTAAACACGCCTAATTCCCAAAATTCAGTCGAATCATGGCATCACCGCTGGAATGGGCTCCTAGGAAGAAAGAAGTGTAACCTATTTAAAAGTATAAAAGAAATGGAAAAAGAACAAAAAAATGAGTTGATTATAGAAAAAATTTGAGCCCAAAACGAGTCAGTTTCTCTTAGCAAAAAGAAAAAAACAGGTTGGGAAAGAAGAAAAGCTGAAAAAAAGTTTAAATCAAAAGGAACACGTGGACAGGCTTGACTTCATGAGCTCGATGGCATACATTTGTCTCTAAAAAATAAAATTACGTTTAAATTTGATGATTGGGTAGTGATTATTATTTTATGTTTGGATTATTAGTGGAGTTCTCAGGGCGTTAGAGAGCCTTAATCTACCGTGAAGGGTTTTGATTACCTTAATTTTGGGCGAAAATCTTAACGTAAATGGTTTTTTTTTTATAATAAACTTTTTTCCCTTCATTTGTGCTTTATAATCTCCCTTTTTACCAAATTTCAAGTTTCTAAATCTACGGGAAGAACGTACGATATCTTAAAAGTGTTTGATTCCTCGATTATGTATGAAATACTATGTGACGAATAATCTTTTTTTTTTAATAATTTTATTTCAATTATCAATCTATATAATAACTGAAACTCATGCGAAAGAGCAGTCCATCGATTAATAAATATTCGATGAATCGTTCAGTCGAAGTAGCGTTTGGCGATAAAAGGTTGTTTCGAAATAAATTCCATTCGAACAATCGTCTGTTGACTTTCCATTAATCGAACATATGACTCTCGAAGTTAAGTTACGGACCCGTGTCGGATAGGAGTTTTTTTTTTAAACTATGACATAGGGTTCTTTTTGGTTGATTTGGTTTTAGCCTCACTCGCAAATTGTATACAAAATTGTCTGTTTAAAAAACAAATCGATTTCCACGCATTTTTTCAAAATAAGGGTAACCTTGACTATATTTTAGCAGATACTAAATATTGTTCTTTAAAAAGCACTTCAACAATAGCTGGCGTATATCAAGTGATAAATAGTGTACTATTATAGAAGTAAAAGTAACCGGGATGGATCTATCCGCATCCTAATGTGTTTCATCTCCATTGTTCCGCATTTTACGTCTCAAATTGGCCGATTTAATTATTAGCGGGCAATCCCTTTGTATGTGCGTTCGTGTTGATCAAATAGACGGACGTATCGGCGGCCTTCCGTGATTGTATTGTATGGTTGTTGCACTTCATACTTAGGTGCCTGCTGAATATTATGTGTGTAGGGATTTTCTAATATAATTTGTTTGTTGGTTGCAGCTGTCTGACTATGACTAATTGACATACTGTAAAGAGCTAAATCTTCTCTATAATGTCCTTATGCTCATAAAATAATTTATTTTGATAGGGATTCATATTTAAAAATTATATTTTCATCCAAACGTAAGCGTGTCAATAAAATACTTTTAAAAGCATAAAAGCGACATTAAAAGGTAAAGTATAAAAGATAGAAATACGGTGTCCCGAACTTTTTTGTAGAACTATTTAAGTAAGTAAGTAAGTAAGTAATTATTTATTTTACTAAAAGACTTAGCCTAGGTAACATGGGTGTTAATTCAAAAAGTGATGGTTATAAATGGCTATTACATATGAGAAGACCCCTGCCATTTAAGGCGGACCAGATTGCCATGCATGGTTTATAGTTATACAAGGTGTTGTTTTGCATCCTCGTCAAATTCAAGGAGGTACTATGCTACTGATTCTCGACACGTATCAATAATAAAATAAATAGGTATTTTTTTTTCAAATTTTCGGAAATCGGTATTTGTGGGACACGTATTTTAAAACGCGGCCTGTTTGAAACCGCACTAGGCTGTATCGGCCCTTTTACATACACATAAAAACGCGGCCGCTTATACGATACCATAACGCGATTCTGTTCTTTGAAAGTGATGTAAGTAATCTGAAATACTGTGAAACTTAAGAGTATTCTATTCTATTCTAACTTAAATAATTAAAAAACAAGTATGTATTCATTTTTTACCAGGGATCGTAAATTTATTTGATTATTTATGTCTTTCATAACAGCCTCCTGAAATTTGACGAGGATACAAAACAACAGCTTGTATACAACTGTTAAGGCAGCGCATGCAAATACTTCTGTTTTAAGGGGCTATTATATATTATTCCTTTCCGACTTGCTAGACAAAAGTTGTGATAGCTCAGCTAAAATGCATGATGTAAACATAATTTATAGCCAATAGCACTCACACATAATGTAGCATTCTACCAGTGAAAACATTTTTAGAATTGGATCGTTAACTCCTCCTACATACATACAAACAAACAAACAAAATTTACCTCTTTATAATATTAGTTTAAATAAATATATAAATAAAATAGCATCAGCCCGCGGCTCCACCCGCGTCGTATGTACTTATGATAGAAAGATATTCTGGGTTTTTAAAATAAAATACTGCTTTTAAAAGTAATTCAATTACAGTGGATGGGTATGAAACAGGCTTTCCGAGGCACGGAGGGGTCTCGATATGTAATAGATGGTCATCCATCCACGAACCGACCGCGGCAAGGCAGTTTTTATTTAGCCACGAGCCATTATTTATGATTTATCTGTACAAATAAATAAAATGTAGTACATATTCACTGTACAACTATATTTAGTGAATAGTTTTAATGGAAACTACGGAGAAAGTACTTAGAAAGTTTAATTTTGCAGACGTTCAGGCGACTGGCGATATAGTCTGGTGTCCAAAAGCAGTCATCTGGAACCAAATTTGCTAAGTTTTGTAGTTCTTAAGAAACAGCGGTACCTACTGCAATGTTCCCTGAAGGTTTAACTGTTCTTTTATTACATTAACTTATAATAAAATTTGCACCCGCGGTTCCTTCTGGGGAAGACTATAGTACGTAAGTAGTCTTAGCTTCAATGGTTTCGGCATGTTGAGAGGGTGAATGGAAGGCAATTAACAAAGGGTATCTACAAGGCAGATGTGAGTTAAACGGCGGGAGGGGACGTCCTAGAAGGACATGAATAGTGACCTTATTGGTGATGTTCTTCAGGAAGCTCAGGTGCGTAGTACTCGTAAGCGGCGTGCGTGTATGACCCAGATGTATGAACGTACACGAAACAAAAGAAGTATGTAAGGATCGTAGCAAGAGGCGTTCTGTATATTCTGCCTACCTCCATGGGAAGAACGTATTTAAAGTACAGACGCCAGCAGGTCAAGCTACCCGAAACTGTCAAATTTTCCCAATCAACCTTGAACCTTAATAGTTTAGCAATAAAGTTGAAAATTTATTAAAGAAATTTGACAGATTGTAGTAGCTTGATGTGCTGGCGTCTGTACATGCTCTGAGTAAATCTTGAAAAATTTAGGTAGACAGAATTTTCCAAGATTTGCTTATAACCATCGATAATATCAACCCTTTTAACAAACACTGGGGCAAATAAATACTAATCAACTCACTTACTTGTCGTACAAAGGCTAGTTGCCAATAAAGAATCGTTTTTTTTATTATTTCGTTTTGCGTGTCGGAGAAGGCGTTTATCCATTGACAGCTGTGCATCAGACACAATAGAAAATGTGTGAAAATGTGCATAAATATTCAACTGGAAATCAAGCCAAGAACTTGGGCATATAACACTTTTGCCCGACCTGGGAGTCGAACCCAGGACTCCACGCTCAGCAGTCGCACTTGCAACCACGAGACTTACGGGGCTGTTACTTATATACAAATCTATACTTATACACAGTGTTTGCACATATATTAGTCAAGCTAACTCCACCATCTTTACAATAAAAGGTTAATAACATTTACAATCAGTTCATCGAGCAAGTGTTATGGCCCATTAAAGATATCAGTCAGGATTAGCTGGAGTAACTCGGCACACCCGCCATCAACGTTTTGTGGGCGACTAATAAAGCGCTGAAGTACGGACAGACAAATTCCTGTGGATTACAACACTATCAAGGAATATTAACTCGTTAAATGTAGGGAACAATAAAGGCGCTTGAAATTGAATCTATAAAAATTGAATTACTATTCCATTTCTCTACGTATTTAAAACATGAAACCAAAGGGTATCGTGTTACCCAGTAACTGGATTGTGTAGGTCAGATAGAAAGTAGCTCCACGTAAAACACTGGTATTCAGCTGCATCTGGATAGACTGGAAGCCAACCCCAACACATTTGGACTTTTCCCAAAAGTGTTGGGATCTATAATAATAATAATCTTTATTTATCATTTTCAAGTATTGCAGTACATTGGTTTAAGGGTATATAATTTATACACGGTAAAATTACAGATTTGCTACAATTATAGTGGGTGCAGTTCTGTCTCCTAACTAGGTTACAAGGCAGGATCTGGCAGATGGTGATGAAATCACTACGAAACTAACGCAAATTGTAGCTGTATGTATGTAAGTGCTATATTAAAATAATGAATCTGTCTTAGAACATTTTCTCATTGGATAAAATTCGTGTCATGTTTTATAAAACAATTTTTAATCATTCGCCTAACCTTTTCTCAGCTATGTTAGAGTCGGCAGCAAACCTTCGATCGAACTTTGCGGCCGTTATTTATTAGCCATGAGCTAATTTTTTATTGATTACTCAAATAATATAACAACTAATTAGTCAAATTAACGCCTTTTCCTCTCCTACTTTGAGATAGACTCTACAATGATCATGTCTTTGTAAAACCTACAATAAATATAATATTGAGCAAGTATTAGCGTAATACAATATTGACCCTATTAATACCTAGTAACCCAAGTAATTAGGTGAATTTCTCTCACAGCTTTACTCATCTTTAGAGAGGAACTACCTAAGTACATTTCGCACTAATACCTCCATTAGTCCTCTCTCGCTAGTTACTTAGAAAGAAACGGACCACAATAAGAAGACATAATTCTAGCTAATACTCGTATATCGCGAGTTTCAAAGTCACCAAGATGCTTCCGTGACACTGTGATTAATTCCCTACAATCCGACCAATTTAACTTGACCTCCGTAGTGGAACTATACTGGTATATTATTAAGCTCCGTGTAGATCTTATTACGATGGTAGACAGGTACAGTCGTATCCATCAATCAGTGGGGAATTACGCCTTGCCGGCGACTTCGTGAAACAATGGTTTATAAATGAACAGTTTATTGTACGTTTCAGGATTTATTGTTGGAAAAGGACAGTAGTGGAGCCCTACCGTAATTAATTATGGCAAAGTTTAGTACAATGGGAATTCGTAAGTCCTGCTATTTGTTTGAAAATTATGGCATTTCACCAAGAAAACGGTGCACAAAAGGTTAAAATAAAATGCTAAAGCCCTAAACTTGACATCTTCTATGCCACAATTACTTCTTAAATCTAAAGAAATAATAAAATAGTCTGTTTGTAATGTCAAAATAACAGCTTTTCACTTAATGCATATGAAAGTTTAGAGGATACCTACTTCTACCAAAAATACATTTGTATAATTTTTGTCTGTCTGTTTATTCCTGCTAAACTCCAAAACGGCTGCACGGATTTTGACGGGACTTTCACTGGCAGATAGCTGATATTATAAGGAGTAACTTAGGGTATTTATATTTTAGAAAAACAATTAGGGTTCCGCGTAAAAAAAAACCCATGAAATCCATTTTTTCCAACATGCTCGCGAACGAAGTCGCAGGCACAGGTAGTGGTAGTAAATAAAAACGATGTCACCGAAACACTTAAAAGCCCACAGTTTCAGCGAAATCAATCAAACAACTAGGCTTTAAAAGAGCGCGACCTAAAAAAGAGGCTACAACTGTGACGTCACCGCGAATAAAACGTTGCAATCCAAATCAATTATATCCTCATACTCGGACATGTCAGGAAATATTCCCGCCGTTTTTCATACCAAATAGCAATTAACGAGAAACGCCGAAGCTTAATTTAAATATTCCGATCACTCGTTCTGACGTCAACGATTTCTGATCAATTTTAAATTCAACAGACCGCTTTGTCTGGAAAAGTTTGTAATTAAAGTCTCTTCGGGGTCTTCAGGATCTTAATTCTTTTGATAGTTTTCCTTTAAACTTTTTGCTGTTCCTGACAGATATGGAATTGGCTGATAACATTGAGGCTCGCTTGCAGCACAAATCACTAAAGGCGTTTAATGCTAAACATATTATTTCAAACATCATTTTGTCACTGTCATCTTCAAACAATTGATAGAAATAGAACCGTATTTTAAATGCGTTTACCGCTAAACGCTTATACTTACTTAGTGATTAGTGGTGCAAGTGGCTAGCTCAGGCAGGTCGCCACAAGTTATAATGTCAGTACCAACGCACCTTTCATAGGTAATTAGAAACGTATAAATTAAACTAGCTTTATATTAGTATTTAAGCCAATTTGTTAAGAACTTGGTACTACTAAGTATTTATAAGGTTGTAAATGTATTACTTTGTAAAAGGACCTAAATAAATATTATTATTATTATTATAGTGGTGCAAGTGGGCCGCAATGTGGAATAGTCCACCTCAGCTATGTTGTCAAAGAATAAAAAAACTTGTGGGTTCGGGGGACCCACGGCAGGATCAAAATTCAAAATGAAAATCCAAGATGGCGGCTACGAAAATTTGAAAATATTCACAGCCGCCATATTGAATCTTCATTTTGACCTCAATATCAGCTTCAGCACCCTCGAAAACTCTCTCTCTGACTCTCTATTATATTATTATGTTATTCGCATAACGCTCTTTTGTTACGTGACGATTTCTCCCAGTTTAGTCCTACCGCAAGCTCCGTTAAAGAACTTCGTTCTAAAAAAGACAAGCGTTTGTACATTCCACTTACAAGTACAGAAAGAAGTGTAAATAAACTCCAAAATATATATATCTAAAATATATGTATGTGCTGCTATTGGTTGGCTGTAAGCGGGGATCTCAGGAAGATATCTGTCGAGACTGATGTGGGACCATCTAAGATCGTATAATAATATAATAATAATATCCTTGGACATTTCACACAGCGCCATCTAGTCCCAAGCTAAGCAACCTAATGCTTGTGTTATGGTAACAAGATGGCTGATAAACTACTTATATACATTTTTTTTTTGTAAATACATACATATTATAGATAGAAAAACACCCAGACTCGGAACAAATACATGTAGGTCATACAAATATTTGTTCCGTGCGGGAATCGAACCCGCGACACACAGCGCAGCAGTCAATCGCTTAACCACTGCGCCAACCGTGCCGTCCCGTATACAGCCACCTTTAACCCATCTGCCTTCAAAGCCAGATGAACAGTGCACTTCTGGGCAAGCCCGTTCCATCATATACCCCACTCATCGCTTGCCATCAGGCGTGATCGAGGTCAAGAGCGGGAAGTTTAAGCAACAAAAAAAAAAAAAAATATGGTATTCTCTCGTCACTGCCTGCCATCACCTTTTTTTTTGCGTTTTTTTTTGTATTTTGTGTTTCTCATATCGGAAGCCAAAGAGACGTTTTGGTCGCTAGGCATGTAATTGGTAGGATCGGTCACGGTTCGAACCCCGACCTCTCGTTCAGCGCCCTGGCTACATGCCTATCGTTCCCAGACCCTTGTCATATTACGATGATTTATTTGTACATCTTGTAGTTTTTCTGTAGTGTTACGATAAAAGTGGTAACCATTGTTATAGGCAGACAAATTCAATTTACAGATACGCTTGTAAAAATGTTTATGAGAACATTTTGCTACAAACGCACGTTTTTTGTAAATATTAAACCTACTTATAATTTTCAAGCTTTGCCTAAATTGTCGAAGCTTATTTAGAACCGATAAATTAATTCATCGACACGACAAAGAAGATTGATTTGTCCAAATGACAAGATTTCATAACTTTCCGATGTTATATTCTCAGGCATTTATTACTATAAAAAATAATGGATAAAAATCAAAATCAAAAGTCATTTATTCAAATTAGGCTGAGAATCAGCACTTTTCGAACGTCAAAATTACAAAAGACAGGCCCCCAAAAACGCCCGCCCTTCACACACATATTTGCTTTCATATTGAATCTCAGAAAGGACAAAAACGTACAAAGAGCGAATCACGAACTATTCAAACATGCTAGCAGTAAACCTGATGAATACCCAAACTCAGCTGTGGGAACATTATAAGCTGATTATGCAAACAGTCGCTAGAAGACTAAACAGAAAAATTCTTCAAGACCTTACTTAAGAGCCTATAAGTATAAACGGAGCAGTCAATGGACAGCTTCCGTACAAACCCGTTAATAATACCAAACATATGGCTATAGCTATTGAATATCTGCAAGAATGATAGACTAAAATAAAAATACTTAAAAAAAAAAATGCTTGCGGCATTACATAAACCAACAGCCGTTTGCAAACAGACGACGCCTTTTGTATGATGACGAATCATACCATCTGCTTTTATTTTTATTTTACATTCACCCACCTTGCACAGAATTTTATAAGCCCCGTTACGACACGACACGATGACGTGATGTTTGAGTTAGCTTTAAGATATGTTGAGTTACAAACCCTTAGCTTTCGCATTATTTGAAGCCCATTTTATCTTATTCAATGTCAAACTGCCTAGGCAACCTATTATTCATTTGACATGTCTATTTATGCAAAACTATAATTTATCGTGCAACTCGTCCTCAAGTTTCGCACACACCATCCATCTTTATTTCTCTATGATAGGATCAAGACATGAAAACCATTAGTTTTCATGTTTAATGCCTACATAAGTTCAGGTAAGACCAACGTCTGTATGGTTTATAATTACTGGTAACTAGCGACTGGCCCATGTTCCGCACGGTTGTTATGACTTGACAAAATATGAAGATTTATTTGTTATGTCTAAGATAAATATGAATGAATTATACACACAAACCTTTGGGAATAAATGATCTATGTGATGGTGGAAACTGCATCAAAATCTGTTGTGTAGCTTAGACGAACGACGGTCACACAGAGCACACAGAGAGACACGATAAGCGACTTTAACTTATAAGTAATAATCGGCAAAAAATGTCTAAGCTAGGGGATCATGTGCTGAATTCATGGTTACAGTTTGCGTGTCGATGTCCCTGTTTAATAAGGGAGGGCAAAGACTCATAGAGCATAAAAAAATTCGTCAGTATCACTGTCGACAAGAAAAGTGCCCAAAAGGCTGGCAGCATTGTCACGTTATGGCGATGCCGATTTTTTGGCCAACAATTAGGCCAGCTCACGTCACGTGTAGAGCCAATGAACCGCTTAGCGATATCACTAAGCACTCAGACCCCATGGCCCTAGTGTTTCAACTCCAAACGGCTCGAACATATAACTCCCAATAAGATTGGAATATATTTGAATAAGTTTGTAGGCAAATATAACTACTTCTCTAGCTTCTCTAAGTAATTGAGTTTTCAAAAAAAAAACGATTAGCTACCGTCTTCATCGACCACCTCACTTATTAGCCAGTGAAATCTTGAAAAATAACAAAAGTAACTGTTACAATTTATTTTTACTGGATTCAATTTATTTCGAGCTTAGTGACACATACAAATCGTAGTTTTTTGTTGGCTGTAACTTACGTCATTTAGTTCATCCGCAATCTGGCCGCGTTTACATCGTCTCGAGACTGGGGAGCAGCTGAGACTCGAAGAATATTGGATTTGGCATTATAAATGTATAAGGATCATTCACCCAACGTCTGGTAAAACGGCAAAATATTGTTAGAATTTCCTGTAGTAAGCCGCCGTTTCTTAGCAAAGCAAATTAATCTGTATTAATTAGTTCCTCTCAATTCTTACAGCTCAGAGGGATTTATTGAATCCTATCACGTTTGTAATATCCATCTGGATCTTAAGAAAAAACAAATGAAAAATTGGAAGCTCCCGCAGACAGGCGCGACGCGATTCTGGTAGAACTACCATGAAGTTTTCATAGAAATTCTTCTCCTGTTCACATTCATACTCCCATTTACCTTTGACCATAAAGTGTCCCGATTCATTACGTGACGGTGTGACGCGAGGTCGTACCTTAAAATGGCCCACTTTGTCACACAATCTACGTAGTGTCGAACACAATATTTCAACTGTCAATATATTTGTCGGTAGACAGGAATATATCGGTATATTCGACACTCCACTATTAATTCAAGCAAATGATTGCCGCCATTTTGATTTTTATTATTGATCCCGCCTTTTTACATTTTTTCGTCATTTCGTTTGCGATTGCAGGACTTTTTAAAATAAGATTTTATTTAAAGAAGGCTTTCTGTGGATTTTTCTGAGTTGAGTGAAAGAGTCTAGTTTCTTTATCGTATAAAGATTTCTAAGTGAATCACGCACTCAGAAGCTTTTTGTCCCAATAAAATCTTTAAATCAACTTGATATATTAAAACAACGTAGATAGTAGGTACGTAAAGTACGAAGTTTTACTTCGATGGTCCTAGTTTATCACCTGTGACTTCAAGTGACAGCTTGTGACCAGAACCCAGCAATGCATAAATATGTAAGCTGTCATGCCCTTTATGCCTGGAGGCTTTTATTTAGGTAGTAAATTTTTATTTACATTTTAATTTTAACTAATTATTTTTTAGCTTGAGTACGTATAGTTTTTATTATATTTGTTGGTATTTTGGCGTGGCTAGCTGACATATGGCAAATAATTTAATTTTATGTTCTGTGCCTTGTAATGTTAATTACATAACACCTAGTATTGTATACAATCAAGTATCAAGTATTTTCTAACTGAACAGACAGCTGTGCTACTGAGGAGTTTGTTGCGCCACTTCTTCTTGCCAGCGATAGCACTAGGAAGTGGTGAAGGGTGGGTGTTTTTGGGGGACTGTCTTTTGTAATTTTGAAGTTCGAAAAGTGCTGATTCTCAGCCTAGTTTGAATAAATGACTTTTGATTTTGATAGATTTTGATTTTGAAGGTACTCGTATTGCTTATTTTTTTTTTTTTAAAGAAATCTATTTCAAGATTATAGGTATCCTTAAAAAATAATAAAGAAAGTCAACGATAGAATTTCTTAGTTTTTATAGTTACTTATATTTTTTTTTATAAATGCCTAACTACATAGTTTAAAATATTTCCGTCAAGCTATTTCATAACGGAAAATGAAAACTTCATCCGTGAAGATTAGATAGCCATCGGCTATATCTGTAAAACTTTAGAGTACGTATCTGCAATCGTCTGTACTGTAACTTAGGAAAAAGGTTACCGTGAATCCACATATTATGTCGAGTAAGGAAAAAGGTATTATGCTCTCTCCAAAGTACTACACACATTGTGAACGAGTGCAAAGGATAAAGGATTGAGGAAAACATGCAACTCTTAGACTCGAGACAGTTATTACACATACGTACATAAATTCACGCCATCTACTCATGGAAGTAGGCAGAATCTACAGAACGGCACCTGCTACGATCCTAACATATTCCTTTCTAGTTACAGTTATATTAGTTACAAAATAAGCGTTATACGTACGTATTTTTATTGTTCAATAGCAATGATTCAGTTTCATGTTTAAGATTCAATCAATCAATCGATTCACTGGAACTCACCTTTACAATAGGTACTACTAATATTATAAATGTGAAAATTTGTATGTTTATTTCCCAATCATGCAAAAACGGCAACACATATTTGTTTACTCATATAACTTGGATTAACACGTTTATGATTCTTTTTGTTGTGATATATTTATGTATATCCTACGAGATCGAGTTTTATGCGGGTGAAACCGCGGGGCACTGCTAGTAAGTAATAATTGTACCTATAACAATATAAATGCAAGAAAGAAATAAACTTCTTATTTCATAGAAAATCTCTCTCTCTCTGTTTATACCCTTCCACCACCTACCTCCAACCCAAGCAGCCCGCGGTGTGTCGGAGACTGAAGCTCCTACGGCATGTGCAGTGTTTATTAGCATGTATTTGTTTCACTTGGAGGTGACATCGAGGTAGTGAGCTAAACCGCGATCGCATGTAATTACTTTTACAAGTTTAGTATACAGGATAATTTTTTATTCAGTGCGTAAATTTTTACAGGGTGTTCTACCCATGAATATGAACAACATTCACTATGGGACCATCTCTGAAATCACGAAAAAAAAATCAGCAGATTCATACATTTTGGTCGAGTAGGTATTGAACTTTTGTAAGAAACAGCTGATTTTTTTTTGTGATTTCAGAGATGGTCCCATAGTGAAAGTTGTTCATATTCATGGGTAGAACACCCTGTGAAAATTTACGCACTGAATAAAAATTTATCCTGTATAGTAGAGAAATTAATGGCCGGTTTAGACAAAATGACACAGAGATTATAATGCGAACGTTACTTGCCCCATTTTGATGTCCTGCATGCACATGTAGTGCCAGTAAGTACGTAGTACAGTAGTAGGTAGTACGTTACAGGAAATGATGGACGATACTGATGGCGCCAATCTCGAAGCTAAGTCAAAGTGAAATCATTTATTTCAAAAAGGCACTTTTGAACGTTAACATTTACAAAAAAATAGAATTGATTCTAGTCGCCCCTTCCAAAAGGTAGTTTCGTATGCAGAAGGATGGGCAAGAAACTCCACCATCACTTTTTAAAATGTTTTAACTTTTAGATTGCCATCGTCACGTTAAGATGAAGCAGCTAAAGTAGTGTCCCTAAATTCAATTTGTAAATTCTAAACTTTCTTATCTTCAATAGGAGTTGAAGAAATATTTATTTGATTCGACATCTGCAGAAGAATGGCGTCCTTGGAACAACTTCCGCGTCCAATTTTTCTCTTAAAACCTTTCAACAAGTTTACACAATCGATACGCAGAACCAAGTTTTGACAGCCAACGGCTCTTAGTTACTTTGATGACACCACTGTAGGTAGATACTCAACATTGATATCTTAAGAAGATTCTAATAAAGTCACCTACTTTTTGGGAAATATTTACATACTGAGAATTGGCCCTTTAAAAACTTATTGAACTGCATAATGATAAACATTAAAAAAAAATCTCTATTGCGCTACATCCAAGTTGGTCGCAATTAATTGGCTAGTTAGTATGTTTAGGACCCCAAAATAGGAATTATTTGTGGTTATCCATAGGGCACTGGTTCAAATCCGGCTCGAAGCACCATGTCTAGGCCCAGGTCGAAGTAAAGCAAGAGGACTGTATTATATGAACGTTTATTTGGTGGTTCACAATTATAGCAACCTAAGTACTTTAATCATAAGGTATGTCCGAGTGCGCTCGTGTCGGACGATGCACTGCCGCGATATTGATACCTCCCGGTCTGCCGTGCCGAGTCGCTCGTTGACGACGACTTAGTGTATTCATTGGATGAACACAGAGGCGCAATCATTATTATAAATGTATTACAGTGTTCAATACTATTTTTAGGAGCGCAAATCGGGAACTATTAGAGGTTCTATCTATTAAATACATATTGAAGCTGAATATACTTTTTGAAGCTGGGGTTTTAAATGTAAAGTAATAATAATAATATAATAATATCCCTGGACATTTCACACAGCGCCATCTAGTCCCAAGCTAAGCAACCTAATGCTTGTGTTATGGTAACAAGATGGCTGATAAACTACTTATATACATTTTTTTTTTTGTAAAGACATACATATTATAAATAGAAAAACACCCAGACTCGGAACAAATACATGTAGGACTTACAAATATTTGTTCTGTGCGGGAATCGAACCCGCGACACGCAGGTGTTAGAAAAAGAAGTGTTTAATAATTGTTCGTGAACCCAAATTAAAACCGTTATACCGTTTACAGTGTTATACTTTTACAGTTGTATAAATTGACTGTAACATGATCAATTGAAGTAGTATGTCAATTCGATAAACATTAAATTTTCCTGAAATCCTTCACATAATTCCAGCAACCTTTGCCTCTTCAATCGTAGTAATTAGTTCTATACTTTGTGGTGAATATACTCTATCGATAGGCATTCTCATTTATTGCATACCTCAATCGAATCTGTCTATAATAGTCTTTTCTTAACTATTTGGGGTCGATTTCTAGTCTAACCAGATGCAGCTGAATACCAGTATTTTACATGGAGCAACCTTTTCCTTTACGTTTCCGACCACAAAATCTCAACTGGTTGCCAGACTTTTGGGGCACTGACTATTATCAACGACTGTCAAAGATCTGCGAATGACAGCCAGGATCTACGGCTTTGTGAGGCACGAAGTCACCAGAGTCGAGTCTCCCTATTTAATGTGTGGTCACTCATCAACGACCACGGAAAACATAGCTTAACTTTCGACTCGTGTGGCTGTTATCATTTAACCACGAGCCCTCATTTATTGCGGTAGGTATGCAATAAATCAGGAGCAAACAAAACATTAATCGTGGGAACGTATTAATCGCTACTTAATTTGTTTGATACACCTACTCGGCATTTAATTTTAATTAACTTAAATTAAAAGCACATAGTAAATGCCATTAAATATTGAAATAGTAATAGTTGCATATTGCTTTAATAAACTAATTCAACCAACTTTTAAATCACAAACTTTTAGAATTTTAATTAATTAAACACTTGTTTTAGCATATTTAAATTTTCTATTGCTAGTCTACCAAATATAAATACCTATCTGTGAAGTATTGTTAAGTATCAATAGCTAACAATTCAAGAAACTAAGACTGCTCAAACTACATAGAATAAGTACTATATTTCCAGAAGTTACCAGCTGTTGTTAAAGTTGGTGGTTTAATGTACAGTCAAGAACAATGTGGATTGTTTGGGTTTAGGGCATGCAAATTAATTTTACATGAATTACTAATAGGTGTTTACTTTAGTAAAATTAGTTAAACGTTAGCTACATTTCACACACACGTTGGTTTGAAAAAATCAAAATAATAATTTTATAACATAAGTATTGATTAATGTTGAAATTATACATAAGGGTTATTTTATATAAATAGGTATAAAACAGAACATTTTGAACACGTGTTTTCCAAATAAAATATAAAACAAGATTCACCTTTCATATTACTGTTGACAATGGACACGACGGGCTGGCACGCCAGTACGCGCCCATTACCGGATATCTGCTAATTAATTACGTCACGTCCAAGCCCAGCTTTATTAATTAGGACACCCGAGCTCACTTGGTACGGTCAGCAACAAAAGTCGGTTAACAGTTTAGTTGTTTAAATCCTAATTATTAAGCAAAATATTCTTAAAAAAACATATAGTAATAGAATATTTAAGAATAATTAACTCTTTGCTATTACATAAAATAGAGAAAACCAATGTATCGCATCATTTTGTATCAATTTAGATGATTTGTAAAAGTAACAGTGTTAATTGACTTTTGTTGCTGACTACTAGCCACGTTATTGATAACTTGTTATGTTAATGTTTATAATGCCGCAAGCCACAAATGTATCGATAATAGTCCCGTTGAGTTTCAGTTGATTTATGATCTAATCCTGTTAATCTGGTCTAATCGTGAAACCAAGTCAGCTGCCAAGAGTGTCCATCCTGTACATCACTTCAAGCTCACTTCACCTAAGTTTTCAAGTACAGACTATGTAGATCGGCTGACTTAGATATTAAATTCCCACATTACATTAATTTATGAAATCTTTGTAATTGTCAAAGTTATTCAGAATTTATTCCAGGTGAGGCCTACATCACCTGATGTACATAGTTAGGTAGGCGTATTAGACTTATCTAATACCTATCTTACTATGTACATCAGTTCTTATTTTAAACCTAACATTTTGAGGCTCAATAGTCTACCCACATTTCGACCACATTAAAGGGTCTATTATTTCGGAGCTGATTATTTTTATAAGACCTCCGTCACAAATTAAAAAGTTGCGGAAGCAGAGGTAGGAATTCTTGCAGAGGTGTAAGCGAAGTTCCTTTACAGCCCCATTATTCACTATCAATTTAGTAGCATTTCTCGGCTTTGTTATGAAACGT
The DNA here is from genome assembly GCA_951799955.1 of Apamea anceps. Lineage (NCBI taxonomy): Eukaryota > Metazoa > Arthropoda > Insecta > Lepidoptera > Noctuidae > Apamea > Apamea anceps. The sequence goes on along the minus strand of OX637504.1, from coordinate 5,484,524 downwards.
GACAAGCTGTTAAATAATAGTTCGTTCCCAAAGGGCTCACTTGATGCAAAGTGCACTGCGAGAGACATTTCATTTCGTATCTCTACAGGTTCATCTCGACTGTCCAAATTAATGGTTTTGCAAAATTTATTTATTTTATTTATTGATTTATTTCAGGCGACGCAGGCCCATAGATATATACCTTAACCTAAACATACATATTTTACTATAAAATAGTACTTCTAGTGAAGTAAATAAAAAATATGTAAGTAGTTCTTGTGCTGTTCTGTGGTACTTGTCCGCGGAAGCGACGGAACACCACATCCTGCGGCCAGAAGTCTTCATCCATGACGACGGGCAGATAACAATTCGGTACACGCACCACAAACGCCTTGAAGTTGACGTTGCGGTGCGACTCCAGTAACTGCACCCTCGGCGAGTACCTCGTTTTCTGGCGCACGTACTCCACGATGTCCTCCGCCTTAGTGGTGTAGTGTAGGCGGGAGATGTACACCGGTGTGTTCGGCTTTGCGGCACGCAAACTGACTTCAGGCTCCGTAGGAGCTTTGCCGCAGCGGTTCTTGTTCATTCGCGATCGGCGCTTCCTCCTTTGCACCGTCACGAAACCCTCATCATCAGCCCTATTCGGTGCCTTCTCTGGCATAAGTAGGCTTCATACTTGGATCACCTAGGGTACTCGCGGTGACGCTAGCGGATTCCTTTTAATGCATGGATTCATTTTAAATTAAATGCGGGTCTTGTTTTAATCAAGCGTGGCAACGGTATTTGTCAGTATTAGGTACCTATCTTAACATATGTTAGAGTTCTTTAGTTTCTACTTAACCTCATGGGAACAAGCCGTGACAATATTGACTGTATTTTATTATTTTCAGGTAATATTCAAGTTTTTATAGTGTCAAATGATTTTAAAACTAAAAAGGATGACACGGATATCGATGCACACCCTGTTACCATGGGTTTAGTACATGATTCTGAACCCTCATGCGTTGTAAGATTTTGCTGGTTATTAAAAAAAAAATTTGCTGTTCCATACAATTTGACCGCGCACTTTCTTCGGAATCAGCAATTTTTTTTTTACTAACAAAATATTTAAACGTGAGCGATTTCAGAATCATGTACTGAATCCATGGTGGTGCGTCGATGTCCCTGCCACCCTGTACAGTTTCTATGCCTTCTACTATATTATTTTGATGTCAGCATAAAATAACCAGGCGAAAAACAAAAAAAAAAAACACAAATCAAAAACAAATACAAATAGTGCACAAAAATCGGCACCACATGCCTTACAAAGGTACAGCGACCTTTTTATTTTCCTTATTTAGGCCACGAAGCGATCCTATTCCGTTACAAAAGACACCTGTCTCACCTTTTGAAGCCGGCAACCGATCTTTCACTTACAGTGTACTGGAGTCCCTTAGGCCAAAGACACACAGGCAGAAGCTTCACTTGATGTGTAGCGTAGCTCGAACCGTGCCTTTTGGCTTGCTGAAGTAGATACTGGACACAGAATACGAAATCGCTGCACCAGCAGTAACGAGAGACGGAAGTACTCTACACCACAGATTACTTTAAGTTTTGTCTCTCTTTCTCCATTAATCCATCCAAAGGATGTCTTTAAAAGTTAGCTTTTAGTGATAAGACCGCCCTTTGTCACCCATTGTAAAATGTCTACATTTATATCTGTAATTTTTATGTTGTGCATAATGTAGTAAATAAATTAGTTAGTATATAAATTATGTTAGTAACCAAAGAATAAAATACATGCCACAATTATAATACTATTATAACTAAATTGAATAATTGAAGTACTTATGAGTAAGTTATGAATTTATGTTACAAAAAAAAATAAATAAAAAAAATGAATGAATGAATTTATGTTACAAAAATTCATAACTTAAAATGCAAAACATCTATTAAAGCTAAGCAGTAAGCGGAGCTCCTGCCTGCATGTGTGTTTACGGCCTTACAGTGTACTGGGGTCCCCCAAATAAATTAATTCTAGTAGGAATGTGAGAAGCTGGGATTTGTCACTTTTTACTGATAAATTACTCGTTGGGTTTCGAGCGATCCGTCGCGAGAACTGTCTGCCTGCGACAAGATTGTGTATGGGTTAAGGAACATTGTCTTGTTTCGGGTTACTTGAATCGTTTACAAGTTTGTCTAATACTTTTCCTTACGCCTATGTATTATTCAGATAAAGTGATGTTAAAAAAGATGCGATATTTTTTTGAAGGTTTTGTGTAGGTAGTATCAATTAATATGTTCGTGTTGGGTCGGTTTAGGTGCAAGTCGAAAACTTGAAAAATACCTTTTTGGGACATACATACTCGTGTACTTTTTAAGTTTAACACAGAGATCGCTGACTTGACTGACACTCAGGACGGATTTCACCATTGAAATTGAACGCAATTAGCTCATCTAAACCACGTTCAAAAGCTGTCAGTGTCACCATTGTTGTTTTTTTTTGACACTGAAAGCTCTTGAACGCACTTTACTGACCTAATATTACTTTTATCCTTTCATAAATTCAATTTGAAAATAGGTATTTTTTTTATTTTGTGCTTTATGGTGCGGCCGACGAGAGAATGCCTTCTTGACACCTGTCAGTTTCATACAAACGAATACGTGTTTTGCGAATTTGATGTTTATTAGCTACCTACTAGAATTGTCGCCCTGTCAGGGTGTTTGACGAGTTATGGTTTACAAAATTATTGTCAGTTAACTTTGACACTCCAGGTTGGAAAACATTTTATTTTTTTATTTTTTTTATAACTGGTATACCTTTGGCCTCTCGCCCGATACCAGGTTATCGTTGAGTTTCGGGACATCCTGTATATGGAACTATGAATACACAGTAAGGTAAAAACCTAATTGTGGACACGAAGAACAAATCTGTTTTATTTTTCAGACAATCCCTAAAAAAAGTACAGACGCCAGCACATCAAGCTACTACAATCTGTCAGATTTCTTTAATAGATTTTCAACTTTATCGCCAAAGTATTAAGGTTCAAGGTTGATTGGGAAAATTTGACAGTTTCGGGTAGCTTGACCTGCTGGCGTCTGTACATATCAAACGTTGTGTTTGTTTATTTATTTGCTCTCATGCATATATGGCACATTTTGCATAAGATTGATGCAAATAAATATATTCAAATAAATAAATAAAACACAACGTTGGTTTGCTGTTGAGTTAGAGGTCATTGACCCCAGCAACTAAATTGCGTAACACACTTTCAATCACAATCTGAATCATTTTTCATTGCTAATCCATTGCTTCATATGTTAGAAAAATTTGTCTGCTCAACAACGTAAATAACGCAATGAATGTTGTCGAACTGTCAAAATTAAAGCCATTGCTACTGTTACCTAGTATGTTACGCAATTACCCCGCAGGTTAGGATATTTTTCCAGCACTTCTTCTGTTGAAAATCCAAAACAGTGTGTTTTTTGACGCTCTGTTGGATTCTCAACGGTCGGCTCAACATCGAGAGTTGAAAATCGAGTGCGCGATAAAATCCCGCCGCGATATTTTTACGTTCGTGCGAGCGTCGGCTCTCAGGCTAGGTGGAGCGACGATCTTCGCAAGATGGCTGGTAGCAGCTGAATGAGAGTTTCAGAAAATCGACTTGAATGGCGTGCAATAGGAGAGGCCTATGTCCAGCAGTGGACTGCTATACGCTGATGATGATGATGGAGCATCGGCTAACATAAATTGCGTCAAACTTAACAAATTCACCTGAAAAAAAAACAAATAAATAAGCAACACCAGGAACAATATTCCTCAATCTGTTCCTAACTTCGTTCATAAAGGACGTGAAGTTCTTCACATTCCGGTCACGATGTCAATCGACTATTGTTACGGACGCTAATTATTATGATTAGGGGTATATTGTCGATATTAGTTTCATCGTATTGTTGCGAAGGTATAATTAAAACGGTAACAGGGATCAGGATAGTCATGTCTAGTCGTACTGTAACAGTTATAATAATAATAATAATCATTTATTTGCAGACGTTTAAGTCCATAGAATTAGATTAATAAAATATTGACATCAAAACATATTCATCAATATCATATTCATAATTGTTATGGTAGTATATTTTATTCGTCAACGTCGGCTGTCGCTGAAAACTATCGCTGGGGTTTTGTCCCGCATAGGGTCTTAGCAATATGCTGAGCGATGGCCATTTTGCGTAGGTTTGATGCATATTTTTTTGTGTTTGTGTTCTTTCTCTGTGTCATGTTTTTAAATTTTACAAAAGAAAGGAGAAAAACCTTCTTTTTCATCTTTCTATTGGAAAATTTGTGTGAAAATATTTTCAATATTTGCCTTCTTAAAATAAAAATTAAGTCATTTATCAACCTAGGCTAAGAAACAGCACTTTTCGAATGTCAAAATTACTTATGATAGTCCAAAAAGAACCATCTGCCGATCTATTTTGTAAAAATATCACTGTGAAACCTTAGGGGAAGTAAGCTGTCAATAGTTTCAATCCCTAGAGTAAATTTTTACAGAACAGACCGGCTGTTGGTCCTTTTGCTCATTGAATTTTACTAAAACTGGTAGGTACAAGTTTTAAGGTCCCTATAGTTCGGTGGTGTGTAATTTTATCTCTATTTGTCAAATTCAAACTCAAAGGATTTATTTCAATTAAACCAGTTACAGGCACCTTTGAATTGTCAAAGAGTCGGTCAGTTAGTCAGAAAGTTGAAGCTAGTCGCCTATTCCAAAACACAGATCTCTAAGGAGAAGAACGGGCAAGAAACTCCAAGATTAATCTTTTAAATCAGGATATTCAAAATCTTGGGTACATATTGTATTTGTAGTATCAAAATATCGCGCATTATAAATACGAAGTTATTTTGCCTGTCTGTCTGTTATCCATTCACGTACTTTGATGAAATTTTCGTACGAAGGTAGACCATGACCTGGGTTAGGACATAACATAGATTAGTTTTTATCTCGGTAGTACGTACCCGTGGAACTTTTCCGACCTCCAAGCTGGCTAAGCCGGGACAAAGCTAGTAATAACAGAGGGGCAATTCTCGTAATTTTTTAGAATGTTCGCAGTTTGAAGGACTTTTCTCGTAATTTAAAACGTTCAAAATCTAGTCGCAGTGTCATCTCGGCGACAAACAAATGTCAAAAACTTGTAAAAATGTAGGGAAATTTGAGGTATTGTTGACAGATTGAGACTGTGAACTTTCTTAAAATTACGAGAATTGCCCCTCTGATGAGACTGCGACTATATTTTGAACATTTTAAATTACGAGAATTGGCTTTCTGATCATCGCATCTGTCTACCTTTCTGAACTACATCGTGGTCGGTTTCTAGTCTAACCGGATGCAGCTGAATACTAGTATTTAACATGGAGCGCCTGCCTGCCAGTAATAACAGATAAATAACTAAAATTCCCGGCCACCGTAGGCGCGGGCTTGCGGGCGGCGAGCAATGGATAGCTCGCCGCCCGGTAAGGACCAGGCCCGGGTCGACGGCGCGTTGTATTCCACGCGCGCCTCAAAGAGATGTCAGAACGAACTGACAAGGTCCGCTAGGGCCGATGTCTGCCAGGGCCGCGGGTTGTTCGAAAGAGATACCGTGGCCCCGGGTACAGGCAATTGAAGGAACACGGGTGGGTTTTAGTCAGTAAAAGTCTGACTAGTTTCCCGCTCCGCCCAGAGCGGGAAAGGTCATATGATGATTTCCCACCCAAAAAAAGAAAAGGGTTACTCACTACCTTGTCTGCATAGTGCATAGTGTACTTATAGGGGTAGAAACACTATCTGAATACGAAACAAATCACGCTTGGAAAGTTGAATTCACTTCCAACCTTACATTGGTTTTCAGCCAAGCTCGAGCACCAAAAACCACAGCTAAGTATATTAATCCGGCTGCAATCTAAAATGTTTAAGTAGTTTAGTATGGCTGCACGCTTTTCTTCTACCAGCTATTTGCTGGCTTAAACATTTTACAAAACAAGATTTATATTTAGAACCAGTTTTAAACCATCGGACTAATTTTGAATCTCGAACTTTATATCGACAAGTCCTAAATACAAAAACTGTTTTTGAGCCTGAGTATTACCCCGTGTCCTAACCGAAAGCGTCCGCTGCGGGACTACGCGATCGACGCGAAGACCGTTTGCTTGAATTATGATCAAAACATAGAAACGCGACTTAATTGATCGCACGAATTCACACCTACGTCATATTCATAATACAAAACAGCGCGACGATCGCGTACTGACGCAGCAACTGCTTTCGTTTAGGACGCGGCCTAAGTTGTCAATTTTGTATTTAAAATTTTATCCTATTCAGAATAAGGTTCAAAATATAAAAACTGGCTGGAAGTTTTAAGCTTGGATCAAAGTCAGAACTCGTTTTGTAATATCACGGCAAGTATTTCTCTTAAACATTGTACGGTTAAGACGATCGAGGGTCAAAAGCCGAAGTTCCTACATAGTTCGTAAAATGAGCACTTGGAAACTAGTCACGCAATCTTTGAAGGCTTCAATAGAGGTGAACATTCTCACGCCCACAGCTTTTAGGCTGCGATTTAATGATAGATGAAGACCTCGGACAAAAAACTAGGTATAAAATTCCTAGTCGTAATGTCTAAATTCCAGAACGAAATAGCTGAAATTTATGATATATAACCCCTTTTTTTTATTTATGATATTTTCCCCAATATATAACCAAAGAATAGGTTGAATCTCAAATAAATGCTTCAATTATTTAATCAGTATTTATTTTATAGCGACCAAAACAATGTGCGTGTGACATGACATAATTATGTAGTAATGTAAATTAGAGAGAGAGAGAAAAAGATAAGAGTGAGTGAGTAAGGTAATTTTATGGATGTGTTCCAGATCTCTCAGAATAATTTAACAATAATACATCCGGAAATGTTTTTTTCGTTATAACATGAACCTGTGCAATAATATCCTGAACGTGTATCTGAAACTGCTAGAAACAATAGTCATCAATTAATAAAACCGCATTTCTGTTCTTTCAAACAACTTTACAACGGTAAGCTACGTCGGTGTATTGTTTTCATGCTAACTGAAAGTCTGAAAGGTGTACAAGGATATAAACTATTATGTTTTCATAACATTTTACACTTGAGGTGCAATTTAAGAGCGTCCACGACTGAAGATACTGATAATACATTAGTCCAGTGAAGTTCTTGCTGTCAAAGCGCTAACCTAGCTGACAAGCTAATCTTTGAAGAACTTTAGCTAGTAGTCGTTTAAGTCGTGCTCAAAAAAGCACAGTAGGTAAATCAGGATTGGCTGTTTAACTACACAGGTAATTCTGATTTTATGTATTCTTCTCACATGTGCACTTATGCATTTTGTTTACCCTTTATGTTGCATTTTAATAAATAAATGCAGCCCAAATTGGGAAAATCTTCTGTTATTAGGGGCTGATTTTTCAATCATCTGATCACGGAATAATGTTTAAATTTTGACATTTAATTCATACAAAAACTGTCAAACGTCAATTTTATTCCTCGAATAAAAGTTATCTGGCGATGGAAAAATCAGCCCTAAGTATATTTACTACTATCCGCACGCCGTGGTTTCACCCGCAGAAGTCTCGATGCCTTGGGAATATCGGGATAAAAATCATTCTATGTCCTAATCCAGGTCATGTCGTTCAGCCGTTTTCGCGTGAAAGCGTAAAAAACAAAAATACAAAAAATCTAATATTTTCTCTTTATAATATTAAGTTTATATTACATAATTATAAGTATCCAGCATCTATAGGTGAAGTATGGTTTACCGTGAAAAGAAAAATGTTATTCTGCGAATATTTTCCTAGAATGGTCTGGACCTTGTTAGAAAAATACAAGTACATATAACAAGACTCAACCTAATTAAGTAGGCATCTGGCGTTTATATCTAACAAGAAGAAAGAATTCTAGTAATTTCTAGGCAGAACTCATTTGTAGAAGCTGCCTTCTAAATGTAAGAATGTAACTGCTGATAAAATTATATGTAATCATATCACAAAATCACATGTTACGAGTATTATGAATTTAGTAAAAGTTTTAGTATGTAATCTTAGAGATTTTTTGAACTTTCAGTTAAATAAAAATTCATCAAAAGTGGTGTCAAAAGTGTTCACAAACGCATTCGAATTTATTGTTTTACTAACAAGTATAATATGCCCTTATCCCAATTTTTTAGGGATCTGCGCAACATGTCTTTTTCTTCCACACTTCTCTATTAGTCGTCATCTCGGTAGTCACCCCTTTTCTAACCATATCATCATTCACACAGTCTATCCATCGTTTCTTTGGTCTTCCCCTACTTGTATAGCCATCGAAATTCATACTCAAAACTGTTGAAATTCACTCATTACATAATATTAGATTTAATTTAACTAACGAGCAGAAGGCAGCAAATCTTTTGGAATCTTACGGGAATCAGAAATAAGTATTATTTGACGGCAACATACAAATTTACGCGTTTGGTTCCTTAATATGGATCTAGGGTCTAATTCCAAGTTGGAGTAAATATATAGTAGAGCTTGCTACAGTTTATGACAAAGTCTAGCGAATAATGAAAAAGTTAAATATCATTACATTTCCCCTTTTACCTAATATTGGGATAACCATTTTATTTAACTGACATGAATTAATCACTGTTTTTCTGTTTTTCGGGTCACATATAATTAAGATTGATGTAACACAGACGCCTTTTTTGACTCGTAGAATGGCATCCTCGGATTTATTACCACTTGTCAGATTGCTAAATTGAGCGGCATATACATGAAATGTATACGTAGGTATACATTTCTGTAATAAAGATTTATGTTAATCATCCTCCATGTCGATTTGTATTTAAGCGTTAGAGATGTTGCCTGTCTCTGATTGATTGGTGCATTATTTTTATTTTTTTTTAAATAAAACGTTGCCCCACACTAGGAATTTCTCTTGTATCGTGGGTGCGTTTACAAACATTTAAACTCACACACACAAACAGCCAGACCCGTAACAAGTACTTGTAGGCCATACAAATATTTGTTCCGTGCGGGAATCGAACCCGCGACACGCAGCGCAGCAGTCAATCGCTTAACCACTGCGCCAACCGTGTCGTCAAAACATTATGCATACTGTGTCTGTTATGTATTGAAATAAGTATTGAATACAAGGTTTAGATGGACTATCATTCCCTATGGACCTTATGTAACATAATCAGCTTATAAGGTACTCACTACTGCACCTGGGGCTCTCTGTGAGTTGGAGAGTAAGTATAGGCCTTCGCCACGCGGGCCCAGAGCGGGTTGGTGGGTGTCACATGCCATTGAATTTTGGTTTCCGTATTAGAATTTAATGTCAGCGTTTCCTACACTAAATAGTCATTATAATCAGGTTCGTGTGTGACCATTACTTTACATGATGCGAACCTATGGTCTGTTCCAAAACTATCTGATTGAAATGTAAACAAATGGATCAGAAAACGTACCTGCTGTGATTCAATTCGATTTTCGTCGATTATTTTTTAATTAAAATTTTAGGTTTGATACAATTTTCAAAATGTAATTGTTGTAAAAAGTGGTGAGATATAAAAGTTGAAACCTTCTAAATGAATGCGTTACTAATTCCATTTAGTGATTTTTGAATTTAACATGAACGGGGTTTACAATTATATCAACACTTTTGGAACTGACTATGACGTTTCAACTATTCACATCGAACAAGCGTGCTTACAGTCTCTCTCTCTCTCAAATACTGGGCAATCCAATTCGTCAACAGTTGGACCATTCCGGAGTGTTACCGAACAATTGAGTGCCATCGTGTCACTTCCAGCCGCCTATGTGCGTGACGTGAGCCAATTGCAGCCACTTAAAGCGTTTGTTGCAAGCCTTTGAATTTCGAACTGGAATATTCAAACAAACCGCTTACAAGCATTTATCTACGAGTATGTTAGTGTTGGAACTGAACATAATATATTTCGGGTGGCATAAAATGTACACTGATGCAACGAAAAGTGCACAGGGAGCAGGGTTATTTGACCAGAGTTTAGGAACAGGTTTGGATATAAAATTAATTGTGATATATCAATTATGTCACTGGAGCTCATAGTAATTCACAAAGCAGTAAATTATGTCTTGAATCAAAATTTAAATAAAGCAGTATTTTTTTCAGATAGCAAAAGCGCACTCCAGCATTTCGCTCGATGCGCTCTGCTATAGCAGAGGTACATCGATAGCGTATGATACTTATTTTAAAACTTATAATTATACTTAAAAAGAATAATATAGAATGTAGATTGCAATGTGTTCCAGCACATATTGGACTAAGCGGTAACGAGGAGGCTGACCGTATACCCAAATCAGCGGTAGTGGACGGTTGTATAATTAATTATAAACCAGATTATTGGGAATATACAACTAAATTTAAATCTACATGCTTTAACTTTAACTCCTGGAAGCAACATTTTTCAAAATGTCTCTGGATAAAGGCATTTGGTACAAAAGCATTCAAGGTCAGCCATCTCGCGTTCCCTGGTTCGAGGATACTAAATTAGATAGAAATTATGTTAAATTGATATTAAGACTTTGCGGTTCTGGGCACTATCCATCCGCGAAGTTTGCATTTCTTATGGAAAAGGCCGATTTTCCTAATTGCACAGCTTGCAATCAAATCGAGGGTGTGCAACATTTGCTGATGGAGTGTGCTCGAAACGGAGCATAACGCGAGTTGTTCGTGAAGGATTTTAAAACCAAAAAAATTGGATGTAGGCATAATCCAATCCATCTTTACCATCTTCGAAGATTATCAAAAGTTGTACCATTTAATTATGGTCCTCCACGAATAACTCTAAGTCATTAACTATTAAGAATATTTATAAGCTAATACTGCTTAAGTAAGCCAATCAATGTAAAAGGGTACGATGGGGCTGACATAAGTAGGGTATTATTGGGCATTCTATGCCACTGTCGGCAAGTAGCTCGGCTAGTGCGCCTCGCTACGCGACAGTGGCATAGAATGCCCAATAATGAACGATCGACTCGACTGTAGAATAAATTACTATACTCACCTAGAGATCTTGCGAATTATACCACTGGCCGCCAGTAGCTGGGCGAGTTCGACTTGCTACATAACTGTAGCATAGAATACCGAATAATGAACGTTCGCGTCTATACCTATAACTACACTCAATCTTGCGAGTCTGTCATCGCTCTAACGATCGCTCTATCGCGAAAAAGATTGCGGTACTCTTTCAGTTTATAAATATTAATGTAACAAATACATTTACTCATTGCCAATCAGTTTGTTTCCAAGTGTAATCATGAGGTTTGTAAAGCAACCACAATCGCTGCATGTTAAAACTATCTGCGAGGATGTTTGTAAAACTAGTTTTCGTCATGGAGAATTGTTACCTAACTCAGTTCGATGTATCATTTGCGGACCATCCAATTGTGGAAAAACCAATTTATTGATTGGTCTTCTCATACACGAAAATGGATTAAGATTTGAAAATGTTTATATTTATTCGAAAACTCTGTACCAACCCAAATACATTTTTTTAGAAAATGTTTTACAACGAGTGCCAGGTATTTCACTCCAGAAATATCATGGAAATGAGGAAGTGCTAAGAGTTCAAGACGCAAAACCTAACTCTGTGATAATATTTGATGATGTTGCTTGCGAAAATCAAGATAGCATGCGTGATTATTTCGCAATGGGAAGACACAAGTTCATCGATTGTTTTTATCTAAATCAAACTTATAGTAAAATCCCTAAGCAGTTGGTAAGAGACAACGCGAACTTAATCATACTTTTTAAACAAGATGACATTAATTTGCGTCATATTTATGAAGAACATGTCAACACTGATATGACATGGATTGAATTTCGTGAAATGTGTTCAAAAATATGGAATGAGCCCTTCAATTATGTAGTAATTAATAAAGATTGTTCAAAAAATAAAGGATGTTACAGAAACAAATTTGACACATTTGTAGTCTTTGATTAAGAATATGGTTATTTAAGTCCGTTACCTTCGCGATATTATTATTCTTCAGACATCGCTTAATCAATCACTATCAGTTCGTTATTTTTCTGCAATGGAAAAATCGTTAAAAAGACAAATAGTAGCTGCCGTTGAAGCTGTTAAGAAAAAAGTACGAAAAATTAGAGATGTTGAGAATAACAATCAGCAAACACTAGAATCAGTTTTCAAGCCTGTAACAGAACCACTCAACCAGATTGCTAATCTCAGTAAACAGAATTCTTTCCTGTGTCCTGCAAAAAATGAAGAACATCCGTTTATTGATAAAACTTTGCAGAATGAAGAAGCCAATGTTAACAAAGACAATTCAGACGAACATGAATCTGATATCGAAAGTGACTCTTCATATAAATCATTAATTGAAAACAACCCAGGGCGTGACACGTCATCCTGGTCAGTATCCTCAGAAGCACTGTCAGATATTCCATTCGGTGTCAGAGTAGAGAACGGGAAATTGATGTTAGGTTCTACTCGTATAACGATCAGCGATGAATATATCACTGTAGCTGGACGCAAATACCGAAATACGCCTGGTTTGAATCAGTTGTTACTGAAGAAGAACGTAGATTTAAGCATGGTTACAGAGAGTGACATGCAGCATTATAAGTCAATGCTACTTGATACAAACGCACATCGACGAGACTATGAGCCGGATAAACCAATAAAAAGTAATAAGGGTCAAAAGTATATGCAAGTTATTAAACCTATTTTCAAACTACAAAGTACAATTCAGACCCATCAATCGAAGGGAAAAGGGCTGCCCTTGACAAAAATGTGGAAGAAAAACGTCGATCTTGTATATTGGGACGATCCAAATGAACTGGTGGATAGGTTAAAATTATTAATTGCATCTCGAGATGCTGGTAACACAGGATTAGATAATGAAATTATATCTATCATTGAAGAATTACGTGAAAGTAAAATTATAAATAAATAAAACACCTATGTATTTTAAAATGTGTGTTCATTTTATTATAAACCTCACAATACAATACACCTTAAACATGAACGTAGATAAATTCGGACATTATATTCATAAAAGAATGCGATTATCAGAGTTATTTGAGATTAATGAAAATACATTATTAAAATCAGAAAACGGAGATTTTGATTTAAAAACATCAAGACTGAGAGGAATTAAAAATCCAGTAGAAGCTGCCGATGCAGTGAACAAGGATTATGTAGATCGATTGAGTGCTAATATGATGAAAGAATTTAATACACTTATTGATAAATTGCGTTCACAAAGTATTAATGACGCACGGGAAACAGTTCAGGTCACTTTAAAAGCCGGGATACCTGAGATTGTAAGTCATTTGCAAGATAAGTTTTATACTAAAGCAGAGGTTGATAAATTACTTCAAAAAACTCAGTAATGGCAAAACAGCAAATTGTTAATGAAATACACAAAGCAGCACGAAGAAATTTCCTTAGACGTCCTGTCATTCTAAAGGGAGTCGATGACTTGTGGCAAGCTGATCTGATGGACATGCAAAACCTAAAGAAATATAATAAAGGTTACAATTATATTTTAGTAGTGATTGACTGCTTCTCAAAGTATGCTTGGACAGAGCCATTAAAAACAAAAAATAAACTTGATGTTACTCGTGCATTTCATCAAATATTGATTAACAGCAAACGCAAACCTGATAATTTACAAACGGATATGGGAACAGAGTTTTATAACAACTCATTTCAGATGCTTATGAAGTCATACAATATTAACCATTACTCATCGTTTTCTACCAAAAAAGCTTCGATTGTGGAGCGATTGATTAAAACTATTAAAAATAAATTATATAAATATTTTAGTTTGAATGGAAACTATAAATGGTTAGATTTACCGTTACAAGTTACATTAAAGACATATAACAACACAAAACATCGAACAATTGGAGTTAAACCAATCGAAGTGAATAAAGCTAATACGACAGTTATAGAAGAAAATATAAAAAAATCATTTAAACATGCACCCATTTGTAGAAAACCTAAGTTCAAAGTGGGTGATTTTGTTCGGATCAGTAAATACAAACACCAGTTTGAGAAAGGTTATACACCTAATTGGTCGACTGAAATATTTACCATAAAAAAGATTAATTTTACCATACCTGTAACATATCATTTAGAAGATCAGCGAAAGCATGCTATATTGGGAACCTTTTACGAGCAAGAACTTCAAAAATCTAACTATCCTGGTGTTTATTTGATAGAAAGAGTTTTAAAAAGAAAAGGATCACGAATCTTCGTGAAATGGTTGGGTCTAAACAATGAAGAAAACAGTTGGATTGACAAAACTGCAATCGTGGACTAAAATAATATGAATATAAACATTATTTTTGCACTATTTCCATCATTACAATTCGAGCAATGCAAGGTGGTGAACTAGTTAATACATTAATTAATAATCTACCGTTCGAACTTCATTTGCCTGGTTATAATTATTGCGGACCAGGAACCAAACTCCAGAAACGATTACAACGAGGCGATCGCGGTGTGAATAAGCTAGACGAAGCTTGTATGCATCACGACATTGCCTATGCAAACCATACAGACTTACCCAATCGCCACAAAGCCGATTTACAACTACTAAATATGGCTAAACAAAGACTTAAGTCGAAAGATGCTGGAAAAGGAGAAAAACTGAGTTCATGGATAGTGAGCAAAGTTATGAAAGCCAAACTGAAATCTGGTTCCGGCGTTAAAACGTTTAAAAGTTTCGTGTCAAAAATAAGATCAACGATCAAGAAACTGAACCCAAAGGATAGCAAAACATTAATCAACGTTGCTTACGCAGCGGCAAAAAAAATATTTCCAAAAGTCTCAAAAATTCGAGTACCGCGAGTGATACCGTTACCAAAGACAGGAGGAATTTTACCTTTAATCCCAATTTTTGCGGGTTTATCAGCTTTAGGTACTTTAGCTGGTGGTGCGGCGGGTATTGCAAAAACTGTTAACGATTACAAAGCTGGTCAGCAAAATTTGCAAGAAACAGTACGACACAATAAGGCTATGGAGTCTTTAAAGTTAGGCAAGGGTTTATACATTAAGTCACATAAAAATGGTAAAGGTTTATTTATAAAATCTTCAAAAAACTAAGAAATAAGCTACCTAATCGTCCTCTAACTAATTTAGATATCCAAAAGGATGCACGTAACATCCCCTACTTTCGAGGAGTCTACATGAAGGATCAATTACCAAGGATGCCAAAACGGATTGAATGTGGTGTCGTTAACTTGGATAATTATAAGAATATTGGGACACATTGGGTAGCTTATGTTAAAGTTAACAACTATTGTGAATATTTTGATAGCTTTGGGGATTTGAAACCTCCATTGGAACTAATGCGATATTTTAAGAAATGTAATGTTTTTTATAACTATACTAGATATCAGAAATTTAACACAGAAAACTGTGGACACTTATGTTTAGAATATCTAAGGAATTTTTGGAATAAAACGTATAAAAATTATGATTTTCTTTTATTTCAACCATTTGCAAGATGTCACTCACATTGTCAATAACTGGAAACTCTTCAACTTTATCTACGTACTATCCTAACACATTGCAACTAAATGAACAGTATGAGTGCGCCTTATTGCATTTCTCAACATTTAATTCTATTCCAAACATTGACAAAACGAATAATAAGTTCTATTATGGCTCTAACGAAGTTATTGAAATACCAGAAGGCACCTACGAATTGCAAGATATTAATGATTACTTAAAATCTAAAATTAAAGATGCATCAATCAAACTGCAGTGCAATAACAATACATTAAAAACTACTTTATTCTGTACAAAAAAAATAAATTTCAGTAAAGAAGGTACTATCAGAAATTTATTAGGTTTTAATAAGCAGATCTTGGAACCAAATAAATGGCATGTGTCACAGTTCCCAGTCAACATTTTACCTACGACAGTGATCAGGATCGAATGTGATATCGTAAGCGGCTCGTACACAAACGGAAAACCGAGTCACATAATTCACGAATTCGCACTTAACGTACCTCCTGGCTATAGGATTATAGAAATTCCGAAAAACGCAATATACTTTCCAATAAACCAAAACAACATAAGCTGCATAGATATCCGATTGATAGATATAAATAACCGCTTAATAAATCTACGTGGTGAAGAAGTGCAGCTGTATTTGCATCTTAGAAGAAAAAAATGATTGACTACAATAAATATGTGCATCAACAAATTCAAAATATCAGTCCCGCTCAAGCATCCAACCAAATAAGAGCTCGCTATAAGAAGAAAATAAAATTAACTAAAGACAACAAGGCATTTCTCAAAGTGATCGGTTTGCTAAAATGAATATCTTAGACGTTTTATCAGCTCCGACTTATGATAATACGGTTGAAGGAATTGAATTTCATTCGTACAAGCCCTATGTAACTAGTTTCAACAGAAACGATGAAATTCGCATACCTATTAACCAACAGGACTTGTACATCCTTCCATCAGCGAGTACCTTGTATTTGGAAGGATCCGTTATCGTTAGCAAAAAGGATATGAAAGATAAAGCCACTAGTGTTCATTTCACGAATAATGCTCTACTCTACTTGTTTCAAGATATAAGGTACGAGCTAAATGGAGTGGAAATTGATAGAATAAAAAATGCTGGCGTAACTACCACCATGAAATCGTTAATATCAATGAATGAGAATGAATCAAAGACATCGAGTTCGTGGGGCTGGAATATCGATGGTACAAAAAACATTAATGGAGGTAATTTTTCTGCTTCTATACCACTCTGTAACATCATCGGTTTCGCAGAGGATTTCAAGAAAGTCGTGATAAATAGTAGGCACGAACTGATATTGCTACGAAGTAACACTAACCTGAATGCTGTAAAACTTAACACCGGTGAAATTGTAGAAGACGTTCAGATAAATAAAATAATTTGGCGCGTACCGCACGTTAAAGTGTCTGACAAAGAGAAAATAAGTTTGCTAAAACTATTAGAAAAAGATCGACCACTCCAAATGATATTCAGAAATTGGGATCTGTACGAATATCCGGCTTTACCTAAAACTACAAAACATACCTGGTCAATCAAAACATCCTCGCAAATAGAGAAACCAAGATACATTATTATGGGACTACAGACAAATAGAAAAAACAATGGCAGTTCTGATATGTCTCAGTTTGATCATTGTCATGTTCGTGATGTTAGAGTGTACCTCAACTCTATTTACTTCCCGTATGAAAACCTAAATGTGAGTTTCGCGAATAACAGAATCGCTTTATTATACGAGCAATACGTCAGATTTCAACAGTCTTATTACGGGCGTCGACCGGAACCCTTATTAAGTGAAAAACAATTTAAAGATTTGGCGCCACTATTTGTCATCGATTGCTCTAGACAAGCTGATAATGCAAAGACAGGTCCTATTGTGGACGTAAGAGTGGAAATTGAGAGTGATTCGGAAATACCAGAACAAACTTCTGCGTATTGTCTTATATTGAACGACTGTATTATTGAATATAAACCTTTAAGTAATACTGTGAGGAAAATATCATGAATCCAAATACTGTCATATTAGATGTTCAAGGGTTTAAAGACCTGTACAATAATTTTATAATAAAAGAGCTAGCTTTTGCTACCCGTGATTATACCCAAACATTTTTAATAAAACCACCATACTTGTTTAAACACTTAACAAGTGACGAAAAGAGGCAAGTTAAATGGCTGGAAAGAAACAGAGGTATTTATTGGAACGAAGGGTATATCGACTATAAAGAATTTCGCCGTATAATCGTTCCCTATCTAGAAAATAAGGAAATCGTTGTTAATGGATTGGAGAAAGTAAAGTGGATAAAGGAACTTTGTGAGAACTGTAAAGTATCAGACCTTGGTACCGAAAAATGTCCTAATTTCTTTATTTTACATAAAAAATATTGTGAAGGAAGAACTAATTTAAATTGTAACAAACATTTGAAGCATTGTGCTCTTAAAAATGTGTTATGTATAAGAAAGTATTTAGAGTTATAAATGTGTACCTACTTATAAGGTTATTGGTTTCATAAATAAAAAATAATTTGTATAGTAAAACTGCTTTTATTTTGTTAAACACCCATTACTTCTTCAAATAAAACAATCTACTTTAAAATTAAATAAAACAACATAATAAGTACTTACTAAGTATGGTAAATATTTAGTAATATTATAACTAAATTATTTAAACAATATCTTACGCAAAAATTTCTAAAAATCACTATCTATTAAAGATTTAGATATTTTTTTAACTAAAGATTCAGTTTCATCCATAACATTGTCGATAGCGTCTTTAACAATGTATTGAGCACTTATAATAACGTTCTCACTGTCACTGTCACTGTCACTGGTTTGCGGATTGTTGTTACATAGATCTACAACTGATATTTTGATTAATTTGATACCTCGTCGCTGCAATCGGCTCATCACAAAAGATTTAGTGGAATTTTTCTTCTTTAACTTTTCCTTGCATCGTTGTTTTGTTTTCTTTTCTTTCGTCACTTGTTTGCTGTACTCGGGTTCGTTGTGAAGCGTTTCGGAGAATCCTTCATAAGGATTTTGAGCATACTGGCTAAACATAATCTCTGATTCTGTATTCTGGAACAAAAATAGACACTCTTAATGAGTTTAAACTAAAACGTTGATATAGTGATGCATAAATAAACGAATTGTCAGCGGGTACAATATTTATACCAGATTCACTAATAACTTTGATCAAATTGCTGCGAATTCAATCGCTAGTTACTAAACAATATAAAAATAAATTGAGAAACTTACCGATGACATGCCCGCGATAAACACACAGTACAAGTACTCAAGATGAGTATTATTTCGTAAATGGTAAAAAAATAATTTCATCGCAACAATTCACAATTTAGATTATAATGTTAACTAAGCATTTGTGAAGGTTAATGCACTGTTATGTGTTTGTAGTAGGTATTTTGTATGATCAGCGTTATGCAATTGACGCAAACATCAAAATGTGTGGTCTTATTGTATTACGTACTAAATACATTTTACCTCTGAAAAATGAACGATTCAAGTTTCAACATGCACTTCATGTTGAAAATTGAACCTTGGTCGGGTTTCATTTTATTTAACCAACTACGAAAAAAAAGAGGATGATGTCTTAAAATATAAATTAAACAAGTACTTAGTCATAATCATTCACATTTTATTTTTATTTTTACATTAACTTAGGTTTTAAAACTAAGAATTATATTTATCATACATTAAAAAGTTACCTAGGTATATTTTTAAGAACTAAATTAAGATTATATTACATAGGTTACATAAATTATATTCGAACTCTATAGTCATAATCATTCACATTTTATTTTTATTTTTACATTAACTTAGGTTTTAAAACTATGAATTATATTTTATCATACATTAAAAAGTTACCTAGGTATATTTTTAAGAACTAAATTAAGATTATATTACATAGCTTAATCTTAAAATTAATTTTCGCTCATTAAAATAAGTGAGTGACCCCAGGCTCGCGTTGATATTCGATCTACAGATATTGATCGTTTATCATCATTTCGAGATAAAGCAATTTTGTTGACACTCTTAGTAAATATTTCGTGCTTTATGGATTTAAACATAATATTCTTTCTACGAATAATTCCACCATTTAATAAAATATTTTCATAATCTGTTATGTTTAAGTCTCTTACTACACTTGATTTTACTCCTTTTGCCTTTTTAATGATTTTATCGACTGTTTTTATTGAGTAAAGTTTTGATCTCAAACCAACAAAATCTGAGATATATTTTCCTCCCATTTCATCTTTGAACAACCCTGGAACTTTTTTGTTCATAATTGGTATGTTAAAATCATTTTTATCATCATAGTTACTGGTGTCGAAATATTGCAAAAAATTATACTTCAAATCACGATAAAAATCAAACGTGAATATTTTATAGACAAACGAATCGGTATCTGTATAACACAGCTGCACTCGGTCTTCATAAAAAGGCTTTACAATATTGTAATGAAAGTCATACATATGTGTCTTAGAAAGTTCTAATACAGTGAATCCAATATAAATAGGTTTATCTAAAATAATTTGGTCAGGTTTCATTTGTATTGCAACTAAGTTTTCAGTTAGAATAGAAGCGCTATGGAAATAGGGGTTGGCTACAAGTCTCTCGGAGGATATAAATTTCTTAGTTCGATTAGATTGATCGCACCATTGATTAACTAAATGAACAGTTACTCTATTTTCAGTATTTTCTAATGTCTTGCCAAAAACACTGTTGTTTAACAACTTAAAAAAGTCTTGTTCGAAAGAACTTTTTGCCTTTTGTCTTAATTGAGTGTTGAATTCTATGTACTGTTTTAAATAGGGACTTTGTCTGAAAGTAATAGCTTTATGAACTTTACGTAATATTAAACCATGTTCTAAACACTTTTTTAAATGAACGTAATGTATTACGTAGTTGTACTTATTATGCAAATTTGCAACTAGTTTCTTCGTTGTACCTCCTGGAGGTATACATTTCTCAGGACAAAATGGTAAATCATTGTGGTGTTTGTGTAAATGTTCAGGATAAAAAAGATCGACTTCTAATATAAAGCCCCACTCAGAGTTATCCTCGACATTTTCAACGCGAAAATTAGTTAATTCATTTTCATCAAGAAATCTAAAACTAGAATACGGTAAATACTGACACATGCTAAAGCCGTATAGGTTATTACAGTCTAGATATACTATGAAACTCTGAGGCTGTGATGCATTATGTTCTGGCATGTATTTGTGATTTGCTTTTGCATACCGATGGGAACACATGCACAAACCCCCTCGTATACCGCTTTGAATCATTCTGACGATAGCTAAATCCGAAATTAGTTCTAATTGAACACCTGTTTTTAGCAACATTGCATCGAACGATAAACTGGGTGCAGTTATGTAAAAGGCAGGATCGAGTTTGTAATATTGTTTACATGTTTTCCGAAAATTTTGAAATATGTCTGTCAACAAAAGCACGTCTGTTTTTAGGTATAGATCTGTATACTCGCCTAGGTCATTAATATTGAATTCAGCCCAAACATTCTGAGCATGATTATAATCTTCATCGCTAATATCTTCGTTAGTTAAAGAATTATGGAAATAATATTTAGATGGTAATGACTTTTGTTCGTAACATTTCCAATCTTTCATATAGTCATACGGGTACACGCCTTTACGAGTCAGCAAACTAAATTGTGTCTCATCAGAAAAAATTGATTTAAGGTTAACAAAATCGTCTACTTGCAATGTTTTAGCAAGTTTGTCTAAACTAGTTCCTAAAAAGTTGAAGGAATCTAAAAACCTTATTTGTATAAACTCGTTATCAGCAATAGGAATAAACTTTGTAAACGCTATATATTTTTCCTTAGTCTTAGGTATTATTTTAATTTGTCCTGGAATTTCGCCTAACTTTTTAATAAATAAATGACAATCGTATCCAGATAAGTTATGAAAAAATATTGGGATAAATTTTGGTACTTTGTGTTGTAGGTTGCAGTGTCGATGTGCTGCACCTCGGTACCGGCCTGTAATATGACAGTGATCCCTTACTCTATCGGTCAACAGTAAATTTTCACAAAGGTAGCACTTAACAGCGCGTTTGAAATCAAGAGCATCTATTTCTGTGAATATCATAGGCTCGCTTTTAGTTAGAATTCTGTGTATTGCTTTAGCATCTTCAGTCAGTAAATGTATAAATTTTGAAACACAATCTTTTCCGCGATAACTTCTATAGCCGTCAACCCTATCATTAAATGATGACACTACATTATAGGCGAACGCGGCCGCCACGTGACGATGTGAGTATGACGTGTTAGCGGTGTTGAATTCATCGCCGGAAATCGGTTCGAGTATCGTTTCGAAATCAGCATATATGACGAAAGGAATGTTTTGTTTTCTATCATAATTTTTGAATTTTAAAAATGTTCCTTTTTCGGGTAATACCGTGGCAATCCCTCCACACATGTGTGATTCAATTCGGCTGCGTGTTGGAAAAAACAATAAGCATGTTTCGCAGAAGTATAGTTTACCATGATGTTTGGTTATCTGATTTCTGACTAGACGAGGTAAATCATTGATAAGACAATAATGAGTATTAGTGTTATTTTCTAAGAACAAAAGATGGATGCTCTTAGATTTATGATTCGATGTTGAATACAAAGGTCCAATGATAGTCTTATCATTTTTTAAACCATACACGTAAATATTTAAAAACGGATTATTCTTCTCAAAGACAGCTATGTCCGAAAATGTTATCGGAAATGTCAAACCATCAACATTCAAAACATCTTGGAAGTAGGGATAAGATGAAACTCTGTCGGGATGTTGGTGAGCGGGGTACAGAGCCGCCACTACGCACCATAAAAAGCAGTACTCATCATTGTTACGAATATTCAAACAGGCTTTTTTATTTTTTATACATTTCGGTAAAGTTATAAATTTAGATCCACCGAGAGGTTGATATTTGTTAATATTTATTTCTAAATGGGAATTGCTCGAAAATGTCCAACCACTATCTCTCTCCTGAAACTCTTCAATTTTCTTTAACAGTAAATCAACCGTTGCTTTATACATTGAATCAAAATCGTAATTAAGATTAATAATAATGTTTTTTGTGGCGAACGATTTAATTTCCTTTTGATCATTTTTAAATTTAAGAAAAAAAGAAAAAAGTTCAAAATTTAGTTTTAAAGCTGTATGTTTCAATAATGATCGGTTTATTAGAGTTTTAACTTGTTCACTAATATTAATGAGAAACATTTCAGGAAAATTATTTATTTGTTCGCTAGTTGCGATGATCTTGTAACTAACGATTCGTTTTTTAAACGCAGAATTAACAATTGCGACATTGTCAAAAACAGTGGTCGCACTATTGTTTTTATGAACATTACTACGTAAATGACCAGACCATCGACGATTATCTACAAATAAGTTGCAAACCGAACAGTGGGGCATTATATTACTAATTAAAATTAATTATCACCCCAATATAGCCGTTTAAACTCGAAATGAAACGATCTTACCCACGTAAACCGACTAATAAACATACATACAGAATGTCAGAATTATTGAATTGTTGAATCTGGACCAGGTCTGCATACGTCTTCTAGTTTGATGATTACTTATTCATCAACCAGTGCATCTGATTAGGTATCAATGTATTTCTGAAAAAAAAAGAAAGATCGGTTAGTACCTATTTTTAGTGAAAATCACCAACATTTTAAACGAAAATACGAAACATATTCAATAATTACCTTCTTGCTAATTACTTAGGTAATGTTGTACATAAATGTTCCAATTTTATGTAGTCCCAATGTATGTTGTGTCTCAAAATGTGTTTTCAAATCACAATACTAAACATCAGGTACTGCCCACAGCTGCTTCAATCAATGTATTTCTGAAAAAAAAAAAAGAAAGATCGGTTAGTACCTGTTTTTAGTGAAAATCACCAACATTTTAAACGAAACTACGAAACATATTCAATAATTACCTTCTTGCAAATTACTTATGTAATGTTGTACATAAATGTTCCAATTTTATGTAGTCCAAATGTATGTTGTGTCTCAAAATGTGTTTTCAAATCACAATACTAAACATCAGGTACTGCCCACAGCTGCTTCAGGAGATTATAAGACTGTAGGTATTGATCGTTTTCGTGGCTTTGAGATAATGTCAAATTAATTTTTAGTTTTTGACTTTTAAACGTTACTAACTGACGGAGTACTCGTTATTGACTACCTAGTCATACGATAAATTTCCGATATATCAATAAAATATTTGATCAAAATAATTTTTATTGCGTAAAACGTTACACGTGTAACCTTGTTACTTTTTTTTCTCGTCAGCTAAGTTGCATTCGCAACAGTAAGTTATTTTAGTCAAGGTTGCCACGCATACATATTAAGGTATGGATAAATATCAGAAACTAGGTACTTACACTATCACAAAATAAATAAAATGTAGTATACAGTATATTTATTTATTAAATGTAGTACTATATTTATTTAAATTTTGTTACTGTTACAAGTTAACTTATTTCTTGTACCTACTTCACTCGAGCATAAAAGTATCACGAGTAAAACTTGGATGTTTAACATAATAAACACTAATCTTATGATTGTATCTAGATTGCTAACTAATTAAATTACTTACAAGAATATTCCCTATTTATTAGCGTTGTTGATAATTTATCTACTGGTTAACGTTTTGTCAACCCTAAGTCGTTTCGCTGTGTCGTCATTCGATGCTACCTGAAACATCCTTAGTCTTTACTTTTTGAACAAGTATAATGCGTCTAAGGAAAAAAGTTGTTTTACACAACATTATATGAACGGTTGCAGTCATTTTTAATATAGTGAATTATCGTTCGTTTTCCGATTTATAAGCTACATGTTTTCGAAGTACTCGGTACAAACTAAGTGAAGTCTACAAGTGTAGAAGTAATCTTCAAGAAGTGCTCTGCGATCCTGCTGCGTTATCCTATCAATATCAGTGTTGATAGCTAACCGCTGCCTGCTGCCGTCAGTCACTACGCCTGCTTTCATCAGCCTGCCATATCGATTGGACATAATTGGAAAATGTAAGTATAAAACATTCCACTCGGTTCGTAGTTCAGAGCGATGTACTTACTGTAATAATTATGTTTGACTATTATTTTGTTGTTTCTTTATTTCAGGTCTGAGTCTGAGTGCGAGTACTTTCAACAAGCTCCGATCACCGATCAGAAAACGAAACACAGCCGCAAACCGTCTGCAGACAACAATAGGAAACGCAAGTCGCACCCACCATCAACGAATTTAATTCGTACGAGGTAAACAAACTAGGTATTCAATAATTTAGTTCACCATACCAGTTAAAAAGAATCAGTTATTCGTATAATGCTACAAGTCTGCTGACAGATTTGACTTTATAAGGGCCTGATAATTTTTTTATTCGTACGTCTCTCATGTTCTGCAGGTATCTCTTTTGACTGAGTGCGTATTTTTTCCTGTGCGTATCTAAATGGTAAATGCATTCTGTAAATGTATGATGAACTAATAAAAGATTTCGTTGTTGTTTCAGTAAAAAAACCAATACTGATAATGATGTATTCGGTATCAGTAACAACTACGGGTCTGACACCGTGCTCAAAGACGATTCATCGAGTACATGTCTATCATCATTCTTCGTTAACCGAGTCGCCAACGGCTGCGAGCGGCGAGCAGCGAGCATCAACGGAGAGTACTACATCGACTGCAAGGTGTACAAAGCTGACGACGCGCGCCGCACCGACTCCCTGGAGCTGTGGAAGAAGGCGCTTGTGCGACTCAAGTTCCAGACCGACGCGAATTCGTCTCAGTGGCAAAAACTACAAGAGTTCGTGCGTTCGGTAGATACGTTATTCCTAGAAAAACCAATGTTTTACGAAAAATAAACCTAACTAATATGTACCTACCTTGTTTATTATGCAGATCCACTTCAAAGCAGTGAGTTAACAAGTCGTTTCTAATATTGAAACGCATGTCAAAAACACCAAGTCGTTTCGACCCACGAAGCGCATTACCAAAACCAACAAGTCGTTTCTAATACTGAAATGCATGACCAAATCACCAAGTCGCTTCCATTGTTGAAGCGCATTACAAAAACTAACAAGTCGTTTCTAATACTGAAATGCATGACCAAATCACCAAGTCGCTTCCATTGTTGAAGCGCATTACCAAAACCAACAAGTCGTTTCTAATACTGAAATGCATGACCAAATCACCAAGTCGCTTCCATTGTTGAAGCGCATTACAAAAACTAACAAGTCGTTTCCACCGTTGAAGCGCATATCAAAATCATCAAGTCGTTTCTAACCACGAAACGCATATCAAAATGACTAAGTTAAATCTTAATCATTGATCGTGTCGATAGTTGTCACCACTGTCCGAAGCGAAGCAAACTCGCCTAGCTACTGGCAGCCAGTGATATAACTCGCATGATCTTTTTATGAATACAGTAATAGCAGTCATTTCTAATACGTGCCAAATTCATCAAGTCGTTTCCATTGTTGAAGCGCATTACAAAAACTACCAAGTCGTTTCCACCGTTAAAGCACATATCAAAATCATCTAGTCGTTTCCAACCACGAAACGCATGTAAAAATGACTAAGTTCCATCTTAATCATTGATCGTGTCGATACCACTTGTCACCACTGTCCGAAGCGAAGCAAACTCGCCTAGCTACTGGCAGCCAGTGATATAACTCGCATGATCTTTGTATGAATACAGTAATAGCAGTCATTTCTAATACGTGCCAAATTCATCAAGTCGTTTCCATTGTTGAAGCGCATTACAAAAACTAACAAGTCGTTTCCACCATTTGAAGCGCATATCAAAACCATCAAGTCGTTTCTAGCAACGAAAAGCATGTCAAAATGATCCATACCATCGTCCGCAGCAAGGTGAACTCGCCCAGCTACTGGCGGTCAGTGGTATAACTAGCATGATTTACAGGTGAGTACAGTAATATACTACACAGTCGAGTCGATCGTTCATTATTGGGCATTCTATGCCACTGTCGCGTAGCGAGGCGCACTAGCCGAGCTACTTGCCGACAGTGGCATAGAATGCCCAATAATACCCTACTGACATATCTTTGATAAAGCCCCTAAACAAAATTAGATAAAAAAAAAAACTATGTTAGTGGCGGTTATCTTTATTAAAAACGACTGGTGATTTAACATGTTTTAAAATTTTAACCTACACTGTCCTTAAGTGTGAAAACCTAAGTATTACCACTGCCAATTAAAACCGTGCACCTAGCTTCTAACGTTTCATAATGTTGCTTTATGTCAAACAAAATACTTAAAATTTGAAGCTGATTTTAAATGTCTTGGGAACCAAGGTTGACCAAATTCGACCTAATTATCCACTTTTTACATTGGGCAACTGTCTTCTGACCTCTACCTGGTACTCAATTTATGGGCAAAATAAAATAATTGGCACAATCATATCATTCATCAAAAAGTAGCACAGAATTTGCAGTTCGATAGCGCTACAAGAGCTTTTAGGCGTTTGAGAGGCCCAGTTTCGCCTATAAATTATCAAGTATTCTATAAGTATCTACGGAATTTTTATCAAGAATTAAGTTATCCAGAAAAGAACCGGAGTAACCGACACAGCTTGCAGAGTCAGCAAACTGAAGTGGCAGTGGGCTGGCCATGTTTGTCGAAGGACCGATGACCAGTGGAGCAGACGAGTCCTAAAGTGGAGACCGCGTATTGGCTTGCGTAGTGTAGGAAGCCCCCCAGCTTGATATTTTTTAAACAATTATCATTAAATAAATAAAGTAATATAGGATGCCCCCCGCTAGATGGACTGATGACCTTAAGATGGTGGCTGGGATGGACTGGATGCGAAAGGCGGAGGACAGGGTGTTGTGGCGCAGCGAGGCCTATGTCCAGCAGTGGACTACGATAGGCTGAGTTGATAGATCTATTTCTACGGTACTCCTGAGCCCATAGGTTATTACAGCACAAGGTAAGCTTAGCTTTATTGATTTCTTGATTAAAATTTGCGCACTATAAAACCGTTACTAATATAGCGAGAAAATAATTAAATAGTACTGCTAATCCCTCATCCAGCTGCACATAAAATTCGCCATGTATCACGACACGGGATTGGCAGTGTTCACTAAAACATTATATTATTTATGAAGCTCAAGCTCCGGTGTGACGCAGTTATCCTGCAGAGCTGCGGTTAACCGAGACACGGCGCCGTATTATTCCACACCGTGCGAATTTTAATAAGTGAGTTAGTCGAGCAGCTCATGTTTAACAGCAGCTTTTATTTTTAGTGCCCTTTTCATTTTCTATATAAAAATATCGCCCGGTAAAGTGGTATTGGGTTTTTCCACCAGAAAATTTGCAGTAGCTGCGGACTATTAATAATACGAACGTATTTTTCAATAGCCGGCTCTCGTTAAATTCTATTACATAAAAGTTAAAAAATAATTGCTCCAGTATGTTGAATTTTTTGTTGAAGGTTGTTAAGTTCCAAATACGGGTACATGAAGTCCAGTTACCATTTTCACTATGGTCCATAGTGTTTATTTAAAGACATAAACTGACTTTATTTGTGATCATAATAATGATGTACTTCAGAAAGGTCAGGAGCATAGTACTCGCAACCTGTATGAACATATCATGTAAAAGTAAACAAGGCAAAGTGTAAGGATCAGCACGTGGCATTCGATAGTTTCTGCCAACCCGTATAATGCGTGAGTACATTTATGTTTTAATGCAGCAACTTCATCCGTGTGCAGTGAGATTAACCGCTTCAAACTCAGATAATTCAATGCTTACATACATACTATATTTAGATATATTTCTATTATAGGAAATGAAATCGTTTCTTGCATTCTCTTTCTATTTGAATGTCCCTGTCTAAGGAAATTGGACAGTGCCTGGTCCGGTGTATTGCTAAAGTTGCTGCAGTCTGATCTGAACTTAGGTGTTGGACAGAATGTTGAAGTTTGCGTATGTTTTCAGCTTAGCCCGGATTTGGGAGCGTGCCACACAAAACAAACAAACTTGTTTCTAGAAACAGGATAAGACGTGAGGTGATAATTTGACAACACATCCTTCCTTCCTCAAAAAGCGGTATTATACGTCGTAAGTACAAGTAAGTGCATGTAAGCTTCTTTAGAGGTTTGTAAGCTTTGTACTTGTTTTTTCATTGACCTGATTATTTATCTGTACTAATAACAAAGCTGAATTTCTTTGAACGCGCTAATCTGTGGAACTACAGACGGATTTGAAAAAATAATTAAGTTGAACGGTTCGTTTGTTCCTTTGACCACGCTAATCTGTGGAAGTTCCTGTCGGATTAAAAAAAATATATTTGCATTTGATAGCTCAAAGGCTACAGTCCTTAGCAGCCGAGCAAAAAGAAAAAAAGTCAGAAAGATGGCAAAGCTAAAATAAATTAATAGCGCGGGCTATACAAAGTGCTACTGTTGAGCATGAGGTCCTGGAATCAATTCCTGGGTCGGGCATTTTGATATTGGATTTTTCCACCAAATATTTCTTAGCCTGGATTTGTGCCCAGTTGGTGGCAATAGGCTTGCCCCCTATTACACGGGGCTTAAACATAACTGGCAAAATGTGGGTGTACTATAGGGTACATCTCTGCTTACCCCTTCGGGGACAGGTGTGGTGTATTATGGGAATCGTTCATGTTATGGTAAAAATATTAGCGAGTCAACGAGGTGTTGCTATCTTGTCATAAATTACCACTGAGCTAAGAAAAGGTTGGTATGGGGAATAGAATATGAAAACAAATCGTGTCTTAGCGTAGCGCAGCTGGATAGTCAGCGTCCGACACACTGAGTGGTTTCGTTTCATCAATACAGATATGTTAGCGAACCCAATAGGTTTTTCTAGTAGATATAATCATCAATTGATTATAATAATTGGTCGTTCAAAAATGATACTAGTTTTATTTTTATACAGTAATATAAGGACAAGAAATCAATCAAAGAGAAGACAAGAGAGAAAAATCAAGAGAAGAGATCAATTGATTTAATTAAAACCTTAATGTATTCATCAGGCCAGTTTTTGGAAGTTCTCGTAAAAAGGTGCCTTGAATAAACCTGTCATCGTACTGAACAACTTTCTCCGTGGGACCAAGATAGTAATTACGAAAAAAGAATCAGCCGTTCCATGCATTTGGTTGTTTTGTATGGGGCAGTTGATAATTTTTCCCATGGACAAAGTTGTTCAGGTTGATGGTCACACCCTTGAATGTGACCACAACTTTCTGACACAGCACGTGTAGAGCGCAGAGTTGACTGGCACTATCAAGGTATTATTTTCAGTATAAGTGCATTTGAATTTCTAACTTTCTTTCCTTGCAGTTGCTAAGTTAACTACGTTGTCCGTGCTCACTACGGTTTAAACTAGTATTTATGAGTAGGTAATTACTAAGTCATTATCGTCCTTTGTACACACGTTTTTCTTGGCGTGAAAAACTACGATGTATTCGCACGGTCGTCAGTGTTGTATGGATCACTATGGAAGCTTGTTGACGGACACATTTTTTCTTCGGCGCGGTTTTTACGCCGTACCGTAAAAAAACCGTGCCGTGTACAGACGCCAGCAGGTCAAGCTACCTGAAACTGTCAAATTTTCCCAATCAACCTTGAACCTTAATGCTTTAGCGATAAAGTTGAAAATCAACTAAAGAAATTTGACAGATTGTAGTAGCTTTATGTGCTGGCGTCTGTATAAACACTTTTACACGTCAAAAATATTTTTTTATACTTTCTAGGCTTCGCTTGGTTTGTATGACTTGAAAAAACGTTGGGATTTAATTATATTATTGGCAGCCCTGTTCCAACTGCCGAGTATAAGCCCTCTCCCTGTTGTGTGCTAAACAACGTAAACAACGCAATGTATGTTGTTGAACTGTCAAAATGCAAACCATTGCTACTGATAGTGTGTTCCGCAATTAGCCCGGAGGGAAACATGACACAACAGGGAGAGGGCTTATACTCAGCAGGTGGAACAGGGCTGCCAATAATATAATTAAATCCTAACGTTTTGTCAAGTCATACAAACCAAGCGAAGACTAGGAAGTATAAAAAAATATTTTTGACGTGTAAAAGTGTTTATACAGACGCCAGCAGGTTAAGCTACCCGAAACTGTCAAATTTTCCCAATCAACCTTGAAACTTAGTACTCTAGCGATAAAGTTGAAAATCTATTAAAGAAATTTGACAGATTGTAGTAGCTTGATGTGCTGGCGTCTAGCTTTTACACGTCAAAAATATTTTTTTATACTTTCTAGTCTTCCCTTGGTTTGTACAGTCACGAGCAAGCAAGTATGTATACACTCGGCTTTATTCAAAAGCGATTTACTCCTTTATTTTTGAATGAAATTTTATGTTGTTACGATCATAGCATTTTCGAACCCATAGGTTTATGTAATGTGTCGTATTTTAACGTTGCATTCGTTATTTCACGAAAAAATCGCAATTGAAAGTTGCCAAGTGTTGACATATTGGTGGTCGTGACTGTACGACTTGATAAAACGTTGAGATTTATATATATATATATATTTTATATAGGTTTTAACAAACAACAATAAACCTCAAAAAAAAAAAAAGTTTTTCATAATTATATATCATTCAAACTTTACATCACTGCGTTTGATTTTCAAGAACGTCAACAACTCTTATGTATCTGAAGACCGCAAACTGTTCCCAGTAATCAATTGACACCAGACTTGTAAACAAAATAATTACAAGCAAATGAAAACTGCGAATGAACTACCAAATTAAATTAATTAGTACTTAATGCTCTCCGAATCTCGATGTGAAACAGCCTTTAATTTCATTAAAAGTCCCGTTTTAACTTATCCTGGGTCCTGGGTTCGATTCCCCGGTTGGCCAAAGTGTTTTTCTATCTGGAATTTTTCAGTAGCAGCCTGAAGCCTGGATCTGTGCCCGGCCGATGGCAGTAGCTCGCCCCCTATTAACATGGGACTTCAACATACCTGGTGAAACGTGGGTGCCCTATAGATATACCTCTGCTCAACCCTTGTTTCTTTTTTTCAGGATGGGAAATCATCAAATGACCCCTCCCGCTCTGGGTGGAGCGGAAGGGAGTGTCAGACTCTTACTGACTAAAACCCACCCGTGTTCCTTCCTTAGCCCTTTATGTTCCAGGGCAGCGGTAACCCTTTCGGACGATCCCGCTACCCTGGCAGGCTTCGGCCCTATCGGGCCCCGTCACTTTGCTGACGTCTCTTTGAGGTGCGCGTGGAATACATACGCGCCGTCCGGCACGGGCCTGGTCCTGATCGGACGATGAGTTACCCATTACTCTCCGCCTGCAGGCCCGCGCCTACGGTGGCCGGGAGTCGTCACGCGGCTCCCGACGCCTGGAGCGTCTCCTGCGGCGGTTGAGGCGTGAGGATCTCTCCCTCATCCACCCCGCCACCTCCTTCGCTAGCATGACTGCTTCGCAGAAGGAGGTGACTGCCTCCCAGTCCCTCTCGCCCCGGACCATGGCTTGAACCAGGGCCGGACGCGAGAGGTCGCCGCTCAACCCTTCGGGGAAATAAGGCGTGATGTTATCTTGTGTTACGTAATTTAAAAGAAAATTGCTTTAATATTCTTCAAATTGTTCATGGCACGCCATTTCTTAGACAATCGTTATAATTCACAAGTAAAAGAAAACAAAGATTTAGCCTACCTTTTGTACCTTCTCAGAAACCATATTCATCCTCCAAACTTTACATAACACTCCTGAAAATTGCTTATCATGAGCAAAATATATGGACCGCCAACTACACGAAGAAAAATCCATTAGTAGGTACTTCACTTTCCTTAGTAATTTTGTACACTCGCTTGAAAGTAGACTGCACCTTAGCTAGTTATATTTTTATTTTAAGGCAAATACGCTGACGTAGTCCGTAAAATTCAATTTTTGTTTCTTGTGTATCAATTCTCTTAATTTTAAGAACGTTCACCGTCGGATCTCAGTCTCAATCTGTCAAAAATACCTCTAATTTACCTACATTCTTGACAAGTTTTTGACATTGATTTTCGCTGACATGAGATTGCGATTAGATTTTGAACAATTTTAATTTCGGGAATTGGCCTTCAGGTTGTAAGGTAATAAAAATAATATAGTTCGCGATAGTAACGAATATATGTGTTCTTGGGTTCGAACCCAGGTAGGCGCTTTACTGTGTAATTTATGTCATCACCATTGCTCTCAAAAACGGTGAAAGAAATCATCGTGAGGAAACCGGCATGTCTAAGAACCAAAAATTCGAAGACATGTGACATCTACTAACCCGCACTAGGTCGGCGTGGCCCGCTCGATCTCACGGAGGAGGCTCCTGTCCCAGAAGTGGGGACGTTATAGGCTGATCATTATAACTCACTAAGTTATAATTGGTGAGAACGTAACGTATCATAAAAAAGTCATATTTGCAACCCATTTAAAACGTAAGAAGAATTTCGCGGCTTACCTCATCGAGCTCTTGATTAAAGGGGGTGCCCTTAATCAAGAGCAACTATTTTTAGTGTTACCTTACACGTTTATCATAAGGCCATGATTACCTTTGTGCCTCTTTGAGACACACACAGTTTTGGTAAAAGAACCTTCATTCATTTTTTGACGGCACGGTTGGCGCAGTGGTTAAGCGATTGACTGCTGCGCTGCATGTCGCGGGTTCGATTCCCGCACGGAACAAATATTTGTATGACCTAAATGTATTTGTTCCGAGTCTGGGTGTTTTTCTATCTATAATATGTATGTATTTACAAGAAAAAAAATGTATATAAGTAGTTTATCAGCCATCTTGTTACCATAACACAAGCATTAGGTTGCTTAGCTTGAGACTAGATGGCGCTGTGTGAAATGTCCAGGGATATTATTATTATTATTTAGTAGTTTTGGAAGTAAAATAATTACTTTTGTTCGCAGATCTCGCGCTTAATTTTGGTAAATTGTTTTAATGTGTTCTTGTGTTTCACAGGGTGATTTTCTTTAAGAAGATAAAGCAGTGACTTTAAAGTTACTATGAAATGGAAATAATTTGCCGAAGTCGGTCTATAAAAAACTGTACACACGGCTGTCACGACACAATGTACGAGAAGATTTTCATCATCAGGTAATCGTTCCGGATGATCTTAATTTTATCATCGTTATAACTCAGTCAAGTTCATGCGTAAAGATAACTGAGGTCATAAATTACTGCTCAATTTATCATACCACATTTCGCCATTTATGTTCTAGTCTCATGTACTCGTAATAGGGGGCGAACATATTGCCATCACCCGGGCGCGGGTGTTACAGAGAGAGGTTACAGTCACCAAAAGAAGGAAGTAACCTGAGATGTCAGATATACACGGAAAAAAAAAATTGTTTTAAACTAAGAATATTTCACTTGGTCAAGACATTGCGTGATTCATATATGGGGAAAACATTATATTCTTAAAATTAGTAAATATTTGTCTTGTTATTCATTTTTCTTCCAAGTATATATATTCACTAACCAAGGCAATATCTATTCTTGCAATGAGAAAGCAACGTTTTCTTTGCTTAAGTAAGTATTGTTTTTTAAGTCTAGAATCTTAAATTCTCAAATTTAAGACAATTATGTCTTAAATCTAGAATGTACTCTTCGAAGTTACTCTTGATTACTTCGATTACTCGGAGGACCATGAAGAGTAATATCTCTTATCAAGAATATATTTATTGGACAAGAAATATCATTGTTTCTGATCAAGAATATATCTATTGGTCAAGAATTTCCGTGATTCATATATGGGGAAAACAATAAATGGTTGTATCAAAACACATTTATTCTCAATGCTAGTAAATAAATAGTTAAGTCAAGATATTTGTCTTCCTTCTAGAATTTACATACTTGTGATTAAACAATATATTTAAGAATAATGCTTTTCTCCGTTGAACACTTTGTCAAACGGATCCCGGACTTTCCTTACAAGAAAATACATTCTCAGTATGAAAAATAAATGACTTGTAAGAAGAATGGTATTTACTTATCTGTATTCTACGGCATATTTCAGTGAAACAGCTTTAACTCTTGCATCAATGAATTCTATTTTCACACTGAGAACAATTTATCTATAGTGAAGAATACCAACAATCTTAGTTATTAGTTGATGATCTTCAGTGAAGAAGTTTTAGCTACTAGTTCAATAACAGTAAGTTATTCTCTGGAGATCACGTTGTTTTAAAAATATAGTCTCAATGTTCTTAGCTCAATAATCATGCGTTTTTAGTGAAGAAGTTTTAGTTTTCGATCTAATTCATTGCATGTTTCATTCGGAGATAAGAAATCTCTTAGCTCAATAATAGTGTATTTCACTGCAAGAAATCTGTTCTTGGTTCAATGCATGTCATGTTTCATACGAAGATCGGATTGTTTCCAACGAATAATGTCATTATTATTGATCTAAGAACCCTATACTTCGGTAGAGAAGTTTTAGTTCTTGATTTAATTCATTGAATGTTTCATTCGGAGATTAGAAATCTCTTAGCTCAATAATAGTGTATTTCAATGCAAGAAATCTCAGTTCTTGGTTCGATGCATGTCATGTTTCATACGAAGATCAGATTGTTTCCAACGTATAATGTCATTATTATTGACCTAAAAACCCTGTACTTCAGTAAAGAAGTTTTAGTTCTTGATCTAATTCATTGCATGTTTCATACGGAGATCAGAATTCTCTTGGCTCAATAATAAAGTATTTTACTGTAAGAATTTTCAGTTCTTGATTCAAATTATGGCGTGTTTCATACGAAGGTCAGATTGTCTTATTTGAAGAATTACAATAGTCTTGGTTCAATGGTTATTATGAGTGTCAGTAAATATTTTTCAGTTTATCGTTCGATTTATTCAAGCAGCTAAAGTTTAGTCAGAATGTAATTAAACAAAATGTTAACACAAATTTTTCGTACAAAAAGTTGGTAAACAAAAATGAACAATTTTTTTTTCCCGCTATAGACAAAAAATATTT
This sequence comes from Apamea anceps, assembly GCA_951799955.1. NCBI lineage: Eukaryota > Metazoa > Arthropoda > Insecta > Lepidoptera > Noctuidae > Apamea > Apamea anceps. The sequence continues at coordinate 5,448,954 of OX637504.1, read as the reverse complement.
GTTTAGTCACATTGTCACTAAACTTTAGCTTGAATAAATCGAACGATTAACTGAAAAATATTTACTGAAACGCATCTTAACCATTTAACCAAGACTACCTATTGTAATTCAAATAACACAAATGTTAACTCCGTATATAACAAAGCTCTTGAATCTGTAGGTACATAGAACTGAAACGGCTTCACTAAAATACCAAGATTATTGAGTACCATTTGAAACATTAAATGAACAAGAAAAAGCACTAAAACTCACTTACAGAATTTCGAGCCTGATGCACCATCACATCTTTCAATCTGATCTTCGCGTGCCATTTCATGCCTGAAAATAGAGCCTAGGTAAATAAGTGGGAGGTACTCAAATTAATAATAGATAAAATAATACAATAGATTCAATTCTCTGAAATCATTTATTAAAAAAACAACTTCCTAAAACAACAGTATTGATCATTTTATTTTTAATATATTCCAGCTATTAATCATATATCTAATAATGTTATTACTGTGAATATTACGGTATCGCAAGCTTTTGAGAAGTATATAGATTAACGCCGCCATTTAAAATGCGTTTTTTTTTACTGACGCGTGTCTTACCATCACATTCTTATAAAAATATTAATTCAATCTTAAAATTATAACAAACAGCTATTCTCGTTCATATCTACACAAAATACAATACGACCGGCGGATCTTGGCGGGTCTGAAGTTAGCCGTTTTGCGAATCTTCCGTCAGTCGTTGGCCATTTTCGAACAAATGACCCACTTCAGAACCGCCAACATCCGACGGCCGTATTGTAAGTACCATTTGTATTATTACAAATCGTTCATAATGAATCAACTTCTCAAATCAACATACTGATTTATACCTATTTTATGAATTATATTCGGTGTTGTGCTATAGCAATCGTGTAAGGAAATAATTTCAAAACTACTTGTACATTTGACCAAATACGCCATGTAATGAGGAGAATAATTAATTGTTTCAAGAACTTTACACTTAAAGTAAATTTTACTTTTATCAGATTCGTTAGATAACACTTGTTCAATTTTCAAAAATATTGGTAGATCTTGGTCATACCTATACAAGATAACATTTTTATCACAATATGTTATACCATTAATCTCTATAAAACAGACACAATTATAAACATCGTCATCAATTTCCGTCATATTATTTAGTTTTAATATTTTTCCACGTAAATAGCGATCAGTAAGTCCAGTGTTAACAAGTAATTTATGACTATTCGTCAATTGATGTCTTGTTGCAAGTGTTAGTGGCAAGTTTTTACGGCTAGCTATTGATTGTGCTATTTTTTTCAACTCTTTGTGCTTAGCCTCAAACTTAAAGGCACTTATTAATATTGGTGGACCAACTTTTTGTATTATTCTTGGGTAATGTAGGAGAAAATGATGTTTCGGTTTTAATGTACAGTTAAATAATTGAATTAAATTTTCCAAGTAAGCTTCAATTGAAGTTTTCAAGTAGTCAATCAAGTGTGAAGTGAAAATTTGAGATGTTAATATCTCTGTAATTTCTAACAGAGTTAAATATCGTTTCCATACTGGATCATGCTCCGCAATTAAGTCACCAATTATGTACCTAAAATTACGAACAAGACACAACATCTCAGAAGCCGAAAACATTATTTTGCCATTTAACAAGTTTTGTTTTGTGACAGGTGGAGGACAATTTTTTTCAGACTTTAAATAAGTATAGTATTTTATTCTTGAATTTAAGTTGTCCAAATCAAAAATATTGCTGTCAATAAAATGTTTGATTATTAAGCACATGTCATAACGGTGTATGCCCTCACACAAATCGTGCATAACATCGCACGTGAAATTGTTGTAAACATGGAAATAATTTAAATCATGCCATATGCATTTTTCTTTAACGCCAATTTTGTTAGTATAATGTGCATTATATTCTTCCTTTTTACGAATGTACTCAGATCGTTCTTTGGTATCAGTTTTTGTTTGCTCTTTTTGTACTGTGCAAAATCTACAAAAATTATTGGAAGAAAAACTTTCGTGAAAACCTAAAATTGAATGAAGTCCTAAATTGTCTCCTGAAATATTGGCTACACAAAAAGTAACAGACATACTAGATTTCTTAGATTTTACGTATATCCCTTCCTCCTGTAAAAACTTTAATTCTTTAAGTAACGGTCTGAAAACAGGTTCATTACCAAAAGTGTTTCTATCTTGTGTATAAAACAAAAGAACTGGTAAGACATTATCTAAACGACTGCAGAACTGTGGTGGTATTGTAGATATAGTTACATATACAGCACCTATTTTCTGATTTCCAGCGTGACTGCCTAGTGGATTGCCAGATTCAAAATCATCATAATACACTGTCAAAGGTAAAATAGTTCCGTGATTACATTTTTCTTTTGTATCCTGCCAAGATGTGCCATTTATTATGTTTCTAAGGACATCTGTCTCTTCGCTTACTTTTTTCTGGTAGTTAATTATACGTTCTAATGTATTTGCTGCTTCTAGGAACTCCTTAAGAGTTTCACGCAAAGGTATAAAATAAGAAAATCTATTTTTGATTACCATTTCAATAGTGTTATTCCTACGATTACTATCTTCGGAAACACCAATGGTTTTTTTAATAGGTTTGACATACGATCTTAATTGTTTGAAATGTTCCATTCTTTTATAATCGGTATTAATGTTTTTAAACGAATCTTGAAGTATTGATAACATCAGTAAACTATTCTTATTCAAATCATTCTTTGACATCATTAGGGATTGTCTAATAATGTTAAATGGCTCCGATATAAACAGCTCAGACACGATTTCAATTATATTTTGGATGACACTTCTTGGCAAATTGGACATGTTATATAATTTTGCAATAAATGTAAGTAACGCATTATCAACTTCTATTTTATAATCAGATAAATTTGAGGTTTCATTTCTAGTATTATTATTTAATTTAGGGGTTTCATTCAAAGGTGTTAATTCAGATGTTGAACTGTAATTACAGTTTGCTTTACCACTAACATCAAATACATTGGCATCTGAGACGAGATTGCTACTTGAGATTCCATGATAATGAGTTAAATGCTTCTTTAAATCACTCTTAGAGTGATATAACCTGGCACAATTTTCTTCTGGACATTTAAAATAATTGACAATATTATGCGCGTAACGCAAATGCACAAAGTATTGCTGAAAATCTTGATATTCGTTGCGACATTCAAGGCACTTCATCGTGCAATTATTTATATTACAGCTTTTCAACAAGATTAAACAACACTTTTGTTTACATTTTCGCAAGCGACAACAAATCTGCGATGTATGGTACTATCTTATCATACTTTGTTTCTATTTGATAGACACAACGCTGAATCAGCACGTATAGATGCGCAGCAGCTGCTGGATACGTGGCGTGAAGCGCATGGTATGATTTGAACAATGTGTCAAAAGCTTTCATTGGCGAGGTAAACTTCCACATAACCTTGTCTATTACCAAATAATAGTTATCGTTACCATCATGGCCAGCACAACATTTAATTAGGTACGGTTGAACACTTTGCTTGGTGCGTAGAGCCTTTTCTTTTACTTCATCAATTTTCGTTTGTATATCTCCAGGATTCTGAAAACAATAGCAAACATTTAAAAACTGCAAAATTGATAAACATACCTTGGTATGAATGTAAATTATACCCTGGATAACAGTGTTACCTTTTATCCAGGAAAAAACCAAAACATCCCATAAAATTACGTAACCGCGAGTGAACCCGCGAGGTATAGATATTAAATACCATACCATTCAACTAAATAAAATAGTACCCTAATATATTTACCTGGACGTCAATTATGAAGTTTTCGACGCATTCTAATGTGGAAAATTTTCTACGCTTGTTTAGTCTTCCTCTCGGGGGAATTAGGTAGGACAACAGTTTTATTTGATCTGGCACTTTTAGATCTGAAATGTAAAACAGGTGATTTATTTTTAAGAAGTACCATGCGAACGGAACCACGGGTGGATGCTAGTATCATAAATAATATAAATAACAATACTTAGTTGATGCCTACAAAACTCAGGGTCAGACAAAAAAAACAGTAAGTTAAAACACCCCCCGAACTTTGTCGATCTTTGCCTAAGAGGTGACGGTGACGCTGACGGTAAACATAATAAATGAAAATTAAACTGTTTATTACCATCATCAAGCTGCTCTTGAATACTTTCATATAAAGTCATCAATGTGTCATCTTTTGATTCACCAAATTTGAGGCTGATGATTTTATTGATAAACCATTTCCAATTCCTGAAAAAGCATGTTGATCTTTCAGGATAAAGTCTTTCAAAGTCCAGGTTTATCTAGAAACAAAAATTGGTTATCTGTAAACATTTATATATAGAGAAAAGTATTTGACATGCTGGTGTTAAACTAATCTAGTTAGAGCCAACATAAACAAATAAATATTTGTGGGCAATCCACTACACTATCTAGCCCAATCCACACAACAGTATCTAGCCCTAAATTCCTTAGTAAATGTAGATTCAAATTGGTTAGTGAACAGTGTAACATCGAATAGCTCAAGTTAAACAATAATGAAAATGTGAACCTAAAAATAAATAAACAACCAAACTAAGCAAAGCTCTGATATTATATTTTTTTGTAAATACATAACTACTTTTATTTTATTAATTAATAATAATAATAATATCCCTGGACATTTCACACAGCGCCATCTAGTCCCAAGCTAAGCAACCTAATGCTTGTGTTATGGTAACAAGATGGCTGATAAACTACTTATATATATTTTTTTGTAGATATATACATATTTATAAACAAAACCCATAGCTTACAAAATTTATCTTATAACTACAACTTTAAGCCAATAACGGTTTCAAATACTGTCAGGAAAATTAAAAAAAAAAATTGTGAAAGAAAATAAACTTTTCGTATTTGTACAAAAAAAAAAAAAAAAATTACCAAACTATCACTCCTTGGATCATTTAAAATGTTCCACTCATCAATAAAATCCGAAATGTTGTCGTTGGTGCTACACTGCCTCAGTTTGAATGTTTTGTTCCAACAGTCAATGATTTCACTCCATGGCTCATTGTTATTTTTAAGAAAAATTATTTGGTCTGTGTGATCTTCTGCAATATAAAAATGTTTATTAGCCAATACGTAAGACAGATATAGATAAATTGGTTGTAGGTATTACTAAGACAAACTATCTGACAGGGCGTTACTACTTACCCTATAATTTATGATCTACAAAGTACCTAACTACAGACTACATAATAAATAGAATATATTAAAAGATGGAAAAATAGCCTCACAACTTTAATCCCCAGGTTAGAATATCCTCTCAGATCTCTTAATGCCAAGTCTCCACTTGGTATTCTTTGAGAATGTCTAAGGGGTGGTCAGGTATATCCAAATATTACATTGCAAGCCCATAGCTGCTGCTAAAATACTAAAGTTCGAGGACACTGGTATTGCGCATATACTTTAAAAAAAAAACCCATTAGTGCACCACCAGATTCAAACCCACCAACTTAGGACCAGAAGGCGGGGTCGCCCCCACGAGACCATCGGTGCTCATTATAGATGAACATAATGCAAACAAATCTACTCTACAGTGTCTAAATCTACAAGTATATATCATACAGAAGACTGTTCTCTATGCCACTGTCTGTCTCTTGGCCCAATGTGTACAGCCATCAAAAAGATTTTGCAAAAATTCACCATTTCAAGTATACAGACAAGTAACTACTCTAGCTACTATTTATGTAGGTCAAGTAATCATTTAAAACCTTTCAACTCCTCATATTTTTTTATTTTATTTGGAATGACATTCTCTTCTGATGTTGATTTTTTTCTCTTTTCACCAGACTTGTACAGGGTATTCCGAATTTTATCGACCAGCTTGCCCTTAGCAAATGAAGGTTTACCGGATATGGACTGTCTTTTTTTAATTGGTGGTACAAAGTATGTGCCAGTGTTTTCACATGGAAATAATGCTATTATTTTCGCGGTTAAAATGTTGTACTCTTCATATGTTATTTTACTGAAATAGGTAAAAATAAATCTAACTATAAGGGTTCCTTGTTGGACTTTGGAATCCTAAGAATGATACAAAAATGAAGTTTCGTGCATTGCAGGTCAGCTACCATAAAACAGTATTATTATCATCAGCTAGTGAATACGTAATGCCTTCCCATTTATCTAAAATGACACAATAAATGATCTTTAGGCCCTCTCCATCCACAAGGTTCATCAAGAAAAGGGCAATGCCTTTATTGCATCCCCCAGTTTGTGCTGAAAGAACCACATGAAATTATAGTGGGAACATGAATAAACGAGTATGTACTAGTAGGTACTTACTAATTTACGACACGTGTGAAGAGATGTCTAACAATGATATCAGTAAGTTGATTTCGATGCTTGTTTGTCAAGGTACTGTTTGCAGTGTAATAATTTAATATGCTATTGCCACATGGAGTTACTGTTAGAAGCGTCTTGAGATCAAAATCAGGGAAATTTGGTCGGACATAAATATCGCCTGTAAGGATATCTTGTAAGTCTTCCAGGTCCTCGTTGTCCGTGAATAGATTAGGAGCAGTGATGCTGCTATTTGTTACTGTATTAGTCTGAAAACATTTAAGTAATTATTGTAAGAAAACCAGTTTTTGCCTGTCGATCGGCCTTGATATTTTAAATCTTCCTGTTTTAAACTTAGGTACTTAATTTGTTACAAAAAAAAATAAACAAGAAAAAGCAAAGGAGCGATCTTTGCTCCCATAAAAACTCCATATTATCTCAATTATTACCCCTTAGCATGCAGATTGCATAAACGGTTCGAAAGTTATGGCCTGAAAAAACACACAACATAGGTACTCATACATACAAAGATACGATGCTAAATTGTCCAAGATGATGAAGATCTTCGTTTGCTGCGCTCATTTGAACAATTATATATTTATATGTCACATCCAGCCACTGAACAAATGTCTATGTTTGTCCTCAGCGGGTATGGAACCCATAACCTACTGCACAGGAGGCATAGCTGCTACTATGCCAACTGAGCTGTGTGACTTATCAAAACCATAAAAATAATATTATCATTATAAACAGAATATTCAATAGGTAGGTAGGAAACTTACTATACTGGCCGCTACTAAATACTCATCAATTTTTTTTTTTAGTTCTATTCTTAGTCCAATCTTTGGGCACAATTCTTTCAGGATATTGTCATTGATTTCCTTTAATTGATCCACAGTTACATCATTTTCTAAAACAAAAATTTCCATAATCACTAGACAAGTTTAAACAAAATACTAATTACCTAAATTTTATAACATTCGAGCAAGCCCTGATGCTTATGTATCTTAATATACCGGCTGATAAGCAGCCTAAAGTTCATTACTTAACACATTTAAATTGTGTTATGAATTTGTGATAGGTACTATGTTTTAATTTACAACTTTGAACATTTTTTCGGAATAGTAATATTATTAGTACAATAAAGTAGGTACTCACTTGAGATGACCCACTGACCAGATGGCCTTTTCCAGACAAAATGTATATTATGTATCTAAATATTCACCTACCGTTGAAATTAGTAATTATATCCTGTGGGATATTCCATTCCCTAAGAAGCAACTCCATTATTATTAACCTCTTTATGTTTTGCCTCTATAAGCAGAGATACAGGTTTTGATTAAAATCTGCAAATAGACAACATAAAATAATGATTATTCTAGTAACTATGTAAAAAAAAACAGCCGGCTACGATAAACATTCAGCAGGTTTAAGCTAAGGTAGATACATAAACAGTAACAAGAATCTCATGCTCATTATGGTAGGTAGTGATTACATTTTTATTTCCATCACACAGAGAAAGGCAGTCCAGCAGCCTTTTGCACCATGTTTGGTGAAGTTCACCGAGCTTAGACACCTCTGATTCTGACTTACTGTTTGGGCTGGTGTCTTTGGCACTTCAACTTCAATTAAACTATTTAGTGGACTGTATAAATAATGTAATAATAAAAACTGCATCGGTTGTAAACACAATAATGTATAGGAGTAATAGTGTTCTGTGATAATGTACCTACTCGCTTGTCTGGTCTAACGGTCACTGGGCGGGTGGCGGCCGGCCCGCCGCGCCGGTGGCGCGCGCGCGTCGCGCCTCCGTCCCGCGCGCCTCCCCTCCCCGCTTTCGTCTGCCGTGTCACGTCCGCGCGTGAATACCTACTACGAGACTTACCAGCTTGCCGCCTTGCCGCAAAGATTTGAAGATGATGATTGATTGGAATCAGAAGTGGCCTACGCTCGGTGAACTTCACCAAATTTGGCGGTCAGGCGGCTGGTGGTATTTTCACCAGCTAGATAACTACATCTACCGGCTGGGTCTGCCTAGATTCTGGACATAAAAAGCAGCTTCGTAGCACGGTGTGTGAATATATATATAAACCTACCGGTATATTTGAACATTGAAGCGCAAAGCATTTTTTTAAGCAGAATTCATAAGTGAATTGATTAGGGGTTCACTTGTGAAATGCTAAGCTGGTAGTAGGTAGATATGCGGAAGACATTTCGCGATATCTACCTACTACCAGCTAAGCATTTCACAAGTGAACCCATCAAACCGACTAGGTAGGTAAATCAGGATGATTTTTGCTCACAACATGGCGCCTAGCCGGCCCTGCGCCCGGTGCCATCATGCCATGTTATCAAAGACATTAAATTATTTAAATCTCTTTGCATGTTATTCATCTTGTCAGTCCATCCTTAAAATGCAATAACTTAATTCGATCTATATTCCAATTAAACACTTACCTTAGCACACACAACACAACACAATCTTTATTTGATCACCCAGCAACGCGAAAGAATCACCACAAACTAACACTTGCAGAAGACGTAATGCGACTGCCGACAGTGCCGAGGGTATTCTGTGGTGCCGAGTCGCGCGCAGACGCGGTGCCCTGCGCCGGCACATTTCCAAGAAAAAAAGGGTGTTGCCTGCTACGAAATGTTAATTACCCAAAAAAAAGGCCAAATCTTTCACTTCTCCACTTTATTATTTAATAATCATTAGGCATACATAAAACCTATTTCGCGATGTCTGAGTAATGAAAAAAATTTTTCATTTTTAGCTTCCGTGATAAATGTGATACTGATAATAGACCGATTATGTGATACATATAGGGCCTCCCGTGTGTATGATTTAGGTATTTTATAATCACTACTAGCCGCAAACCTGACTTAACTCGGTTATAGCCTAACGGAGTGAAGGGAGGAATGTTCAATTATTTTCCTTACACCTTGGGAGAAATACTGCAACACCGGAGACAAGCTTATCTGTTTCGTTTCCATACTAATTCCAAGAAACGTGAATTTGGTTCAAAACACATATTTGAATCATAGTTTGAATTTCAAGAATATTATTGTTTTAGACTCAAGATATCTTTTCTTAAATATTTTTTCAAGATTTCCATGCTAAAACCAAGAATTCCAAGAAACCTTGTATCATAGTTTTCCAAGAAAAATATTGTTTACTTACATATTTTTTTTTTATTTTTACAAGATTTCCATTCAAAACCAAGAAACCAACTCACATCAACAAATCAACTTAGTCAAAGGTCTGGGTTTCACGGATTACTACTCAACCAATCAAATATTTGACGATTGTACCTACATAATTATAATAACTCAAATTTTGGATGCAAAAATTCGAGTTTTAGTAGGGGTTAAAGTATGAAATTGCCGTTATATTGTAATAGGTACTTCGAATTGACATAGAACCTTCATGGTTTGAGATTTTTGAGTGAAACTTTTTTCACATCCTATGAAGTTCTTCTTTTAAAAAATGTGCAACATTCGATTATCGACTTTCAGTTGTTTTTTTTATTCAGCTTAGACAAGAAAGATGGATACCTACTTCGAAAATTCGAGTTATTTTTGAATACGAGTTCCGACGCGGAACTAACGCAGCAGAAACAGCTCGCATTATCAATGTTGCGTTTGGAGAGGGGACTGCTAATGAACGCACCGTGCGATTTTGGTTTAAACGCTTTCGTGATGGAAACTTTGATTTGTAGAACGAACCACGTGGAAGACCGCCCACACAGGTGAATAACAATGAATTGAAAGAGATGGTGGAAGCCGATCCGAGCCAAACTACCCAGGAATTAGCGGCATGGTTTAACGTTACCTTACCAACAATATTGACTCATTTGCGTCAAATCAATAAAATAAAAAAAATATGAGAAATGGGTGCCTTATAATTTGACTGATCTGCAGAAAGAAACGCGTGTTGAAACTTGTGTTGCCTTGTTGAATCGATACAGAAATGAAGGAATATTCGATCGAATTGTGACATGTGATGAAAAGTGGATTCTTTACGATAACCGTAAGCGGAAAATGCAATGGCTGACCCCAGGTCAAACGCCGCAACAGTGTCCTAAAGCAAAGCTTACTAATAAAAAGGTAATGGTAACTGTTTGGTGGTCTCAGCATGGTGTTATTCACTATAGCTTTCTCCGATCTGGTCAAGCAATAACGGCAGATGTCTACTGTGCCGAACTCCGAACAATGATAGCAAAACTAGCAGTGAAACAGCCCCGACTCATGAATCGATCTTCACCATTATTGCTCCATGATAACGCGAGACCTCATACAGCACGAGAAACCGTTTTAAATCTACAGGAACTGTAATTAGAAACCATTCGTCACCCTCCGTATTCGCCAGAGCTTGCTCCAACGGAATACCATTTTTTTTCGTGATTTGGACAATTTTCTACGTGATAAAAAGTTTTCTTCTCAGGAGGCAGTACAAAATGCTTTCACACAGTTTGTCGAATCTAGATCACGAGAGTTCTATCGCAAAGGCATAATGACTTTCCTATTAGATGGCAGCAATGTATAGATACTTATTAATGGTAATTATTTTGATTAAATAAATATGTTAAATTAAAAAAAAAAACGAATTTCAATTTTTCAGAACAAATTGGCAATTTCATACTTTAACCCCTAATATATACCTACACTTGTCAAATATTATTCGAAGGTGGTGGTGGATTTGATTCTGGGGCATGATCAATGGAACGGTGACGGAATACCTAGGTACATCGTGCGGAAACCATCAGCGGCTTGCCTTACAACCTAACATTTGAGGCGTGTGCCATTGGTTAGTAGGTACCTAGGTATTCCAATAAATGGCGATGGGCTTGCGTCCTATCACGTGGAATTACGGCACGTGAGGCTTGACATCTGTAGGTATGTCTCAAATTTTGTGGGCTAAGCATCAAATTATATAAAAATTTCCTATTAAATTGTAAACCTGTCTGCAAATTAATTAAAAAAACTGTTAAAGCTATCCTGACAAAAAAAGCTTACTACATGATCAAATATTGTGGACAATCCACACAATATTATCTAGCCCAAAACTAAGAAGAGCTTGTAATGGGAGCCAGGAGGCCTAAAAAGGCCACTTTGGCAGAATTATAGTAGGTTGTCAATATGAATCATATTAAAAATCGTAAAATGGTCACAAACTGACAATTCATAATTTATGATCTGTGTGCAATTCATATCACGCAATTTACCTGTTCGATTGTTTTGTATGGAAATTCGTAAATTGGTCCACCAATGTTTACACCAAATATGATTGATATGAAATGAATTGTAGGTGATTAAACTATTATGTGTAACCATTTAAGGTGGATGCACCAAGGTGGGCCGCGAAATTCAAATTTTCTTACGTTTTCAGTAAGTATTCAAATCAATACCTACAGACCGTTTTTTTATTGTAAAAGAAATCAATATTCAATGGAGTAAATATTTCTTTACATAAAATTTTTGTTCTTAGCTGGTATTTCAATCCATATTCTTTGGTTAAGAGGCAATAATTGTCATTTGAGAGCTTTTATAAAACAATTGTTTTCTTGCTATAAAATATTAGATTCTAAAAATGTATCTATAATGTATTTTGAATCAAAAGTAAAAAAAACTCTTGTCTATACAATGTTATTGTTGAAGGAATATACATAAATTCTTAATGGAATTTCTTACCATTCTTGTCTGGACTTGTAAGCAAAAAAGTATTTTTTGTGCAGTCAATAAATAAGTTATCCTTAGATAAAGAAAGCTGTAATTCTTTATGAAAGAATAATGAAATATTCCAGTTAACAAAGACATATAATTGATTGTAAAAGAAAACCATATTCACCGAAGAAGATATTTTCTTGACTTAAAATGTTGGTTCTTCATCAATTTTATGAACGATATTCTTCGGTTAAGAGACACTGCACTCACAGGCAAAGCTGTTGAATTTGTCTATCCAAGAAAAAGAGGTCTCAATGGCAAACAATTATATTTCTTAATTGAAGAACGTAAGTATTCAAATCAATACAGACCAATTTTTAATTGTCAAAGAAATCAATCTTCAATAAAGTAAATATTTCTTAACCTAAAATGTTTATGTTTAGCTGATGTTTGAATCCAGATTCAAACATCGGCTAATATTTAAATCCTTATTCTTAAGTTAAGAAATTGAAGTATCTCTTGATGAAACAATAATTTTCTTGTTATTAAATAGTAGGCTTTATTTAAAATGAGTATTTTACGTATTTTGAATCAAAAGTATAATACTATTGTCACAATAATATTATTGTTGAACGAATTTACACATTTTCTTAAACCAATAATTTATTTTTATTCTTGGCCCTAATCTCTAGCTTCTTAAGCTAAATCTTTTTATATTCAGAGTAAAAATTCTTAATTACTTGCTTCAAAATGCAAATGTATTCTACAGTGAAGAGTAAATATCGTTTTGATCCAAAAAAATATTCTTGATGTAAATAAATAAATGAAGAATAATATTATATATCTAGAAGAATTCCATTTTATTTTATTCAAGATATTATTGTTACCTTGAGTAAATATATGCTTGAAATTAAACAATATACTTAAGAATAATTTTATTCTTGAATGAAAACATTGCCAGACCCCATTTTTTTCCGTGTAGTTGAAGTTTAGTAAGAAACTGATGGATGAAGTGTTACTTTTCTATTCACATAATTAAAATTTATTTGAAAATATTCATCGGTTTCTTACTAAACTTCAACTATATCCGACGACTCTGGTTACTTATCTCCTTTGGTGACCGTAAACCTCTGCCTCAAAGTAAGGTAGAGGTAGGTGTTACTCTAGTTCTTGAATATCATACCAAAAACTGCACTCAATATGCTAGTTCGTTTTTTGTTCACAGCCAAATCGATGACATAGTGGAGCCGTTCAGTGTCGCAACTTGCTCGGAATAAAAAATAATTTAAACATTTTTCAAGTAAAAAAATAACTTCGTTATCTACGAAGGATAGGCTAAATTTATTTACTTTCTGTACCGTTACACGGTTTGATGGGGCGACGCGGCGTGAATAGAACAGATATCTGGGACCTTAAAAAAATTATTAACTCAAAAGTCACGTCTAGGACAAAAATAATTTGAACTGAGGTAGGTACTTATGTAAATTGAAGTGTTGCTCATGTTCAAGTTAAAATGAAGGCATCATTAGTTTCTCCTTCAAGTACCTAATGTGGTACGTTTACCTTTGTAACCTTTACCATGAGGATTTTAAATCGCTTCAATCATTAAACTGATTTTTTTTAACGGAACATCACATGTTTACTAACAACCCATAATAAACGAGGAAACCCTTTTTATCACGGCAAATTGTATGGTTTAATCAGAATGAAAATATCACATCACTAACAAAACCTTTAAATTTAATGAAAGATTATTTTCTTGTTAACACCTTTGGAATTCTATGGCGTATTTCCGGGTCTTATATACGTTTTCAAAATAAACACATCCATCATCTGCCTAGCCTTTTCCCAACTGTGTTGGGGTCGGTTTCCAGTCTAACCGGATGCAGCTGAATACCAGTATTTTACATGGAGTGACTGCCTATCTGACCTCCACAACCCAGTTACTGGATAATACGATACCAATTGGTAAGACTGGTTGTCAGACTTTCGGGCTTCTGACTACCCGTAACGACTGTCAAAGATCCACTAATGAGAGCCGGGACCAACGGCTTAACGTGCTTTCCGAGGACGGAGGGGTCTCAGTATGTAAAGATGGTCACCCATCCACAGACCAACCGCGGCAAGCGTAGCTTAACCTGACCGATCGACCTGTGCGGCTGTTATTATTTAGCCACGGGCCCCTCGCAAAAGAAACACATCCATGACACAAATATTTCTCCAAATAAATACCTTTGATCCCACATCACCATAACACACACCCATTGTTATTAAAAACCTTTTAAACATTTCAAACGTATCAATCGTTCTTGACCCTATATTCGAACCACCTCTTCCAACTTAAACTAAACCTAGAGCTCTACTACTCAAGGTGCGTATTAGAATAATAGTTGGTCTTACGTGTGTGTTTCGAACAATCGGATACGTCGAATTTATCTCTTCCTGAGGCTTTCCTTTAACATAACACTTAGTTGGATAAAGTGATGTCGGAGGAAAGTTATATCTTTTTATACGTAGCGTAAACAATAGGCTAGGGTGGTTGAGGTAGTGGGTAGGGTAGCGAATATCTGGCGCTGTTGATACTTCGATGATATGGGTTAGAAGGGTTCGTGAGACAGTGACGTGTTGTGAGATAGGCAGCTTGTTTGCCTGAAAGGTAGTTTATTTACGTTTATAAGGAACTTTGTATGTCAACTATTTTCCTAGATACATTTTAAATAGACAGCGTATCTGTCTGCTTCGATATTGTATATACATATCTAATTTAGGCTATGTGGAAACTAAGAAACTCTCTAATTTCTTCTAGTGTTTTCTAGGTAAAGTGCTACGAAATTAATTAGATGCGAAAAATAATTAAGAGGTTTGTTCGTAACTTAGTAGTCTTCTATTATTTTAAGTAAGATACTTTTAATGTAATACTGTTATTATCTTAAAATGTTTGTTCAAAACTACAAACTTAAGTGCCGTTAGCAAACGAAGTTATCTTTAATTAATAAAACCTTCAATAAATTAAAGATAATTTCGTTAAGGTAAAAACTCTATTTTTTTAAGTGCCTCACCTTTCTTACAACATTAAAAATACAAAACCTAATTTAAAAAAATGGATGGACGTTACTCATTTATTTACTGAACTAATTTATGTGGCATCTTTGGATTAAAAGGACAAACAAAAATTATATCTATGTAAATAAAGTTATTTTTATGCACATCTTTGCTATCCGAGTTTTTTTTAATTATACTTACTATTAATTTGAAGATACTGACGCCATGCAGCAAGTCCGAGGATAAAACAATTTATATATTTGTATTTTCTCATTTGTTTCTTCTATTTGACGAGAGGAACTTTTACCTTTCCTAGAAAGATGCTACATGCGAACTACGCATCATATTGACGTCACGCAAAATCCTGCGTCGCGTAAGCAGAGTTTGCCGCGCAACTAGCATATACGAGTATATACAACGTCCCAAAATCAATCGTCGGGTAGTATCCCACCAGACACAACACCTCATACCTCTACGATAGTATGCAAATAATTCAATTCGATTCAAAGTTTTGTTTTTGCCCTGAAAAGCCCTCACTTTGTTTAAAAAACTCATCACGATTTCTCCGAAATATTTCAATCAAGTTTTTAAAATATTCATCCTTTCTGGCTCCGCATCGGCCATTGTTTGTAGTTATTAATGTATCAAAACGTGACCACAAATCTATATGCTGCTATTTACTCTACAAATATTTTAAAGCCACCAATTTATTTGTACAGACGCCAGCACGTCAAGCAACTACAATCTCTTTCGTCAAATTTCTTTAATAGATTTTCAACTTTATCGCTAAAGTTTTAAGGTTCAAGGTTGATTGGGAAAATTTGACAGTTTCGGGTAGCTTGACCGGCTGGCGTCTGTACCATTGCAGAGGAATTATTTAAAAATAAATGTAATCCTTTATGATGATAATGAATTAACCGGTTTAATGCCGTAATTACAGAAACAATTGCAAAGCCATTGTGTCTCACGTAGATCCACGTTCATACAAAGGGTTAATTATATTATCTATATTTAGCTGAATTAAAATTTGCTATCGTGTTTAAGTAATACCAACGTGACAAGATAGCTTATATCTGAGTAGCTTTACTTGCCTGTCTTTTTGTAGCTAGTGTTTAACCTATGTAGAACATTCATTTAAATAAATATATAGTTCCTTTAAGAACTTTACGCTCATGCAGTACCGTGTTCTTGAGTGGAGACCGCGAATCGGTAAACGTAAGGTGGGACGCCTTCAGGCTAGGTGGAGTGACGATCTTCGCAGAATGGCTGGTAGCAGCTGGATGAGAGTTGCTGAAAATCGAGCTGAATGGCGTACAATAGGAGAGCCCTATGTCCAGCAGTGGACTGCTATAGGCTGATGATGATGAGTACCGGGTCTAATAAAAAGCGAATTCGGTATAATTTAACTCGTAAGTTTTCAAATTGATAATAATTGATACTGTATATTACTATTAATTATATACAATTCCGTCTCTACGTATTAATTATGTAATTTGTCTTTTATGAATGGTATGTATTTATTGTATGTATGTAAATGGTACACCACAGACTACCTGTTTTATTGTCTCTCTTTTCTCTTTTAATCCACCCAAAAGTTGTCTTTAATAGATCGCTCTTAGCGATAAGACCGTCCATTGTGTCACCCCTTGTAAAATTTCCACATTTATATCTGTAGTATTTATGTTGTAGATAATAAGGAGTATTCTATCTACGTTCTGGCTGACACATTTAGGCACCATTGCGTGCCGATACAACTATTAATTATGGATTCACAAACACAGGAGTCAGTTTGCGGTGGGCGGGATTGGTTGTAGCACGCCGAGCACGGTTAGCACGCTGAATTACTTGCATGCAAATTAGTGATAGACCGAGAACGCTCGCAAATTGGTATTAATCGATTGACTCGGTATAAATTCATAGACGCTCTATTTGGATGAGATACTTAATTGATATGGTATATTGTTCTGCTTGATATTTCTCACCCGATCGCTTTGACACCTACAGCCAGTCTAATCTTTAAAACTCTCACCGTGAAAATTTAGCGACCATCGATGAACAGTGTTTTCGGCGAATACTCGTAGTTCTATCGGCGAAGAGTGATTCGCTATACCGTTCTGAGCTCAAGTGAGCTTGGAGTAAGCTGTCAACAGTCTGAACCCCTAGCAATAGGTTGAATGGCAGCTCACTTCAAACACATTTCACCTAAGTTTTCACGGTGAGTTTTGTACAGAATAGATCGGCTGAAACTGGAAGTCAGACGTCGGATAAGGATGAGAGGCATACCGATTACTTGTGTCATCTACCTTTTATTAATTGATTGCACATAGTTAGGGCGCAGCAAGTTCACTTATAACCAGGTTAATATCATATAATTTATTTTTATTTATTTATTTTTAGGGATAACAACAGATAAAAACTTAACTAGGTACTTTTTTTTTTCACTTGTACATATGTATTATTATTTTAGACTTAATTTGAATCAAAATGTATTATTTACTAGGTACTTATCTAGGATTATATGACTAGCCAATAATAGTTATCCACGGCAGATACACAGGGTGGATGGATATGCTATTTAGACTCACTAAGAATAACCGATCAACATTAAAGATGATTGGGCAACTTTGAAGAGATAAGTATATTTAAGATATAAAATATGTCATATAATAAATGAATATAATTACAGAATACCTTATGCAAATGTATATATATATATATATATATATATGAAGAAAAATAAAATATATAGAAATGAAAATATATCCTAATTATACCAATTAAATAACCAGCCATTTAGTATAATTTGATGAGATATATAAATAGCCTATTTTGATAACAAGTCAAGCAGAACTCGTTTTTTAAAATAATTCTTAGAGCCAATGAATAAGTCAACACTGTTAAAGTGTTTATTATAAGAGTCGAGTAAACGTGGTAACGTATCATAAAGTATTGCTTATCAAGTAATATCACAACACACACCCATCACTCATCACTGGATTGTGGAGGTCAGATAGGCAGTTGCTCCATGTAAAATAGCAGTATGTGTATTCAGCTGCATCCGGTTAGACTGGAAGCAGACCCCAACATAGTTGGAAAAGGCTAGGCAGACGAAGTAATAGCACAACATAGATTAGGAACTTTCAATGACAGTTAAATGTTTCTGGTTTAATAGTTACAAAAAACTTCGCACAATATTCTGGTTCATTGCTTACCCCGCCCCAAAGGATTTTCGTGTAACCCAAGATCGTAGGTATTCTGTAAACTGTGTTGTTAACTTGCGTTGTGCAAGACGCTGTCGAGCTGTGCCAACATTCATGACGAGCTCCGCCCGGGCGAAACATTATAATAAGCGATACACCGTGTTACATGCACGAGTATGCAAGTTTACAAAGCTTGGATAAATATGTGGAAGATAATAGGCAATAACATTGTAGAAAGAAGCATAATATTTACTTATTTGTAAGATTTTGTCTCGTTTGTTTTTAATATTTTTTATTTAATAATTTATTTGCCTTAAAAAAGAAAACAGATGGAACCTAGGTCATTGTTATAAAATAGGCACTATACATTGTTTACATCTAGTTTTATGTTAAAAACTGTACCAAGTATTACTACCCTGCCTCTTGAACTAGGTAAACCTGTATCTCAAGAGATAGTGATCAGCCATGGGGGTCTTAAGCATATTTAGTTATCAAGTTAATGACAAATAAAAAAAAATAAAAAAATAGTCGTGTGTACAATTAAATCTTAGCAGTTCATGGAACCAGAAAAGAAAATACAAAAAGTATACAAAAAATTATAATAAAAAGGTTAGGAGAGCAGTGGCGGCCCAGTAGTAAAGGCCTCTACTTAGGAGTAGGTCGTGAATTCGAATCCAGGTAGGCGCTTTACTTTGTGTAAATTATTTCATTACCATCGTTCTCAAAAACGGTAAAGGAAAACATCGTGAGGAAACCGGCATTTCCTAGAACCAAAAATTCGAAGACATGTTATCACGTGTCTTTTTCTAAGACATGCGGGTTCCACCACGTAGTTCCTCGTAGGTTACTGGACTCACGTGGTGGATTACGGCCCACTACCTCTCACCGAGAGGAGGCCCAGTTGTATATAGCCCACTGTGTCTCAGCTGTGTACATTATAGGCTGATTATGAAGTGGCAAAAGAATAATCACCCCTGTTAGGTGTGACTTGAACAGAACTGGCGAAATGTCGAAGTAGATGCTATAAATACACTTCTGTCTACCCCTGAACATAAGCGTGGTGACGTGATTGACTTGTAAGGCACGTTTGTCGTTGATTCATGTCAAGACCGTAGAACTCGAGACATTAGCATAGACATTAACCCCTTTACTCATAAACGTTGCTTAAAGTTAAATAGTGATTAGAAACCATACATTTTTGACGTTTAAAAGTCACTTAACTTTAATCATAGTTTATAAATAACCCCCTAAGGGCTGCTTTTTTAACAGTCAGATAATTTTTATGTGAAGAAAGTTATGACAGATTAAACACATTTTGTACACAAATACTGTCCAACCGCAATATTAATACCAAAGATAAAAGTTATCTGACTGTTGAAAAATCGGCCCTTAATCGATAAGCCACTGTACAAATGAACACTCTAGAACATTTATAAGTAACACTTAAGTATACCTACATACATAAGGTCACGTCTTTCCCCCGTTTACTATCCACTGATTACTGTTTTTACCTTCAACATGTAAATAAAACCAATACACCTTTAAATACGAACCCACCCCAGTAATAAAGGCACTACCAAACTATTCACCACTTAGTAATGATAAAGCCATCAAATGTTAGCATTGGGAAAACGAGCGGTAATGGTGACTATTGACGTTCAAGGGGAGTGTGATTAATCAACATGTGTTGTGTCCTCGAATGAATTATAAGCTTAGACACATTAGCTGGCTAATTGGTGTGTGAAGCCTGTGTTTCTATCTACATATATATATAAAAATCAATGCCCCTTTTCGTTATAATTTTATAACTCAAGAACGGGCTCACCTATTCAAACCAAATGTAAAGGCTTTGTTTGGACTATTTAGTAGATGGTTTATGTGAAGTTTGCACAAAATCGGTAGAGCGATTCTTCATTTATCACATTTTTTGTAACAAATGAATTCGATAAATGGCGGATCATTTTGTTAAAGTAGGGTAGGAGTAGGGTAGGAGTAGTGTAGGAGTAGGTTAGGAGTATGGTAGGAATAGGGTACGAGTAGGGTAGGAGTAGGTTAGGAGTAGGGTAGAAGTAGGGTAGAAGTAGGGTAGGAGTAGGGTAGGGGGTAGGACACCACGCGAACGAAGTAGCGCCGGGCAGCTAGAATAATTTATATGGCAAAACAACGTTTGCCGGGTCAGCTAGTACATATATAAATAATAGGTACAGTAATTGACGAATTTGTAGCATATTAAGCTGCGTGGCTGCATATTAAACAATTCACCATAATAAAGTAAATGTATTGACTAAAAATTTTATTAATTCACTAACAGACGTCGCATAGCCGAAACCGCTGGATCTAGAAGCTTAAAAAAAATCACAAGAGTTCATTATAAATAACGAAGGTGAGCGCAAAGGGATTTTTGAAAATTCATCCCTATAAGGAGATAAATACGGGATGACAGTTTTTAAGTGGGTTCGGAGGTTCGATTCCGATGAGAAATCCCAACGGGTACACGGTTTGTTACATGTATAGCATCTGCCCGTGACTTTGTCCTTGCGAAATTTCTTGTTGCCCCGACCTACCCCGTAGTATGGCATCGCCTGCCCGTGCTATTACTTCATTATCGGTCAGCACTGTTTTTTTTTTAAAAAGAGCCGAACAAAAGCTTGATGCTTAAGTAGCCTTAGCCCTCCTATTTTTGTTTTGAATTGAGTTAAAAACGCAAAAAGAATTTTTCTAATCCGACAGGTTCCAGAGATTAGCGATATTAAAATAAACTCTTTAGCTTTATTATTAGTATAGTATAGATTATCAGTTTTTCACAGTCAATATAATTTCAGCAAAAAATGTTGATACTATTTCCAATTTACTGCCACGAAATATCACATCACTCCTTTACTGTAACCGTACCATAAATAACGCATACACTGTAAAAGCAACATTTTAACTAACTATACCAACAGTGGATATCGAAAATTGAATATATCTTACAATGTTGGTTTAAAACACGTTTTCGGTCAACTGATTTTTATTACCCACGGTCGTATACTTCACGATACTACATTGTCGATACACATTAGACGGGGATAATTCCACCGAAAATATACTATCAGTCTTATTAGTAAATTTGACATTTATATTTTATTTAGATACTTGAAAAATCATAAAATTGTTTTCAGTGCTAGCTAGTAATAATAATTGATACGTGGTGTGCGTTAAAAAGTTTAAATTTTTGGACATAAACAAATCTCAAAGTACTAAATGTCTTGCCCGTGTGTAAGGCATGCCCACATAATATAAGCGTGCGCTTATAATGTTCCCACTGCTGGGACACAGGCCTCCTCTCTTCGAGAGGGAGTGGTTGTAATCCTCCACGCGGGCCCAGTGCGGGTTGGTGGTTGTCACATGTTTTCGAAATTTATATTCAAGAACGTGCTGTTTTCCTCACGATATTTTCTTTAGAATAGAATACTTTTTATTATGTACACCATATAAATTACAGACATAAATATAGAAATTCCTTCACCGTTTTGAGAGCAGTGGTGATGAAATTTTTAGAATCCACGACCTACGAGTCCAACTCGTAAGTCGGGGCTATTAACACTGGGCTGTCTATAGCATAAGGCGTACTCAATCTTTGTTTTGCTCTGGTTTTATGATCATTATTGTATATATTTATTTCTATAGATAAGTTTATGTTTTAAATGGTACAATGGTAGTATTGTCTCTGTAAGGGCTGATTTCTCAATCGGCAGATAACTTTTATTCGAGGAATAAAATTGACGTTTGACCATTTTTGTATGAAACAACTGTCAAATTTTTTAAATTATTCCTCGAATAAAGTTATCAGATGATTGAAAAATCAGCCCTTAATCTATCCAAAGGTTGCCTTTAAAAGGTCGCTTTTAGCGATAAGACAGCCCATTGTGTCACCCTTTGTAAAACTACATTTATATATCCGTAATATTTATGGCGTACACGATAAAGAGTTCTTTCAATTCAATTCTGAATCTATTGACTATCCCCTTTGAAAAAGGTCGGATTATGCATGATGTTAAATGTTTTTTTTTAACTAGCTTTCTCTAATTTTCCACGAACCAACTAGTTACCAGAAACCGGGATATTGATCAATGAACGCTTCGGACATGGAGCGGCAGCAAAGCGTTCCCATAGGAAATGAAACGCCCCGACCTCACACTATTATCCCTCGTATTTATGATACTCGTTTATTTCTAGTGGTTTTCTAGTAAGAGGAAAAACATCATGTTTCTTTAATAAAATGAAAGAGACGTGTAAACGTTCCTCAGACTGTTTTAATAAATAATGAAGGCGCTACACCAACTAACCTAAAACTGTGCCTAAAATTAAAGTTCTTTATTTGCAAGTCAGCAAAATAAAAACTATGACTTATAAAAAAATACGACGGAAATGTTACATCGTAATTTATTTTAACAATTCTTCAAAAATACACCAAAATATTTTGTAGGCAAGGAAATCGTAACACGCGTGCTACGCCGTAGCAAAGCGCGGGCTACGCCGTAACTGTCCTACGTGTGACGGGCGATGAACGTAGCACAATGCAAATGGAGCAACGGGAATGGCGGAAACTGCTATAAATACGTAGTTGACACGAGCCTATACAAAATGGCACCTCAATTTATTCTACGCCAGGTTTACGTCATCATTTTTACTTTTGGCGCGTGGCCAAAAACGGAACTAACGCCGCCATCTCGTTTTTTCAATACATTTTACAAACAATTACATAATGCGTCATTGTGTGACTACTGTGACGAATATATTTTGACGCGCCAGGGCGTATCTAGCGATTTAAATCTTTGTTGCTATCATCATCACCGCTTTTCTAAGAACCTGTAGCTTTACAGCGCTTCCCACTCAACGGCATTCGAGCGCTGGACCTTCAGCAGAACCTTGTAGCAGTGTTTTTATCAGGTACAATACGAAAGATCTTTAATTTATAGGCTCGGGATAACCTATATCAGTATGATCCATCGTCACTTAAATGATTGTCGTTGTTAATATTTTGCGACGATGCTTCTCGTGCCACACGTGTCCGAGTCTACCGCCTCGCTACCACAGATGCGACGCCGACGCTCCGTAAGAATGACAGCTTGTCAAATGTCACTCAGTCTAATCCAATGTATACCACAGCGAATCTAATGTGTCCTCCATGCTTCGCCGACAAAGGGGTTTGAGTAACTTTGTATGGACTAGTGGCGTCATTTTTTTTTTCAGCGGCCACCTATGATTTCAATGTAACTTTGTTGTGCTGTGTTAAGCACACATATATGTTCAATTATTTTTGTCCTAAGTGATATCGAACCTGAGATATTTGCATTTGAAGATTTTTAAAATGTCTTCAATATAAATACTTCAATTACTGTCCAGTGAAAAGGAATCTTAGTTATGTTTTTAAAAGTTTGATATTAGAGATTGGCTTGACTGTTTTACGACCGTCTGTCAATGTGACGTTAGTCTTCGGTCTTGGGGGAATAATAAAAATACATTATTATAGTTTACTGCATTTTATTACATGATAATAAGTAAAAACACATTTTTAACTCTCTTCGTCCATTTCGTTCACAATGTCATGTCGAATAATCGTATCTAAAAACTGTGCCAGCGGAATCAGATTATTTTGATATCTTCATGTACAGTCAACAGCAAAAGTAGATGATCAAAATCAGAACTTCAATACTAATGAACGGAGTTCGCGCCAGAACTGTGTGGCGTCGAAGTGATTTAAAAGTATGCGATTGTAAATTATACCAAATATTTACTACTAGTACAGCTGCCATATAGCTGCGAACTCCGTTCATTAGTATTGAATTTCTGATTTTGATCATCTACTTTTGCTGTTGACTGTACCATATAATGGACATTACATGCGAACAGCAGCCTAAGGTCCCAATAATACATGAGCGATAGTGGCCCAATATTGCATGCAGCATTTTACGCTTGTATCCAGCCTTTCTACGAGAATATACACGTAATATATCCGTCTAGCTAGATGAATGTTTGGATTGGATCCTGCCTCTAAGAAGCCACGTATCATTCCAGTTTAAGGTTTTCGCCGAAAAATCACTAATATTGGGTTCTCAACATACATCAATCACATACGAACCGTCACTTTTTACATGTTCTCCGTAGTAGCTACGAGCTTTTTGTACTTGATACGTTCCAAGTGCCTAGAGAATTAAAATAATCATCGGCACTTAAAATAGGCAAGTCATCCAGCCCAGGAACTTCAGCATTCATATATTCAAAATCAGCCCTTCTTCTATTCAGATTATTCACAATGACATACTCGCCTAGTTGATTCCGAAGACTATGGGAGGTATTCGATTTATTTATTTATTTTATTTTTCGAGGTATTCGATTTATTTATTTATTTTATTTTTCGTGTCCATTCATCTACGTCATTGTATTTGGTTTATTTTATTTGGAATTCTTAAAAAAATACGGCAGAAACCTAAAAGAGTGCAGTAGAATATAATAACTTCTTCGATTTTAACGAGCAGCACAAAACCAAATATCTCAGTTCCGATATGGTTTAGAGAAATGTCTCCATAATAACTTTTGATCACTTTATTCTGTTCTTTCATAATATCATAGTTTCATTACTGGCCGCTCAACTTCAAAACGACGCCAACTTTACTCAAACCCCTTTATTTAATTTATTTGACTACAAATTGAAACCTAACTGGAGGCCTATTTAGGTACGGCCACTAAAAAGGAAATGGACGTAAAGTGAAGTTATAAATTATAAGGTTCAAGTACCCTCCATTCGTCACAACGCAAGGGACCAATACGTAAAGAAACGCAATGTTACAGTCGACTGCCTCCAAAGATAAAGAAAAAAAATCTTCCACTCCAAAGATAAAGATTTATAGTCATTGATAGTTAGAAGCAGTTTCGCGGATTGATCAGTCTGTGAGGTTAAGGAACACTTGCCGCGGTCAGTCTCTGGATAGGTGACCGTTTTTGACGAGAAGACGTAGTTTTGATTAGTTGTCGATAACCTATTCCACTTTTTTTGGACCCACAAAAATGCCCGAGACCTTTGATAGTCTGGATTAGTATAGTATTTTTATCTCACGAATTGACGCGCGCTTATGTTGTGTGTCGTGTTTGTACACTTGGTGGTAACCAACCAACACGCTGTGAAGATGAGTGTCGTCACGCACACGCATGCACACATTTCCCACTTCATTATTGTCTCGGACTGTACCGAGAGCTCCTGCGCGTACACACACATCCACGTCGTGTTTGTGCACTTGGTAACCACAAGTAAAGCGCGCGTCGCCTCGGGAGATAGAAATACTATAACAAAGACAGTTGTGACAGGCAGTCAGAAGCACGAAATAGAGTTATTTCGATAGCGGTATTTTGCCGTTAATTGGATTTCTAAGATCTCAGCCATTTTGGGTTCGAATAGAATTCGACCCTAACATTGTAGGGAGGCTAGATAGACGATAGTAGGAGTGTCTCTAGCTAGAAAAATTTCTTTGGAATTTAGTTAAATGAATAACAGGCGAGAGCAGTTGTGGCACAGTGGTAACGGCCACGGCTTACAAGTTGTAGGTGGTGGCTTCGAACCCAGACAGGCGCTTTACTTTATGTAATTAATTTCATCAGTACTGCTCTCAAAACAGTGAAGGAAACCATCGTGGGGAAACTGGCATGTCCTAGAACCAAAACTTGAAAGACATGTGACATCTAGCAACCCGCACTGGGCCCCGTGGTAGACTACAACCCAGTACTCCCTCTCGAAGAGCGGAGGCCTGTGTCCCAGCAGTGGTAATTTTCATTGAATAGTAATTGTTTATTTTTTAAATTTTATTGACATTTTTAGTTACAGTTATTGTCATTTAAATTTATTTGATTGGCATTGTTATTTTAATTCTTGACATTTTTTATTGTATTGACTTTTTTTTAAATGTATTTTTAAATGTTTCTTAATTTTTATAATCTGACAATTTAAAGTAGGTATTCAAATGTATCAATGTTATATTGGTTTGGTCTGTTTTTGTTTAATTTATTTAATGTTCACGACTTGCGTTTTGGGTATGATGTGAAAATGACTAACCTTATTATTGACTGTAATTTGCACGCCTGCTTGCAGGCAGAATACAATAACTCTTAGGCTTTAAGATCTTCCCTTGTTGAACAATGTATTTTCTGGCAAATAAATATTTTGAATTTGAATAGACTGATTATGGTCATGGTTATAATAACAGGCAAAAAGTGTAGCGATTTCACTGTCATTCGTTTGGTAACATAATTATGTTGAACAAGCTGACCCGGCAAACGTCGTAGCGCCATATTTTTTTCTTTTAATTTTCTTCTATATAAACCTTGTCCCGACAATAACAAACACAAAAAAAGAATTATCCAATTTGTTGCAGTCTATCAGAAGTTATGCGCGTACATACATTTCGATGATTTATTTTTATTTATATAGATAGATAAAACAACTGCGCGACAGCCAGACAGGGTTATGTTGTTGAGGAAATTTTCATAAATCGTACAAAATACTTACAGGGTGTAAGGGACATCGACGCGCAACCTGTTACCATGGATTCAGCGCAAGATTCTGAAATTTTTCATTTGTTATTAAAAAAATCATTTGCTGAATTCATAATTACAGTTTGTGTGTCGATGTCCCTGCCACCCTGTATAATAAGCAGTGATAGGAATAGGTAGTGCCTATTTGCCTAAACTTCGAAGAACAGAGACAAGAAACGGAGACTTCCTTAGGACTACATTTTTTCTGGGACATCTGTCCCGAAATTCGGGACAACACTTTTGAATACATCAAAAAAATATGTTATTTGGAATAAGTAATTCGTCTATATTTACCTAAAGTTTGCGACTAGACATAACATTTATAATTTATAACTCCATAATAATAACTTATCCTCTATGGGCTCTAAAGGAAAAATAAAACACAGAATATTGTTGTAAGTTACAACAATATTATATGTGTTTTTTTCGAGACAAGTGTCCCGGAAAAAATTTAGTCCTAAGGAAGTCTCCGTTTCTTGTCTCTGTTCTTCGAAGTTTAGGCAAATAGGCACTACCTATTCCTGTCACTGATAATAAGAAAGCATCGTGATATTCACAGACTATATTGTATATATACATAGGTACGGTCAGCAACAAAAATCGATTAATACTGTTTAAATCTTAATTATTGAGCAAAATATTCTTAAAAAACATGAATTAATGGAATATTTAAGAATAATTAACTCTTTGCTATTACATGAAATAGTGAAAACCAATGTATCGCATCATTTTGTAGCAATTTAGATGATTTGTAACAGAGTTAATTGACTTTTGTTGCTGACTGTACATAGGCTACATAGGTAGTTAATAAATAACAATGTTGGATTTTTCATTTATAATTTAACTACAAAATAATCAACTTTTCAGCACCATTTAACGTTTAATATTAATTACAGCAACAGGCTCTCTATAATATAATTAAAATCATACAAAGTCCAATATAATATTATGAGTCCGCGTAACTCAATATTATTCATCCTTTTTCAAGCACACGTTGATTTCAAATTAATTAGAGAAGCTCCGCGGTGTGATGAAGTAGAAATAATTGTGTGAGCAACCGCCCTTACAAGTTTGTTCGTACATAATTAAACTAGGCTGAGTACACACGGCAGGGAGGTAAACGAATTTTGGCTTCCTGATGCGTCTTTAAAGCTGGGTACAAACCACATTGGCTCGTCTATCGGTGTGGCACATTTCAGGGTGTGTTCTCATGGTATTTTCATAAAAATTGTGCAAAAAGCCATACAATTTATCACGATCATCCACCTGGTTTTACAAAAAGTACTTTGTGAATCACAAATTACGATTTGGACCAGGTTAAAATTGGAACTAACTGGTCTTTGTGAAGTTCTTGCCTTAAGGGGAAGCACCAGTACAAATCTAATACTTTTCTTTAAGGAGAACGGATTACATGAAGAAACAAACATGGAACTTGCCACTGAAATTGGAACTGCAAAGTCATTTAATTAAACTTATATTTTGTAAGAAGAATCATGAAAAGAAATAAAGTATGCATCTGCAACCGGACGGCCAGCGTATTCATGAAACTTTATATAAATCATTTGAATGGGCATTGGACAGTTCCTTAACTAGGAACTCTCAGACGCAGGTTTCTTTGCTTTCCACGTACCTAACTTAGCAAATTGGTGCATACTAATATTATAAATGTGAAAAAAGTCGTGTCTCTCTGTAACCTTTCCAAAAAGATTTAATTAAGAATCAGTTATGTGGTGACATTATCAATAGCAATGGCTTTCATTTTGACAGTTCAACAACATTCATCGCGTTATTTATGTTGTTGAGCAAACAAATTTTCCGGCCATATGAATCAATGGATTAGCAATATCCTACAAAATAATTTAAATTGACATTAATAGTGTGTTACGTAATTAGGGTGCTGATTTTAATTAAAAATGTATGACAGATTGGTATCCTGGGACCTAGAGAAGGACATGGGCTACTTCTCATCCTGGATATTAGGTTACAAGTCGCGGGCTGTGTATTAGCGAGCATTCTCACAGAACAACCCAATAATTTAATTTAATTTATTAACTATCGAGCTGTTCTTTTTAAACATCAGCATATTTCTTGTCCCAACTACGTTGGGGTCGGTATTTGTTTTTTTTAAACTATTAGCATAGTTTAGCATAGCTGCTAATATTATGTCCAATGGAATTATATTTTAATTGACATTTGTAATAATTACATAATTCAAAAGAACACAGTCTTAAAATAATAATAATCGAAGGGTATCAAAAAATTCGTCCGCATGGAAAAATGTGCCAAAAACGAAATAATTATTAGAGCCAAAATCTTGATCACATCAATAAACAACCGCAATAAAATAATATAATAAAATATATAGCATCGATACGACCCCAAGACCCAAATAATCAATATTCATGGATGCACCAAACTGAACTTAAGTCCAGTTAATACATATTAAGCTCGCAATCAACGTCAAACATGAAATACGAACGCCACCGACTTTATTGGCGATAAAGGGACGAAATAAAAGATTCTGTGCCGTCGCAGTCTTAATGAAAGATTATTTAATTAATTCAATTATACAAAAGTTTGAGATGAAAAAGATTTTTGATTGGATGAATTTTAAGTGTAGCACTTTTGTTGCTTCAATTTTGTGTTGAAGAACCATGGTTCTGGCCTATCTCTTTTAACTTTAAATGTTATGCACACCCATAATTTGTGTATACTATGTCACAGATGGATGGTCGAATCCGCTATTTTACAAAAGCGCTAGTGGTTTCACAAAACCGCGCCGTTATGTAAAACAACTGAACAACTTTCAATGATGAACGATGTCAGCTATCGATTTATATAGGTCTTATGCGTGGCCGCCATTTTTAAAATGGGGCGACGGTAAGTATGTCGCGGATCTTCAAAGCACTTTATCAAAATCTGTTGATTTCGTGCATGGCTCTTAGGAATCCATCATGTTGTATGTACCTACTAAACAATCTCTATTACAATAAATTGTGACGCGTCGGCCAAGTCACAACGCTCTAATTGTCAAAAGGAACCAATAATTGCTTTAAGTCAAGCAAATTCACATAAAAGCGGTTCTAATCTGTCGTCATCGTTTAAAACCTAATACGCTACCCAATTAACGAATAATGCCCCGAATTCAATTAAATGAACTGTTTTCAGTTTCCTCGTAATCCGATTAATTAGTCTTTTATCTGAAAATAATCCGGTCTGATTAAAATAAATATCAGACTGGTTCCGATCTCTGACCCACTTAGAAACTAAAACTATTTTATGCATACTAAATAAAAGATTAACTAATTATTACTTTTTGTTGGTATTTTTAAGGTAAGTAGTAGAAAACTAGTCCATCATCTACCTAGTATTTTCCCAACTATTTTGGGTTCAACTTCCAGTCTAGCCAGATGCAGCTGAATAACACTATTTTACATGAAGCGACTGCCTATCTGACCTCAACAACCTAGTTAATACCATACCCCTTTGTAAGACTGATTGTTAGACTTTCGGGCTTTTGACGACCCGTAACGACTGCCAACGATCCACGAATGATAGCCGGGAACCAACAGCTTAACGTACTTTCCGAGGCACAGAGGGTCTTAATATGTGAGGATGGTCCACCCATCCACGGAACAACCGCGGCAAGCGTAGCTTAACCTGATCGATCGACTGATATTACTTAGCCACAAGCTCTTCTCTCTAAGAAAAATAGGTAAGGTATAACATAATAAATTCATTTAATTTTGTCACTGTTTCAAGACTTCTAAAGTTAAGATTTTTTTAGTCCTACAATACTCCTAAATAGGCTAGTTCTCTAAAAAAATCTAATTTGTCCGTCCGTCGTCAGATATATTATCAAAAAATATAGGACCCGTATTCTTTCTTTTGTCAATTATATGTATAAAAAATGATGAAGATATCGCCCGTTAAAGTTCTGCGTGACGTCACGCCTTGCTACACGTTTTAGCATGGCGTGACATCACGAACCCCCACTCCCACGAGTCCATTATTTTTCTATAATCTAACTGACGGACTAAATATAGTAATTATTTTTTTACCTAGGAAACTACCTTATTATCGTAACGTATCCTAGCTCCTGCCGCCTGTGATAAAGATTTATCGTAGTACGCCTGCATCTAGGTAACTATTTCTACCTTTTTTAAACTAGCTAATTATTTCTAAGATTTTGGCGATAATATTTTAATTTGAAATAAGATTGAATATTTATTAATAAATATAATATAAAAGAATAAAATTGTCAAAGGGCATAAGTTTTCCATATTATGAACAAAACGATGTCATAGAATAATCAAATGGCGCGAAAACAAATGAACCAAAATAAAATTCGGAACACAAGTATACAAGCCTCAATTTGAAATAAATTTGAATTTAGAATTCATAACCAAACGTCAGATAGCTAAGATCAAAGTGGCCAGTTCGACAAAACGCCAATTTCATATTTGTATGGACCTAATATTAGAGAACAGAATTGTCAAAGAAAAAACAGACAATCAAGCAAAATTACATTAAAATAGTATACAATCCAGGGGGTCTACTCCGAAGTAGTATCGGCCGAATGTTCGTCCGTTTCCTGCTACGAAGTTACAATTTGGTTCGGTCGGTTCCGATCCTATACTCCTATACTCTTTCGAATATTGACTATGGTCCCAACCCAACTGAGCCAATCCGAACTTTTTTCGCATTTTTCAATAATATTCGGCTCGGCCATGTGTCGGTCCGATCCGAATATTCGCACTTTTCACTTCGCAGTAGGCCCCCTGAATCTAAAAACCTTAAACGGTGATGAAAGTTTAAAAATGTATATAACCTTCTTTTTTATAAATTAATTTTTTTTCCTCATCTATATTGTCCCACTGCTGGGCAAAGGTCTCCCCCATATATTTTCAGTTTTGTTTGTCCTGTGCTCTCCGCCCAATCAGTTAGGAACGAGTCCAAATCGTCACGCCAGCGCTTCTTAGGCCTGCCTCGGTGACGACTTCCATATTCAGGCACCCACTTTGTGACGACTTTGGCCCATCTTTCTGGATGCATTCTGACTTATTTATAATAAATTAAATTAGCACATTTTAATACACGATCGTCATGATTGCAAACTCAAGAGCTACAAAGGAACAACCGGACCTCTCGAACAAACTCTAATTCATAGCCTTTCATAAAAGGAAGTCACATCGGGCACAATATGTGAGAACTTCAAATCGCCGAGCCAATACTTTCCAAGTCTATTTCAGTATTTTTCAGTAGTACTGGCGTGAAATTGGTATCATCTGTAGCTCTAGCTTTTAGTTGATATGGTACAGGCAATGCAGAAGGATTACAGCTTTTTGGAACGAAGTTCTTTTACGGAGCTTGCGGTAGGAGTAAAATGGAAGAAATCCTCATGTAACGAAAAAGCGTTATCCTCCATGCGAGTTTTTATTTATGTAATAGAAAGAGACAGAGAGAGATAGTTTACATGGTTTTCGAGGGTAATACAAAATGGCAACTGCAATTTTTTTAAATTTTTCATCCTGGTTGTCGTTTTCATGGTTTCCGAGGATGCTGAAGCCGATAGTGAGGTCAAAAAGAAAATCCAAGATGGCGGTTGCAAAAAAATTAAATTTTTTCGTCATGGGATGTCGCTTTCATGGTTTTCGAGGGTGCTGAAGCCAATAGTGAGGTCAAAATGAAAATCCAAGATGGCGGCTGCAAAAATATACAAATTTCGTCCTTTTGAAATTTTTTCAGCTACCATCGTGGATTTTTATTTCGAACTTCGTTCCTGCCGGGGGTCCTCCGACCCCACGATTTTTATTTATCTTCAAAACTAAATCTTAGGCCCATCGTCCACGACGTTAAGCATATCATTTCCTCATGAACTTAAAACGGTGAAGGAAAAGGGCATTATAGGCTTAAAAACGTGCAAAGCAAGGGTGGGTCGCTAGTTTATCTATAAATTGAAACATAACTTCTGAGCTAGCGTTCCTGTGCGCTGTATGCAGTCTGTTACTTATATACCGGACGTAAATGTATACTGCCTAGGTATTGTGTCGCGCACAATCAGTCCCCATTGTGATAGAATTGATTCTTGTCGGCATTGCAGCGTCGGTTTCAGTTATCTGGAGCCCGTATGTGTTGATAGCAACGATATGATTGAAACAGAGCGGCAATTCTCGTAATTTTAAGAACGTTCACAGTCAGAAGGCCAATTCTCGTAATTTAAAACGTTCAAAATCTATTCGCAATCTCATCTTGGCGACAAACAAATGTCAAAACTTGTCAAAAATGTAGGGAAATTACAGGTATTTTTGACAGATTGAGACTGAAATTACGAGAATTGCCCCTCATATAAAAGATTTTCATAAATATATTGACAAGGCACAGTCATAACATTAATCTCTTTAAATTATCTCTGAGCGAGTGTCTCGGACTTAATTTATAAATTGATCGAACAGCTCGCTTCTGCAAAACAAAGATAGTCTGAATATCAGTGGCATTTCCCCACAATAGAATACCGTACGACATTACACTATGAAAATAGCTAAAGTACACTAAACGGGCTGTCTCTATATTAGTTAAATTATGAATTTTTCTAACAGCGTACGCTGCGGAACTTAGCTTTTTTGACAGTTTATCTATATGTGGACCCCACTGAAGCTTAGCATCCAAAGTTATGCCCAAGAATACTGTGCTGTCTTCAGGATTAAAATTAAAATTTACTTCTATGATTTTATTACACTGTTTGTTAGTTATAAGTAAAGCTAATAAAAGCGTTTTAAAAATAGTAGATTATGCCAAGGGAGCAAACAGCTATTTCCAATGGACAATGAACAATGGACCTTTTCCATTTGGAATTTCTCAACAGCAGCGTTTACCTAAGACAAACTGTCTAGTTAGATAAATCCATCTTTGAGAAAGAGGTCAATCGTCGAATCCGACTCGGCTGGGCAGCCTTCACAATATCTTCTCGTCCGACATACCGCCGTGCCTCAAGATGAAAGTCTTTGACCAGTGTGTGTTGTTAGTGTTGCACTGAAACGTGGTCACTCACAATGAGCCTTATTATAAGACAAGTCACCCAAAGGGCACTGGAGAGGGCTATGCTTGACGTTTCCCTACGTGATCGAATCAGAAATGAAGAGATTCGCAGGAGGACAAGGTAATCGACACACCCCGAAGAATTGCTGGAGTGGCGACCGCGTACCGGAAGACGGACTGTTGAAAGGCCTCTTACAAGGTGGACCGATGACCTTGTGAAAGCCGCAGGTATCCGCTGGATGCGGGAAGCGTAGAACCAGTCGAAGTGGCAGTGCTTACCCTATGTCCAGCAGTGGACGTCGACGTAAAACGATGATGATGAATGTTCGACTCGCCAACATGCAATGATCTTTTTGACCAATGCTCGTTCCTTTGTTTGAGAAGAATCCTTTGATCCCCAGTAGAAAAATTACGTGCTAATAATAATATAAATCACCAGTAAAAGCCTCGTAAACTTTATACATAATCCTTTTGATGCTATCCTGACCCGTACTTCAGGGTTTATTTTATAGGGTTCAGGACTATGTTGACCACCTGTCGTATCACTTTAATACCCCTGGTTTATATCTGACCAAATAACCGATAAGTCTTCGTAGATCTAAGATCAGTTACACACGACGACTCTCTAAGAGGGTGCACACAGGTCCACTAGCGCCACTCCTTTAAAAAAATATTATCTCGTGACTGAGAAGGAATTATGAAAATCTGTTCAATCAGCGACCTCGGCAAATGTGTCTAGAATTTTCTAATACCTTTTATAAAATTTAATATTGAGACACGAAGTAACAAAATTCAATCTAAAGAAAAGCGGCCACATTCCTATATGTCGTATTTAGTTGCTTCGTGTCTCAATATGAAACTTAATAAAAGGTATTAGAAAATTCTAGACACACTTACCGAGGTCGCTGATTGAGCAGATTTTCATAATTCCTTCTCAGTCACGAGATAATATTTTTTTAAAGGAGTGGCCAGCCTAAAGCCTATATGAATATTTAAAACATGGTAGAAAATGTCAAAGTCAATGTTTTTATTTGTTAAACTTCAGTGTAAAAATAGGTTTTTGAAATAGAATAGGTACAAAGATCTCTATGTTTTACCGTTAACAGCGTACAAATATCAAGTAGGGCAATACGAAAAAGCATACGAAGTTATGTAACTTCGTATGACAAGCTAACAGAGCTAACTGTCTTCTATCATACTTAACAATATTGCGTACAAAATGTGTTTAGACATTTATACGGCGAATATTTAAATGGGATGTCTCTAAACCACATACTCAACCACTAAGTCCTGTGTTGTAAAACTTTCATCCCGACTGACATACGATGCGGGTCCAATAACTTTGTGAATAAGGTTGGTTATACATATGACGACTTGCCGCAGCACATCTGCAGCTATTTAGTCGCGATACAGTCGTTAACCGTCTGCTGGAGCTTGTGGGTAAGTAATAACAGCAATAACAGGGTCGATCGATCAGATTAAGCTACGCTTGCCGTGGTTGAAACGTGGACGGGTGACCATCTTTACATACTAAAACCTCCGTGCCTCGGAAAGCACGTTAACCCCATCTGTCATTCGTGGATCTTTAACAGTTGTTACGTGTCATCAGAAGCATCAAACAGTCTTACTAAGGGATATCGTGTTACACAGTACCTGGGTTGTGGAGGTCAAATTATTCTGTCAGGCAGTCGCTCCAGCTGCATCCGGTTAGACTGGAAGCCGACCTCAACATGTTTGGGGAAAGGCTAGCCAGATGCTAGCTAGTTGATGATGACAGTCGCTAACCGTCTATCTTAATAGTTACTGACGTGATGCAGTCGCGCGTTTCGTTTAAGAGCGTGTACAACGGTCCACTAGCGCCACTCCTTTAAAAAAATATTATCTCGTGACTGAGAAGGAATTATGAAAATCTGCTCAATCAGCGACCTCGGTAAGTGTGTCTAGAATTTTCTAATACCTTTTATTAAGTTTCATATTGAGACACGAAGCAACTAAATACGACATATAGGAATGTGGCCGCTTTTCTTTAGATTGCATTTTGTTACTTCGTGTCTCAATATGAAATTTTATAAAAGGTATTAGAAAATTCTAGACACATTTGCTGAGGTCGCTGATTGAACAGATTTTCATAATTCCTTCTCAGTCACGAGATAATATTTTTTTAAAGGAGTGGCGCTAGTGGACCTGTGTGCACCCTCTTAGAGAGTCATCGTGTGTAACTGATCTTAGATCTACGAAAACTTATCGGTTATTTGGTCAGATATAAACCAGGGGTATTAAAGTGATACGACAGGTGGTCAACATAGTCCTGAACCCTATAAAATAAACCCTGAAGTACGGGTCAGGATAGCATCAAAAGGATTATGGATAAAGTTTACGAGGCTTTTACTGGTGATTTATATTATTATTAGCACGTAATTTTTCTACTGGGGATCAAAGGACTCTTCTCAAACAAAGGAACGAGCATTGGTCAAAAAGATCATTGCATGTTGGCGAGTCGAACATTCATCATCATCGTTTTACGTCGACGTCCACTGCTGGACATAGGGTAAGCACTGCCACTTCGACTGGTTCTACGCTTCCCGCATCCAGCGGATACCTGCGGCTTTCACAAGGTCATCGGTCCACCTCGTAAGAGGCCTTTCAACAGTCCGTCTTCCGGTACGCGGTCGCCACTCCAGCAATTCTTCGGGGTGTGTCGATTACCTTGTTCTCCTGCGAATCTTTTCATTTCTGATTCGATCACGTAGGGAAACGTCAAGCATAGCCCTCTCCAGTGCCCTTTGGGTGACTTGTCTTATAATAAGGCTCATTGTGAGTGACCACGTTTCAGTGCAACACTAACAACACGCACTGGTCAAAGACTTTTATCTTGAGGCACGGCGGTATGTCGGACGAGAAGATATTGTGAAGGCTGCCCAGTCGAGTCGGATTCGACGATTGACCTCTTTCTCAAAGATGGATTTATCTAACTAGACAGTTTGTCTTAGATAAACGCTGCTGTTGAGAAATTCCAAATGGAAAAGGTCCATTGTTCATTGTCCATTGGAAATAGCTGTTTGCTCCCTTGGCAAATAATCTACTATTTTTAAAACGCTTTTATTAGCTTTACTTATAACTAACAAACAGTGTAATAAAATCCTAGAAGTAAATTTTAACGTACTTCTAATTGTCGTATCGAAATGAAACTTTGTATGTATATGTAGTTCGGATGACAAAACTATAGTTTGGTATCTTGGAGCTGATCTGATGATGGAGCCAAGCATTTTATGAACATATCTGGCTTAAAATGTAGCTTGGGGGTAAAGAATATAATATCTGCGTATCGTAATTGGCCCTATCTTATTTAAAGTAGGTATATTAGATAAGGTGATATGACTCACATTGTACAAGATAAGGTATTTTATAAAGTTCTAATAAAATGCAACAATGTACTTATAGACTGTTGTAATTACATTAGGTTCTATTTATTAAATACTAGCTGTTGCCCGCGACTTCATCTGCGATCCAGGATGAAAATTAGTCCTATGGCCTTACCTAGGTCATGGTCTATCTGTATGCCAAATTTCATCCAAATCCGTGTAGGCGTTTTAGCGTGAAATTGTAACAAACAAACAAACTCACTTTATAGAAGTTAAGTTTAGGATATTTTCCATTTAAGAGCCCAATTTATTTGGATGACAGCGCAAAATCCTTGCTTTAGTAGAAACCCTCAAATAAAGCTTCCGAAATAAAATGTCATAGAAAGAAAAAAGAAAAAATCTATGCGTCACATGAATGGCGTGTTGGCAAACAGTTTGTAAACGTTGTATTTCTGGTGAACATTCGCTTTTCTCTCGTTCCAATAGTGAAGCCCTTAAGCTTTAGTGCTTTGAAGTGTTAAAAAAGCCTTTTTTGTGTGTGAGTCTGGTAGTTAGTACCGTTAAATTCTTTTCCGAGGGTTATTACGAAAACCTTCCAATTTTACCTACATCAGGATTCGCGAAAATACCGAGAATTAACCTACCCATAGGTTTATAGAGGTATGAGGAACAGGGTGTAAAGTTCCTTCATCCTCCATAGAAAAGGGAGGAGAATGCCGCCACAGGTGAGAGGGGATCCGACCGGAATAACTCGAGTTAGGCACCTACTCTATTTTTATAAACTTTGTATCTTTTCTTGTAAAGTCGAAAATATCATAGCCGCTTTTCACGACTGTAATTAAAAAATATTTTAAAAAAATACCTGACGTAGTTCCCCTCATAAATCTTATTTCGTTACTCAAAGTTCCAAATAATAAAAAACAAAATAATTTTAGTTCAATATTTCGTTAAACTTTTCATTTATGACGTCGGTTCATTAAAATTCCAAATAATTAAAAACAAAATAATTTTAGTTCAATATTTCATTATTTCGTTAAAGTTTTCATTTATGACGTCGGTCATTAAAATTCCGGCCTGACATAGCTCGGTAATAATCCGAGGCTCCTCCTAAATATTCGCTATCATCTGATCGAGTTTCGAAGTGGGTGGATTGCGTGGGATGAAGTTCGCAGACAGATGGTTGGGAAGGAACTTTTTTACAACTATGTTCGACAAGTTTTCCATGTTCCACACCACATGTTCTGGAGTTTTAACCCTATTATTTATATGAAGGTGTTCCACTTTCTGTTTAGTATAATTTCAGACGAAATGCAATTCAACCGTTATCAATACAAAAATAACCAGGCGCCACAAGCTCTTTTAGACTTACGAGAACTTAGCTTTGTCACATATGTAGGTAGCTTTGTCACTTTTTTACCGACTTCAAAAAAAAGGGCGGTTTTTTTATTCATCGGATTTTTTAAATGTTTCGACGATATTTTTTAAGCACCCACACGGGAACCAGAATGGATTATAGGATAAGCAAAATAGGCAAACTGAACAACTAGTGATGATGAAAACATCAGTTTCTGTCGTCATAAAACAAGCATAAAACCAACACAAACTACGTAACGTCAAAATATTTGTGCCACAGACTAAAAACCCCAGCACATTCACCTTTATTCACAAACGGTAGTACTGAGGTAACCAGCCAGGGTTATTATTTCACGTTACACTGCGTATTTATTGTTTACAGGGTTATTGAACAACGGAATAGGCATCTTATTCGCTTCCTATACCGCGCGTAAATCGACGCCCACGGAATAGATCTGAAAAACATTGTGTACGGCAAAATCTTGATTTAGTAGTAATAGGAATTTCGATAGTGGTGAATAGGGGCTCGGATATCTTCGTTTGTAAGATAGTAACTTTAGTGAAAAACTTTCTTTTCTGATATCGACTGACTGTGCTTAGGCTACGTACGCAAGCACGCAGTGCAGCCGGTTGCGAACATTCTAGAACGTTTGTTTCACTTCGCTACTCGCGAGGTGACTCGCTAGGCTCTAGGCGCTAAGCAAGCCATCTATCTGTCAGTGCGTACCTAGCCTTACAGTTCACTTGTCAAACCTTTCAGGTACACACACGTGTCACGTGTGTGTATGTGTTTATTTTATTGGAAGGATGTTTTTTTACGGAGCTTGCGGTAGGAGTAAAATGGGAGAAATCGTCACGTAACGAAAAAGTGTTACATGCGACTTTTCCTTTATGTAATAGAAAGAGACAGAGAGATATATTTAGTTTACATGGTTTTCCAGGGAGCTGAAGCCGATAGTGAGGTCAAAATGAAAACCCAAGATGGCGGTTGCAAACATTTTCGTCATTTTGAAATTTTCGCAGCCGCCATATTGGATTTATTTATTTAAATTATATATATATATATATATATATATAAAAAATATATGAAACACTAAAAAATATATAATGGGTGGCCTTATCGCATTACTGCGATCTCTTCCAGGCAACCTTAGAATGGACAGTAATTTTCCTGGACACAAAATGGGACTGTCTTTGGTGTAAATATTATGTATACAATAAACTAAAATAGATACACAAATATGTATACACATATCCAAAATTATAGATAGATACATAAATACATACATACTATGTATCCAAGCAACGAAAAATAAAAGAAGACTGTACAGTCACGAGCACCAATATGTCAACACTTGGCAACTTTCAAATGCGATTTTTTCGTGAAATAACGAATGCAACGTTAAAATACGATACATTACATAAACCTATGGGTTCATAAATGCTATGTTCGTAACAAAATGAAATTTCATTCAAAAACAAAGGAGTAAATCGCTTTTGAATAAAGCCGAGTGTATACATACTTTTGCTCGTGACTGTACATGTTTGCAGTTAGGACAACAAGATCACAACGACAAGTAGTGCTCCTTTAGTATTTTGAACACCTGTAACGACTGCGCGCATTTTATTTCAACTGGCATTCCATTCCACAAACGAGCGGCCTGGACAGTAAAGGATTTATCAAGGAAAGTTGTGGAATGGCTTGGATTTTTATTTTGAACTTCGTCTGAGCGTTTTTTTTTCTTATTTTCATTATTGTTTTTTATTTATATCTAATCATATGCTGCACCAGCTGACGTCATCACGTCAACGCCGGCTGTCGCTGAAAACCAGCGCTGGGATTCTGGGGTCTTAGCATTATGCTGAGCGATGGCCGTTTTGCGGGGATGTGACGCATGTTTTTCCAACTTGTTTTTTTTTGTGTTTGTGTTCTTTATATGCGTCATGTTTACCGCAAATAAACGTACTTTATTTCTTTTTATTTTCATAAACTAATACCTAGATATAGTTTATTAAACCTCTGTAGGGCAATTCTGTAAAAACTCACCTGTGAAAACTTAGGTGAAGTGACCTACTAATGACAGCTGATGTCACCTATGTTTTCATGGTGGATTTATTACAGAATAGTACTGTTGCTGGTGAAGCAAAGCGGGTGTATCAAAAACCACTTAAACCGAACAATGTATCCCTATTTCGCGTGACGCAAGCGCCGCCATTAGCATGCTTGTTGTGTATAACAACTGTGACATTCCTGACGTGGCTGTTTGCGTCAAACACATATATACCGCCAGGATGTAGTTCATTCAAGCGGGAAGGTAGAAAGGTCAAGGTCAGTTAGGGAGTACAAGGATCTTTAGGCTCGTCGCGGAAATCGTAACTCGTTGACTGGTGGAGAATGCCTAAGACGTTAAGTTCGCCTTTGTACCTTTTTGTGCGAAAAGTTTAATTACCTAAATAAATAACACTTATAACACAATCTTGGTTTTTCTTAATACATTTCACATGGAATAATTAAGTAAATAACAATGAATACCTAATGAATTAATTCAATTAACAAAATTATATCCTAAGTTAACTAAAAACTTCCGTATCGCTGTCGACCGGTAATGTACAGACGCCAGCACATCAAGCTACTACAATCTGTCAAATTTATTTAATAGATTTTCAACTTTATCGCTTGAGTATTAGGTTCAAAGTTGATTGGGAAAATTTGACAGTTTCGGGTAGCTTGATGTGCTGGCGTCTGTACCCAAGAGACTGGCGGCATTACCTAGTTGTATGGCAATGCTTAGCCTCTGGCCACGCCTGCTCTGCTTAGCTTTTGGGTCACGGGAAGTGACAACCAGCCGTTTCGAAATTTCCTTAAAAAGACCACAAGCACTCGGACTCCACGGCTCGAGGGTTTAGAATAAGTATGTACAGACGCCAGCACATCAAGCTACTACAATCTGTCAAATTTCTTTAATAGATTTTCAACTGTAAGTATCGCTAAAGCATTAAGGTTCAAAGTTGATTGGGAAAATTTGACAGTTTTGGGTAGCTTGACCTGCTGGCAGACGCCAGCAGGTCAAGCTACCCAAAACTGTCAAATTTGATTTGACATTTGACATTTAAAACAATTCGGTATGTATTTTTTTTCAGGTATTTTTAATTTATAGATTTAGTTATTTTGGGGCTTATTTTTCCATCGCCAGGTAACTTTTATTCGAGGAATAAAATTGAAGTTTGACAGTTTTTGTATGAAACAACTGCCAAATTTCAAAATTATTCCTCGAATAAAGATATCAGATGAATGAAAAATCAGCCCTTAAGCAACTAAGTTTCATGTATAGATATTTTGGTTTATTTTAAATAAAATAAACTGCAACTTACAATTTTAAGCACTAAAAATTTAAATATAATGTTAAGAATCAGCGTAGGCCAGTTTTTCTTTACATACTGAACACACAGATATTGACCAACAGAATAGGCGCTCGAATGACGTTGACAGGGGGTCAACGTCATTTTAGCGCCAACATATTCTTGTAGCGGTGTATAGTCCGGTCGTCGTGTAAATGCGTTTTTGACACCTGTCAGTGCGACTTCTACGAATTCTAGTAATTAATAAAGATCAAATTCGCAAAACAAGTATTCTTTTATATGAAACGGGTGTCAAGAACTCATTCTCTCAACGCGACGGCGCGTCGTCTAGCCGTCGCGTTGAGAGAATGCGTTGGACACAATTCCATTGTAGATACAGAATTTAAGTACTTATATTTCGCTGACAAAGTCTCCAACGGTAAATGAAAATCTATTTTTAACCTGTTTATATTAACTTGAATTTCGTCTGAACTTATTATGCTTCGTCCAGGTTAAGCCTAAAGTAAAATATTTTTACAGGTAGCCGCCTACATTCATATGGTACGGAAAAATACCTAACTTATTAATAAAGTTAGGTTTATTTCCGATGAGCTGGACTCCTTTTATAAAGACTGATTCTTGGCAGTTCTGGGCCAAGAGAGGTGGAAAGAGAGGCCTTTGCCCAGCAATTGATCATGAAAGGCTTAAAAAAATCCGACGCGGAAAGGTAGCAGGAATCCGTTGGATATGATGATGCTTAGCGGAGGCCTATGTCCAGCAGTGGACATCTTTCAGCTGAGATGATGACGATATTGTCACCTCTTTCCCCTCGTTAGAAGTCAAAGTTAACAAATTATAGGATACCTTATCACAAGAAGATTTTTAGAAGCTGTAAAAGTTAAAGGGTCGAGTTTTCACATATCAAGTATTCACTAATTGTGTGGCATCCTTTTCGATACGGTATTAATTTGTATGTTCGGCATGAAAAAAGCCGACGTAGTATTCGAAAGTTCACTTACTACACATGAGTACATGAGTAGCCTGTTCCTATTTCTACAAGCACCTGTGTATCGCGCTTGCCTTTCATTGCCACCTGGCTCTAATCACATGTTTCG
Organism: Apamea anceps; assembly: GCA_951799955.1. Taxonomy (NCBI): domain Eukaryota; kingdom Metazoa; phylum Arthropoda; class Insecta; order Lepidoptera; family Noctuidae; genus Apamea; species Apamea anceps. The sequence goes on along the minus strand of OX637504.1, from coordinate 5,405,915 downwards.
CAATATTCTCTAAGATAGTCTAGGGTTAATATACCCACTGCCTAGTATAAACTTACATAGCATAATTCAGCCTATATGACGTTCTCACTGTTGGGACACAGGCCTCTTCTTTGTGAGAGGGAGTGGGCCATAATCTATCACGCGGGTCTAGTGCGGGTTGTTTGGTTCTAGGAAATGCCGGTTGCCTTCACCGTTTTGAGAGCAGTGGTGAAAATGTGGTGTGCTGGTGAGATGTGCAATACAACTACAATTATTTAGGAATCAGTTATAAAATTCAGCGAAAAAGGTTGCATACGTTTCATTAGTACTTATACTCTATAGTCAACAGTCACTGGCCGTTTGCTCACAAAAAACATGTGAGGCCACTGGCCATTAGAGTTTTACTTTTAATTTAGTTTTAGAAGTAAACAGTAAGTGGCTCTCATATGTTTCGAGTTAATTCGCCAGTTATAGGAATGTAATCTTCTTTTAACTTTTTTGCCTTTTGAAGGGCCAAATTACGAAGGTTTTTAATTCTTTTTTATTAACATCCTACTAATACCTATAAGTACAGTCAGCAACAAAAGTCAATTAACTCTGTTATTTTTACAAATCATCTAAATTGATACAAAATGATGCGATACATTGGTTTTCTCTATTTAATGTAATAGCAAAGAGTTCATTATTCTTAAATATTCTATTACCATATGTTTTTTAAGAATATTTTGCTCAATAATTAAGATTTAAACAACTGAAGTGTTAACCGACTTTTGTTGCTGACCGTACCTATGTAATGTTATTAAGTCCGTAAAGCCAGACTCCCAGACGTTAATCCCAGACGGTTGAAAATCTGATAATTCTACACACGTAATGCGGTATTATTTTCGTAACTCTACCTACGAGTATTATCAGTTTATTACAGTATAGTAATAAACTTTTAATTAGAGACGATTTAATGAAACCTAGAGCCAAAAAAGTTGGGATAGCATTGTATCATTGATACGAAGACTGAGATTGGATTAAGTTAATTACGTAAAAGAGAAGGGGTGGTCCAGTGGTGGCCGATACAACTAGGAGGTGAGTTCGAACCTAGACTTTACTTTGTGTATTTAATTTCATCACCACTGCTCTCAAAATGGTGAAGGCAAACATCGTGAGGAAAACGGCATGTCCATGTGACATCCACCACCCTGCACTGGGCCCGCGTGGTGGATTATGGCCCACTCTCTCTCACAGAGTGACAGTGGGAACATTATAGGTTGACTAAGCGACTTTCGTAACTTATATAGATAGGTTTTTTGAAGTGAAAACTTCCTTAGCGGCGTTGTGCACTTTTTTTGTGATGGGTAAAAAATGATAAACTCCCGTCAGGACACGTGACCTGATCGAAAATTCGTAAGACGGAGCTCGCGTCAGGACACGTGACCTGATCGAAAATTCGTAAGACGGAGCTCGCGTCAGGACACGTGCCTTGATCGAAAATTCATAAGACGGAGGGAGAGTAGACCGCGTTCGAAAATATCAAAAATGCACAACGTTAATATTCAAGTTTTCACTTCTGCCGGCACTCCCGGAGTGCAACCCGTTTTTTTTTGTGAATAAGCCTATCTATATTTAAGATTAATAAAGTAAGAAGGTCCTCATCTATGTTTTCAATTCCTTAACAAAACACTTTTACCAGGGACATCTATTACTTCTCTGTTCTAAAAATACTATTCACTATCTTTCACAGCACACATCTTTAAGTCGGCTAAATCACTGTTTTGAAACCAACTGCGGGGTAATTGCGTAAGGCACTACCACTAGCAATGGCTTTCAATTTGACAGTTCAACAAAATTCATTGCGTTATTTACATTATTGAGCAGACAAATTGTCCAAATATAATATATTATGAAGAAATATCCTACAAAATGATTCAGATTAAAATCAATAGTGTGTTAGGCAGTTAGGGTGTCGTTATTAAATTAAATTATTTCAGTCATGTTATTTTCAAATGTGGAATTTCAAGTATACACTTAAGTAGGTACCTACTTAAATGCATTACAAGAAAGAAAATTCCCTAAGGAAGTATAACCAAGTCACATGCAATATTTATCACGTTGTGTTCCCTTTTAAATCTGGTAAAACAATCGAGTGAAGTGAAGTGCTTTAAAGTTTTATAGCATGTGCGATTCGCAGCTCCGGCCACCGAATAATCCCACATAATGCACACTCCACACACTCCCGAGATCGTATCCACGTTTTATATCCCTTCTGTAATATATTAAACGCCTCCGAGACACCGTGAGATATTTATTATCACTACGAATTACACTGCGGGGGTGTGAGCACCGCCTAAGTATTCCCTTAGGAAAGTTTGTGTAATAGCTCATTCATTGTTTCAGAGTAAACTTAGATACTGAAAATAAAGTTAATTTACACTAATTCCCAAACCTACATAAAGTTTCGAAGCCAGTGTTACCACAATGGCCCTGATTCCCTTGTTCACAAAACTAAACTAAATTTAAGTTCTGTGCATCTTTTTCTTTCTATTTCATTAAGAAAAGGACAGAAGATAAAATATTAGTTTACTCATGTCAAATTAAGATACTCCATAGACAGATTAGACGTGATTAAAAACATGGCTGCTAAAAATACGTCAATTTACGTCAGGCGCTGACTAGTTTGACAGGACTAAACTAATATTTATCTTCTGTCCTTTTCTAAATTAAATAGAAAGAAAAAGATGCATTGAACTTAAATTTAGGTTAGTTTGTGAACAAGGAAATCGGCGCCATTGTCTGTTTTCTTTCATCTTACAATAATCTCGTTACAATAAGTACTAAATTATCAAAAAATTCCTTTAGAACAATTTCTTTATAGCACTGTGTGACCGCAATCAAGTCACGCTTAAGACTTAAGTGGTCCATTTTTACACAGAAAAGCGTGACTTGCGTGCGAGTTTAGGTCACATGAGCCAGAAAATAGTATACGATACATGTGCACGGCGTTGCGTCAAACTCAACTGAAGTGGCTGTGGGCTGGCCATGATTTTCGAAGGACTGATGGCCGGTGGAGCATACGAGTCCAGCCCCAGCAGTCTCCACATTCATAGCGATCGCTTTACGACCGAATTCGGTCGCAAAGTCCTGTCACTCCACACATTTCACCTGTCAATTCGGGACTTTGCGACCGAATTCGGTCGTAAAGCGATCGCTATGAATGTCGAGACTGCTGTGGATGGAGTGGAGACCGCTTATCGGTAAGCGTAGTGTGGGGCGCCCCCCAGCTGGTCAGACGGGTGGCGTAAAGAAGGTGGCTGGGACAGACTGGATGCAGAAGGCGGAGGACAGGGTGTTGTGGCGCAGCCTGAGAGAGGCCTAATGTCCGACATCACTTTATCTAACCAAGTGTTATGTCAAGGGGTAAAAGGAAGAGATATATTCGACGTATCTGATTGTTCGAAACACACACGTAAGACCAACTATTATTCTAATAAGCACCTTGAATAGTAGAACTTTAGGTTTAGTTTAGGTTGGTAGAAATGGTCGGGGTCAAGAACAATTGACAACTACGAAATATATTATGTTTAAAAGGTTTTTTCACACCACCTGCTCGAAAATGTCAAATTATATGTCAAGCAACCTTAACCTAAAGTGAGTCATTAGTGGCCCGGGGCACAGCCGGTCAATAATGTTGTACTGGATTTCATTATGACCCGCTGGTCAATAATGTGATTTGAATTTGGAATCTCACATGCTCAGCTAAATTGGCAGTATAGTACTAACAAACACCCTTTGGTGCCAGAAAGAGGAAAGCTATTCTCGATACCCTTACTACGCGTGGATGATATTCTCGATTTCCTACAAAATCATAACGACTGCTTCTTCATATCGTTGCCATGTTTTCGAAGACATAATATTGTAAGAATAATTAGATTAGTTATCTAATTATTCTCTCGAACCATTTTTTAAAAGGAATGGAATAACATTAAAACTGGCATTAATAATAACAAATACCGTACCGCGCCGTAATACCGTAATAGTAATTGGCTGTAATATTAGTTAATGTATTTTAAGTAAACTGTGCAAAGATTGCTGTGGATTTTGTGAGTAAATAAATAAATAATAAAACAGTCGATTTATCACATTTTATCAAAAATACTCTATTTTCACGAGCGTCTCCAATAACGTTCTAAATTCAAAATGCATACAGCCAATCATCCAAAACCATTCTACCAGCCCTGTATAAAGATTAGTTTACACAAACGCCACTTCCACGAGAGTGATATCAATAGACACACACGACAAAACCGTAGAAGAGACTTTTTTTTTTTGAAAATCGAATTGATCGTGTCTTGGCTACTTATTTGTAGACGCAATAAAGGCGCGAACTTTTGGCATTAAAACTTTAAATTTATGAACAAAGTATTCGTTTTTCGTACTATGGCTATTATTTTCTCACAGTAGGTGTAAAAAGTAGAGTATCCTCCTCTGGGCTAAAGGTGTCTTTGTCTTGGGCTAGCTTGAATCCCTCGCTGCATTCAGGATTCTTGTATTAACTCCCTCGCTTCGCTCGTGAGTTAAATCCCGAATCCTTCATTGCGCTCGAGATTCAATATGACGCCCGTGACATAAGGCACAACTTTAGCCCCTCGGTGCATAATCTACTATTAATAACAATGGGTGTTGTCACCACAACACCCATTGTTGGGATCAAAGGTATTTAATTGGAGAAATATTTGTGTCATGGATGTATTTCTTTTGAAAACGTATTTATAACCCGGAAATACCTACGCCATAGAATTTCAAAGGTCTTAACAGGAAATAATCTTTCACTCAAATTAAGTGTGTGATGTGATATTTACATTCTGGATAAAAACATTCAATTGGCCGAGATGAAAAGGGTTTCCTCGTTTATTGTGGTTTATTATTAAACATTTGTGATTTTCCGTTAATTTGTTTCGCATCATCATGATAAGTTACAGGGGTAAACGTTACTTATTACTTGAAAGTGAAACTGTAACGGTATCTACAACGCCACATGTGAACAACGCGTCATACTGACGTCACGCAAATCCTGCATCTCGCAAGCAGAGTTTACCGCGCAATTAGCATATATAATAATAATAATAATTTATTTCAGAACATAATTCCATATAAAATGATTAGTACGGCTTAAAACTATGTTAGTACCCTAAAACTATACTTATTAATGACTGACATGGATTTAATTTATTTATATTTTAATTTACCTGACATTAAATATAACAGCACCAGAACTATTCACCTTATTCCAGTGCCTCACAATCGGACACTCTACCTTCTCAGTAATAGTGTTTAGAAGGCCATAGGGGCTGCCACGCACACGACACATCAGTCAGTCAGTCAGCAGTCGGTGTTGGCCTCCGCAAACATCCCCGACGCACTACAGCTATCGCGGCAACCCCATCAGCATTCTAAACCCATTATTGTAGAGGACCCGCAGGGCATTGAAAGCCTTCTGCGTATAGCGGACCCACAGGCTGCAGGTGTACATTGTCTGGCAGTACGCCTTAAACAGAGTAATATATACAAAACTTTCCAACATCAATCGTTGGGCAGTTGCCCACCAGACACAACACCCGTCTGGTCGGCGGATCCTCCCTTTTCTATCGAGGTAGAGTAAACTTTACACCCTGTTCCTCATACCTCTATAAAACCAATACCTTCACTTTAACTTTCCTGAAAATGTCCAAAAAAATCAATGAGCTATTTCGGCCTTTAAATAAGTTTTTAAAGACATCGTAGCTTTCATGACCAACACTTCCATTTACATAAGTACCTTCCTCAGTTCAAATTCTTTTTCATGCTGGACGTGACTTGTGAGTTAATTATTATTTTAAGGTCCCAGATGTCTGTTCCATTCACGCCGCGTCGCCCCATCAAACCGTGTAATGGTACAGAAAGTAAATAAATTTAGCCTATCCTTCGTAGAACGACGAAGATATTTTTTTGCTTGAAAAATATTTAAATTATTCATTATTCCGAGCAAGTTGCGACACCGAACGGCTGCACTATGTCATGGATATGGCTGTGAACAAACATGTTTGTACCTATGAGGGGTGGAATGAACTAACATATAGGTTCCGGTTTTTGGAATGAAATTCATGAAACACCATGCCAGTAATCCCATGCCCAGTCGATGGCAATAGGTTCGCCCGCTATTACATGGTGGACTTAACTCAGATAAGGCTACAAAGGAAGTGTTATGGAACATACAACATGGACGAGAAAATTATAATCATCCGGTAGGCAATCGTTTGTGTCCATGTCTCGTCGTCACTGCCGTGTGCATTGCGCCTCCAGAAAACCTTACTGATTTTTGTAGAATTATTTCCATTTCATAAAAACTTTAAAATCTCCCTATGAAACCCTAGAACACATTAAAAATGTTTGCCAAAATTAAGCGCGAGGTCTGTGAACAAAAGTCATTAGTTTACTTCTGAAAATATTAAATAAATGAAGGCTCTTTTACCACAACTGTGTGTAAACTCTTACAAAGAGGCACAAAGGTTATTATGCCTTTATGATAAACGTGTAAGGAAACACTCAAAATGGTTGCTCTTGGTTAAGGGGGACTTCTTCTACTTACATCTCAGAAATAGCCATATTTGTCAGGGAAAACTCTAACTTCTTCTCTACAGTAGCCGAAACAAAGGTTGCAAAAAGGGAGGTTGGTTGGTTTTTTAACTTGGTGGGGACCAAGTTAAAAAACCAATGTTGTAATAGTTTTCTCCACTACAGAAACAGCTATCTTATGTCCATTAAAATATAACCATATTCCAAAACTAATAAGAGAGCTACCATTTAATTTATACCAAAAAAATCTAAGAGGCTTGCTTCTCCAAAATAATTTTTAGACAGTAAAAGATTATTTTGATTATAAGTAAATAATATGTTTTTAATAATAAGGTAGATTTATTTAGTTGTATAATAGAAATGTTGTTATTGTTGTGTTTTTATTTTATATGGTTTAACATACACAACAATGATAGGTATATGTTGTAACAATAGGATTCGGGGTAAAGATTTATTATTTATTTATTTATTCATAAAATTAATACGCTTTCAGCGCGCAACTCCCAGTTGACGGACGTTATACGACTCTGCCAAAAAGGAGGGCACGTCGTATGTTTTCTTAAAGAAGCTTCTAGAATGTTCTAGAAGCTTCGACTCGCTCTCATTGGCCGGGCCGGAACGAGAGGCGTTTCCGCCAAAAAGCACGTGGATTGTGGCTACAAAGAGGTTCGCGTTATAATTATATATTAGACTACAAATGTTCATAGTAATTGTCTATTAGAATATAGGTAGTATATACTTACGTTAGGTTTTATACCCACGTGTACATTAGGTTCACATTATAAATATTCGTATATATAATATTACTGGCGGATGTGTCGAAATTATCCATATGTACCAACCATCTCTGTACCTACCATATCCGACGAATAAATGTCTTTGTTTTTGACGCTCGATAAGGTAGCTCGCGAAGTTCTTCTTATGTTTAAATTGGTCGAAAATATGTCATTTTTATGACAAGAACATAAAGCGGATCACACACTACAACGCGCGACGCGATATGGCGTAGATAACGCACCTCGCTCGTGATTTTTACGTACATATTAAATAAAATCGCGTTTACGCGCGGGATATTGGCCTGCGTTTCCCTCGCCCCGTTGCGTGGCGCGTTGTAGTGTGTGATCTGACTTACGTTTCTTACCAATAATTATAACGTAGTGAGTGGACCTACCTATGGACTGGAATAAATTAGTATTGTAAAAGAATCATGAAAATTAGTTAAAAGTAATTTTAATTGAATGTATCAGAAAGGTCAGGTGTTGGCAACCGACTTGCCTTTACGACTAGGTGTCATCATCATATATATAGTCATAGTCTTTTCCCAACTATGTTGGGGTCGGCTTCCAGTCTAACCGGATGCAGCTGAATACCAGTATTTTACATGAAGCGACTGCCTATCTGACCTCCACAACCCAGTTACTGGGTAATACGATACTCCTTGGTAAGACTGGCTGCCAGACTTTCGGGCTTCTGACGACCCGTAACGACTGCCAAAGATGTACGGATGACAGCCGGGACCAACGGCTTGTATGATTAGAAGTATACGAAGCAAAATGAGTATGTAAGGATCATAGCAGATTTCGTTCCGTAGTTTCTGCCTAGCCCCATGGGAAGACTGCGTGAGTTTATGTATGTGAGTTACAATGAAAATTATTTTGTAAATACAGATCCATTACTGTTGCGAATAATATTCTGATCAACTAAACAAACGTCTAATAAACGTATTTTCTTTCCTTTAACTACATAGAAGGTGTCGTTTTGCATCCTCGTCAAATTCAAGGAGGTAACCATGCTACTGATTCTCGACACGAATCAATAATAAAATAAGTACGTATTTTTTTTTCTAATTTTCGAAAATGTGTGGAATACGCATTTTAAAACCGCGGCCCGTGTGCGACCGCACTGTAACTGCCCTTTTACTCACATATAAAAACTCGACAGCATATACGATACCATAACGCGATTCTGTTCTTTGAAAGTGGTAATCTGAAATACTGTCAAACTTAAATAATTAAAAAACCAAGTATGTATTCATTATTTACCAGGGATCGTTATTTTATTTGATTATTGTCTTTCATAACAGCCTCCTGAAATTTGACGAGGATGCAAAACAACAGCTTGTATAAGTATATCTACTTGTACTGAGATAAAAATCAAAAGACACATAAGAACATTTAAATTTCACGGACTACGACAGCGCATTCCCCTTAAAATAAAAATATAACTAGCTAAGGTACAGTCTACTTTGAAGCGAGTGTACAAAATTACTATGGAAAGTGAAGCACTAATTGGCGGTCCATATATTTTGCTCATGATAAGCAATTTCGATGACACGGTTGGCGCATTGGCTGAGCGATCGACTGCTGCGCTGCGTGTCGCGGGTTCAATATCCGTACGGAACAAATATTTGTACTGCCTACAGGTAGTTGTTCCGGGTCTGGCTGTTTGCGTATATGAGTTTAAATGTTTGTGAACGCACCCACGATACAGGAGTAATTCCTAGTGCGGGGCAACGTTTAAAAAAAAATTAGTAGTGTTATGTAAAGTTTTGAGGATGAATATGGTTTCTGGGAATGTACAGAAGGTAGGCTAAATCTTTGTTTTCTATTACTTGTGAATTGTAACGATTGTCTAAGAAATGGGCTGTCAGGAATTAGTGTCCGACCGAAACTGGTTTTTACGACCGAAACCGAAACCGAATTTCGGCAACGGTCTCGGTTTCGGCCGAAACCGAAACTTCCTGACAAAGACCATGTTTTGAGGGAAAAATGAAGAAAACGTAATTATAATCAGTCAGCCTTTATTTTTTTATCTCACACACATTATCTTAAGAACAAATTAACTTCTTCGTCTAAACTTATTTCGTCATTTTGACATTATATAAACATTGTCCTTTCGTCATCGATGATTGAATACTACAACAAAAGAAAGATTGTCTATTAGGTGTAATAAGTACTTAATGCATTTTAAAGGGGAAACTCTGTTTTGGGCCTACGTTACACGAATCAGATATGCCAAAAAATATACTATTTTGCTTAATTAACAAATTTAAATCTTAGCCTCAATTACAATGACCAAATGTAGAAAATAAGAAGTTTTAAACTTAGGACCGAACTCAGATGATCGATCGTCAACAGTAACACTTCTGCAAATTCCAAATTCCAATTTTTGTTTAGGTATAGCATTAGCGAGAGAGTTAAATTAACCAAAAAAATATTAAGATAGTCAGGTTAAACTTGAGTTTACTATAATATAGGTATTAGTTTGTTATATTTAATTATTTTTTGATGTTTACTACCTACTCTTATGGTATATAAAAATAAAACTTACCAAATTCAAAAAAATCACACGAAAATTCACAACAAACAAAACGAACTGCAAACACAACCCAGACACGACATGATTAGGCACGTGAACGCGGCAAAATGTCTTCGTCGCTTAGAATTCAACGCGCCGAACATGACCGATCGCAGCGCGAAAACTCCCGAATGTAGTTTCGGTTTCGGTAGATTTGCCGCCGAAGCCGAAACTAAACTAAAACTCGTTTTTTTGCCGAAACTCGACCGAAACCGAACATTCGGTCGGACACTGTTAGGAATAATTTGAAAAATAATGAAGCGTCAACATAATCAGCCTATAATATTCCCACCGCTGGGACACAGGCCTCGTCTCTTCGAGGGCTGTAATCTACCACGCGGGCCCAGTGCGGGTTCTAGGACATGCGGTTTCCTTACGATGTTTTACTAAAGCATATTCTTTTTAAATGATGACGTAACTTAACATAACATCCCGCCTTTTTTCCAGAGGTGTACCTACAGTAGGTTAAGAATGGGTATGATAAGATAAACAGCCTCGGCATATAACATTATGTAAACTGTTAATAATTTCAGCCTGTAGTTAGCAAGTTAGGATCATAATAGGGTGGCATCAACGCGTAACCTGTTACCATGCATTTCGTACATGATTCTGGACCAAAAAATTGAACGCAGGGGGGGGAGACAGCTAAGGAGTGGAATCGTCTGTCTGCGTCTGCATTCCCGAGTTCATACAACCCGAATCTCTTCAAGGCGAGAGTGAATAGGCTTCTTCTGGGCAAGCTCGTTCCAACGTAGATCTCATCCCTGCCTCTGGGCTGGATTGAGGTCAAGAGTGAGCCCATTGACAATAAAAAAAAGGGAGAGAATTTTTTTCGCCGGTTATTAAAAAAACAATCGTTGTTCTATACATTTTGAGCGCGTTGGTATTACACATTTGTACGAAACAGAAGTTTTCTACGCTAGGATGTCTAGAATCATGTGCTAAATTCTTAGTCACAGTTTGCCCGTCAATGTCCCTGCCAGCCTGTATGCAGAAATGGAGATCGTGTTGATCCTTTGCAACACATACTTGAAATTGAATACCTACTATTCCCAAGTTCTGGTTCATTATCTGCCTAGCCTTTTCCCAACTGTGTTGAGGTCAGCTTCCAGTCTAACCGGATGCAGCTGAATACCAGTATATTGCATGGAGCGACTCCCTATCTGACCTCCTCAACCCAGTTACTGGTTAATACGACACCCCTTGGTAAGACTGGTTGTCAGACTTGCGGGCTTTTGATGACCCGTAACGACTGTCAAAGATCCATGAATGCCAACTGGGACCAGCGGTTAACGTGCTTTGCGAGGTACGAAGGGGTTTTAGTATATGAAGGTGGTCACCCATTCACGGACCAACCTCGGCAAGCGTAGTTTAACCTGATCGATCGACCCGTGCGGCTGTTATTATTTAACTACGGAACCCTTCAATACTTACTACTCGACCCAAAGAACGGCTGATTATGTTTTGCGATCACGATGTTGGTCCCACGGAGGAAGTTGTTCAGTTCGATGATCTGTACCACACCCGTAAATGTGACCACATCTCTCTGATCATTACTTAGCCACAAGCCCCTCACTTAGCCACCAGTCCCTCACTTAGCCACAAGCTCCTCACTTAGCCACAAGCCCCTCACTAAGCCACAAGCCCCTCCTTTCAATTTATGATAAATAAAATATCGTATATGATGAGATACTCGTAAAACGGAACTTCACGGAGCCGCACTGTCGGCTTCAAATAGACATTCGGAGAGCATTAAGTACAAATTAATTTAATTTGGTAGTTCATTTGCGGTTTTCATTTGCTTGTGATTAAATAATCACACCCAGTAATCAATCGACATCAGACTTGTAAACAATTTTGTTTACAAGTCTGATGTCGATTGATTACTGGGAACAATTTGCGGTCTTCAGATAGACAAGAGTTGTTTACGTTCTTAAAATCAAATGCGGTCGGTTAATACATTTAATGATATTTATTTCTGACGAAAACAAATTATTTTTGACGTTTCAAAGTGACACTTTTATTGTTTTATACTAGGATTCGCACCGATTCCGTGCCTCGGAATTGGTCCCGACTGTCATTCGTGGATCTTAGAAGTCATTATGGGTCGTCAGAAGCCCGAAAGACTGACAATCAGTCTTACCAAGTGGTTTCGTATTACCCAGTAATTGAGTTCAGGTAGGCAGTCACTCTATGTAGAGCTCTGGGACTCAGCTGCATCCGGTTAAACTGAAAACCGACCCCAACATAGTTGGGAAAAAGCGAGGCAGATGATGATGATGTACGAGTATATGTGAGGTCAATATTTCCTATCTGACTACACCGAGAGAAACAACGAAACAAACTTAGAGGTCACAGACTCTTTTAAAGTCCAGAAATTGTCATGTTCAGAGGGCAATTTTCGTTATTTTAAGAACGTTCACAGTCTGATCTCAGTCTCAATCTGTCAAAAATACTTCTAATTGACATTTAACAAGATTTTGACATTTGTTTGTCGCCGAGATGAGACTGCGACTAGATTTTGAACGTTTTAAATTACGAGAATTGGCCTTCTGATCAATGTTTAAGTAGCAGAACATCTCACGTGTTATTGTTACATCCTGCAAGAAGTATAGCGTTACGTCTAACATAGTTAAGTGTAGGTATTTGTCAAGATAATACAATCTGAAACTATATGACGTACCTAAAATCTTTATTTATTTTGGCGAAATTTTCCCAGATTCTTGAAAATGTTGTATTCGCGCGGTGACGACAAATTTTGCTCATTACAGAGTCTAAGTCTGTAATTCTGTATAATGTTGACGAACCATTGGCAAACGACCAACTGAAGTAAAATATAGTCGTAGGATTTTCTTTTGTCCATAGGTACTCATTAAAACAAACAACTTTGTTTGACTGTCATTACTCGGTCGAATTGTTTTAAATATTTAACTGTTTAGCTTTTATGTCTTCTTGTGGCTAACATTGTGCCCACAATGCTATGCTAGATTGATATCCTTCAAATAGTAGTTCAAAGTTGTAGTACCTAGTAGTATTTAAAGGTGGTTCTTCCGTGCAATGTTAGTTTATAATAATACTAGCAGCGGTAGCGCTGTGTGATTTCACCCGCATAAGTGTCGATCCCGTGGGAATACCTATCGGAATAAAAAGTATTCTATGTGTTATTTTAAGGTATAAGCTATATTATTGTAAAGTTTCATCAAAATCCGTTTAGTAGTTTTTGCGTGAAAGTGTAACAAACATCCATCCATCCTCACAAACTTTCGCGTTTATTATACCGAGTTGGCGCCGCAGTGTTCCACGCGCGCCTCTCGAGAGAGCGTGCGACCATTGTCAGAACGGCCGCACGGGGAGGTGGGACCCGCTGAGGAACAGCGGGTCGAGGCCTGTCGGGGGAGCGGTGAATGCTTATGCGAATCTTACTTACTGTAAAAGTTTATTCAAAACACTTTTATAAGAGAACTTCCAAAAACAGGCCTGATGAACAATTGATTGTTCTATCTACTTGCAAACCTATTGGGTTCGCTCACACATCTGCATTGATGAAACGAAAACACTCGAGTGTGTCGGACGCTTACTATCCAGCTGCGCTACGCTAAGACACTCTTTGTTTTCATTTAATTCTCGGTTCTTCTTGGGCACATACTAAACTTTTCTTAGCTCAGTGCTTATTAACGACAAGATAGCAACACCTCGTTGACTCGGTAATATTTTTACCATGACATGAACTATTCTCATTACTGGGTTGTAGAGGTCTGATAGGCAGTCGCTTCATGTAAAATACTGGTATTCAGCTGCATCCGGTTAGACTGGAAACTGACCCCAACATAGTTGGGAAAAGGTTAGGCAGATGATGATGATGATGATGAAATATTCTCATAATACACAACACATAAACACATAACATCACACCTGAAATCCACGAAGGGATAGGCAAAGATGTCAGTACCCTATTGGGCGAGTACATCTACATTTCGCTAGTTATGTTCAAGTGCCTCGCCCCCATGTAATAGGGGGTGAGGCTATTGCCCTCAACCGGGCACAAATCCAGACTGGGCTGAGAAGTAACTGGAGGAAAAATTCATTATCACTTTGCCCGAGCCAGGAATGGAACCCAGGCCCAGCAGTAGCGCGTGCGACCACTAGACGACGTGAATGAAGATTGAAAGGGTTATTTTGGTATAACCTTCGTTATAGTGCAACGGGTTTAGGTATTATGAAACAAACACCTGAATTCTGAAATCCGCCATATTTATAAACTAGCGTTTTCCCGCGACTTCGTCCGCGTCGCTTCGTATAGTCCGCCCGCTTACTACTAGTTACTTTGTTTTTACTTAGCGTTCTTTGTGACTTTTTTTTATTTTTGCTCGGCTGCTAAGGGTTGTAGCGTAATGTTAAATAGCCTATAGCCTGCTTCAAGAATTGAGCTATCGAATGCATAAATATTTCATTTAATCTGACAGGAAGATCGAGATATTAGCGCTTTCAAAAAAATAAACAAACAAACTCTTCAGTTTATTGTAGTGTATTTATAAATACTTTGGTCGAAACAAGCATAAAGCTTACAAATCTCAAAGGAAGCTTACGTGTACCTACTTGTACTTACGACGTACAATCCCGCCTTTACAGGAAGTAAGGAAGAAAGTGTTGTCAAATTATCTCCTCACTTCTTGTCCTGTTTCTAGAAACAAGTTTGTTTGGCACGCTCCCAAATCCGGGCCAAGCTGAAAATATAAGCAAACTGCAACATTTTGTCCAACACCTAAGTTCAGATCAGACTGCAGCAACTTTAGCAATGCACCTGCATTGTCCAATTTCCTGAGACAGGGACATTCAAATAGAAAGAGAATGCAGGAAACGATTTCATTTCCTATATTGGAAATATATCGAAATGTAGGGTACTACTGTGGGCTGTTTCGTTATATGCATTGAATTATCTGAGTTTTCCAGCAGTTAACACTACTTTAAACGGACGAAGTTGCTGCATTATACACATAATAAATAAGCTCACGCCTTTTTCCTATGGGTGTAGGCAGACGCTATCGAACGCCGCCTGCTGCTCCTTACATATATTATTCCTTTTGCTTCACCTTTAGATTATCTGAAGGGCAATTCTCGTTATTTTAAGAACGTTCACAGTCTGATATCAGTCTCAATCTGTCAAAAATACTCGTACTTCCTAGATTTTGACAAGTTTTTGATATTTGCTTGTCGCCGAGATGAGACTGCGACTAGATTTTGAACGTTTTAAATTTTGAGAATTGGCCTTCTGATCATACCCGCACTCAGGTTGCGGGTACTACGCACCTGACTTTTCTGAAATACATCACTATCATCGTCATTAGTCAGTGTATGTCTTTATATAAACACTATGGACCATAGTGAAAATGGTAACAGGACTTAATGTACCCATATTTGTAACTAAGCAACCTTCAACAGAAAATTAAACATACTGGAGAAATTAAGAGCGGGACTAACCTGGTATTTTTTTAACTTTTATGTAATAGAATTTAACGAGTGCTGGTTATTGAAAAATACGTTCGTATTAATAGTCCTGCTAGCTACTGCGAATTTTCTGATGGAAAAATCCAACACCACTTTACCGGACGATATTTTTATATAGAAAATTAAAAGGGTACTAAAAATAAAAGCTGCTGTTAAACATGAGCTGCTCGACTAACTCACTTATTAAAATTCGCACGGTGTGGAATAATACGGTGCCGTGTCTCGGTTTAACCGCAGCTCTGCAGGATAACTGCGTCACACCGGGGCTTCATAAATAATATCATGTTTTAGTGAACACTGCCAATCCCGTGTCGTGATACATAGCGAATTTTGTGTGCAGCTGGATGAGGTATTAGCAGTACTATTTAGTTATTTTCTCGCTATTATTGGTAACGGTTTTATAGGGCGCAAATTTTAATAAAGAAATAAATAAAGTTAAATCCCTTGTGCTTTAATAAGCTATGGGCTTAGGAGCACCGTAGAAATCTATCAACTCAGCCTATCGCAGTCCACTGCTGGACATAGGTTTCTCTCAGGCTGCGCTACAACACCCTGTCGAATTTGGTCAACCTTGGTTACCAACACATTTATATATAATAATAATAATGATATTGTAATTGTCACACACGTATTATAGTTTAAAATTAGGTACACTATTTAACACAGTCATATAAGTAATTAAACTAGTAGGGATAAAATAAACTAATGACTTGAGTCTAGTCAAGCAAGAGAAGGAAGCTACTTAAGGAATGCTATGGGTTGCGCCCCGGATCGTAGAATCGTATCGTAGATCGTATATATGAACGAAGAACCGACAAGAAACTCCACAGTTACTCTTTTATAAATAACTAGCTTCTGCCCGCGACTTCGTACGCGGATCCTGTTGCTTATGCCAGCGACAACGAGGTCGTCAAAATCAAAGATCTGAAACGTCTGATGTCGAATTCTAAGAGCCCGGGGACGGAAAAAAGTGTGATGTGCGAGACGATTCGAGACGTTCCAGATCTTTCATTTTTGTAAAAAGTCGGCATGAATCCAGATTTAGTGACTTGATGAGCTCCAAATGAAGTCATCTGAAAAGCACTGTTGTAGGCTCGAATATTGCTTAAGAAATGGTTGGACTTGGGATGCTCGCCATTCAAAAGAACTCGTAAGATCTCCGGTAGCTCTTGCATAGAGTTTAGTCGTAACTTTCCAGACGCACAACACATTCCCTTGATCTCTCCCTTCCACTTACGCGCGTGACAGTGTGCACACACCTCAGACATGGTGCCAATGTCTCCGTGTTCGATGTAATTAATAAATGGGTTATAGGAAAACGCGCTCCTTTCTTTATTGAACCACGGTTGCTCTTCAGGATCATAAACCATAGACTCAGTATCAGATAAGGATGAATTGCGAAGATTGCGACGTATACGGTCTAGATCCATTTGGGCCACACGCTGTTCGACTGATTGACTTGCCCGAATTTCCTGAATCCGCTCACGTTCTTGCGTGGAATGAACAGACACCTCAACACGCATGTCGTGAATTCTTTGCCGAGCAAGTGCGTTGCGTTGCTCGCGCTGCTCGTCTGTCTCCAAAGACCGAGCTAGAGCATGCTGTGAGCGGTCTGCACTAAGGCGCGTCTCATGCTCTTCAGGATTCTCAAGTGATCGAGATGTGGCAGTGCGAATACGCTGGGAGCTTAAACGCGAGTCTCTCTGCGTGAGTCTCCGAAGCGCGAGATACTGCGTGGCGCTCGCGATCGCTTGCTTGGCATGTATCGCGCTCCTGACTGTTCTCGAGCGACCGAGCAGTCTCAGTGCGGAAAAGCTGATGACTTTATCTCTTCTCTCTCTCTGTATCCGTTTCGGAAGCGCGAGATAAAGAATGACGCTCTCGGTCACGCGCAAGTCGTATCTCACGCTCCTGACTGCTCTCAAGTGATCGAGCAGTCTCAGAGCGGATATTCTGAAGACTCAACCTCTGATCCCTCTGTGTAACCGTTTCGGATGCGTGAGACAAAGAATGACGGTCCCGGTCGATAGCTAAACGCATTTCTCGTTGTTCCACACTTTCCTGAGATCGAGAAGCAGTAGTGCGGACTCGTTTAAATTCTAGTCGTAATTGGCGCTGCGTGCTAGTTTCTGCAGACAAACTTAGTGCATTACGCTCACGGTTAGCACCCAGCCGTTGTTCACACTCTGCGTCGGTTTCGAGAGATCGAACTAACCTGCGCATCTTAGAAACCCTTGAGTTTAGAGACAGATTTGATATTTTTCTAAAAGGCATAGCTAAAATTCCTTCTTAATCTGATACTAACGATATTCAAATCAATGAAAAATAATCGAATAAGTACGTAAGAATTGCTAGTTAGTAGAAAAATAATTATTATTCGCAGGTAAATTAAACACATCAACCAACACAGACAACAAAGGTAACCCCCGTTTCTATAGGATGAGAGCGGCACATTGGCACCTATAACATCACTTTTTGGGAACGAACTCATAGCGAGATCTATCTCGACGCCAACGCCATATAGTTAGAAAACGGAAACTACCATAATATCATTTATCCAAATTAATTAAATTAAGAATAAAACTAAATTGTCGTTAATCTAACAGACAACTATATTATTTTTGCATTAAAAAAAATATGGTAACAGCAGCAAGGAACAAAACTAAGAATTACATACTTAAATCAATTACCTACAGCAAATGTGCTTGGTAAGATATAACTTAGAACCATAAGTTTGACTTGACTTCATGATAGCGTAGCTTGTTGTACCACCAATCAATCTGTTTAGTAATATTGGTGTGAAACTCTCCATACAATTAGATAAGACGTGTAAAATTCTCAGATTTCATAACAGTATCGTTCCCAATGCACATAAAAAATGTAAAAACAAAAAAAAAGAATTTTACGATTTTTTAAAACATTAGTATGGGATTTGAACTCGCACCATTTAGTGCGGTAAACGGTCGCCTGACCTTACCGCTAAATTCCCCGTTGACATATTGTTGAAATAGCTGTTCCCTTGCAATTTATAATAATACTGCCCCGCTCCTTTATAAAAATAGCGTGATTATTATGTTCCCAGAGTTAAATTATTATTAACTAAATAAATAACATGTCATTTTGTGCATTCAATTATTTTGTGCATTCAATTACGAACAAAAACCTTTTAATATCAATATTGCTTACCTCCCGTAACATACGGCGTGATAATATGTAGCCTAAAGCCTGCCTTGGTTTACAAAGAACATTTATGCTGAATTTCAATTCAATCTATTCAGTAGTTTTGGCGTGAAGCCGTACCATACACACAGACAAACAGACAAACAGATAAACAGACAAAAATTCTAAAAAGTCACTTTTTGTCATCATTTACGTTTTTCTAACAAAAGCCACTTATTTTTTCTCGATATTTCTTAATGTACAGTTTTTCTTTCGTTACTGTTTTATTATATGTATAGATTGTCTTTTACAGTGTTAATACTTAGGTTCTCATAACTTTTTTTTTTTTTTTTTTCAGGATGGGAAATCATTAAATGACTCCTCCCGCTCTGGGTGGAGCAGAAGGGACTGTCAGACTCTTACTGACTAAAACCCACCCGTGTTCCTTCCTTAGCCCTTTATGTTTCAGGGCAGCGGTGACCCTTTCGGACGATCCCGCTGCCCAGGTTCTCATACCTAAGGACAGTGTAGGTGAAAGTTTTATAACATTTTAAAACACCAGTCGTTGCTTATAAAGGTAATCGCCACTAACATAGTCAAATGCTTGTAAGTGGTTGGTTTGAATATTCCGGTTTCAAATTCAAAGGATTGCAACAATCGCATTAAGTGGCTGCAATTGGCTCACGTCACGCACATGCGGTCGGAAGTGACGCAATGGTACTCAATTGTTCGGTAACACTGCGGAATATTCCGGCTATTGACGAATTGGATTGCTCAGTATTTGTGAGAGAGACTGCAAGCATGCTTGTTCGATGTGAATGGTTGAAACGTAAAGTCAATTCCAAAAATATTTGATAAAAGTGTAAACAAACCCTGTTTAGATTAAATTCTTACGCAATCACTCACTAAAGGGAATTACTAATATATTCATATGTATTTTAAAAGTTTCATCTTTTATAATATCATACTACTTTTTCCAATAAATATTTTTTGAATAACCTTATTAAATTGTAATTGAAAAATCATCGATGAAAATTAAAATGATAATATTATCCTCAATAAATTGTCAAAATTAGAATTTCTAATTTAATTATTCAAAAAACCACATCAAAGCAAGCGGTACGTTTTCTGATCCATTTCTTTACATTTTCATCGGATAATTTTGGTACAGACCATAGCTAGGTTCGTATCATGTAAAGTAATGGACGAACACGAACCTAATTTTAATGACAACTTATTATAGAAAACGCTGACATTAAATTCTAATACGGAAACAAAACAAAGACATGTGACACCCAACCCGCACTGGGCCCGCGTGGCGAATTATAGCCCGCTCCCACTCACAGAGCCCCAGGTCCCAGCACTGGGAACATGATTAAATAAAAAAAATTATCCTCTCCTCGGGAGGTGATTTCATTGCTTAGGTTCTGGTACGCCAACCAAAGCAATAGAGTGCGGTGGGCGGGTGCATATTCAGTTGTATACGGTTTGGAATGTGGGGTTAGGCAGGGCGGAATTAGCTCCCCCCACCTCTTTAATTTATACATGAACCGGCTCATCGGTGAGCTCAGTGACACTGGTATTGGTTGTTCTATAGACGGAGTAAGTGTTAACAACATAAGTTACGCGGACGATATGGTGTTACTGAGCCCATCGATAGCAGCGTTACGGAAATTGGTGTGCATCTGCCAATCGTACGCGGAAGCGCACGGCTCAGATACAACGCGAATAAGAGTGAGTTCATGTTGTTCAATTCAGGAAGCAAAGGCTACTCCCATGTTCCTCATGTAACTCTATGCGGCATGCGTTTAAAAAAGGTAAGTGCTTTTAAGTATCTGGGTCACTGGATGACCGAAGACCTGTGTGACAATGAGGACATCGAGAGGGAGCGCAGGGCGCTGTCCATCCGGTGTAATATGTTGGCTCGTAGGTTTGCACGTTGCACTACTCAAGTAAAGATAACATTATTCAAGGCATACTGTCAGACCTTCTACACGTGCAGCCTATGGACTAATTTTACATTGCGGGGGTACAGTGCTCTGCGTGTCCAGTATAACAATGCGTTTAGGATATTGTTGGGGCTGCCACGTTTTTGTAGTGCTTCCGCTATGTTTGCTGAGGTGCAAACTGATGATTTTTTCGCCATAATCAGAAAAAGGTGCGCCTCGCTGCGTGGCGTGTGCGTGGCAGCCCGAATGGTATTCTTAACGCATTGTCCCAGAGGTGGGACTCACCAATGCTGATGAGGTGGATGCGACTGCACGCTTGCGGCCCCTCATACTTATAATAGGTACTATGAATATTTTATATGTTTTGACTATTTATCTTGTTTAAATTATATTTGATTATTATTATTTGACTTGAATTATTCTTTTATACATGTGTAGACACACAAATTCATGATTAATTTTTATAATGTTATGAATTTTTGTATTTTTTTAATTTTAATTTTTTTTATTTATATTCTTCTTTATGTTTTATATTGTCTTTATGTAATATTATGGATTTTTATCATCTGCAATAAATAGATTGAATTGAATAATGTACCAATCAATCAGAGACAGGAAACCTCTCTAACGCTCAAATAAAAATCGATGTGGAGGACGATTAACACAAATATATTACAGAAACGTATACACACGTATGATGCCACTCAATTTGGCAGCCTGACAAGTGCACATAAATCCGAGGATGCCATTCTACGAGTCAAAGAAATACGTCTGTTGCTACATCAATCTTAATTATAATGTGGCCCGGAAAACAAGAAAACAGTGATTAATTCATGTCGGTTAGTGAACATGTGAATGTACATTTTCATTGTTTCCTAGACTTTGTCATAAACTGTAGCAGGCTCTACACATATGTACTCTGAGTAGGTATTAAAGTCTAGATCCGTTTTGCAGAAACCAAACGCGTAAATACTGTATGTTGCCGTCAAATAATATTTCTGAGTACCGTAAGATCCCAAAGGATTTGTTGTTATCTACTCGTTTATTCAATAAAATTA
This sequence comes from Apamea anceps, assembly GCA_951799955.1. Classification (NCBI taxonomy): domain Eukaryota; kingdom Metazoa; phylum Arthropoda; class Insecta; order Lepidoptera; family Noctuidae; genus Apamea; species Apamea anceps. The sequence continues at coordinate 5,384,308 of OX637504.1, read as the reverse complement.
AATCTAATTCTACTCATATGTAATAACTAGCGGTGCCCCGCGGTTTCACCCCCATAAGTTTCGATCCAGCGGGAATATCGGGATAAAAGTACTCTTAAGTGTTAATCCTGGTTTTATACTATCTGTGTGCCAAATTTCATCGAAATCCGTTGTGTAGTTTTTGCGTGAAAGAGTTACAAATCTATCCTTCCATCCATTCTCAAAAACTTTCGCGTTTATAATATTATTTATAATTATAGTAGGATAGGATTGTCAGTAAATTCGAATGCACCAGTGGCCACTTCTGATATCTTTTTATTTTACTGAAAGTTTTAAAGATCTCGTTATGGAAAGCTAAGATTACATACTAAAACTCAAACAAAGTCACTGAGTTCATAATAACTGTGATTATGTGATATGATTACATATAATTTTATCAGTACACATTAGCCTTCATTTTCTTACATTCAAGAAGCACCTCCTGCAAATGAGCTCTGCGTACAAATGCCTAGAATTCTGTCTGCTTGTTAGTCATAAACGCCAGATGTCTACTTCATTAGGTCGAATCTTGTTGCTTTTATTCGGAGTAGGTACCTATTTTCTTATAAGGTGACATTCCAGAGCATTTTAAGCAAATATTTGTAAAATAACTGTTTTCTTTTCACGGGTACACCATAACTTCACCAACACATAGATACTGAAGCTCATGAGAGCTCTGGAATCGAACCCAGGACCCCACGCTCAAAAGTCGCATTTGCAACCACACTTACAAGTTACAAAGTGGTCTACCTTTGTGCTAAATCCCGTTCAGCCGTTATGGCGTGAATAGGTAACAAACAGACAGATAGACAGAGCTACTTCGTATTTATAACACTTGATGTGTTGATATTACAAGCATAAACAGAGATTACAAAGCCGAGCAACTGCAAGTAAATATACTTAATTACAGAAGTTTTTACTAGCAATCGTGCACGCGACTTGGCCTGAATTAATTAAAGTGCAACCTAAAGGGTACAATTGCCTTAAGCAAAACAAAATACACAAGTGCACATGTGAAGAATCATACAGGAAATCAGAATTACCTGTGTAGTTAAAGAGTTAATTCAGACTTACCTGCTGTGCTCTTTTCGGCATGAGTACTAACGACAACTAGCTAAAGTTCTAAATGTATTCGACGTTGATTTTTGAGTGACCATAATAAAAACGTCCTAAAAAAGTTTTTGCCTGCAATGGAACACACTATGAAACACAGTTTGTTGTTCCTTAACTTGAAAATTTTCTCAAATTCTTAATTCAAATGTAATTATGTACTACGAGTATCAGTATCTTCAGTCGTGAAGGCTCATAAATTGCACCTCAAGTGTAAAATGTTATTAAAACAAAAGAGTTGATATCCTTGTATGTACAGCTTTCAGACTTTCAGATTAGCATGAAAACAATACACCAACGCAGCTTACCGCTGTAAAGTTGTTTCAAACAACAGAAATGCGGTTGTATTAAATCACAACTATTGTTTCAGATACTCGTTTTCAGGATGTTATTGTACAGGTTTATGTTATAAATACAACATTTCCGGATGTATTATTGCTAAATTATTATTTGGTTTATATTTTATTTATTAGGGAAACAGTGGCCCACTTTCCATCCTGCGCCGCATGCGCTGTCATCTATGCACTTGATGTTCATATGACTCCGGCAGTGAGCGGAGTTCGCGCAGCTGAATTTTGGGCCAGACATGTTTGAAATTTTTGCCATCGATGCGCTAAGAAGTGGAGTAGGGAAAACTAACAGTGACTGTAGTTTGAAATTGAAAATTGGCGTCGCGATAAATGGTTTCCTTCTCTGTTTGGGAAGAGGTATAAATTTACACTTGTAGTACATGAACCTTTTGGCGCTTGACCGACATTGACGGGAGGGTGCTGTTGGTAAATATTTGTGAAATAGTTTTGTGAAATTGTAATAAAACAAGATGGCGGTTATAGTTCCGATTATTGGTGAGGAGCCAAAAGATCCTTGTATAAGGCCCTGAAAAACTACGGTTTATTCGCCGTGGATAGGCACGGTCGTCAGTATTGTATGGATCACTATGCACGCTTGTTGACAGACACGTTTTTTCTATGGCGTGGTTAAAGAAACCGTGCCGTGTGTAAAGCGCCTTACTATATGTAAGTAATCAGTGGAATAGTTACTGGCTAGTATTTTTATATTGCTGAACGATTCACAGCAAAAACATAAAGTACTAGCTACTGCCCGTGGCTTCGCCCGCGTGGTTGTCGGAAATTATCCCACGAGAACATTATTGTTTACTTTCGATACTGGGTATAAATAAATACTGAGTTACGAGTAAATCGGACGGGTCAATTTATCTTTTTAATCGTTGTTTTTTTTTTGTTTCGCCTTTGTTTGATGTTTTTTTTATTACTTGTATTGTGTCTTTTTCTTGCACTGAATAAACGTTTTATCAATATAACTATCTGTCTAAAAAAAATGAATGAGATATTTGAAATAAAACTTGTCGTCCCCTTTTACCACGACAGGCTTTGTTTTTAAACAAGCGTTTGGTACGTTTCCATTGTATGACTTAAAGATTGTGTATACGCATTTTCAAGTTAATGGAAGCAAGCAGTAAAATCCACCCCTAAAACTTTATTACCCTTTTCCACTTCGGTAAGGGACATTTTTTGAAAAACCCTTAAAACGTATTAGTACCGAGTTTCGAGTTAATCCGTCCGAGCGGTTTAAATTTTTTTCTTGCCTATTAACTTTTTACCCCCTAAATCCACTGTGAGGATTTTTTTAATTGCTATGTATCTAGTTTATTAACCAAAGGAAAAAGATTTTTCATATAAATTGTATCCCCGCTTTTCACTCACACAAGGGTGGAATTTTGAAAACTCGTTTGGGATGTATTCATAACTTGACTCAAAGATCATTTATACCAATTTTCGAGTTAATCAAGCCACGCTGTAAAATCCTCCCCTGTAAAATTGACTACCCCCTTTCAGCCCGTCAGGGGTAGATTTTCGAAAAACCCTGATACACATTACTCTGCACTTTCAATCTTAGGTATAAATACTGAGTTTCGAGTAAATCGCACTGCGCGCTAAAATTCTTCCATACATATAAACCCCTCAATCCCTTGTAGAAGGTAGTTTAGAAAAATAAAAACCTTTAAACACTCCGGGAGTGCTGGCAGAAGTGAAAACTTGAATATTAACGTTGTGCATTTTTGGTATTTTGTTATGCGGTCTACTCTCCCTCCGTCTTACGAATTTTCGATCAGGTCACGTGTCCTGACGCGAACTCCGTCTTACGAATTTTCGATCAGGTCACGTGTCCTGACGCGAGTTTAACATTTTTTACCCATCACAACTAAAGTGCACAAGGACGCTAAAGAAGTTTTCACTTCAAAAAAAAAAACTGGCAGTCTTCAAAATTTATTTACATAAGTATTCGTGCCAAGTTTCAAGTTTATTAACTCAAGGAATAAGATTTTTCATACAAACGAAATCTCTCCATTTCACTCTTTTAGGAGTGAAATTTCGAAAAATCCTTTCTTAGTGGAAGCCCACTCTTCACGAAGAACACACCCTCCAAATTTCATGTCTCTAGGACCAGCGGTTTAGGTTGCGTTGATGTATCAGCCAGTCAGTCAGGACTTTGAATTTATTAGAGATGAAGTAGTATTTGTGTAGTTTTGTGGTTGTATTATTTAGTTTATTTGTTATTTACGCGTTTATCTTAATGTTCGATATTAATTACTTAATATTTTAACATTACTGGTCAATATCAGACTGTATGATCCCACAGCTGGGAAAAGGCCTCTCCCCAAGAATTCCAGCTATTTCGATCTGAAATATGTTTTCATTACGAGTTGGAGTTTTATACTTCGTTTTTTGTCTGAGTTCTATATATATCAGTAAATCCTAGCCTAAAAACTGTGGGCGTGAGAATGTTCACCTCTATTGAACCCTTCAAATATTGCGTGACTAGTTTCCAAGTGCTCATATTACGAACTTTCTAGGAACTTCGGCTTTTGACCTTCGATCGTCTTAACCCTACAATGTTTATGAGAAATACTTCGTTTTAGTGATGCCACAAACCGTTCCATTACAAAACGAGTACTAACTTTGGTTCGAGCTTGAACTTTTGGGTTTTTGTATTTTGAACATTATTTCAATTGAAATAAGATTAAAATATGTGTTTGTACTCTGCTACAAGGGTCTTTTGGCGCTCGAATGACGTTGACTTGGGGGCGCTGTTTGGAAACATTTGTGAAATGTATTACAAAAACAAGATGGCGGCGTTAGTTCCAATTTTGACCACGTGCAACAAGATATATTTAGAACTTTAACTTAGCCGAAATAAGGTTGAAGATATTTTATCCAGCAAATAGATGGTAGAAGGAAAGCGTGCAGCGATACTAAACTAAACATTTTAGATTGCAGCCGGATTAATGTACTTAGCTGTGGTTTTTGGTGCTCGAGCTTGGCTGAAAACCAATTTAAGGTTTAAAGTGAATTTAACTTTACGAATGTGATTTGTTTCGTATTCAGATAGTGTTGCTACCCCTATAAGTACACTATGCAGACAAGTTAGTGACTAACCCTCACCCGGGCTAAGTGTTGGAGTTTAATAGGCAATTTTAGTTATTTATCTGTTATTGCTAAAGGGCAGGCAGTCGTTCCATGTTCAATACTAGTTTTTAGCTGCATCTGGATAGACTGGAAGCTGACCACGCCATAGTTGGGGAAAGATGCGATGATCTGTTATTACTTACTAGCTTTTTCCCGGCTTAACCCGCTCGGAGGTCGGAAATGTTCCAAGGGAACGTAGGTACTACCGGGACAAGAGTAGCCTAACGTTATGTTCTAACCCAGGGCACGGTCTACCTTTGTGCCAGATTTCAAAGTCCGTTCAGCCGTTCAGGCGTGAAAAGGTAACAGACAGACTGGCTGAGTTACACATCAACATGTCGATACTACAAATATAAATGGAGATAATATTGCAAAGCCGAGCAAGGACCCGTTTCTTATGTAAACAAAACATTCATTTATTGTGTCAAAATGGAAAAAAAAAACAAATTGCTATTCAGACTTTGAGGGATACAAGCACTTTCATAGCTGGATAATTATTGGGAACTGGCTTTCTATATTCTAGGTATAATTCGTTCGATTGCTTATTTATTAGAAGAAGAATAAGAATAAATGATATGCATATGAATATAGGCGTTACGAGTTGTAAAAATTCGCGATTTAATGCACAGTACATATTTTGCCTGTTTAGGGTATGCAAATTAATTTTACAGTAAAACCTAATTATATTAATTTAGTAAAATGTATTAAATACCTAATTATATATTATATGCTGTGTCGACCAGTCAGCGAGAAATTTCCTTAAAATTTGCCCTGTTGGACCCTGTTTATGTATTTGTATTAATCTTTTGCAAAATGTGTCATATCATATGACACATTTCATTTAATTTTTTTTTTCTTTTTTTTTTTTTTCATTTCGTTTTTTTTTTTTCATATGACTCATATGCATGAGAGCAAATTAATAATAAACACAATGATTTTGCGTCTAATATGTTGTTATACTATTTACTTTTTTTTTTAGGCAAAGGTTGAAAATTTCTTAATACAATTACTTAGTAAATTTGGCCGCTATAATCGACCTTATGCAGGCTAGCTATAAATTAGCTCTGGTCGCATTCGAACAGTCAAGCAAATTTAGAACGAGTTGTGTAATATTTTGTATTCGATTTTTTTTTTTTTGTTTAGAATAAAACAGTGATATTTTAATCGGGGAAATATAAAGAAGTTCACTCGAAATACACGTAAAGAAATAGTAACGTTGTTTGATTTCTTAGAAGACAGCTCTTCACAGTACGTACAATTCTCTCTTTCGACGCGATTGACTGCTGCACTGCATGTCGCGGGTTCGATTCTCGCACGGAACAAATATTTGTATGACCTACAAGTAGTTGTTCCGGGTCTGGCTGTATGTGTATGTGAGTTTAAATGTTTGTAAATGCACCCACGATACAGGAGAAATTCCTAGTGTGGGGCAACGTTAAAAAAAAAATTACTTACCTTACCGTCTGTATTCAGAATCTCATATATGTATGTAACTTTTGTAAGTCTAGAGAATGCATTCCTGGTACCTGCCAATGCGACAATTCTAGTAGTTAATAAGAATCAAATCCGCAAAATACGGATTCATTTGCATGGAGGCTGATGAAACCATGCGCATGTGCTCTTTGATTGCATCTAGGCGTCACCCAGATTAGGTCAGAAACCCTCGGGATACCCAGATCTTCCACAGATGTTCTCAATAGATCAGGAGACTTAATCAACTTCTGGAGGGAGGTGGGCTGGTTGGAATAACCACCGACGGCCGCAATGGCCCACGCACAATGGTCCATTTGAAGGAAGAGTAGGGAAACCAAACCCACAACATAGAACATAGATTTGTATGAAACTGACAGGTGTCAAGAACGCATTCTCTCGTCGGCCGCACCGTAAAGCACAAAATAAAAAAAGCAGCCAAGTGCGAGTCGGACTCGCCCATGAAGGCTTCCGTAGAGTTGATTGAATGGAAGGTAAATTGCGGTTTACGATTTATGACGTATTAAAAAAAAAACTACATACTAGATCTCGTTCAAACCAATTTTCGGTGGAAGTTTACATGGTAATGTACATCATATATTTATGTTAGTTTTATCATTCTCTTATATTAGAACTTACAGCCAATGTAGTTATATTTTACCACTTTGGAAGTGAAATTAGAAACCGCATTATCATTTTTGAAGATATTGTTACGCGCCGCAATTAATGCCTGATACATGGTGACATTAGTTACTGTCGCCATCTATTGGGGAATAGCGGAACTGATAGAGTCGCCATATATTTTGGGATGGTAGAACTAATACTAGCGCCATCTATTGACGAGTAGATATGACGAAGCTAGAACTTACTAGAACTATCGACATCTAGTCAGTCGGGGCCGGTATGTACTCGAACATTCTAGACGGTTCTACAATAGAAGGTTCTGGAACTATCTGCGGCACTATATAAGGCCGGGAATAGCCGCCAGCAATCAGACTTAGTTCTGTGACAGATGCGAATACATCGAAAGCGATATTCAAGTGCGACTTAAGAGCGATTGTGTTTTATAATTAGTGTGTTTTAAATTGTTGTTAGTGTTGATTAATTAAAGTGTAACTTTTGGTAATTTTTATCGGCATTTTTAATTGTCACGAACCCGAAGCTCGTAACAATATCATTTTTGAAGACCTATCCATAGATACCACACACGAATGGGTTTGATGAAAAAAAAAATTGAGTTTCAGTTCTAAGTATGGGGAACCTCCAAAATTTATTGTTTTTTTTTTCTATTTTTGTGTGAAAATCTTAATGCGGTTCTTATAGTTTTGGAAAAAAGTGGCTGTGACATACGGATGGACAGATAGACATGACGAATCCATAAGGGTTCCGTTTTTTGCCATTTGTCTACGGAACCCTAAGAGGACCTATTTTGAAATTGGATTTATAAAAGGATAAAAGTAATATTAGGTCCTTTTACAACACGAAATGTGTGAAGTGCCCTTTATACCATAAATCATAAAAAGAAAATGATTTTCTTGGAATGAAGGTACTTATTTATTTGTAAATCAAGACGAACTCATATTGCGTGATAAAGTCGGGCATAACTTACGCACAATGCAGGACTGTGACGTAATAATATCAACGTGTGTGTCGTGTGTCCTCTGCGAGACAGAAATATTCTGATAGTAATGAAAAACTTTGATACTGAACTAAGCTGTCTTATTTTGTGCCAAGTTCACCAATGAAACTGAACGCGGTCAGTGTATCTAAACTGAGTTTAAAAACTATCAATGGCGCCGATTCCCTTGTTCACAAACTAAACTAAATTTAAGTTCAGTGCATCTTTTGAAGAGGACAAAAGATAAATATTAGTTTAGTCCTGTTAAATTAAGATACTCTATAGACAGTTTAGACGTTTAGTTTAGACGTGATTAAAAACATGGCTACTAAAAATACGTCAATTTACGTCAGGCGCTGACTAATTTGACAGGACTAAACTAATATTTATCTTTTGTCCTCTTCAAAAGATGCACTGAACTTTTTAGTTTAGTTTGTGAGCAAGGGAATCGGCGCCAGTGTCATCATTGTTGTGAAATATTGACACTGACAGCTGATTGGACATAGTACAGATGCACTGATGGCGTTCAGTTTAATTGGTTAAATCCGCCCTGCATGTTAACGATTTCGGTCAAGTCGGCGGTCTCTCTGTTAAACTTAGAGACTATACAAGTAAATTTCAAGTTTTCAACCTGCAGCTAAGCCGAGCGAACACGAAAATTTTGATTGATAATACCTACTTTAACAAAATCTTAATAAAAATCTCCATTAATATTACACTTTTTTAACTTCACTTTATCTAAATAATATACAGACTTAAGGAAAGGTATGACACAAACTTGAAACCGATTCAAGTAACCTGAAACAACACGATGTTCCTTAACACAATCTTGACGCAGGCAGACAATTCTCGAGACGGATCGCTCGAAAGGGTCCCAACGAGTAATTTATCAGTAAAAAGTGACAAATCCCAGCTTCTCACATTCCTACTAGAACGGATTTATTAAGGGAACCCCAGTACACTGTAAGGCTGTAGACATACAGGCAGGAGCTATTGTTTGTTGTTTAGAGGTAAGTAGCATTCTCGATGACGTGCTGAATATAATATTCTTAATTATGTACACCATAGGTTCTCAACCATATTTTACCCACCGCCCACTTTGAGTTTTTTTTTTATAGAGCCCCCAATTTTTTTACTTACCATAGATCGCGAATCTGAAACAGATATTGCTGCTCCCCTGAAAGTCTCGGCCACGAGGGGGCGTTATCGCCCACGTTGAGAACCTGTGAATGTACACTATAAGAATAAAGATTAAATGTGGACCTTTTACATAGGGTTTGGGCGGTTTTATCGCTAAAATCGATCTTTTAAAGACAACCTTTGGATGGGTTAAGGGAGAAGGAGAGACAGTACTTCAGGTAGTCTGTGGTGTAGCACATTAGTCTCTATTCACCGCTGGAGTGGCGATTTTGTGTTTTGTATCCAGCATCTACTTCAGCAAGCCAAATTGCACTGTTCGAGCTACGCTACTCATCAAACAAAGCTCCTAGCTGTGTGTCTTCGGTCTAAGAGAACCCCAGTACACTGTAAGTGAAGGATCGGTGGTCGACTTCAAAAGATGAGACAGGTGTCTTCCGAAACGGAATAGGATCGCTTCGTGGCTAAATAAAGAAAATAAAAAGGTCGCTGTAGTGTTTGTAAGGCATGTGGTGCTGATTTTTGTGGACGATTTGTGTTTGTGTTACTGATTTTTTGCTGACATCAAAAGCTAGACTAGCTTTTTCCTGCGCGGCTTTGCCCGCGTGGAAGTCGGAAAGAATCTTACGGGAACGTACCACCGGGATAAAAAAGTATTCTATGTCCTAACCCAAGTTTGGCCAATTCGTATGCCTGTCATCTAAATCCGTTCAGTCCTTAAGGCGTGAAAAGGTAACATACAGACAGACAGATAGAGTTACTTTCGAATTTATAACATAACGATGGATATGGATGGTAAAAGAAACTTAAAGTTATAGTTTCAAACTACTTATACTTACTCTTATAGTTTCAAAATCATTTGAAATTATAAGAACCTGAATATCCCGTGAAAATAATAAAATAAAATGAAATATACACAATACTTTCACGGCTTGTTCCTATGAGAATAGGCAGAAACTAAATAACTAACATATGTTAAAATAGGTACCTAATACTGACAAACTACCTAGCCTTTTTTTTTTTTTTTTTGAGGATGGGAAATCATCAAATGACTCCTCCCGCTCTGGGTGGAGCAGGAGGGAGTGTCAGACTCTTACTGACTAAAACCCACCCGTGTTCCTTCCTTAGCCCTTTATGTTCCAGGGCAGCGGTAACCCTTTCGGACAATCCCGCTACCCTGGCAGGCTACGGCCCTATGGGGCCCCGTCACTCATGCTGACATCTCTAAACTACCTAGCCTCACTTAATTAAAACAAGACCCGCATTAAATTTTGCAAAACCATTACTTTGGACGTACGTACGAAATGAAACGTCTCTCGCAATGCATTTTGCATCAAGTAAGCCCTTTGAGAACGAACTGCTGTTTCATAGCTTGTTGGCACAATAGTTTCATTTCTGTCATGTTTCATAACTAAGCTGAGAAATCCTATTAAGGGGCCACCTCCACGAGCGACAGAATCGCGGCGATATTATCGTCGTGCCACGTGTTTCTATACACTCTCTTATAACGTGTCTCCACACGGCGATATCATCGCGGCGACAATTTGAAGGCACGGACTATAGCCGCGATTCTCTTGCCCGTGGAGATGGCGCTTAAATATTGATGGAGAATACTAGGGTTGAAACGGAATAGAGGTATGAGAAACCGGGTGTAAAGTTCACTCATCCTCCAAAGAAAAGGGAGGATCCCCCGACCAGACGCGTGTTGTGTCTGGCGGGTAACTGCCCGATGATTCACGTCAGGCCGTTGTATATATGCTAGTTGCGCGGTAAACTCTGCTTGCCACATGCAGGATTTTGCGTGACATCAGTATGACGCGTATTCGCATGTGGCGTTTGTAGATATCGCTACAACGGAACTTCACCTCCGTTTCCGCACGTGCGGAACTTCTGTACAGCTGCGCCTCTGCAAGCTTTAACGCTGTTGTAACGGAGATATAATGAAGATAATTGACTCCAAAACTATGCGAAGAAATTTTAATTACCAATAGGCTCTATTTTTCGTTTTTTTTTCGCCTCCCCTCCGCTAAAATGGCCTCGGTCACATCCCTATTAAATACTACTTCACCGGTCAATTATTTTCGCAAGTAATAGATGCAGATAATTAGATTCAGGGTTTAATTTCTAACTCAAATAAGCTGTTAGTAGTATTGTAGAGTACCTATTCTTAGTTGCGTTTGAAGTTTAGAGCTGTGGCTAGTGCCCGAAGATGTCTGTTACCTACTATGATAATGTACCTAGAACCTTAGTGGTAATCGCCCAAGCATGATTGCCGTATACATTTAGGTATTACACCAATCTTACCTGATACCTGCGTACATTTAGGTATTATACCAACCTTACCTGGAATTCAGAATAATTTTGGCAATTACAATAATTTGAATGAACCAGTCTCTCTATCAGCTGATCTACTTAGTCTGTAAAAATCTCACCATGAAAACTTAGGTGAAAGTGAGCTTGAAGTGATGCTCGGGATAACACTATCACTTCAGCTAAGGTTTCAAGGTAAGATTTCTTCAGAATAGTCCGACTGTTGTGTAGGTACGGTCAGCAACAAAAGTCGGTTAACACTTTAGTTATTTAAATCTTAATTATTGAGCATAATATATAATTCTGAAATACATATTTGTTACGGCCGCGAATCATATTTTAATCAACGTACAACTTAGTACTGACCAGCAAATTGCAAAAAACGTAAGAAAATTTGAATTTCGCGGGCTACCTTGGAGCATCCACCTTAAAGGTCTGTACCTATCCAACATGTCCCGGATTTAACGCACACCACCGAACACCCCAAGTAGAATATTATGTTACAATCATAATACATACACTGAAATGAGTCACACTGATTGTGGGAGGAAATTGTATTCACATTGCAAACGCACACAGTCGCAAACGTATACACGGTCTAGCGTAGTAGGTACTTCGTCCATTTTCGTTTGTTTTGACTGTGCAGAGGAAGTGTAACAGTAATTGACGTAATTATTTTTGGGATTAAAAAAAGTTGATTCAGTAAACGATTCTGAACCGACTGTATGTATAATTTCAACATGAATGATGTAACCAATATGTTGCAACATATTATTTTGATTTTGTAAAACGTACATGTGTGTGTAATGTTAGGACCTACGTTGACTTTCTTGGCGTTTCTTCTTAAATGCTTTAATTGAAACAATGCTTTATATTTAAAATTTCTATTAGAACATAGGTATTTGTATATTCTCTATAGTGTATTAAAATGTCCCTATTAGGTACTCATGTAAAATTTTTTTCCATGCTATAAACAGGCAAAATATGGACTACATGTACATTAATCAACCAACTGATACAATTGGTAACTTCTGTAAATACATGATTCTTATTCGTCTTAGTTATATTAAATTGTTGAGCTATTGATTATTATTATTATTTGATTGGACACACTAGGCAGCAAATTATTGATGCTTCAAAATACTTCATAGATATTTGGTAGACTAACAATAGAATTTCAATATGCTCAAACAAGTGTTTAATTAATTAAAGTAGGTACTAGAAATTTGTGATTTAAAAGTTGGTTAAATTAGTTTACTAAAAGAGGGGCCCGTGGCTAAATAATAACAGCCGCACAGGTCGATCGGTCAGGTTAAGCTACGCTTGCCGCGGTTAGTCTGTGGATGGGTGACCATCTTTACATACCGAGACCCCTCCGTGCCTCGGAAAGCACGTTAAGCCGTTGGTCCCGGCTGTCTTTTGGGGATCTTTGACAGTCGTTATGGGTAGTCAGAAGCCCGAAAGTCTGACAACCAGTCTTACCAAGGGGTATCGTATTACCCAGTAACTGGGTTGTAGAGGTCAGATAGGCAGTCGCTCCATGTAAAATACTGGTATTCAGCTGCATCCGGTTAGACTGGAAGCCGACCCCAACATAGTTGGGAAAAGGCTAGGCAGATGATGATGAAATTAGTTTACTAAAGCAATATGTAAGTATTATTATTTTAATATTAATTGAAGTTTGCTATGTGCTTTTAATTTAAGACAAATTTAGTAGCGATTAATACCTGCGCGTAATGTTTTGTTTATTTTGCACTGGTAGGTATGCAATAAATCAGGGGCTCGTGGCTAAATGATAACAGCCGTATGGGTCGATGGAAGGTAAAGTTGCGTTTGCTGTAAGCGGTTCGTGGATGGGTGACCTTACGTATGGACACACCTCTGTGCCTGAGAATGCACATTAAGCCGTCGGTCCCAGCTATCATTTGTAGGTCTTTGACAGTTGTTAATGGAAGTCAGAACTCGCCAAAGTCTGGCAACCAGCTGTGTTGTGATGGTCAGAAAGGTAGTCGCTCCATGTTTAATACTGGTATTCCGACCGACCCCAACATGGATGGGTAAAGACTAGGTAGATTAAATTGAGGTATGCAATAAATGAGCGTGCCTATCGATATAGTATAGTCATCACAAATTATAGAACTAATTACTTAGATTGAAGAGGCAAAGGTCTCAGGAATTATGGGGAAGGATTTCAGGGGAATATTGTTTATCAAATTGACACAATACGTCAATTTGTCGTATTAACAGCCATTGGATACACGTGTCAAAGAATTTTCTGATTTGAATTCAAGGAAAATAATTACTAGTCAAAGTTTGATAAACAATCAATTTCTCTGACTTTACATTTAAAAGCCCAGCTCCAAAAAGTAGGTAACTTTGTTATAAACATCAATGTTGAGTACAGTGGTGTTATAAAAGTAGCTAAGAGTCGTTTGCTGTAAGAACTTGGTTCTGCGTATCGATTGTGTAAACTTGTTGAAAGGTTTAAAGAGAAAAGTTGGACGCGGAAGTTGTTCCAAGGACGCCATTCTTCTGCAGATGTCGAATCAAATAATATCGAATATTTCTTCAACTCCTATTGAAGATACGAAAGTTTAGAGTTTTCAAATTAAATTTAGAGGCATAGCTTATCTTCTTCATCTTAGCGTGTCAACGGCAATCTATAAATCGGTTCAGAAGTTAGCTATGATTTCGGCGCCATCAGTATCTTCCTTCAATTCCTGGCATGAATTCACAGGGGCAGTTCCCGTTTTTTAAGAACGTTCGCATTCTAATGTCAGTGGTAATCTGTAAAAAAATATCTCTACTTATTTCCCTACATATTTGACAAGTTTATGACATTAATTTGTCGCTGCGATGAGATTGTAACACTGGACTCGCGTGGTGGATTACGGCCCACTCCCTCTCACCGAGAGGAGGCCTTCGTCCCAGCGGTGGGAACATTATAGGCTGATTATGCATGAATAAGTTTTGAAACAGTTAGATATGTAAATCATAGTGTTATAATCCGGCTGTGGAGAAGCACAAATCGGGTAACGTATTTTGTCTCTCATACTCGTATCAAAAACATAATTTCGTTCAAGAACCGGCATGATCCATATATGTATTGTGCTCACTGCTTAATAACAGGCATGTATATCTACGAAGCTGATATTAGTAGGATATATTAAACATGTAAGACGTCCTTCACAAACCCTACCCCTACCCTAACCAAACCTGCTCTGAAAATGAAGGGTCTAGTTATGTCTCTTCACAAATCGTCGTCCTAAGAACATTGGTGTCAATGGGAAGCGAGAATTGATTGGGGTCTTAATGATGAGGCCGTTGTTTTCAAGTGCCTTTCAATAATTGGGAATTATTGTACAGACGCGAGCACATCAAGCAGTAGCTTGATGTGCTCGCGTCTGTAACAATATTTAGTAACAATATTTCAAATTTCTTTAGTAGATTTCCGTCTCCCCAGCTAGCCTTAGGGCATTCTAAGTTACGTTTACCGATTCGCGGTCTCCACTTAAGAACACGTCTACCCCAATGGTCACGGCTAATATGGCCGGCCCATTGCTACTTCAGCTGCTTATTCTGTGAGCTATGTCGACAACTTTGGTTCTCTTGGTTTTCTAAAACGACTACTTAAAAAAGCGTGTTGAGTAAAATAGCGGATTATTCGAAGCGAAAAACTAAACCTTAAAAATTGCCAACTGGCAGCAAGCCACAAACAAAATTAAACTAACATTCTAAGCCACTTGAATATAATTTCCTCTTGTAACTAATTCTAAATAACACGAATATTCACTTTTGGCAACACAAATGTGAGTGTTGCCCGGATATAATTGGGTTGTCTGTAAAATAGACTGTGTGCGATGTCAATGTTCCTTGTTTTTAATTAGGATTAACTCGCAATGGGAAAAGTTTTGTGAAAAATTGCTGAAATTTTGTTGTTTGTTACGTATTTAATTATCTGCACTGCAGAGATAAAGCAGTGGTTTTGCTAAGAAATAAGAAATTTATTTCTTTACCTTGGCCAGAGGCTAAGCATTGCCATACAATGTGGTAATGCCGCCAGTCTCATGGGTATATTACCGATCGACAGCGATGCGGATGAATTTTTAGAGTACTAGCCGCGCCCCGCGGTTTCACTCGCATAAGTTTCGATCCCGTAGGAATATCGGGATAAAAAGTATCCTATGTATTAATCCTAGTTATAAACTATCTTTGTGCCAAATTTCATCCTAATCCGTTCAGCAGTTTTTGCGTGAAAGAGTAACAAGCATCCATCCATCCATCAATCCATACAAACTTTTGCGTTTATAATATTAATAGGAAAAAAAAACTTTTCTTGGATATATTTATTGAGAGGTACCTACAATTATTACTTATTGTGAAGGTGAATTCTATAGAATGGATTGTTTCTGAGCGCTTTTTAAATTTCTAACGTATCGTGGACATCCACGTCAATGTCACGGCATCACTATAACACAGGGAAGTATAAAAAATTAAATTAAAAATTTAAAAAACCCCCGACTACGTGAAACCCTATAAAAAGGAAAAAATAACCTTGAAATTATGACCCTACGTAAGTACGTATGAAATTTTTTGATTAAATATTGTCCTGTCGGGGGACCGCTCTAATTATTAGCCTAACGTTCTGTTAAAGTTTAAAATAGTAGCGGTCCCCCGACAGGCCAATATTTAATCAAAAAATTTCATACGTACTTACGTAGGGTCATAATTTCAAGGTTATTTTTTCCTTTTTATAGGGTTTCACGTAGTCGGGGGTTTTTTAAATTTTTAATTTATTTTTTTATTTCATGCTTTTTGTAGGGACTCCTTATTATTTCTTTTCTTTTATTTTCTTGCGTTTTAAGATTCAGGTAATTTGGTATTTAGTCAGGTTTTTTGTAATTCGCCATTTTGTGGTGGTGGCCATCTTGGATTTGAAATTTGTCATAGTGTATAGTATTCTACTAGTCAAGCCCTTTCATTTGATACCCATATTGAGGGAGTTGTGAAAAAAAAAAACGTAATTTGCCATTTTGTGGTGGCGGCCATCTTGGATTTGAAATTTACCATAGTGTATAGTATTCTACTAGTCAAGCCCTTTCATTTGATACCCATATTGAGGGAGTTGTGAAAAAATATGTAATCCGCCATTTTGTAGCGGCGGCCATCTTGGACCGATTTTCATCAAACATAGCTAAGAACACTACCGACAAATTCACCTTTCAAACAAAAAAAACAAAATTAAAATCGGTTCATCCGTTTGGGAGCTACGATGCCACAGACAGACATACATACATACACACACACACACACACACACACACATACACACACACACACACAGACACGTCAAACTTATAACACCCCGTCGTTTTTGCGTCGGGGGTTAAAAATGTATGGAAATATATGAAGGCACTTTAAAGTTTCCAATCACGATGACGTTATTGTACATGCACGTATTTCCATACATTTTATGGACATGGACGTACAAGTCTACGATAATATCGTCGCGTTACAAATTAAAAAAAACGCAAAAATTTAAATGATAAAATCATAAACATAAAACTAAATAAATTCTAATGAAATTAGCTTCGATCAATAATAGTACTAGATTAAGGATCAGGAATAAAAATCAGCCGCTCAAGTGGCCACGTTTGCACACACGTAAACATCTACATTTCTTAGAAAAAAGTTTAATAATATGAACAACTTCAGTTTATTATAAACCTTAATGTTTAAACATAAAGTTTAATTACCATTGCAAAATATATTTAAAATGTCGCTTGAAAATAAAATCATTCTGTTTTTAAATTTTCAGTCATTTATTCTAAAATAAAACTTAAAGTCTAAGTAATAAGGTTAAAAACATACTAATTTGAAATAAGACCACAAAAGTATTTGTGGTCTTATTTTTCGGGCTGTTTTTGAAGCGCTTATCGGGAATCTAGTACTATTATTGATCGAAGGAACTTAGGGCTGATTGTTCCAAAGCCAGATAATTTTATCCGAGGAATAATTTTGAATTTTTGATAATTCTTCCATACAAAATCTGTTAGATGTCAATTTTATTCTACGAATAAAAATTATCTGTCGATTGAAAAATTACACTTACTTCTACGCATTATTTTGTAATAAGAATAACTTTTCAAGAATAACATAAATGTTTAGTGTCTAAGAGTTGCATGTTTTCCTCAATCCTTTCCTCGTTCATAATGTATCATGTATGTACTACAAATTTTGAGAGAACATTATTGTGCGCTGTCGGGTCGACACATCGAAAAGCTTTCAGTAGACGCAAATACTCCTTACTCGACAAATGTGAGAATTTACGGTAACATTCACTAAATTACAGTTCCTAATGCTCTGTAGGTACAGCTGGTGGGTAACTACATGGATGAAGATTTTTTAAAAGCCCATCTTTAATAAAAAAAAGTACCTATGAATACTAAGAAGTTTTATCGTTGTCTTTCTTTATTTATATTTATTTATAATAATAATAATAAATTTATTTACTCGAATAGACAGATTTATTATGTAAATCTAATTAATTAATAAAAATAACATAACTAAACTAAAACTGGTAATCCAAGAGTACATTACCAGTCGACAGCGATACGGACGAAGTTTTCGACGCTATATTTTAGTTTGTGAAAAGTTTTTTTTAGGGTAGGTACATCTTAAAATAGATTTCTTTAGAAGACAATAAACAATCGGTACCTTCGTAATTTAGGTACTAGAAAAGAATGTTTACGAAGCATATACGTTATTTAATAAAATGTAATTATATCAAGTTGATTTAAAGATTTTATTGGGACAAAAAGCTTCTGAGTGCGTGATTCACTTATAAATCTTTATAAGATAAAGAAACTAGACGCTTTCACTCAACTCAGAAAAATCCACAGAAAGCCTTCTTCAAATAAAATCTTATTTGAAAAAGTGCTGCAATCGCAAAAGAAATGTCGACAAAAATGAGAAAAGGCGGGAAACAATAATAAAAAACAAAATGGCGGTAACCATTCGCTTGAATTAATAGTGGTGTGTCGAATAAACCGATATATTCCTATCTATCGACAAATATATTGACAGTTGAAATATTGTGTTCGACACTACGAGGACTGTGTGACAAAGTGGCCCATTTTAAGGTATGGCCTCGCGTCACACCGTCACGTAACGAATTGGGAAATTTTATGGCCGAATATAAATAGGAGTTTGAATTTATAAACTGTTTTTTCTAGATATCTAGATGGGTATTATAAAAGTGATAGGACTCAATAAATCCTTTATTCTAAGTCGTAAAAATTGAGAGGAACTAATTCTAATCTAATCTAACTAGCCTGTATTGTCCCACTGCAGGGAAAAAGCCTTCCTATCCCTTTTCCACACAATTCTGTCTTTTGCGACTTGCTAGTGCCGGCCAGTCTCTACGGTAGGCATCAAGCTTGTCTCGCCATCTATAATTAACTAATTAATACAGGTTAATTTACTTTGCTAAGAAACGGCGGCTTACTACGGGAAATTCTAACAATATCTTACTGTTTTACCAGACCTCCAAGAAAGTCCAATATTCTTCGAGTCTCAGCTGCTCCCCAGTCTCGAGACGATGTAAACGCGGCCAAAGTGCGGCTGAACTAAATGACGCAATGTACTGCCAACAAAAAAATACGATTTGTATGTGTCCCTAAGCTCGAAATAAATTAGATCCAGCTAAAATAAATTGTAAAAGTGACTTTTTTGTTATTTTTCAGGATTTCATTGGCTAATGTAAGTGAGGTGGTTGATGAAGACGGTAGATATTCTTGGTTTTGGAAAACGCAACAACTTAGAGAAGGTAAATAAAGCAATATTTGCAAACTATCTTATATAATATAGTTTAATATATGTATAATTATTGATATGTAACCCTTTTTTTTTTTTTTTTTTTTTTTTTTTTTTTTTTTTTTTTTTTTTTTTTTTTTTTTTGAGGATGGGAAATCATCAAATGACTCCTCCCGCTCTGGGTGGAGCAGGAGGGAGTGTCAGACTCTTACTGACTAAAACCCACCCGTGTTCCTTCCTTAGCCCTTTATGTTCCAGGGCAGCGGTAACCCTTTCGGACAATCCCGCTACCCTGGCAGGCTACGGCCCTATGGGGCCCCGTCACTCATGCTGACATCTCTTTGAGGCGCGCGTGGAACACAACACGCCGTCCGGCACGGGCCTGGTCCTGATCGGACGGTGAGTTACCCATTACTCACCGCCCGCAGGCCCGCGCCTACGGTGGCCGGGAGTCGTCACGCGGCTCCCGACGCCCGGAGCGTCTCCCGCGGCGGCTGAGGCGTGAGGTGCGCAAGGCGCGTTCTCTCGCCCACCCCGCCACCTCCTTCGCTAGCATGACTGCTTCGCAGAAGGAGGTGACTGCCTCCCACTCCCTCTCGCCCCGGACCATGGCTTGAACCAGGGCCGGACGCGAGAGGTCGCCGCCGCTGCCGATCGCCTCTACGAGGGCACGGCGGTGCTCTGCCCAAGCAGGGCAGACCTCCACCGTGTGCTCCACCGTGTCCTCTGGGCGATCCTGACAGTGGTGACACCCGGGCGTCTCCTCCCGCCTGATTATGTGCAGGAACCTCCCGAAACATCCGTGTCCGGAGAGGACCTGCGTCAGGCGGTAGGTGAGAACGCCGTGACGTCTCTCTAGCCACTCCTCAAAGAGGGGTCTTACCGCCGCTATCGTGGCGTGCCCTGCGCTGGGTTGCGATAGTCGCTCCTTCCATGCCGCCATGAGATCGCGCCGGAGGTTCGTCCGCTCCGCCGCGGTTTGCCGCGGATGCGGAGTTTCCCCCCGGCGTAGTGCCTCCGCGCGCCAATCATACAGGCGCGCGAGCACTATCGCCTCCAGATCCCATGGCGGCAGTCCGGCAAGGAGGCTTGCTGCCTCGCCCGAGATCGTGCGGTAGCCCCGGATTAGCCTTATGGCTACCACCTTTTGGGGCGCGTTCAGGTAGTGTGCGGCTCGCAGCCGCAGTGAACGCGCCCATACCGGGGCCCCATATAGGGCCATGGACCGCACGACCCCCGCGTAAAGCCTCCGGCAGGAGGCGTTTGGCCCCCTCAGGTTGGGCAAGAGCCGCTTTAGGGCGGCCCCGGCCCGTTCCAGTTTGGGGGCCAAACGTCGGAAGTGCTCGACGAAGTTCCATCGGCTGTCGAGGACGAGACCCAGGTACCTCATCGTGGTCTCGACGCCGATGTGAACCCCTCCTACCACTAGTTGGGATCCTGGAGGTGGCCCGTACCGAGGCCCATGAAAGGACATGGCCTCGGACTTGTGCAATGCCACCTCGAGACCCAACCGCCGGATCCTTTCCACGACTATCGCAACCCCGCGTGTCATCGCGTCGGCCGCCGCCTGATGCGACCTCCCCTGCGCCAGGACCAGCGTGTCGTCAGCGTAGCAAACTACGCTGACGCCTTCAGGGAGGTCGGCCCGCAGCACCCAGTCGTAACCGATGTCCCACAGGAGCGGCCCCAGAACCGATCCCTGTGGGACACCGCACGACATCTCTCGCCGGTTCCAGTTCCCGTCGCGACCGGGGTAGATGACGGCTCTGTCCGTCAGATACGCCCCGACTACTCGACGGAGGTAGGTCGGCACCCGGTGATACCGGAGTGCCTCCCCAATGCAGCTCCAGGGCAGGGTGTTGAACGCGTTGGCGATGTCGAGTGACACCGCCACGACCACCCCACCCCGGGACACCGCGTCCCCCGTCGTGAGGGCTCTCACGCGCATGATGGCGTCCACCGTCGAGCGCCCCTTGCGGAAGCCAAACTGGCAATCCGCAAGATCCGGCCCAGTCCCCACCAGGTGCCCGACGAGGCGGCCCGCAATTACTCTCTCGAAGAGCTTGCCGACCTCGTCGAGCAGCACTATGGGCCGGTATGCGGACGGAGAGTCCGCAGGGCGCCCCGGCTTCTGAATGAGGACCAGCTTCCCCGTCTTCCAACGGAGCGGAAACTGGCCTCTCTCCATGCATGCGCTTAAGAGCGCCTCCAGTCGAGGCCCGAGAGCCGTCGAGGCCAGGACCCAGGCTTTACCCGGCAAGCCGTCGGGTCCTGGGGCGGTGTTTTTGGCCTTCAGCCTGCCAACCGCCGCTCTCAGATCTACCCCGGTCACTTCAGGGGTGTCGTCGTCGCCTTCCGCGTGGTCCGCTTCGGGCACCGCCAGTGGCGGAGCCATAGGCGGGGGAGTATGCTCCCCCCGTGAAGGGAACAGAGCGCTCACCACCTCCTCCACCAGCTGAGGGCGGAGACTCTGAGTCAGTGGGGGGGCCCAGGTGCGGAGTTTATTCCGCACCATTTTGTAAGGGCGCCCCCATGGATCTCTGTTCAGAGTCTCCAGCATCTCCTCGCGGGCCGCATCCTTGGCCCGCTGGACAGCCTCTCGGAGGGCGGTCTTCGCCGCTCTGTACCCCTCGTACAGCTCCGCCTCTGTGGCTTCCGCATCCGGAGGGCGGATGCGGAGCCTGCGGTGCCTGGTGTACCGGTGTCGCGCGTCGACGCACGCCTTGCGCAACGCCTCCACCTCCTGCGACCACCAGTACACCTGACGTCGGGCGCATCCTGGCCGGACTCGGGGCATTGCCACGTCACAGATCTCGGACATGGCCTCCCGGAACCACTCCGCCTCATCGTCAATATCAGCAGGCCTGTCCGGTGAAGACACCCAGGCCTGCACGATCGAGGCTTCCAGGAGGAGCTCCCGGTCCAGCTGCTTCAGCGCCCAACGCGGACCACTCGGGGCCTGTCGGACCAGCGCGCTAGAGGTCTGGGTGGAGACATCAAATCGGATATACCGATGATCGGAGTAGGTCTCCACCTCCTCCATGACGCGCCAGTCAATGACACGCTGTGACAGAGCGGGGCTGGCGAACGTGATGTCCACAACCGACTCGCCCCGCATCCGCACGCACGTAGGGACAGAACCCCGATTCACGGCGACCAGGCCTGTTTCCAGAGCCCAGTCCTCCACCATCCTGCCCCGCACATCTGTGCAACGGGAACCCCAGGCCACATTCTTGGCGTTGAAGTCCCCGAGCACTAGCACGGAGAAAGGATGGCTTCTGGCGACGACGACACTCAACTCTGTTAAAGAGTTCTGGAACTCGGCGAGAGTTCGGCTCGGAGAGAAGTAGACTCCCACTACTACAATCTCTCCGAACCGTGCTGCTACGCACCCCTGTCCCTTCGTGACACCTTCGAGGGACGGGGTGCCGGCGGCAGCCGACGAAATTATGGCCACTGAGCCGTTAAGGTCCTCCACCCAGTTATCCCTGGGCGGGACAAAGTACGGCTCAGCGACCACGGCGATGTTAATCGACCACTGCGCCATGCTCTGGAGCAACAGGTCCTGAGCGCAGGCGCAGTGGTTGATGTTCGCCTGGAGGAGGCGTAAAGGCGGAGCCATTACTCCTCCATTTCAGCCCCCTCCTGGGCCCCTTGTGAGGGCCCCTCGGCATTGGTGGCGGCGGCGGTGGCGGCGGCGGTGGCGGCAGTGGTGGCGGCGGCGGCGGCGGCGGCGGCGGCAGTGGCGGCGACGGTGGTGGTGGCGGCGACGGCGGCGGAGGGCCTGCCTTTCCTCCTGGCATCGGCGGGTGGGGCGCAGGACTTGCTGCCCGCCCGGTGATCGGCCGGCTTGCCAGCAGCCGCACATGCAGCGCAGTGCGGCGCGGCGGTGCACGAGCCGGCCTTATGTCCGGGCTTACCGCAGCGGAAGCACAGAGTGCTGCGGTCCTCCGAGGTGCACTGGACGCTCACGTGGTGCCCCACGAGGCATCGGTAGCACCTCAGAGGTCTGGGCTCCAGCAGTTTAACCTGCGCGGACACCCAGCCCACCAGGAGCCTTCCTCCCTCCACAATTTTCCTAGCCGCCGTCACTGGGCAGCTTACCGTTACGGTTCGCATGCCCGTGAAGTCAGGACGTATGGTGCCCGCCTTCACCTGATCGGCCAGACACTCGCCCGTCCTGACGACGGCGGCTACCACCTCTGTCTCCGTAATGGAGTCATCCAGGCCCATAATGCGCATATCTGCGCACTTGACAGGCCTGGAGACTCGAGCCTCGTCCGCATTGAGGGACGCCCTTAGCTTCTCAGCTAGGGCGTCAGCGGTGGGGCCACTCGTCGCACCGGGGATCTCCAGCATGCGGGCACCAGTGGCGGTCACCCTATGCCGGAGGCCCCCGGTGATCCCCAGCTCTTGGAGATCCACCGTCGCTCTCGCCTTGGTGAGCACGTCGCAGTAGGTCACCCCCCTTTTGACCGCGTCTGGCTGTAGCGTTATTACTACAGCCGCAGTCTTAGGGGAGCGAAGCCTAGCCGCAACGGCTCGCTCCTTGCGGCGCCTCCTCTGCGCCTTTTTCCTGGCCGCCTTGGCCGCCTTCTTTTTCTCCCCGACCACCTGCCACTCGGCGTTGGCCGTGGGAGATTTCTCTGGGGTAGGCGTAGGCTCTGGGGCCGTCGCCTTCCCAGCCGTTCTGCCCTTCTTATGGGCCTGCGCCGGGGGTTTGCCGGCTGGCACCGGTTTTGCCAGCGCCGAGGCTCCGCCAGCTTGCGCCGGTTTTCCCGGCGCCGGGGTTCCTCCAGCCGACGCCGGTTTGGCCGGCGCCTGGGCCCGGCCAGACGGCCCGGGCTTAGGGGCGGCAGCGGCCGCGTACGAGGCCGCCTTCGGCCCTGGGGCCGTCCTACCCGCCAAGGGGGGGCGCAGGACTATGCTCTCCAGGGCGGCGAACCGCGCCTGGAAGGCCGCCAGTTCCTGCCGAACCAGGTTCAGGACCTGGTTCTCCACCGGCACTGGCTGGCTTGCTGGCTGGCTGGCTGGCTGGCTGGCTGCCGGCGTCGCCTGCGCTTTGCCGGTGTCCTTTAGGCCGGCCAGGTCTGCCCGGAGCCTCCTATTCTCCTCTTGGAGACGCTCCGTGGCAGCCGTCAGGCGGGCGACCTCCGCCCGCAATTCGGCCACTTCGCCGGCCGAAGGACCGGTGCAGTTGGCCGCCTCCGCCGCCGCCATAATGGCGGCCTTTGCCGAGGCTACGGCCCTGTTTTTGGAAGTCTGCAGCTTCTTTAGGGACACGTCCCGAATCGCGGCCTCCACGACCGCCGCAAACTTCCTCATGCGGTCCGCATCAGGGCCGCTAACCTCGCCCGCTTCGTCACTGGAGGGCTCCGGAGCGACCGCGCGACCGGTTCCCCCCTCCTTTGCAGGCTTCTCCGCCAGCTCTGCCGCCTCCCGAGCAGTGAGCCCCCTCCCAATGCCTCGCTCTCGGACTCCTCCCCGCCTACTGGTGGGGATTTTCCGAGCCGAGGCCAGCTCCCCGTCAGAGGACGACCCCTGGCCGTCCACTGACCTTGGCCGCTTGCTCTGCACCTTTCTTTTCGCAGCAGCCACCTCCTTACCACGGCAAGGGCTCCCTGAGCCTCCCGTGCTCGCTCCTCCCGATGCCGAGTCGGACTCCGACCTCGCATCACTCCTCTCTTCGTCGGTTGGGTTTGGGTTTTTTAAAAAATTTTCCATTTTGTGATATGTAACCCTTGATTAATCTATAAAAATATACGAAATTTACTAAACATTGAAAACATGTTTCATTTGTGTGCACCCACGTAAAATAATGATTCAAGATCTATCTCTATCTAAAAACCTATTTTTTAGGTTATAATACATTGTTCATAATAATAAACTATACATACCTATTATAAATTGAAGTTCTGTTCGTGTCTGTGTGACCACGTTTTTCTTCTAAACTATGCAACTGATTTTGATGCGGTTTTCAATGTCATTTAGAGAATTTATTCCAAAAGGTCGTAACAAAGAAAACTTCATATTTTTTCAAGTCATAAAACTGAGCGAAGCAGTGGTGCATCCCTAGTTATTATAGGCAAATATAGGCATTACAACGTGAAACCATTCGTCTTGAGCCTATCATAGAGAAATAAAACCGACGAAATGCCCATGAATGGTTTGTGCAAAACACGAGGACGAGTTGCACAATAAATTATAGTTTTGCAGAAATACACATGTCAAATGAGTAATGACAAAGAATAAGAAAAGAAAAATAATTAATGAGAATGAGTAATGACTAATGAGTGATGTGTGGGGTTAGGCTGTTTGACATTGAATAAGATAAAATCAGCTTCTAATTACGTGAAAGACAAAGGTTTGTAACTTAATCATTGTATTCAATCGTCAACGTCATCAATCATTAGGGCTGGTTTTAACCTTGGCCTGAGTCATATTGCTACAACGTGGCAATGACACCAGTCGTTTGGGTACACAGTCGACAGATATTATATTTCGACGTCATATTTCTGTTTGTTATTAGTTTTAGGGCTGATTCTTCCAATGCCAGATAATTTTATCCGAAGAATAATTTTGAATTTTTGACAGTTCTTTCATATAAAAATTTTCAGACGTCTAAATATATCTGTTGATTGAAAAATCAGCCCTTAGGTTAGGATATTATATTTTTATAGTTTATTTAGTATTAGTTATTAGTTTGTTTAGTATTCATTTATGCAGTCAGTGTTTATATTTTGTATCCAAAGAAATTAAGATAATCATCACGTTAATATCGTAGCGGGGGTTATAACATTCGGTGTAGGGTGGGTCGAATGTCGTCGGCAGATTGTGTGATTCGTTATTATACAAACGGCGTCGTCTGTTTGCAAATGGCCGCTGGTTTGTGTAATGCCGAAAACTTTCTATTAATTATTTAACGGCGCAAGATAGCCTTTACCAAAAGTGGCCATCGTATAAGTGGTTCAGCAGCAGATTTCAGATTTGTTCATTAAGCCTGCTATGTTCTGATGAATGATATTTAAAGGCTTATGTTTAACTTACCACCAGATATAGTAACATATAACAGACAAAAATAGTAAATGATCACCAAAATTAAACCCGCATTTTAATGTAAACTTATAATCAAAGATTTAACATCTCGCTATCCTATTTAAGCAAAATGACTTCAAATAAATCATGTTCGGTTCTCGACAGCCTGCGAAAAATAATCTCTTTTTTCCATATTTTTTTTCTATACAATATAGTCGTTTCTGGCTGCGTAGGAGGTCACAGTTTTGACCTAACCTAACCATTTAAAAAAAAATTAGCCTCGTCTTTTTATGTAGTTTGCAGCAAGCCGGAGATATAATTTAATATGGCATCATAATAGTTTATTTGGTAATAAACCTACATTTTATGGCAATCATAGTGGTTTATTTAGGCAGAAATAGCGCATTACGAGTAATTTACTCGCTAAGATTTAGTGATATTACATTTGGTGTTCGAATACAATTTGAAGTGCAAGAACTAAGGGTATCATAGCATTTTATGATGGTCGTTATATTTAACCCCATATTTAAATAACTATAGAAAAAACTGATTATTTACTATTTCTGTTGTGTCGTTTACATTAACAGGTTGATAACTAAGGTAGGTCAGGTCTGAGACTAGACTTGTTAGATCATAAATTATCGCCTTCATTCCACTTTTGTTTATACTACCATTACGTCTTAAACATATTAAAATTATAGGATAAATTGCGATTCGAGTCCAAAAGACACGCACACTTATATGTTTTAACATCCATGTAAAGCAAATTGTTAAATGTCATACGGCTATTATACATTATGATGTATAATAGCCGTATGACATTTAACAATTTTTAACAGTTTAAGGAAGACAAATTATAAAGTTCGTATGTGTTAGTTCTTGCAATAGTATTCTAATGCAAGTAACTAGGTTCACATAATAATTTGTGGCCCGAAAGTCCTCTTCTGCAATAACAACAAGCAGTGGACTGCAATAGGCTTAGTTGATTGATCGAGTTGTAAGTGGAATGAACTTAAAACTCCGGCGGCGATCTTGTCGTTCCAAAATGATAGGTAGGTAATTCTTACACCAAACACTTGTTTTTTTTTGTTTGGCAACTTAGCTGACCGCGTAGCTGGGTCTGGATGAGCTGGATAGGTTCCGTCAGAACTGGAAGGAGGACGCGCGGACTTTAATTACAAACTTTTTCTGACAAAGCGGTCTGTTGAATTTAAAATTGATCAGATATCGTTGACAGCCACTGAAAAAGTAATCGGAATATTGAAATTAAGCTTGGGCATGTCTCGTTGATTGCTATCGGTATAAAAAAGTAGCCAAGTGTGATTTAGACTCGCATACGAAGGGTACCACAACCATAAAATATTTAACAATATTTTCCATTTTTAAAAACGTCGATAAAACACGTTTCTTCTATGGGGACAAATAATAAAAAAATAGCTATGGCCAGGTAAGTAAAGAAAATTCGAAGAAATAACACTCGATCCACATACTCTCAGGCAACATGGCTGTTCTGCAAGCGCTGACCGGTTATACAGTTGATTCTGGGCTAATATACGAGTGCCACCTGCGCCTCAACCAGGTGGGTAGCCTCAATAACATAGCCATTCAATGGATCAAAGGACACAGCGGTTCGCTAGGTAACGATGCAGCCGATGAACTTGCCAGAAGGGGGTCGAGCATGGCACCAGTGGGACCGGAACCCATCGCGCCACTTCCCTTCGGATACATACGTACTCTGGTAAGAAAACGCACCAGAGACCAACACGAAAAACTTTGGACGGAGATAGGCGAATGTAGGCAGGCCAAGGAAGCACTTCCCACAATTGATGGCCGCCTCACAGGTTCTCCGTCTAAAGAAACATAAGCTGCGTACAGTTACTACAGCTTTAACTGGCCATGGGTCATTTAACAAACACCTTTAGGTCATAGGAGTAACAGACAGTCCGCTGTGCAGGGCCCGCATGGAGCTGTGTGCTGCTAAACTGCCCGGTGGTCGCTACGTACAGGGCAAAGTACTTCGGTAACCCAGGTACCTTACGTGAGACGGTCAGTAACATCAAGGCGTTGCTGGCCTTCCTTGAGGAGCTGGGATGGATCGAATGATCGGTTTTCCCACCCGTACGCAAAATAAGCGCATTGTCGTGGAGTAGCGGACACTAGCCCGTATTACCTAATACCTAATAAAAAAATAATGAAGTGAAAAATTGAAGGAAATTTTTAACTTTATTATATTTTTTTATATTCACCTTCACAATAATTAATAAGTGTACCTTACAATATCTCCAAGAAAATAAATACTTAAATTTCTTATTACAGATAATTATTATGCAGTGCAGATAATTAAATACCTAACGAACAACGAAATTCCAGCAATTTAAAAAAAAACTCGCCCCACTCCGAGTTAATTCTAAATAAAAACAAGGAACATTGACATCGCACACAGTCCAGTTATTCTATTTTGCAGACAACCCAATTTTATCCGGGCAACACTCACATTTGTGTTGCAAAAGTAAATATTCGTATCATTTAGAATCTATTTCAAGAGGAAATTATATTCAAGTCGTATATTATAATGTTAATTTTGTTTGTGGCCTTTAATTATTTGTCATTATAGCGGCCATAGTAGTACACAGTCTGAAAATTTCAAGTGTCTACCTATTACGGTTCAAAAGATACAGCCCTGTGACAGACGGACGGACGGTCAGACTGCGGGGCCTTCGGGGCCGTCTCCACGAACGAGAGAATCGCGGCGATATTATCGTCGTGGCATCTAATTCTCTCCGCGATGAATTGCCGCGATTCTCTCTTAATAATAGCGTTACGTTGGCAGCCTTTGGGTACGGTACCCTAAAAACTGGAATATTTCCTGACATGTATGGGTCAGAGGGTATAATTGATTTTGATTGATACTTTTTATTGATGGTGACGTCAGTATTGTAGCCTTTTTTGAGTCCAGCTCTTTTAAAGCCTAGTCATTTAATTGCTTTCGCTGAAAAGCTGAAAACTGTGAACTAAGTCTTTTTATTTACTACTTTATTTCTTTAGATTTAGAAGTACCTTAAACGGTGCATATATAGCCACCTTACTGGGAGCTATATGATCATACCATTTGGGGTTGAAACACTCTATTCCAACTTTTTCTGCTCCGTTTTCTTGGTTAATTTTCAATCAAATGGTAGTTTACCAATTCCCATTGTTTTAAACTTTACCATAATCAATTACGGTGAGCTCCACTACTGTCCTTTCCCAACAATAAATCCTAAAACGTACAATAAACTGTTCATTTATAAATCATTGTTTCAAGAAGTCGCCGGCAAGGCGTGATTCCCCACTGATTGATGGATCTTACGACTGTACCTGTCGACCATTGTAAGAAGATCTACACCAAGCTTAATAATAATATACCAGTGTAGTTCTACTACGGAGGTCAAGTTAAATTGGTTGTTTGTAGGGTATTAATCACAGTGTCACGGAAGAATCTTGGTGACTTTGAAACTCGCGAAATATTGGCTAGAATTATGTCTTCTTATTGTGGTCTGTTTCTTTCTAAGTAAGTAGGGAGAGAGAACTAATGAAGGTATCAGTGGGAAATGTACTTCGTTAGTTCGCATTTTCTTTTTTGAGTTGAGTAGATCTGAGAGAGTGAAAGTCATAAGTTAGTTACCTAGTTGACCTAGTTGCATGGTTTAGTAGATACGACAATATAGTATGCCTCAATAAGTATTGATTGCATTCCACAATGTGAACTTAGGTGGTAGGTTTTACAAAGACATGATCATTGTGGACCCTATCGAGCACAGCAAAGTAGGAGAGGAAAAGGCTTTAATTTGACTAATGAGTTGCGTAACTACTTACATATTATTAAAATTTAAGTAATTATTTTGTGAAACATGCAGACCGCATTTTATGCAGTGAGTAAATGTTCCAAGACAGAATCATTATTTTAATATACCGCTTACATCTTCAGTTGGTTTCGTAGCGATTTTATCATCATCTGTACAGCCTTTTCCGAACTGTGTTGGGGTCGGCTTCCAATCCAACTACCATTTACCATTATTTTAGATGGAGCGACTGCCCATCTGACCTCCACAACCAGCAGAGTTAGAATGGCTTTTATTTTGGCAGTTCAACAACATTCATTGCGTTATTTACCACAGGCTACTTGTATCGTATAGGTCGGGAGCAAATACCGGTGTGTCACCTGTGAGGCTTGCCTGGAGAATACGGCGTAGCTCACGTTGGAGGAGTGTCCAGCTTGGGCAGGGCTGCGCCGTGACCGCATCGTATTTGTCTCTCCTTAATTTTAATCCATTCAAAGCTTGTCTTTAAAAGATCGCTCTTAGCGATAAGACTGCCCATTGTGTCACCCTCTGTAAAATCTGTTTTGTATATTTATGTTCTGTACTTTGTATGGTTTACATAATAAAGAGTATTTTATTCTGTTCTATTTACGTGGTTGAACAGACAAATTTTTCGAACATAGAGCCAATGGGTTAGCAATATCCTTCAAAATGATTCAGATTGTGTTTGATAGTGTGTTACACAATTCGGCACACTAATTGCGTAACACATGATCAATCGGAATCGGTTTCATTTTGACAGTTCAACAATATTCATTGCGTTATTTACGTGTTGAGCAGACACATTTTTCGAACTATATGAAGCAATGGATTAGCAATTTGCTTCAAAATGATTCTGATTCCGTTTGATCGTGTGTTACGCAATTAGGGTGCGGGTGCTACTGGGTAACTAGTGGCAACGAAGCAACACGATAACGTAGTAATTCAAAAACACGAAACCAAGGGTGCGTTTGTGTTTTTGATTGGTAGTGATTTTGTAAGTAGGAATAAATAACAATGGGTGAATTGAAATCAAATAGTAATTCAATTTCTATAGTTTCAATTCCATACCTCTACATTATTCCCTACATTAATCATCCTTTCTTAGTCTTTGATAGTGTTGTAAGCCACAAGAATTTGTCTGTGTCATACTTCAGCGCTTTATTAGTCGCCCACAATAGGTTGATGTCGGGGTGTGCCGAGTTACTCCAGCTAATCCTGGCTGATATCTTTAATGGGCCATAACACTTGCTCCATGAACTGATTGTAAATGTTATTAGACCTTTTATTGTTAAGATGGTGGAGTCAGCTTGACTAATCAATGTACGAGTACAAACACTGTATATAAGTATACATTGTTTTTCTTTTCGAGTTGATGGTAAATACATGTACATTTCATGATCAATCAAATGATTTGGTCCCAGTAGGTGGCCACGATAACCGCCGCATCAATGGCGTTTTTAGGTCCTCAAGTGCAGGTATGGATATGACCACTTTGGACACTACATAATAATATAGGACATGGTTTGGTCAGGAACATCGCATTCGCACTGGGTATCAGTGGGATCTACAATAAGAGATATATGGGTATACTTATCTAAGTTAAGCCGTTAAACGTCCTCTGCTAAACAATTTATGAAATAATAATTGTGTCAATCAATGCTGCAATGTCACGTCAATGTTACATAGGACCTGGGCTATCTGGTTTGGACTTTCTGGTGTTAAAAATTTCAAAATCGAGATACCGGTATTTAGGTTTTATTATTTTTTTCCTGTATTTATTTATCTTTGTGAATTCAAGTGAAAACCTCTCTTTCTTTCGCTTATGTCGTGTTACCTTATAGTCTACATAGGACCCAATATGCGCTTTTATCATTTCTAACGTGGCGATAGTCCACCTTCACTTCCATAAAATGTATGGAAATACGTGTATGTTATTAGTTATCGTGGAAGGAAATTCAAAAGCGTCATCATATATTTCTACACATTTTACATTCCTGTGTTATCGCGGCATACGACCCATTAGAGCTATCATTGTTTCAGTCAGCGAGAGAGAGAAGAAGCTACACAGGATAAATAGCATCATCCTTTTCACACTGGGACAGTCTAGTCTCTTGGCACAATCCCCCGTTGACTATTTATGCTGGTAGAGGCAATAACCATCCATTTTCTATTGTGCCTAGTGCAAATGTCAATGGATAAACGCCTTTTCCTGCACGCAAAGCAAAATAAAAGAAACGGTTCTTTGCTGGCAACTAGTCTTTGAATACTAGAATAAAGAAATACCTACTTGTAACAACAAGTAGGTAGGTATTTCTTTGCCCCAGTGTTTGTTATAAGGGTCGATATTGTTTTTGGTTATATCACTGACATGTTTATTGTTGTTATACTTTTTGTACATACATACACTACACTCACGCCATGGGGGTAGGCAGAACCTCTAGAACGCCTCCTGCTATTATCCTTACATACTCCTTTTGCCTTGTTTACGTTTATACATCAGAGGGGCAATTATCGTAATTTTAAGAACGTTCACAGTCTGATCTCAGTCTCAATCTGTCAAAAATTTCCCTACATTTTTGTCAAGTTTTTGACATTTGTTTGTCGCCAAGATGAGACTGCGACTAGATTTTGACCGTTTTAAATTACGAGAATTGGCCTTCTGGTCATATGGGCATACACGCATCTCGCTTGCGAGTACGACGCACCTGACCTTTCTAAAGAACATCATCAATAAGGTCACTATTTACCTCCTTCCTGGGCGTCCCCTCCCGGCGTTTCCTCTCACATTTGCCTTGTTAATACTTTTTGTTAGTCGCCTTTCATTCATCCTCTCAACATGACCAAACCATTGAAGCTAAGACTACGTACTAATAGTCGTTCCCAACAGGAACCGCGGGTACAAATTATAAGTTAATGTAATAAAAGATCAGTTAAATCTCCAGAGAACATTGCAGCACCGCTGTTTCGTAAGAACTTCAAAACTTAGCAACTTTGGTTCCACATGACTACTTTTGGACACCAGACTACATCGCCAGTCGCCTGCACGTCTGCAAAATTAAACTTTCAGAAGTGCTTGCTCCGTGGTTTCAATTAAAACTAGTCTCTAATTATAGCTGTACAAAATTCCCAGTGTAGTACATTACATATTAATTTTGTAAAATTATCGGTGCAGTTGGGGTTAATTTTAAACATAGGGTGAATACTTTTTTATTCTTATATAGCTTTATGTAAATGACACCTAGGCTAAGAGCTACACAATTTTCGATGGATTGGATGTATTAAAAATTTAATTTAAATACCTCTACCTCTCTCTAAAAACCAGTGTTGGGGCTCTGTTCCGATTTTTTTTTAATGTTTGTTCGCGCATAACTCCGTCGCTTGCCAACCGATTTGAAAAATTCTTTTTTTGTTAGAAAGGGTACTTCCCAAATGGTCCAATAAAAATTTCATCAAAAACGGTTCAGTAGAAACAAAACACAACACAACACTGGCAAAACACAAACAAAACACTGGCTGGGTATGAATAAGGCTGTAAGGACAAATCAGACAGCTGCAACCTACAACCAGGATTTCGGAAACATATTTCTATAACAAAAATGATGCAATAAAACTATTCTCGACCTTCAAATGGCGCTCACAATCTGACCAATAGGGCATGTATTTTAAGAACAAAAAAATATCAATCCGCCTAGCCTTTTCCCAACTAAGGGTCAGCTTCCAATCTAACCAGATGAATATACTACTATACTAATACAACCCAGTTACTTGGCTACACGATACCCTTTGATAAGACTGGTTGTCTGACTTTTGCGCTTTGGACTACCCATAACGGATCTGCGAACGACAACCGGAACCAACGGCAACGTGCTTTCCGAAGCACGGAGGGTGTCGATATGTAAATAGATAGTCACCCATCCACGAACCGACCGCGGCAAGAGTAGCTTTACCCTTCGATCGGCTGTTTTTATTTAGCCAGGAGCCAGTCCTCTTCTTTTATTTTGAATAAAATACTGCTATTCAAAACAAGAAAATAACAATGAATGAATCAGCCCGTGAGGACAAATCAGACAGCAGCACCCATAAACAAGTTCCCTTAGAAATACCTACACACATAATATTCAGCGGGCACCTACGTATGAAGTGCAACAACCGTACAATACAATTCACGTCCGTCTATTTGATCAACACGAACGCACATACAAAGGGATTGCCCGCTAATAATTAAATCGGCCAATTTGGAACGTAAAATGCTGAACAATGGAGATGAAACACATTAGGATGCGGATAGATCCATCCCGGTTGCTTCTACTTCTATAGTAGTACACTACTTATCACTTGCTATACGCCAAGTGTTGCTAAAGCGTTTTTTAAAGAACAATATTTAGTAAGTAGGTATCTGCTGAAATATAGTCAAAGGTTATTTTGTAGGTATTGCGAAAAATTGCGTGGATATCGATATGTTTTTTACATAGATTTAAAAAAAATATAATTTACGAGTGAAGCTAAATCCAAACCAACTAAAAAGAACCCTGTGTTATAATTAAAAAATAAGACTAGCTATTAAACCTATTAAGCCGGCAGAGCGGCGCTTGTTCTAGAGTACTAGAACATGCGCTATATTTATTGTATACCGGCTTAATACAATAAATATTATCTAATGACCAAATTCAAATGAATTGAGATGAACAACAGTGAGAAGAGCAGTGGTGGCCCAGTGGTAACGGCCGTGATTTACGGGTTTTAGGTCGTAGGTGCGAACCCAGACAGGCACTTTACTTTGTGTAAATTATTTCATCAAAACGGTGAAGGAAAACATCGTGAGACAACCGGCATGTCCTAGAAACAGAAAAAATCTAGGTCATGTCACACCTACCAACCCGCACTGGACCCGCGTGTTGGATTACGGCCCACACTCCCTCTCATCGAGAGGAGGCCTCGGGTCCCAGCAGTGGGAACATTATAGGCTGGCTATGTACATAAATATGTTGTAAGATGAAGTATTTAAATCTAAAACCCATAGGGCTCAGTATTTCATTATTTTACTGAGACCTGTTTAATGTGAAAACAAAACTACGAACACATTTTAGGTTTAACTAATCCAAAAAGGTTTTGTTTGTTGTGCCCGCATTGCAATTGCAGAATGCGCAATTATTCTATTCTTGTGTTGTACAGACGCCAACACATCAAGCTACTACAATCTATCAAATTTGTTTAATAGATTTCATCTTTATCGCTAAAGCATTAGGTTCAAAGTTGATTGGGAAAATTTGAGAGTTTCGGGTAGCTTGTTATGCTGGCGTCTGTACGTTGCCCTTTGCAAACTTCGTTGCCCAACTTACCAACGAAGTTTAGTTCTTGTTAAATTGTTTTGATTGAATTAATCGTCGGCAGTTGGCCCTTTGCTTCATCATTACGACAAAATCTTTCAAAATATCACAATTGTATTCTTTCTTTTAAAATAGAGGTAAAATCAGAGCTTTATGCCAATATTTGGGAAAAATATCTCACTTGTCGCGAATACCGAAATTTTGTGCTCACATTGTTTTATTGAAAACATTGTAGAAGATATATGAGAATCTGAATATTATATGCAAATAGGTTTGTGAATATATACGAAGTTTGAGGTATTGGGGACATTGAAATATTTTTGGTTATTTTACACGTATAACATTGTAAACGGGTGACAGTAAATAACCTACATATATTATATTGGTAGCAGAACATTTTGGTCTGACAACCAGAATTACTAAGGGGTATCGTGTTACCCAGTAACTGGGTTGTGGAGGCAGTCATCATCAGCATCAGCCTATAATGTTCCCACTGCTGGGACACAGGCCTCCTCTCTTGGAGAGGGAGTGGGCTATAATCTACCACACGGGCCCAGTGCGGGTTGGTAGATGTCACATGTCTTCGAGTCATGGTTCTAAGACACGCCGGTTTCCTCACGATGTTTTCCTTCACCGTTTTTGAGAGCAATGGTGATGAAATTATTTACACAAAGTAAAGCGCCTGTCTGGGTTCGAACCCACGACCAACTCGACTCGTAAGTCGGGGCTGTTGCCACTGGGCCACCGCTGCTCTTGTGGAGTTTAGTCACTCCATGTAAAATACTGGAAGTCGACTCCAACATAGTTGGGAAATTTTTTAGGTATAAACAAATAATGATGGTTATGATGACATCGGTAGAACAAAATTGGGAGCAAATAATGTTAAAAATTCCTTTTTTCTCCTTTGTTTTTCTAACCCGTTGTTTCCCAGTCCCTACCCAGTTTTTTTGATTGCTGTCCACTGCAGTGCACATAACGACAGATGGATAGTTTATCACCAGCCATTGACATTAAGTATGTCGTTTTCGCAAACGACTACGGCTTAAGCGGAGAACGTGAATCCATATTTTCCCGTTCGGTTTCAGATGAGTAAAATCATTCATATTGGGTGCAGTTTTTTAGCTGAGCTGTGGTTGGATCCGAAGTTGTGATATTTTTGCTTAGAACTATTGAATCGGGATCCCTTAAGATCATTCAAGTACCTATGTTTGATTGTGTAGTGACACTGCCTAACGTAATATCTCCCTAATATAAGTAGTAGGTATGATAGAAAATAGGAACCAAACTACACCCCAATTGCGTAACACGCTTGCCACCACAGTCCGGAGGATTTTGAACGCAATTGTTCATTGCATCATATGTTTAAAAATTCATCTGCTCGGAAACGAAAATAACGCAATGAATATATCATAATGGAATAGGAATGTCAAAATTAAAGGCATTACGCTATTTAGGCTGCAGTTTCAGATTTATTCATTGATAATATATCAAACTAAAAAATGTCAACTTTCTTTCACTTTCGCTTTATAAAATTCATTCATTCAGCGACTGAAATAATTTCAATCACCAAGTTTATAAAATTGTATCTCCTAAAGGTATGGTGAAACTTAAGGGTGTGGGACAGACCATCAAACTGAACAAATTTCGCCAACCAACATTGTAATCGCGATAAAAAATTCATCTGTCCCATTCAGAACTTCAATACCTACTCGACCCAAATCGGTCGGCCGATATTTTTTTCTCGATCACTATGTTAGCCCCATAGAGAAATTTATTCAGTTTCATGAGCTTATCACACCCTTAAATGTGAGCACACCTATATCAGAATAAACGCTGCATAAAAATACGTCACAATATAACGTGACTATATTTATCGGATATCTATGATATTTATATTCCCGGTTTACCAAACTTAATCAGTTTATAGCACCTGTACGAAAGATTAGATAAAATATGAACTGTATCTTAATTAAATATAGAATTTATTTTTTTAATTAAAAAGTTAAAACAAATTAAAAAGACGAGAAGAAAAAATAGAATAGAATAAATTTAATTAAGGTTATTTATTTTGTATCATCGTACGGTGGGAGTTTCAATTTTACGGACATAATATTTCCTGGAACAGTCGAGACTCGTAAAGCGGTCAGCGCTAAATATCCACATCGATTTTAAGCCAATTTGTTTGAGATTTTCCTAAACACCGGGTTAACTGAATTGGTTTAAAGTCAATGCTTAATGCCAATGTTTAATGATTTTTGTTTGTCAAAGGATTTTTAAATTTTTCAGTGGCAGACAAATATTTTTATTAGAAAAGTGAAATGTATTCTGCTGTCAGCCATGCTCGGTCAAGGAGTGAACAAATTCTTTGGGCGTGCCCATAATTTTTACCTTTTTGAACTGATCCTTTCATTCAAAATCATCAAGGTGCAAGTGAAAATGAACCTTAAGGTGCTTAACATATTTATTCCTTGACAGTACCTACATACTCCTCTCATTAGCTCTAACGTTTTTCTTACCGTACCCATTTTATTATTACATATCGTCCTCCGTGTTAATGTAGGAAACTTTTTCGTTGTTAAAGAACAACGAAAAAGTTTCCTACATTAACATAGGCGGGGAATACATCAACATAAATTACATAACAATCTGCGACACTAAACTTCGCAAGTTGTGACGTCACCAAACTTTCTAAGGAACTCGAAGTCACGATTAGTAATTGAAGGAAGTGTATTTTCTTGAGTGGGTAATTTTTCCCTAATCATAGTCGTTACGTCGCCCTTCTGGAGTATATCCTTAATAAGAACCACAAATTGAAAACATTCTGTGGTTTTTGGGGTAAAACATGTTCGGAAAAGTAAAATATTGGCCTACACAAAAGTTTTGTGGATGCTGGATTATTTATCAATTCGAAATCAAAAGTCATTTATTCAAACTAGGCTGAGAATCAGCACTTTTCAAACGTCAACATTTCAAAACGCCCGTCCTTCACTAGTCCCAAGTGCTTTAGCACTTTAGAACTGTAGAAATGTGGGCAGACAGCCGATGAGGTGGACCGACGACCTGGTCAAGATTGCTGGATGACTCTGGCTTAGGAAGATTAGAGACTGAGAAGAGTGGCGTGCATTGTACGATACACTCAGCATTGGGAGGCGGAAGGCTGAAGAAGAGGGTCGGGGGGCTTTCGGGACCGGGACCGCGGTCCCGGTTTCCCCCCTATAAATATAATAATTATTTTGAGTGGGAGAGTGCTTTAGCTGGGAAGAAGAAGTGGCGCAATAAAAACTTCCCGGCAGCGCAGTACAACTGGACCTATATACAATTGTAATTTGAATGATAGCTGGCGATAAATATTCTTACATTGCCATAACCGGTTTATTAAAAAAATAATAGAAGTATTCGAATGCAGTAGGTAAGTCAAATATTGTCACCATGCCTCACTTGCTGGAGTGTACCTACTAAGTGCCCGTTCACCTGTACCTTGGATGACCTAAACAATGCGACTGTTGCTGCAATCAACGTGGCCACTTATGGCCGTCAGAGGTTCTCCGATTTTCATTTTAACCAATAATAGTAGGTTTTAGGAGTATTTTCTACACAACGAATAAATAAAAAGAAAAACAATTGATTTTTCTTCTCCGCGATGATATCCAAAGTAATAAAATTTGAAATACACAATGTTCTTTGTAATATGTAACTACAGACTGGCAGGGACATTAACACGCAACATTTTACCATGGATTTAGTAACATGGATCTTGTTATGTTCGTGACAATGAAATACCGAGATTCAATGCAGACCGGTTTATTATCTACGTATTTCGACATACCCTCACAAGTGCACATATTATGTGATGCTTTCAATAATACCGTACATAACACTGTCCCCTCTTAATGATTATAAGTAGCTAATTTATTATTCTAAAACACTTTAAGTCCATTGAAGGGTACACATACAAACATTTATTATGTTATAAGCGGGCGAAGCCGCTTGAAGGTAGTCACTAATAAAAAACTAAATAAAAGCTTGTAAATAAGATCCAGAGTTACAAGTACTTATACTTGTAACTGTACGTACGTGTGTGTGTTGTAATGATTGTTATTTTATTTTTAACTTCTTGGCACAATCTATGGCAGTAAACGACTACCAATGATCGGCGATGACATAGAAGGTGGCGGGCTTTTAGCTGCCGTGACTACTGGTTCGGTAAACTCGTCTCTCGGGCATTTCCCTTTACTCTCATAGGATGTATTAGGCGGGGAGTCTACCGGTGAAGTGCTTTGTGTTTGTTCAATGGATGCATTAGGTTCCAATTCGACTGACTCCATATTGGCACTAGGACTCGGACCCGTGATAGACCGCCTAGACTTCCTAACGCCTTTTGTCAACAACTGATCAATATGACGTTTATGAAGATGTCCGTCATTGGTTTTAATCGCGTACGTAACGGCCGCGCCTTCACAAACACTAGAGTCGTGTCATTTAGGTGTAGTCGTATCTGTGACTTGAATGTACCCAGTCCTTCAGCGAAAACATCAGGATATTCACCCTTGAGTGTTTTCACCAATGAATTCTCATAGGATACATAATGGTGGCTATTAAGTGCATCGAAACTTAATAATGTTAACTGTTTTATCCATGTGCGCCCCATTAACGGAGGTCCCCCATTAATAATAACGCCTATAGTTTTAATGAAAGTTGTTTATTGTTGTATGTGATTGTCACCAGTATACATCCGAGTGTTTGAATAACGTATCCAGTATAAGATTTAATATTTTACTAAAATAACAAAATAATATCCTAAATTAAATAAAACTATTTACAAACTAAAATATAGCGTCGAAAAATTCATCGCCATCGCTGTCGACTGGCAATGTACCCAAGACACTGGCGGCATTGCCACGTTATATGGCAATGCTTAGCCTCTGGCCAAGGTAAAAGCCAGCCCTTGGGTCATGGCAAGTGTCAACCAGTCTTTTCGAAATTTCCTTAAAAAGACCATGCGCACTATTTTTTAGTATAAATAAATATATTCCTACATCAACACATAAATTAGATAAAAAATATTTTACTAATTATCGGTAACTTATAAATAAAACATATTTTACTAATTATCGGTAACTTATAAATAAAACATCCCATCGTAAAACTTTTTTAATATAGCCGATATCTTACTTCCCGTATCTACGAGTAGGTACTTCAAACTTTAAAACATACCTTCAACATTCAACTTAATGTAATAGGGACCGTCATCGTCACACATATTTATACTACTACTATGATTGGTGTGACCCATGCTATAGAAATTACAATCGTTATAAGTATCTGAATCGGTAACAGAATTGTCAAGATAGAACTGACCTTTGTTTGTCTTCGTAGTGAAATTACCATCCCTCTCATTACGAGTGCACACTGATTTTAAATGCAATTTTTCACCGCACTTTTCACGTGAATAATGCTTGTAACGACACCTGTCCTCCACGTGGCCGGCCTTGCCGCATCGCGCGCCCTCAACGCGGTGCAGGTCGTCGCTCGCGCCAGCGCTGGAGCCTGCGCTCGCGGTCTCCGCAGCCGGGGCGCTCGCCACGGTTGCGTGCCGCTCCGCCACTTCGAGAGCCATCGCAAACTCCACACCGCGCTTGTAGTCCACATTCTTTTCTGCGAATAACCTGGAATGCATCTCCTCGCTGTACAAGCCCGATACGAACTGGTTGCGTAGGTTTACCTCCAGTGAGGCACCAAAATTGCAGGTGACTATATTTCAAACCCTGTAGGTACGAACGAACGCTTTCACCTTGCTGCTGCTTCTTCTGTCTGAATATAAATCGCACCTTAAGTCATAACACTCCGAACCGACTCACGTTACTAGCGTTGAAAATGTTGAGCGACATCGAAGAAAATTTACACGAGGCTAACGTGTAAATTTTCTTCGATGTCGTTCAACATTAAGAACTGTTTAATTCGACGAACATAAATGTCCCAATTTTGAGTTCCGACTTGGAAACCTTCGACTTTTCCGATCGGCATGTTTAAACTTTACACACACGCGTAAAAATTGGTAATTAATAATTTTTTCGTCGCCAATGTTATGTTCGTGACAATGAAACACAGAAACACCGAGATTCACTGCAGACTTGTTTATTATATAAGTATTTCGACATACCCTCATAAGTGCACATATTATGTGATGCTTTCAATAATACCGTACATAACAGTTCTGAAGGCCCATGCCATAGTATAAAGAGCCAAGTAGGCTATCTCCGGCCCAATCCGAGATATAATTGCATATTGTCTCAGGGTTGTCACTTTTAGCTAAATTTTAATTCAGCGCCTATAAATTGGCAAGGGTCGGGAAGTTGTATTTTTTATTTGTATTGTCTGGGTACAGGGTTTGTGAGGTCGGTTTTACCGAAACGATGAAGAAATCTTTCACAATGAAAGAAAGAGCGACGGGCCAGCAGACGGGCGGCGCGGGGCGGTGATGAGCACGAGTAAACGGTAGGTTACTGATAGTACTGTCACCGATTCATTAGTTTAAAGCCCGGCCCTTGCCAAAGATAACACATCTCTGTATAACTAATTCAGTGATCATTAGTCAATAAAGTTCAACAATGGTTTTTCTAACAAATACAGAAATGTATTCAAGATTCAGAGCAGTATTATTTATAAAAAAAAGGGATAAAACAAACCGCCACATTTTTCATTCATTTAGCGGTGCCGAAAAGCCGTGACGCGCGAAACTCGTGCGGTGTTAGCCCCGACTGGCGCACTGAGAAACGGGTCGAGTTTGTTTAAGTGTGTGTGCGGCGGTCATAGATACTTTGGCGCACAGATACAAACCGCGCGCGGTGCGTTTGTATGAAAATAACCTATTCCCTCTTTATACTATGCCCATGCGTTGAAATTATCCGTCAGTGTTAAAAAAAATATTACTGTTGCACACATTTGTCCGCGTAGGTATTGCACTTTTATATGAAATAGCAGTTTTTTTTTTCATAACCGTTAGAATCATGTGCTGAATTCATGGTTAGAGTTTGCGCGTCGATGTCCCTGCCACCCAGTACATATTCATAAGTACTAGGTACTAAATTAAATGACTAACTATACAAATAAATACAAAAACAAAAGGATACCTAGGTTATAAAAAAAAAACTGAGATAAAAAGTTTGCTGGCTAAAGAATGCTTACGCTTTGAAGGGAACCTTATGCAAAATTTCCTTAAATCAATTAAAGTTACAGTTTGAGCTCTTTATTATACAGAGAAAAAACTCGAACAAAAACGCCGATGACCGCAGTCTCCTTCATTAAAATGCTTAGACAGTTTTACTTTAAAACATTCTTGTACAATTACCTAGCACTTTGCAAGTTGTCTTTTGTTTTATCTAATGAACACCTTTTAATTGAAATCATTCTGCCCAGCCTTTTTCCGGCTATGTAGGGATCGGCTTCCAGTCCGACCGGCACCCAAATTGCGTAACTATCAATCACATTCTGTGAATAGTATTGTTTTACATGGAGCGACTGCCTATCTGACCACAACTCAGTTACTGGGTAATACGATACCCCTTGGTAAGACTGGTAGTCAGATTTTCAGGCTCCCGTAAAAATTGCCATATATCCACGAATGACAGCCGGGAGTCGGGACCAACGGCTTAACGAGGCATGGAGGGGTCTTGGTATGTAAAGATGGACACCCATTCACGGACCAACTGCGGCAAGCGTTTCTTAACCTGATCGATCGACATGTGCGGCTGTTATAACTTAGCCACAAGCCGCTCTCTAGGATACTGAACCACGAGTACTCAATAGAAATAGGTACTTAAACATCAATATTACTTCAGAAGTTCTGAAAATAAGTAGGTAAGTACGAACAATGTTCCTCTCAAGTATTATGTTTAATAACTTTGGAGTATGTTAGACAATTTCATTTAGAAAGTTGGCACGGAAGGGGCACCGCTTGGCCCAGCACGAACGCGCGGAGTAAACTCAACGGAAATTCGAACGTTTTTAAAATTGAAAATACTCGTTTTGCACGTAATATTTACTTACTTTATCGTTTTAAG
This sequence comes from Apamea anceps, assembly GCA_951799955.1. Classification (NCBI taxonomy): domain Eukaryota; kingdom Metazoa; phylum Arthropoda; class Insecta; order Lepidoptera; family Noctuidae; genus Apamea; species Apamea anceps. Next base: position 5,341,079 of record OX637504.1, on the reverse strand, counting down.
AGTTTATTTATATAAATGGGTGATGGCCCTGATTCCCTTGTTCACAAATTAAACTAAATTTAAGTTCTGTGCATCTTTTTCTTTCTATTTCATTAAGAAAAGGACAGAAGATAAAATATTAGTTTACTCCTGTCAAATTAAGATACTCCATAGACAGATTAGACGTGATTAAAAACATGGCTGCTAAAAATACGTCAATTTAAGTCGGGCGCTGACTAGTTTGACAGGACTGAACTAATATTTATCTTATGTCCTTTTCTAAATTAAATAGAAAGAAAAAGATGCATTGAACTTAAATTTAGTTTAGTTTGTGAACAAGGGAATCGGCGCCAATGAGTGTGCTTGTCGCTAAATAAGATTCCAGATAGTTTTAAGGAAATGACTTATGTAAAATTTAAAAAAAACCTGACTAATTTACTGATAGAAAAATGTTATTATACTGTTGACGAATTTCTAAATGACTTAACAATTTGATGTGACTTTTTAAATTTATTGTGATTTTTTATGTACCCACTTATTTTACTTTTTATGACATTTCGTATTTTTTTTGTAATCTTTCAAACCTAATTTAATTTTATATTACTAATTGTGTTGTAATTAAATTGAGTATGATTGTTATTTTAAACAATCGTTATGTTAAAATATTTGTATGCTGTAATAGCAAAACATGGCGACCTACTTATATAAATATGTAATGCAAGAACCCAATGTACCTATGTTTGACAAATAAAATTCTGATTCTGATTCTGATTCTAAAAAATTAAACCAAAATATTCAGCGTGGCAGAGACACTGACGCGCAACCTTTTACCATGGACTCAGTACATGATTCTGAAACCCCCAGCGCTGAATTATGCGTCAGTTATTTAAAAAAAAGTTAGCTGTTTTATACATTTTGACCGCGATGGTATTGCACTTTTCTATACCGACCGAACCATAACCGATGAAAAATTTCAACTCAGGATGTTGCTCTCAAACATGTGCTGAATTCATAAATACAATTTGTTCGTCGATGTCCCTGCCATCCTCTAAAGGATAGCTGTATTATCGATAAAATAATTGTTCGAGTTTACATTACGTTTATAACGCGCGTTCGTGCTAGGGCCCTCTGGAAACTGTTCTCCAAAAAAATATCTGAGCATCTCAGCGCATCATTTGTTTACTTATGATGCATTACGACTTATATACGTGGAAACTTATTACATTCTGGTGGTGAATACTCGTAACGTAAGGTGGGTTTGAAATTATCATTTTTAATTGGTTCAGTATGGTAGATTGGCAGAATTATATGGCTACTGAGATTGTGTAATAGAAAAGTATGCAAAAAGAAAACATGTTGCATAATCAGCCTATAATGTTCCCACTGCTGGGACACAGGCCTCCTCTCTGTGAGAGGAAGTAGGCCGTAAGCCACCACGCGGGCCCAGTGCGGGCGCGTGTTGGTAGATGTCACATGTCTTCGAATTTTTGGCTTTAGGACATGCCAGTTTCCTCAACATGTTTTCCTTCATTGTTTTGAAAGCAGTGGTGATGAAATGATTTACACAAAGTATAGCGCCTCGAACCTACGACCTGCAGCTCTTAAGTCGGGGTCGTTACTACTGGGCCACCAGTGCTGTTCAACATGTTGCGCCGACCTCAAATAAATTCGGATAAGGGCAAGAGATGAGATAATAAGAGACACTGATTCAACAGGTGTCCGAAAAGATTCTACAGTCTAATACCAACCAGATAAGTTGAAAACTGGTACTGAATTTGTTAGTATTCTGCTGGATACTTCAGTTATTCGGTGATAAAACAAGCCAAAAACAACAACAACATAAATGTAATAAGAACAAATAGTCCCACGAGGCCTACAACGTGTAAAGTTTTCATTTTAACGACATATCATTCCTTACCGGTTTTTGTAAGAATCAAGTTACCATCATAGACTTCATCCGTCGCTTTCCACCAGGTGAGATCGAGGTCAAGAGCTGGTCCATTTTGCAATAAACAAAAAACCTGAGATAGTAACAAAATATAAAATTTAAGAACTGTCGTAGCTAACATGTTGACTGTCTAAGGGCAGATTTTTCAATTGACAGATAATTTTTAATCGTGGAATTAAATTGACGTCTGGCAGTTTTTGTACGGAAGAACTGTCAAAAATTCTAAATTAATCTAAAATTATCTGGCGTTGGAAAAATCAGTCCTTAGAATAGAATAGAATACTCTTTATTATCTACACCATATAAATCAACAAAAGAACCACTTTCCAATAACACTACAATATTAGGTTCAAATACCCTTCCATCATCTGCCTAGCCTTTTCCCAGCTATGTTGGGGTCGGCTTCCAGTCTAACTGGACGCAGCTGAATACCAGTATTTTACATGGAGCGACTGCCTATCTGACCCCCACAAACCAGTTGCTGGGTAATACGATACCCCTTGGTAAGACTGGTTGTCAGACTTTTGGGCTGGTGACTACCCGTAACTACTGTCAAAGATATAAAAATAACAGCCGGGACCAACTTTATATGTAGACCCATCCACGAACCGACTGCGGCAAGCGTAGCTTAAGCTAGCTTTCGGCTGTTATTATTTAGCTACGAGCTCCGAATACGTTTTAAGTACCTCATTTAATAAAATGAGCCAGCATTAGACATGTTGAATTTATTTCTAATGATGAAACATAATAAGTATGTACTCAATACAATAATTACTTTAGGCTGTACATTTCACTTTGAAAGCCTTGTCGTGTCATATTATGGTCTACAAATGACGTCAAGTAAAATTAAATTGTCCTATCGGCTTAATTTTTTATTTTCTAACCAACAGAATGATGTTTTTATGTGACAGCCATTTTAATAAGTGAATATTTTATGGGTTGTTTTTCGATATTTTCGTTTTTTATATCATCACTACAATAATAGGTTCAAATACAATACATAATTTTTAATTCCCGATCCAACTTTTTGTGCCATTCAAAACTCGTCCCAAAACGCTCCGCTGTGGTTTAACATAACATCAACTTCACAGAGTTGCCTCAATCTGGTCGAAAATTTTAAATAATTTGCAGCACATCGTCCGAAACAAAATGCTGCTGGTTCAGGGACTTGTCCGAAGCACTTTGCGCGTCCCAGGCCCTCATTAAGTCGGGGCAGTAATCAAATTTGTCACGTTAGACACGGCCATGTCGCATGACAGATTAATGAGGATCTCGTGATAAAAACAATGTTTTTACGAGTTATTGTTAGGTCCTACTAATGAGGGTAGAATTATGTTGGGTTGAGGTTTTGAGGGGTACTTAATTTGTTGACGTGGTTGGGTTAATTCATGTTTTGAAACGCTGATTTTTCTCATCTATCATGATAGACCCAGTGTAATAGGGTTCCGTACCCTGAAAGCACGTTAAACCGTTGGTCCCGGTTATCATTCGTGGATTTTTGACAGTCGTTACAGGTAGTCAGAAGCCCGAAAGTCTGACAACCATCTTACCAAGGGGTATCGTATTAACTAATAACTGGGTTGTAGAGGTCAGATAGACAGTCGCTCCATGTAATATGCATCCGATTAGACTGGAAACCGAACCCAACATAGTAGGGAAGAGGCAAGGCAGATGATGATGACCGAAATGGTGCCAATGGGTCAACGGGTCCCTATTACTAATACGTCCGTCCGCCTGTCTGTCATACAGCCCCTTAGTAAGACTGGCTGTCGGATTTTGGGCTTCTGACTACCCGTAACGACTATCAAAGATATAAAAATAACAGCCGGGACCAACTTTATATGTAGACCCATCCACGAACCGACCGCGGCAAGCGTAGCTTAAGCTAGCTTTCGGCTGTTATTATTTAGCTACGAGCTCCGAATACGTTTTAAGTACCTCATTTAATAAAATCAGCCAGCATTAGACATGTTGAATTTATTTTTAATGATGAAACATAATAAGTTCTCAATACAGTAATTACTTTAGGCTGTAGATTTCACTTTGAAAGCCTTGTCGTGTCATATTACGTTCTACAAATGACGTCAGGTAAAATTAAATTGTCCTATCGGCTCATTTTTTTATTTTCTAACCAATAGAATTATGTTTTTATGTGACCAGCCATTTTAATAAGTGAATATTTTATGGGTTGTTTTTCGATATTTTCGTTTTTTATTTCAAATGTTATTTTTACTACATTATATTTGTTCATATTTTTGGCACTTTTTAATCCCTGGCCGGTCCTTAATGATGTCGTCAAATAACACCATCCTTATTCAAAATCAAAAGTCATTTATTCAAATTGGGCTGAGAATCAGCACTTTTCGAACGTCAAAATTACAAAAGACAGTCTCCCAAAACGCCCGCCCTTTACCACTTCCTAGTGCTTTCGCTGGGGAGAAGAGGCGCAACAAACTCCCCAGCAGTACAGTTGTCTGTTCAGTTAATTATTTTATTATTACATATTTTGGCCTTTCCAATACTTCCACAAATTAATGTATATCAGAAACAGTATATCAGGCAATCCGCTTCCATCTACAACAAATTAAATAAACTTTGAAATATTTTCCCCATGACTAAAAAGTAAAAGCTATGATGACATCGAAACCCTTTTGCAAATTACCGTGTGGTAATCTGGCGATAAGTGATGCATACACAAACATACCTCCATATACACTGACACACTCTTACAACACACCATTACACAACACTCACTCACCCACACCCACTCACATCCACACACACTCATACACGCACGCACGCTAGTTTTAGAAGAGCGGGGCCTCCTAGCACAGGTATTTCTCATACTTAAAAGGAGGCCCCTATGTAAGATTAATTTTAGAAGCTGTAAATTTACTGAAATAAATTACTATTATTATTAATGTGACGGTGCGTCTAAAATATTTTAGGACACTTTAGCCTCACAGACATTATTATATAGCACTGCACCGCACTGAGGCGGCGAAGGAGGCGCGGGCCACGGCTGCGCGCGGCTCGGCGGCGCGAACACAAACTTCAATTCTCAGGCCAACCATGACCATTTAAAAATTGCCATCGTGGTCGGTATTTCACGTCCACACGGCGGGGTATTGGTAAAGTTTTCAACTAGCAATAATTGCACCTCGGATTAACCTCATTGGTTACAACATTGCCTCTACGCAAAGTTAACTTGCATACATTGGTCCAAATCACCCAACCAAACGCCGTGCAGCAAACGATAGCGCGATCTAACTCGATCCCAATGCCATCTAGTTGCATTGTCGGTACTAGTTCAGTTGACGGGTAGTTCAAAAAGTGCAACCGGGTAAATTAATCATAACTATGTCAAAGACAAAACATTTTTTTCAACTAACAATAAACCAAAATGGATAACGTGAAGATTGAGTCGATCGATCGAAAAGCCGGATTCATTTATTGTGACTGTGATATTGGTGATCATTCCCTTGCGCAGTGAGTTGATTTGTTTGCGCTCACACCTCACGTACCTACTCCGTGAATCGTCGTTAACATTATTGTTCATTGCCGACCGATTCGATCTTGTTGATATGACTTTCATTTACTTAGATATCCTTGCCCGCGTATTCACGCACAAGATATAATAAGAGCTCTTCTGAAAAAGACATCATATTGCCTTTAAATGTATTTTAAATGATTTACAAGAAAATATATAGGTAGGTACACAAAATACTAAAAACTTAAATACTTTAGAACTAGGTGAGCGAAAAAAAAAATTGTTTTCTAATTGTATAAATTGAAGTGAAATCCATCTTCGTTAGTAAAGCTAGTCACTTTCTTAACAGAACTTTAACTTAAAAGTACTTAGGATTAATTACAAAAGAATTTACTGTAGTATTTTTAATTCACGAAGCGACGCGCGATATGCTTGTGGTAACGAAGTGTACCAACACGCTGTGAATATGGGCATGAAGGCGAGTAGCGTCAGCACATAACACACACGCGCACACACGCTTCCGACTTCGCTATTGTCTCGGACTGTACAGAGAGCTCCTGTGCTTACATTCACATTCATACCTTATTGTACACTTGGTTACCGCAAGTGCAAAGCGCGCGTCGCGTCGTGAGATAAAAATAATGTACGAAATAACTGAAGTACCTGCGGTTTCACCCGCATATGTGTCGATCCCGTGGGAATATCGGGATAAAGAATATCCTGAGCCCTAATCCACGTAATGGTTTACCCATGTGCCAAATCCATTCCAGCCGTTTTAGCGTGAAAGCGTAACAAACAAACATACAAAAAATCATATCTTTTCTGTTTATAATATTAGTTTAGATTAACTGCTTTGTACTTTAAGCCATTTAGTTACTTAATTGCTTATGTGAAATCTTAATTGATTTCAAGTTTGGCTAGTTTAAGCATATTTCGCTAAAATTGTTGTTGGCTTCAAATGTAATTAATTGTCACCAGATGAATGGTTTTCGAGTTCAATAACCTTTATTGTAGAATCTGTTAATTATTTTCGATCCTAGTTTAGTCAAGATTGTTTTACGATTTATGTCTGTTCGTAACTATAGGTACTCGGTTTAATTGAGCTACTGGATTACCTACTAAACGTGTGGTGGCGTATGGTGGTGGTGGTTAAAGTACTTACTCTTTTAAAATAGAAATTAGGCACAAAACTGAAGCTTTTAGTTTGTCTTTAAATAGTTCCTTTTCGTCGCTAAATTAAGAAGTAACAACAACCGCACAGTCCGATCGATTGGGTTAAGCTCCACTTGCCGCGGTTGGTCCGTGGATGGGAGACCATCTTTACATAATAAGACCCTTCCGTGCCTCGGAAAGCACGTTAGGCCGTTGGTCCCGGCTGTAATTCGTAGATCTTTGACAGTCGTTACGGGTCGCCAGAAGTCCGAAAGTCTGACAACCCGTCTTACCAAGGAGTGTCGTATTACCCAGTCACTAGGTTGTGAAGGTCAGATAGGCAGTCGCTCCAGGTAAAATACTGGTAATGCATCCGGTTAGACTGGAAGCCGACCCCAACATAGTTGGGAAAGGCTAGGCATATATATGATGACTTGATTTAATTAGGCTCAGGATAACCTACTAAAGCGTATGGTTCAACGTTAAAATACTCTTTCAAAAAAGAAATTAGACACAAAAGTGATGCTCATAATTTGTCTTTCATTAGTTCGTTTTCGCAGCTAAATTAAGTAAATGAATAATATTTCTTTCTGTGAATTAATTCAAAATAACCCCCTCTACACTTCAAAAATAACCACTATGGGTTTTGACAGAAATGTTGCTAGGTACTGTAGAGGTGTGCGGCCATTATGAGAATGGTCGCACGGGGAGGTGGGAGTCGGATACGCTGAGGAACACCAGGTCTAGGCCTGTCGGGAGAGTGGTGAATGCTTATGCGAATCCCGCACCCCCGGCCATAGGCAGAGGTAGAACACCGCGGTGGTTTTAGCCGGTAAGAGTCCGGCATGCCCGTCTGTCACCCCCACGATGGAGGAAGTCCATGAGGATTTCCACCACTCACAAAAAGTCTGCATAGCTTTACCATGCTGCCTTCCCGAATATTTATGCATGATAGCATATTGATGAGATAAAGACTATTTCGCATGCTTAATAGAATACTGACTTAACTCAAAAAAGACGATTTTTGGGAAATCGCAAAAGAAGATCTGCTATGAGGACATAACCTACTTGTTGATGCATAAAAATAACACTGATTTATATTAATCATGAAAACTTGTATTTTTAACGTCTATGATTTAATATTGATGAGATCTGAGTAAAAAAAAAAACGAAAATCATTTCTGACCTATCTAATAATGGGTCAAGATTCCATTAAGCATGCGAATTTTCATATTTAGAAGAATAGAAAATAAGAGACTCAGCTTGGAAAGCTGACAGCCCGCGTCATGATGAAAGAATGAGTAAATTCTTTGACAGAAATAATACTGATATTATATTACCGATTAATACGTCTTTCATTGATGATTCTGGTAGCCTTATACAATACTACCCTTACCTTACTTACCACGGAACCCTTATAGTCAAATAAAAAGAGGTACATTACGGGAACGAAATCCCAGAATATAAAATCATTTCAAGTGAGCGCGCGGAGCCGCGATCGCACTCACGACTCAACAATATAAGTTCATTCGAGTTGGCCTTCTAAAAGGATCTTTTCAATTTAATAACGACATGACAAATATAGACTAATATCGTACAAGTGGTTAGTAAACAATATATTGAACTCATAAGAGGGTTCATTGTTTAGAAGGAACCTGTAACTCCTGTCTCAGGATACTCTTGGGTACTCTTGGGAACTCTTGATATCGTACACGTTGAGTGAAGATGCCACGTGTCTTGTTGTTTGAAGATCTCGTAATAGAGTATTGTTTAGATATAGCTTTGTTTCCGGAAGTGTAAATACGGCTATTTTGAGATATTGTTTTGTCCGTTTGTTTATGCGATCGGCGATCTATAGAAAAAATTATTATTACTTTATTTGGCAATAATACATGTTAGTTGCCTGTTAATTTGTATAAGGCAACTAAATAGGGATTGGTGACCTGTAACACAGGTTTCCAAAGTTACATGAGGCACCAGCTCTCACAATGTGTATTTATATAAGTAGATCAAAACTATTAAGTGCGACAAAACCATTGTGGAAGAAAATAAATAAACTTATTATTTATTTATTAATAAAAGGCAAGGGGGGGTTTGTGTTACCCAGTAACTGTGTTGTGAAGGTTATATAGGCAGTCGCTCTATGTAAAATACTGGTATTGAGCTGCATTCGGTAAGACTAGAAGCTGACCAAGTTGGGAATAGGCTAGGAAAATTGATTGAAGTCCCTCTGATAATAAAACATATGCAACCAACAAACAAACAAATGCCAACCAGCACCCTTGCATAGTACACTATCAATCTCAACCTGAATCATTTTGAAGGATATTGCTTATCCATTGCTTCATATGTTCGAAAAATATGTCTGCTCAACAACGTAAACAACGCAATGAATGTTGTTGAACTGTTAAAATGAAACCTATTGCTACTAATTGTGTATTACGCAATTACCCCGCAGCAATCAAAATAATATGACAATAGGCAACAGCTATATCCATTTTTTGTGGCAGTATGACTATATTATGTGGTGTGTGATGATAGCAAATCTTGGTTTGGCTCGGTGCCTAATACTGAACGTCTACTTATTGACATAGGCAAACAGCCAGAAAAACATTCTCGCCTTTTACTGTCATTCATTCATTTAAGAGTGTCAATGAAAATAAACATGTCCCCTAGATGCCTTGTTTTCACTTTTGCTTTTAGGCATAGACAAGGGATTTTTGTTGTGTTTGTTATGTTGTAAAGATATTTGTTAGGGTTAGAAAGAATACAAGGTTATTTTTAGTTTGCACTGAACTTGTAAGTACCTAGCTTTTTTCATAAGAAAAATGTTGCTATACCTACCACAATTTTTTTTTTTCAGTTTTGGTGCCAGTTTATTTTGGATTTTTTTTTATAAAAATCAATTCACGAAGCGAAAACGGAATACTGTGATCTTTTGATATTTTGTTGTTTACTGTCTCAAAATGCTGTTGATAGATATCTAGGGGATCCGACCGGAATAAAACAATAGTAGATTATGCACCGAGGGGCTAAAGTTGTGTCTTATGTCACGGGCGTCATATTGAATCTCGAGCGCAATGAAGGATTCGGGATTTAACTCACGAGCGAAGCGAGGGAGTTAATACAAGAATCCTGAATGCAGCGAGGGATTCAAGCTAGCCCAAGGCAAAGACACCTTTAGCCCAGAGGAGGATACTCTACTTTTTACACCTACTGTGAGAAAATAATAGCCATAGTACGAAAAACAAAGTATTTATTAAATAAACAAACAGTAAGAATAACATATTCGTTGATAAATTTAAAGTTTAAATGCCAAAAGTTCGCGCCTTTATTGCGTCTACCAATAAGTAGCCAAGACACATCAAATCGATTTTCAAAAAAAAAAGTCTCTTCTACGGTTTTGTCGTGTGTGTCTATTGATATCACTCTCATGGAAGTGGCGTTTGTGTAAACTAAGCTTTATACAGGGCTGGTAGAATGGTTTAGGATGATTGGCTGTATGCATTTTGAATTTAGAACGTCATTGGAGACGCACGTGAAAATAGAGTATATTTGATAAAATGTGATAAATCGACTGTAGTATAGATAGGTTTTATTATTTATTTATTTACTCACAAAATCCACAGCAATCTTTGCGCAATTTACTTAAAATAAATTAACTAATGTTACAGCCAATTACTATTACGGTATTACGGCGCGGTACGGTATTTGTTATTATTAATGCCAGTTTTAATGTTATTCTATTCCTTTTAAAAAATGGTTCGTAGTTATCTAATTATTCTTACAATATTATGTCTTCGAAAACATGGCAAGGATATGAAGAAGCAGTCGTTATGATTTTGTAGGAAATCGAGAATATCATCCGCGCGTAGTAAGGGTATCGAGAATAGCTTTCCTCTTTCTGGCACCAAAGGGTGTATGTTAGTACTATACTGCCAATTTAGCTGAGCATGTGAGATTCCAAATTCAAATCACGTTATTGACCAGCGGGTCATAATGAAATCCAGTACAACATTATTGACCGGCTGTGCCACAGAACACTATTGGCTGTGCCCCCGGCCACTAATGACTCACTTTAGGTTAAGGTTGCTTGACATATAATTTGACATTTTCGAGCAGGTGGTGTGAAAAAAAAGTAAGGGGATCAGACCGGAGTGACAAGTTTATAGTGGATCAGACAGAAATTAAAACGTAATAACAATCAGCAGGGGATCAGCCGATCGATTCTGTTAAAATCTCACCGTGAAAAGTTAGGTGAAGTGAGCTTAGAGTGAGCTGTCAATAGTGTCAATCCCTAGCATTAGTTGGAATGACAGCGCACTCCACGCTCACTTCACCTGAGTTTTCACGGTGAGATGGTTACAGAATTGCACTGCTGACATTATGTGACTGACGTGACATGATATGTATACATTACGGTAAAGCAATAAAGATATTGAGTATTGAGATCGGAATAACTCGCTGCAACGCACCTCTCATGGACCTTATTTTATTTTTGTTTCTATGAACAATAGAACACCGTTAAAAAAAATATGCTCAATCTAAAATCGCGACATATTCGCCAAAAATGTAAACAAATATGAGTTTAAGGAAAAATAACTTTAATTACTACCTACACAATAAAGTTTAGTTTACGCTACGACTTCAAACATTTTTATAACTTTTTCAATAGTGCTGGTCACTCTGAAATCCACTTAATTGCTCTTAAAATAAAGTTGATATTTGTTTAACTTGAAATAACGTCAATTCGAAACATAAATAAAATCTGAATATAGATGGTTTGGTGGTTTTGAGGACTAAAAAAATGTATTTAAATGCCAGATTCGAGTGAAAACGGCGGGAGGGGACGGCCTAGCTAGAAGGACTTAAGTAGTGACCTCATTGATGATGTTCTTCAGAAAGGTCAGCTGCTCCTCACAACCGGCGTGCGTGTAAGATCAGAAGACCAATTCTCGTAATCAAAAACATTCAAAATCTAGTCGCAATCTCATCTTAGCGACAATCAATGTCAAACGCTTGTCAAAATGTAGGGAAATTACAGGTATTTCTGACAGATTGAGACTGAGATCAGACTGTGAACGTTCTTAAAATTACGAGAATTGCCCCCCCTGGTGGCGTTCTGTCACTTCTACCTACCCTCATGGGAAGATAGCGTGAGTTTAAGTATGTGCATGTGTATTTAAATTGAATATATAGGCAGATAGATATAGCCTTTATTTCATCTCCATCTCGTATCATTCTAAGCCATTGGTTTATTTAGTACGAGCCTTCTCAAAGATGTGATTACAGAAAAGTTTGTCAGTAATACTAACTAAGTTTTGAGACAAGACCAAGATGTTAGTACTTACACCCTGTTATTAATCAAGCAAATAAACACCTTACGAAACTTCGCAAATTAACTTAACCAAAGTGAGCAAACACTGACAATAATTATTTAATACACTAGCCATGCTAAATATTTCATCAGCAACTTAATGAGGCAAAGGCCCGAACTCATTAGAAGCTCCTAACTAAACATACTAATTAATGGTGGTGTGTAATGAAGTATGTTTATGGTCTACGGGTCCACGATGATATAATACTATACCAGTAGAGGACTAAGTGATGTATGTAAATTAAATGGTTGGATCACTTTAGGCTTGTTATCTTTGAACATAAGACGGGTGTAATACGAGTGCTGTCGGTATCTTGGTGTTAATTATATGTATAATACATACACATTTATGTATAATTGTGGTCTAAACATTTTTGGTTGGCAAAAGTTGGCTGTACTCGTTAGCATTTATTTCGGTTGCTACGGCGTAGCTGTTGCTACGCAACCTCCACGTTCCGTAGCAAGCGTAGCCAACGTTTTGAAATGTGGTGAAATTTAATTAGCATACATTTGTACAATAATTTTATCATTAGCAAGATGTATATAATAATGTATATATAATAAATAAAAATAAGATGTAAGTCCAACCTGGTAAAGTGCTACCCTGACAGAACGGCAGTAGGGTGTGATTGTGGAGCTATGTCACAAACCATGCTCCACCTCCTATCCTGCCCTCTGGGTCCAAAAAAATGCAGTCATAGTGACCTCTGCGCTGCCACCGACAACGCTGTGCAAGTGGCAAAGTTTTGGGAAAACAAGATTTAAAATACAGTCGTGCCAGCGACACGGAGAAGAAGAAGAAGAAGTAACTTTAGGGAGACCCACTTTTTAAAACATTCAGGTATTCATCTTTCGTGAAAATTACATACGAACAGTAAATTAACTTTGTTAACAAACATCTAGCACGTTTACGCAGGAGTTACATACGTGACATACAAACTATTCTTGGTATTACCGAATAAGGAAAACAAAACCAGAAAAGTCAACAGATTTATTTAAACAAACGAAGGTGGTTGCTATATTAGTAGATTTTGTTAAAAAACCTTACAGTCTTTGGTGCCAGATGTACGCCAGATGAACTGTTTCCATTATATTGGACAAATTAACTTTGGATAAAGTTAGTTTTGTGTTCACCCGTCCGTAAGAAAATGGATTTTAAAGTGCCTCTTATGTCTTATTAAAGTTTTCTCTTTCGTTTTCCGTGTAGTTTTTTCTTGACAATGTTGACGCTAGTTTACGGTTTACCTGTATCAATGTCAGTATATAAATTACCTGACCCTGTGACCACTTGGTCACAGGGTCAGGTAGGTCGGAAAAAAGGTTGGCAGAATTTCGAGCCTACCTGCAATATTTTGTTATTACGGTTCTCGCAAGAAGGGAAGTTATACAACGGTATATGTTTCAAACACAAGTCTAACCTAAGGCTATTTTCCCAACAAGGTTGGGGTCGGTTTCTATTCTAAACAAACTTCCGAGTGATCTTCATAATTTTACACAGACGACCATCCTAACTTTCCAGAAAAAATGTTATTTCACCTAAAATGTTCCACAGCATAAAATTCAAACAAAATATTATGAATGTACAATTTTAATGATCCAGTAGTTTTCTATGAAACTGAGCAGAAATAAAAATTCCATTTTACCGCTTTAATACTAACCATAATTGGCTACATTGCAAAGGTTACCTATCTTTAAAAGCTCGCTTTTAACGATAAGACAACCCTTTGTTATTTTTTTTTCATTTAGGTATATCTGTAACTAGCTTCTGTCCGCGACTTCGTTCGCTCAACCCACCCCGTTGCAACGCACTCACTTACTTCGTTTTCGCTCTTTCTGACTTTTTTCTGGGCCTTCTTCAAGAATTGGGCTATTAAAAATATTTTATCAAATCCGACCGGTAGTTTTAGGGATTAGCGCATTCAAATAATCAAACTCTTCAGCTTTATTATTACTATAGGGTTATATGGTATTCTATTCTACATTACCATTGTATAAAAAAGGAGTAAAATATAAATCTTTCCTTCAGTAATAATATCAGTACCATTTTAAATCTGTTTCCATGTCAGCAATAATACCCTCCTAAGGACGGCTTCTTCCTAAGTATTGGTAGCTATTAGTCTCCCAGTAAAGTTCTAGTTAGTCTGACGTCACACAATGGCGGATTTCAGTCCAACTATATTGCTGGCTGTAATTGCAGCCGGTTTAAACTAGTACGGATTCAGCTTTGAGGGCAATACTACTCAGCAGTCGTGTAGGTTATAAGCAGCATAATGGATTTTCATCCAGTTTTAAGTGCATAAAACGATAAGGTTAAATAATACTTTGAAGGTCAAAATACTTTGGTGAATAAAATAATAAGATATGCTTAGGGTAGCAGTGGTCCCGGCCGCGACATAAGAGTTGTAGGTCGTAGGTTCGAACCCAGTCAGGCGCTTTGCTTTGTGTAAATTTTATCATCACCACTGCTCGCAAAACGGCGAAGGAAAACATCGTGAGGAAACCGGCATGTCCTAGAACCAAAAATTCGAAGTCATGTGACATCTACCAACCCGGGTGGGCCCGCGTGGTGGATTACGGCCCACTCCCTCTCACAAAGAGGAGGCCTGTGTCCCAACAGTGGGAACGCTGAGTATGTAGGGTAGCAATAAAAATCAGAAACATCGTTGCTTTTTCAGTTGAAGAGTTTGAAACGGTTGACTTTTTTTTTTGCTTTCACACATAATGCTAACTGAGAAGAATATTTTCTGTGATAAAATATGATTTTAAACCTACTGAATATAATCAGGCCTCATATTTATCTGTCAATTCCAATTTAGCACAATGGCCAATCATCCATATAATCATGATTATGTAGGTATTTCTATATTTGAAGTCAGCCTCAAACAGATACATATGAACATCGACAAGAATTTATTTGACTGTCTACAATCTGTGTTCCATAATATACAATTATTAAGTGCCAAATGTGTTATATGTTTTCTGGCTATATTTTAATACTATATTATGGAACAAGATTCAATCAATCAACTCAGGCTATTGCAGTCCACTGCTGGTCCTATCCTGCTCTTTCCGGATCCAGTCTGCCCCAGCTACCTTCTTAAGGTCGTCGGTCTACATTGCGCTTGCCGATACGCGATCTCCGCTCGAGGACTTGTCAGCTCCACCGGTCATCGGTCCTTCGACAAACATAGCCAGCCCACTGCCACTTTAGTTTCCTTACCCTGGAAGGTATGTCGGTAACTCCGGTTCTTTTCCGGTTCTTTTCCGGTTATTTTCATTTTTAACCGACTTCTAAAAAAGGAGGAGGTTCTCAATTCGGATGTTTGTATTTTTTTTTATGTTTGTTCGCGGATAACTCCTCCGCTTGCCAACCAATTTGGAAAATTATTTTTTTGTTGGAACTTCCCAAATGGTCCCATATAAATTTCATCAAAAACGGTTCAGTAGTTTGGTTTTTGAACCAAAATTACTGGTAAAAATTACAACTTAAAAGTGGAAAATAAAACTTTTTTGAAAAAAAAAAAAACGACCGACTTCCAAAAATGACACTACAAAGTGAAAAATAACTTTAATTTCGGAAGTCGGTGGCAAACAACGAAAATGCGAACCCAACGACACCGACTTCCGAAATTAAAGTTATTTTTCACTTTGTAGTGTCATTTTTGGAAGTCGGTTGTTTTTTTTTTCAAAAAAGTTTTTAATGATTTTTGCAAAGACGCTCCGAGCATAGCCGACTGTTAGTGTGTCTTGTTATGGAACAAGATTGTGGACAATCACATAAATTCTTGTCTATGTTTATATATATTTAAAGCGACTGTACGACAGTGTAACTGACAGGCAGTGAGTCCTCGGCTTCTCTCAGACAGCTACAACTAGCTGTCTCAAGCTGCCTCGGCTTGTTCAGCAGGCCGCAAGCCGCCATGTTTTCCGCTCCGTCACCGTCACGGTAGTTGTCCCTTATAATTGTTATAATTCATCTCAAATTTTTATTTTCATGGTCGCATTTTAGCCTACTTACTCACTGGCGTCACAATATTTTGATTTAAAAAAGTGTACATCGAGTTTCTTGCCAGTTCTTCTCCATTGAAACCTACTGCGCTTTGAAATGGGTGTTACCCATTCAAAGCGCCCATATTCCCATATTCCCATATTTTATTTGTTTGTTTTCTTGGCACAACCAACTTTTTAATAACCAAAGACATACGTAGTGACTTTTATAATGGAGGAACACTGACTCCCAAGTCACAGGTACACACAGGTAACCTAATGTGGGAGCCAGGGACTTATGTTTGAGATACTACTTTGTATGTTGTAAATGTAAAATCTATAACCATGTTGTCACTTTTTTAAATAAATATATTATTTATTTAATTATTTTATTTATACAACTCAACGTCAAAGCATTTATTTGTGCCATCGTAGTCATCTAAACTATGCTTCACCTCCTATCCTGTCCTCTGTGTTTCAAAACATGCAGCCGCAGTGACCTCTGTGCTGCCACCAACAGCCGCAGTGACGCCGTGGAAGTGGCGGAGTCTTGGGTCAACAAGATCTGACATACAGTCGTGCCAGACCGTCTCGAAGGAGAAGAAAGCATTTATTTCAATAAAACCCTTTTTACAGGCACTTTTGAATTATCAAGGAGACGGTCAGTCAGAAAGATGAAGCTAGTTGCCCATTCCAAAAGGTACTAGGTTTCTATGGAGAAGAATGGGCAAAATAATTTCTTCCCCATTCTTCTCCATAAAAATCTTTTAATTAAAAAAATTAAATATCAAAGAATTACAGGTATGATTCGAATTTACAGTCAGCCACGGCGGACGGAATAACGTTTGATCTTCAAGATTATATCTCTGCCAGCACTTTTAATAACTTTCGGCATAATGATGGCGATTTTTTACTTTGGAAAACACGGAACACTCTTGATACCAGAAGGCCAATTCTCGTAATTTAAAACGTTCAAAATCTAGTCGCAGTCTCCTGTCAGCGACAAACAAATGTCAAAAACTTGTCAAAATGTAGGGAAATTAGAAGTATTTTTTGACAGATTGAGACTGAGATCAGACTGTGAACAGTCTTAAAATTACGAGAATTGCCCCTCTGATATTAACGTCAACAAACGATTATTTACGATTTCGGCCGCGCACAGACTGTTCGCACTCTAAAAGTCAATTTGTTGAACAATTTACTTTACTTTTGTTAAACGTTAAACTTTACTTAGTTATGGTAGGGAATCGATATTATGGTTCCGGTATACGGTACTAAATGTTGGTATACTCGTAATATATTCCAAGTTTAGTTTCAGAATGTTTTGATTATAAGTAGATTATTTAGTAAACTTGGAAATTCAAATAACAAAAGTTTCTAATATCACATGGCACAAACGCACAATATATTAACTACCTAGCTATCTTTTAACTAAACCAATATACTCGTACTTGCTTGCTTTTAAAAACCGACTGCGAGACAGGGTTACCGATAAGATTTAACACAATTGTAAATGTTGGCTAAATATCAGAGTGGTATGGTGATATACCGAGATACAGGTTTTTCACCTGGTTCGGCAACAGATGTTCCCAGACAGATATAGGTACAGATGATGTTGTGTTATTTTCATTATTTCTAAGCAATATAGTTGTTATAATGTTAATACTTTTGGTGTCAATAAATAAATAATTATAATATTACGTTTTTCGTATCTAAGTATCCTTGTACCTATGTGTGTATGTATAGGACACATTTTTTTATAAAATCAACATTGCAGATTTAAGACGTCAAAAAGGATAGACTTATTTATATTGACTGTATGTCTTTACATATTCCCGAGTAAACTAGTACTGTCTGTTCCTAAACAAAAACATTTGACAACCCGTTCTAAACTTGAATGTTCGAATGGTATCCGCGCTAAATTATAGCCAGCCTGCCCTACATAAGGTTGACTTAGTGGACAACTTTTCAGTACCTACATGGATTTTTTTACCCATTTTTGTACCCTTGTATCAAAGTAAAAGGCTTAAAGACACGATTCCGAAAACATAACACAGTAGAAGTACGAAAAAAATATATGAAAAGAAACCCGACTGCAACAAAAAAGTTCAGAACAAGCTCACTTTTCAAGCTGTCTAATGAAGTTGGTGGCAGAAAACTATGACTGGATTAAAGTAATACCATGACTAATGCCTGAGATCATTATATCACGTATTGTTGCTTGTCTGGTTATCACATCAAATCTAGATTCTAGTTTTACGTTTCATAAGACAAAGCTGTAGGTATGCATTAAAATGAATAAGACATAAAAAGAAAAAGCTACTAATCCGATGTCGCTCGCACAATGTCTGGTGGAACAAAGATTACTACGGGCGCAGACATTCCATTACTATTCAAAGAAATCGAGACTAAAGTACTAAGCCAATTCTAAAAAAATCTTGATTTTAAAATTTTCGATTAGATTATACGACAAAAAATATCTACTTAGCTGTTTTTTTCGATTTAATATTCAAAGCTCTCGCATACAGGCGCGACGCGACTCATGTAGAACAATTTCCATAAAGTTTTGACAGAAATTGTTCTACAAGAGTCAAGTCGCGTCTGTTTGCGGGAGCCTTCATGCGCGCGGTGGATTTGGTGCAAAAACATATTCAAATGTGATTCGTAACGACTACAGACTATGTTTAGGGGTGAACTAGGTTCGTCTTTTTCTTTTCAAGCCCTCGTTCAAGCAATATGTGCGTGAGCAAGCACTAATATATATTAAGTATTTATTCACGTAGAACACGCGGTTAGTGTAAACGCGTGTTGTTCGGTTACCGCTGAACAGATGATGTCACACCATGAGACCGGGTGATTCACATCATCTGTTCAGTAGATTATTAAGTGTTCGGTTCATCCCAAGGCTCTTGTTATAGTATTCCAATCATTCGATATGATTTTGCTCTACCTACCAAAGTCTCAGTATACCATTAGGCAATATTATGTGGGTAGGTTTACGACGTTGACGCCGCGATTTACGAGTGGTTGGACGTAGGTTCCAACCCAGACAGGCGTTATACTTTTTGTAAATTATTTAATTACCTCTGCTCTCAAAACGGTGAAGAAAAACAGAGGACGGTTTCCTCACGATGTTTTCCTTTATCGTTTGCCACCGCATGTCCCAGAACCATAAAATTTGAAGACATTTGACATCTACCAACCCGCACTGGGTCCGCGTGGTCGTTTATGGTCTACTGTCTCTCACAGAGAGGAGGCCTGTGTCCCAGCGGTGGGAATATTATGGGCTGATTATGCTAAGTACATTTGTACCTTTTAGATAGCCTAGGTACCTAGCATACCTATGCTAGGTACCTAGGCTATCTGATTGAACAACCCTTCAATTTATAAGAGTAACTACAAACAGCCCCCATTTTTTAAATCCAAGTGTAGTATAGGAAGTTTAACCAAAAAAAGACCAACATAAACTAGATTCTAATGCAATGAGTGTTCGCGGAACTTTCAGTCAAAGTGGATGAAATTGGAAATTCAAATTTTTGGACGCTTTTACATGTTAATCGCGGACTACGGAAGTTCGTGAATTAGTTTTGTTGGATCTAGTTTTTATTTATGCTCTTTTGGCGTTATAAAGGGCCATCATTATTGTAGGGTATATATAATATTTAATAAATATGTAAACACTGTCTATAGGCCGACCGCTTAACTGAGACGTTGCCTGAGGTAGCTTTGCGGTGATAGTTGTCACAAGTTGGCGAATCACTGAGCTCTCACATCACACCACTACACCCCTCCCGCACCGCGCTGCTACTTCAGGCAACGTCTCAGTTAAGCGTTTGGCCTCTATCACAGTACTGAAGTAGCTATCACTAATGTCGTCTGTCAGTCACCATAAATGGCGGGAATAGGCTGAAGGCGGTGACATTTGGTGTGGTAGTGGCATATAATAATAGCCTTTTATTCAGATCTACTTAAAAAACCATTTTTTTCTATACCATACACTTGCTTAATCTAACATTTGCCGCTTATCCACTTTTTGTAAATCTGTTTGCCAATCGGCATAGGCCTCCTCCAACCTTATCCATTCTACTCTTTCCTGTGCCACTCTGTTCCACATCACTCCTGCCACTTCCCTGATGTCATCATCCCACCTTTTCTGTAGTCTGCCTCTCTTCCTCTTACCTTCTCTAGGATACCATCTTGTTAGTTACTTACTCCATTTATCATGGCCTCTTATCATGTGCCCTGCCCATCTCCATTTGAGTCTTCTGATTTTCAGCGTTATATCTATTGATGAACAATTTACTTTTGATGTTTACGTGAAGTTGTTTATCTTTCATAGTCTCTTTCAAGCTCCAGTATTTTTTCCAGCCATTCGTGATTCTCCTCTCTGCTTCCTTGATCATAGGTTCCTTTTGTGTTATAAGCTGTCCCAGGTATATGTATTCATCTGTGTAATTGATTTCAGATAGATGCCGATTTAACCTTTGAAATTAATGTCATCACGCCGTACCCACAAGGAGCTGAGCCGAACACACGAAACACCGAAAAAGTGTGTAGCTCACTTCACCTAGGTTTCCACGGTGAGATGTTTACAAAATACTCTCGCGGAAGTTAATCTTAACATGTATGTACAACAATAACGGCTATATATGTTACATTGTCACATGATCGCAGCCGCGGGCACAGCTAGTCAACAATAAATGTCTCGAAGGGTGTTTTTATCTCCTTTGAGGTAATTACTGTATGTCTGTTTACTGTTTACATCTCCGTTAGTGGGACATTGGGGACATTGGGAACATTGGCCTCTTTCTGATTCCTGGACGTTTGCGGTTTTTATTTTTACATTTATAGCACATTTTATTGCCGCGTAAAGATAACTGCGTGTCAGTTTTACTAGTCTTTGTTGCAGTTACGAATTCAGAGGGGAATAACTCGTCGCCATTTGTAATGATTGCATGAACGTGGTTTTTATTTAAGAGCGCGTATAAAGCAAAATTACCAATCTTATATTTGATTTTACATGAAAAATTCCGGACCAAATCTTAAAATAAAAATGTATGAATAACTACATGATATTTCCGAGGGTTAATTTTGATCAAAATAACATTTCCTCGATAGAAAAAAAATCACGAAGTAACCTCTAATTCTCATATTTTTCCGTTTTGTACTCAATACGGTAATGCCTATTGCGACAAAAATTTGATAATTAATTATATTTATACAAGAGTAAAGGCTGTGCTTAGGCATTTTATGTACTTAATTCCTTTTGGTTTTGGATTTATTACGATATAACAGTTTTGGCGCATACAACGTTTGTTTTTTTTCTATGCTAAAATTTTACTGGCTTTAGGCGCGCTCTTAAGCCAAAATTACATTACGAAATTGACATGACATAAATTTATATGACGACTATGTCATTGGTGACAGGCTGACGCGAGAGAGTGACACCCACTGATACTTGTACGAAAAATTCGCCTAATAATTTACTATTTTTTTTTGTTACTATATCATTTTGGCGTTAATATGAATTTTCTTTTCGATGATTATTTGAAATATTATTTTGGAATAAACATAATCTTTAATAATTTTATCGCCTTTGTTTTCGCTGAAATGTAGCATTTCCAAGAAGCTATAATCAAGAATTTTTGAACACAAATTTTGAAATTAAATTAAATTTTTATATTTTGAACACTATCATTACGATTGAGTGTTCAAAATCGTTAGAAATACGAAGCGAGCCTAGCCTTTTTCATATCTCAAATAACATTTAGAATAAGTAAAATACAGTTATATTAATTTTAGGCTAACGATAACTGCTTCTCAAACTTGGGTTTGGTTAAAACTAAAATTGTATCCAATCAGTCAATTATTGAATCGTCCCGAACTATTGTTTAACATAAATCAGATTAACAAAAAAGATTTTTCGTGTAAAGAAAATTCCTCTTTTAATTAAGACTCTCCTTGTAAAATGGAAATTCGGTCTGAATTTTACCTTGATACCTTTCTAGGCAACTTTAGCCACTGCAGCAGTTTTGAAACTTTGAATCATACAACGTAAATGGTATCCATATCTTTACTCGTATATTTAACGTTTTAAACTTTGACTGTCGGATAATTTTAATTGCCTTGCAAAATAAAATCGTTTCGTGTAAATCTTGAGAAACTGTGGTAAAGTCAACCGCATGTCAGGTTTCGCGGTATCTTTATTTCGTAGCAGTCAGCGAGAAACGACATTATTTGAAGCGAATGTGACGTCCCGGTGAAGGTGATCTTTTGTCTACCACGACCGAACTTGGCGGTTCAGTATGTTATGATAGACAAAACAAAAGCCAGGCAAACGGCGCCGGAGCGACGGCAGTGCGTGGACAAGATCAAACGTGTTTTATATTGCCGGCACATTGGCCCGTAACAGTAGAATAGAATAGAATACTCATAATGTACACCATATAAATTACAGACAAAGAAAAAATATAAATTTTACAAAGGGTGACAATGAGTGGTCTTATCGCTAAGAGCACAATCTCGGGCCGAGTTCTAGCGGTCGCTCGGAGAAGCACTCGAAACTTCGGCGGCCAGGATGACGGCGGTCGGGTGACGGACCTGCGGTGGACTCGCGGCCATAATAAATGTAGGTACTATATCACCGTCACCGTCACCCGCCCGCCGCCCGCCGTCTGTCGCCGTCATCTCATTCTCGGCGACGTCTAGGTGATGACTGCGGTGGACAAACGCACTAAGTGTGGTTTTCGCAGTTCAATTTATTACTACCGACATGCGCTTGTCTAACGAACGAGTACAGTCCGTTCAGTTATTTTACCTCTGAATACAGCAACTTAACAGCAACCTTATTATGATGAGAATAAAAATCACAATGATTTTGATTTTGACAGACTTGTAATGGCAGCAACTCAACAACAACCTTATCAGAATGAGAATAAAGATCACAGTGATTGGGATAGTGATGCAAATTCAGAGGTAACTGTGAAAGGACTGCACATCTGCAGTCCTTTCAGAAAGCGAGTCAAAAATAACAGATTTGCATGACACCCGTTATAATACGTAACGGGCGTCATGCAAATCTGTTATTTTCACCAGAATTCGACATAAAGGCTCTGTATTTTGACAAACTTTTTCACCGCTTTCAGGGAATAATTACTTTAGTAGAAAAAAAAAAAAACGTGGCGTTCATTAATTAAAATGTGTGCCAAACTGTTTCAGCCATGTTTCAGCAGATGTTTAAGCGCTTTAGTTTCGCGTGGTTTTCAACGTACATTTAAATATGCTGACCAAGTAAATGTTGCTGTCGTTTTATTTTTTATGATATAGTGCATGATTTTTTATTTTATTCAAGCCAGTTGAACTACTTTACTGTTATCCTATCCTTCTAAAATGTATTATAAACGTGAAAGTTTGTATGGATGGATGGATTGATGGATGGATGAATGTTTCTTATTCTTTCACGCAAAAATTACTCAACGGATTTGGATGAAATTTGGCACACAGGTGAATTATAACCAGGATTAACATATTATGATGCTTTTTATCCCGATATTCTCATGGGATCGAAAGTTATGCGGGTGAAACCGCGGGGCGCAGCTAGTTTAGTTATAAATAAACATGCGCCCCCTTATTTATAAACGTTGCTTAGAGTAAAGTAACGATTAGCGTCTGTTTAACCATACGCATTTTGAAGTTTAAACGTCTCTTAACTTTAACTACGTTTACCTATAAATAAGCGGGGCAAACTATCTCATTTTCGATATCAGTACAATAAGACACCTAAGACCCTTCTTACTCGACTGCACGACAGTAAAGACAGAACAATAACACAACACAACAGACAATTATAACAAGATAAAACTCTTTTATAGTTATGAAAATGTCTTTAAAGTTAGGTTCTGTAAACACCGTTTATTAGAAACGGAACATACTCTTTTTTACATACCTACTTAATATACATAAACTAAAGAACGCCACCTGCTATGATCCTAACATGCTCCTTTTGCCTCGTTTACGTTCATCCATCTGGTCATACACGCAAGTACTACGCACCTGACCCTTCTGAAGAACATCACCAATAAAGTCACTATAATAATTATGTTCTCCTAGAGCGTCCCCTCCCGGCGTTTCCACTCACATCTGCCATTTGTTAGTCACCTTCCAGATGACCTCTCAACAACACCGAACTATCTACTCTGCGTTTTCGATTTATTTGCCAAATATGTAAACAAATATGAGTTATTGGAAAAATAACTTTAATACCCCATACAATAAAGTTCAGTTTACGCTACAACTTCAAACATTTTTATAACTATTTCAATAGTACTAGTCACTCTGAAATTAACTTAATTGCCACTTCATAAAAGTTGATATTGGAACTAACATCAATTTGAAACATAAACTTGAATAGACTTTAAGCATATGTTTTTTTTTTCTTAAACTCATTTAAGTCAAAAAATTAGCATTGGAGCGAGTAATTAATTAATTTTATTATTTATCGCTCCCTCAGACCACTTCGAATTAAGTTCGGATCCTCAAATTGTGCTCTAATTAAAAATACAAACTCTTTTATGAATCTTTACGTTGTCCTCCTACCTTCTATTTCTACATTGTAATTAATTCTTATTATTATTCAGAAAAAAATCCCTTGCCTTTTTAATAACTAATTATTAACTGATAAGTAGGTACTAAGAACCGTTATTAAACTTTCACTTTTTACCGTTCTTTTACTTTTAAAACAGTCGAGTGTTGTCGTGGGGGACCCACTTGCACACTGGGCGAATCAGTTAAACCTAAAAAGTGTAACATTTCGACCGACACCATTGTTACATAACAAAAGTGTGGTAACTTTCAAAATGTTACACATTTATTGTTCTAGTTCTCATTCGCCAGGTGTACAGAGTATACCATAATATGATAAGGAATATCACTCAAGTGCTTTTTCTTTCATTTAAGCCCTGAAAAATTATTTAAAGTTTTCGGCTCGAAGGACAAAACATTGCGAAATCGGTTAATGCAACTAGGTCCTACTATGCCTGTTTGACTGTTGCCTGGAGTGCTTTTTGAAGGTTTCCGCCCGAAAACAAAAAAAAGGTCCTACTATATCTACCGCAAATCACTTTATGTACTTAAATACGTAAATGAAAAATATCGTTTATACTAGATTCCATACTTAATGTAGGTAGTCCAATAAAAAGTATTTGGTAACATAAGGTTATATATGCTATTTTAATATTTTTCTGTGTCACTTGTAATAATCGTCATAATCAGCCTATAATGTTCCCATTGCTGGGACACAGGCCTCCTCTCGGTGAGAGGAAATGGGCCGTGTTACCCTCCGCGGGCACAGTGCGGGCTGATGAATTTCACATGTCCTCGAAACTTTGGTTCTACGACATGTTGGTTTCCTCACCATATTTTTCTTCATCGGTTTGAGAGCAGTGGTGATCAAATAAACACAAATTAAAGTTCTTGCCATCGCGGGTAAAATCAGGATGAGGCTGGCATATGATCGTGGGGATCGACACAGGAAAAGAGAGGCTTATGTCCGGCAGTGAGTGAAGTCGGACTGTGGATGATGGTGATGATGAAAGTACCTGCCTAGGTTCGAACCCACAAATCGTATGGTGCCGCCGTTTTCACTGGGCCACCACTGCTTCCTATTCAAAACAAAAGAACACGCTGTACATTCATATACAATTAGTATATGCAGGTAAAAGAAAATAAACGTGATTTGATCCGCCATTTATAATGAGCTCGTAAATCTCCAGTACATATTGTAATGGCTCCAATAAAGTACTGCCACTAATTAATTATTGTGCCTTATTTATTATTGCAAGGAACTGTTACATTTGCATATTATTTTTAATTCCATAATGAGTACAATATTTTGTTTTGTGTACCTTTATTAACATCATGCAATTGAGTCGTTGGGTACAGGTTTTCTTTGCATGGAAGGTACATGTAAATAGGTAATTATTTTTATATATTTCGTGAGTCACATCAACCCCATGTACGAGACGTGACGTACCTACCACTGGGAAAAAGTCTCCACGCAATGGGTGTCTGAAGATGGAAGGCTACACCGAGGCCGGCCCAGAATGCGATGACGCGTACCGCGAGGGTTGGTTCGAGGTGGCGCGGAAAAAGAGTCCCAGGAACGGTTTGACCTTTGCCCAACAGTGGGAAAGAATAGGATAACAAAAAAAAAACATACAATATAATATCCTAACTTAAACTGTCTTATCTTAACTAATACTATTAGAAAATTAAAATATGTCGTCGAAAGATTAATCCGCATTGCTGTATTAAATTAAGTGTTATTATACTAACAGGAGACATCGCAAAGCCTTTTTTATATTTCGATAACAACTCATTTCATAAGGATTTCTTCTACATATCGCGTTCGCAGATTTGTGAGGTGGACAGTGAGGCTGAACTAGCTATAGAGCCCCTCTTGAGCTATAGAGTACCTCTACAAATGAATAATACCACAAGAATAAGAAATGTTTGAAATTTTAAGAGCTGAGCATTAATAAATGAATGCTAAATGATATGAATACTTGAACCAATTACACCAGGTAAAACAAATGTTAGGATAAACACATTACTTTCAAAAAGTAAGGTAAAATGAAAAAAATATGGATCATCATCTGCCTAGCCTTTTCCCAACTATATTGGGGTCAGCTACCAGTCTAACCGGATGCCGGTATTTTACGTGGAGCGACTGCCTATCTGACCACCACAACCCAGTTATTGGGTAATACGATACCCCTTGGTTATACTGGTTGTCAGACTTTCGGGCTCCTGACTACCCGTAACTACAGTCAATTATCCACGAATGACAGCCGGGACCAACGGCTTAACGTGTTTTCGAGGGACGGAAAATGAAGAAAATTAGATATAAGTAAGTCATCATCTGCCTAGCCTTTTCCCAACTATGTTGGGGTCGGCTTCCAGTCTAACCGGATGCAGCTGAATACCAGTATTTTACATGGAGCGACTGCCTATCTGACCTCCACAACCCAGTTACTGGGTAATACGATACCCCTTGGTAAGACTGGTTGTCAGACTTTCGGGCTTCTGACAACCCGTAACGACTGTCAAAGATCCACAAATGACAGCCGGGACCAACGGCTTAACGTGCTTTCCGAGGCACGGAGGGGTCTCGGTATGTAAAGATGGTCACCCATCCACAGACCAACCGCGGCAAGCGTAGCTTAACCTGACCGATCGACCTGTGCGGCTGTTATTATTTAGCCACGGGCCCATCTGAAAAAAAAAAAAATTAGATATAAGTAAGTAAAGTGGTAAACGTTAGCGCTCTATCTAAAATCCTTTCTCCAAGATGTTGTAGTCGTTAGAAAGTTCTTAGCTTTTTGTTAGCGCTGCAGAAAGTCGAGCTGAAGTTGTAATATTATTGGGAAGCATTTTCTTCTTTGATATTATTCTGTATTTTCTGCCAGTACCTGCTTATTGTAGACCTCGTAATTGATTTATCACTTTTCATGACAAGCATATTATCAGTCTATTATTTGCCCACCGCTGGGACACAGGCCGCTTCTCGGTAAGAGAGGCTGTAATTCACCACGCGGGCCCGGTGTGGGTAGGTAAATTTTACATGTCTTCGAATTTTTGGTTTAGGACATACCGGTTTACTCACAAGGTATTCCTTAACTGTTTTGAGAGCAGTGGTGATGAAATAATGTACACAACGTAAAACGCCTGTCTGGGTTCGAACCTACGACCAACATACAACTCGTGAGTCACGCCCTCTTTTGACATATTTCACAGTAAATTTGAAATTTCACTAAGGTTAGCTAAACCTCACTGGCGGCGGGGTTATTACGTAACACATTATGTGTATGGTTAGCTGCGTAACCAAGCGGACGCCGTGAGCACCCACTATGTACCTGTATGCATTTAATTACCAGCGCGAGCTAACGACGTTGCCATAGCGTCCCGAAGAGGTATGGCTCTTAAACTCTCAGACTGTCACATAAAAAAATAAAACTTGTTGTATTATGACGTGCAAGTAATTTCAACCTTATGTGAATGTCCCACCGCGACGAGAAACGACTAGCTATCGACTATTTTCTCGCTCAATAAACGTACAAAGATTTAGGTCCAATGCCAGTAAAAGATATATATTATGTTAATGTTAATAGTTGATCACTGGCCCTGATTCCCTTGTTCACAAACTAAACTAAATTTAAGTTCTGTGCATCTTTTTCTTCCTATATAATTAAAAAAAGGACAGAAGATAAAATATTAGTTTACTCCTGTCAAATTAAGATACTCCATAGACAGATAAAAATACGTCAATTTACGTCAGGCGCTGACTAGTTTGACAGGACTAAACTAATATTTATCGTCTGTCCTTTTCTAAATTAAATAGAAAGAAAAAGATGCATTGACCTTAAATTTAGTTTAGTTTGTGAACAAGGGAATCGGCGCCATTGACTGTTCACACTGCTTGCATGAACTATCTCTCCACTAGTTTGTCTCAACGACAAGAGCTGTCAAAAAAAAAAAAAATCGCAGAACTAGCTAGTGACTGGGCAGTCATTCTACTCACTGCACTGATGCACTCGCTCACAGCCCAGCGACAAAACTCTCCGAACTACACATTCGGTGGTCGTTGCTTGCCAATGCGTTCCTAGTTGCTATCTCTATTCGCTGGCAGTGTGACAGATGCCTTACGATGGTAAATTATTTTCGAGGTCAACCATACTATACTAGGTATGAAAGCAAATCAATTCTATTTTATACAAACACAAGTCAACAAGCTGCAATAACAAAACGCCACGTGGTACTATTTCTTTGGCTTCGTCCACGTTCACACGTGTGGCCACACAAAGCACTAAGCGTGCCAGAATGAGCTGGTACGTGGAAGTGTCAGTATAAGGGCGCGGGCTTTCATTTGAAAGGCATATGTTCTATTAATACGAGTTGAACTTAAACTATAACCATGAATTGAGCACATGATTCTAGATTCATAGAAACTTCATCATCTGCCTAGCCTTTTCCCAACTATGTTGGGTTCGGCTTCCAGTCTAACCAGATGCAGCTGAATACCAGTATCTTACATGGAGCGATTGCCTATCTGACCTCCACAACCCAGTTACTGGGTAATACGATACCCCTTGGTAAGACTGGTTGTCAGACTTTCGGGCTTCTGACTACCCGTAACGACTGTCAAAGATCCACGAATGACAGCCGGGACCAACGGCTTAACGGGCTTTCCGAGGCACGGAGGGGTCTCGGTATGTAAAGATGGTCACCCATCCACAGACCAACCGCGGCAAGCGTAGCTTAACCTGACCGAACGACCTGTGCGGCTGTTATTATTTAGCCACGGGCCCCTCAGATTCATAGAAACTTATCGTAGGTTATTAAAAAAAACCTGCTGTTTCATACAAAAATGCAATACCTACGCGCTCAAAATGTATGTACATTTTATTTTTTCAGAATCATGTGTTGATTCATGGTAAAAGGTTGCATGTCGATGTCCCTGCCATCCTGTTAGTATTATTCCTAGATTTGCATCTACTTATTTTACACGAGCTGTCAGCTCTTCAAGCAAACTCAAAGTCAACCGTATCGAGCATTTATTTCAATAACTTTTGAATTGTCGAAGAGCCTTGAAAAATATGAAACTAGATAACCATTCCAAAACGTAGTACTTGTGAAAAAGAATGGGCAAGAAACTCCATGGACAATCATTGTTCTTACTCAAGCTGATTGTCTATTAATTTTTCTATCCTTCTAAATATAAATGAGCATTTATCTCATCATTCATAAAGGGCTTTGAAGGCCTGTGGCATACTTACTGTCCGCCATTTTGTTTTTTTTTTTTCAAAATAGGTTTCGTGCTTGGCTGCCATTTTGAAAAAATAAACAAAATGGCGGACCCTGTAGGCTCCATATAAAAATCTTCAATCCTTTATATAAAATATTCGCGAGTATCGGTTATAAAAGCCAACTGGACAAAACCTTTACAGTACCTTCCCGACCTACTACCTGACCTTTTTGAAGGACATTACCAATAAGATCAGGGTACGTTCTTCAAGGGTGACCCATTCCAGCGTTTCCAGTCTTACAAAATATTTTAGTTAATCGCCTTACATACATCCCTTACCATAACGAGACCTGGATTAATTTACTATATAAAAATAAGTCGGGTTTTCCTTCCTGACGCTATAACTCCAGAACGCACGAACCGATTTCCACGGTTTTGCATTCGTTGGAAAGGTCTCGGGCTCCGTGAGGTTTATAGTAAGAAAATTCAGGAAAAATTTCAACAGAAAAGCAGGAAAATCATAGTGTAGGAGTAGGTTAGGATAAAAAAAATTATCCTAAAAACCATAAATAAGATAATTCAATAAGATAAGGCAATTTATATATTTTATTACGCTTTTATAGTTAACTTTTACGTAACCAGGAATAGTTCGTTCTAAGACAGCTGTCAAAAAACGGTTAACCTAATGAATAGGGTATTATATAGGAGGAAAAAGCAACGTAACACTTAACTGTATAGAGTTAATACGAGCGGGCAAACAGACATTTATCAGATAAGTGGACAGTAAGCTTGATATGTCACCAGAACTCACATGAGGAAACAACACTTGAAATGGATGTAGGTCGTAGGATCCGTAAGATGCATAACTTTCCTGTTAAGCTTTATTTTTATTCACATCTAGATAATTTGGTTGACGTACTTACTTTTCGGGTGACCACTGAAAATCAGCGCTGTGCTGTGGGTCCCCCATAGCATAGCATCATGCTGAGTGGCAACCTTCTTGTCACATGACGTGCAGCTGCCGACTATTTCTGTTTTGTGCTCATGATTCTATGTAATCTGAATTCACGATTTATTTGCCAAAAATGTGAACAATAACTTTAATTCCTACACAATAAAGTTCAGTTACGCTACAACCTGCAACATTTTTATAAGTATTCAATAGTGCTAGTCACTTTGAAATCATCTTAATTGCAATTAAAAATAAAGTTGATATTTCTTTAAATTTAAATAACGTCAATTTGAAACATTAGTTTAAATAGACTTTAGATCTATTTTGTTTTGTTTTTCTGTTTACATACTCGAGGCACATCTTTTTGTATGCACGTGTTTCTGTGACAAATTCACCTATTTTTTTTTCTTCTTTACAAGGCGCGATGCATATTAGTATCACCTTCAAGATAGTTTTCGAGAGTCAGAACGAACGTTCGAAAACTTTACAGTGATTTTACCTCTGATTTTGCATCACTGTCATATCACAGTGATATCTATTCTCATGACAATAATGTTGCAGCAAACCCATTGCTGCACTGTCAAATCTGTCAAAATCATAGTGATCTTTATTGTGGCTGTAATAAGGTTGCTGTTGGGTTGCAGCTGTCAGAGGTGAGATAACTCTGAAAGGACTGTTGTTTTAATTTGTGCTGTCAAACATTGACCACAATCGTCCCTAGATGGATCGCACCCATGAGGGTATCCAACGAAAAAATGAAGATCATTAAAAGCTGGTTTTGTAAATAAAAACCTTTATTTACAAAACCAGCTTTTAATGATCTGATGACACAGTACCTAACCAGGTACTGTGTGGAAATATACAGAAAAAGGAAAATTATTATGTGATAAACCACATTAAAAAATATGACACCTGGGGATGGTGTCATTATCCTCCAAGAAACCACTTAAGCTTTCAACGTAGTGACAGCATAAGTATGTCAATATTTATGCCCATTACTTATTGGACTGACAACACCATAGGCTTTTTTAGCAAAAAAATATCAGTGGGGCAAAAAAAATACGCGTAATTTTAAGAAATTGGTTGTCGCTGAGATGAGATTGCGACCAGTATGAAACTTTTTTTCATAACCACACTAGGTAATAAATTAAATGACTAACTAATAAATAGAAAAAAATCTTTTGTTTTTTTTTTTCACTTAAAAATACCCGTCGAAATACCCGTCCGCATCGCTGTCATCCGGAAACGTGCCCAGAAGACAGAACTGATTGCGACTGGAATTTGAACGTTTTTTTTTTGGACGGGAATTGGTCAGGTGTTCACTGACTACACTACTACTACAAAATTACACTAAAATATCAATGTCTATCAAATCCATAAGTTTAAATACCTTTTCAACCGACGAAAAAGACCTCCAGGTACAGATAAATTTTAAACAGTCTTACCAAGAGGTTTTGTATTACCCAGTAACTGGGTTGTGGATGTCAGATAGGCAATCGCTCCATTTAAAATACTGATACTCAGCTACATTCAATTAGACTGGAAGCCGAGCCCAACACAGTTGGGAAATGGCTAGGCAGATGATGATAAAAGCAAATTTTGTAAAAGGTTTGTGTCAGGTTCTTTTGCAAAAAGCTTCAAACACTAATTTTGCTTACATATAAGCGTAAAGTATTTCTGTAAGACCCACGTAAGGCCCTCCAATGAAGTACATAATTGAAAGTAGTGGAGCATGAAAATGAATGAGAAAGCGAATGGTCACCGGCCGGTCATACATTACGTGCCCGATAACGCCTATCATTCGTACCGAAGGCTTACGAGGTAGTACCTATAGAAGTTCACTTTTATTATAAACAAGCAGCGCAACGCGGTTTCACGTGCATACGTTTTGATCCCGTGGGAACATTGGGATAAAAGTATCCTAAGTGTTAATCCTGGTTATAAACTGTGTGCCAAATTTCATTCAAATCCGTTTAGAAGTTTTTGCGTGAAAGAGTAACAAACATCCATCCATTCAACCATCCATACAAACTTTGACGTTTATAATATTAGTAGCATAGTAGGCCTTTTTTTTTTGAGGATGTGAAATCATCAAATGACTCCTCCCGCTCTGGGTGGAGCGGAGGGAGTGTCAGACTCTTACTGACTAAAACCCACCCGTGTTCCTTCCTTAGCCCTTTATGTTCCAGGGCAGCGATAACCCTTTCGGACGATCCCGCTACACGGACGATCCCGCTACACGGACGATCCCGCTACTCGGACGATCCCGCTACTCGGACGATCCCGCTACAGCATAGTAGGCCTTCCAACGTGTTTTCAACATAGCATAGGTATATCAGCCAACAGCACACTCCCTCACTCCCTCTCGAAGGGAGGAGGCCTGTGTCTCATCAGTGGGAACATTAAGGGCTGATGTATAAGCATATCAGCCTATAATGTTTCCACTACTCACAGTATTTTCGACATTGTAAATTAAATAAATAACTAGAAAATTATCTGGACTAGTACTTCGACGTCTAAGGTCCTTTATTTTTGTATTTATTTGTATAGTTACTCATTTAATTTAGTACCTACAGTAAATAGTTAGTTATGTGTTAAACATTGTAGATGTTATATAAAATAAACTACCAAAATACATAAAACAAGATAATTGTATGGACTCATGTACAATGTTCTGGATATAGCTTTTCGAAAGCTATTTCAAGTAATTATTTCCATAAAATTTTCAATAATAATTACTTAGTAGAATCATGCTATAGTGATTACCAACTAAAACATAGATTATTTACAATACACAGGAAACTATGAATTCAAATTGATACTACGTTAAAATCACGCCAAAGCTCATAAACGATAGTGTGCATGACGTCATCAAACGTAGAAACAGCGGAAATCACCGCGACTAATAGGACGGCATCTGCAGTGCGATACTGTAACTAATGTCAATAATGTTAATCCCTAGCATTTAGTTTGGAATGACAGCTCACTCCACGCTCACTTCACC
Organism: Apamea anceps; assembly: GCA_951799955.1. Lineage (NCBI taxonomy): Eukaryota > Metazoa > Arthropoda > Insecta > Lepidoptera > Noctuidae > Apamea > Apamea anceps. The sequence goes on along the minus strand of OX637504.1, from coordinate 5,307,389 downwards.
TAAGTTTTCACGGTGAGATTTTTACAGAATCGATCGGCAGGTGGAATGACAACTCACTTCACCTGAGTTTTCACGGTGAGATTTTAACAGAATAGGAATGCAGATTCTGTAAAAATATCACCGTGAAAACTTAGGTGCAGTGAGCTGTCAATAGTGTTAATCCCTAGCATCAGCCGATCGATTCTGTAAAAATCTCACCGTAAAAAGTTATTTGAAGTGGAATGTTTTTATTAGTTGAATGACAGCTCAATCCATAGACTAAGCTCACTCCACGCTCACTTCACCTAAGTTTTCACGGTGAGATGCTTACAGAATCGCAGTGCAGGTGGTAGCACGACTCACTTCGCCTAAGTTATCACGATGAGATTTTTACAGAATAGACCGCCTGTTGTTACAAATTATCATATTATGTAGAGTTATCTACTTATTGTGTCCCAAAAGGTGAGCCATTCATTGCTGTTAAATGGGTCGAAATTAGGAGCGGAGCATATAGCTAGGTAGGTAGGTAGCTGTAGACACTACATAGGGTTGACAACATATCGTCTAAAGACATTTGCGTTAAATGTATAGGTATCCACTATAGAAAAAACTATCTTAGATTAATATGATGGCTGGATTTCCCAAAGGAATAGACAGAATTTTCTAGTTATGATAGTGTACGTCCCATGTAATAAGGCGCTTCTGGCTAAGTGATAACTGCCTTACGGGTCGATCGATCGATCAGGTTAAGTTACGCTTGCTGCGGTTGGTTCGTGGATGGGAGACCATCTTTACATAGCGACAGCCGTTCGTCTCGGCTGTCATTCGTGGATCTTTGACAGTCGTTACGGGTCGTCAGAAGTCCGAAAGTCTGACAACCAGTCTGACGAAGGGGTGTGGAAGTCAGGTAAAATACTGATACTCAGCTGCATAGTTGGGAACAGGCTAGGCAGATGAGGATTTAATAAGGAGCGAGGGTATTGCCTCTTTTGGGCCTATACCGAATGACGTTTTGTAACCTATGTAAAAAAAAGCCACGTCACAAAAATAGATAAAAATAACCCCATCTACAATATTAAATGTACTACGCTACGGTACAACTATTTTAAGGTACACTTTTACTGTGATAATTCTCAGGTGAGAAATTACTACAATCTTACCTAAACCACTATGGAGAACATTGAGAGAGTCATAAACGGTTTACTACGCGCTAACTACACACTAACTTAACTCAAAGTTATTACCGTCAGGACGTGTCATACGTACCCTCTTATAGCCGGTAAGGAAATACGTACCTACCTATTACTTTTTATTAGTTCATTATTCTGATTCCCTATCTGCGGGGTAATTGCGCAACACACTTAAAGTGGCAATAGATTTCATTTAGACAGTTCAAAAATATTAATTGCGTTGTTGAGCTGACACATTTTTCGAACATATGAAGCAATGGATTAGCAATATGCTTCAAAATGATTCAGATTGTGGTTGATTTGTGTGTTACGCAATTAGCGTGCTGGCGATAGATAATTTCTTGGTTCAAGGACTCGTTCCTCCAAAGTTGGCAAGTAAAAAAAACTGAGCTGAATACGAACGGAAAATGGAGCGAAACAGAACTAAAATAACAAAAGAATTATTGTTTGATTCATTTATGATTTCGGGGCCAAAAAGGAATTAAATGTGCGGCGAACTTTGCGAAGCGAATTCTGAACAAATCAATCCAATACATCTTTTGTGTCAAACTGGTATTAAATCAATAATGCTCGCTAAATAGAGTTTATATCCAGTGTAGGCGTTGACGACGAGTAGATGCTGCGTAAATACATACGCAGCGGTAACGTCACGTTAGAAGTGAATGACACTACCATGAGCTTAAATACTTTCGTTACAATTACGCAAGATTCAAAAGTGATTTTCTCCTAAATTATTGATAGAAATTGTATGGTGTTTCTAAAACAGGGTGGCAAGGACATCGACATGAATTCTGTTACCGTGGATTCAGAACATGAAACCGGTTATAAAAAAAAAAAATGCTGTTTATACGTATTGCACTTTTCTATGAAACAGAAATATATTTTTTTTGATAACCGACCAATAATGTCTATGCCAGGGGCCTAGAAGCATGTGCTGAATTCATGGTTTCAGTTAGCGCGTCTATGTCCCTGCCATCCTGTATAGTATTTTTGAAACCATACTACTGTGAAATAGTGTCTTTTTACCAAAGTAACAACGTTATTTTGTGAGATAATTGTTTTTGAATTTTGTGTGAAAATAGTAGGTATTTATGCTTGTGACATTAGCGAAAATAAGTCGCGTCGGCGTGCCTTTAGAATCGAATTGTAGAAAGACGCTCAAAGAATGTCATAGAAACGAGATGCTTTTTTAACTTTAAGTATAATAAGATTCCATTTTGCATATAGTTAGAATAAAAATAGGAGTCTGCTTTGTAAGCCCATGCAGTTTGTTCACTGAAGTAATGAATGGGAAGTAGGTATGGAATCCAATATCGCGTTCATGCACTTTTTGTTGTGCTAATGAATGTTGGTGCGTTACGTATATCGTATATCAAATATCGCTTTTCATTGGGTTCTCGCTAACGCTATTCGCTAACGTTGTATGTCGGATCAAAAATCGACCAACATCACATTAGCTGTTGGCGTAACTAGTTTATCTACCTATTCATATTCAGTTGATAACGTTTGTTAGAGGGCTGATTTCTCCAAGATAATTTTTTTTTGCCAGATAATTTTATCCGAGATATAATTTTGAATTTTTGACAGTTCTTCGAATAAAAAAATTCTGTCAATGGAAAAATCAGCCCTATCTTAGACAATATAAAATCGACTTTACTTTTTCCACTTGATAACAAAAACCCTCTGTGTTGTCAGAATGTTTTCAGGATTGAATATTATCCGTGAGTAAAGGACTTCTCAGAACAATATCACACATACGCAAAATTAAAGTCGATATCAATCTGCCTAGCCTAGCGGGTTGAGGTCGGCTTCTAGTCTAACCAGATGCAACTACGTAGAATACCAGTTTTTAACATGGAACGACTGCCTATCTGACCTCCACAACCCAGATACTTTTTGGTAAGACTGGTTGTCAGACTTTTGGACTTCTGACTGCCTGTAATGACAGCCGGGACAACGTCTTAACGTGCTTTCTGAGGCACGAAGGAGTCTCGATATGTAATGGATCACGAACCGCGGCATGCGTAGCTCATCTATCGAGCGACCCGTGCGATTGTTATCATTTAGCCATAATCACCAAAGAGCATAAAAAAACGTCGATAAATCATTAAAATTCTACTCAAAAAGTGACATCCCTAAGTGCCTTCCACACTATTGCGTAGAAATTTGGTCCCTTTCCTCACAAATGGTTTTTCAAGTTTATCCAATTTTTTGTGCTTTTAAGTGGGGTCATGCTAGATAATTAGGTACTTATTCCGTTGTCTGGGTCTGGGGGCCTGCGTGTGAGCACAGGGCTGTTGAAGGTCAATGGACTGTGACTTTAAGTTGTTAAGGGCCACGTAAATTGGGCTTAGCTTAATGCGGAAGATAGCCTTTACGGTTTTTATGGGTAAATAAATACAATTGATGAAGATAAAATATATTTTCTTTCTACTGGAGCAGAAAAAGTCGTAGTACACTTTGAGAGAGTCCGATGCCTATTGATTGCCTACTTAAGGCTTCATATGGCTGTATTTTTGTTTAAGTAAATTATAATAAGTTATTCTATCATATTACGTCCTATTTTTTTGGTTCCAATTAACGCGCAAAAAATAGCGTGATATGAAAATAATATGCATGCATTATATTTTTGTTTTCATTTATGGTTGTTTTATTGTGTTATACGAGTATTATAATTCATATTACCTACTAAAACTTAATAAAGGTTAATAAAATATCCACATTATATTGAATAAAAGGAAAAAATAAAAAGCAAAATTATAACTAAGTACATTCCTCCCATGATGTTGTTTACAAACGCAGTCCACTGCTGGACATAGGCCTTGTTGAGTGTGGACTGTATGTTTTTAGAGCTGGCGGGATGTTACTTGAGGAGATGTGTCGCAGGTGCAGAATAAAACCATATTTTTCTTCAGTTTCTTGTTTTATTTTCCTTCTTTGTGTTTCTTCTAATACTGCTGGATTCGGAATGCCTGACCATCTCTTAGGAGATCGCGTCGCCCCCGCAAGGGGGCGAGGCGAGCGGTACCGGGGCGTAGCCCCCCGGCCGCGGATGCGGTACGGTGGCCCGTAACTACGGGCCCCTCATCGTGTCCGCTTTCTATGGCTTTTTAGCCTGTCGGGCGCGCGTGAGTTGCGCACGCCCGTGTGAGTGGTTGCTATGTGTATTTCTGTAGGCGCGCCGCGACGCCGACTCACGGCGCCGCTTTCTTCACGACACCTCGGCGGTCTGTCCCCGCCAGGTGAGACCCCCAGTTACCTGGGGGAGGCCCGGCGGGGGACGACCAGCGACGGAGGTGCCGACTCGACGCTCCTACAGAATATGGGTGTATTGCACCCGCTCGTCCCGTACCCAGAGCCAGCCGGTTACGTTCCGAGCTAAGGTGCAGTCATGTGTGTGTGGGCGGTATTGTGTTGTGTAACACCGCCCAGTGTCTACGCGTATCGCGGCCCGCGCTGCGCCTACGCGTGTGAGTTTAGGCGTCTGTGGAGTTTGTGGTTGTCTGCGTTCGCTACATAACGTGCCTATATTAACTTAGCACACGCTACGTAGCGAGTGTATATTGTGAGTGTAGAGTTCAGTTGGGTCTAGTGAGCCGCGTGTAACCTGGGTGCGGCTCACTAGAGGCGTCAATCCGGTGGTGTGGGGTCGTCGTCCGCTACCAGGTCGCGGGGCAAGGGTTTCGCGTCGGGGGGGCGCGCGTGCCAGGGCGCAATGTCTTGGACATGCGGCCAAGAAGATGCGCCGGCACGCGCGAACATTCCCTTCGCGAGGCGCCGCACAAACTCATCCAGGCTCTCAATCCCGAGGTCGCGCTGGATGACGTCATTCCTCACGTAGCGAGGAGCGTCAACTATAGTCCGCAGCGCAAGATATTGTTGCGCGCGGAGCGTTCTTCGGCTCGACTCGCTCGTGAGGGCGAACCAAGCGGGCGCGGCGTACGTCAAAATTGGGCGAATGTACAGCTTGTACACGCCCAATTTGACGCGCGCCGGGATGCGGGACGAGAGCACTGGTTTGAGTAGGTTGCGGGCGACCCTACCCCGTGCGGCGACCGAGCGGACGTGCGACCCCATTGTGAGCCGACGATCTATGGTTACCCCCAGGTACTTGACCGAGGGCGACCACGAGATGTCGGCTCCTTGGAGTCTCAGGGGTGGTGGGAGGTGCGAGTATCCGGTGATAATCGCCTGCGTCTTACTCACGTTCACCGACAGCCGCCACTTCGACAGCCACTCGGGAAGCAGGTCTAGCGCGCGCTGCATCTTGACCGCCGCGTACTTCGCGTTGAACGACGTAGTAATGTACGCGGCGTCGTCTGCGTACAGCGCGAGCATTGCCTCCGAGGTAGTGGGGATGTCGTCGGTATAGCGTGAGTAACACGCCGGCGACAGACAGCTGCCCTGCGGCACACCCGCGAGCACCGGCCGGGCGCCGGATAGCGCCCCGTCGACCACCACCCTGAAAGTCCTGTTGGAGAGAAAGCTAGAGACCACCTTTACCGCGCGACGGGGCGCGTCGGTGGTGGCCATCTTATAAATAAGGCCGTCGTGCCACACACGGTCGAAGGCCTTCTCCATGTCGAGGAATACTGCCACCCCGTATTCCTTTTTGTTGAGCGCGGCTGTGAGGTGGTGCAGTACCCTCGACAGCTGGAGCGTCGTGCTATGCTCCGCCCGAAACCCGAATTGCTCCGGGCGCGGCGTCAGATGAGACTGGAGATGTCGCAGCAGGAGTGCTTCGAACACCTTGGAGACTGTCGGCAGCAGAGTGATCGGCCGATAGCTCTCCGGCTTCAGGATGTTCTTTCCCGCCTTGGGCAGCATTATGACGCGCCCTTCCTTCCACGAAGCGGGGAAGGCCCCGGTGCGCAGTATCGCCGTAAACAGGCGCGCCAGCACCGCTACCATACGGTACGGCAGGTGGCGCAGCGCTGTATTGGTGACACCGTCAGCACCGGGGGCCTTCCTGGGCTTCGTCCTAAGGATGGCGCGTCTGACTGCGCCAGGCGAGAAGAATATGGGATCTTCATCGGGAGCTATCGGCGTGGCGAAGTAGTCTCCCAGGTGTTTCTCGACTGCTGCGACATGGTCGGTGTCGCTGGTCGGGTTGGGGCGGAACTGACGCTCCAGGTGTTCGGCGAAGACCTCCGCCCGGTCCTCCGCTGCATATCTGAGCGCCCCGTCGCTGTTGAGGAGCGGTCGCACCGGGGCTGGGGTATTCGTGAGCTGGCCGCACAGTCTATGTAGAGACGGCCAGCTGTCCACAGTAGAGTCGATTCTGTCTTCCCAGCCCGCGGCGGTGTGTGCCTTGAGCTCGGCCTTGACCCTCTCCGCGAGACGGTTGAGCTTCGTTTTCAACGTAGGGCATCTGAGTTGTTGCCACTGCTTGCGTAGGCGCCTCTTCTCGGCGATCAATGCCATTAGGCGCGCCGGCAGGGGCGGCAGTAGCCCTCTCCCCTGCGGCTGCGTGCACGTCGCCGTCTTTAGGGCGCTCTGTATGCAAGCAGTGACGTCATCCGCTACTGTATCAACGTCCGCGGAGGTAGTAATGGGCCGAGTCGGCACGGTGGTCTCTACTTCCTCTGCGAACTTTGTCCAGTCCGTGTATCGGCGTGGCGCTACGGGCTTCAGTTGGGTCGGCATCCCCGATAAGACGACGAGTACAGGTTGGTGGTCCGACTGTAACTCGTCGTCTATCACCTGTTGGGTGATCTGGTGGCGTAGCCCTCGGTGGACTACGATGTCCAGCACATCCGGAGTATTCTGGACTACATCCGGATAATGCGTAGGCGTCTCTGGGCCGGACACCGTATAGCCGAAGGCTTCCGCGTCCGCGAAGAGTCGTTTCCCCTCGCTATTGGCCCGCACTGCGTTCCACGCCGGGTGCTTGCAATTTAGGTCGCCGGCGATTATAGTGGCGCGCGGCGTGCCGACAAGAAGGGCCCGCAGCTCCGCTAAGTCTAAGCGAGCCGCGGGCGGCTTGTAGCACGCGTACACGTTTATATCCTCGCCGGCGACATGTAGTTGCACACCCAGCGCGTAAAGGCTGCTGAGCGATGGCAAGGGGAGCTCTTGGTGGACGACCCTTCGCCTCACTAGTACCACCAGACCACGGTACCGCATGTGAGCCGACCTTTCGTCCTTCCTATAAGCGAGATACCCCGGGAATCGGACCCTGTCCTCGGGCCCCAGGTGTGTCTCGCTTATTAGCGCCACGTCGATGTCCTGTTCCCGAAGGAGGTGGCGGAGGGGGGCGACCTTGTCCCTAAGGCCGCGGGCGTTCCAGTGGATCACCCTCAATGGCCTAGCCATGGTAAAGGGTCAGAAGTGTGGCCAGACCATCAAGGATGACCGTTTCTACGTCCTGTCCCTGCCTTATCGCTTTAATTAGGTCCATTAAAAGCTGGATGGCACAGGTCGTAAACTGCTCTTTCTCGGGTTGGCTTCGTTGTTTCTTTGCGCCGGTGGCGCCGCGGCTCGCCTTTTCTGCGAACTGTGTTTGTTCTGCCTGTTGCCGCGGCGCTGCGCCGGCGCTAGCTGTCGGTTGGCTCTTCATTACGACCTGTGCCCTGTCTGAGGCAGGGGCGGCCGTAGGGACCTCTTCCTGGGTCGCTTGGGGGGGGGGATTCTTACCCCGCCCTTTCCCTCTACGTCCCTTCTTCCTCCGCCGAGAGGAGGTTGCTTTGCTCCTATCCGTGGGCTCGTTGGCCGCCGCCATTAACGTTGTGGCCTGTTCGGCCTCTGCTGGCGTCTCTGCGGGCCCCTTCTGGGCCGTTTGTTGTTGGCCACTTGTGGCCGTAATGGCGGCGGTCCCCGCTCGCTTGTTCCGGATCTCTCTCTGGAACACGGGGCACTTTGTGTTGCACGCGGGATGCGGCCCCCCGCAGTTCGCGCAGGTGGCCGGCTCTTCCCGCGGTCGCGGGCAGTCGCGTGCCGCGTGCTCGCCCCCGCATCGCACGCAAGCGAGCGGTCGGTGACACATGTGCGAGCTGTGTCTAAATCGCTGGCACCTGTGGCACTGAGCGGGCCCACGTTTACCGCGCCAGGCCTCAATCTTGACACCACGCATGTACATAAACACGGTGGTGTCGTATATGGCCCGGACGTCCGGCGTCTTCTTGAGGATCGCGTGGAACACGCAACCGGGTCTTCCCGCCGCCCCCTTTATGTGGCGGACGTACTCCGGTTGGTATCCCAGCGTCCGGAGCTCCTCCTCTATCTCCTTCGGGTCCGTGTCCGCCGGTAACCCCCGAATGGCGATCTTTAGATTCTTCTCCGCTGGCAGCGAGTACGCGAACCATGACACGCCGCTGTCCTTCTCCAGGCCTGTCAGGTACCGCTGGACCAGCCTGTACTCCTCCTCTGTGTCGGGAGTGAAGCGTACTCCACTCCCGTAAGGCCGAGCATTAGGAGGCCGGCCCAGCTTGGCGCTGATGGCCCGGAAATGAGCGGCCCAGTTTGGCAGTTTCTCCACTACCAGCGGGGGGTATCTTAGTTTTTTCCCCGGCTTCTTCTTACTTCCGGAGCCGGGGACGGCAGCATGCTGTGCCTCGGGTGCGTCCGATGGCGCATCGGGGGCGGGGGGTAAGGGAAGAGCACTTACCCCCGAGGTCGTCGCGTGCGGTGATGGCGATCGCGGCGGTGTGCGGCGCGCCGGCGGCGTGCGACGCGCCGCGTCAGCAAAGGAGGGCGATGCCGGTGCGTCCCGACCGCGCGGCGCGGCGCGTTCGCGCTGCGGCCGCGGCGGGTCAAGGCAGTACCGCTTCGCCTCCTCCTCCACTGAGTCGTCAGTGCTCCGCCGGCGCCGCTGAGGTCTGACCCCGAGTTGGAACTCGTAATCAAACCCGAGCGGCGGGAATGCCTGACCATGGAAAACCGCCCTTCTTTTATAGTTAAAATTTATAGCGCCTGACCAATCATAGCCCTTCAGTGTTGCGCACGGCACTAATGCCCCGCCCCCTGACCAATCAGGTTGCAGGTGACTTTTTGTATGGGAAACCCAAAACTGCGTGTTTTTCGTGGTAGGACATTCCTTACAATGTTTCCTTATATGTCTAGCCTTAGATATAGGTTATCTCTAACAAATACAAAAATTTCAGTCTCAAAATCCTTAAATAACACCTTAAAATAATTAAAATACTGAAACGGTCCTCATTACGGTAAGGTTTCGCGGTACTTAAGCTTACGTATCAACATGGTACAAGTGGCGCCTCTAGTGGCTGGAATGTTCAACTTATAATCAACAATCTTACGAGAGAAGTATTACGATGAAAGATCACTTAATTAATCTAATTAGAATTTACATACTTAACTAATAGTTAATCATCACTGTTGCCAACAAGGCTACTTAGTCTGATTGGAAATAACACATTCGACCAATGGTTACAAGTCGTCATTATAGAATAATCTAATTTGAAACAACACACTTATCTAATAGTTACATGAATCATAATTGCTTACGTGATCTAATTAGAAATAACGCGCTTAATTAATAGTTACGTGTCATCGTCGCCAACAGTAATACTAATGACAAGATTAAGTATGTGTGTTGCTGTCGTGCACAGGCCTCTCCCAGGCTGCGCCAGCGGAAGGCGGAGGACAGAGTGTTGTGGCACACTCTGTCCTCCGCCTTCCGCATCCAGTCGGTCCCAGCGGTCCCACAATAGTGTGAGACCGCTGGAAAGACGAGTCCTGGAATTGAGACCGCATATCGACAAGCATAGGCTTGTCGATATGCGGTCTCCATTCCAGGACTCGTCTTCTCCACCGGCCATCAGTCCTTCGACAACACGGCCAGCTCACTGCCACTTCAGCTTGCTTTCTCTGCAAGCTATCTCGGTAATTTTAGTACTTTTCCGGTTAATTTAATTTCTGATTTTATCCTTCAAAGAAACTCCGAGCATAGCCCGCTCCATAGCGCGTGTAAAATGAAAATACGAATGATTAAATATTTAGTAATCTCAAAAAGCGCTCCATCATCTGAAGTTAACTATAGCGATCAATCAATGCTTTGAAAGATTTTGGGTGATATTGAAATTTAATCTGTCTCAGATATCTGGATAAATAGGCCGAATCTAGACAAGCAATTCCTTAATTTGGATTAAAATCTAGTAAAGTTGATAGATTCTTAATTACGCAGCAGTTTGACGGATCTAACTTTATTAATAAGCTTTGATCATTATATTTATATACTATATTGATCCAACTATGTACAATTATAACTTTTGACTTTCGTGTTCTGATGATAAAAGTTACTTATATAATAAAAATAAAGTTTGATAAGACTTATTTTTGCGCATATATTAAACAATTAGGCACTATGTACGTTTGACTCTTCTTAACTTTCGTCTCTAAGTCATCGCAGCACTCTCACTTACCAATAATTCGAGAAATATGAGCTCGATAATGCCCGATGCCGCTAGATGTAGGTAATAATAATAATATGCCGTATCTCTACGTTGACGTCGTGGTGGGGCTTGCGCGCTCAAACTCGAGGTCTGTGACGGAAGAGTTTACTTTGCCGGATCAGGTCTAGGGTGAGGAGCCAGACCAAGAGAAATACAGGAACCCGCAGGGCAGCATGTGGCGAGCTGTTGGGCAGTAGCGACCCCACGGACCCTATCTCCCGGGAGAAGTCTTGTTCCTCACCTCTGGCTTGCCTTTATTGGCCGGCTGGAGTTAACACTGACTAGAAACAGAGCTCCCACCTCATTCTTGCCTTTATTAGCTGGCTTGAGTTTCGCAAGAGCAAACGTGCTCGGAGGAAGGAAGTATTTCAGTGGAGGTGGAAGATGCTGGTAGGGATCTTGACCGTACTTCCGGGATTGTCCTGATAGCCGTGGAATACTTCTCTACTCCTCATAAACACCTCACGACATATTGCCCCCTTGTCGCTCCGTCACTATGTGCTAGCGATTGTTTTCGGGGGCCCATTATTGAGTGTGCAAGTCACCCCCTGCCATTTCATCTGTGAATATTATAATTATCATTGGTCAAGCAGGGGACATAGTCCTTCCATAGTTCAAGGTGACCGATCCACTATAGCCACCTAAACCCATACCCCCAGTATATCGTTTCCATGTTCTGCAATAGTCCTGCACCAACATGGGGTTCTCTTTGAGTGTACTTGCATGGTGCATACAGGGATAATCGTCGGTTGGTGCCTCCTCATCATTTAAAATTGTGTAAAGGGCCTCTGCGAGTTGGTCTCGGCTCCTAGTAAGTCTTTCAAAGGTCCAGGACCCCAGAGTCCCGAGATATGTCAAAGACAACTAAAATAATAATAATAAAAGTTTATTGACCATAAGTTTAGGTTACAGTACACCGGTAATACATATTTACATAGTATAGGGCACACTCACTTATGTTCAACTACACTAAGTTAGAACATAGCTATAACAAGTAGCAAGGGGAGTAGAAAAAGGGTAAAATTATAATAATGCTATCACAAGTAAAGCGACTTATAATTATTGAAATGGTGTTACTTTATTACCCTTTTGACGTGAGAATGACTGGGGCAGATAGCAATTATAAAGCGCTTATAAATAAAGGGGAATAATGTTCATTTCAAGTACATTTTTCTAACGTAAGTACTGTGAAGGGCTACACGAGCCCTTCGGTACCGGGAGGAATCACACAACGATACTATTCCTTTAAGTTTATATTGACAGAACGTCTTTACATATTTCCGACTAAACTAACATTGACTTTTCCTAAAGAAAAATCCTAATAAAATATTTGACAACTTATTCTAAACTCGCTTGAATGTTTGAATGGAGCCCGTGCTAGATTATAGCCAGCCTGCACTACATAAGGTTGCCTTCAGCGTACAACCTCTACAGTACCTACCCTGTTAACTATTTCAACATTTTTATATTTTTCTTCGTAATGTACAAATTGTTAGTTGGAAAGTGGTTAGGATAGTTGTATATTATGTAGCTTCTATTTTCATGGTTTATTTATTTATTTTATTTCGAGATAAGAAACAGGAGTACAATTAAATGTTATTTATACTTGGTACTTATATCATAATTATTATAATTAGAATGACAATTAGGAAAATGTCAAAGTGAATCTCTAGACAATTTGTCTTTTTGTCATTTAAATAAAGCGGTTTTCTAACGAATACCTAACTAGTTCTAGTAGTTCTTACAACCGGTTTTACCAAGGGGTTTCGTATTACCCAGTAACCGGGTTGTGGAGGTCAGATAGGCAGTCGCTCCATGTAAAATACTGGTATTCTGCTACATCTGGTTAGACTGGAAGCCGATCCCAACATAGTTGGGAAAAGGCTGGGCAGATGATGATGTCATGGGCACGTTCTGTGACTACGTCGACGTAGTGTCTTTGTGACTCCTTAATTTTTAGAGTTTCGTACCCAAAAGGTGCCAACGGGACCCTATATTTATGCCTCTGTTGTCCGTCCGTCCAGCCGTCCGTCTGTCTGTCAACTGTATCTCATGAACTGTAAAAGGAAGACAGTTGAAATTTTCACCGTGTGTATTTTTATTGCTGCTATAACAACAAGTAATACAAATAAAATAAAGTTAAAAATAAAGGAGCTTTTAATTTTAACTTTATTTTATTTTTATACCATTCAAGAAACGTGTCTTTTCGGCGTTTGTTGCCTTGTAGTACGGAACCCTTCATGTGCGAATCCAATCCTTCATCTTAATAATGTACTTGGCCACTTCTTGAATCTTTTAGCCGTAAGAATAACAGTTTTATTCAGTGAACAGATCACACTTGTGTCTAGAAGATGTGTCGTAGACTTTTCCTTAGGTTGGGTTGCAACCTATTCAACCAACCTATATATGAGTTAAACAAATATCATCTTTATTTAAATGGAAATTAAGTTGATTTCAGAGTGACTTGCACTATTGAAAAAGTTATAAAAATGTTTGAAGTTGTAGCGTAAACTGAACTTTATTGTAGGAATTAAAGTTATTTTTCCATAAACTCACATTTGTTTACATATTTGGCAAATAAATCACGATTAGACCTCAGATACCTACATGAGGTAAAGACTAAGTCTAAAAGTCTACCCTAGCTAGATGGGTATCCTAGACGGGATTAACTTCTGTAAATAATCTTGTTAACGTAGAATTTGTGAACCAAGAACGTTAGCGCAGAATACACTCATTAAAACTCACTCTTCTTAATATACTCTTAAGTTTATATGAGCAAATGTAGGAAAGTTGGTTGTTTTTATTGAAGAACTAAAACAATCGTTTGTTGTTTACCTACTTCACTAAGTAACTACCAAAAATAGGGCCAATTTTTGTTCATATTCAAAGAAAAAACGGTAACTTCATAGGATCACTTCGTTGTCCATCTGCCTGTCTGTCAAGACCCTTTTTCCCAGGAACGCCTAGAGGTAACTATCAAGTTGAAATTGATATCAAAGACGTATGACCCCTTGAGGCTCTCACAAAACCCAACCTTCTTAGTCAACACAATAGAAAAATACGGCCATTTATGCGACATATTTTGATACTCGCAAATAAATCAAAACCTACATCTACTTACTTTCTTAGTTAGGTAATTCTCGTTGACTTAGAAGTATGAAAGGCAAGAAGCAAGGTCTCACAGCACAAGTAAAGGGAAAAAGTCCGAAAATCGTTCATTTGTAGTGTTATCACATATTTTTTGTGATTTATATAAACTTACATATTTTACAGTTGGAGATGTGACCGTGACGTATATTGATGTACAGGAAAACATGTTTTTCAACTACAATATTAAGTTTGTTTTTGGGATAAATTCATCCCGACTCCCACTCAATCTGTGTGGTTTTTTCCTCAAAAAACCATTTCAGACACCAATCTATATGGTCTTCACATGATCTCACAAAGATTATCTCTGGACTTTAAAAGAGACTGTGACCTCTGAGTTTGTTTCGGCGTTTCTTCTCAGAGTAATCAGATAGGAAACGCCGACCTCATCTAGTTTTTATATGATTGACGTGTAAAAGCGTTTGTGCAAATCGACTTACAGAAATAAAATAATTTATCATTTAACTTCGGTACCCTTCATTGAGGGTGGATACTTGGTCGGTTTTTTAGGTTATACGTAAAATAGCGGTATTTACCGTTTTACGCAGAAGACGTACAGTCACGAGCTAAAGTATGTATACACTCGGCTTTATTGAAAAGCCTTTATTTTTTAATGAAAATGTATGTTGTTACGAACATAGCATTTTCGAACCCATAGGTTTATTTAATGTGTCGTATTTCAACGTTGAATTCGTTATTTCACGAAAAAATTTTAATTGAAAGTTGCCAGGTGTTGACATATTGGTGCTCGTGACTGTACAGCGATCTGCGTGTCCAATATAATAACGCGTTTAGGATACTGTTGGGGCTGTCGTGGCGTTGTAGTGCGTCCACCATGTTTGCGGAGGCGCGCACAGACGATTTTTACGCCATAATAAAAAAAAGGACCGCCTCCATAGCCGGCCGGCTACGCGCCACCACCAACGGTCTCCTGAGCGTGTTCTCAGATCGGTGGGATTCCCGTCTGCTGCGTCACTGGGTAAGAATCCATACCAGCCGATATTTGTATTTGTGTGTCTCTTATTACTAACACTAGTTATTAAGTTATTTTGTTGATACGAACACTCTGGCCTCAGGTCTAAATTAAAGAATTTGAATTTAAATAACCTAAAAAATGAGCAAGAAATACAAAAATGGAGACACATTTTTCACGAATACATATAACGATATTTTGCGCGTCACATGAGTACATTATTTTTCCCTTATGATGTGAGGTGCTAATGGGCATAATAAATAAAAAGTTTACAAGACTCGTAAAGAATAAGGTCTGCCTCACATTCACAGCTTTAGGTACGCTTCGACGCGAACTCGTAAATTTGTGAAACGACCCTTAATTCTTACAGGTAGTTTGGTGAAATAATTTATATTAGAGGGTCGTTAGCAAGGATATTGCTATGTATTATTGAGAATGTATCTTAGGTTTTATTAGTATGCTAGCTGCACTGGCTAACTGGGTTGTGGAGGTCAGATCGGCAGTTGCTCCATGTAAAATACTGGCATTCAGCTGCATCCGGTTAGACTGGAAGCCAACCTCAATATAGTTGGGAAAAGGTTAGGCAGATGATGATAATAATAACAGCGAAATAAGCAAAAAGTAGTTTTCATTTTCAAAACTCCATAGTCGCTTTTGATAAAATTATGGATAGGAGTCCTATCTAACGAAATAAAGTGCGTGCTATTGAGTAGCTTTTGATGAAGATAAGGGTGCCATGTAACGTAATTATTTTGAGGTAGTATCTGTTTATAATATCATTTTAGCTAAGATATTCTAATGGTCTTGTTCCGTAGTGGAACTTCATAAGGTGGTAATAATAAACGAACACCTAGAGCTGGTGCCGTAAATCTTAAACAACCACGTTGCAAATAATTTTCGTTCTGTAAGACTTAAGTACTGACAGAGAAAACACCAAATAGATCCATATGGATTCAGTTAGTTGGGTATCATCAGCCTATTTCGCCCCGAAGGGTTATGCGGAGTTGTAGGTACACACCGCTTCATCTTCTAGGTACCCCAGCAAAAGATACGCAAGTTCGAATCCGACATACCTATACTCCATTTATAATAGCATTAGAAAAAAGAGGCTCGTAGAAGCAGGAATGCAAAACATTTTATTTCAAAGTTATGATAAAACAATTTTAATGGAGATGCTTAAATTCTAATTTTCTTGCGTTTTTTGCAATTTGCAGGTCAGTGTAAGGTTGTATCTTAATAAAAATAATATGATGCGCAACAATAAGAAATATGTAGGCAATAATACAATTTTAACCTTAAAAATCATCAATACATCCCTTTAAATTAGAACTGCTCCGAATTCGTCTGATTTCGCGGGCTACTGCAGCGCATCCACCTTAATTAAAATAAAATTCGGTAGAATTATAGTGAAACAAATAACGTTCCAAGTATTGTTCATCCCTGCTTCTTTTAGGTTTTTAGCATTGACACTGTAATTTTAAATTGGAGTTATATAATATAAATAAATGAAAGCCACATAATTTCATAAGATAAATAGTTAAAATGGTTACAATTAAGTGTGTCAGCTGCTGTAAAAATAGATCATAATAAATTCGGCGTCTATCATAATGTAACAATGTTTATTGTATTTTTGTTACAAAGTGTGCATTAAAAATAACCTTTTTTAACTTCTTTCTAATGCTATTGTAAATGGACTATAGTTGCATTACGGTTTTTTTCTAGAATAGAATAATCTTTTTTCCCATCTATGTTGGTCTTCCAGTCTAACCGGATGCAGCTGAATACCAGTATTTAATTATTTTTTATTTTGTAATCTTTATATGTACACCATATAGATTATAGATATAAACAAGCCTTCGCCCGCGGCTTCGCTCGCGTGGTATGTCGATAATAAGTAGCCTGTTTTTCCCTAGGGTTCAAAGTACAGACAGACTAAAAAATTTGTCTGTCTGTCTGTCAGTCGGTTTATTCTGGGTAATCTCAGAAACGGCTGGACCGATTTTGATGAAATTTGGTATGAGGATACTTTGAACCCTGAAGGACAAAGGCTTTTTATCGAAATACCACGTGGGTGGAGCCGCGGGCTGAAGCTAGTTAATAATATGTACGACGACAAACAATTATACCGAGGAACATTTAAAGTAACGTTACTATTTGTCTAGGTAGATCGGAGATTTTAAGATCGCTTGAAGCGGATGTGGATTGGTGGTTCAATTCCCTGAAACCTTATATTATTTTAATAAAAATAACCTGATGAGAAAATAGTAGTCGTTAATTTCACTAATGTTTACTTTATACTTCTATCAGATTTATCAAACGAGCGATATCAATGTATTATTAAATCACTAGTATTTAAGTATTGTTGAATCGCTAGGACACTTCTTAACATTAAGAAGTGATAGAATACGGATGAGCAGATGAGGGTTGTAGGAACGAATTGAATGTGTGAAGTGAACGAGACGGGATTCAGAGAGGTCAAGTTGAAAGAATTTAAATGGCGCATTTATAGATGCAGGAGGCATCCATTCGTACAGTCGACATAAATAGTATTAGATGATAAGGATTTTTATATTACCTGTTAAATTGCATACCAAAAAACAAACATTTGATGCTAAGCAACAACACACCTAGGAAATAGTATGTTTTTGTTCTACAATATTTTACCTAACAAAAACAAATAAATGCTGTGACGAATGTACAAGTATCACCCGGGTCCCCGACTCATGTTACTAGAAGGAACAGTGGGGTTTTAGTCGGTAGAAGTCCGACATAACCCTCCGTTGTTCCCAGAAGGAGGGTATGAGGATTTCCCCACGGAGCACAAAAAAAAAGGTATTTCTTGATCCTAAAAAACGCTATCTAACGTAAATACGCAACAAGAAAATGACACCTGAATGAGAAAAAGAAACTCATCGCGATAGTCTTAATAATAACTGGTTAAAAAGCTGTAATTTTAATCAGGTCAATAATATAATTATTAACATTTATATAAATGAGCAGTGGTGGCCCAGTGGTAACGGCAGCGACTTACGAGTTGTAGGTCGTAGGTTCGAACCCAGACAGGTGCTTTACTTTGCATAAATTATTTCATCATCACTGCTCTCTAAACGACGAAGGAAAACATCGTGAGGAAACCGGTATTTTATTTTATTAACCTAAAACCAAAAGTTCCAAGACATGTGACATCTACCAACCCGCATTGGGCCCGCGTGGTGAAGTGTGGCCTACTCCCTCTCACCGAGAGGAGGCCTGTGTCCCAGCAGTGGGAACATTATAGACTGATTATGCAATAATATAATTAATCTCAAAAACGCAATACGGCAATACGGGGAGTATCATTGGATTCGTGCCCAGTTGATGGCAATCACAGACTTATATTGGCTAGACGACGCAAGTGTATGTACTTCGCGTGTAAAAAGGGAGTAAAATTTACTTCCTTTATGGCCATATCCATTCAGTCCGCGCTCGAACGTTCTTGATACCAGACGTCAAACAAAAACTAAAAAATGCCAAATTGTGCGGTATTGAGCTGTAAAAACTACACAAAAAAAGTGGGACGAGACAGTGGAAACGTTTCCTTTCAGCGGTAAGTCATTTTGTTATTAAATTATGTGTTTTTTATTGCAAATTCAATTATTTTGTGTTCATCGTGGTCGTACAATGAACATTATGCAACTGAGTGTGTATCGAATAATTCATGATACATTGCCGTTTTTAGTTACAAGGTAGTATATAGGACTTGTCTGTTAAAACACGCAATGAAAATCAAAATGATCGATATTTTCACTTATCGCTCAGCTTCGTGGTACAGTAGCTATTCTCATTTTTCTGTCAAATAAAGCAAATAGTGTTGTACACACAGTTTGTTCTCGATTCTAATCGATTTTGGAAACAGAGGAATGATAATGTTTGCGTTGGGTATTTTGTGACATGTAATTTTTTTTTACTGCAATGTTTCAATTTAGTGATTTTGTTTAGAATATTATTAATTATATTTACAGATTTCCAAGTGATCCCAAAGTTAAATTATCACTGTTATCTTGCAAAAATCGATTAGTAGGTACTCGTTTCATTCTAAATGTAACGGGTCGGAAAATGTGGACGACTTGACGCTGATATTAGGATTATTTAATAGTTAATTTCGTGTTACAGGACATTCACCAGCCATCTACGTCAAATGAGGATACATCGTGTAACTTGAAGAGCGGCGAACTTAAACAATAACATGCAAGCGGAGGGGTGCGCGCACGCGACCTCTCGATCCAAAGAGTACTGGCGGACGAGCGAGGCGAAAAGCGGATCGTTTTGAATCGTTTACTCGCGGACAGGGAGTTCCCATCACTAAATCGCTCATGTGACGTCACAGTAGGTAGAAAAATAATGGCACGCTTGGTTTCTATACAGACGATGAGACTTGCGTTATCTAGTCAATATAAGTCTGTGATGGCAATTATGATGATTATTATGGCTGATGTATGTATCTGGTATATTGTGTGTCTTTTGGTCTGTGCTAAATAAATGTTATTTCTTTCTTTCTTTCTTTCTTTCAATTGCACGCCCCCTATTACATTGGACTTAAACATAACTGGTAAAATATACCTATCCGTTTGGGGATTACAGGCGTGTGGTTTGTGTAAAACATGTACAGTCAACAGCAAAAGTAGATGATCAAAATCAGAAATTCAATACTAATGAACGGAGTTCGCAGCTATATGGTAGCTGTACCAGTAGTAAATGTTTGGTATAATTTACAATCACATACTTTTGAATCACTTCGACGCCACACAGTTCTGACGCGAACTCCGTTCATTAACATTGAATTTCTGATTTTGATCATCTACTTTTGCTGTTGACTGTACCATCAAAACACGCTCTATAGGCCGACTAGCAAGCGACGTAAACACTGTTGTGTTAGCATAACAACAAAGCAAGGCCGGTATTATTCCGTGCTAGCAGCGGAGCACGCGTTTAGCTCGCATTGTAAGCTGTAAGTACGAGTATAGCTAGTGACCTCAATTTCTATTTTGCTGGCTACGACAAATATATATTTCTGGTAACACAAATATTGTGTGACTGTCTGTGACCGACTCTTATTTAATAAAAAAATTTCTTATTCTAAATTCTTATTTTAACACTGTCCCACGATATCGGCCCTCTTAGAAACGAATTAAATCTTAATATTATGGTCTGACAGCTCGACACTCTTAGAAACCCATTCCATTTATATTTTATGGGAAACAGACCGGCACTTATGGCCAGTCATCAGTAGAAAGCGATATTTTACGTCACTTAAGATACAATATTTTGTACGAATTCTAAGAACGCTGAGACCCTTACATGCAACGCACAATACTAGCCACACATCTGGTGACCATGAGATGGGTCCGTAGGCCGTGGGACCAATACCTGAACAAACCCTCAATACAATTGAGAAATCGTACAAAAAAGGGATAGACGGGGGCTGAGTGAGCTTGGTGATTTTAGGGTGTGGGAATGAGAACAAAAAGGCAAGGCAGTGAATTTTGGACCACCAGAGGGTGCAGACGTTATAGTGTAGGCTAGTTATATTAAGAGATTTGGTAAACGCCAAGCCAAGAGGCCATGTCCGAGTGTGTTGGCTGTCGTAAGAAAGCGATTAGTATTGACAGACTTATGTAATGTTTAGCGTAGTATGTGGGTGTGTGTTTTGACCGGGTGAGTCCTTAATTATGTATAATAATTAGCCTAGGCTGATAATGGTATTAAAGTTCCTCTAACTAAACAGACAGATACGTGTTGCTGGAGACTTTATTGCGCCTATTCTTCTCCCCAGCTAAACACTAGGAAGTAGTGAAGGAAGATATAGCTGAGAAGCTATTGATGATGATTTATTTAGGAAATAAATCATCTAAATAATCGTTATTAATCATTCATGCTATTTTCTCTTATATTATGTATCCATCTCCTAATCCTTACCTTGACAGATATTTGACAATTCCGGTTGGTTTTAAGGAATACGGAGAAGGCCTTCTGCTATACCTGACACTGATGCTCCTGACTTTTGACGACTGCTAACAACCACATATGGAAGGCAGGATCGTAAAACTCACAGTTCTTTTAAATCAGACTAGGGTATAAAGCCAATCTATAATTAAATGATTAACCAAACGTTATTGATGATTTCTGCTTCCAAAAAGGTCTCACCACAGAACAATTGCGTGAGGCTTGATGTGTGCACATTTCCGGGAGACGGGGTAGGCTTCACCAAGTATCCCAAACTGGTTTGGTAGTTATTTTAAGAACGCTAGGAACCGTGTCTCGATAAAACCCACACCCGGCTATTTGTAGGCCAATTACTGAATCGACAATATTTATCGAAACACTTTATTAGGATGCAATGCGTCGTTCTAGATGGGGAAGAGTAGGGAAATGTGAAGTGACGAAATTCCACTTGGTGTGCACCAAGTACGATCGCAATGAGTTTTACTAGAGGCTGAGTCTACGGTGTGCAAGTGCTAGTTTGTGTACCTTAGAAAAGGGATAGGTTGCCGTAAGGGTGTCTTTCATATTAATACGCGTTAAGAACTACTCAAAACTTCTCTTCCTCAATAACAGTTGGACTTCGCAGTACTCTGTCCTAGGGTTGGGTAAGACATTTATTTAGTAATTAGGGAGCGTGTTTCGTTAGAATCATATTAGTGTCCTCAGAGGTTCTATGCGTTAGGTCTCACTGTAGTGGGTACATTGTAAAGAAATAAATGAACATAGTTAAAAATGATCTATTAAAGCACAAGTCTAATGATCCCTTTATTTACCCCGTCTCATCATCAAGACTATTGCAGATATCAGTACAATCTGCGAGCAACATTTATAAAACTAAACCCTAATATATTATATAATATACTTTTGCATACCCTCTTGTCTTCTGAGCTTCATATAATATTGAAAATTGTAATACTTATGTTTCCTAACTGTGAATTCCTATTATTAACATCACTTTGTATCCCATCCTTGTCCTCAAGCTTTCTAAGTCGGGACAAGGCACATTAGTTCATGGGAATTCGTTTCGTATAACGGCGGGAAGGTGCCGAAGTCTGGTGGCGGGCCCTTCAAGAGCACGCGGTGGATTGGGGCGTGCTCCCTTTCCCATAGGGAGAGCCGATCTTAACTGTGATATTTCACATAATTAGGAAAAACCAAAATTTTATCAGCCTAGGGCAATTTAGGAACATCACAGTTGGTAAAAGCTATAAACAACCATTTACTCAGCCAACCCAGGTATTCCACTTAGAGGATTGATTTCAACGGCACTTGACCGAACTGCACCTGAGCGCTTCTGCTAACCGCACTGCAACAAAATTTTGATAAGAACGGTTCGGTGGAACAGTATGTCATCAATTTTATTTTCAGTCCTTGAACGGCACCTACGAAAAATGTTTTTTTTTTTGTGATGGGATGTATTTTTATTTTCAAGCTATGCTGCCTTATGTGAGAAGAGACCTGTGGCCAAAACAGCACCCCCCACCAACCGTCTTCGTTCAGCCCCAGGATCGTCTACCGCCCGGACGTGATCAGCAGTGGCCTATATGGAAAGCAATCAATTGACTATGGACCAGCCACCTTGCAAAGATCTTCGCTACACAAGAACACGTCTACCCCAACGGTCATTGGTTGTACGGCTAACATGGCCGGGCCATTGCCATTAGAGCTTGCTTGTTCTGTGAGCTATTTCGACAACTTTGGTTCTCTGGCGGATCACCTCGTTCGTTATCAGAACATTGTTAATTTCATCCTAGGAACGTATTATTATTATAATATAACTTATCATCTGTCCTAGCCTTTTCCCAACTATGTTGTGAGCGGGTTTCAGTCTAACTGAACACAGCTTTTTCACACAGAGTGACTGCCCATCTGACCTCCAAAATCCACCCTCCAAAACCCAAAGGAAAACCCCTTGGAAGGATCAACTGAGTAAGTAAGACAAAACACTATCTTTAGGATCAAGTATTTTTCTTACCAATTATCTTCGAACACTTCCTAGTTAAAGTGTTTTCCAATAATAGCACAGTACGGTTTTTCTTTGTCTTACTAACGAGACTGAATCTGTAAACAAGTGCAGTAAAGTAGGTAGTAACGGACTTTGTAAAGTTGTTTCCGATAACTCAAGGTGATCTACTCATTTAACGGAAGTATAGTTTATGTTTGAAAATATTTTGCTGCCAAAGTTAACTTATCAGAACCTAGTCTGTCCATGGTGTTAAGCAAAAACTGACAGCTACATGCTAAGATGCTCCTACTATCGGATTAAGGTCATAACTCATGATAACCGCACAATTCCAGCGTAATAACGGCCCCCGTGAAAAAATTCACCCGCTTGTCGCCAATGCGTTTAATGCGCCAATTTACGTCAGCAAGATGAACGCCCGCTGCTGGCACGCCACCGGTGAGGTGACAGCTTATTATTCACGCGCCGCGTGTGGCGTGGCTAGTTTTCAGCCTACAGATTGATTTCGTACAGACGCCAGCAGGTCAAGCTACCCGGAACTGTCAAATTTTCCCAATCAACTTTGAACATAATGCTTTTGCGATAAAGTTGAAAATTTATTAAATAATCTAATAAAATTTGACAGATTGTAGTAGCTTGATGTGCTGGCGTCTGTACATCAGTGAGTGAACTAGTTTGAGAAGCACACGTTTCTACGTTATCTCTCAGTTTGCTTTACGCGAACTGCCGGTCGATTCTGTAAAAATCTCACCGTGAAAACTCAAGTGAAGTGAGCTTGATGTGAGTTGTCAGTAGTGTCAATCCCTAGCATTGAGTATTTGGAATGACAGCTCACTCCACGCTCACTTCACCTAAGTTTTCACGGTGTAATGGTTACAGAATCGCACTGCTGGCAATGACTATATGAGCTATTGCACTAGACGAAGAAGAGAATAATTTCCAAAAGGAAAAGGGGATCTCGGGTGCATTACATGTTAAAAATGGGTCCCTGTGCGGATGGCGAGGCGCTGGCTGCATATCGCAGGCGTTTCATCGCCGGGCAGCGCGCTTGAAGCGCGCGGTCAACGTGACGTGTGACGGCTCTCCGCTATTCTGTATTGTCATCGTAAAATTTACTTTAATGTATTTGATTTAAAATCCTATCTTGAATGACAAATTATTTACTGTGTCGGAGTGGTGCTGTTATAATGAGTGATGACCTTCAGGGTTATTTGTAGAATTAAATGAAACACACAGGCAGATTACAGATAGAAAGGGGGTGATTACCTACTGAGATGACGACTAATCGTCTAAGTTTGAAAGAAAAAGACATGTTGCGACGACCCCAAATAAATTGGGATACGGATAGGAGAGCAGTGGTTCCCCAATGGTAACAGCCGCGACTTACGAGTTGTCGGGACCCGGGTCGTAGGTTCGAATCCCTTATGTATGTAATTGCATGTTGTTAATAAAAATAACGAAACAAAATAATATGGTGCTCATTATGGAAATAAAAATAATATGCAAATATAACAGTTCCTTGCAATAATAAATAAGGCACAATAATTAATTAGTGGCAGTACTTTATTAGAGCCGTAGAAATATGTACGGAGGTTTACGAGCTCAATATAAATGGCGGATCAAATCGCGTTTATTTTCTTTTACCTGTATATACAAATTAAATAGGTACAGCGGATTCTTTTGTTTTGAATAGGGAGCATCATAGGGAGCTGTGGCAACGATGGCGACTTACGATTCATAATAAACCCAGATCGGCACTTTACTTTGTGTACGAGTAAATAATTTCATCACCACTGGTCTCAAAACGGTGAAGGAAAACATCGTGAGGAAACCGGCATGTCGTAGAATCATACAATTGGAAGGCATGTGACAGCTACTAACCCGCTCCGTGAATTACGGCCTATTCCCTATAATTGAGAGGAGGCCTTTGTTCAAAATGATGATGACTCAGAGATAGATTAATAAATACCATTTTACTTTAGTTGAAATGTGCTTAAATAAGCTGGTCAATTAAATTAATGATTGAATGATACTCTCAGAGACTCTCTCGACAGTAAAACTTCTTTTACTCACATTACATAACATAACATCACGGCTGTAATCCCCGAAGGGTTTGGCAGAGGTGTACCTACAGTATACCTACACCCACATTTCGTCAGTTATGTTTAAGTCTCATGTAATATTGGAAAGCCTATTGCCACCAATGGGGCACGAATCCAGACTTCAGGCTGCTTATGAGAAATTTCTCTGTTGTAAAAACTCAATAACACTTTGCCTGACCTGGGAATCCAACTCTCAGCACTAGAACAAGGAAATTTTATACTTATATTATTATTTTAAATTCTTTATATTAATTCTGCCTTTTCACTTAAGTTCGCGACAGTAACTCTTATGTACTTTCAATTCCAAGCTGGACACAAGTACAGGCGCCAGCAGGTCAAGCTGCCCGACACTGTAATTTTTTCCCAATCAACCTTGAACCTTAATGCTTCAGCGATAAAGTTCAAAAACTATTAAAGAAATTTGACAGATTATAGTAGCTTGATGTGCTGGCGTCTGTACTAACCCTTACAATTTCTATTCATTGGAGACTTGAGAAAGGAATTTAACGCGTTACTTCGCTGGTAGGAGGCTATTTGGACAGCCATTTTAAGTTTACTCAGATATATTGCTTATTTACTTTTTAAGTTAGAGTAAATTGGAGTTAACTGTATTTTACGAGGTAGGGTAGTTTGTAAATGTTGGATTCTGGCAAACGGCGTTGGTAACGAGTACCAAGTAATACCGCTATAATGGTATCACATTTTTTTCGACTGCATCGTTGATCCAGTGGTTGCGAGTACTACTGCTAAGCATGAGGTCTTGGGATCGGTTTCCAGGTCGGGCTACGTGTTAATTGGTTTTTTATCAGAGATTTTTCAGTGGCAACGCGGAGTCTGGTTTTGTGTCCGATTGATGGCAAAAGGCTTGTTGTAATTCATGGGACTTAACTGGCGAAAAGGATCAAAGAACTATTTGCAGGGGGGTCATTTGCCCCCTGCAAATGACCCCTGCGCTATATTTATTTTAGTACAGGTTGCTCCGAGATGCTGTTTTAGATAATCCTATCCTACTAATATTATAAATATGAAAGTTTGTATGGATGGATGGATGTTTGTTACTCTTTCACACAAAAACTGCTGAACGTTTTAGGATGAAATTTGGCACACAGATAGTTTATAACCAGGATTAACACGTAGGATACTTTATATGCCCATATTCCCACGGGATCGAAACTTATGCGGGTGAAACCGCGGAGCGCAGCTAGTATTGTAATAAATTCCATGCTGAAAAAAGAGCGTCCCGATCTCCATTGAAGCTAAACTATGAATAGTTTTAGAGTCACCTTACTTTGATCACCCACAAAAATATTTCTCATCTATTGACAACCTGCTTATAAAGGCCCTTGTCAGCTACCTTTGATCTATTAGAAATAGTCGAACTTCGGGCAGTGCGATTCTGTAACCATATCACCGTGAAATCTCAAGTGAAGTGAGCGTGGAGTGAAGTGTCAGTGTCATTCCATCTGATACTAGGGATTGACCAAGCATACATTTACAATCATAATCGAGATTTTTATAATATTTTTATGCTAATTCTATTGCTCATTTTATATAATTTCAAAACTAGTATTTTAGTAGTCAAAACGTTCCTATTTTGTGGGGTTATAAAATAAAATAGAAAAACAGAAACTCAGTCAAGATCTCAATGTTGTATTTTTCTCTTTTTTTTCTAGACTAGTCCTTATATAGCTTGAAGTGCGACCGTGCACAGCTACTAGACTGATGTAAATACGCATCGACATTGTTTGTTATTATGAGCGATTGTAGATGGAGTCTAGTAAAGACTGCAACGATGTTCAGCGCTGATAATAACCCAAATCTATTCAATTAGAAGAGATAACCGAGTGTGTCAAGTCATCGAGTGCTAACGGTGTGCCTGGCTGACGGACCAGACTGAATTCAACCCGACGACGTAGTAAGAGTGGCGTGATCACTTCACGCGATTCATGACATTTCGCTCGTGAATCGGGTGAAGTGATAAGATCACGCCGCGCTTGCGCGTTAGGCACTGCCATTTCCAAGAAGTGAACTTGTTTTTTTTTTTGCTGTCATTGATGACCATGTACATATTATTATTATGTCTGTTCGTATTCGAGTTCAGTGACATAAATTAGTTCATAATTATTTTAATGCTTTTAGACATTTTATTGTTTAAATCCACTGTCTTTTATCTGCCTAGCCTTTTCCCAACTATGTTGAGGTCGGCTTCCAGTCTAACCGGATGCAGATGAATACCAGTATTTTACATGGAGCGACTGCCTATCTGACCTCCAGAACCCAGTTACTGGGTAAGTAATACGATACCCCTTGGTAAGACTGGTTGTCAGACTTTCGGGCTTCTGACTACCCGTAACGACTGTCAAAGATCCACGAATAACAGCCGGGACCAACGGCTTAACGTGCTTTCCGAGGCACGGAGGGGTCTCGGTATGTAAAGATGGTCACCCATCCACAGACCAACCGCGGCAAGAGTAGCTTAACCTGACCGATCGACCTATGCGGCTGTTATTATTTAGCCACGGGCCCCTCCTCTAAATCCACTGTCTTTGTACATCTAAAAAGTTAATTTGATCAGCCTACAATGCCTACATTTGGTTTTCAACAAACTGATATTACTTACTTATGTAACCGTGTAGTTCGGAAGCGCCTCAGATTGGTCCCTAACACACGAACCTCCGTCGGCATGTGCGTTAGTTAAGACAATTGATAAAAGGCTCCTTTCATAATTAGGCGCACAAGTTTAATTTACTTACAATATTCAACTCTGTAAATGCGTTAATCGCCATTTTCATGATAGTGGTGGTTGAGGCTAAAAACATCAAAATTGGGGATTTCGAACATCCACACCCCACTACAGGGGCAGTGAATAATACATCACTTAATTATTTGACGAATTCATCCATTGTTCAAATTAAATAAGTAGTGGTAATGAAGTGTTTTGCAGTTTTGTTATTCAAAGTCGAAGTTTCGCGCCAATCTTGCGTGTTTACATTTTTACTTTTCACAAATATCACACACACTCATATAGATACGATTTGAAATGTGTCAAATGTAATTTAAAATGTTTTAAACAACAAGAAAGTGCCCATCTCGTAACGTCTTAAACAAACACAAGTTCAATAATACAATTTTCATTACCACTAGGTACTCAACTCAATTCGTGTTCAAAATCGCAGAGTTCGCCGACCATTATTGTTTTTTTTTTTATTGTGTTGATGTGCGAAAGCGAAACGATTATTATGCCAAACGATTTTTTTTGTTTCAATCTATTCGAGGAATTAATATGACGAATTTCAGAAATCGATTCTTACAAATTGAAATAAACTTATTTTAAGCATTATATACTAATCTAATAAAAGCATTACACATAGATTGTATCCCGTAAACATAATAAAACCCGTATTTTTGATGCTAGTAACCCTTATATGAACAAGTAGTTCGTGGCACTGGCAACCCTACGTCGAAGTGATGTTGCCATGGGTTACGAGCATCGCGTGAAGGGAGATTTTGTACATTCCGAACTACGCTGTAATCAATTTGTGCGTGCTCACACCTCTTCCGAATTAGCGTGTCATGTAGCGTGTGATAAGGATGTCCCGTGAATCGAAAAAGATGAAGTCTTATGAGTGAGCGCTGTCAACGGTTGTGATCTAATCGGATCTAAATCGGAAGGGAAATTATATATTGTTGAAGTGAGCGCTGTGGGCGATGATGGCCTAATTCGGAATAACCTAAATCTCCCGCCGCGCAAGCGCGTTAGGCACTGCCATTTCCAAGAAGTGAACTTGTTTTTTTTTTTTTTGCTGTCAATTGATGACCATGTACATATTATTATTATGTCTGTTCGTATTCGAGTTCAGTGACAATAATTAGTTCCTAATTATTGTAATGCTTTTAGACATTTTATTGTCTAAATTCTCCTATGTCTGTAATTTAAATGTAATTTAAAATATTATAAACAACAAGAAAGTGCCTATCTCTTAGCGTCATAAACAAACACAAGTCCAATAACACGTAATATTCATTACCACTAGGTACTCAATTTACGTTCAAAATCGCAGAGTTCGCCGACTATTATTGTTTTTTATTTTTATTTTTATGTGTGATGCGCGAAAGCGAAACGATTATTATGCCAAACGATTTTTTTTATTTCAATCGATTCGAGTAATTAATATGATGAATTTTAGAAATCGATTCTTACAAATTGAAATAAATACCAATGTAATCTAATAAAAGCATTGTTTATAATGGTGATTTAAGGCGGAAACACATTGTTAAAACCCCCCGACAGGACAATATTTAATCAAAAAATTTCATACGTACTTACGTAGGGTCATAATTTCAAGGTTATTTTTTTCTTTATATAGGGTTTCACGCAGTCGGAGGTTTTTAAATTTTTTATTTAATTTTTTATTTCATGCTTTTTGTAGGGACTCGTTATTATTTCTTTTCTTTTATTTTCTTGCGTTTTAAGATTCTGGTAATTTTGTATTTAATCAGGTTTTTTTAATTCGCCATTTTGTTGTGGCGGCCATCTTGGATTTGAAATTTATCATAGTGTATAGTATTCTACTAATCAAGCCCTTTCATTTGGTACCCATATTGAGGGAGTTGTAAAACAATATGTAATCCGCCATTTTGTGGCGGCGGCCATCTTGAACCGATTTTCATCAAACATAGCTGACACTCCAACACAACTGAACTGAACACTCCTGACAAATTCTCCTTTCAAACAAAAAAAAAAACAAAATCAAAATCGGTTCATCCGTTCGGGAGCCACGATGCCACAGACAGACATACACACACACACACACACACACACACAGAGAGAGAGACACGTCAAAATTATAACACGCCGTCATTTTTGCGTCGGGGGTTAAAAACGCGACGCGACGCAACGTGTCGACACCCGATATGCACCGTGCACATTACCAACACGCGACGTCACGACATACTAGCAAATTCTGAATCCAGTTAGCTAACAAGCTAACAGCAGTGGAATCGTATGGACTTATGTACTATTAATGAATTGTTCGTCGGTCATTTCGCTAAATAAATACAAAAAATAATATTAAATTAGCATCCGCATCATTAACTCCGTTTGACAGTTTGAAGAATAGGGAACGCATATAATTGCTCTGTGACAGTTCTCGAACGGCTTACGCGTGGCGTTGGGTGTTGTCTAGAAACATACCGCGCGCGCCGCGTCGGATGGCGTGTTTACCCCCACCATGGGCAACACACCGACCTGGCACGTCTGGATCGAGTGGCGTGTGCGCGCATGGCGTCGCGTCGGATGTTCATAGAGTGACTCTGGTCTATAGAAAACAATACATTTGATTCGACTCAACACGCATCGCGTTTCATCGGGTCGCGTCACGTTTTAATAATGTGTTTCCGCCTTAAATCACCATTATAAACAATGCTTTTATTAGATTAGATTGGTATTTATTTCAATTTGTAAGAATCGATTTCTAGAATTCATCATATTAATTACTCGAATCGCTTGAAATAAAAAAAATCGTTTGGCATAATAATCGTTTCGTTTTCGCACATCATAGCAATAAAAAAAAAAAAACAATAATGGCCGATTGGCCGGCGAACTCTGCGATTTTGGACACAAATTGAGTAGTGGTAATGAATATTACGTGTTATTGGACTTGTGTTTTTTTATGACGCTAAGAGATAGGCACTTTCTTGTTGTTTATAATATTTTAAATTACATTTGACACATGTTAAATCGTATCTATATGAGTGTGTGTGATATTTGTGAAAAGTAAAAAATGTAAACACGCACGATTGGCGCGAAACTTCGACTTTGAATATCAAAACACTTCATTACCACTACTTATTTAATTTGAACAATGGATGAATTCGTCAAATAATTATATGATGTATTATTCACTGCCCCTGTAGTGGGGTGTGGATGTTCGAAATCCCCAATTTTGATGTTTTTTAGCCTCAACCACCACTGTCATCAAAATGGCGATTATCGCATTTACAGAGTTGAATATTGTCTATGTAAATTAAGAAACTTGTGCACTTAGTTATGAAAGATTTATAATGGCGTTAACATATGAGCTTTTTATCAACTGTCTTAACTAACGCACATGCCCGCGGAGGTTCGTGTGTTAGGGTCCAATCGGAGGCGCTTCCGAATCCGAACTATACGGATAAGTAATATCCGTTTGTTGAAAACCAAATGTAGGTTGATAAATTAACTTTTTAAATGTACAAAGACAGTTTATTTAGACAGTAAAATGTCTAAAAGCATTAAAATAATTAGGAACTAATTATTGTCACTGAACTCGAATACGAACAGACATAATAATAATATGTACATGGTCATCAACTGACAGCAAAAAAAAAAAAACAAGTTCACTTCTTGGAAATGGCAGTGCCTAACGCGCTTGCGCGGCGGGAGATTTAGGTTATTCCGAATTAGGCCATCATCGCCCACAGCGCTCACTTCAACAATATATAATTTCCCTTCCAATTTAGATCCGATTAGATCACAACCGTTGACAGCGCTCACTCATAAGACTTCATCTTTTTCGATTCACGGGAAATCCTTATCACACGCTACATGACACGCTAATTCGGAAGAGGTGTGAGCACGCACAAATCGATTACAGCGTAGTTCGGAATGTACAAAATCTCCCTTCACGCGATGCTCGTAACCCATGGCAACATCACTTCGGCGTAGGGTTGCCAGTGCCACGAACTACTTGTTCATATAAGGGTTACTAGCATCAAAAATACGGGTTTTATTATGTTTACGGGATACAATCTATGTGTAATGCTTTTATAAGATTAGTATATAATGCTTAAAATAAGTTTATTTCAATTTGTAAGAATCGATTTCTGAAATTCGTCATATTAATTTCTCGAATCGATTGAAATAAAAAAAATCGTTTGGCATAATAATCGTTTCGCTTTCGCACATCAACACAATAAAAAAAAAAACAATAATGGTCGGCGACTCGGCGTCCGGCGAACTCTGCGATTTTGAACACGAATTGAGTACCTAGTGGTAATGAATATTGCGTATTATTGAACTTGTGTTTGTTTAAGACGTTACGAGATGGGCACTTTCTTGTTGTTTAAAACATTTTAAATTACATTTGACACATTTTAAATCGTATCTATATGAGTGTGTGTGATATTTGTGAAAAGTTAAAATGTAAACACGCAAGATTGGCGCGAAACTTCGACTTTGAATATCAAAACTGCAAAACACTTCATTACCACTACTTATTTAATTTGAACAATGGATGAATTCGTCAAATAATTAAGTGATGTATTATTCACTGCCCCTGTAGTGGGGTGTGGATGTTCGAAATCCCCAATTTTGATGTTTTTTAGCCTCAACCACCACTCATGAAAATGGCGATTATCGCATTTACAGAGTTGAATATTGTAAGTAAATTAAACTTGTGCGCCTTATTATGAAAGGAGCCTTTTATCAATTGTCTTAACTAACGCACATGCCGACGGAGGTTCGTGTGTTAGGGACCAATCGGAGGCGCTTCCGAACTATACGGTTATGTAAGTAATATCAGTTTGTTGAAAACCAAATGTAGGCATTGTAGGCTGATAAAATTAACTTTTTAGATGTACAAAGACAGTGGATTTAGAGGAGGGGCCCGTGGCTAAATAATAACAGCCGCATAGGTCGATCGGTCAGGTTAAGCTACGCTTGCCGCGGTTGGTCTGTGGATGGGTGACCATCTTTACATACCGAGACCCCTCCGTGCCTCGGAAAGCACGTTAAGCCGTTGGTCCCGGCTGTTATTCGTGGATCTTTGACAGTCGTTACGGGTAGTCAGAAGCCCGAAAGTCTGACACTGGTTGTCAGACTATCGGGCTCTTCTTACCAAGGGGTATCGTATTACCCAGTAACTGGGTTCTGGAGGTCAAATAGGCAGTCGCTCCATGTAAAATACTGGTATTCAGCTGCATCCGGTTAGACTGGAAGCCGACCCCAACATATAGTTGGGAAAAGGCTAGGCAGATAAAAGACAGTGGATTTAGACAATAAAATGTCTAAAAGCATTAAAATAATTAGGAACTAATTATTGTCACTGAACTCGAATACGAACAGACATAATAATAATATGTACATGGTCATCAATGACAGCAAAAAAAAAACAAGTTCACTTCTTGGAAATGGCAGTGCCTAACGCGCAAGCGCGGCGTGATCTTATCACTTCACCCGATTCACGAGCGAAATGTAATGAATCGCGTGAAGTGATCACGCCACTCTTACTACGTCGTCGGGTTGAATTCAGTCTATGGTCCGTCAGCCAGGCACACCGTTAGCACTCGATGACTTGACACACTCGGTTATCTCTTCTAATTGAATAGATTTGGGTTATTATCAGCGCTGAACATCGTTGCAGTCTTTACTAGACTCCATCTACAATCGCTCATAATAACAAACAATGTCGATGCGTATTTACATCAGTCTAGTAGCTGTGCACGGTCGCACCTCAAGCTATATAAGGACTAGTCTAGAAAAAAGAGAAAAATACAACTTTGAGATCTTGACTGAGTTTCTGTTTTTCTATTTTATTTTATAACCCCACAAAATAGGAATGTTTTGACAACTAAAATACTAGCTTTGAAATTATATAAAATGAGCAATAGAATTACTTAGCATAAAAATATTATTAAAATCTCGATTATGATCACAGAACAGATAAAACCTCTTTTATCTGTTCTGTGATTATGATTGTAAATGTTTGCTTGGTCAATCCCTAGCGTCAGTGGGAAGACACTGACAGCTCACTCCACGCAAGATTTCACGGTGAGATTTACACAGAATCGACCGGCTGGTTAAAACGATGACAGAAGTGTCTTTTGTTCCAATGAAATATCAGAAAATAAATAAACGAATGACAGTTGGTTTGAACGGGAACAACGGGCGCAGCAAGCTGTAAATAAATAATAACGTTTAATGATATTAAATAACTTTCATGAAACGAAACCGCCCACCCGTATACGTGGTTTAAATTAAAGCGGCACGCTGTATACGAAGTGAGGTATTCACGAGGCTAGGCGAGGCTTAGTTCGAGTTCCGGCACGTGTGACAAAGTTAAAGCAAGTTCTTCATCATTGCTTTGAAATTACAGTACCATAGCCGACACTGTAAGTGGTATCAGTACGTGCCATTCGGCACGAAAGGTGTAATCGAATTGGAAAGAAGACATTTCTTATTAAAAACCCGTATTACGGCTTACATTTTCACATGTAGCAACAATGTAGGTCAAATGAAGATCTGCAGGAAAAACAAAGATTGTAATGCAGGTGTTCACGATATCCAACTTTTAAATTGAATCATACCAGTCACAAGTGCAGTGTATGGTGTGATCTAAGGCTAAGCTACTATTGTCGACGATCCATTACATATCGAGCCCCTCCGTGCCTCAGAAAGCACGTTAATCTCTGACAGTCGTTACAGGTAGTCAGAAGCCCAAAAATCTGACAAGCAGCCTTACCAAGTGGTATCGTATTAACCAGAGCGGAAAAGCAGTATTTTACCACACTGGAAGCCGAGCGCAACATAGTTAATAATAATAATAATTTATAATAATATTTTTTTTTGGCAAAATGAAGAAATATAATGCATTTTACATTATCATGTTTTTACAGTTGTGCTCAATTTTTGTGAATAACGACCCCGATGCTAGGAAAATCCTGTGTTATAGGGGTCATCCATTCGTCCGTAAGATTATTTTACAAAATTCGGGAAGCTAAAATGTGTAACAGCAGCAATAGTGTGTGAGTAAGTGCGCGTGATGTGGTGTAATGGGGGACGTGTAAGAGTGTGTGATGTGTGTATGAGTGTACGTGTGATGTGTGTATTATGTGCGTGATGCGTGCGTTGAGAAAAGACTAGGCCGATAGATTGAATTTTGTTCCTGAAAAATAAAGATATTTTGCTTGATAATGGAGTAGTTTTCAGAATTCTGACTTTTGCTTACCCGTTACGACGATCATAAGAGATCAAAAGATTTTCCAGCCTTTCGAAGTTTTGTAGTGTAAACATTGAACCTCTATCCCCGAACTGACCTCCCGAAACAAACCAAACCGGAGCTTAACTCACAAGACAGATCAATTCATCCTCTGTTATCCCCAAGTCCTACTCATTTTCCTGACGGCTTGGTACTTCTTTTGTCATATACGATAAAATATATGAGCGTAAGCTGCTACACTATGTGACGTAAAGACTAGAGAGATTTTCTTGTCAGTTCACCCAAAGACACTAAACCGCTGATTGAACCTTTATCCTGTATTACGTTGAGAGTGTTTTTCAGGCTTTAACTGACAACTAAAGCTATATGATAAGTAGTTATCGAAAGATACAAGAGATTCTTCGTCAGTTTTTAAAATAGATTAAAGTTGTATTTGTCAAACCAACAACAATAAATCATTACTTACTGTCTAGGTAGGCGCTTTACTTTGTGTAAATTATTTCATCACCACTGCTCTCAAAACGGTGAAGGAAAACATCGTGAGGAAACCGGCATGTCCTAGGACCAAAAATTCGAAGACATGTGACATCTACCAACTCGCACAGGGCCCGCTTGCTGAATTACCGCGATGTTTTATTTTTATTTATAACCGTGCTTAGTTTAGTTTATGATCCTATACGAGTTTCAATAAATAATTTTCTTTCTTTTCTTTATTACGGCCCACTCCCTCTCACAAAGAGGAGGCCTGTGTACCAGCGGTGGGAACATTATAGGCTGATTATACTCACAATGATTAACATTACGGTACACGCGCCCCTTTTTTTTACTTGAATAAACGCATGGCCTACTATAGTAGGCCATTTTAACACGTCCATAAATTGTTAATTTTATAATTATTACTTGATGAAAATAATAAATCGAATGGAAAAATTATTTATTTTAGTTAGTATTACAACATTAAAACTTAGCTACATTAAAATAGTGCTTAGCTATAATAAAAACAATCAGCAATTTAGTAAATATCTAAGAAAAAATAACAAAAATGGCACTTCTGAGATCAGCGTGTTTTTTTTTAGTTAACACTAAACTTAATTACTATTTTATTTGTTTTCGTAGTATTCAGGACATACTACTGCTTGGTGATCGGGACAAATCCATTTGTGGCAAGTCTTGCACCACTTTTTTGTCGACCGATTCCGGGCTCTCGTGCAGAGTGCACTTCGACCAACTCGCCCAGTCTTTGGTGTCAAATCGTGTTGAGGTTCTTGGAATTCTGGAGCTGTGCTGCCCAAAAGTGCTTCAATTCTAAATTTATGTTGTCGGGGAAGTGTTTCATTGGATGCCCGACGGATCAAAAGTGGTTTTATCAAATTGAAGGACAACTCGTGCAAAAATTTACGCCTGGTAATTTTCTCGGGTAGGGCATTCACTTGGTTGATTACCAGAGCGTTAACTCCAACAATGTTCATCAAATCAAAGAATATTGTTAGTGGCCATCGACGGCTATTACGCAGAACACTATACTGCTTGCACATTTTATCTAGGATGTCTACACCACATTTAGTACGATTATAAAAAGTAATAATCTCAGGTTTGCGTTCTTCGTTTGTATTAGGATCGATAGCTGCATCATAATGCATTGTAGACAGTAAGTTGACTGCCTTGTTTATCTTAGGAACGTAGGACACGAGAGTAACGTCTTTTTGAAACCCAAAAAGAGAACTTTTGCTAGTCCTAGACTTCGAAGCTTTGAACTCCTTAGGAATTTCGGGTCTATTTGCTTTCATAGTACCAACAATCGTTATTTTCTTCTGCAATAATTCTTTAGCCAGAGGCAGGTTCGTAAAATAATTGTCCATTGATACATTACAGCCCAAATCATAAAGTGGATCCAGTACTCTATGAACAACGTCATTTACCTTGTTGGACTTCTGAAACGGACCTTCCGGTTGTGCTCCAACATATATCTCAAAATTGTAGACATACGGAAATTTTGTATCGACAACCATGAAAATCTTTATTCCGAATTTGTCTGGTTTATTTGGTATGTACATTATGAAGCTACAACGTCCTCGAAAACCGACAAGTTGTTCGTCTAGCGTCAAATAATCGCTAGGAACATAGTTGTTACGACAATTTTTTGTGACCAGCTCTACGACTTCTCGGATCGGTGCCATTTTATCAAGTTCTCGGCGTGTTTCTCTGTCAGTAGTGTCGTCAAATCTTAGGGCACGTATCAAAATACGGAATCTATTAATTGACCTTGTGGCATATACAATTTCTAAACCAGTACCCTGAGAGTTATCCCAAAAGTCTTTTATGTTACGCCGCCCACTTCGCGACACTCCCATGATGTACAATAAGCCCAGAAATGCTCTCATTTCTACTATATCAGTGGGTTTAGCATCCCTGTTTCTTTGAAAGTTTTCTTTTATTTTATCTAAATAAATATTAGTGCATCTTACCAAAATTTCCAAGATATCTTGCGTAAAAAATAGCTCGAAACAGGATAATGGATCTTTAGCACTCCTAGCTGCATTTCCTTTTGGGCCTGGTGGTCTAAGCCTAATGTTTTGGGTTCGAGTTCGCGTTACCGGTGGTATATCTTTATGCCAAATAGTTCCGTTCGTCGATTTGTAGACTGAACCGCGCCTTCCGGATGCTAGTTGCGAGAGTGGAATGTTATCTGAATCTGATAATTCATCAGATTCACTCGACCTTTCTTCTTCATTTTCCTGGAGTTCTGACTCACGAACTAGGGCCTGTAAGTTTGGTTCTGGCTCAACTTCATCATCTTCACTCTCAATCACTTCTTCATCTTCAGTATCTAGCTCATGTAGCCACCTTTCCACTTGTGAATCATCCATGACGTAATTGGTTATAAATCTAGAAAAAAATACAAAAATAATATTCATTTTATAAATTTAAAATAACAGTTATTTTATAAACATACAAATCAACATACATATTAGAACTGGAGAACATTATTTTAGCGTTATAAATCGATAATACACG
Source organism: Apamea anceps (assembly GCA_951799955.1). Classification (NCBI taxonomy): domain Eukaryota; kingdom Metazoa; phylum Arthropoda; class Insecta; order Lepidoptera; family Noctuidae; genus Apamea; species Apamea anceps. The sequence continues at coordinate 5,269,612 of OX637504.1, read as the reverse complement.
AAAAACTACTTACCGATTTTGATGCACCAATACACGCGCGGACTACTTTAGTAGGCCAGCGCTTTTGGCGCCAAATATCTCGCACGTGCGTTCGCGCAGGGATCGCGCGGGGAACTGAGGTTGCGACGAATAAACTAGGCGAGGCTTACCTGGAATCGCTAGCTTCTACCTCGCAAAACTTAAAAGTTACCACAAAAAAAGTAACCCTGGTCTACTATAGTAGGCCGCGCGTGTACCCTAGTGTTAACGTACATCGAGCTGATGTGCTGTCGCACCACTGATGGTCGACATATTGTACTGTCGCCCTAACATTTGTCGCGATTTGTTTGTCGCAACTTTGATGCGGAGTCATGTACTGGATAGATCGAACGACTATGTTTATATTTTATTAAGTTTCTCATATTTAAGTGAACTATGTAAGTTCTTTTTGAGAAATAATTTCTCAGCTGCCCAGAAAACGTTATGAATGAAAACAGACAATCCAAAAACTAATTTAGCTTTGTTATCCAGAGAACGTTGCTCCTAAAGAAAACAATTACTATCACTACATAGTAAATAAAAAACAAAGTCCCCCCGCCGCGTCTGTCTGCCTGTCTGAACGCCATAATTTCTGGAACTGCCTATAGGATTTTGAAAAAAATATTTTTGCATTTGATAGCCCAATATCTTAAAGAAGGTTATATGCTTTTGAACTTCACGTTACGACCCTAAGAACCCGAGAAAAAGAAAAAACGCTATACGAAAACGATATTTGTAGTAGGTTTTTCCTTTTATTCAGAACTAACAACCCCAAGCCTGACAGCTCCTGCTTCATCCGGTTTTTACTACTTAACAAAATATCGAGATTTATTTATTATAAATATATGTAAGTAGTAATATTTGTGTATTCACAAGTATAAACCTTCCAGAATAAACTATCTAAATTATGATGAATACCGCATCAAAATCGGTTGTGTGTTTTAAAAGAATAACGCGGTCACACCGACGGACATGTAAAGCTACCTTTATTTTATAATACGTTATAGCGACCTTCCGGGAAAAAGTTTCTAAACAATGGTAGAAACCACGTCAAAATCGGCGTAACTTAGAAGAACAAATTGTGGTCGACTTTAATTTATAATTTATGTAGAAATTGTGAATACAGATTAGTTACCAATCTACGCAAGTAGAAATAACTTGGGTTGGAACAATATGACAAGAATTAAATAGGAATATTGAAAGACTTTTCTTCCACGAATCTTGAAGTTCAATTATCAAACAAAAGCATGAAGCAATTACTGTAAAACATTCTTACTACAATTCAAATTTCCAGTTTCCGGAGATGGAAAGCACTCACAAATGAACAAGAGATACTTATACCTAAGTGTGTAAATACGTATATAAATAATTTGAATATAAAACATTTCGTCTCTCCGAAAGCGCTTCGCAAAGCCTAGTTTAAAATTCTCTCAGTCAACACTGTGAGTGTTTGTTTGACATCCCGCCATTTTGTGCTAAAACTTTTTGGTTTCAAAGCGCTTAAAATACATTTTTGGACAGCAACACGCTAATATTTTATTCGAATCCAATAAAGTTTTGTGTAGGATTAAACATTTCAGCATTTTTGGTGTGGAAACGGCAATTTGGGCCGTGTGCATAGTAAACAATGAATTTAACAAATTAATTTCTAACATATAAATATGAAAACTCTAATAAAACAAAATAAAATACTCCGTCATAAATATGATAGTTGTATGCTCAGCGCACATTGGTCGCAGAATAGATGGTCGATAGGGCCGAAAGGCTCAGGAGTCCACGTACCGGAAGACGTGGCGTTGGAAGGCCTTCTACAAGGAGGACTGATGTCCTTGTGAAGGCTGCAGGAATCCGATGGATGCGAAAAACACAGAACCGGTCGAAGTGGCGGTGGTTGGGGGAGGCCTATGTCCAGCAGTGGTCATCTTTCGGCTGATTATGATGGTGATATACTCTCGATTATGATGGTCATAAGAATTCTTAACCCAATGACGAACACTGCTAAACCGTAAACTTCCTAAACCATTTTTATACTAATATTATATTATGTTTGAATGTAGTGGGTAATCTTAGGTTACTACTGATTCGATTCCGAAAATTCATTCACTAATGGGAGGCTACAGTATTGCTAATTGTCGTATGATATACATTATTCTATCCATAATCTTTTGTTTTTATTATTTTGTCCAGGCAATTTATTGATTAAGGGCTGATTTTTCCAACGCCAGCACTGCGATTCTGTAACCATCTCACCGTGAAAACTTAGGTAAAGTGAGCGTGGAGTGAGCTGTTATTCCAACTAATGCTAGGGATTGACAATATTCACCTAACTTTTTTCACGGTGAGATTTTTACACAATCGATCGGCAGATAACTTTTATTCGAGGAATAAAATTGACGTTTGACAGTTTTTATATTGAAGAACTGTCAAAATTATTCGCCGAATAAAGTTAACAGATGATTGAAAAAATAGCCCTTAGTATTCTGTAATATTAGTAAGTAACCTGGAATATTGACGAGACGTGTCGATTGTACGAGTATTTTTAATGTAACATTGCATTGGCGTTGTAGCTGTTAACGTGTTATTTACGAAATTTTGAATAAATAAATTACAAACTGACAAACAGCAATGTCACCTAACTCCGCAAAGCTGTAGTGTAAGCTAGAACCTCATTCTTCCAGCGTAAATAATTCAGTTTGCTTCCACGGTTGCCGAATGGACTGTGTAACGAGCTGTTTATGATAATCTTAGAACCATGACGCAGTTGCTAACCTTCACAAATGTAGGATGTCTTCTACTTTACACTGAAAAGAATTATAAATAACAACTTGGTACTATAAGAACATAATATAGCGTCTGTACCCGTTACCTCTTTCATCATTCTCCTGCCCCTATTCTAATTTATTTGGGGTCGACGCGACATGTCATACATATGACATAATATTTGCACCAACGGCAGCCCTATTTTATCACTAACCATTTCAAGGTTGCCTGGAACATCACCTTTTTCGACTTGAACCCTTTGACAAAAGCCGTATGCCATGTGAATATATAAGTATCAAATTATTATAGAATTCCGATTCAAAACATATCGATGGTCAATAAATAATTTGATTACCTACCAACTACTTTTTTTTTTTAATTTATTTTCGAAATTATACAGTTTTTTCCCTCTTCTGTAAAATTTGATACATTGCAGTTACATGTTGTCAACCTTTGACCATGCAGGATTAAAATTCAGAACATTTTCTATACATCAATTTTTCGACTCGAACCCTTTGACAAAAGATGTATCTCATGTAAATAGACTTGTATTTTTATAGTCCAGATTTCGGAGACCTATGTAAATAAAGCAATTTGGTCATTAGAATTATTATATACTCATTAGTGGTTTGCATGAAGATCCTTATACAAATAAGGGTATCTGTGTAAAAGACGACACTAAAGCAACACGCACTTCTTTCTTATAGTCCCACACCTATGCTCGGTAAAAGACGCTATGACCTCGTCGACCGGTCTGTTAATAGACTAACATCTTGTTTCTCTGAACGATTCTTCTGTTTTCTTGGAGGCTATCTCTATAACAAAGTAAACAAAGTTCACAACATCTTCCCACTCACAAAACACCTGCTTTTTTTTTTTTTTTCTGAGGATGGAAAATCATCAAATGACTCCTCCCGCTCTGGGTGGAGCAGGAGGGAGTGTCAGACTCTTACTGACTAAAACCCACCCGTGTTCCTTCCTTAGCCCTTTATGTTCCAGGGCAGCGGTAACCCTTTCGGACAATCCCGCTACCCTGGCAACGATTTTTAGACTTAGGTATTCATTTGCGAGATAAAATAGGGCGTCCCCCCTCTAAAAGCTAAAAGGTTGGCTCGAAAAACCTCGAAAACACCTGCTTAAGAAAAAACTTAATGGATGGCTTATGTATGACTCTTGACTATGACACAACCGAAAATCTTCTATCTATCCCAAAATAGTCACAGCATTCTGTTTATGTTTATCTACCACAAACACATACTCGTCCTACTACGGCATTCATTAAACAGTTTAACACGCACCAACTTTTTCATCACTCACACTCACAATCACAAACCCACACACTCACTCACCCACCCCCTCACACACCCACACACTCCTCACGAACTCCCTCCTATAAATAAAATTGAAATTATTGTCTAGCTTTAGTATACGGGAAACCATAATAAAATTGTATATACGTATTTGGGGCGGAGACCTGGTGGCCTGAAATACAGGCTTCGGCTTAGCTTAGGCACCAGTCTCCCACAATATTTTTCTTTAAGCCCATGACTGGACAATATTGTTTTTTTTTTGTTATTATTTTATAAGGATATTGTGGTGAGAAAATAAATTATTATTATTATATATACAACGTCCTGATATCAATCGTCGGGTAGTTGCCCACCAGACACGACACCCTCTCTGGTCGGAGGATCTTCCCTTTTCTATAGAGGATGAGTGAACTTTACACCCTGTTCCTCATACCCCTATACCATAAATAAGTATAGGTACAGACGCCAGCACATCAAGCTACTACAATCTGTCAAACTTTGATACATTTTCAACTTTATCACTAAAGTATTAAGGTTCAAAGTTGATTGGGAAAATTTGACAGTTACGGGTAGCTTGACCTGCTGACGTCTGTACATATGAAATTTACAATAGATATAACGATCACGTAGCTCAATCATATCTCTTCACATATTTTTCGCATTCGGACCGTAGTTTTCCCAGATCATCAATCTTGCCAAATTGCGATAATCCCCTGCTTTTGCCCAGTATTTACCGTGTGTAACGGCATTACTTATGGTTGTAGATTATAATTAGACGGTATTCAGCTTTTCTATGTAATCCCTGATTTTATTGCCTTTTAGTAGATGTGTAAGTGTTCCGTTTGGCCGTATCCTTTTGATAGGTTTTCAGCTTCGGTCATTTCTTATAATAGAGGATTTATATTTGACGTGGGTTTGTTTACTTTGTAGACACATAGTAATGTTCATGTTCTTCCCATATTTGGCTTATCTGTGATATCTAGTCACAGGGAGATATCAATTCAAATAAATTGAAAAAGTGAATACAATACAATTGGAGATTGTAGCATGGACAGATTCCAGCTACCGACTAATACTAGCGACTAAGAGAAGACTGTACAAAATGTTATTTTAGAGAAGAAAAAAAAAATTATTATTTTTATTATCGTTATTATTTAAAAAATAATAACTTTTTAACTAACGCCAGAAGCGCGTGGATAGTGGCGGGAGCGGTTACAGAGAGGTTCGCGTTATAAGTCTGTTTTGTCAAATCACCATGGACGGATATAGCGTTCAACAACACATGCAAACGATAAAATTGTTTTTTATTAAAATGGGTGCTGTTCGGGCAACGTTCCGCGCGCTTCGCCCATTTTACGGTCGCCATATTCGTCCTACCGAGAGGACTATTCGCAGTGTGGTGGGAAAATTTGAGTCCACTGGTGACGATACGATGAGATCCAAGAACGTTCAATGCATCCCGAAAAAGTCACTGTATCGTGTGGATTTTGAGCTGGCGGCTTCATCGGTCCTTATTTCTTTAAGAACGACGTTGGCCAGGCTATCATCGGCAACGGCGAAATACAGGTCGATGATTACCAACTTTTTTTGCCCTGAATTGGATGATATGGACACCAACGCCATGTGGTTTCAACAGGACGGTGCTACGTGCCACACAGCTCATTCCACATTGGACATTCTGCATGAGCGATTTAAGAGCATGGTCATCTCACGTGGAGGTGATGTGAACTGGCCATCGAGATCGTGCGATTTGACCCCGTTAGACTTTTTCTTGTGGGGTTTTATTAAGTCGCAGGTCTATGCGAATAAACCACAAACCACAGCGACCCCCAAAGCCAACATAACCCATGCCATCGATCAAATTCAGCCTGATTTATGCGTCATGAAAATATAGACATTTCGGATGTGCGCCACCCAGCGAAGCCGCGGCGGACATTTGAACGATGTCATATTCCATACATGGCATCGATAGGCCTTTCAAACGAATTAAAAATTTCGATGATATCTCACACACACTTTGTTTTATTTAAATTTAAAGGTAGGAAGCGCTTACTGAAGGATCCTTTATTTTCGCTATCCCTAAACCTTCGAATTTATGTAACTTTACGTCGCGCGTTCGTTCTAGGAACTGGCGAATACCTAACTTTAAAACCTCTAACATTCACGTAATATTCCACTATAGCGAAGTTTATTGTAATTTTGGCAGTTTTGACATACTTCACTTTGGGCAAAACCACAGCCTCTACATCAAATACTTGGGATCGAAGTTTTACATGATTGGCAGTTCACAAGCTTTTCTATTGTTTTGATCCTTAAGGAACACCCTTCATAGTTGATTTTGACGTGACCTTTTAAGTTGAAAAGCTTTCGATTTCTCGAAAGAATTTTGGGATTTTTTAGCAATTATTATTTACTAGCTTACGCTAGGCGCCGCCCGCGTGGATGTCGGAAAATATCCCGCGGAAATGTACTACTGGGGTTAAAAGTACCTTGTGTTAATCCAGGTTATAAACTATCTGTGTGCTAAAGTGGTTTGAAGGTCCGTGGCATACCTACTGTCGCACCATTTTGTTTTTTTTTTTCATAATGGCGGTCTTCGTGAAATTTCCTAAATATCGATTTAGGAAATTTCATGAGAGACCGCCATTTGAGAGCTGACATCAATGCAAACATAATAAGACTAAACACCGTAGTGTCACGTTTTCGAGATATCAACGTTCAAAGTTGATCACGTGACATCCACAGTTTTCCACATCCAAAGCCCGCTTACACCAATCCTGAAGAACGTTTAACAGACACAAAATGATATTTATGTTTAGCCCTAAGCGAATTTAGTCATTTGTGGTACCTAAACAAATATTGGCAATTATTAGATGGTGCCAAACACTCCTCACTTCGCTAACTTGATAGCACAAGGCAAGCAAAACGAATACACTTCGTTTTTACAGCCGTACAACGATATAGAAAACCGTAACAAAACGTATGAACGAACGAATCACAACAAACGCGAGACGACGCAGTAAAACTGCATACATTAACATAACCGTGAATTTAGCTAATAGTATGTCGTCTTACGGACTCGTAAAACGTTTAAATAGAGGTTTCCAAACTGCTCGAAATTCCACGCAGATTGCGGAAATTCATTTCCCTTGAAGACAAAACGAATCAACGTTCCGGCTTATAAGCGCTAAAGCACCGCGATAATTTATAGATTATTAAATTCCCGGAAAATTGTAAAGGCACTGTCTCCGAAACATCTACTCGTAAATAGAATTATCAATTTACTGCTATTTATGTTTCAATTTGCGGAGACGTCTTTCAATTTTATGCTTAGTAATGTTGGGGGTGGGTTTCAAAATGTGCTTTGGTGTTTATAAACATTAAAATGCTTATACGCAATTGATTACATAACTAACATTCAACACTAGGTACTGAATTAAATGAATAACTAGCTATACAAATAAATGAAAAACAAAAGGACACTTCGACTAGGCGTTCAAGTACTCGTTCGCATCTCTGTCATCAGGAACCGTGCCCAGAGGACTGGAAGCATTGCCACAATTTCTTTGGCCAAAGAACGAGCCAGCCCTCAGGGTCCCAAGTCTGCTATTTTTATAAATTCGTCATTCCAACACGATCCCATTCCCATCTCATTGTCATTTTGCTTAAAGTTCGTAATCTGCTAAATTCTTAATGGCGATCATTGGTCGGTCAATGGTCTCGTAAAAGAATTGTGTCATAATGACATTGTCGTATTGCAATTATTATAAAACCTGTTAGTAGAAATGATTTTCGAAAAACTACCACTACTTTATTTATGCCAGATTTCAATTATATATATTTTTACATATTATTTATTAGTGTTTTATAAAAGTCAAGTGTTTTATGTAAGTCAGTCATTCATTTATCATTATGTACGAGATTACCATTCTATGCCATTTCTTTCTATGGAGTGTCAGTGGTTGACCACTGGAAAGTCATAATGACGCCATTATGTTAGTAGATTACCAAACTTGTCAAAATCAATAATTATGAAATCAATGATAGACCATTCTGACACTATTGTAATAGCAGACTTGGGGCCCTGGTACGTGTAGTGACAACCAGTTGGCGAGATATTTCCTTAAACATGGCTTAAGGAAAAATCAACTTTATCCAACTTTCCTTTCCTTAATACCTATTACTTTTAATTAAAGTAAAAAAGTTTTTATTATTTTTCACTTTTAAGTTGTAATATTTACCAGTAATTTTGGTTTAAAGACCAAACTACAGAACCGTTTTTGATGAAATTTCTATGGGACCATTTGGGAAGTATACCCTTTCCAACAAAAAAATAATTTTTCAAATCGGTTGGCAAGCGACGGAGTTATGCGCGAACAAACATAAAAAAAATGCAAACATCCCAATTGAGAACCTCCTCCTTTTTTAGAAGTCGGTTAAAAAGTACTTTTGCCACAAATTTTCTCATCTGTATGAATCATAATTGCTTAGTGACTGTGAAATTGGGACACAGAACTCTATTCCGTAATTACCTACATAACGTCTCTAAAATTAATACCTATATCATAATACTGAGAGCTCAAAGGAATCTACTGATTATAATTGCTGTTAGACATGCGCAAAGAAATAATAAAAATATCATAAAATATTTATTTGGCTTTGTGCAGACATGATATGTCACATTATAATAATAATTATGTGTAAAAACAAAAAAGATGTGAAATATTTAAATAAACAAAATAAAACTAAAAAAGTTTTTATCTTTTTTAAAACAATGATGTGATGTGTATGGTAATCATTGTTTGGTTTTTTTAATAATTGTGTGTCAATGCCTCGGAAAGCACGTTAAGCCGTTGGTCCCGGCTGTCATTCGTGGATCTTTGACAGTCGTTACGGGTAGTCAGAAGCCCGAAAGTCTGACAACCAGTCTTACCAAGGGGTATTGTATTACCCAGTAACTGGGTTGTGGAGGTCAGATAGGCAGTCGCTCCATGTAAAATACTGGTATTCAGCTGCATCCGGTTAGACTGGAAGCCGACCCTAACATAGTTGGGAAAAGGCTAGGCAGATGATGATGATGATTATGTGTGTCAATGCCACCCTGCATAAGCATTTTAATTTATTTGTATCAAATGAATATATTTGATTTACGGCTGATTTTTCAATAATCTGACAGCTTTATTCAAGGAAAGTTTTTGAAATTTTGAATACAAAAACTGTCAAACGTCAACTTTATTCCTCGAATAAAAGTTATCTGGCGATTTTTCCAACGCCAGATAATTTTATCCGTGAAATAATTTAAAATTTTCAGCCCTGCGGGCTGATATTTCAATCGACAGATAATTTTTATTCGTAAAATAAAATGGACGTCTGACAGATTTTGTATAGAAGAACTGTCAAAAATTCAAAAAATCGTTCCTCCGATAAAATTATCTGGCGTTGGAAAAATCAGCCCTTTGTGGTGCAAGTGGGTCTAAGTTTCAGTTTAGGTATTAAGTATAAATCTTCCCCCTGGTTTCTTCTTTTCTTGCATGCCCGAAATTCAGGATTTTTTTCTATTCTTACCCGAAAAAGTAAAGGTGATGCGTACATTATTATGTATTATACTATTCTCTTGGGAAGTTCATAAAATTTCAGGTAGGTAGGTGCTAACAGAAGATTTATGGGGTGTATAAAAATGCTTACGACAAAGATGTATGTTTCAATTATGAATTACGTACCTATGTGGGACGCAAGACAATATCAATTTTGGTAGGAAATTGAAAATAAACAGAACTTGGTTTTGTTCCGCTCATTATTTTCAGTGTAGGTGTACGTGTAGGTGTAAGCCGTTCTACTCTGAGACTACAAAACTGTTTCTTTTATATTAAAATTTCCCAAAAGAATTAACGAAAAAAAAAAAAAACACCGTTATTACCGGTAAAAGAATACTGGCATTGGTGAGCAGTGGCGGACTGGTGGCCCAGTGGTATCTACCGCGACTTACGAGTTGTAGGTCGTAGGTTTGAACTCAGATAGGCGCTTTACTTTGTGTAAATTATTTCATTACCGCTGCTCTCAAAACGGTGCAGGAAAACATCGTGAGGAAACCGGCATGTCTTAGAACCAAAAATCGAACATATGTCACCTCTCCCAACCCGCACTGGGCCCGCCGAGAAGAGGCCTGTTGCCCAGCTGTGAGATCAATTTAGGCTGATTAAGGTACCTGTAACTAAGGACTAATCGCGGACTATGCTAGGGGCTATCGCATTGCTGACATAACATAACATGAAGACTGTCCATATTCCACGAAGGGTTAGGCAGAGGTGACTATTATACAGCGTGGCGCTTTAATAGCGACATTAATTTAACACTTGATACGGTTTCGCGTTTTAGTTTTATGAATATATTTTAATTTAATTAAACATTATTATTCATTTATTATTATTTTTTTCTAAAATAGCGTCTTAGAGCAACATGACTTAAAGAACTGTAGCGCAGGGGTCATTTGCCGGGGTCACGGATCATAACATCGCTTCAATGTAATTAAAACTAATAACGTGCAAAGAGAAGGCGAATTGAAGGAAAGAGAGAGCCCAATGTCGGCGAGAAGCGTAGGTGGAAGTTTTCAAGTTACGAATATTTTTTGTTGTTATAATTTTTATGATTACAGACCACTAAGCCCTACCAGTGTGTTGAATTAATGTCGCCATTGTAGCGCCACGTAGTATAGTTCAAACACGTAGCGTTCCTTGTCCTATTAAAAAAATCTCATTTTACGCAACATATTTTTCAAACCACAAGAATACTTGGTAAAAAAAAAAATTTAGCTTACCTACAGAAACTTTTCACAAAGAGCTGAAAGTTCTACTAGCATATTTAAAATCTTTTACTATTAGCTTAAGGCACTATCCGAATGACATAATTATGAATTAAATAGGTAGGTGCCTGCTGCTTTTCTTGTCATATTATATGTACATATGTATAAGATGGGATTAATAGTAACCACCCAGTATCCACTAACTGGGTTGTGGAGGTCAGATAGGCAGTCGCTCCATGGAAAATATGGTATTCAGCTGCATCCGGTTAGACTGGAATCCGACCCCAGCATAGTTGGAAAAAGGCTAGGCAGATTGATTGATGTAAGATGGAATTAACTTGTTCACAAACTCTACTTTACTACATTACACTAAGCATTAATATAAATTATAAGCATTAAAGGCAATAACTTGGTGAAAATACTCTCTTAGTCCTTTGTGGAGCCTGGACACATAATGTATGTTCTACCACTTTATGTTAGCACTTCCAATACCCCAATAATCATACAAAGTTCACCCATATTTGCTATAAAATAGTGCCTAGAAACCTCACTCTGAGGGCAGGCCATTTATTCTAAATATTGGCAAATGTGCATATCATAAAAGACCCTGTTACTTTTTTATTAGGGATCAAAGTTCTTTGCAGTATTATCAAATGATAATCAACCGGGCCGGGTGCACTTAATAGGTTCTTAGGTTTTACGGTTCCCTTGATATCAAAGGTCTTAATAACCGGATAACGACATTCTGTGAATAATTGACTGACATTGACTAAGTTTGAATTAACGTAATAAAGAATGTTAATTATTGAAAGAACTGAGTGGGTAGCTAAATAATAACATTCGCACGTGTCAATTTTCAAGGTTAAGCAACATTTGTCGGGATCGGTCCCAGGATGGGTGACCATTCATTACATACCGAGACCTCTTCGTGCCTCGGAAAGCACGTTAAGCTAGTGGTCCCAGCTGTCATTCGCAGATTGACAGACAGTCGTAACGGGTACTCAGAAGCCCGAAAGTCTGACAACCAGTCTTACCAAGGGGTATCGTGTTACTCAGTTATTTGAATACTAGTATTTCACATGGAGTGACTACTCCATGTGAAATACTAGTATTCAGCGGCATCCGGGAGGCCGATCATAAAATAGTTGGGAAATGGCTGGGTAAACTTGGTTGTAATAATAAAAGGAAACGTTATGGGCGTTCTAAGACTTCGGATTTTGAGGGTAGTCTGGAATTGCTGTCTTATAACGGTCAGATATTTATTGATATTGGTTCGACTTCAAATAGGAATATAGCGCGCATGGGTTGTTATCACAGTCCCTTATGTCCCGTTTAGGTATATTGGAAATTTACAACACAATAAAATAAAACCACATATATCCATGTAGTTACCAAGTGCGTTGAATGTCAAAAGGCAATGTTTCTTCTGTCAATTCACTCTTTAGTTAGTGGATCAATATTAAACAAGACGCTGGCAGAATAGGCGACATCGACTCAGTTGGCAAAGAAGAAAAAAAAAAATAACAAAAGGCAAACTTTTAAAAACTTATGAGATGGAAGATGGAAGATGATAAATGTCTTTTTTTGGGTTTTAGGTCTTCTTCAATCCATATTATGACTTTTTCATTTAGATGAACAAGTATCGTAGAGTCTGCTGAACAAATTGGGGATTGACAAAGCATAGAAGTAACTCAACTTCCCAACACTCAAACTGCATCAGATTACCCCCACCAATCTTCTACAGAACTCTCTCTTTAATAACAACTGTGTAATATATCCTACAGGCGACATTTTCTCGAATAAATTTTCATTAAAAAGATCGATGGATAGTATACGTGTAGTCTCAATATCGCGTCCCAACCGACCATGAATTATGTATTAACTGAAAACGTTATGTGGGGATAGAAATAATCAAGCAAGCAGTACAAGGTAAGACTTGAGGGAAAAATAACAAGATTTTGGCTTCCTAAAGTTGTTAGGAAAGTGGTAAAGGGACTCTATAACATTGTTGGTATTTCTTTTGTTTTTTTTTTTTTATTCTATTATTCATATTGTCAGGTTTATATCAGATTTGTTAGTAAGGTTACCGATTTTAAGTTATTCAAACGTATTTCTTTTTAAGGACAGTTTTGGTATGAGAACTTGTTAAAGCGTTTTCAGTACAACAAATACTATAAGAACTATAGAGGTATGAGGAACAGGGTGTAATGTTCGCACATCTTCTATAGAAAAGGGAGTATCCTCTGACCAGACGGGTATTTTGTCTGGTGGGCAACTGCCCGATGATGTCGGGACATTGTATACTTATACTAGGTTGCGCGGTAAACTCTGCTTGCACAATGCAGGATTTTACGTGACGTCTGTAAGCCGCGTAGTTCGCATATGGCGCTGTAGATGCCACCACAGAATCATCGATTTAAATCTCTGATTAGAACTTATATACTTTTTGTTGTACCTTTTCACTTTTCCATATTATCGCATTGTGCTCTATTGAAGAATTTTATCTCTCAATTAAATTCCATACCATATTCACATGTACGATTTTCATAATCACCAGCATTTGAAATGCACAATGTAAAAGGTTCATAACACTCGGAGTCATACTCATTCACCTGACATATCAGACATAGCCCAAATACGTGATAATGAAATTCAAACAAATGTAAATGGAAACCATTGTAAAAATTAACCAGCTCCTGTCAAAAGTTGACGTGCGTCACGAAGTTGTGAAGCATTAATATCATTAAGTGCTCATACCATTATCATTACTGGCTTCGAACGTCAAACTTGTACTAATTGTAATGTGAGAATTAGTTTTTTGGTACGGCTTGTGAAATATTTTTGTGGGGTATTTGTTTTTACATAGATCAGATACCTTAGTATTGTGAAGGCGGCAGGAATCCGTTGGATGCGAAAAGCACAGAACCGGTCGAAGTGGTACTTCATGGAGGCCAGCAATGGACGTCTTTCGGCTGAATTGACGATGATGATGACCTTAGTACTGCTAGTATTGCTTCAAACGAGAGTCAATTCGTCACTATTAAACAAAACTAATTAAAGTAAACTGTGTTTATTTGAGAGGTGCAAAAAGCTAAGGTTTCCTAAAATAGCTTCTGCAATTTTCCGGTGAATGACGTCACTGAAACGTTTGAACGAATGTATGAAAGTAAGTTGGAGTGTTTTCCTAGAGTGCGCTTAACGACACCGTAAAGTTAAACCTCGGTGCCATCATTTTTATGACAGCTGTCATTGCGGCTGCTATGTAGGAAAAAGCCATCGCTGTTGCAGGAAATCGTAGCTTTAGGGCCTTTATCAGGCATCCTGCTTTTAGCAGGATACCTCATGCTCATTAAGCAGGAAAAAGCGCCAGGTAGAAAACACGCAATCTCGATACAACGCTCAACACGGAGGGAGTCGAGACTGCATCAAAGTTGGAAGCAATCGCTGAAATGTACGACTTAGCTTCTATCAAAATCTACCGCACAGTCATCAAAACGGAATGCAGAATTTATGATGTTGCAAAATCGCCGAACACTGATGCTAAACGTAGCGTATCTGCTAAGGTCATTATCGTAAATTGACGTTTCTCTGGCTGACCCATACGAAAAGTCGGTCAAAGCCTGCTTTTTGACGATTGTGAGTGAGTTTACATTCATATTATAGAGCAGCAATAGTGCAGCATGGAATCGTAAAGTAAGATAATGCTGAGCGTCTACAAAAGTGACGACCCTTCTAACATTAATTTTCTCTCTTCTAACATTTTTAGGATAGAATACCTACTGTACGATGATACGAGTATGTACGTTGGCAAAGCAATCAAAAGAGGATTTTTACTACCTACACCAAAAGCAATCAGCTTTGCTGGGATCGACGAATTTCTGTATTTCAAACTCTGTAACATTCCATGGGTCATCTAACCAGATTAACATGGAAACGCTTACAATACTTATGTAAGCTCGCACATATATTTACACAATCCCACATGTTCTCACATACTCACCAACTCACTCACACATGTGTGTGAGTGAGTTGGTATAAAAATTTAAAGGAAATAAAAAATACAAAATACACTATTTGTGTGAATGTGTGAGTATGTACTATTTGTGTGAAGGGGTGAGTATATGTGTGTGAGTACAATTTTATTACAGACTTTAATTTTTTTTTGTTATCCATGTAGTATACGGTATGGAAGAGCGGAGTCTCCCAATACAGGCATTACTTGCTTACTTGCCTCCAATCACTAATCTGTTTAGACTAATTTATGTTGGAGAAATAAATATTTTTTTTATTTTATTTTCTAATGAATGTATGTATACTTACTCATAATAAAGCTAAAGAGTTTGTTTGTTTTATCGCGCTAATCTCTGGAACTATCGATAGGATTTGGACAATCTTTTTGCATTTGATAGCCCAATTCTTTAGTAAGGTTATTTAACATCACGCTATGACCCTTAGGAGCCGAGCAGAAACGAAATAATAGCGCGGATGAGAGGCGACGGGGTGTGTCGGACGAACAAGAAACACGCGAACGAATCCGCGGGCAGAACCTAGTAATTTATACATGTCTAAATAGAAAATTCTTCGTTTTTATTGTTTCACAGGAGTCACACTGTCCATTAGTATAATAAAAAAAACAGATTTTTATTAAATTACCTGCCAGATAAGTTAACAAGAAATTACATAGAGATGGTGAAATAGGTCATCAATCTCGTTATTTTCAACTCAGAAAATATTCATTTCACCCCGGATAAACATGCAACAGTAGGTAGTACGGTCAGCAACAAAAGTCGGTTAACAGTTTAGTTGTTTAAATCTTAATTATTGAGCAAAATATTCTTAAAAAACATATTGTAATAGAATATTTAAGAATAATTAACTCTTTGCTATTACATGAAATAGAGAAAACCAATGTATCGCATCATTTTGTATCAATTTAGATGATTTTTAAAAGTAACAGTGTTAATTGACTTTTGTTGCTGACTGTACCTACATGCATACCGTCACATGAGCCTTGCATTGTTCACAGACACGTCATCACTAATTCAGTATTCTGCTCCGCTTTTGTCTGTAAACGAGACAGATGAATGAGCTTTGTAGAGACAGTAATGGGAGCTAGTACTCTACTGAGCTGGTTCATCTGAGAGTTTTGAAGAACGGGAGACGGGAAATTGTTTTCAATTCACAAAAATATGTTCATATTGTTTTGTCATTTTAGTTTTAGTCTTTTGTTCATGTAATTAATTTTGCCCTGACTACAATTTCGTTTGCCATCAGTTTGTAAATATCTAAGTTGTAATGTAATCTGTGAAAGTGGGTTGTATATATTTGTTGAGTTTATTGTTAAGTTATTACTGTTTATTCTTAATATTATACTTTTGCTAGCTAATGGTGTTTGTTTTGCCTTACAAAATAAAATAAAAATAGTATTCGAAACCTTTAGATTTATTTGTTTATTTATTGGATAATTACTTGCGCATAGTTTTTTTTTCACTTTTTAATTTTCGTACCTAGTAGGCAGGAAAATTGTGGGCTAGATACTACCTACCCCAGAAGTTTGATATGATCAAGTATAATCATTATACATACACAAAGTATATTTTCATACGTATTATTGAAGCTTACTCAAAAACTACCCAAGCAAACATAAAAAAAAAACGAAATCGGTCTACAATCCTAATACGGTACTTTTTTGAAGTCGGATAAAAATCATGGAAAACTCTATTCTCCTAACTTCGCCAGTTGGTATTCAGCTCTTTGTGGAGGCCTGCTATAGCATATTTGTTTGATCCTTTATGTTTGATAAAAGCATAAAGCACTTTTAATTCTAATATATAATTTTCTTTGGGGTTTCTACTACCCCCCTGAAAGTCTCAAACGCCCGCAAGGGGGCGTTATCCCCCAAGTTGTGAACCTATGACTAGGTTGCTCGTGACCACATAACTTTTCAAATCAATTTTGGACTTACAATAAATACGTCACAGAATTATTTTCAAGTTAGTAATTTCCACGCTGTAATGAAAATACTTTATCTGTCACTTACGACCTTAATTCGCATGAGATAATCCAACGCAGGCTAAGGCGATGTTTTCGATTATTGGTCGATGAATGTTAAAACTCAAACAACAAAGCATTTATTTCAATTAAAATATTTATAGGCACTTTTGAAAAAAGTAGTAAAGTTGAAGCTAATTGTTCAGTTGGAAGAATGGTAGGCTTATAATATAAATCTAGCTACTCTGGGGAACCCATATGACTCACTTCAAAATGCAAAAGCTGTTTCTTATAGGTACTTGACTTCCAAGATCGACGAGAAAATGAGACGCAAAACACATACAAGTTTCATGTTTCATCACACATGCTCGTAAAAATATTAAAAAGCTTATAACTGAACAATAGAGGGAAGACTGACACATATTGATGTGAAATAGAGAGAGACACATAGACACCTCGTAAAGGGAATAAAGTCGTTTATTATATACGAGAATATCAAAGCTTTGCACTCTGCGAATACAGCCGTTTTCACGAATACTGTGTGTTTTTGTGGCGTCGTGGAAGTAAATGGTTATAATAAGCGATTCTTGGATCAATATGGTTGAATGTTATTGGAAGGTAAGTACTCGTTCTGCTGGTTTTGCAGGTTTTCTCGTTGGGTAAGAAAGAAAAGCAAGACATCATTAAAAACCATATGCATTATCTATAAAGAAAACATTTTAGTTTTTTTTTTTTGTATAATATATAACGTATATGCTTTATATATGTGTTTATGGTAGGTATATGTAAATGTTTTACTACAGACTACCTCTAGTATTGTCTCACTTTCTCTCTTTAAATAAATCCAAAGGGAGTCTTTAAAAGATCGCTTTAGTGTCACCATATGTACAATTTATATCTGTAATTTGTAAGGAAAAATAAATTTTAATAAAATTTGTAGATATTTATTTGATTTTTGACAGTTTTGTTTAGAGACAGGACGGACGACGTTTGACGTTTATTTTAATGGCTTCCCCGACTGCAAAAAATCAGATAGGTACGGAACGTGCAGACTTCGCTATATTATGCTGAAAAGCAATGTGTCCTTACATCCAGTACATATAGTTAGTAGGCATCTACTTTCCTACTTTCTATTCCTAGTATCTAATCAAAATAATAAAATCACAATCAGTATCATTAAGGGCTGATTTTTCAATCGACCGACAATTTTTATTCGTGGAATAAAATCGACGTCTGACAGTTTTTGTATAAAAGAACTGTCAAAATTCAAAATTATGCCTCCGATAAAGTTATCTGGCATTGAAAAAATCAGCCCTCAATCAGACTAACGGAAAATAATATTTTTTTAACACAAAATATTCTATTCAACCCTAAAAGAAAATAAATACAAGAAATTCTACATTTTTTCACTCGTTAAAAGAATTCTTTGTTTCTGAATCAAATCATTTTAGAATTTATGGTTTTACCTCGGAGCGAATATGCTTTGAAAGAAATTCTGACAGAGTTATTCTTAGGTACAATCGTGTGTAAGAAATTGAACACTTAGCAAAATTGAAGAGCCCTTTTCTTATTCGCGTTGATTGAAATCGTAAAGTATTTTTTTCACGTGTGCTTTATTTTCGAGCATTGAATCGTGTTAAAGATTCGATTCAGTGTCAAAAAGAAATATCGTTTTTTTCTACTTTGATCAAAAGTTGAATAGAAAATCACCTTTTACTTGTGGTAGGTAACTGTTGACATCTTTTTACAAGGGACTGTTCGCACGGCGAAATATCAAGCAATACTATACATTTCCGCTATAAGCTGACTTCTCACCAAAAGCTTACACTATGCGAGGTCAGCTTAAACTGGAAATGTATAGCTTGATATGTACCCGTGTCTACCTATATCATCATCACCATCCACAGCCAGACTTCACCCACTACTGGGCATTGGCCTCTGTTTGCTTGTGCCAATCCCCACGCACCTGTGTCAGCCTCATCCAGGCTCTACCCGCGGTAACTCAAACAAAAATTCACAAAAAATCTAAATAATGTATAGCGAAGCAAAAGGTCTATTTACACATCACAAAATTTCTTTAAAGGATTTTCAACTTTATCGCTATAGCATTAAGGTTCAAGGTTGATTGGAAAAATTTGACAGGTGAATCTGCCAATTTGTACAAGCACTCCGGTGGCAGCAATGTCGTCCGCCCATCTCTCTGCCGGATGACTGATACATCGTCGACGCCACTAGGTCAAGTACGTATTTAAGACAATCGCAATCTATGTGCAAGAGTTATGTTTATACTCTATTCTCTGCAGCTGCAATTAACTTATATTACAGTGTGAAGCGTAAAGTTTTCCGTTTTATATTTACACCGCTAACTTTATAGAATGTCTTTTCAAAAAGCATAGCATTCCATCAGACCTTCAGACCGAAATACGCCCACGCTTCGCCAATCAAAAATATTTTACTGGTCCATCGGCCTAGCTTTTCCCAACTTTGTGAAAATGAGGTCGGCTTCCAATCTTACCGGATGCAGTTGAAAACCAGTATTTTACATAAAGCCATTAACTGGGTTGTGCAGGTAAGATATCTTACCTCCACAATCCGGTTAACAGGTAATACGATTCCCCTTGTCGGACTTTTAGGCTTCTGATTACTTACCCGTAGACTGTCAAAGATCTACGAATGACAGCCGGGACCAGTGGCTCAATGGGCTTTCCAACGCACGAGGAGTCTCGATAAATTATGCGAGTGACCCATCTACGAAAAGACCGCGGCAAGCGTAGCGTTAACTTCGATCCACCCGTGCGGGTGTTATTACTAAGCCATACTTTTACTGGTATTTAAACCAAAATTACTTTTTAAACCAAACTTACGAAATATATTTTTGCACAAAAAAAAAACCCCGGCTGTAAAAGTTTCCGTTGGCTGCGTTTTTGAGTCTTCAGGGAAATCAACAAGTTTACATTTTCATAAAAGTAGGAGGAAGGTACTAGTTACTACACTATCTATCCTTGTTAATGTCGTGAAGATAGTGTTAAAGATTAAAATCTACGTTTACAGCACTCGCTTGAAGGATAATGCTATGTTCAATGATTTTTGTTGTTTATTTGTTTGTCTTTAGTATGGTTCCTGTGGTAATCTCCATACGGATGGGCACAGCAAATATTCAATAATGTACGAATTTTAAACACATATTACTTGAAGAGATATGATAAAAAAATCGAATCACACTACTGTCGACTAGGTCAGACTCGTCATCTTGAGTAACGTGTTAAACGTGTGCACAGGCCTACAATGTTGTATACAGTGGGTGTATAGCCTACAAAGTTCTGTACAGTGAGTGTACAAGCCTACAACGTTTGTATCCAGTTAGTGTACAGCCTACAACGTTTGTATCCAGTTAGTGTACAGCCTCCAACGTTGTGTACAGTGAGTGTACAGGCCTACAACGTTTGTATCCAGTTAGTGTACAGCCTACAACGTTGTGTACAGTGAGTGTACAGCCTACAACGTTGTGTACAGTGAGTGTACAGCCTAGAACGTTGTGTACAGTAAGTATATATGCCTACAGCGTTTGTATCCAGTTGGTGTACACCCTACAACGTTGTGTACAGTGAGTGTACAGGCCTACAACATTTGTATCCAGTTAGTGTACAGCCTACAACGTTGTGTACAGGGAGTGTACACCAATGTTTGTTTTGAAGTGGATTGAAGCCGCAATAAGTGAGTAAATACATCAGAGAAACGATTTAATCAAGTCAGTGAACTAAAAGCTACAATGATTCTCTCTTCAAAATGCCCCTCCAGACATAGCTCTGCATTCTCAGACTAGCATACAAACTTAATAATGTTTGTTAAATTTAAATTTAAAAGAGACCATGACCTCTGAGTTTGTTTCGGCATTTTTGTTCTCAGGGATCAGTCAGCTAGGAAATGCCGGCGCCATCGAGTTTTAAAAGATTTACGAAACAATTTGTTAAAATTTTAAAAGGGTCCTAGAAATCTACTTACAGAAATAAACATCATTTAATTTCGAAATGGTTATGTAAATACAATTTTAACTTAATAGAGACAATCTAATGTTTCTCTGCCATTATATTATAGCAACGAAGCGTTTTCTTTGATCTAGCAATTGTTGCTCTAGAAAAACCCGTTGGTTTCGTGGTTGCAAGCGCGATTGCTGAGCGAGAAGTCCTGGCTGCGGTTCTTAAGGCGGGCAAAGTATTATTGGGGTTTTCCATTAGGAATCTGTGAGAAAAAATGAGCCATAATCCACCATGCAGGCCCAGTGCGGGTTAGTGGATGTCACATGTCTACGAATTTTTCGGTGTAGACATGCCGGTTTCCTCACGATGTTTTCCTTCACCGTTTTGAGAGCAGTGGTGATGAAATAGTTTACTCAAAGTAAAGTGACTGCCTGGGTATGAACCCACGATGTTATGTTATTTATTAGATACAATATTTCACTGCAACGTATCCTTTGCTTTTACCAAACACTTGTTACTTTATAATTACTGTTTATACCTGAAAAGAAAATAGCATTTATTGCCATAGAACTCGATGTCTAAGGAGTCGTAAATTTACCGAACAACTGTTAGCAAGATATTTATTGTAGACATTACTAAGTGCCGATATTTATGGTATGCTCAAAAACAAGATCTTTACAAGACATTAACTGAGCACCTGTTGCCATATCCGTCCTCCTATTATAGAGGTATGAGGAACAGGGTGTAAAGTTCACTCATCCTCTATAGAAAAGGGTCTCCGACCAGACGGGTGTTGTGTCTGCAGGGCAACTGCCCGACTATTGATGTCGGGACGTTGTAGATATGCCATAGTTTCGCGATGCAGGATTTTGCGTGACGTCAGTGTGATGCGTAGCTAGCATGTGGCGATATAGATGCCGGCTACACTCCTTTTAAACAACAATAAACAATTTTGAACATTTAGACAAATTGGACAAACTGTGGGAATAAATAGTACACAGAGAGAGAGAGGATGAACTGGCTAAGTTCCATCCAAACTGGAAGGAGGACGCGCGGGCCCGCGAGTGAAGCAACGAGTGGTGGAAGGCCTTTGCCTAGGAGTGGGGCATTGCAGGACAGAAAAAAAGAAAGATTTCAACTATGTTTTTGTATATTTTCGATTACGTATGCAATCTGCCTCCAGCAAAAACGTGTGGGTGGAAAAAGGCAAGAATGTAATAAATATGTAAATCAAAGTAATAACCTCTCTGGGCTGAACTGTATCTAACCGAAAAAGAAGAAACATCGATTATTTGTGAAGCGTCTACATTAATCAGTATATCGACATTAATAAGTATTTATTTATTCAGAGGTCATTTTCTTCAAGAAGATCGGGGAAATTGCCTGTTTTAGATCTCCAGAAATTACAGAAGATTTGCCCTCTTGTAATTAATAAAAAGTTAAATTTTATTTTGGGCATCTTTGGGCGGTTTATTTAGCCCAATTTCGTAGCAAATTCAAAGCATTATTTCAATTAAATCAATTACAGGCAAATTGTCAAGGAGTCAGTCAGTCAGAAAGATGAAGCTGAAGGTAAATTCATTATCATTACAATTTAGGTGCAAAAAACATCAACAGGCCAAGGGGTATTCGTATTACCCAGTAACTGGGTTGTGGAGGTCAGATAGGCAGTCGCTCCATGTAAAATACCGGTATATAGCTGCATCCGGTTAGACTGGAAGCCAACCTCAACATAGTGGAAAAGGCTAGGCAGATGATGATGTTGATGATGATGATATTTGAAGACATGGTTGGCGCAGTGGTTAAGCGATTGACTACTGCGCTGCGTGTCACGGGTTCGATTCCCGCACGGAACAAATATTTGTATGACCTACAAGTAGTTGTTCCGGGTCTGGCTGTTTGTGTATGTGAGTTTAAATGTTTGTAAACGCACCCACGATACAGGAGAAATTCCTAGTGTGGGGCAACGTTTTCTAATATATGTATCTGTATGAGGTGCAAATACCATCTCTATTTTGAATCTTGCAAGCTAAGCTCGTCTTCTCATTTATAGTGCGTACCTACTACTATCCTACAGAATTAAGATTCCTGACAAAGCGAGTTTTATTTTATTTTTAATTAGCCTATCTATACTATCCTATTGTGTATTTAACCTAAGTAAACTTGTTAACTGGTAGTCGCTCGCACAAATAATTTATTTGTATGACGGAGAAGGTACGTCTCTCTCGTTATCATCAGCCATATTTTAATTACTGTGGGCATACTATGGGTAGGGTTGTTTACTGCCCAAAAGAAAATCTGTTTGCAGTTCAAATCAAATTAAAATTTCACGAACAAATTAATCACACTGTAGCTCCACAAAACTTCTATACGGAACGCGCGATAGTTTCTAAATTGTGTTCACTCCCCGACCACTACAGACAAAGTCTCGAACTTTTGTCGAACGGTATGTAGACTCTATCAAGCGCGACTGACGTATTTCCGAGATGCGACACATAAGTAGGTATCTATTTACTTTAATTATAACCGTTGACAAGCAATTACTATAATTAAAGACATACGTACAATTATGATAGTCAATGGGACATTAATGACTAAATGATGTGATCAATCAACATCAATTATATTAGTGAATATTTGTATAATTTTGCAGTGGTAATTTTGAGGTGGTAATTCCAAATCATTAAAGCTCGCCAATTGTAATATAGAATAGAATACTCTTCATTGTACACCATAAAAGTTACAGAACATAAATAAAAATAAAATAATAACCTCCCCCCTCCTCCCTCTTCCCCCTCCTATGATATCCTCATTTTAGAATATTATACAATGTGTAACTGAATTAATTAATGCACATTATTTATTTAATATTAGCCGTTAATGTCCCACTGTTGGGCAAAGGCCTCCCTAGTCTCTTTCCACCTCTCTCAGTTCAGATCTGCCAAGGACCAATCTTTATTAAAAAAGTCCAGCTCGCTCAGCCATTTCCGTCTGGGCCTGCCGCGATGTCGTTTGCGGGACCCACTGGGTCGTAAGTTTGGCCCATTATGAAAGTAGTTTTATCGATTTTGTCATTTTTTTTAAACAGGTTTTTTTTTTAAATTACAAGCATAATTTTATTAAAACTACGTAAATTACACTCCAATTCCGCTGTACAATCAAAACAAACCAAAATGGACAAAGTACCTACTACGCTAGACTCTTATTATACTTGTGCAACTGTGTGCGTGCGTAGATTTGTAATGTGACCACAACTTTTTCCCACAATCAGAGTAACTAATTTGATAAATAAACAATGTATAAATAAATTGGTATAAATTAATTTTATGTATTATGATTATTATCATAATATTCAAATTGGGGTTTTTGGTTAATTCCGGGACATGTTGTACAGAGGAAGGAATACCGGGGGTGACCACCTTTTCTCATATTGTTTTCACCCTTGTCTATATTTCTTGTGTTTTAATATTAACATGTATAATTTTGACTTTATTTGATAAAGTAATTAACATCGATATCTAAATTGGTCGTTGTTATTTTTATTTACTGGGTTTTGCAGAACAAGAAATCTTGGTCAACCAACCCCAGAACCGGGGCAGGAATTGAACGCAGACCTGGGGTAGATTGACTATGTAATAGGGTAACTAAGCAGTGGATGAATAAATAACAGTACAATAATGAGAAAGCATGAGTAATAAAACAATATTTCTAATCAATTAGTTTAAAAAAGCCAAACGACTTAAATTGATTCTAAAATTAGAACGTTCACAACAAACTTATTCACTTTTTAGGTTTCCATACTTCAAAAGGAAAAACGGAACCCTTATAAAATCACTTCGTTGTCCGTCTGTCTGTCCATCTACCAAGACCCTTTTTCTCAGGAACGCGTGGAGTTATCAAGTTAAAATTAATTTCAAATAATCAGGGCTGCTTGAAGTAGTGAAAAAATTAAACTTCTAAGTCAACGCAATCAAAAGATACCGGTGTTTATGTTCCGGAATCACAACCTATAGGGTACTTCCCGTTGACCTTGTCATGAAATTTGGCAAGAAGCATTGTTATTTAACATAAGTAAAGGAAAAAATCCGAAAACCGTAAATTTTTAGTTGCATACCTACAAATTTGTACGGAACCCTCGCACTTGACCGTTTTTTAGGGTTCCGTAGCCAAATGGCAAACAACGGAACCCTTATGGATTCGTCATGTCTGTCTGTCTGTCCGTCTGTATGTCACAGCCACTTTTTTCCGAAACTATAAGAACTATACTGTTTAAACTTGGTAAGTAGATGTATTCTGTGAACCGCATTAAGATTTTGACACAAAAATAGAAAAAAAAACAATAAATTTTGGGGGTTCCCCATACTTAGAATTGAAACTTAAAATTTTTTTTCATCAAACCCATACGTGTGGGGTATCTATGGATAGGTCTTCAAAAATGATAATGATTGAGGTTTCTAATATCATGTTTTTCTAAACTGAATAGTTTGCGCGAGAGACACTTCCAAAGTGGTAAAATGTGTCCCCCCCCCCCCCCGTTACTTCTAATATGAAAATGATAAAACTAAAAAAGATATATGATGTATATTACCATGTAAACTTCCACCGAAAATTGGTTTGAAAGAGATGTAGTAAGTAGTAGATAGATATCATCCTAATACATCATAAATCGTAAACCGCAATTTACCTTTCATTCAATCAACTCAACGGAACCCTTCATGGGCAAGTCCGACTCGCACATTATTTGATAGTTTCATATTCAAATTTTCAGCCTCATTTTCGTAATATTTTTTTATTTTTTTTCATTTTAAGTTTTTTTATTGAATGTCAAACGCTTTTGGCACCACTTTAACGCTTATTATGGCAAAAATTATATTCACCAGTCAAAAGTTGTTATGGCACACGGCATGCATGCTGCTTTTGCGCACGTCTCAGGCAGGTGTATTCCATTCTAAAGCATAGTAGGTACATAGGGCACCGAGATGTATCCTCGAATGTGCTTAAATGACCCAAAAGTCGTACTGCCGACGAGTTTTTGACAGTTATTCTACCTGCCTTAAGCACCTAGTTCTGGTCTCCCCAAATTTTTGAGCGCCACTCACGATAAGTAGTTGCAATAATAACTGTCCAGTTTTCCGCCATAAGTGATACAATTTAAGATGCAATCATCACTTTCAGTAAAAAACCCGTATGAAAAACTTTTTATTCTACAAAAAAAAGAAACAAATATACACCCGCAATTTCAAAGCACTACGGGTCATAAAAACAGACAACATACAACAAAACCACGACAAAACACAACACAACTAACATACTAACAAATTGAGTCGCGTCGAAATGCGGCAGATAAATGAATTTTAGCGACCAAGCGAGCTTTAAAAGGACAGGGAAATGAGATTGCAACCAACGCGCTCGGGGACGTAGTGATAGTAAAACAGCGCCATATTGTGGATGAAGATGGATGTTGAACATGCAATTTGATGATTAAAATAAAATGTAACGATAAATGTTGGAGCTGAAAAGTATTTCAGGAAAGTAAGGTAATGTTGATGATAAACTTGATTTGTGGACAGCCTCGTTGGGTTCGATTCCCGGGTATGAAAAAATGTTAGTGGGGTTTTCAATCAGGATTTTTTTAGTAGCAGTCTGTAGTCTGGGTTTGTGCCTGGTTGATGGCAACAGGCTCGCCCTCGTGTTACATGGGACTTAAACATAACTGGGGATATGTGGGTGTACCATAGGTACATCTGCCTAACCCTTCGGGGATTACAGGCGTGATGTTATGTTAAAATTGTCATAAACTATAACTACAGTCGTGAGCCTAGAAGTTGTTTGAACAAAATGTTGGTATGTATATAAGTCGACCTTGTCTCTGTCACCCGAAGGTTGAATGTCATTTGCATACCATAAAACGATAAGATTTGTCTAAGTGACAGTCCGTTTATTTTTATGTCCAGGCAAATCACTGTCCATTCCAAGGTTGCCTGGAAGAGATCGTAGAAAGCGATAAGGCCGCCCGTTGTATATTTTTAGTGTTAAAATAAATAGTTTCAACCTTAGTGAAGTTTCAATTCACTGGGAATATTGTTTTGTAGCTGTATCTACAACGCTACACGCGAACTACGCGTCATACTGACGTCACGCAAAATCCTACATCGCGCAAGCAGAGTTTACCGCGCAATTAGCATATATACAACAGTCCGACATAATTCATCGGGCAGTTGCCCGCCAGACACAACACCCGCCCGGAGTATCCTCCGTTTTCTATGGTGGATGAGTGAACTTTACACTCTGTTCCTCATACCTCTATAGTTTCAAAAGTGATGAAGCAGTTCAACAAGGATGACTATATATGTTTTTCAATTTTCGGATGAACCGCCATATAGGATGTTTTTCTGAAAAGATTATAACGACTATTGATAGCTGCTTTGCCGCTGGTTAATAAGTCTGTCCAGGGCAGAACGGTTCCATACTGGAACCGTTCTGCCCACGCTGACCTCGTGATACAGCTCTAAACGAGATGTGCCGGATTATTAGTGGATGCCTTAAACCGACCCCAGTACGAAAGCTGTATCCACAAACTGGCATTGTGCCTCCAAATATACGTAGGACCATAGCCAGCCGCATCGAGAGGGCGAAGCTACAAGCTGACTCACGTCACCCAATGTACAACTACGTCTCAGTACCCAGAGGCTAACAAGCACGAAAAGTTTTTTTGGGGGTGTGGGTCTAGCTGGTCAAGCCAATAGTACCGCTTCCACAGCAAGATGCAATCTATGGCGGGAGCTGTGTAAACTCCCTGAAAAGTTTATAGAAGCATCTGCCACTTTTTGCCATCGGTACTCCAAGAAGAAGAAGAGGATTTTTTTACAAGATTGATGATTCAATCCATGGTCCAGATAATATTCTAAAATAAAAAATCTTAATTACGCCGAAAAATAATCAGCCTATTTTGACGGGAAGTTTTTAGTTAACCGTACAGTATACTCACAGGTACTCACAGTTTAGGCGCAGACATTCGGTAACCAATTGAGGACTTAAAATTGATAGGTTTAGGATTCCTGTATCTACTTACTAAGTAATTTTATTGCGGTAAGGAGTACAAGAAGGTCGTAATGTAAGGAAAACTGATCCTTATTGTTTGACGTGCTTGAAGCAATGAATCACATGTCGGCTTGCAGCTAACCGGATGCAGGAATTCTAGTATAATATTTTATATGGAGCGACTGCCTATCTGAGCTCCACAGCCCAGTTACTGGAAGAGACACCCTTGGTAAAACTGGACTTTTGGGCTTCGGAATATATTTAATAACTGTAAAATATCTACGAATGACAGCCAGGACCAATGACTTAATGTTCAACGTGCTTTCCAAGGCACGGAGAAGTCTCGATATGTAATGGATGGTCACTCGACAATTCACGAACCGACTGTGGCAAGCGGTTATTATAATATTTAGTGATGATGTTTACACCTCGCTTGGTGTAATCTGACGTTGAGCATTTGCTTGTTGTTGTTGTGTGTCATTATAATAGATCAAATATCTCCAAGCTATTGGTACACACACATCAGCTAATTAGCTAATATTAACTAACAAATTAATAATAATCATTGCTCGTGCAGATTCTAGAATGTTCTATGAAAGCTCGCCCGCTTGGTGTAAACTGGGTATAATGTAGGTAGCATACAGCCTATAATGATCCCAGTGCTGGGCTACAGGCCTCGTAATCCACCACGCGGGCCCAGTGCAAGTTGGTAAATATCACATGTCTTCGAATATTTCGTTCTAGGACGGTTTTTTCACAATGCTTTCCTGAATTTTGAGAGCAGTAGTGATGAAATAATTTACACAAAGTAACGCCTGTCTGGGTTCGAACCGACGCCCTGCCAGTGGGCCACAACTGCTCATGGATGTATGACTGTAGGTACAAACTTTGAAAAGAATATACAACATGTCCCGGAATTAACGCACACCACCAGACACCCCAATTAGAATATTATGTTATACTCATAATACATACACTGAATTTTTATTATTATGTAAAAAACATTGTTTTTTTAATAAATTACTTATACTGATTGTGGGAGAAAATTATGGTCACATTACAAATATACGCATACACACAGTCGCACTCGTATAAGGGTCTAGCTCAGTGTGTATTTCATCCATTTTGGTTTGTTTTGACTGCACAGCGGAAGTGTGACAGTAATTTACGTAGTTTTAATTATTTTTGGGATAAAATATTACCTATATTAAAAATTACAGAAATCGATTCAGTAAACGATTCTGTAGCCCAATTCTCCGGAAACTCGCGTTCGTGTCGCATGACGTCATTGCGGCTCGTCTCCGTATGTCGCTTATAAAACGGTGAGATATCCTGAAAAAGCTATTCTCACTACAAGTCGACCTTAAATCACGAATCTAGGGACAATAATGTTGCCATTATGCGTCCCACGAAGTAATCCCTTCCACATAACGATGCGATTTTTTTACGTAATCGTTAATGTACTTTTGACCATCTTTAAAAATGATTTTTAAGGCAAAAACATATTTTGAGCAGCATTATAAAGGTATTTCATTAACATTTATCAATTTAATAATCATTATTGTTTTCGTAACTCCATTTTTATTTTATTATTAACATTAATATAAGACCTCCGTACTACGGAATGCATAGCTCATGTTGATTTGTCAAGTCATGTCATAGATATTTGTCACGTCAAAGTAAAAAATACAATTTATGTTGTTTGTTTACATTGGTCTACATATTAATAGGTAATTAAATAAAACAGAACGAGCTAATGATATTGTAAGTAAGCTGATGACCAGCACAATAACATAAAAGTTTATCAAGATGGAGAAGAAGAGAAGTGTTGTTGTTTTAAAGAGTGCTGCTGTACTGCACCGGACCGTCCTGCTACATGCTTTTCCAACGAACGCTAGGGTGCTGTACCTACGTGTCCTGGCTTCATTACTTTACAAAGGCCCAAAAGATTGTCGGGAAATCCTTGCGAAAACAGATTTCACCCTGAGGCTCGCGTTAGGAGTCTCGTCACAACACGAATTCAATTTTTTTTGTGGTCAAAGTGCCTCACAATCATGAAGACTGGGCGAAACGTGAAGTGGTCCGCCGATTCCTAAGCTCACGGACAACGCTTGACTCATCACGCCGACTTTTCGTGTAAACCAGTGATTATTATACTGTCCTTGTGCTGCACGGATCAATAAGACTGTTTTTAAAAGGATTCTTATAAGTGTAGTTTTGTTCAAGCATATTTACGTAACTTGAAAAGTCACTTTTTTGTTTATGGATAGATTTTAATAATTTTTATTGTAAAGGATAGGTCTAGATATAAAACGAATATTTCCGTTTAAATTGTAAAAATCGGACCATAAGTTTAGAAATTATATGGGATTTTGTATAATCAAAATGTGCCAACTCACTTTTGTAACAGTTTTCTTTCTAGAAACTTTTTATTGTGCATAGTTAAGTTATATACTAAGGTTTAATTAGCTTAAGGATTATGTAACGAAGATTATATAACAAAATTGTAAAGATATAACATGAAAAAAATTAATAAAAAGGGGCTTGACAGAAAATTAACAACCAAAAGGGCTCAAAATACACGGCTCGCTTCAAAGTAACGTAGGCCGGGTATAAATATAAGCGCAGTTTTTGACTGACACTGCGCTGCACGCACACCTATCCACGCGCTACCGGCGTCCCGCGACCAGTCTACGTATCCTACGTATCTGTTGTACCCTACCTATTGTAAATTTGTAACCCAGTGAGGATTATACGTATGAACTTTGCTTGTGTGTTTCTATTTCCTAACCCAACTTGTTAACGGCCTGCGCAACCTAACTACAAAGCCCTTCAATTATTTGCATACCTATATTATTTTTGTTACTTATCTAAGTTTTACATTGAAAAAAATAAAATAAAGACATTTGAAATATTTATTGTTTGAAATGCATTTGAACCACTTTATTTCTAGTTACAAAAGTACCTTTTTAAGAATACCTTACAGACTAATAAATAAATTCAGTATACATCCAAGTATAAACCACAAAAACATAATTATTATCACACCACCACACATGGGAGTTTACTTTTGGTCATGCTTCTCTGTAACATCTATACACAACTCCAGCCGGTCAAAATTCAAAGTCTAGTTCGACTGCAACGTCCTTCTTTCGGCACTTAAGACCTTGGCTCTTTCTGTCTCGATATCTGTCGATCCAACCGAGAAATGTACGGGAGCAAAGTGGGCACTACAGCTCAAAAATCCTCGCTTGCAGGAGTAGTACCGCGTTTATTGTGGTTGCGGCGCGATCGACCTTTCTTGCCCTCGACCAGAGTAAAGCCTGGTAAAGCCGTCCTTGTCCATTGACTGGTTTTAAATCCGGCGCCTTCCGCTTCTGTATCTCATATGTCGTCTCATTCATCGACGCTACACAAGCAACAACTATCCACAGTTGATAACTTTGGCGGAAGCCTGAAGTTTTCTTCGTGTGTTTTTCCTTGTGGTGATGGTCGTAGAGCCTTCTAAGATGTTTATGAACACATTTTGTTAAAATATAGGTACTTATTATTTTCTTTCGCAATTGACACAAACATGATTGACATAACCACTGTTTGACGTTCGTACGGTGGTCGACACAGATCATACGTCACGTGTCGACTGGTCATGACTACTCTTTGCATGCCGCATGTAAACTAAGGCATGTCGCGTGTCTTTCCTGCGTGAAATGCTCGAATCGTCATGGTGAGAATAGCTCGGCTTAATTTTGTCGCGGGAAAAGTTCGAATCGAACGTCAATAACGAACGCGAGATATGTGAGAATCGCTCTACTGAACAAACTACTTTCATAATGTGCATTAATTCAGTTACACATTGTAAAGATATATGTCCAGTAATAATAATAATAATATCCCTGGACATTTCACACAGCGCCATCTAGTCCCAAGCTAAGCAACCTAATGCTTGTGTTATGGTAACAAGATGGCTGATAAACTACTTATATACATTTTTTTTTTGTAAATACATACATATTATAGATAGAAAAACACCCAGACTCGGAACAAATACATGTAGGTCATACAAATATTTGTTCCGTGCGGGAATCGAACCCGCGACACGCAGCGCAGCAGTCAATCGCTTAACCACTGCACCAACCGTGCAGTATATTAAGACTGTTCATAGTATAATCACCTATTCGTAGAGGCAAATTCCAATAATACCTATTAAAAATTCAAAGAGTTTCGTGAAACGTAAACTTCGTCGTTTTACCCTGGGAACTAAATTCGTTTTTACAAAATAAGTCCGTACCAGCCAGTCCGTATTTCCTAATGAATTAAATTCCCTTGTTTGCATTTTCATTCCAAGTTTACCTAATTGTCTCATGCTGATGATGTTGGACTTAGTTGAAATATACTTAGCTGATATTATATGCATCATCAGCCTATAATGTATATAAGTAGTTTATCAGCCATCTTGTTACCATAACACAAGCATTAGGTTGCTTAGCTTGGGACTAGATGGCGCTGTGTGAAATGTCCAGGGATATTATTATTATTATATTATTAATGTTCGCACAGCTGGGATACAGGCCTCCTCTCTGCGACAGGAAGTAATCTAAGATATGTGACATCTACCAAGATGTCACATATCTTCGATTTTTTGGGTCTAGGACATGCCGGTTTTCTCACGATGTTTTTTTTTTGTTTAACGTTTTGACAGCAGTGGTGACGAAATTATCTACGCAAAGTGCCTGTCTGGGTTTGAACCCACTCGTAAGTCGGGGCTGCTACCACTGGGCCACCCCTGCTTGGCTGATATTATATGGATGTTGTTATTTCATTATTATTACTTTATTTCATGATTGTTACTTTAGCTGTAGAAAACAGTTATAATCATATTGATCGATTATACAAAATTAGGCCCAACCCGGTACCTACTTGACCTGGAAGAATGTTTTTTTTTTCTATCAAAAAACGTGAACGTACAGGCCTTGTTGCTTATCATGTTTGTCGTACATATAGAGGTCCGAAGTACAGGGTGTAAAATTCACTCATCCTCCATAGAAAGGGATTCGTTGCGCGGCAGGATTTTGCGTGAATCATTATGATGCGTAGTTCGCATGTGATGATATAGATGCCGCTACATACATACCAGACTAATATTGTGAAGTCCAGGCATTATCATCCCCATTTTCCTAGACACGTGGATGCGTAGGAGGCATCTATAGGCTCAAACATAAACAGTACTTTTACATAACACAATAAACTAGTACTTTACGCAAACCTACCCAAATATTTCCATTAGATACTTAAACAAGTTTCCTAAAGCAAACTATTATGTAAATAAACAGCAAAATGTTGGTATCTAGGTTAAGTTTTAGTTTACCTAGTTTATTGAAGGACTCATCGGCTTAACGAGTTGCTTAAGTGTTTCCGATTGGAGCCGACGTGGAACGAGTTTCCTGGACGAACAAAAAGTGGAAACAAGACGAACGTTTCCGACACTAGGGAGTGTTTTGTTTTTCATTCGGTAACTATTCGAGCGCCTACCGGTTTGGCGCAGCTGTGAAGGTTCGTTTGTGTTAAATATATCTTGTAGGTATTCCCGGGTGAAAAAAACACTTCAGGGGGCTTATCACCAGCTCTTATAGCAGGGCAGAAGTTGAACTGCACTGCTTTTTTTAACCGACTTCTAAAAAAGGAGGAGGTTCTCAATTCAGATGTTTGTATTTTTTTTTATGTTTGTTCGCGCATAACTCCGTCGCTTGCCAACCGATTTGAAAAATTCTTTTTTTGTTGGAAAGGGTATACTTTCCAAATAGTCCCATAGAAATTTCATCAAAAACAGTTCAGTAGTTTGGTTTTTAAACCAAAATTACTGGTAAAACTTACAACTTAAAAGTGAAAAATAAAAACTTTTTTGCAAAAAAAAACAACCGACTTCCAAAAACGACACTACAAAGTGAAAAATAACTTTAATTTCGGAAGTCGGTGGCAAACAACGAAAATACGAACCCAACGACACCGACTTCCGAAATTAAAGTTATTTTTCACTTTGTAGTGTCGTTTTTGGAAGTCGGTTGTTTTTTTTTTTGCAAAAAAGTTTTTGTTCTATGACTAAGTACAAAAAAGCAGTGCAGTTCAACTTCTGCCCTGTTATAAGAGCTGGTGGTAAGCCCACTGAGGTAAATAATGTTGGATGTTCCACCGGAAGTTAGGAGGTGTATGGATTAATTTATTTTAATAGGCATAAAAATACTGAATAAATATGAATAACAATTCTGTACCGTAGGTAACTACACCTTTTTCTTTAAAATGAAATTATTTAGATTTCATTTTTAAATATTTTTTCAATCGTTTTTATCAATAAACCTTTTCTGTG
The DNA here is from genome assembly GCA_951799955.1 of Apamea anceps. NCBI lineage: Eukaryota > Metazoa > Arthropoda > Insecta > Lepidoptera > Noctuidae > Apamea > Apamea anceps. The sequence goes on along the minus strand of OX637504.1, from coordinate 5,235,355 downwards.
TTAAAAACGCACTTTCGTTTATTAAAATAAAATCTGGGGGTATGAATGAACACAGAATTGCCACAATCTTTCAAATACGGGACCCTTCAAATCTCAAAAAACGCCCAAAAAAATTTCCTCAAAATGTACATCCGATATCCGACAGTTTACAAATGTGACCTAGTAAGGCTACGGAACCCGGCCCATGTCATATTTATCTGTGTCGTTTATCACAGGCCACATAATGTTAGGCACGACACGGCACGGCAGACGGCACGGTTGGCGCAGTGGTTAAGCGATTAACTGCTGCGCTGCGTGACGCGGGTTCGATTCCCGCACGGAACAAATATTTGTATGATCTACAAGTAGTTGTTCCGGGTCTGGCTGTTTGTGTATGTGAGTTTAAATGTTTGTAAACGCACCCACGATACAGGAGAAATTCCTAGTGTGGGGCAACGTATTTAAAAAGAAAAAAAATATATATGTGTTATATCACTGATATCGGACCAGCTATTTTATAAGCTACTGTGACCTGCACCCTAATTGCGTAACACACGATCAATCGGAATCTGAATCATTTAATTTTTTGTTGTTTAAGTTGTTTGTTAGGCCTAAGAAATACGAAAATTTCACATTTACAGAAAACAAGAAAATCTATTCCGTAACCAAATAAACTGCGCTTTCCATCATACGACTGCTATCATCCGTGGGTATGATCCGCGGACATTTTTACGTCGCCCAAGGACATATGGGTCGCGCTGACGACCCAATAAACTACGAATGTTCTCTCATATCGCAAAGTTAGTGTTCTGGAATTATACGACGTTGCCATCGATATTGTGTTCCCCGGAAAATGCATTTCAATGCAGTTGGATTCTTATTCGAACAGTAAAATTGATTGTGTTGCTTTATTTCCCTGCTGGTTTGGATTGGAAAACTTTGATATGGCTTGTTCCAGTTCTTTTAATTGAGGTGTTTTCGCCCTGTATTGCAGCGTCCGTCGTGACTTGTTAGCCAATCAATTAACGGAATCTAGTGCAATGGGTAGCTTTCGAAAGCACGACATCTCTTATGCGGGCTTTACACAGTTGACCGCAAGATTGACTGTCTAATTGGCAATTTGGTTCGCAGGTGACTAAAATCGCAAGTTCCAAAGTATGTAGGACCATGAAAATGCTCAGTCGCAGGCAGTGAAGGTCACAATTGCGATTTTTATCGACCTGTATAATTGGGTGGTGATTTGGCTTGTAAGGCGATTTGGTTCTTACCAAATCGCCTCACAAGCCAAATCATCACCTAGTGTAAATCCGGCAGTCTATTACTTATGTTGCCCTACCTATATAGTGGACGCAAAATAAAGACGCCACCCAAAATTGTAGTCCTAAAAACAACCTAATTCTATGAAAAATATAAAAATAATCATCCTTGAACTAAACTAACTAACTAACTAATTAAACTTCTACGTGCTCAATCAAACTTATCGCAGAACAATTTATATTACAACCTACTACGTTAATAAACCGTAAAAAAAATGGTTAGGCATTCTAGACGTCACCCAATTCTTATCTAATACATTTTGTTATACGAGCATTTCGTCTATAATATTGGGATTTTGGGATTGGGATATAATAGAATCAATATGGAAGGCAGATTTAGTTAATTTTTGGATGCCTATAGATTTGTGCAATATTCGGTTGGTGGCAATAATACGCTCGCTCCCTGTTGCATGGTACAGACGCCAGCACATCAAGCTACTACAATCTGTCAAATTTCTTTAATAGATTTTCAACTTTATCGCTAAAGCATTAAGGTTCAAGGTTCATTGGGAAAATGTGACAGTTCCGGGTAGGTTGACCTGCTGGCGTCTGTACTTACAAATAACTAACGAAATGTGGGTGTACTATAAGGATACCCTTTGAGGATATGTTTTTTTGAAAGCGCTTATTGATTTAAAAGAAAGAAAGACAAAGTCGAACTCCCCCTCCCCCTCCCACCCCTGTGATATCTATAAGTTGGGTTTTAATAAAAAACAGTTCCGTGTATGACGTGTATTTCCTAGTAGAAACTCCCATCAACCACCGGCAAGATGGCCGCAGCCCCGATGGCTATGCCCTCACCTATGATGCCCGTTTCATACATGCCTTATTTAGTAATGTCCTATCCACATATACTACACTCCTTCCCACTTAAATCACAATACAATAACCCCCCCCCATACATGACAACTTTCCATCGCATAGTACAATACAACTAAACTTAACATACGTTACTTATAACTAAAAGTTTTGCCCAACCGGCAACTCCGAATGGGACGCGGCTGGGCCGGTACAGGGGTGGTTGGTGGGGTAGTAAATTGCTCGCTTGTTGGCTCAACTAGCTCTCCAACTAACGGAGTATTTGTTCCAACTGGGGACTCAGCTCTTGGCAACTCTTCGCGGGAGCTCCGCGCCTCGGACTGCCCTGACTGGACTCCCACTGGCGCCAAGCTCGGCGGTTCCGTTGTAGTTAACCCAGAACCTGTTGGGATTACAAGTGGACTCCTAGATCTCCGTTTAAGCTGGTCTTAATGGCGGTGAATTTCGTTACCATTAGTATCAAGGATCCTAAAATCGTTTGTTCCCGTCGATTTAATAACTGAACCTGGTTGCCACTTTTCAGTCTTCAAATACTGACGGTACCATACATCGTCCCCAACACTTACTTCCCTACACACTCCTCCTTTATCCCTAGCCTGTCGTTCCTGAGCCTCTCTTACCTTGAACTCCCTGTCCGGCTTTAAAACATCTAACCTAGTTCTTAAATGCCTGCTCATTAACAATTTTGAGGGACTTTCCCCCGTTGTACAATGTTCAGTATTGCGATAGTGTAATAAGAAATTATTTAAAGTGGACTCTATATTTTTCTTTTCCGCTAATGCCTTTTTAATAACCTTTTTTAATGTTTTTACTCTGCCGCCCCGTTTGATGCGGGATGGTACGGTGCTGTAAAGATGTGTTGTATACCATCCCTATTGATGAAGTCCGCAAACTCACTACTCGTGAACGGCGGGCCGTTGTCTGTTACTATTTGCCTTGGCAATCCAAACCTGCCCCGTAACTCGCCTAGTCTCGAGATAGTGCTTCGCGCCGCTGTACTTGGTACCAGAAAAATTTCCAACCATTTTATCCTGGCGTCTACTACCACCAAATACGTTTTTCCATCAATTGGGCCTATAAAATCTAAATGTAGTCTAGTCCATGGCCTTAAAGGCCAAGGCCAGGGGCATGGCGGAGCGCTGGCGGGTGCGTCTGCGAGCCTTGTACAGGTAGCACACGAGCGGCACTCACGCTCCACTACCTTATCGATGCCGGCCCACCACACATAACTGCGAGCTATTTGCTTTCGACTTTGAAATGCCCATATGCACTTCATGTATCAGTTTTAGAACGATTTCGCGACTACATTCTGGAATCACCACCCTATGGCCCCACATGACACAGCCTAATTCCTCATACAATTCTGATTTCCTATTGTAATAAGGTTGCAGTCCTACTACAACACAGCTTCCCGGCCAGCCTTCATTTATGTAAGTCAACAAACGGCTTAATATTGGATGTGATTGAGTCTGTTTTTTAATTTGTTTGTAATATAATAAGAACGCCTCTTGTGCAAAGTGTAGGTATGTTTGTTCTGGAATTACGTCCCTTCCGCGACCCGCCGTGTTGTCCGGTAATCCTAATCCTCCCCCTCCCTCTAACCCAACACCTCCCCCTCCTATCGAAGTCGTCTCGAGTCGAAGTCGACTCGTACAGGAAAGTCACAAACTAAACACAGTCAAAAATAAAAAACCAAATTATATAAAGAAAAAAGTAACTAAAAGAAAAATTAAACAGAAAGTCCTATACGAGGCCAAAAGGCTCCTGTCTCAGCATGATGCTGTGATATTAAAAAATAAATGTCGCAGCGCAGGTATTCGGGTATTCTGACTCTGGTGGACAAGAAAATAGTGACAAAAAAAGTGATATATCTAAAGAAGCTAAATTGCCGGATCTTCATCTGCATCTACCCTAAGTACTCCTTCATTGTTCGAATATCACAAACAAGAATTCCTTTCCTCACAACAGTTACAAACACAAACGTACTCAAATCCTCTCCGCATCCTCTCAACAAGTTTGTGTGGAAGACGTAACTTTAATTAAATCTTACGAGACATTCAGAGATACGTATGTCTTAGTAATGCAACTCTTGCCTCGTTATTCACTGAGTGAGGTCTTAGGCACCCGTCCCACCGCCGAAAAGGAAGGTAGGTACAAGTTTTCAACGGTTTTCACGCTCAAGAAAGGTACCTACAAAATCTTGTAGGTCCCGTGCAGGTAATAAAGATACACATTTCTATAGTCGATCGCTGACGCACCGCCAGTGGGTACCTACTCGGTTGTCTCAGTGACAAGACCTATCAAAAAGAATACTCGCTCAGCAACGCTCGCTCGACGGGCAAAACACTCGCTGAGAAACTTGCGCTGGGTACATATGCATACGTCAACGAGGAATCGCTCGCCGCCGCGCCGTCGCGAACTCGCTACTCCTTGCTCGTCAACTCAATGTTTTTTTTTTTTGGGTGGGGAATCATCAAATATCTTCTCTCGCTCTGGGCGGAGCGGGAGGGCATGTCAGACTTTCACTAACTTAAACCCACCCGTGTTCCTTCAGTTGCCTGTGCCAGGGGCCACGGTAACTCTTTTGAACAACTCGCGACCTTGGCAGAATTGCTGGCTGTACTCGCTTCACGTTAATCGCCGGCGGTAGGGAAAGTGTCTTATACGTGCATCAAACACCACAAAGATCACATCGCGCAACTGCTTCAAGTTGCGTTGAGTTGTGGCAGGGTCAAAATACACCCCCCCGGGTGGGTTCCCGCATTGTCGAGGTGGGGGGGCTCAGTAGCCGTGGCGAGCTGGGCCACGGTGAAGCTAAGAGGAACCCCAGCGGGGGCCGCTCGTCCGGACTGTGCGGTTTAGCCCGACGTAGCGGCCCACGGGTAGGTTGCGGTGCCGCGACATCGCGACCTACCTGAGGCGGGCCGCGATGTCCCCCGTGAGGGAGACATTGCGGCTGAGGATAGAGGCCGCGGCGGGAGAGGCTCTCCCTCCTTCCGCGGCCTTGACGAGGCCGCCACCGTATGATGGCGGACGCGGCGGGGCCGCAGGGGAAGAGGAGTGTCGGTGTTTCGTTGCCGCTCTCCCTATCCTCTGCGGCCGTAGCTCCCCCAACGCGGGGGGCATGCGGGGCCCGCCTATTAGGCGGGCGTGGAGGCCAGCAGGCAACGGGTGCGGGGGCACCGTTGGCTGTTTTGCACAGGCCTCCACCAGTGTGGGACGGGAATGGCCAGGTGTTCTCGGCCATTCCCGTAGCCCCCCAACCTGGGGGGCAAGTGGGGCCCGCCATACCATCTTGGCAGGCATGCGCCGGGAGGGCTGTGGAAGTAAAGGCAATGCCGGTTTCCCATGGCCCTCCCATCACGGCGATGTGGGAACACCACTGAGTTTTAGTGGGTATACTGTCATTCCGAAAGGGAGTCCCACATACCCCGTCACGTCCCCCGCGAGACGGGGATGCATAAAGCATTCCTCAGCGAGAAAAAAACGGGTCAAAATACACTGAGGTCACGGGATCTGCCGGTCTAGTCAGTAAAACACAAACCCTCCCTCACACACACACACACCTCCTCTCTCACACACACACACCCCCTCTCACACACACGCACACGCGCGCACATTATGTTGAGCTGAGGTCCTTTTTGGCATTACAATCTTTGTTTTCTGTTTTTATAGTTTTAAGGTGTATTCATTTTGTGAAATGCCAATAAACGCATTTTTCTTTCTAAAAAAATCATTGTGAGAACTAAGGCGAAGTGAGCTTGTCGGAAGCTGTCATTCCACCTGATGCTAGGGACTGACACCAGTGACATTGTAACAGCTGATGTGACTGTTAGTGGTTGCGTTTGTGGTCACAATGTCGCCAGTTTTGCCACATAATGTTCACGACAGCAATTGCACGAGACTATAATAAATTGTCATATCTATAGAAGTAGCAGAGGGCTCGTGGTTAAATAATAACAGTTGCACAAGTCGATCGAAGTTTAAGCTACGCCTGCTGAGGTCAGTCCGTGGTTGGGTGCCCATCCTTAACATATTATGGCCGTTATGTTGTAAGTTTTAGTCATACTGTCAAAGATGACCGTTGTTACGGGAAGTCAGAAGCCGAGTCTGACAACAAAGGAGTATTGCCCAGTAACTGGTTTGTGGGGGTCAGAAGGCAGTTGCTTCACGTAAAATACTGGTATTCAGCTAAATCTGGTTAGACTAGAAGCCAAACCCAACGTAGTTAAAATATAAAAAATCTTGGATTATCCTTTTCAAATAATCTATGCTCGGCGACATTTCATCGCTGTGTTGTTGTTACGGCACGTCTGTACAGACCCTTAGCAAACTAATTGTGGTATTATGATATATCTTTCTTCGAAGTAGTGTAACTTGAGTAACTCTGCTTTTCCTTTGAGCCATAATTATGGTACGAAGTAATGAGGTTGTAAGGGTATGTTGACAGTTTTGAGCACGTTGACTTATTTCTAGGATATCAGAATACGTAGATAATTATAAAATGTCTGTATTCCCCGAAGGTTAGGCAGAGGTGTGTTCTGTTTTGAGTCCCATGTAATAAGGGCCGTATGCCCAATGAGCTGTGGGCCAAAATAACCACCACGTGGAGTTCTGACACAGCTAGAAGGCGTCGCGGCAGACCCCGTAGAAGATGGCGGGACGAGCTGGACAAAACAAACGACCAGTGGTCCACTTTAGCCCTGGATCGAAAGAGCTGGAAGTCATGGGGAGAGGCCGTTGCCCAGCAGTGGGATGATGCAGGCTAATAGTATCAGTAACAGGGGACGAGCCTTTTACCATGAACCGGGCATAAATCCAGAGTCCGGGTTGCTACTGAGATTTATCTATCTTCTATCTATCTATTCTATCTATACTTATAATAAATCTGTAGAAGTGAAAATTCTGTACATTGAAAATATCAAAAAAATAAATGGCAGGGGGTGTTACTAGACCGACACCGAACACAAAAATGTGATTAAAAAAATTTTTGTCTGTCTGTCGGTCTGTCTGTCTGTCTGTTTGTTCAGGCATCACGCAAAAACTACCGGTTCGATTACGATGAAACTTGGTATAACTATTCTTTAATATCCTGGGCACCACACTGGGTACTTTTTATCCCGGAAAAGTATATACAATAAAAAACAAACTTAATTTTGCGGTTCGAACCATAGACCCGATTACTGTACCAACCGCAAATAATAAGTTTGTCGTAGGTTAGGTCACACGCAGTGGAGTTCATTTTTATTCCTTTTAGTTTTTAGAGTTATTTAGGTTTATTTTTATATAAGTTGTAGGTATAGATTTTAATTTTAAAGTATAGGTAGTATATTTGATAGTGTACGTAGTGACCGTAGGTTATTTTATAATACTGTTAGGTAGGATTAGTGAGGGGCCCGTGGCTAAATATTATCAGCCGCACAGGTCGATCGGTCAGGTTAAGCTACGCTTGCCGCGGTTGTTCTGTGGATGGGTGGCCATCTTTACATACCGAGACCCCTCCGTGTGTCGGAAAGCACGTTAAGCCGTTGGTCCCGGCTGTCATTCGTGGATCTTTGACAGTCGTTACGGGTAGTCAGAAACCCGAAAGTCTGACAACCAGTCTTACCAAGGGGTATCGTATTACCCAGTAACTGGGTTGTGGAGGTCAGATAGGCAGTCGCTCCATGTAAAATACTGGTATTCAGCTGCATCCGGTTAGACTGGAAGCCGACCCCAACATAGTTGGGAAAAGGCTAGGCAGATGATGATGATGAGGTACTTAGGTAAAGATATCATATAGGTACCCTCTTAATCACCACTAATGAGACACAATTGGTTTTCTATTGTAATTAGCCACAAAGGGCCCGCGAGATAGATGGCATTCTGGGGAAACACATACATTTTATCCTGTTAGCACGTTCCCGTGGGATAATTTCCGACATCCACGTGGGCGAAGCCGCGGGCAGAAGCTAGTCTGAGTAATAAAAAGGATCAAAAATCCTAGAAAGACAGGAAAAACCCTAGGGATTCTCTTTCATCTGTTCAATGTTATTTCGTCATCCTAACTCAAATTATAAATGTAAAGAAAGAAAGAAAAATAGGTATTTTATTCTGCACAAACAAAACGCCCAATTACAAATAAAAAATAATAATAATATAAAATATTATTATGTACATAGGTAGTCAAAATACTCGTACATGTGACGTAAGCGTGAAAGTGAGTTTGCTTGTTTGTGACGCTTTCACGCTAAAAGGGCTGAACGGATTGGTTGGCACATGGGTAGGCCATGAGCTGGGTTAGGACATTGGATAATTTTTATCCCGATATTTCCACTTTTTTTTTTTTAGTGTTTTTGACATAACGAACTCAATGTTTATTTTATTCAATCAAGTTTTAATTCTTGAATACTTCAATATTAATTAACTCTTCCTGTTTGGTAGTAAAATTTTATTCATCTCTTAAATAAATTGCAAATTATAGTTTTGTATAATTTATTTTTTATTTATTTATTTATTTTATATATTAGGGACAAAAAACAGTTAAGCGTTACAATTAAGAAACATTTTTAAAATTTTGTAAATCTAAGAACCATGGATCCGTTTATTATGATACTAGCTTCTGCCCGCGGCTTCGCCCGCGTGGATGTCGGAAATTATCCCACGGGAACGTGCTAACAGGATAAAATGTATGTGCACCAGGATGCCATCTATCTCGCGGGCCCTTTGTGGCTAATTACAATAGAAAACTAATTGTGTCTCATTAATGGTGATTAAGAGGGTACCTATATGATATCTTTACCTAAGTACCTACCTAATTAAAAAAATAAATAAACTCAATAACAGAAAATAAAATACCTACCTACCTAAATAAACCTATTTATGACGATAACTAATCTAAACTCAATCATCATCTGCCTAGCCTTTTCCCAACTATGTTCAGGGCCGGCTTCCAGTCTAACCGGATGCAGCTGAATACCAGTATTTTACATGGAGCGACTGCCTATTAACCTCCACAACCCAGTTATTGGGTAATACGATACCCTTGGTACGACTGGTTGTCAGACTTTCGGGCTTCTGACTACCCGTAACGACTGTCAAAGATCCACGAATGACAGCCGGGACCAACGGCTTAACGTGCTTTCCGGGGCACGGAGGTGTCTCGGTATGTAAAGATGGTCACCCATCCACAGACCGACCGCGGCAAGCGTAGCTTAACCTGACCGATCGACCTGTGCGGCTGTTATTATTTAGCCACGGGCCCCTCAATCTAAACTCAATAAATAAGCAAAATCTCTAAAAACTAATATCTATACGAATGACTATCCTACCTAACAGTATTATAAAATAACCTACGGTCACTACGTACACTTTCAAATATACTACCTATACTTTAAAATTAAAATCTATACCTACGACTTATATAAAAATAAACCTAAATAACTCTAAAAAGTAAAAGGAATAAAAATGAACTCCACTGCGTGTGACCTAACCTACGACAAACTTATTATTTGCGGTTGGTACAGTAATCGGATCTAGGGATCGAACCACAAAATTAAGTTTGTTTTTTATTGTATATACTTTTCCGGGATAAAAAGTACCCAGTGTGGTGCCCAGGATATTAAAGAATAATTATACCAAGTTTCATCGTAATCGAACCGGTAGTTTTTGCGTGATGCCTGAACAAACAGACAGACAGACAGACAGACAGACAAAAATTTTTTTAATCACATTTTTGGGTTCGGTGTCGGTCTAGTAACACCCCCTGCCATTTATTTTTTTGATATTTTCAATGTACAGAATTTTCACTTCTACAGATTTATTATAAGTATAGATTTTGATGTTGACTTTAAAGAAAAAAAGAAAGAAAAATGCATTTATTGGCATTACACAAAATGACACCTTAAAACTACAAAAACAAAAACAAAGATTATAATGCCAAAAGGGCCTCAGCTCAGCATATGTCAGATGACAACACAAGTGTACCACCTGACGCTGATTTTCAGCTGCAACCCACGAGTGCCATACGCTGGAATACCAAACACAGGGAAGTGTGTGTCCGTAATAAAAAATTAAGAGAATTCATTTAAATGCTAGAAATTATAGAAAAGCTCATGCAAAATCAAATAAAATGTCGTGACATACATATATGTGTGTTGGTATTGTATTGTAATTAATGAAAAACTAAAATAAATAAATACCCAACATGTGCGTACTACCTACACAAAAAAGAAATAAAATAAAGAGTTGAGAATATGTCATGCTCACTTAAATGTCTCACTGATGGTGGCGTGTGTGTTGGATCATTCGGTTCCCTACAAAATGGTTGAGCTGGATGGTGCTGATCCACGCGTCATGTTCGTGAACGGGCGCCGTCGTCGGTTGAGACTAGTCATCTCTTAACTGCCAGGGCTTATTTTTAATTTTATATGTTGAAGTGTTTCTTTTTTTTTACATTGTTCTCACTTAAAGAAGCAACAAGACTAATGTATCCAGGATTTTGTAATAATATCTTGATTTAAAAGAGTGTCCTTGGAGTTTCTTGCCCGTTCTTCTCCATAGAGATCTACTTTTGGAATGACTAACTAGCTTCAACTTTCTGACTCACTGACCAACTATTTAATTTTGACAATTCAAAAGTGCTTGATAAATGGTTTAATTGAAATAAATGTTTTGAGTTTGGGATCGCGACTTATTCGGGAGATACCTCGGGGCGCAGCTAGTTATAAATAAATGTCAGCAATTTAGAAGTAGGTACATATTCAAACAGTATATAATAAAAAGTGATTTATAAAACATTAAAACGACTTAAAAAAATAATTAACTCAAAATTATGAATTTTTATCGACACGAAATTAACCAACAAAACACTAAATCAAAAGTACGAAACCAAACAGGGCCCTACAATTTTTTTTTAAGGTCTTGACCATTTGCCAGCACTAAGAAAAGTACCGATTGTTGGCACCGACCTCATTTATTTTTATTTTATTCATAATTAAGTATGTATCATAAAAACGATCATATAAGCCGAAAGACGTCCACGGCTGGACATAGGTCTCCCCCAAGCACCTCCACTCCAACCGGTCGACGGTTCTGTGCTTCTCGCATCCAGCGGGTTTCTGCGGCCTTCACAAGGTTGTCGGTCCACCTTGTGCAAAGCCTTCCAACAATACGATATATATATGTATATGTAATAGATTATCATATATGTGAATATATAGCATATCTTCTTTTTTTATTCGGTAAAAATGTAGCAAAAGAAGTAGTATATCGATATTCAAGTAAGTAAGTACCTACTTATGTAGTATGGATATTTTATAGTGCAATAAATAGTTACTTACTTTATGAAGAAACCTTGAAGAAGTTCGATTAAAAAGGAAAATTGTTCACAAACGCTATAAGAAACAAGCTAAAAATGAAGCACGTTATTACCAAACTTTGTCCGCCTTCCTTCCTTTAGAAAACCTCTAAGAGCATTTTACAAAGGAAAAAGTACAAACGCTCTAAATAAAATACTTCTCACATCTTGTAAAGCAGATAAAACTGTACTCCACAGCTGGGATTAATAACACTGGAGCAATTAATAAGGAAAATACATAAAATCCAATTTAACACCACCACAATAGGGATGTTAAATACCGGAGCTAAAGTATCGATACCTACACCCTTGATAAAAGTTCGAAACCTAGGTTACCTTTTTGACTAGGTTTTTTTATTAGCCAGTACTATACATAATTTACTGTGTTGGTTTTCATACAGCTGTGACAGGCATTATTATGTCCCAAAACAAATGGTGGCAACATTGACACGCTACACGATCAAGGTCACAATATTGCCAATAAAAGTAGTTAGGTATCTATGTCATTCTTTGTTGAAATTCAGTGTAAGAAAGGTTATTTGGCTATATTTATATTGACTGAACAAATTACATACCTTAATCTATTCCATACCTTACTTGTTTGAATTTATTTGGTAGACACTGGCCATCCTGGTATTTTGCAGGCCCTTAGTATTGTAACATGAAACAGTATTTTTGTCTCACGAAGCGACGTGCGCTTAACTTGTGTTTGCCAAGTGTACAACACGCTGTGTATGTGCATAAAGACGAGTAGCATCGGCATGTAGCGGTATCTACAACGCCACATGCGAACAACGCGTCATACTGACGTCACAAATCCTGCATCTCGCAAGCAGAGTTTACCGTGCAATTAGCATAGATACAATTTTTGTTCATCATGCCTCTAAAGGCACATAACACATACACGCACACAGACATTTCCAACTTCGACATTGTCTCGTACCGTCCGAGACAATGTCGAAGTTGGAAATGTCTCCGAAAGCTCTTGCGCTTACATACACATTCACACTGTGTTTTTACACTTGGTTACCACAAGTAAAGCGCGTGTTCCTTCGTGAGATAAAAATTCTGAACTCAAGCATCGATACTGTTCCGGATCCTTGCACAACATTGCCAAACGCTCCACCTCACTTTATTAATGTGAGGTACACTTACTCGAGCAGTCGCAGTTGCCTAGTCGGAAGAACAGTAGACAAATTATCACAGCGGACTAGATTTCATTCACGTATTTAGTCTGTCTCACCTGCTCTGTTACACTGAATATAATATTGTAATTGATAGCTTTGGATTTGTAGGATTGAAATGTTATCGTTTCATTGAGCAGTCGGAGCGGGTCGAAAATAGATAGTGGAGATTTAATTAAGATTTAGTCACCTGGGTCTGGGCATTTCTAATAAATACCTAAAGTGCGACATCTATCCTACTAATGTTGTAAACGCGAAAGTTTGTATGGATGGATGGATAGATGGATGGATGTTTGTTACTCCTTCACGCAAAAACTACTGAACGGATTTAGATGAAATTTGGGACACAGGTGGTTTATAACCAGGATTAACATAAAGGATACTTTTTATCCCGATATTCCCACGGGATCGAAACTTATGCGGGTGAAACCGCAGGGCGCAGCTAGTACTTTAATAGAGCTGAAGAGTTTGGTTTTCGTTTGTTTGAATACGCTCTGGATCTGCCAGTCGGAATTGAAAAAAAAAAAATAATAATAATTGTTTATTATCAGAAAGGTGGGTACAAAAATCATCTATCCTATTCAAAAAACAGTATAAAAGTTTGACTTTTAAAGGATAGAGTAAACGATGATGTCCATGCTAGTATAAACTGTGTGACGGACATCAGCGCCTTCCTCTTACAGATTTAGACAACAAAAATTAAATAAATTAACTTTATTTGCATTATAACAATATAAAAATACAAGATTTTGATACAAAATGTTGATTCAAAAGTTAGTAGAATATAAATTTAACATAATAAAAATAGCACAATAATAATTACAATATAACAATTTGAGTTAATGAAATTGATAGTAATAATTATTTAAAATAGAATTTGATTGAGTGAAATTGATAATAATGATTATTAAAGATGAAATATAAACAATTAAAAAATAAAAAATACAGAAAGAACAAACATTTTTGCAACCACATTTTGACAAACTGGGTACAGACTGGTTGAACAAACGTCAAAAATAAAATAATATGTTTTAAAACTAACTAAACTAACCGTTGATTGCTGCAGCCGGTTAGACTAGAACCTGACTCCAACATAATACAAAGTAGGCAAACTACCATAATGAAGTACCTATTCTGTACTGCAATTTTTAAGTATTTTGTAAAATGGCAAACGAGCTTGTTAAAGGCGCAACATTGAACAGTTAATGGGCCATGCCATCTTGACAAACCAATTAGTGGTCGAAACTTACCGCGATCTTACGTTCAAAGGAGAATACCAACTGCATTATTACACATAATTGGTAATTGTACTGTAGGTACACCTCTGTCTTACCCTTCAGGGTTTACAGGCATGATGATGATGATGTTCCATGCCACAATTATATTTATACAAGTTGTGCTCTCGGCTTCTCTAGCGTCTTCTTTTTATTATTATTGCAAACTAGTCAGAAAATATACTATACTTAAAGCCTGTTAGTATTCCGCCAAGCCTAACCCTTGTACTGGTTGGGCCCCTGGGGTGGTCACGGCGTGTTATGTGTGCGCCGGTGATGGGGAGTACTCCCCAGAGGAGGGTGGTCCGGTGACGGACAGCCGCGGCGGGTTCACGGATGAGTGCTAACGCGTGCCCGTGTTCCTGCCGTAAGCGGCAGAGGAGGACACCGTGGAGTTTTAGTGGGCTAGAGTCCCACATAACTATATGCCCATGCATTCTGCACTACCAAGGGGAGATAGTGATCTCCCCGTGGTAGTGCAGAATGCATGAGCATTTCTACACGATAATAAAAACAAGGGATGTACCTAAGTACATTTCGCCAGTTACGTTGAAGTCTGAAAAATAAAAATATCTATGAATTAAAACAAACATCACGTAAATCGGGAAAGTGGTTCCTGTCTTATAAAATAAGTGCACCAACAGACGGACAGAGAAACGTATTTCAAAGTTATGTAAGGGTGATAAATTCACGTAAAAAGATGTAACATTATGATCATTATCATGATCTCCAAAAATCCTTGTTACCATATATTATGACAGATTTCTAACAATTGATAAATTAATGTTTACGGAAGACTTCTCACACAAAAACACATATTTTATTTCCGTACATTTTTCTTTAGAAATAGTGCCATAATGTATTAGATTATACACGCAACGGTTAGATAAATAAGCAGATGTTAGAATAGGATCACTGGAGCTAGAATCAATCTTTAGACAGCTTACAAATACTTAAGTAAATCTAGCCTATATAAATAAAACATATCGTGTTTACGGCTAAGCCTCATGTTTACATTATCAAATATACACAGTATATGGTTAAGGTTATAAAGGTAAATATTATGTTGTTCCTATGGTGGAATATAATCAATGACATGTCAATTACACGCTGTGTGAGTTTTTGTTTGTGAACACAGTATCACGTGTCACCGTCTCGCGAGTTTTAAAAGGTAAATGAATCGCAAATAACACCCATGAGCATGAGTGGGCTCGTGGCTAGGTATAATGACAGCCACACGGGTCGATCGATCAGGTAAAGCTACTCTTGCCGTGGTTGGTCTGTGGATGAGCGACCATCTTTACATATTATCGAGACCCCCTTTCGTGTCTCGGAAAGCACGTTATGCCGTTGGTCTCAGCTGTCATTCGTCGATCTTTGATAGTCGTTACGTATCATCAGAAGCCCGAAAGTGACAACCAGTCTTACCAAGGGATTTCGTATTACCTACCCAGTAACTGGGTTGTGGAGGTCAGATAAGCACTTGCTCCATGTAAAATACTGGTATTCCTGCATCCGGTTAGACTGGAAGCCGACCCCAACATAGTCGGGAAAAGGCTAAACAGATGATGCAGATGATGATACACAGTACACGATTAAGTTTTTATACGTAAAAATTATCTACGTAGTTACTATGGTGGAATAAGGACACCAATGACGTCAATTATACGCTGTGAGAGTTTTTGTTTGTGTACACGTGTCACATGTCACCGCCACGTGAGTTTCATAAGGTAAATGAATCTATACTTATAATAAATCTGTAGAAGTGAAAATTCTGTACATTGAAAATATCAAAAAAATAAATGGCAGGGGGTGTTACTAGACCGACACCGAACCCAAAAATGTGATTAAAAAAATTTTTGTCTGTCTGTCTGTCTGTCTGTCTGTCTGTCTGTTTGTTCAGGCATCACGCAAAAACTACCGGTTCGATTACGATGAAACTTGGTATAATTATTCTTTAATATCCTGGGCACCACACTGGGTACTTTTTATCTCGGAAAAGTATATACAATAAAAAACAAACTTAATTTTGCGGTTCGAACCATAGACCCGATTACTGTACCAACCGCAAATAATAAGTTTATCGTAGGTTAGGTCACCCGCAGTGGAGTTCAGTTTTATTCCTTTTAGTTTTTAGAGTTATTTAGGTTTATTTTTATATAAGTCATAGGTATAGATTTTAATTTTAAAGTAGGTATAGGTAGTATATTTGATAGTGTACGTAGTGACCGTAGGTTATTTTATAATACTGTTAGGTAGGATTAGTGAGGGGCCCGTGGCTAAATATTATCAGCCGCACAGGTCGATGGGTCAGGTTAAGCTACGCTTGCCGCGGTTGGTCTGTGGATGGGTGGCCATCTTTACATACCGAGACCCCTCCGTGTGTCGGAAAGCACGTTAAGCCGTTGGTCCCGGCTGTCATTCGTGGATCTTTGACAGTCGTTACGGGTAGTCAGAAGCCCGAAAGTCTGACAACCAGTCTTACCAAGGGGTATCGTATTACCCAGTAACTGGGTTGTGGAGGTCAGATAGGCAGTCGCTCCATGTAAAATACTGGTATTCAGCTGCATCCGGTTAGACTGGAAGCCGACCCCAACATAGTTGGGAAAAGGCTAGGCAGATGATGATGATGAGGTAGGATTAGTCATTCGTATAGATATTTGTTTTTAGGGATTTTGCTTATTTATTGTGTTTAGATTAGTTATCATCAGAAATATGTTTATTTAGGTAGGTAGGTATTTAATTTTCTGTTATTGAGTTTATTTATTTTTTAATTATGTAGGAACTTAGGTACGGTATCCGGTATCCGGGTCTTATCACGTATTACCCAGTCACTGGGTTGTGGAGGTCAGATAAGCAGTCGCTCCATGTAAAATACTGGTATTCAGCTACATCCGGTTAGACTGGAAGCCGACCCCAACATAGTTGGGAAAAGGCTAGGCAGATGAGATGATGAGGTACTTAGGTAAAGATATCATATAGGTACCCTCTTAATCACCACTAATGAGACACAATTGGTTTTCTATTGTAATTAGCCACAAAGGGCCCGCGAGATAGATGGCATTCTGGGGAAACACATACATTTTATCCTGTTAGCACGTTCCCGTGGGATAATTTCCGACATCCACGCGGGCGAAGCCGCGGGCAGAAGCTAGTCGCAAATAACATCATTGAGGAAATATGTATGTAACTATAGGTATCACCCGCTGAAGAAAACCTTTGGCTTGTAAACCAATTACATTGCGGTGTTTTGCTTAGATTTTTGCCTGTGTTTAATTTTTATTCTCAGCCAGTTAATTCAACAGTTTTTTTTAAACGTTGCCCCACACTAGGAATTACTCCTGTATCGTGGGTGCGTTCACAAACATTTAAACTCACATAAACAAACAGCCAGACCCGGAACAACTACCTGTGGGCAATACAAATATTTGTTCCGTGCGGGAGTCGAACCCGCGACACGGAGCGCAGCAGTTGATCGCTCAGCCACTGCGCTAACCGTGTCGTCAAATTAATTTCCATACAAATAGCGTTAAGTTAATTCAATATCAACTTTAATTTGCTCTAGTATTGTTACCTAATCAACCCCCTATTTTTATTGCAAATCGAGCGGGGAATTACTAAAATCACGGCTCAACTATGATATCTACTTTCAGCGATATCTTCTTAAACATTTAATGCTGATATAATAAACCTGATGGACAGCGACGGATGAGGTCTGTGGTGGAACGAGCGTGCCTGAAGATGCTTGCTCACATTTGATTTGAAAGCTGATGGGTTATAGGTGGAAGGGAACACGACGCTGGCAGATATTGACTTTGGCTGTGCGCATAATAAATATGGAGGAGAAGCGCTGCGTACGACTGGTCAGGATATCAACCATGTACGGATGGTGGTACCCTGCAGTACGTCTGGCTGTCGGGTAGTAAAAGGGAGATGGTGGAATCCAGGTCGTGCAGCTCGTGCGCACACTCTTGGTACCTCACTAAAAAACATTAAGCAGACTACCTAGCAAATAGAATGGGTATCCAGTGTGAGCTGGTGAAGACTACAAAATCACCACCGATCGCTAGGATGTTAGTATATCTGCTATATACAGGATCAAATTAAAATATCTAGCGAAACTTGCGTGATGGGTTCTAAAAATAATAATAATAAAAAAAATACAGGGTAGCAGGGAGGCGCAACCTGTTACTTCGTCAGTTATTACAAAATAATAATAACAGTATCATACATTTTGACCGCGCGTAGGCATTGCACTTTTTTCTATGAAACAACAGATTTTTTTTTTTATTAATTTATTTGTTTTACCATTTAAGTACACACATATATAAACAGACATTGAAAAACAGAACAGAAAAAATAGGTACAGAGGTGATGCTTATTTCATAAGAAATCTGTTCCAGCATATCTGAGATAGGACAATAGATACAGAGATGTAGACAGCGTGTGATAGAGCAAGGGAGACAAAAAATAATACATAGAATAAAAAAAAACAATTCACTTAAAAACTAAACAAAAATTACGAGAATATACTAACATACATACAAATAAACATACATAAATACTTCTAAAATAAATATTACTAGAATGGTAATAATTATATCATACTCAAAAAAATAAATACATACACAACTATGATGAAGTCGACAGATAGTGTTCTTTCTCTCTTCTTTTGAAAACTGCAATAGTTTGGCAGTCCCTAATGTCAGGCGGTAGTGAATTCCACAATCGCACCGCGTGCACTGTGAAGGAGTAGGAGTAGAAGTCGGTGGAATGGGCAGGGAACTTAAGAAGGTTTTTAAGATGCGACCTGCAAGGTGCATCTGAAGGACGGGCGTAGGAAAAACGCTCCCGCAGGTAGGATGGTGTTTTAAGATTGTGATGGAGATTGAATAGCAGACACAATATCCGAGAGTTCCTGCGAAGTCAAATGGGGAGCCACTTGAGTATCTTGCGAAAGTATCTTGCGCTTTTTTGTTATAAGCTACGATAAATGTCTACGCTAGAATTATGTGCTGAATTCATGATTACAGTTTGCTCGCCGATGTCCCTGCCACTCTATTTGTTTTTTTTTTTTTTGGTTATGGGTATACCTACCCAAAAATGATGACAAAATCAGTTTTTCTTTTGCGAAGTTTCGCCAGCTAATATAAAAGTGGCTATTAAATCTTCGAGTGCCACTGCCAAGGTGACTTTTGGCTGTGAAGGTGAGGTTTGAAATCACTCTGATTCTTTTTTATTTCAGTGTGCAACATAAAAAGTTTTATGTTAAAAGCTTTTATACATTTTTCGTTTATCGTCTTCAACTAACTAAATGTACTGGTGTCATGAACCTGTTAGTTATTTTAATAAAAATATATTGTAAAATGTAGGTAAAAATTGAATTGACTTGGATAAACTTCTGAATAGTAAAAAATTGATTTATGTGAAACTTTCAAAAGATTTCTGCTTTCATTTTGAATAGTTTGATTTCAGTTTTATGATTTTGATTGGAGTAGGTTGGAATTGGGGTTTCTGGATCAGAGGAGATCCAGAAACACCCAATTTTAACTATCATTAATTTTATTCAAAAGAAGGATCTATGTTACTATACTATTACGCAATATGTCTTTTTCTCATAGTTGCATTTGTATTTCACGAGAAAATCCCTTGTGATTTTTGTGTAACTGTAATGTATTTATTTACAATAAAGAAATATTTATTAGACAATTTTTCTAATTATAGCATCATCATCATTCGCCTATATTATTCCCACTGCTGGGACACATGCCTCCTCTTTGTGAGAGGGAGTGGGCCGTAATCCACCACGCGGGCCTAGTACGAGTTGGTAGATGTCACATGTCTTCGAATATTTGGTTCTAGGACATGCCGGTTTCATCACGATGTTTTCCTTCACCGTTATGAGAGCAATGGCGATGAAATAATTTATGCAAAGTAAAGCGCCTGACTGGATTCGAACTTGGAACTAGTAAGTCGCAGCCGTTACCACAGGGTCTCTGCTCTCAATTAAGATTCTCGATTAAGTACATGCCATTAATTAATTATTAGTTCGAAGTGAGTAAACCCAGTGGTTCATTGAAATAGAAACGGAAACTAACTTACTAGTCACGATACCGTTCCCATGACATACGCCAAGTGCCCAAGTTAACAACTTGTATTGACTGGCTGCCAACTAATTGTTACTTGGTGGTACCCCTATTTATCAAGTACACACGATGATATAGCAAGCTATACATTTCCAGTTTTCGGTGACTTCGCATTGTATGTATAGGCTTTTCGTACAAAGAGAAGTCAGCTTATACTTGCTTGACAATTAATTTCCCAGGGAAGCTGGTTTTTAGGTAAATTAAATTATCTGTTCATTCAAATCACTACTACGAAGGTACAGACGCCAGCACATCAAGCTACTACAATCTGTCGAACTTTAATAGATTTTCAACTTTATCTATAAAGCATTAAGGTTCAGGTTGATTGGGATTTGACAGTTTCGGGTAGCTTGATGTGGCGTCTGCATAGGTCGTCTAATTTAAAACGGCACGCCCCTCCACTAAAATTTCTATACAAACATTTTAAATGTGTATGCAACAAGCAGTGGCGGGGCGTGCCATTTTAAATTAGACGATCTCTACAAAGATCTTATGGCGCGTGGTTAAAATCGGAACTAACGCTGCCATCTTGTTTTTTCAATACAATTTCTGTTACAATTTCACAAATGTTTTGAGTGCGCCCAAAATTAGTCTGCGCGCGGCCGAAATCGGAAGTAACCGTTTGCCACCATCTGGATGGACGTTTATGTTAGGTGTCAAGAGTAAATAATAGCCATCATTATGCCGAAAGCGATTACAAGTGCTGGCAGGGATATAATCTTGAAGGTCAAACGTCGCGCACAGATTTATCTTCCGCGCTCTCTACCAACAGCGCACCCTGTCATTCTCATTTAGGCGTCGAAAGATCACTGTAATCAAGTAAAATGCTATAACGAAGAAGAAAGAAGAAACATGCATAATTTATTAAAATACTTAGTAATGTTGCTAAAATTTTTTACCTCAAATGTTGTTTTCTTTTTTCCGGCTGACATTCGTAGATCTTTGGCAATCGTTAGTCGTCTGTCAACCAGTCTTACCAAGGGGTATCGTATTACCCAGTAACTGGATTGTGGAGGTTAGATAGGCAGTCGCTTCATGTAAAATACTGGTATGCAGCTGCATCCAGTTAGACTGGATACCCCCCAACGTAGTTGCAAAAAGGCTAGGCAGACGATGAACTTAAACTTTCTTTATTCAGTTCAGAAAAGAAGCACGGTAGATATAGAAAAAAAAACCGGCCAAGTGCGAGTCGGACTTGCCCATGAAGGGTTCCGGTACGTTACGATTTATGACGTATTAAAAAAAAACTACTCACTAGATCTCGTTCAAACCAATTTTCGGTGGAAGTTTATATGGTAATGTACATCATATATTTTTTTTAGTTTTATCATTCTCTTATTTTAGAAGTTACAGGGGGGGGACACACATTTTACCACTTTGGAAGTGTCTCTCGCGCAAACTATCATTTTTGAAGACCTATCCATAGATACCCCACAAGTATGGGTTTGATGAAAAAAAAAATTTTGAGTTTCAGTTCTAAGTATGGGGACCCCCAAAATTTATTGTTTTTTTTTCTATTTTTGTGTGAAAATCTTAATGCGGTTCACAGAATACATCTACTTACCAAGTTTCAACAGTATAGCTCTTATAGTTTCGGAAAAAAGCGACTGTGACATACGGACGGACAGACAGACAGACAGACAGACAGACAGACAGACATGACGAATCCATAAGGGTTCCGTTGCCATTTGGCTACGGAACCCTAAAAACCAGAAATTTCATAGAAAACTACAATACCTGTGCGGTCAAAATGTATGGAACAGCAATTTTTTTTTAATCACTGGCGAAAAATTTCAGTGTAGTGCCATGCATTCAGAATTATGTACTGAGCCCATGACGTCATGATGTGCTGTAAAAGGTTGCACGACGATGTCCGCCGCCGCCCTGTATAGTGTATGTTTGCCCGAAAAATTCTACGTAATCGAATTTTTAAAGGGTATTCCTTTTAGAGCTCACGTTAAGTGACTCCTGTTATAAAAATAAATGTAACATGGAAAATGTGTTCAACAATTTTCAATGATAAAATTAATGGTCAAGTGCAGAGCCATTCAGCAAAAAAAAAAAAAAGAAAAACAAAATGGTTGTTATAACCAACTCCATTTAAACATCAAGTCTAAGTAAAATTTATATGAAAAAGTAGCAAACTTGGTACGATAAATTGAAAAGAGTGAAAAGTTATCACAGTCTAAAATAATATAACTTGGAAAGTTTTGAATATACATAGCTTCAAAAGAAATTTTAAATATGTAACGAATAAATAGCTAGTCAATCACTAACATTAAAATGCTTATGTACGTACAATATTTAAAACAACTAAACAGTTATTTAGCTATTTAGTTATTGAAAACTAACCAAATAGTTAGTTGTATGAGTAACTGACTATACAAATAAATATAAAAACAAAAGGACATTTAGGCGGTGAAGTACTCGTCCGCATAACTGTTATCCGGAATCGTGCCCAGAAGACTGGCATGAATGCATTGAAATTCATTAAAATCCCAATGCTCGACATAACGCTCATGCGGAGCAACGCAAGGAGCGCCCAGATACAGACAGGTAGCGAGCCACATGGTGGACACCACCTTCTGGTGATAACGCCTGAAGCCAGAGGCACGACTTCCATTCACCCACAGCCAGTAGGCAGGCACGCTCAGCAGTATTGATGGATGTATTAATAAAATTATTCCGTACCAATCTGCAGAGCAGCTTATTCCACTGCGTCTGGGAAGATGGGTTCACGGGCCGATGTGTATCCGGGCAACCAGGGAGGGGACAAAAATTTTCTCGGTCAACTTTTCAGCTGTAGACGAAGGATGGGAACTAATACTGGTAATGTTGCGGACGCCAAGGTTATCAGAACGTATAGGTAACCTGGCTTGCAGCCACGCTGGGTCATTCAAGGCCACATTTAAAATAAATGTTAGTGTGGGAAAAATAATAATTTACAAATCTAAAGGCTGATTTTGCTGACTTTGTTAATTTTCTTCAGGGGTTTTTTTTCTTAAGGCAGAGTAAACACATTTTCCCGAAATGGCACTGCATTTTTTTTTTCACAATAAACGCGTCCTTTGTCATTGGAGGCCATATTAAATGTACGGTTGGGTCGTCTTGACGGGGGCCCAGACACGACAAGGGTCAAGCATACTTAAACAGTTGGCCGCCTTGAACCTGGCGATGCTTAATCATTTTGATAGGATAATCCTCTTCAATAAAATTAAGATATTGAGGGTCTTTGGCGTGCGGAATCTGACACCTGTATTCACAAACAATACTTGTCTAAGTAAAGTAGCAGTACTATGCGAAGTAAGGCTTCTTAATGCGTTCCATAAGACGAATTTTTGGTTCTAGGACATGCCGGTTTCCTCTCGATGTTTTCCTTCACCATTTTGAGAGCAGTGGTGATAACATTATTTACACAAAAATCGCCTGGATTCGAACCTATACACCATATATATACCATAAGTCGCGGCCGTTACCACGGGCGACCACTGCTCCCCTCTACTATAATTAAAACAAACTCGTGTGTTAATAGTGTCCATAGAATTTCCCGTTTGCCATTTGAAAGCCAAGCACTTATCTAAAGCAGTTCTGCTAACGCCATACTCATTACGGCATTGTGTGTGAGTTCGAAAAACTTGCGCAAAACACAAACTAGTTCGTTTTCATGAGGGGATGGTAGTTCCATCCGGTTTATTTTAGTTTTAAAAGTCATTGTTATACTTGATGGTATGATGATATAAATACCAGCCTCTTATTGTTCCACTGCGGGCGAAGGTCTTCTCATACAGAGGGAAAAAACTATTTTTCTTTTCTTAGCAGCCCGGAATCTGAATTTGTGCCCGATATATGGCAATAGGCAACGCGAAGAGGCACGAAGGTTTTCGATATCGGAAAGCGAATTATGAAGCCCAAATTTAGTTGGGCAGGAATCTGGCAAGGTACAGTGAAGACCGGTGGAGTAAGGTAGTGACCGTGTGGCGTCTCGTCTTCCAGTCGTTGGGCGGATGACTTTGTTGCCATCGTGGGTAGAACCTGGATGAGGCTGGCACGGGAGCGTGGAATTGGCACAAGGAAAGAGAAGCCTATGGCTCAGCAGTGGGTGAAGTCGAGCTGAAGTTGATGAAGATGATGGTAGTAATATGCTCGCCCCTATTACACGGGACTTAAACATACCTGGCGAAATGTGGGTATACTATAAGTACTCCTCTCCCCAACCCTTTCGGGACTCCAGGCGTGATGTTATGTTTTAGTAATACTCAGAATCTCTGACCTTAAAATGCAGCATTTCATTGCCTGTATTTGTAGTAGTGCTAAACAGCAGTGCGATTCTGTAACCATCTCACCGTGAAAACTTAGGTGAAGTGAGCGTGGAGTGAGCTGTCATTCCAAATAATGCTAGGGATTGACACTACTGACAACTCACATAAAGCTCACTTCACTTGAGTTTTTTTGAGAAAAGCACTACAGACCGATGCGATGACCCGATGATATTCATCATCATCTTATTTCTTGTACATTGACGACTTATCAAGTTTAATACTAAAACACGGAGAAATTATTACCTTTGCAAACGACACGATTATTACTTTTACGGTCGGGGACTGGTACGAGGTAAACGATAACGTTGAAAAGGGGTTTAGTCTCGTTACTAAGTGGCTAGATAACAATATGTTGACAGTCAATCAGTCAAAAACAAAAATTATTCCTTACTATTTAAACAGAAATTCTAAACCATCTTCTGAGATGATAACTATACAGTCACGAACAAAAGTATGTATACAATCGGCTTTATTCAAAAGCGATTTACTCCTTTATTTTTTGATGAAATTTTATTATGTTACGAACATAGCATTTTCGAACCTATAGGTTTATGTAATGAGTCGTATTTCAACGTTGCATTCGTTATTTCACGAAAAAATCACAATTGAAAGTTGCCATGTGTTGACATATTGGTGCTCGTGACTGTACGAGCCCACACATGTAACTTGCCCACCACTTAAAATTGCGATTGTTTTCGCGTCTCGATATTACTTCATCAGTCAGGTATTTGGGGATCCAAATAGATGAACAACTGAACTATGCTACTAAGCTATGTTTGCTTTTCAACGTACCCGATGTTGCCTGGCCTACTTGCATGCAGATGAGACGTACAAGGTCGGGATGGCGCCATTTCACCCATCTTTCACGTCCACCCATTTTTCGTCAGACACTATTGTCTGGCATTTTTGCTGAACTGGGCCTTTTTGGTGCATCCGTGAGGCACACTTATCTGCTAATTTCTTACATCGGTCTTTATACTTTCTATTCGTTTTTTTATTAGTTGCTATCTGATGTATGTATCTGGTGTATTGTGTGTCTTTTAGTCTGTGCTAAATAAATGTTTTTTCTTTCTTTCTTTCTGAACTGGAACTGCCAAATCTCAATCCTATCGGCGTGTAAGAAAACTATTGTACTCGTATGTGTTCAGAAACCTGCGGTATGTTTGCGACCCAAAGCTGTTTACCACAACTACTGTGCGTTATGCCAATTAGTTATCACATATGGCATATCTATCTGGGGAGGATGTGCTAAGACACAGCTTATCAAAGCAGAAAGAACGCAAAGGGCCATTATAAAAACTATGCTGTTCAAAAAATATAGATTTCCGACCGATGAACTGTACAAGCTAAGTGCTGTTCTCAGCATTCGATAACTTTACATTGAGAAGATCTTACGTAATCAACACAACAAACCAACGGATTTTCCAGATGCTATACGAAGAGCTTACAAAGTCTACAAACAACCTATACACATATATAGGACAAAATTTTCCCAGCGATTTCTTTTCTTTTTTTCTATCTCCGTATATTTATAATAATATAATTCTAGGTTTTAGGAAATATAATTCACACATATTTAAAAAGATTGTACGAAAACATTTACTCAGCCTAAATTATAAAAGTACTGAAGACACATTTAAGATTCTGAAATAGCCCACTCAATACATACATAAAATCAAATATACTCACAGATATTCACGAAAAGCCATTTCGGCTTTTCGTATTAAGTGTAGCAATTTCACTGCAAAATTATTTTGTATATTTTCCGAAGGAGCCTATATAATAACCTATATTCTTAAGTTCTCACTCGTTTGTTACTCTACGGGTCACAGAAATGAGGAATGATACTCTACTGCAATACAGTATCAACTAGTACAGGGGTATTGCGATTGTTACTAGTGGCCTTACATATTGTAATGTCAACAGTATACTTAAGGTAATATATTGTGCAAATAAATAAATAAAAAATCTTCCTAGCCAACTGTGTTGGGGTCGGCTTCCAGTCTAACCGAATTCAGCTAAATACCAGTATTTTACATGGAGCGACTGCCTATCTGACCTCCACAACCCAGCAGTTACTGGGTCGTATTACCCTGATGACCCGATATATTTAACTGAATTTGCAAATGAATCAAAGCCTAGAGCAATAAATAGCAGCAGTGCACAACATTTCGTCGATAACTACGTAATGAATCCGCTGCAAAGCCAAATAATGGCCAGTACTCCTTAATCTGACCAGCGGGGTAATTGCGTACCACACTATCAGTAGCAATGGGTTACATTTTGACAGCTCAACAACATTCATTGCGTTATTTACGTTGTTGAGCAGACACATTTTTCTAACTTATGAAGCAATGGATTAGCAATATCCTTCAAAAAGATTCAGTTTAATACTAATATTATGTTACGCAATTAGGATACACATTCCGATTCCATATGACCCACTGCTGTTGCTACGCACATTTCGGTCATAGAAAATAAGCGTGAATTCGCACCAGCACGTTCCAACGCTTCGTCAGGTTGGCTTTGTCGTTTCGTACTGGTGGTTAGTGTCTCGTCTCTCGTGCACGAGGTTGTGGATTCAAATCCGGTCAAGTAACAATGTAAGTCTTTCAATTCATATGTAGTTTCTAAGTTTTTCTTAGATATTAGTAGCATCGGTGAAGGAAAACA
Source organism: Apamea anceps (assembly GCA_951799955.1). NCBI lineage: Eukaryota > Metazoa > Arthropoda > Insecta > Lepidoptera > Noctuidae > Apamea > Apamea anceps. The sequence continues at coordinate 5,208,308 of OX637504.1, read as the reverse complement.
TCGTGAGGAAATCTGTACTTCCTACTAATATTATAAATGTGAAATTTGTATGGATGGGTGGATGGATGTTTGTTACTCTTTCACGCCAAATACTACACATAGGATACTTTTTATTCCGATATTCCCAAGGGATCGAAAGTTATGCGGGTGCAACCGCGGGGCGCAGCTATACATATAATAAGCTATAGATATAATAAAAATTAAATGCTTCGTTAGTACGCGCATCATTAGAGATCGGCAGGATCGATTTGGCTGTTTTTTGTTTGAAATTGCTAATAGTCCGAATAAGGTTTTTAGGAAAGAAAATATGGAAAAGTTAGCTGGAAAATTAGAAAATTCGGAAAAAATTGACTGTGCTTTTTTAAATAGGATTTTTGTACGAATTATTGAAAGGACTGGACAACGTCTGTCCACAGACCATGTAATCTAAAGACCCCGCTTAGCCGAATTTTTATTTACAAACAAAGCTGCTAAACTTGCGGAGTGCGGGGGCCATCTAGTGCGCTGTGATTGGTGCATTCAAGGCCGCGCGTAACAAGCCCGTGCTCAGACTGAAGTTAGCAACGGGGGAGTGGCTCAAATATAGAGTGGATTCACCGTATGAGAGGCAGAGGGGTTCGCTCGACTATGCGAAGTCTTTAGGATATATGGTCTGTGCGTCTGTCGGGTCAGCTACTACTTAGTTAATATAAGTCTGAAATCGCTAACCCGTCTTGAGCAAGCATGGTGATCAATGCTCGTGCCTTCTCTATTTGAGAAGAGGTCTTTTCTCTATCCTGGGACAATAATAGGTTGGTATTAATAGTTCTGTAGTCTAAAACCAAATAAGTAGCTACCAAGTAGTAGTTGGTTTGATGATTGGTTGGCTAGTGATGTAGCTAAGTGCTCATACGTAGTGACTTCACTGGCATAACCAAACACTTATTTTAATTTATGTCCCCAATAAACGCGTCCAATAACGTGTGAATCGATGGAATTAACTAAACAAAGTCGGTGGTGCGACCGCGTCGGTCTGTGTTGGTTCAATGTGCAAACACGGTCGCTAACAGAGGGTGCGCTGTAATACGAACTGTTTAGACTAACATTACTGGTCAGGATATACTAGACTAACGACACGACCCTGCTTCACACGGTTTTTACGACTTGAAAAAACATCGAAGTTTCTTTAATATTTTTTTTTTATTCTTTGTTTTTTTTGTGTTTAGTTTAGTTTGTGATCTTCCTGTACGAGTTGCAATAAATACTTTTTCTTTCTTTCTTTATGTAAGTTAAATAATACATAAATCGTCCGGAATCAACTGTCTAAATGATGGTGGAATTCGTATGAAAATCCGTTACGTAGATTTAAAAGAACAACGCGGTCACACAGACAGACACGAAAAGATATTATAGATATTGAAGTAGTGGCATTAGGTATGTATAACAATGACGAATGTGTCACTGCCCCATACGTACTAGGTGCCATAGTAAGTACGAGTTATTCCGGTCGGATCTACTGATCACTACAATGCGGCCGAAGAGAGAATGCGTTTCTGACACCTATCAGTTCCATACAAACGAATACGTGCTTTGCAAATCTGATCTCTGTTAGCTACTAGAATTTTCGCACTGACAGCTGTCAGAAACGCATTCTCTCGCCGGCGGGACTGTGTATCTGGTCGCGTTTGACTAACGACCGGTTTGTGTGAGAATTTGAAGTTGAGATGTTGTCAAATTCTACTTTAACATAACTCCTTCCATGTATCCGACGAAATAAAAAAAATAAAAAAATACCTAAGCTTTTTTGCAAAGAAATTTTGATTTACACCGACTCAACTTCAAATTCTCAATTCAGAAACCGGTGGGGTAATTGCGTTACCCACAAATAATTGCAATGTCTTTCATTTTGACAATTCGACAACATTAATTGCGTTAATTACGTTGTCGAGCAGACGAAGCTTTCAAACATTATGAAGCAATGGTTTAGAAAATTCGTCGCCGCCGTCGTAGCCGTCGGTCCCGGCTGTCATTCGTGGATCTTTGACAGTCGTTACGGGTAGTCAGAAGCCCGAAAGTCTGACAACCAGTCTTACCAATTGGTATCGTATTACCCAGTAACTGGGTTGTGGAGGTCAGATAGGCAGTCGCTCCATGTAAAATACTGATATTCAGCTGCATCCGGTTAGACTGGAAGCCGACCCCAACATAGTTGGGAAAAGGCTAGGCAGATGATGATGGTTTAGAAAATTCGTATGCATCTGACTAACAGTATTTTAGAAGAAGCGACTGTCTGTCTGACCTCCATAAACCAGTTAGAAAATCCTTTCGTCTACTGACGAAAGGATTTTCTAACTACTACTGTAAAGGATACCCATCACATCTGCGAAGTTTTGCCAGCTAATTTAATCTGATTCTGTATTCTTTTAAACCAACAAATAAAGTTAAAGACAAAACAAAGATTCCTAACTTGATTTTATTCATCATTTCCATATAAGGTAACTAAGCACACAGTCATTATTTTGATTTATTATCTCTAGATTTATTTTAACTTTAATAATTTGAATATTAATTCCTTATTATTTTAATTTAAAGGGTTCACGTTCACAACCACACCACATCGCAGCGACAAAACGTGGGCAAGCAGGATACATGTGAATAGTGTCGCTACATTTCTTGCAGTTGCGTCTTGGTAACTACAAAATTTTGATGTGGTTGCGTTATCGTTAGTATTTGCGATGTGGTCACTTTGTGGCTAGTGTTGCAAACAGACAGGGCCCCAAGTCTACTATTACAATAGTGTCAGAATGGTCTATCATTGATTTCATAATTGTTGATTTTGACAAGTTTGGTAATCTACTAACATAATGGCGTCATTATGACTTTCCAGTGGTCAACCACTGACACTCCATTGAAAGAAATGGCATAGAATGGTAATCTCGTACATAATGATAAATGAATGACTGACTTACATAAAACACTTGACTTGTATAAAACACTAATAAATAAAATGTAAAAATATATATAAATGAAATCTGGCATAAATAAAGTAGTGGTAGTTTTTCGAAAAACATTTCTACTAACGGGTTTTATAATAATGGCAATACGACAATGTCATTATGACAAAATTCTATTACGAGACCATTGATTTAGCAGATTACGAACTTTAAGCAAAATGACAATGGGTTGGGAATGGGATCGTGTTGGAATGACGAGTTTATAAAAATAGCAGACTTGGGGCCCAGATCGTTGTGATTGCGATGTGGCCGGCCGTTAGTGCGCGGTCTCGCTTGTGGTTGCGTCGTGGCTGCGATGTGGTCGGTATGACACGGTTGATTTTGACGGCCAAATGTGGTCCGTGTGAATATATACAATATATATTTTTTATAAAAACGTTGCCCCACGCTAGGAATTACTCCTGTATCGTGGGTGCGTTTACAAACATTTAAACTCACATACACAAACAGCCAGACCCGGAACAACTACCTGTAGGCAATATAAATATTTGTTCCGTGCGGGAATTGAACCCGCGATACGCAGCGCAGCAGTCGATCGCTCAACCACTGCGCCAACCGTGTCGTCAAATTAATTTCCATACAAATAGCGCCCGTCCACGTGTTCTCATTGTGATGTGATTGTGGTGTGGTTGTGTTGTGGTTGTGGTACCTACGTGTGGTAGGACCCTAGCAGAAGGTATGTACTTAAGACGCACTTTGGTATTTTTTAAAATAAATAATACTAGCTTTGCAAATTATTCCCTCAAACATTTTTGTTTCTGTACCTTTGGAAATATATCTGGTGCGCAAATAATAACAAACCAGCACATTTTATTATCCTCTTGAGTCTAGTTCATGAATTTCCAAAAACATGAATCGTTTGTACAAACAGTTATGTAGGGGGTAGGGGGTGCTGCTACGAACCCGAAAATTCTTTCACTAAAGGAAAGCTATATTATTGCCGAGTGTCATCATAGTACCTATATGTTAAAACAAAAAACACATAGAAAAAGTCGCGAGCAGAAGCTAGTCTTAAAATAAGTAGATTCGTCAGGAAAATGAATCGTTATGCAAATTAACACCCCTCGTCAAGTTGTGATTTCAATACACGGACAATTTAATTGGGTAGCCAATTTGCTGAACAAATAGGTAATTATCCTGACTTTACATGGAGTCAAAACTAACTGTTATATTATTTACACTGTATAAATTGGTATATCCGTATCCGTAATACCAACGTGGGAACAAAGAATTACCATTTTATGTGCGTGTACCAAGGATGGTGATTTGAAGTTTTGTGCTATAGTTGTTGTGTTTTAGCGTGGCAATAGCGGTCATTTACCCAGGTGGGTCAATGGTGGGAAAATGTAGGTACATTTTTAGCATCTTTATTTCAAAACCTGATATAAAGTTCGTTAATATCCTGAATCAAGATCTAACGCGATCTTCAACATGTTCTGATATACCTCGCGTGGTGGGCTACTGGGCTCGCGTGGTGGATAACGGCCCACTCCCTCTCACCGAGAGTGTCCTGTGTTCATGCAATGGGAACATTATGGGTTCCTACGTAGAGATATAATGGAACGGGAAATTGCCCCTATTGCTATGCTAAAACGCGACAACTATAGTAATAATGGCTTTATGTGACTTTGTTTCTGTTTTGTTTGACTTTTTTTCGTTTCTATCTATAATATGTATGTATTTACAAAAAAAATGTATATAAGTAGTTTATCAGCCATCTTGTTACCATAACACAAGCATTAGGTTGCTTAGCTTGGGACTAGATGGCGCTGTGTGAAATGTCCAGGGATATTATTATATATTATTATTATTATTATTTATTCATTCCTGCAGGTCAGAACAAGCATTCCATTACTGTTAGGCGCTGTTCTGGTTGTCTTTCACGACACCAGGCCACGTTATCAGTACACACCACAGGAATGAATGAAAATAAATGTGAGTATGTACATTATGTTACAACTTTTTTCAATAGTATTAGGCACTAGAGGTTAATAATATTATGTAAGTTAGTCCAACGATATCAAATAAAATGTTAGGTGTAATGTTGTTGTACTAAGTAGAACAAAGTTTCATCAATGAAAGTCTGGCGAGATTCCAGTAACCCAGTTATCGACACAGGGAAAACCTTTTTGCTTTGGTTTGTACTGGATGTTCTACAAAAAAAACTTTTCTGCAAAAAAAAACAACCGACTTCCAAAAACGACACTACAAAGTGAAAAATAACTTTAATTTCGGAAGTCGGTGTCGTCGGGCTCGCATTTTCGTTGTTTGCCACTGACTTCCGAAATTAAAGTTGTTTTTCACTTTGTAGTGTCATTTTTGGAAGTCGGTTGTTTTTTTTTTTGCAAAAATGTTTTTATTTTTCACTTTTAAGTTGTAATTTTTACCAGTAATTTTGGTTTAAAAACCAAACTACTGAACCGTTTTCGATGAAAGTTCTACCATTTGGGAAGTATACCCTTTCCAACAAAAAAAGAATTTTCCAAATCGGTTGGCAAGCGACGGAGTTATGCGCGAACAAACATAAAAAAAAAATACAAACATCCGAATTGAGAACCTCCTCCTTTTTTAAAAGTCGGTTAAAAAGAAGTGATATTCAATGTTGACTAGGTGTTCACCTAGGTGGACTATGGAAAATTATTTTTCCCATAGTCCACCAGAATCATCAAATTGATGATTTGACACGGTAAACTTATATTTATTTAATTGAATGTGATATTCATTAGTTTTTATTATTATAGCTAAAACTTTTTGCGTGCCTTTGTTAAGGTAGTTAGTATAAGGATCGTATTAAAATCAACATCTGTAACTTGTACCTACTTTCTGTGCAAATAAAGATCTATTCTATTCTAGAATGTCCATATTATATTTTTATCGTAGTATTACGAAAGAATAATACCTAGAGATACTAATAACTAATTGATATAGGCAAGTAGCTATCTATACAGGGTGGTAGGGACATTGAGGCGCAAACTGTTACCATGGATCCAGACATGATTCAGTGCATGATTCTTAACCCTCCAGCGATTTTTCGTCGGCTATTAAAAAAGAAAAAAATCTGTTCCATATATTTTGACCACGTAGCTGTTTTACAAAACGGAGCGTTATTTGTGAAGCAACTAGCAGTTTTATAAAACAGCGGATTCTACAATCTATCTGCGGTATATACAAGATACGCATAAACCTATAAAACTGTAAATATAAATCCTACTAATATTATAAACGCTAAAGTTTGTAAGGATGGATGGATGTTTGTTACTCTTTCACGCAAAAAATATTGAACGGATTTGGATGAAATTTAGCACAGAGGTAGTCTATAGCCACTTTTCATCCCGATATACCCACGGCACCCTAATTGCGTAACACATAGGTAATCAATCGGAATCAGAATCATTTTGAAGCAATTTCTAATCCATTGCTTCATAAGTTCGAAAAATTTGTCTGCCCAACACGTAAATAACGCAATGAATGTTGTTGAACTGTCAAAATGAAACCGATTCCGATTGATCATGTGTTACGCAATTAAGGTGCAGGATTGAAACTTATGCGGGTGAAACTGCGGGGCGCTGTTAGTTTCAATATACGCAAATATTCAATTTGTAAACTAATTCTAAATTCGCCTGAGTGCTCGAAGGAACCCGAGTAATTTTTCTAAAAGGGTTTGCAGACAACCTTTACAGTACCTACCAATAATAATACAACAAAGAGTTATCAAAACAACAAAAGCCGTTGTTTGATGGTTGTGACCGGAATGCGGAAAGGGAATAAGGTAATAGCAGGATGGGGTATCGTATTATCCAGTAACTGAGTTGTGGAGGTCAAATAGGCAGTCGCTCCATGTAAAATATTGATATTCAGATGCATCTGGTTAGACTGGAAGCCGACCTGAACATAGTTGGGAAAAGGCAAGGCAGGTGATGATGTTTGATATTTTGAACCCACTTTGCACTATGTCAGCCCATCTTTCCACTCAGCCCACACATTTCCATTTAGCTATCTATACGTAAGGTAAGCGGAATGTTAAAATTTACGAGACCACATAACACAAGGGTATCCGTAGGTACATGTGTCGTAAACGAGATAAGTACGGTTTATTTCATTGGGATCGTGCTAATATTATGGTAACAAAGTTTGGTGATCACTCATAAAATGTTTGGAAATATTATGAACGAAACCTTTGAAAGTACGATAAAATGGTCTTATATATAGTGTTAGGAAGAATCTAGTGACAGTTTCCAATTAGGTATAAAAGGAGCGCGCGTACCGTCATTCGGTCATTTTGTCGGGTGTCACTCGTGGCGGTAACATCGCTCAAAGGGCTGTAAGTCTGATTATTATTGTCTCGATATTGTTATTTTCTATTGTTCTTGATGATTGGATTTCATGTGATTTATGTTAGTTGGAGTCGTTGTAATTTTGTTCCTTGTGTGTGAAAACCAACGGTTGTAATAACTTAAAAACGTGTGCCTTAAAATTAATTGATTATATTTGTGATTTCGTTAGCTGTGTTGTTTTTTTTTAAACGTTTCCACTTCTGATGGCTAAAATCAGAAGTGGGATAAAGAACTTAAAAGCCCACTGAAGCATAAACGTTCAAGGAACAAAATTATAATTACGTTTCTACCCTCAAAAGTTTCACTTGTTCAAAAGTTTCATTAGTGAGTTATCGTTGTTATTCTGTGTATTCGATTAAATTTAAAACACCGTGATACGATATGCCTAGAAGGCACGACCGCCGTCGTTCCCATAACCGTTCACGAGACGTTTCGCGAGACAGGTCCACAAGTAGTGAAACCGTGCGCAGCTCGCGTTATATATCACGACAGAGCCGCCGTCGTGAACGTAGTAATTCAAATGATAGCTCGTACCGTCGTCGCCGTGACGTTCGTGAACGCCGCCGTTCTAGGTCCAGATCGGCGTTGACACGCTCGCGCAGAACTCCCTCGCGCTCTAAGTACCCACCTACTACGCTTAATGACGGTAACTCATTACAAAACACCTTGGGTGATATCATGACGAGGCTAAGTGCTATCGAGCGCACCAGTACAAGTATGGTTCCCACAGCAAATATTTTGAATGCTTCACAAAGTAATAATCATACTGTAGCTAGTCCTGAAGACCCGGTTAGCGATATCACTTCGCGTCCTCGTAGCCCCGTAGACTTGAGCGATGTTCCGCAACGAGTTTGTGCAAACACTTCCGAGGGGCTTTCAGCAACCACTTCTAGAAACGAACCAATCGTTCGTGGTTCAGACGCTCCGTCGACCGTAACCATGCTCGCGGACGCTATTAGATCTTTGCAGCCTATGAGGTCACATAGTTACTATGTTTCTAATTTCGATCCAAACATAAACGACATAGACGTGTGGTGCGACGAAGTAGACCGTGCAGTAACCGCGAATGGTTGGGGCGACTATGAATGCTTATCGCGAGTAGCTTCTTGTCTCAAGGGTGATGCTAAAGTTTGGCTAAATGAATGGGTCACCAATGACCGCACTTGGTCAAACTTTAAGCTCGAATTTAAGCCCCTATGCCCTCGGAAGTTAGATTATGCCAACATTCTATTTGACACCATGAACACCACATCCGACAAATTCGCCACATACGCCGAGTACGCCCGGCGTACTTTGTTACGTTTACGAGTCGTTAAGGGCCTCACTGACGAATTGCGAACTCTTATAGTTATACGCGGTATCGATAACCCACAGATAAGGGCAGCCGCAGCAAACGCAAACTTGGCAACCGAAGACTTGGTCTCCTTTCTTTCGATCTATGTAAAACCAAATCGCTCTAAGCCTGAGCCCCGTGGTGGGTTGACTAAGAAGCACACACTTCCGAACTCAACCTCCGACCGCGGGACTAAGTGCTACGTATGCCATCAGCGCGGACATTTAGGTCGTAACTGCCCTAAAAAGACTCGTACGGAATCAACTAGTGCTTCTGTTGCCAAGTCCGGTACACCAGATCCAACTACTAGTAATACCACTGCCAAGTCCGGGACACAGTGTTCTTTTTGTAAGAAAAAGGGACACACTGAAGAAACATGCTTCGCAAAGAGTCGATCAGAGTCCAGAAATCAGCGAAGCGTTAATTTGTGCACAGATCACTCAAGTAATAAAAGAGACGTCGTTACAGCCGTAGTTCAAGGCATTCCTATGGATGTACTCATAGATAGTGGAGCTCAGAACGTATCGCTGATTTCTTCAGACGTCTTAAAACATCTTTCTTGCCAAGTTAAACCGACACACTGTGTTTTAAAGGGTATTAGCGAACGGGAAATTATAGCTTCGTCTTTAGTGACTGTAACTATCGAGCTTAGCGATATCTCTATAGAGACAGATTTAGTTGTAGTACCGAAGTCATGCATGAATACTTCGATCATAATTGGAACTGACGTCCTTAACCGCGACGGTGTCATGTACGTGCGTACAAAAGATAGACAGTACATCACTCGAACTGGTGATACTCACGTCCAAATTAATGAAGTTCAAAACCTTGATCCAACGTTATTTAACACCACATTACAAGGTGCTTTGCGTGATTCTTTGATGTCTGTGGTTCATAGTTTTTCAGACTTTCTCATCTCTGGTACAGCGACCAGTACCGTCACAACTGGTGAAATGGAAATTAAGCTCACTAGCACTTCTCCTATCGTATATCGACCGTACAAACTCTCTTATGACGAAAAACTTAAAGTACGCGAGATAATTAAAGATTTGCTAGGCAAAGGTATCATCAGAGAATCACGATCAGAGTATGCCAGTCCCATAATTCTTGTAAAGAAGAAAGACGGGACCGACCGAATGTGTGTCGATTATAGAGCACTAAACCGCGTTACTGAAAAAGAAAGATATCCTCTACCCTTGATAGACGATCATATTGATCGGTTAGGACGTTACGCCTTCTTTACTAGTTTAGACATGGCAACGGGATTCCACCAAATACGAATTAAAGAAAGCTCTATACACGTGACAGGGTTCGTCACACCAGAAGGGCACTACGAATATTTGAAAATGCCATATGGTTTGACGAACTCTCCGATAGTCTACCAGCGCATTATCAACCAAACCCTTCGCGAATTTATTGACGCCGGAAATGCTTTAGTCTACATCGATGATGTTCTCCTTTTGAGCAATACGGTAGAAGACGGTATCTCCTTACTCAAAAGGGTTTTACAAACTCTCACTAAAGCAGGCTTTTCAATAAATTTAAAGAAATGCTCTTTCCTAACAATGGAAGTCGAGTACTTAGGGAGGGTAGTAAGCCTTGGTCAGGTGCGGCCGAGCCCGCGTAAAATAGAGGCTTTAAAAAATTCACCGGTCCCCAGAAATGTTAGACAAGTTCGTCAATTACTAGGGCTTGCTGGATATTTTCGCAAGTACATTAAAGGGTATGCGACAAAGACTGCGTGCATCGCCCATTTAACTAGAAAAGGGGTTGAGTTTCGTTGGGGTGAAGAGCAGGAACAGGTCCGTCAAGACTTGATACGTTGCCTAACTAGCGAGCCTGTTCTTACAATATTTAAGCCTGAGCTCCCTACCGAAGTTCACACAGACGCAAGTTCCGCTGGCTACGGAGCCGTGCTCTTGCAGATATCTGCTGATGGTGGGAAGCATGTGGTGGCATACTTTAGTAAGGTCACGCAGGGAGCAGAGAGCAAATATCATAGCTACGAGTTAGAGACGTTAGCAGTCGTGAAGGCTTTGCAACAATTCCGCCATTATTTGGTAGGCCTGCAGTTCAAGTTAGTCACAGATTGCAATGCTCTCAAGTCCACTGAACGCAAGAAAGACCTGCTCCCTCGCGTCGCCCGTTGGTGGATCTATTTACAAGATTTCCACTTCTCCATCGAATATCGAAAAGGAGTTATGCTGCCACATGCCGACTATCTTAGCCGGAACCCGGCCATCTCGGTTAATCAAATATCGAAACCTCGTAACTGGGCACAAATAGCGCAAGCTGCAGATCATGAAACGAGAGATTTAATACAAAAACTCTCGGAGGGACAGCTCGATCCTAATCGCTACTCTTTAAGAAATGATTTGTTGTACTACAAATACACGCCGGTCGGTGAAGAACCGCGTTTTCTTTGCTTCATACCCAAGGGCCACCGGCTGAGCCTACTACGGATCTTTCATGACGAGCACGAGCACATTGGTCCCGATAAAACTTTGCACCTTGTTCTGAAACATTTTTGGTTTCCCGGCCTCCGTCAATTTGTCTCTAAATACATTTCGCATTGTTTGGTATGTATTTCTAAAAAGCGGGTTCCCCGAGCCCCGCTACAGAACATTTCATCCTGGCCAAAACCTAATACGCCGTTTGATACTATACACGTCGACGCCCTGGGACCATTACCTGAATCGGAGGGCTACAAATTCGTCCTAGTATTGGTTGACGCCTTTACAAAGTTTTGTCTCCTGTACCCAATTTATCGCCAAGATACCGGTGAATTAAAACGAGTGATGTCCCAGGCTATTTCCCTATTCGGCGTTCCTAAAATGATAGTCACTGACAGGGGTAGAATGTTCGAGTCAACGGACTTTGTCCAGTGGATATCTGAACTTGGCTCTGATCTGCATTACATCACCCCTGAAATGCACAGTTCGAACGGCCAAGTAGAGCGCTACATAAGAACCGTGCTCAACATGCTTCGCATTGAAGTAGGACACAAGAACGCATCGTGGTCAACTACGCTTTGGAAACTGCAACTGGTGCTGAATATCAGCAAGCAGAAGACCACTCAAACATCAGCAATCAATCTAATGATTGGTACCGACGCCTCTACCCCAGCCATACGCTCGCTAGTGCGAGACCTCGCCGCAGACACTCCAAATACTAACAGGGAAGCTTTGCGGGAGGTATGCCGAAGCCGTGCCAGCGAACTCCTGAAAAAAAATCAAGATGAGCAGGATGCCTCAGTCAACCGGTCCAGATGCCCGCCACGCGAATTCCAGGTCGATGATCTTGCATTCGTCATAAAGTACTCGCAATCAACGGGGAAATTAGACCCTGGAATGCGAGGGCCGTACAAAGTAACCAAAGTTCTACCTAACGGCAGGTATGAACTTAAACTGCTCAGTGGGGGCCGTGGGAAAACTACCCAGGCGGCCTCCCAATACATGGTACCATGGAAAGGAGAATGGTGCCCTGAGACGTGTGCCGTCTTTTTTGAGAGTGAGTACACTTACAATTCTTTTGCTAACGTGCCTGGTTTCAGAAGTAGATCAGCGCTGGGATGTGTTTCCCCCTCAAAGGCGTGTGTCGCCCAACATGTGGGTGTGTTCCCAAAGGCGTGTGTCGCCCAACATGTGGGTGTGTTCCCAAAGGCGTGTGTCGCCCAACATGTGGGTGTGTTCCCAAAAGCGTGTGTCGCTTAACATATGGGTGTGTTCCCAATGGCGTGTGTCGCCCAACATATGGGTGTGTTCCCAAAGGCGTGTGTCGCCAAAATGTGAGTGTGTCCCCAAAGGCGTGTGTCGCCCAACGTTGGCGTTTGTCGCCTAGACAGCGTTAGTCGCTGTGGTAAAGTATTCGGCAATAATATGGGACGGCTGGGACGCTGACCGTCCTATATTCTTGCTACATTAAGTTATTATTCTAAATTTGATATAACGTGTTCCTCATGCAATAATCATCGTATACCATTTCAGATGACGAAACCCATAACGACGATAGCGGCCCAGATCAATTAGAAAGCAACGAATCTGTGGCAGTAGGGCTTTCCATGCCTGATCTTGATGCAGAAGTAGGAACTGTGATGCAGCAGAATCATTTCGTGGGAGACGAATCCCAGCACATTCAAGTCGAGGACGACTTGGTATCAGGAGAGGCCGTGTTAGGAAGAATCTAGTGACAGTTTCCAATTAGGTATAAAAGGAGCGCGCGTACCGTCATTCGGTCATTTTGTCGGGTGTCACTCGTGGCGGTAACATCGCTCAAAGGGCTGTAAGTCTGATTATTATTGTCTCGATATTGTTATTTTCTATTGTTCTTGATGATTGGATTTCATGTGATTTATGTTAGTTGGAGTCGTTGTAATTTTGTTCCTTGTGTGTGAAAACCAACGGTTGTAATAACTTAAAAACGTGTGCCTTAAAATTAATTGATTATATTTGTGATTTCGTTAGCTGTGTTGTTTTTTTTAAACGTTTCCACTTCTGATGGCTAAAAATAGTATACATTTTACATACTTATAATTTATTAGAAAGAAAGAAAATACATTTATTTGCGGTAAACATGACGCATAAAAAGAACACAAACACAAAAAAAATAACCAGTTAGGGGTAAACATGCGTCACATCTACGCAAAACGGCCATTGCTCAGCATAATGCTAAGACCCAATACGAGACAGAGCCCCAGCGCTGATGGTGTTAGACTGCCTTGTTCTGGTCTTGGATTCGATTCCCGGGATTCAAAGTGTTATTAGGTTTATTCGTCTGGAGTTTATTATTAGCAGTTTGGAGTCTGGACTTGTTCCCGGTTGATAGCAACAGGCTCGCCCTCTATTACAAATCACTTAATCATAAGTACATCTAGTGCTATAGGTACATCTCTGCCTCACCCTGCGGGGAATAGAGGTGAGATGTTATGTAACGTGTTATAATTTATGGATATTAGGTAACAGATCGAACGCAGATGGTCGCCGCCAAAATATGATTTATGTACAGCCATGTTGCCATGTGAAAAATTAAATGAATGGATACTTTTTTGTATAAAACAGGTTTAGGTACAATGGCTACCTACCCTCATTTTAGATAAAAACAAGCATAAAACATATGAACACCAAGATATTAAATTCCTCACTAAACAATATATTTTTATTGATGTAACATAGATAGGCACTTGTATGCAATATATTCCAAAACTTCTATCCACCAATGAATTTTTCGCGAACGGCACATCCATCTAATAATCCAACACTGCTATGATTTTTACCTTAATATTTGTACCTTTATAAAACACTAGCTGCAAATAACTGCTATGAACATAAGGGCCCTTGTGGCTACTTAGCCACAAGTTAGAAGCCGGAAAGTCTGACAACCAGTCTTACCAAGGGGTATCGTATTATCCAGTAAGTGTGAGTTGTGGAGGTCAGATAGGCAGACGCTCCATGTAAAATATTTGTATTCAGCTGCATCCGGTGAGACTGGAAGCCGACCTCAACATAGTTGGGAAATGAAAGGCCAATGATGAATACATAATAGCTGCACCCCGCGGGTTCATCCGCATAAGTCTCGATCCCGTGAGAATATCAGGATAAACAGTATTCTGTGTCCTAATCCAGATCATGGTCTGTCCATGTGCCATATTTCATATTAATATGTTCAGCCCTTTTATTGTAAAAGCGTTACAAACAAACATACAAAAAATCAAATCTCTTCTCTTAATCAACGTGTTAATAAACTAAGTTTACTTATAAAGATAAAAACAGTCCCAAAAGTAAGGGACTTCTTGAACAGAATAGTGAAATTAGAAATTAATAAAGAGGTTTTAGTTTGAAAAACTTCATAAAACTTCCGCAATTCATTTGTTGAATAATTGATGGGTACTCATCAAAATTAATGCTTGATCGTGTTTAATCTTGTTTTTTTCTTAGTCCGGTGGGTCGCCAATACAATCAATAACTTTGAAAAGAATAGATACGGGTAGATAGATAACCTTTATGACGCCTTCGATTTCAGCCAGCTAAAAAGGAGCCGATATTGCCTGAAACTGAAATCTATATTAATATTATAAAGAGGTAAAATTTGTTTGTTTGTATGTATGTAGGGGGTAATCTCCGGAGTTAATGATCCAATTCTAAAAATGTTTTTACTGTTAGAATGCTACAATATGTGTGAGTGCTATAAATTATGTTTACATCATGCATTTTAGCTGAGCTATCACAACTTTGGTCGGAAAGAAATACCTCTTAAAATAGAATTATTTGCATGCGCTGCCTTAACAGTAATATATAAATAACTAAAAACAATGTATGGCAATCTGGTCCGCCTTAAATAGTCCTACAAAAAAGTCCGCGACACCATATTTCTATCTTTTATCTTTTAATATCACTTTTATGTTTAAAAAAAGTATTTTTTTCACATCCTTACGTTTGGATGAAAATATAATTTGTAATTAGGAATCCTTATCAAAATAAATATTTTATGATCACTAGGACATTATAGAGATAAGATTTGCCCTTTACAGTATGTCAATTGGTCAAATAGTTTCGGAGATAATAGAAAACTACAAAAAAAAAAAAAAACGCAAAATGTCGATAAAAGATTCACGAATACATGCTTTGTGCAGACGTTTTATCCATTTACCCATAGATGGCATTGTACAAATACGTAATTTTTCTGACTCATAGTGTTCATACTTTACGCGGATTAATGACACTGTTTGTATTGCCTTTGGGTGATGTAAATTGATTGGATGTCGTTCGTATTGATTTCTATTGGTTTCGGTTGCTTTAAATACTTCGTTTCTTCTCCTCTTCGTACCTAATTCTGGTGTACGATTGTTTCTAACTACTCAAGTTAAGGTAATAACAATAAAAAAGCTGATGAGTTTTTTTGTTCGAACGCGATCTCTGGAACTACCAGTCTGATATCATTATGAAAAAATATTTTTGCATTTGATTGATAGCCCAATTCTTGAGAAAGGCTATTTAACATCACGCTACAACTTTTCGGAGCCGAGCAGAAAGAAAAAAAGTCCGAAGGAAGAAAGAACGCTACGCGAAAGCAAGGTAATAGCGCGGGCAAGCGACGCGTTGCGACGGGTCGGGTCGGAGGAACCAAAAATTCCACGCGGACGAAGTCGCGGTCAGAAGCTAGTAACAATATAAATGAACGCACTGTAGAGCGGGCCGTAATCCACCACGCGAGCTCAGTGCGTGTTTTTGCCTTTATCGTCCTGAGTACAGTGATGATGAAATTAAATACACAAAGTAAAATGCCTGCTTGGGTTCGAACTCACGACCTACAACTAGGCCACCACGCAGAGCTGCAAGAGCTTTCACAGTACCTAATAAAAAACAAATAAGTAGTTGTGTGATGACTGGTGATAATTTTGATAACAATTAAAATATCTAAGTAACATAGCATAATTTGTATATTGTCCGAAGGAATGAGCAGAGGTGTAGTAACGCCCGCATTTAGCCAGTAATATATCTAAGCAGTTAGTCAAAAAATTGCGCGATTTATTCAATATTGGATTTCAGTTTAATCCAATATTGAATAAATCGAGCAATTATTGTTGTTTATAAGATCGTGAATATGGATTGAAGTTCTATCAAAAAGAGCCTTTAGCAATCGTATAAAAAAACAATTAAATAACTAGGCCATGCACTCAGTTACGTCACAGAGGAGGTTCTAGTTGAACACTTTTTCAATTTCAACCCAAGTTCTGATTGTGTGTGCAGAATGGAGACCGATAGTCCGTTTAGCTCACACGGACCTACGAGCAAGCGAGCATGCGTTCGTTGCACTGGAGTGTATTTATGTATTCTGAACATTCTTTTTTTCTTGTTTGTTACAATATACTGTCCTACTGGTGGACAAAAGCCTCCTCCAAATCCTTCCAGGAACACTTTTCCCGCGCCACCTCGAACCAGCTGTCGCTGTACGCGTCCAGGTTTTTTTAACAAAGGTTAGGAAAAATAAATACCATACAAAATTGTGTGGTATTGAAGACACGCAGAAGAATAATTCGTGTGGTGTTTGATGTGGAAAGCAAGGACTTGGCGAGTCAAAAGTGAGCAAAGGTAACCCATCCCTAAAGGTCTAAACTCGCTGGAAATCGGAATCTATTTATTTATTTTATTTACTTTTCTCACACAAAAACGATAGAAAGGCGGACTTAACGACTCAGTCATTTTCTGCCAGTCAACCAAGGGTGGTGAAGAATAAACGTATTATCTATCTATCTATCTATTAGATGGATTGGATGGTAAGGGGGACGGTTGGATGGCTATTTCTAGATATTCTACATCTATACATATTATAAATTGAATGAATGAATGAAAATAAATTGAATTGAATGAATTGATTTGATTGAATGTGAATTGATTGATTGAATTTGTTTTATTTTTATTTTTAACTGTGTTTAGTTTAGTTTATGATCCTGTACGAGTCGCAATAAATTCTTTTTCTTTCTTTATTTTCTTTCTTTCAAATTACAGTCGTTTTTCGTGTCCGTCTGTGTGACCGTGTTGTTCTGTGGTTTTCACCATAATTTAGAGAATTTAAACAAACAGGCTTGGGTCGCTAATTTACAACAAAACTATAGCCTGAAAGTAGCAAGTCTGAGTGGGTACTCGCCGGGTACCGGGTTGTGTTAACACGAGTCTCACAGGGCCGTTTGATGTGCGAGCGTGAGCGCGACGAGTCTGGTGCGGTTTGGATGAGCGCCAACATTTATTTCATTTACCTAGTGTGAACTGGCTTGGGGATCAACTGAGGGGTTTAGTGCCGGGTCTAATACATGTGGATGTTCTTTTGTTTCGCTACCTACATTGTTGTTGTCTTCTCTCTTATTGGAACGAACGATATACCCTGTTCATTAGGGAAACCGTTTTTTGACAGATGGAACTAGTAATTGCAGCAACACACAATACATTGATTGCTACACGTACGGTATTTTAATGTCTGTAAGAAACCATAAATAAGATAATTCACTAAGATAAGGCAGTTTATATATTTATTTCATTACGCATTTTAACGTTCATTTTTACGTAATCTGAAATATGTACGTTCTAAGACAGCTGTCAAAAAACGGTTAACCTAATGGACAGGGTATGGAATAGAAAAACTCATCGAAAAACCGGCCAAGAGCAACTCGGGCTCGCATACGCAGGGTTTCGTACACCCGTACAATAGTATATGAATTAGACGTTTCTATGTTTGCCGTTATGAAAAACGAGCAAAAATCGCCGAAAAAAACAGGATTCTTGTGTGAGGCCTGGGGATTTTTTTACTTTAATAGGGTCCCGTTGACATCCTCCGGGTACGGATCCCTAAAAATATTAGCCTGTCAGCAAGATGGTCGCGGGAATGATGACTCAGGATTTGACAGAACATTTAAATATCGCCGCTCGTGGCTTTGAAGTAGCTAAAACAAGAACTAGAAGAGATTAGGCGTCAGATATGGCTGACAAGCTTAAGGAAAAAGATGTAAAATACGTAGAATGATTTCTAGGAATAATTATTGAACATACGTGATAAACCGAGGTTTATTAATTCCTCCCGGTACCATCACAGCTCGTAATGAGTTTCACATTACACCATTGGGTAGACGATTTCATAGAACCCATTAATTATTCTAATGAAAATTTGAATAGGGGCTAATTTTTCAATCATCTGATAACTTATTCGAGGAATAATTTTGAATTTTTGACATTTCTACCATACAAAATCTGGCTGACGTCAATTTTATTCCAAAAATAAAAATAAAAACTATCTGTCGATTGAAAACTCAGCCGTAAGTCAATTTCTGAGTAATCCCTATACAATAGAAAAGCAGATTGGCAAATGTATTTCATGCATTTAGCTGTATACTATTAAAGAATCAAACAAAACACAAGCCTTGAAAAGCTGGAAGATATCCATCCTGAACATCATTATCAAGAAATTGATCCTTTCTACAGGGATTAGTGGGCACCTGTCCCACCGCTAGCGATTAACGAGTAGCGAGTCGAGCTAGCAACTAAAAACGAGTTGAAGAGCTACGATCAGCGAGTCCACGACGGCGACGAGCGATTACATTACTGGTACGCGTATGTACCAAGCGTGAGTCTCTCAGCGAGTGACTGCCCGCCAAGCGACCGTCGCTGAGCGAGTTCTCTCATAGATTGCTCTTGTTGCTCAGAGAAACGAGTACTCGCCGACGGTGTAAACAGTCAGCGATCAACTATTAATATCATCTGCCTAGCCTTTTCTCAACTATGTTGAGGTCGGCTTTCAGTCTATCAGGATGCAGCTGAATACCAATATTTTACATGGAGTGACTGCCTATTTGACCTGCACAACCCAGCTACTGGGTAATACGATACCCCTTGGTAAGACTGGTTGTCAGACTTTCGGGTTACTGACGACCCGTAACTACTGTCAAAGATCCACGAATGACAGCCAACGGCTTAACGTGCTTTTCGAGGCAGGGAGGGGTCTTGGTATGTGAAGATGGTCACCCATCCACGGACCAAGCGCGGTAAGCGTAGCTTAACCTAATCAATCGACCCGTGCGGCTGTTATTACTTAGCCACAAGGTCAACCGCTAATATACTTATGTATATTTTTTAACTTACATGGGATCTAAAAAAAAAATATGTTTCTTGAGCGGGAAAATCATTGATAGCTAGTCGCTTCCTCATCAGCGGTGGGACAGATGCCTTCTTAATACAATATCGTTATAACCATGCTATACATAAATATAACAATGAGAAACAAACAAAAGATTTTGCTAAGAGGTTTAGTAAGTCTACCTATAGATATACTAACGTTTCAAGCACAAAGAGTCTGGGGACTAACTCTAGAAATAATCTTTTTCACAATACAATATTCTTGTGATTTTAATCTAGCATCTTCATAGAATCTAGGTATGTGTAGTTCGTCGACCGTACGAAAATCGACTGAGCCAGCGCAAACTGTTTGCGTTTGTTTCGGCGACATTGACAATCTACAATCGTTAATGCTATTAGAAAACTAATCAAATGTATCGGAATGACATCTTCTTAACGCTATGTCACGTGGTCAGAACAAACGAATAGAAAATTCGTAGCCTAGTTTACTCGCTCAAAATGTTAGAATGAAATGTAATGTAATCCTACAACGTTGATCGCTACATCCCATACAAATGGTAGCCAAATTACAGTTTTGACAAGCGCTAACGAAACGATGTCGAAGTTTTTAACGATAGCTAAGCGATCGCCGAGACCCAAGAGTTAACGATAAAAAAATGGCGTCTATTATGATACAGCTGTGATACGAACGAGAAGTGTTTTGTTTATTTACCGTAATTTTGAACTATATTTACCATTTAGCATTTAAAATGCATACTTTAAATATGTTGTGGTGCGCTAATAACGAAAACTTGGGGACCTTGCTGGGGCCTCGTTAAATCGCCATGGCTTAAACATAAGTTAAAACTATTTCAGAGAAACAAAGGGTCTATTGATTAAGTAAAGAGTCAAATACAATAATATTGTTTGTTTCTACGTATTAATCCTGTCGTGTATCACGTCATTGTTTTTGTTTCAAACTTTCAAGTGCCCGAGTATGATAGATTTTCATAACTCAATGGAAGATACTTACGAAACAAATAATAATTTACATACCTTTCCATGAATTCCAATAAAGCTGCAAATTGTTCTGGGCTTGCTCGAGATCCATCCTATAAAAGTTTTCACTTCATTTAAGGTATCTTTTATTATATGCAGAATCATATCATACAACAACATTCCGAGACACAGTACCTACCTAATGTTTAAAATTAAATTCCACACTGATATAATTAAACCAAATATAAATGAAGAACTTTACCTTATTTCGTTTACTTTCAAAACACTTAAAAAACAATTATTTGCCCGCGCCGCGCATAAAGTACACAACCACAGACTACAATATTACAACTGTGACTTTGACGTTAGTTTGACGTTTGTAAGAACGCTCACCATAGACTAAAGTATAGGTTTTTTCTAAACACGTTGTAAAATGAGCGTTCGACTCAGTCGTGTCAACTTGGCTACCAACTTATCGTTTTCTAAAATCGCTTACGCCCGAGGCGTTAACGATTGTAGAAAGAGATTAGATACGAAACGTTTGTAACTTGTCTAGGCCAACAGTCGCTGCAAAAAGACGCAGAGCTGTTGTTTGCGTCACGAGAGACGTCATGCAGAAAGCGATCATTTTCTTTGAGTACTCGAGACAGACAGTCGTGTTGTTCGACTTCAGTCATCTTCACAGGGAATATGTAGCCTCAAGTTTGAAATGAAGTGAAATCGTCCATCCGACTGTCGTCAGGTGTGCGCGTGCACTGTGCGTAGAGTCGCGGCGTGCGACTCCTCTAGCCCGTCGTTGCGACTCTGCAACTCGACGTCAAGTGTGCGGAGCTTTGAACCAAATATATGATAACTACGAGTAGCTTCTGACTCAAGAATTGGGCTATCAAATGCAAAAATAATTTTTTCATACCACTTGCTCAAAAAAGTGACATTCTATGCCACAAAAAGCGAACATAACAATAGTCATTTTTAATCTGTTAAAAACAGGGAAAGAAAATTGTACTGAATTTCATTCATCCTCTAGGGGGAGAATGTGATTTAAATTTGGAATACTTACCGAAATTTATACTGAACTACATCTGTGTATACACCATTGAGTTTGTATATAAAGCATTATCCATCTTTTTGAAAAAGGAATATGCATTTATTATGCAGTTATGATTATTAAATAAAAATACGAAAACCGACGAGGCCGTATGAGCTTGATGCCTTTGCTTTTCCGACAAAAAAATATTAGTCTAGGAATTTGCCAAGTTCCTCAGACGCAAGAACAGAGAAATACTCAAATCAACTCATCAACAATAAATGTACCAAACAAAAATGTAACTCTCTCTATCAATAATTGGACCAATGTTTCGAATGTTAACTTTTACTTTTAATTGTCATTATTTTTAATAAATGCTTATCTCATATTATTATTGTGTTAATTTTTTCGCAAATGGTACGAAAAGTAGAGTATTTTCCTCGGTGATAAAGCTGTCTTAGTCTTGGGTGAACTTAAATCCCTTGCTACACTCAGGACTCGTCTTAAATCCCTCGCTTCGCTCGTGATTTAAGTTTTTAACACCCTCGCTACGCTCAGGAGTGAACCTCGAGTCCTTCGTTACGCTCGCGATTTAAATCGTCACCCGCGACAGAAGACACTGCTTTATCCCCTTGGTTAATAATCTACTATTCAAATCCGACTTGTCGTTGCGTCTAGTTGCCGAGCAGTGGCAGTCGCATGTCGCATAGTGTGCGCCATTTCTAAATTAGATATTTTGCCTGACTTTCGCCTTACTAACAAGAAAATTTATTCAGCAAGCTTCAAAAATATCTGACACCCTAATAAACGCAATCTATTGTTCTTTTTACGAGAAAATATTATGGAAAATAACAATATAATTATTACAGAAACAATGAAAACATCGTCTTCATATTTCACGTTCAATGGGATCATTGACCTCACCTTATTTACACACCACGATATAAAGTAGATACCTATTAATTCTGCAATACTTACTTACCCGTTGTTATGGAGTAATAGTCTTTCTTTATTTCTATTTCGGTTTTTTTTTTTTTTCAAAGAAACCTCGCTTTGGAAATGACACATAGCGCTTTGCAGACAGTAAAACAAAAAGGTGTTCAGTTATATGAAGACTTCAATATAAAACTCTGAAAGTTTAATAAACCTGAGAAAATATGACCGTCAGAGTCAAAAAATTGTTTGTGGCGTAGACAGAACCATTTTTTTTACTATGAGACTGTTTTCAAATTAAAATTCATTTATTTACACTTAGTACATAAACATACGACTAACTGACGGGGCTGAATGTTTCTGGAGTGGCGGCCGCGTACCGGAAGACGTAGCGTTGGAAGGCCTCCAACAAGGTGACCTTGAACGTGACTGTGAAAGCCGCAGGAATCCGCTGGATGCGGGAAGCACAGAACCGGTCGAAGTGGCGGTGCTTGGGGGAGGCCTATGTCCAGTTGTGGACGTTTTTCAGCTAAAATGATGAAACATATCTATATCTATACTTATAATAAATCTGTAGAGAGGTCAATTCTGTACATGAAATATATTTCCAAAATAACTATCAGGGGGTGATTAGGGATCGATACTGATGCCAAAAATGCAATCAGTAAAATTTTTGTTTTGTCTGTCTGTCTGTCTGTCTGTCTGTCTGTATAACCGTTATAGAAACAAAAACTACTCGACGGATTTTAACGAAACTTGGTACAATTATTTTTTATACTCCTGAGCAGGTTATAGCATACTTTTCATCACGCTACTATCAATAGGAGCAGAGCAGTGAAGGGAAATGTTGGGAAAACGGGAGAAGTTACTCCATTTTTTAAGCTTCCGTCGCGTGTGCAACCTTAATGGTTAAAGCTACACAGAAATAATGTATGACGGAAATATTCTCCTTAAAATTATATAAAAAATATCCCACGGCAGCATATGTCTATCTTTTATGGTTGACTCACAATGACACGTGTAACTCCCGATAGCTTAGCAGTTCGAAGCATTCTGATTATATTTGTCTACTCTTACGTTTATAACACTCTCAGTCATCCCTAATTAAAAAAGTTAACATTATTAACTATTCCATAAAAAAGAATCATAGAAATCGGTATAGAAACATCAAAGTTATACATGAAATACGCTAATAATAAGCCATCGCGCGTGAATACTGAATCACGCTCGACGCCTACCGGTTCGATTACGATGAAACTTGGTATAATTATTCTTTAATATCCTGGGCACCACACTGGGTACTTTTTATCCCGGAAAAGTATACACAATAAAAAACAAACTTAATTTTGCGGTTCGATCCCTAGACCCGATTACTGTACCAACCGCAAATAATAAGTTTGTCGTAGGTTATGTTACCCGCAGTGGAGTTCTGCACACGGCTAAGATACTGTAATATTTTATCTTAAGATTAGAGATGGGCCGACTACATATAGATAGTATTTGCCGACTAACCGACTAGCCGACTAATCGACTAGCCGACTAATCGGTTTTCAAAATGCCGATTAGTCGGCCGACTTATCGGCAATGCCGATCATTCTAATACCTACTTGCTAGCTACTACCTAGCTTAATTACTGACTGATTAATACGTTCTATGTTACTTTATTGGTTTTTGAATACGAGTATGTTTCAAGACTGTAACTCTAGATTTAAAATCTATATAATATTAAATTCAAAGTCCTTTTTTTTTAGGATGGGAAATCATCAAATGACCCCTCCCGCTCTGGGTGGAGCGGAAGGGAGTGTCAGACTCTTACTGACTAAAACCCACCCGTTTTTCTTCCTTAGCCCTTTATGTTCCAGGGCAGCGGTAACCCTTTCGGACGATCCCGCTACCCTGGCAGAAATTCAAAGTCCTGACTCACTGACTGACTGATATATCAACGCACAGCCTAAACCGCTGGTCCTAGAGACATGAAATTTGGAGGGTGTGTTCTTAGTGAAGAGTAGGTATCCAATAAGAAAGGGTTTTTCGAAAGAGAGAAGAGGGTGAAATTGGGGGTATTTTGTTTGCATGGAAAATCTTATTACTTGAGTTAATAAACTTGAAACTTGGCACCAATACGTAAATTATGAAGTTTGCCATTTTATGTTTTTCTAAACTACCCCCTAAAAAGGGATTGGGGTGTTTCAAAGTTTGTATGGAAGAATTTTAGCGCGCGGTCCGATTATCTTGAAACTCACTATTTATACCTACGATCGAAAGTAAAGAATAATGTATATCAGTGTTTTTCGAAAATTACCAGTGACGGGCTGAAAAGGGGTAGTCAATTTTACAGGGGAAGATTTTACTGCATGGCTTGATTAACTCGAAAATTAGTATAAATAATCTTTAAGTCAAGTTATAAATACATCCCAAACGATTTTTTTTTAATTCCACCCCTGTGGGGTTGAAAAGCAGGGATACAGTTTATATAAAAATCGTCTTTATTAGGTTAATAAACTTGAAACTTGGCAAGAATACTCGCCTAAGTAAGTAATAAAGTTTATTATTAAAAGTTTTTCAAAACTACCCCTCAAAGGGGGATATAGGGGTCTTGAAGTTTGTATGGAAGTAATTGAATGCGCGTCCAATTAACTCGAAACTCAGTATTAATAGTTTTGACAGAAAATAATTAATTATAATTATGTAAAGTAGTCGAAAATTGACCCCTGACGGGGCAAAAAGGGGTAATTCGGTTTTTAAGGGGAGGATTTAAACTTGAAACTGTATGTTACATTTTCACACGTAAACCACTGAACTTCTGATTTGGCAAAGAGATAGATGGCATCCTAGGGAAGGACATACTTTTATTAGGATAGCACGTTCCCGTGGGATAATTTCCGACATCCACGCGGGCGAAGCCGCTGGCAGAAGCTAGTATTACATAAAGTCAAAAATTCGAAGGCATATGACCTCTATCAACCCAGACTGGGCCCACGTGGTGGATTACAGCCCTCTTGAAGAGACAAGGCCTGTTTCCCAGCAGTGGGAATATTATTATATAAGCTGATTATGTGAACATACAAAAACAGTTAAGGTCAAGGTTAAGGGTGTATATGTGGGGTGTGTGTGTAGTTATGTATTTTATCAGAGACAGAGAGTGGGATTTAACTTGTGCTACAAAGTAAACTTTCTGTTTCCTCATAAGTCCAGGCCAACAACCATTCTTTAAGTTTAGTTTTGGCCTCAGAGTAGTTTTTCGGTAATGTGCGCGCCATCTTGTTTTTATAGAGCGATAGTCCGTTTCACAGCTCTGTTTTTTGACAGCCTTGGTTCCGGTTTAAGAACACCCTAAAATGAATGGGTCACGGAAGTCGATCTTGTGAAGAAAATAAAATAAAAAGTTGGGTCAAATAAGAAAAGTAGGCATCAGGAAGGCCTATTCTAACATTTCGAAAACACTTCGGCAAACTCGAGTTTGTGAAAAAGAATTCAGTTACTAAAGAAAGGAAACATACAGTCACAAATAACAAACGGGCACGGACGCGTGGACGGTGGGCGGTATAAGCCAGCAGTTTGTTTAAAGATTGTGGCTTTGCAATAGATGTAGTGGCATTAGATGCACAAGTGGAGGATTTATCAGTGGCTCTTGGACAAAACGGCTCTATAGTCTCGGTAGTTTTTTGTATATATCCAATAGTTTCAAAGGTATGCAACCTTTGAAACTATTAGATATACAAACTTTATGTGTATATGAAGCGTGAATTACTTTAAAATGAATATTATCTGTACTTTTGTCAATGATTGTCTGAAACTCCATCATACTATGTAAATAACGGGTGTTCACAAAAGGGAATAACGTTTACGAGTATTTGGCCCGTCCATAGTATTAACAAATTAGACCCGTAAAAAGTGTTTTGTCTCAGGCAGACTATAAAGAGTAAAGGCTACTGACGCGTCTTAGCGACTACAGACGTAAATTATAAATCGGTACATTTTGAGGGCAAGTAGGAACTGGCATAATTATCTTTTGACTTTACGAGACCGCGCCTGGTAAATGTTGGCGAAAATAACTTAAGTGTGGCTGATCCATCTTCGCCGGGTATCTAAGCACTTTCATTGAGAGGTCTCACAATTTTGTATTTGCTTTATTAAGATAACATGCAAAAGAAAATATCTAGGTCTTCTTTGTAAAGTTGTGTTATTATACCTTTCGTGTGAGGAAGTTTTCAGGCTTCCTCAATTTCAAGATGGTAATTACATATAATAGGTTGTCTTTAAAATGTCGCTCTAAGGCTGCGGACACGAAGTCAGCGGGCGCCTGGTCTCGAAGGCAGCGACACGGTGAGCGGCGTATAAGCGATGCGCACCAGTCTAGCAGTGCCCAAGCGTCTGCATTGACTTAGTGTTGTGCATTTAATTTTTTGCTTTATAACGACTGACTTTTCAAAATGCCCGCCGACACGTGGTGGAGCAAATTAGTTTGATGATTTTTGATAGACATATCGTTCGCGAACAAAGACACTAATTTCTCATAACACAACACTACGTCTCTCCTAACGCCGCGCGATCTGCGCGCTGGCTTCGAGACCATGGTCTGCGCCGCTCCCCGCGCCGCCGCCGCTGCCGCTTCGCGCCCGCAGCCTTAGCGATAAAATCGCCCAGTGACCCATTGTCACCCTTTGTAAAATAAATTTCTATATTTGTGTCTGTAATTTATATGGTGTACATAAAAAAAGTATTCTATTCTATAATAGGTTTATTATGGTTAAGTTATGGTTTTTACGTAAACTATTAAGTAAATCTATAAAGTAGTAAAGCTCACAGCGGATCCAAATTGGAGAAGAGTTGCGAGAGATAGGAATCAGTGGAAGTTGTAAGAGGCCTTTGCCAAAAGGCACACTAAACTAAAAAAAATATATGTACTTTTAATTCTTTCTTATTCTCAAAATAGTTAGGCGAACTATTCTAAATTTCAACTTGATAGCATTAGTAATTCTTGAGATATCCAGCTGTGACAGACGGACAGATAGACTGAGTCGCACCACGGTTCCTTTTTACCATTTTGGTACGGAACCCTAAAAACATTCTGTAAACTACTGAAGAAAAAAAACAGCAACGCAAAGATGTTGAGAGTGAAAAGGGCTTATTATTATTATGATGTCAATGTAATAGATGCTTTGGTCATGTTGAGAGGATGAGTGATGGGGAACTGATAAAAAGTATTTTTACAAGGCTGATATGAAAAATGGTTTAGGTATTATTTTAACAAGTAAAACCTTAACAACTAGTGACTGGAGCCTCCTTTTAACCAGATAAGCCTGTGTTAGGAGACTCAACTCCACGAAATTATAGGTGATGTACTTCAGAAAGATGCGTAGTACTCGCAACCCGCCTGTATTTATGACCAGACTAGCAGCGCCCCGCGGTTTCACCCGCATAAATGTTGATCCCGTGAGAATATCGGGATAAAAAGTATCCTATATGTTAATCCTGGTTATAGACTATCAGTTTGCCAAATTTTATCCAAATCAGTTTTGTAGGTTTTGCATGAAAGAGTAACAAACATCCATCCATCCATCCTCACAAACTTTCACTTTTATAATATTAGTAGGATAGGATTAGTAGGAAGTAGTATGTATGAAATAATAATAATAATAAATAATAATAAGTTTATTGTACAAAGAAAAAACACACAAGGTTAGGTAGACATACAATAAACATGATTGTACAAGCAGTGGGCAGAGGCAAGTTGAACAGCAGGCTCCTGAACTAAGTAAAAGGATACTTGTATCTCAAGAGCCAAAGTTCCTCATAAACATAGATTATTACAACAATCAGGTTAAAGTGACTCATGAAAGTAAACGAATCAAAAGGAGTGTGAGGGTCGTAGCTGGTGACGTTCTGTAGTTTATGTATGTAAATCTATCCTCCGTAGCTCTATTTCCAAATGCAGCCACCCAGAATCCCGGTTAACGTCGAAGACCGGAAAACAACGTATGCTCGTCCCTAGTTCCCGTACATTTGCGAACCGGAATCATGGCCCCCGGTTTGAAAACAGAGGGTAAAGTTTCGGATAGTCCCGGACTAGTTCCATTTTAGATTAAATACTCTTAAGGTTCGCGGCGTCTAGGACCCATGTCTCTGCGTAAATCAACCATGAGGCGTTTTCTTTAAACGGAATTTATATGCAGAAACAATTCAATAGGTATGTCTTCGTGAACAAGTATTAGATGCTGTTTCGGCGGACACTATAAGTAGTAATGGCTTTTATTTTGACAGTTCTACAACATTCATTGTGTTATTTACGTAGTAAAGCAGACAAATTTTTCAAACATGTAAAGCAATGGATTAGCAAGATCTTTAAAAATCAATGATTGTGATTCAGTGTGTTATGCTAATTAAGTTGCGGGTGATTTTTACCCGACTAAATGCAAAGCTAAAGAGTGTGTATGTGTGTTTGTGTGTTCATCTATTCCCTCATAACTTCTAAAACTACTCGTTGTATTTTGAGAAACGAGTCGTGATTCTGACTACAGGAAAATCGAAGTTATTTTGTTACGATGACTTATTTTATTACCTTATCAGTTGGCGTTTTTGTAGGTAAGTTCTTTTAGTTTGTAACTTTATTAACGGTTGGTCGACTCTTAGCGTGATCAGCGGGCTGGACTATTTTTTGGTCAAAGAATCAGCATCGCCATCCAACGTGCCGATGCTACCAGCTTTTTGGACACTGTTATACGGACGAATTTTTTGATGCCCTATGATTCTTTTCTTTTTTATATACATATTATTAATATTATTTTAAGTATATATTATTAGTCAAATTAAATAAAATCAAACAATTTATTTGTGATACACAGGTTACAATATAGTTCTTACAATAATTATACAGTGAGTTCATGCTGTGATCAGCCTCATGGGCATACAAATCTATACTTATAATAAATCTGTAGAAGTGAAAATTCTGTACATTGAAAATATCAAAAAAATTAATGGCAGGGGGTGTTACTAGACCGACACCGAACCCAAAAATGTGATTAAAAAAATTTTTGTCTGTCTGTCTGTCTGTCTGTCTGTTTGTTCAGGCAACACGCAAAAACTACCGGTTCGATTACGATGAAACTGGGTATAATTATTCTTTAATATCCTGGGCACCACACTGGGTACTTTTTATCCCGGAAAAGTATATACAATAAAAAACAAACTTAATTTTGCGGTTCGATCCCTAGACACGATTGTATTGTATATCTGTACCAACCGCAAATAATAAGTTTGTCGTAGTTTACGTCACTCGCAGTGGAGTTCACTAAGGTTATGCTCTAAATGTAGTGCTGAAGGTTGAATTTGGCTTGCACCGTTCGCAGCACACGCGTGGCGCGCGGTCGCCACGGATCGCTACCGTATATAAGGACATTTTTTGAACTTTGATTTGAACGGACGTGTTGAGTGGCGAGCGTTCGTTCTTATTTTAACTGCTACTTGCAATTCTAAACCGTGTTTTTCAGTGCGACCTTTTTATTCCTATTAGTTTTTAGAGTTATTTAGGTTTATTTTTATAAGTCGTAGGTATAGATTTTAATTTTAAAGTATAGGTGGTATATTTGATAGTGTGCGTAGTGACCGTAGGTTATTTTATAATACTGTTAGGTAGTCATTTGTATAGATATTAGTTTTCATGGATTTTGCTTATTTATTGAGTTTAGTTATCATCAGAAATAGGTTTATTTAGGTAGGTAGGTATTTTATTTTCTGTTATTGAGTTTATTTTTTTTTATTAGGTAGGTACTTAGGTAAGGATATCATATAGGTACCCTCTTAATCACCACTAATGAGACACAATTGGTTTTCTATTGTAATTAGCCACAAAGGGCCCGCGAGATAGATGGTATCCTGGGGAAGCACATACATTTTATCCTGTTAGCACGTTCCCGTGGGATAATTGCCGACATCCACGCGGGCGAAGCCGCGGGCAGAAGCTAGTTTATAAAATATATATATATATATACATGTATATAAATAATAAAGATAAACAATAATAATAATTAAACAATTATTAACACAGTTCACAATGCGCTCAATAAGACAGTAATACTTTATTTAAAGCAGTAAAGAGGAAAGAAATAATAAAAACATAGTAAAATCATTTTAAGTCTAAAAATTCCTTTACTGAGTAAAATGAGTGTTCGTTAAGAAATTTAAATAATTTATTTTCAAATTTAAAGATGTTATTGCAGTCTCTAATGTCCTTGGGAATTTTATTATATATTTTAGGCGTCATGACAAATGTACTTTTCCCATAAAGAGCAGTTTTATATTGCGTACTTCGTTTTGTAATTATTCTAGTTCAGTTGCGTGATCTCGTCACTATTTCAAATAAATATGGATGTCTTTTGATAATAAGGGCCATTTCAAAGATATACAAGTGAGTATGAGTATTTTTAGTTTTGTAAAAGACTGCTTACAGCTCTCAGTTAGTATACCAGTCCCCAGTGGTAACGGCCCCAACTTACGTGTAGGTCGAAGGTTCGATCCATGACAGGTGCTTTACTTTGTGAAAACATCGTGAGGAAACCGGCATGTCCTAAAACCAAAAAGAGAAGACATGTGACATATACCAACTCGCACTTTGCACGCGTGGTGGATTACGGCCCAATTCCTCTCACAGAGAGAAGGCACAAGCCTTTCTCTGATGGGATACAGGTCCCAGCAGTGGGAACATTATAGGCTGATTATGAAAGTCTTTAACTAAAGTCTACTTTCATATTCCCGAAACTTTTTATTTTTCCCGAAAATCTGACAACCAGTCCCACCAAGGGGTATCGTATTACCCAGTAACTGGGTTGTTGAGGTCAGATAGGCAGTCGCTCCATGTAGAATACTGGTATTCAGCTACATCTAGTTAGACTGGAAGCCGACCCCAACATAGTTGGGAAAAGGCTAGGCAGATGATGCAAATGATGAATTCTGATATAGATACCTACACTCGGTTTCAGAATTGAGATTTTGAACTTGAGAACTCGTCAAACTCTTCTTTAATTTACTTAAGGTGAGACATCCACATAACGCAAAATTAAAAAAAAAAAACCCTCTTTGAATGTCGTCAGCTCACACATTATTATACAGCGTTATAATGACAAGTCACTGCGTCATTGTGTATTTTGACACCTCTGTATGACAAAACGAAACAGAAACGCGACTATCTTTTGACGCGGGTAGGGCGTATCTAGCGATTTAAATCTTTGCCGCTGTCATCATTTTCATGACAACTGTCACTGTGCGCCTCACCGGTGTTCTAGGCGAGAGGAGCTTAAGGAAAACAAAATCAAGTGGAGTGAACATGTTCAACTAGTATAGACGGACAGAGTACAAACAAGACGAAATATTGGCTGATATTGCGTCTTGTTTGTACAGAAACAAAAGAAAGGAGGTCAGATGTCACTTGTCTCAATGATCTCCCCAGCAATAGACTAGGTCTATTTTTGCTCAATCGTCTAATAGAATGAAATTGGTGAGACAAATAGGGATCGAATAGAGGCCGTCTCCTATAAGCAACGTGTGGGTATTCTTTTTTATACATTCTCTACATTAAAAGACAATTTTTTTTTTCTAAAAAACAAAAAATTTACCGTCATCCAAAAAATCATTACGCGGTGAAAAATTACTTTCATTTCGGGAGTTGGTGGAATGTTTTGTAAAAAAGATTTTTATTTTTCACTTTTTAGAAATCGCACCTACCTCACAGGAATTCGTATACCTTTATACCTTTTTGTTCTATTTGTGGCTATTTATTCAATAGTTTTTTTTTATTGTTTTGCTTTTTACATTCATACTGTTTTTATTATTATATTATTGTGTCGGTGGTTTTTTAGGGTTCCGTAGCCAATTGGCAACGGAACCCTTATGGATTCGTCATGTCTGTCTGTCTGTCTGTCTGTCTGTCTGTCCGTCCGTATGTCACGGCCGCTTTTTTCCGAAACTATAAGAGCTATACTGTTGAAACTTGGTAAGTAGATGTATTCTGTGAACCGCATTAAGATGTTCACACAAAAATAGAAAAAAAAACAATAAATTTTGGGGGTCCCCATACTTAGAACTGAAACTCAAAAATTTTTTTTTTCATCAAACCCATACGTGTGGGGTATCTATGGATAGGTCTTCAAAAATGATATTGAGGTTTCTAATATCATTTTTTTCTAAACTGAATAGTTTGCGCGAGAGACACTTCCAAAGTGGTAAAATGTGTGTCCCCCCCCCTGTAACTTCTAAAATAAGAGAATGATAAAACTAAAAAAAATATATGATGTACATTACCATATAAACTTCCACCGAAAATTGGTTTGAACGAGATCTAGTGAGTAGTTTTTTTTTAATACGTCATAAATCGTAACGTAACGGAACCCTTCATGGGCGAGTCCGACTCGCACTTGGCCGGTTTTTTGATGTGTCCCGTCGGGGACCGCTACTATTTTAAACTTTAACAGAACGTTAGCCTAATAATTAGAGCGGTCCTCCGACGGGACAACATTCCCATCGGAGGATCGCTCTAATTGGTATTTTTTTTTATTTTTATAGGGTTTCACGATTATATCTTTTTTGTTCCATTTGTGGCTATTTTTTCAATAGTTTTTTTTTTTTTAATTGTTTTAGGCTTTTTACATTCATACTGTTTTTATTATTATTTTGTGTCGGGGTTTTTAAATTTTTAATTTCAAGCTTATTGTAGGGAATCTTCATTTTTTTCATTTTCTTGCGTTTTAAATTTCAGGTAATTTTGTGTTTAATCAGGTTTTTTGTAATACGCCATTTTGTGGTGGTGAACGTCTTGGATTTGAAATTTATCATAGTGTATAGTATTCTACTAGTCAAGCCCTTTTATTTGATACCCATATTGAGGGACTTGTAAAAAAATATGTAATCCGCCATTTTGTGGCGGCGGCCATCTTGAACCGATTTTGATCAAACATAGCTAAGAACACTCCCGACAAATTCACCTTTCAAACAAAAAAAAAAACAAAATCAAAATCGGTTCATCCGTTCGGGAGCTACTATTCCACAGACATACACACACACACTCACACAGACACGTCAAACTTATAATACCCCGCCGTTTTTGCGTCGGGGGTTAAAAAATAAATAAGTACACACAAACATAAAACCCGCTCCTTTTTTGAAGTCGGTCAAAAATACTAGAAATATTGGATTCTGGTTCTACAAAAGTCATTTTTACGTGGAACTTCTACTCAATTCTTACTACAATAATTGGCACACAGACATTAAATCAATACCTACAATCTATCTGGCTTTATCATGCTGGGATCGGCTTCCAGTCTAACTGGATGAATACCAGTATTTTACATGGAGCAACTGCCTATCCCTCCACAACCCAATTACTGGGTAATACGATACCATTTGGTGAGACTGGTTGTCAGACTTTCGGGCTTCTGACGACCCGTAACAAGCGTAGCTTAACCCGATCAATGGACCCGTGCGGCTGTTATTACTTAGCCACAAGCCCCTCTCCCTCAACCAAAAACACACAAACATAGGAGCCGTAAAAGCACAGTGGCTTCTAATTTAGTCTATCAAGAAAAAAAAAGCATTAACGCATTTTAAACAACAAAAAAAGCGAGGACTGCCTTTAAATACTACGCACAATTTGTAGTTACCAAACGAAGTGTTTGCGACAGTTCATCTCCATTAAATAACATAAAAACGCCCTTAAAAGAGCGTTTAATTTTTCCAACGGGCAATCCAGACATTTAAACCTCCAGAATCATCCTCAATAGCCAGTGATTATATCCATCCGGTTCTATAAATGTGATACCGCGATCTTTTCCTGTAGCATAGAGTAACAGAATCGTGTAGATGCGAAACTCATTTGTGTAAAGTCAAGTCTGGGTAATAAATTGTTTATCAAATTAACTTCAAACAATTGCGGCTTGAATATAATAATATGAACATTTTTGATGGCCGTTTAATCACATAAATATTATCACAATTGTTTTTTTTTCTCAATTGTATGAAATGGCTATAACAAGGCAAATTGATATATTGAGTACCTAAATTTTATCATAAATTAGTTGAGCCGACAGACGTTGCCCTGTCCGAATTGGAATTCCCATAGAATAAAGCACTTTTAGTTTTTCCCGAAATTTGGAAATTTTCCGGGAAACTTTTAGCCTTTAATGTTCCCGCTGCTGGGACACAGGCCTCCTCTCGGTTAGAGAGACTGGGCCATAATCCACTACGCGGGCCCAGTGCGGATTGGTGGATGTCACATATCTTAAAGAAAGAAAGAAAGAAAAGTATTCGATAGTTGGCACGGTCGGTCGGTCGGTGGTTCGGTTCGGTAGTCTTCGATTTTTTTTTGGTTCTAGGGCATGCCGGTTTCATCACGATGTTTTTCCTTTACCGTTTTAAGAGAAGTGGTGATGACGTCACAAAGTAAATTGCCTGCTTGGGTTCGAACTCACGACCTACAATTAGTAAGTCCAGGCTACTGGGCCAGCACTATTCTCTGTTAAATTCTCAGTGCTTAGTTGAACACTAACAGTTGAAAATCCAGTTGTACGACAAAAAATCGTCGCGTAAAAAAATCGCTCGTCCTGGAAGAACCAGAGTATTACAACCCGCACTCGTCAAAGCCAAAACCGGCGGGCTAATTGCGTAACACACTATCAGTAGCAATGGCTTTTATTTTGACAGTTCAACAACATTCATTGCGTTATATTTACGTTGTTGAGCAGACAATTCGCTTCGAACATATGCAGCTATGGATTAGCAATATCCTTCAAAATCATTCAAATTGTGATTAATCGTCTGTTTCGCAATTAGGGTGCAGTGAGAACCGAGTGTGGACCCTAACCGAGGTCATTCCTGATTGCGTAGTCGGTCCTAGCCATCCTAAGTTGTCGGCATTTAGAACGCGTCCAGAGGATTTTAGCATCTATACCAACGCAGTATTATTATCTTATTCTATGCCTGCGGCTTCGAGAATTTTTCCCGCGGCGACCGTTTGACGTCTAAATAGCTTCGGAAGCAATAATACAACGCGTAGTAAGTGTGTTTACTGATAGAAGGTGTGACTGCGTTCGCTATGGTAATGGTGCCCGGGGAATGGTGACGATGCGTATGAAAACACTGGGGGACTTTATTAACCCTTAAACCCTACCCATTCCAGGAGAAACACTATTACTACCCAGGGGTTTTAAGGACCCCAATATATATAAATTTATACTTATAAAATAAAAAACAATTTAATTACAATTATTGTTTATTGTTATAAACTGCTTATTTGACAATACAAAAAAATAATCAATTGTTTTTAGTTACACATTGTTGACACATAGCCTCAGTATGTTCACCGCAGAGACGTTTTTGGCACATGCCATACGTGACCTTGGTTTTTCAGTCCCTACCCCTTGAGCACATGCTACATCTTTTTTTAGCAGTGGGAGCAGTACTTGGTTCTTGCAATGGCCGCTTCTTTTGCAAGATTCCACCTAGGAGAACTTAAAGATTCATGGGCAAAGAGGGCCATGTAAATCGTTCTTCCATTTGAGGGGTGATCAAATCTATGGCAAGTTTTTTCAGGATAAGTCGTCTTTTTGTATCCCTTTTTGTGGCCATTTTTAGTAGGACATATAAAATATCAAACTTACCTTTTAAAATATCGTATAAAAAATAACAGCATTCACCAATATATCAACAAAAAGAAATCACAAAATACTACTTTATTACTACCCTGGGGTCTGACAGACCCATAAATAGTTATAAATCCGTCCACACTGTATATGCGTTGATGCTAGACTGGTGAAAAAATGGTCGCCGACGTAATTAAGGATTAGCTCCAGTGGCGCAACGGTGCGTTTTGTTATTTCAAAAATATTTACAAATATTCAACCTCTGGGGTATGCTGGACCCCCGGGTAGGGTTTAAGGGTTAAGAAACTACCCTCGACTTTTTAATGTTATTTTCTGCTTCGTAGGGTAACTGATATTGACTTGGTCGTTATCTAGTTTTTTACCTGGAAAAGATCTACTGAACACTACGTTTACAAAGGCAGTGACTATAAGATTTATTCACAACACTGCTACAATACGAATATATTATCTCGGTTGGCGTAGATAGCAGATGAAGTAGCTTCTATGTATGTGCGCACAAATCACTGAACACTTGTAACGCTAAACGAATTTAAAAAAATCCTTCTATTTCTGTCAATCCTTTGAAGATGACAGAGACAGAATTATGTTTTAAATGCCTAAATTTAGCGTACATTTTTTAGTGGCTTAGTATGCAATTCGTGAAATACAAGCCTAGAACTTACAGGTAAGTTCCCCATTCATTTGGAAAAGTGTACCTACGTATAGTAAAACATTTGTTTTAACATTTTAACCACGCCTTTTCATAATTATAATTTGCGTCATTACCTCACCCCCCCCTTTTCCTGGAAACCTCCTGACTTAACTTAGCCTCTTGAACTCGTTTTCAAACAGACAGCTCTGAGAAGTTTCTAGAATGCTACAGACTAGCATTTGTTATAGTAAACTGGAATCTAAGCTGTATTGTGCCGTGTTCTTGTACTGCCTCGAGCTAGACCTTATGAGAGCTTAAGCAAAGCTGGCTTCTTGAC
The DNA here is from genome assembly GCA_951799955.1 of Apamea anceps. Taxonomy (NCBI): domain Eukaryota; kingdom Metazoa; phylum Arthropoda; class Insecta; order Lepidoptera; family Noctuidae; genus Apamea; species Apamea anceps. The sequence goes on along the minus strand of OX637504.1, from coordinate 5,171,474 downwards.
TAAAATAGGGATGGTATTATTTTGTGAGAAAATGGATGAAAGATAATAATAATTAGTAGATAAGTATAAATAATAATGTTTTTTTTCACATTGATTGCATTTTTTTTTTAATTGTATGTATTGTATGTATGTGTGTCACGTTTTAGTTGATAAATTGCACTGTACAACGCTTTGGGATTCTGTACTGTAATATTGTGCATGTAAACTTACATAAATATATCATTTTCGAAGGTAGAACAGTAAATTGTTAGAGAGCTAATTAGCCGAGCGGTTAGGTGAAGTGAGCTGCCAATAGTGTCAATCCCTAGCATCAGGGGGAATGACACCTCACTTCAAGCTAACTTCACCTAAGTTTTCACGGTGATATTTTTACAGAATAGATCGGCTGTTTGTGTATTAATTCTTTGAAGTTCTTGAACCCGGACATCTGTTGTGTTAGATTGGTTATAATAAGTTTACTCATAGAAATATTAAATTCAATGCCACTAGTCTGAAAGATCTTTCGAAACTGAAATGATTTTTAAATCTAAGCGCTTCTACGCACTAGGGTTTAACCATGGGGGCGGCTAACCGCGCGGCCAGCCGCTTTTACATTTTAATATGCAACCGCTTGTGATCGTACGAGCAAAATCTCAACCACGTTAAGATTTGTTACAGATCTTATCAAAAATATACAACATTAGCAGCGCCCCGCGGCTTCACACGCATAAGGTTCGATCCCGTGGAAATATCGGAAAAAAAAGTATAATATCCTGTGTTAATCCTGGTTATACACTATCTGTGTGCCAAATTTCAAAATGCGTCCAGTAGTTTTGGCGTGAAAGAGAAATATCCATCCAACCATCCATCCTCACAAACTTTCGCGTTTATAATATTAGGTATTCAGCTGCATCCGGTTAGACTGGAAGCCGACCCCAACATAGTTGGGAAAAGGCTAGGCAGATGATGATGAATATTAGTAGATAGAAAGATGTCCCGGAATTAACGCACACCACCAAACACCCCAATTAGAATATTACCTGTTATAATCATAAAAAAATTAGTGCATGTACATACAATGAATTTTTTACTACACACATCAAAAGTGATGTCTAGGGATCAAGAACGTTTTAGAGTATCGCCGCAATTGAGGATTATTATTTTAACTTTTTTGGATCGTTATTGATTCTCTTTAGTTAATTTCACCATTTGAATAAAAAAAATTCTTAAATTTTTATTAAATATAGCAAATCAACTGTCAATCAGGATCCCTATAAAAAAAAATTGTTAGACAGGAGAAGAGATGACGAGCGTCCGCGTGAAATTTCATGTAACCTACCCCGTCGCATCGCATCGCCCGCCTGCGCGATGCGATGTGATTCATTACCTACTTCGTTTTCTGACTTTTTGTTTTTCTATACAAGGTGGCAGGGACATCGACGCGCAAACTATGACCATGGATTCAGCACATGATACTAGACCCCATAGCGTAGAAATTTTTCGTCAGTAATCAAAAAAAAAAAAAAAACTTCTGTTTCATAGAAAAGTGCAATACCTACGCGGTCAAAATGTATGGAACAGCAATTTTTTTTTTAATAGCCGACGAAAATTATCAACGCTATGGGGTCTACACTCATGTGTTGAATCCATGGTTGCAGTTTGCGCGTCGATATCCCTACCACCCGTATGCTCGGCCTCTAAGAGTTCTAGCGCGATATTAAATAGCCTATAGCCGTCCTAAAGAATTGGGCTATCAAATGTAAAAATAATTCTACAAATTCGTCTTGTAGTTCCAGAGATTAGCGCGTTCACACGGACTTTTTTTTAGATCTTTTAAAGAGGAACAATTCCAACATACATTATTTGACCGCTTACGCAGCCTACACAACGGAAGCTCTCGAAAAAGAATATTTTTTCCCGTTGTTGCAACATTATCCATTGATGCTCCGCTCCTATTGGTCGCAGCTCATGATGTTATATAGCCTAAAGCCTTTCTCGATAAATGGATTGTCCAACACAAAAATAAGCGCGTTCATTCAAACAAACGCTTCGGTTTAGATTAGATAAATCGAGAGGGTCATCAATCCGCGGAAAGTCTTAACACCGCAGGTCAGAAAATGACTCATTTGCACAACGCCATCTATGGGCGAATGGATAAAAAGTCTACACAAAGCATGTGCACGCGATGACTGAAAGTTGTATTCGTGAATGTTTTAGCAGCATTTTGCGTTTTTAATAATTTCATATTATCTCCGAAAAGGACAAATCTTATCTCCTTGATATTCTTGTGATCATAAAAAAAATATTTTAATAAGGATTCATATTTAAAATTTATATTTTCATCCAAACGTAAGCATGTCAAAAAAATACTTTTTCTAAACATAAAAGCGATATTAAAAGATAAAATATAAAAGATAGAAATGTGGTGACGCGGACTTTTTTGTAGAACTATTTAAGGCGGAATAGATTGCCATATATTATTTTTAGTTATACATGTAGGATCAGGAGTGCCGAGCGGTATATCGTCAGGGTTTGGAGTTCCCATTTTATTGGGATAAATAAGACGTTATAAACAATTACAGGGTTTTATTAAAGTACACAAAAATACACGATACAAAAGACACAAATAATGGGTAAATATGAAAAAAAACAGTTAATCGAACAAACCCTTTAGGGTCACAGTTCGTACAGCGGCCAAGCCACCCAACACAAAGTGTATCTACTCGCTATTTAGCAAGCCAACACAGCTATGTAGATATACAGCAGCGCTGTACCAGGTAAACCGACAGTTTTGTCGGGAGCAGGTGCTCTGTATTGAGTCGAATCCGAAGACCGACTGACGAGCAAAACGAGTGCACGCTCTTTTATAGGATGATGCCACCTTGCAATCCCTCCACGACAACTCAGTCCAATGACGCACGTCAAGTGTTTACTTGATACAAAACACTAAAATACGCTAAATCTAATAAGACTTACATCATAACGTAATCAAATAATACAAGAATAATTGTCATAAATAAACAATAGTGATTTGACAAAGTAAAACATTTTAAAAACAAAGTAACATGGCATCCGTTGTTTTGAATAAAACCAACGGGTACAATTTATCGAAATAAGTTGCCAAAGATCAATTAGGGCGTACACCAAGTACTCAATAAATTATGTTTCGATTTATTAGACAATAATTGATAGTGAAAATCACTTAAATTGATAATAAACACAAATCATAACAAATTCTGTTGACTACCCACAGTTTTAATTTGACAACCATCTCCGACATACACAACTGTTTAGGCAGCGCATGCAAATAATTCTGTTTTAAGAGGTATTTTTTTCCGACTTGCTAGACAAAAGTTGTGATAGCTCAGCTAGAATGCATGATGTAAACATAATTTATAGTCTATATCACTCCCACATAATATAGCTTTCTACCAGTCAAATCATTTATAGAATTGGATCATTAACTCCGGAGATTACCTCCTACATACATACAAACAAACAAACAAATTTTACCTCTTGTTCCCCCGCCCCACCCTGTCACATCGCATCACTCGCCCGCACTATCACTTCGTTTTCGCTAAGTTCTCTTTCTGACTGTATTCATTTTGACCTAGCGTGATGTTGAACCGATGCGAAAGTTATCATACCTATTTTGTTGCGGAGTTATTTTAAAATTATGATGTCTCCTAAGATGTTGATAGAAATCAAGTGATGTCAAGGGCAATTTTGTTCACAGTTAAATAATTGTGATGAATAACGTATTTATTTGGATAAGGATTATCATTTGGATAACGATATCATGTTGATAAAACACCTTCGCAAATAATGTATTAATTTCTAACAAATTTGATTAAGTACCATAAAAAAGGTTATAGTGAGTCAATCAGAGAGATCAGTGAGTCATATGCTGTCGCGGACTTTTTTTAATAACTTTTAAAGAGGAACAATTACATTATACATAATTTTTGCGTAACCTAAACAGTTTACGCAGCGCACGCAACGGAAGCTCTCAAAAAGAATCACATATCCCGTTTTTGCAACATTTTCCATTGCTGCTCCGTTCCTATTGGTCGCAGCGTGATGTTATATAACCAATAACCTTTTTCATGAATTGGGCTATCAAATGCAAAAATAATTATTCAAATCCGACTGGTGGTTCCAAAGATAACCCCCTACATACATACAAAGAAACAAACAAACCAATTTTACCTATTTTTTTGTAACTTAGAAGACGTGGCTTATAACATTTTCATAATGTTTTTCCTGAAAGTGTTTTTCTAAGTGCTGCATCATAATGACGGAGTGTTGTTCAAACTTTCAAGATTTAATCAAATTAAAAAAGAATTTTGTTCCAGAGAAAACATTTCATAGTGATATTCAATTCAATTTAATTATTTTCAGATCATAAAATCCAATTTGTTTGTTAATATATACAAAACTTAAACACTAGTGTTAGTACATCTATAATAATTGTTAGTTACAAAGGTCAGTATTACACTACAAATTAAGTTACAAAAACAATGAACGTAGAGCATTTTTAACCAACTTCAAAAAAGGAGGAGGTTCTTAATACGGATGTTTTTTTTTTAATTTCTTTATATATATTATTTTCTTAATGGATAAGGTATGCCTCAGGGGTGGTCCCGTATAAATTTGATTAACTTTGCTAGGGTAGGTATTTTTTGAGTTAGTTTCAATAACACGTTTTTTTTTTTCACTTAGTATTGATGATGTTTTAATAACTTCCTGTCACTGATATTGACACAGCAAGTAGAGTTAAATGAAATAATAACTTTAATTTCAGAAGTCGGTGTCAAAATACAAAAGGAATCAACGGCACCCACTTCCGAAATTAAAGTTATTTTTCACTTTGTAGTGTTTTTCTTTGGAAGACGGTTGTTTTTTTTAATATATATAATAATATACATAAGTAAAAAGAATATAAAAATCAAGAAAGGGCTACATGTTCCCCGCGCCATTATTTTTTACTCAATTTTATACTTGAGTAAATTGATGTGATATAGTTTTATAACTATGTATATCACATCAATTTAGCGAGGTGCTGACGGTCAAAGCTAAATAACGCGCCGACGGAATTTAATTACTACCCATTTTTTCGGATTCCTTAATTTTTTTTTACTCATGGAAAAACGCCTGCATAAATTAAAAAGGCCGCTAAAACAATTTATTTGATCGTGAGCGGTCTCTGTCTTTTACTTCTTACTGTTTTCCTGAATTATTGCAAGGATCATTTATTTCTTAAGAAAGCTTTTTGACCCGGAAAAAGATGGAGGAAATCATGAAAAGCTAAGTCGTATTTTTTTATACTTACTGTGATTTATAAACTAGTGTGCCTTTATGCAAAATGTTTTAGGTATCGGGGCGTTTATAAGAGAGACTTTTTAAAGTATTAAGAGCGCCAACAATAGTACCAGTAACAAGAATTCGGAGTCTTTTCAAAATAGTTACACAGACATCGTAAGTTACATTAAATATTTATTTTATAATTTTTGGCGAACTTACAGCTAGGCATAATCAGTAGTGAATTATGATCATCATCTGCCTGGCCTTTTACCAACTATGTTGGGGTCGGCTCCCAGTCTAGCTCCACTAATGACAGCCGGGACTAACGGCTTAACGTGCTTTCCGAGGCACGGAGGGGTCTTGGTATGTAAAGATTGTCACCCATCCACGGACCAACCGCGACAAGCGTAGCTTAATCTGAGCGATCGACCCGTAAGGCTATTATTACTTAGCCTCAAGCCCCTCTAGTAGCCCCAGTGCATATGATAATAACAAGAATATGGCCAATTACAAGTTTAAAGAGTGTAAATAAAGAACAGGGTGTAAAGTTCACTCATAAAAAAAAAGAAAATCGATGGCTTCCCTGCTTCCCTTGGGTGTCATTAAAGACGCTAAAGGGTTATTTATTATCTAAAAAGACAATAAGGAAAAAAGCGTCTTCCTTCTATGTTCTAGTAGTAGGTTTTGAGGGCTTTGTTTGACCTCCACAACACTTAAAGGAGCAGTCGGTCCAATCAGGGGGCCTACTTTCTAAATTTGTCAACAAAGATACGGGACCATTCGAAAGTAAATTAATACTCCGGAGTGAACTCTACTCCCGATTAATTAAGTTTTATTTGTTTTAGGATGTGCAAAAACACAGTAAAACTTAAACATTCAGATAAAGGATGATTTCTAATGAACAGCTCGCATCGCATCGGATCGGAACGGATTTTATAATATTTAAACGATATTAAATCGTGTACACAGTATTTAAAGTCTTTATTATCAAGCCGCTCACAGCAGCTTGACCGCGGGCGTCTTCCGCGACACGCGATCATAGCTGAAAGTATGCTGCGACACACGATCAGCTCCGTTCTGTCGTCGTATCCGATCGAATCCTTTCGGCATTACTCGTAGAACACGTCAACACGGTAGGAATGAAACTATTTGACTAGGCGCAGAAACGGATACGTTCGCAAGAGACGGTACGGAGCCGATCGTATGCGTCGACATCTTGTCGGACGCGATCGGCGGTCACCGTTTCCGTTCCTATCCTTTCCGATCCGATGCGATGCGAGCCGTTTGGTGGAAATCATCCTTTACTGTCAAATCGTGTTGTCATTTATTCTTAGTTCGGGCCCCAAACTAAACTTATGTTTTGCGACTCTTTATCATTTCCGCCTCTCCCAACAATAGTAACGATTCAACAAAAATCAGCGCAAAATTAATGACATTACCCGTACCCTAATGGGGGATAATTCGGGTAAAATGGAGTACCATATAGCATTTCGGTCACACCCCCGGCTGGTCACGGGCGTGCGTGACAACGCATACAGAAACGAAGGGAAGTCTTTTATTTATTACGAAAAACTTTCACTGAATGTAAGTAGTTTATATATAGGATATTTTTTACGAAGGTTTTCGATTGATTCGGACTTAACACCTTGAGCTTGTGTTGTTGCCTATAGAAAGAAAGAAAGAAAAATAGGTTTATTTGTCACAGAAACACGGGCAAACAAAAAGATAATTAATTCTAATAATAAGGAAAAATAAAAACAAAATATATCTGGGCCTATTTGGCGCAGCCGTGGGGTACACTTTCCTGCTAATTTCTTCCACCGGACTTTACACTTTTTATTTGATCTTCATTTTTTGTTTTAATCTGGTGTAGGTATTGTATCTTATAGTCTGTGCTAAATAAATGTATTTTCTTTCTTTTTTCTTCTATAATCACGAGCACAAAACAGAAATAGAGTACTTAGTAGTTTATTTGTGATACAACGTTGTAATTATTAAGTTTATTCCACGCGAACGTGTTTACATCAACGCGCTTATTCTGTCACTTTTTCTTCGAAACAAAAAACCTAGAAATAATTTGTAAGCTCATTCTTAATTCGCTTGAATGCTCGAATGCAGGCTAGCCTGCACAAAATAAGGTTGACTTTTGCAAATAACCTTTACAATACCTAGTTTTACAGCATGTATCAGAAAGGTGTGGTCATATTTAAGAGTGTGGTACAGACCATCAAACTGAACAACTTTCTCGTAATCGCGAAAAAATTAATCAGCAGTCTCATACATTTGGGTCGAGTAGGTATCGAAGTTTTGTATGGATACGTAACATATCATCGATGTCATCGATATGACTATGTACTGCAAACTCTTGTCAAACAATTTTTAAAGTCAAAAGTGCACTTAAAATTACTTAGGAACGAAGCCTCTAATTTAAAACTTTCTCCAGACATTCTTCTTAAAGAATTTATAAAGTCTCTTGTGTACACACGGCTACACGTCAAGCTATGCAAAACCAGTATTGGCTGACCGTTCATTGTGAGAAAATATCATACAAAGTGAGGCCAAGAAAAACTGGTTTTGTATAGCTTGACGTGTAGCCGTACCTATATTTTAGCCTAGCTTCTACACGCGACTTCGTCCGCGTGAAATTCTTGTTCCCCGCCCCAGCCCATCGCATCGCATCGCTCGCCCGCACTATCACTTCGTTTTCGCTTAGTTCTCTTTCTGACTGTATTCATTTTGACCTAGCGTGATGTTGAAACGACCCGAACGTTATCATACCCATATTGTTGCGGAGTTATTTTAAAATTATGATATCTCCAAGGGCAATTTTGTTCACAATTAAATGTGATGAATTGTGATGAATAACGTATTTTTTTGGATAAGTATTATCATTTGGATAAGGATATCATGTTGACAAAACACCTTCGTAAATAATGCATTAATTTCTAACAAATTCGATTACCATAAAAAAGGTTGCATGTGCTGTTGTAGACTTTTTTTATAAATTTTAAAGAGGAACCATTCCATCATACATAATTTTTGCGTAACTTAAACCGCTTACGCAGCGCACGCAACGGAAGCTCTCAAAAGGAATCATTTTTCCCGTTTTTGCAACATTTCCCATTGATGCTCCGCTCCTAATTGGTCGCTATAGCCTATAACCTTCCTCATGAATTGGGCTATCAAATGCAAAAATAATTATTCAAATCCTACTGGAAGTTCCAGAGATTACCCCTACATACATACAAACAAATATAAGTAATATATAGATACCTTGATTGTAATAATTGAAAAACTAAATGTGAGCGACTCACTTTTAGTTTTTCAGAACTTTAATTTGGCTTTATTGAAGTAAAAACTTCTTTAGCGGCGCTGTGCACTTTTATTGTGATGGGTGAAAAATGTTAAACTCGTGTCAGGACACGTGACCTGATCGAAAATTCGTAAGATGGAGCTCGCGTCAGGACATGTGACCTGATCGAAAATTCGTAAGACGGAGCTCACGTCAGGACTCGTGACCTGATCGAAAATTCGTAAGATGGAGGGAGAGTAGACCGCATTCCAAAATATCAAAAATGCACAACGTTAATATTCAAGTTTTCGCTTCTGCCGGCACTCCCGGAGTGCAACCCGTTATTTTTTTTAAAGTTATAACATACTGAATCCAAATAAAAGCTCGTTTTTCAGTTCATTTAATACATTTTGTTATTTGTTTTAACGTACTTATATGTAATGTAAGTACGTATTTACCCGAGAGAAAAATGCTATGAATGTTTTTATGAAGCCGCCCAGATTCCTTTATCTTCCACATTCTCGGCTAAGAGCGTGTTACAACTACATGTAAAAACTACTGGCTGGTTTAAATGGACAAAACCCGGGAGGGCCAATAACTTTGATTTACCTATTAGATCGCGGACTGATTTTTTTTGGTAGTCGATATTTTTTTTTTGTTAGAAGAAAGTTTGTTATTGTTTACTTTTTATTTTTGTTACTCACCCACAAAAATTCGTAGAACACTACTTGCAGCTATGTAAATAACAGTGACAGGAAGTTGTTATATTCGTATCATCATCAATTTACACAAAGTAAAAACATTAGTAATATTTAAGCCAACTCAAAAACTACCCAAGCAAAGACCATTTCGCGAGCTTCCTAGACTGAAAATCGGCACGTTTTGAACGTCAAAATTATGAGTAAAATTTTGCTGTGCGCAACAGTGTCCATAATTGATTCTATTGATTTATACTTACCACCTGCATGTGTACATTATGGATGCAAGAAAGATTTAATTGAATTGAGTACCTACATAATATTATTATGACAGTCCCCCAAAACGCCCGCCCTTCATCAGTTCCTAGTGCTGTAGCTGGGAAGAAGAAGTCGCGCAACAAACTCCCCAGCAGCACAGCTGTCTGTTAAGTTACAAGAACTGGATTCTACACAATAGTATACTAAAATAGCCTTGAACAGATACCTAAAGCACTTTTTCTAATTTTTTGTCCACACAAACTCAAACTGAAAACATTTATTTCAATTAAACCAATTACAGACACTTTTAAATCGTCAAGGTCTCGGTCAGTCAGAAAGATGAAGCTTGTTGTCTACTCCAAAATGTAGTAAGTAAGTACCTATGGAAAACAGCGGGCCAGAAACTCTAGAAACACACTTTTAAATCAAAAGCACATGTAATAACCTAACTTTTCAAAATTATTTACTACACTATGTTCTGCGAGATATCTAGCTATAATTTACTATAAAGTTTGCGAGAATTTCTAACATTGAATACGGGAGGTAATATAAATAGTTTATAAATTGATGTAGTATGATGCGGGCAATATCAATAGTGTATCGGCTGCGTACTCGTGTGAACGGGAAAGTTTGCTGTTCAGTGCGGTTCCCCGCCCGGAGAGTATGTCGTGAATTTAAATGAATAATTTTAATATTACAGAAAATCAAGTGGTGTTTTATGGCCAATTATTGCTGTATTCGCGTTCATGTTATACAGTTTTCTTAAAGCTTTTTGAGCTTTATCAATATGTGATTTATTAAATGAGTGGCTGCAGTATTTTCTGGTTCTCAGAATAATTTATTAAATGGCTGTTCCAGCGATTCTATACGCTTAAGCATTTTGTTTTTCTTCTGTGAAAATACATAAATAAAGGCTGCCGCTCGTCAGTGGGTAACACTCGCTCTAGGGCCCGCAAAATTCAAATTGTCTTACGTTGTTATTTGCAATTTATAAATTTTCGATTAATTATATGAATTTTTTGTTTGAAAGTTCATAAATAATCCTAATGATTTATATTTCATGAATAACAGCCATTCAATAGGATTATATGAACTTAGAGGATTATATTGATGATTTCAAGAATTATAATTTTGTAAATTCATATTTGGTACGATCGAGAATAACATTCAACACGCAGGCATTCCTAGAACCAAAAATATGGCGACATATTAAAGAACTTACAGCCTGTACTAAAGGTACACCTCTGCTAAGAAAGAAAGAAAACATGTTTTTTGCGAAGTACAGACGCCAGTAGATCAAGCTTCCCGAAACTGTCAAATTTTGCCAATCAATATTGAACCTAATGCTTTAGCGATAAAGTTGAAAATCTATTAAAGAAATTTGACAGATTGTAGTAGCTTGACGTGCTGGCGTCTGTACTCCTACAGAGTACCTACTATCGTCTTAAACTGAAGTGTCTCCCGAATTCCCAGAATCCGCAATAAACATTTCCTTGGAATCTTCAATCGCTAATTAATTACTTAATTAAATAGCGGTTATTTACTGTAAAGCTTCTTTGAATAAACGATTTGCTCGAAACGGTAAATTAACTTAAGAGGGGAAGTGTAGCCTATAATATCTTCAATGTGATTTTTCATGAAATCGATAAGACTTTGTGGAACAGAAAGACAAAATATTAAAATTTTCTCGTTAAAAACATCACGGAGTTACCTTCTATCATTCCTATACACCTTTCTTCTTCTGAAATAGAATAAAATTATATTTGTATAGGTTCTAGGTTGGTAAGTGAAAGTGGAAGTAGTAGTTGTTTTTGGTAACTAGCTGTTGCCCGCGATTTCGTCTGCGATCCAGGATGAAAAGTAGCCTATGTCCTTCTTCAGTTCATAGTCTACCCATGTACCAAATTTCATCTAAATCCGTTCAGCCGTTTTAGCGTAAAAGCGTAATTCTTAAATTTATAATTTAACGCAACTTTCTTAAAAATTTTTCCGTAAGAACCTTCTACAAGTATTAGAAAACTTAAAAAGAAAGGTGGATGAAATCGATAAAGTCGTTCTCAAGTCATGGCGTGACCAAGGGTAATAGGGATTCATTTTTAATATAGATGAGTCTTTCAGAGTCCACTGCTGGGCTTAAGAGTCTACCAGGTTGACAAATTTCATTTTGAAAGTCGTTGGCAAAAAACCAAAATACAAAACCGAGACAGTTTAAAATCCTACTAATACGAGTATTATAAACGTGAAAGTTTGTATGGATGGATGGATGGATATTTGTTACTCTTTCACGCAAAAACTACTAAACGAATTTGGATGAAATTTGGCACACGGATGGTTTATAACCAGGATTAACACTTTTTATCCCGATATTTCCACGGGATCGAAACTTATGCTGGTAAAACCACGGGGCGTAACTACTTTTTTTTGTAATTATGATTTTTTTTCACTTTTTAGCTAATATACCCCCCATGAATTCGTATACCACTACTTGCTTTGTAAACAACAGCAACAGGAAGTTTCATTACATCATCAACATGCACAAATTAGATGAAATACGGATTATTGAAGCTAACTCAATATCTTCCAAAGCAAACTTAATAATAGACTTCATATGGAATAACCGCGCGAGCTTTTCCTACAAAATAAAAAGGAATTTTCAAAATCGGTCCTCAATTGATGAAATATTGATGGGTATACACAAAAAATACGTACAAACAGACATAGAATCTCCTTCTTTTTTGAAGTCAGTTTAAAATAGTATAAACCTCAGGGTTTATACTGTTTTTAACTGACTTCAAGAGAGATACTATGTTAGTTAGATTTTTAACTTTACATAAGTAATAGCTATGTATGTATCAAACAATAATTTTGCTGTGCACTGACAGGGTCTACAACAGCTCTTAGCTCTAAGCCTTTTGTTAACATCTTGTTTTACCTTATGGAACGCAAATAAGTGAATATGAATATGAATATTGGACCTATAGGCCAGTCATATCTAACACGTTTTTTGGTATTCTCGATATAAGTCCTAAACTATGAGTTTTTCAAAAAACAAAATCGTTGTTAATGTTCGATTTGACTGGCCTACTAGGTTATCTACGAAAGGGGGAATGATAGAAGAAAATCTGCAGTCCACACGGGTGACGTAGCGGGTAAAACGCTAGTACAAATATGTCTGCTAAAGTACCAGTTTTCTAAACTTCAATTAGCCCAAAATGTTTAATTTACAAAGTGCAACCAACAAAGGTAAGTAATTAATTTTCCACTAGCGTGTAATTATGTTTGTTACTCAGCTATTGGCTTCCTAACACCGTAAATAACATTACAACTTACTTTAAGTTAAAACTTGAGCGTGTGCCAGTTTGTAACTTTAAAACTGTATTATTTTAATTAAAAGTATTCTATAAACTGGATTTATTTATTAGTCTGTATTTTTGTAACATACACATAGTATACTCAGCTTATAATGTCCCCACTGCTGGGACGCAGGCCTCCTCTCTTGAGAGGTAGTGGACTGTAATCTATCACGCGGACCCAGTGCGGGTTGGTAGATCATAATCTACCACGCGAGCCCAGTGCGGGTTGGCTGGCATTTTTGTAAAGCCTTTTTAAATAACTTTGAGGGGTAAGTAACCTTTTGAAGCACACGAAGAACTTTATTAAAACAATAACAACATCGAAATAAATCTTCAATTTTAATATAAGTGACAATGTTCACAAACAACAGTTCTAAAATTGTTGTCTTAGTTTTAAACTCTCCTTTATTTGATTTTCCATACAATGTTTAAAAAAACCACACTAAATCACAGCGAAATTACGTCTAGACAAATTAACTTAGTTTTACGAGTAATAGATAAGGCAGACATAAAAATGCAAATGCCGTTTACATTAATGAGCAAAAAAAGGGCTTATGTTTATGTAACTTACCACCAGATATAGTAACATATAACAGACAAAAATAGTAAATGATCACCAAAATTAAACCCGCATTTTAATGTAATTTCGCTATCCTATTTAAGCAAAATGACTCCAAATAAATCATGTTCGGTTCTCGACAGCCTGCAAAAAATAATCTCTTTTTTTCCATATTTTTTTTCTATACAATGTAGTCGTTTCTGGCACTCGCTGGCCGCTACCGTGGCAGCGCTCGCTTCGCTCGCTCGGCTCGTGCGTGCGCTGCGGTCACAGTTTTAACCTAACCTAACCTAACCATTTTTTTTTAAATTAACTTTTCTATCTAGTTTGCAGCAAACCGGAGACATAACTTAATATGGCATCATAATACTTTATTTGGTAATAAATCTACATTTTATGGCAATCTTAGTGGTTTATTAAGGCAGAAATAGCGCATTAATTTGCTCGCTAAGATTTAGTGATCATTTACTACATTTGGTGTTCCAATACAATTTGAAGTGCAAGAACTAAGGGTATCAAAGCATTTTATGGTGGTCATTATATTTAACCCCAAAAAAAGCAGTGCATCAACATCTAATCAAACTGGGCAAGCCGTAAAAAGCTGAATGCCGGTAATAAGTACGTACATACTCGTATTACTGTACGTTCTAATTAAACTACACTACATTTAGTGTAGTTTAATTAGAAAATACAGTAGTATAGTACAAATAGTGATTTGTACCTACACAAAACTAGACAAACATTGACCTTATATTTATCCATTTAATTGCATAACTTTTACAATATTTAACACAATTAGGTTATAAAAGAATTAACATTGCTATTCAACGTGGCAATATTGCCATTGTTCTGGGCCCCAAGTCTGCTATTTTTATTAATTCGTCATTCCAACACGATCCCATTCCCATCCCATTGTCATTTTGCTTAAAGTTCGTAATCTGCTAAATTCTTAATGGCGATCATTGGTCGGTCAATGGTCTCGTAATGACATTGTCGTATTGCCATTATTATAAAACCCGTTAGTAGAAATGATTTTCGAAAAACTACCACTGGTACTTTATTTATGCCAGATTTCATTTATATATATTTTTACATATTATTTATTAGTGTTTTATACAAGTCAAGTGTCTTATGTAGGGTAGCGGGATTGTCCGAAAGGGTTACCGCTGCCCTGGAACATAAAGGGCTAAGGAAGGAACACGGGTGGGTTTTAGTCAGTAAGAGTCTGACACTCCCTCCTGCTCCACCCAGAGCGGGAGGAGTCATTTGATGATTTCCCATCCTCAAAAAAAAAAAAAAAAAGTGTCTTATGTAAGTCAGTCATTCATTTATCATTATGTACGAGATTACCATCCTATGCCATTTCTTTCAATGGAGTGTCAGTGGTTGCCCACTGGAAAGTCATAATGACGCCATTATGTTAGTAGATTACCAAACTTGTCAAAATCAACAATTATGAAATCAATGATAGACCATTCTGACACTATTGTAATAGCAGACTTGGGGCCCTGGGCACGTTTCTGGATGACAGCGATACGGACGAGTACTTCGACGCCTGAGGGTCCTTAAGTTCTTGTACGAGTATTTATTCGTATGTAGTTAGTTAGTCATTTAATTTAGTAGCTTATAATTACATCACACTCGCCGAAAGTCATATGAACCCGAATGTTAATGAGAAAAAAAAAGCGGGTTGCACTCCGGGAGTGCCGGCAGAAGTCAAAACTTGAATATTAACGTTGTGCATTTTTGATATTTTGGAATGCGGTCTACTCTCCCTCCATCTTACGAATTTTCGATCAGGTCACGTGTCCTGACGCGAGCTCCGTCTTACGAATTTTCAGGTCACGTATCCTGATGCAAGTTTAACATTTTTTACCCATCACAAAAAGCTCTCCTTCCGTCTTACGAATTTTCGATCAGGTCACGTGTCCTGACGCGAGTTTAACATTTTTTATCCATCACAAAAAAAGTGCACAACGCCGCTAAAGAAGTTTTCACTTCAAAAAGATAAAAAAAACACTCCAAACAATAAAAATAATCGTGAAAACGTTTGAGCGCTTGCGAGAATAGGGCTTCTAGAAGGCGTTCGCTTGCCGAGCTAGACCTTTTTTCTACTATTCAATCATACAGGCTGAGTTGATTGAATCGTAGTTCACTGCTCCCTCGCGTCTTTTGTTAATATCTCACCATGAAAACTTAGGTGAAACAAAATCTCTAATAGAAAAAAAATCTGCCGTTTCAGTCGACCTCTCAAGTGACGGTCACGTAAAAACGGCTGCACGGATGTATAGATGGTCACCCCTTCACGGACCAACCGCGGCAACACAAAGTGGATTAACACACGCATGGATTAGCACATGGAGCTTGTGCCTAAGTAATAACAGCCGCACGGGTCGATCGATCAGGCTATGCTTGCCGCGATTGGACCGTGGATGGGTGACCATCTTCACATACCAAGACCCCTCCGTGCCTCGGAAAGCACTTAAAGCCTTTGGTTCCGGCTGTCATTCGTAGATCTTAGACAGTCGTTACGGGTCGTCATAAGACAACCAGGCTTACCAAGGGGAATCGTATTACCCAGTAACTGTGGCAGTCACTCCATGTTCAATACTGGTATTTGGATGCATTCGGTAAAACTGGAAGCCGACCCCAACATAGTTTGGAAAAGGCTAGGCAGATGATGACTTTTGGAATCAATTCTGAAGTCCACGCAGACGAAGTCGCGAGCAGAATCTAGTGTTGATATAATTCAATTATTCATGAAAACTGCCTCTTTGGTGTAGCGGTCGCACGCACGACTGTTTAGTGCGAGGTCCTGCTATAGAGTCATGGATTCCATCCCGGGACAAAGTGTTATTGGATTTTACCATCAGGAAATATCTAGTAGCAGCCCGGAATCAGGATTAAATTGGTGCTCAGTAAATGGCAGTAGACTCGTTCCCTGCTTTTATTACAAAGGACTTTTACGTAACTGCCGTGTCGCGCCTATACAACTGACAAAAAAATACAGTTTCATTTGAATATTTTTACAGACTAAATTAAATAGTGATTTAACATAATATAAGCTAACAGATTCAAAATAATATTAATAATAATATGTAAGTACTTACTTACATATTATTATTAATATTACCGCGGCTTGCATTGTCAGGAGGTTCCTCTCTCTGGAGCCCTGACCGCCCGCCGGTAGCTTGGACCCTGATTCCCGATACCGGTGGGCTACTATTTTTTATACTTTTAAATGTTTTTTTTTTTAATCTTTTTGTTTATAAAAATATTTTAAAATATAATTTATGTGTACTTAGTTGAAATAAAGATAATAATATGTAAGTACCTATATGTGTGTGTGTTATGTGTAATAGTGAATTTGATTACTTTCCTTATAACCGTCTCTTATCGTAAGTGCTTACTATGATTAATACTATGTCTTAAGTTGTGGTATACAATGTAACACTTACTATGGAAATAAATTTTATTCTATTCCCTTCATGTTGGGGAACAGGTACTTAATTAACTACAGTCGAGCCAGTCTATTCTTTTACAAATCTCACCATGAAAACTTGGGTGAAGTGAGCTTGAAGTGAGCTGTCATTCCTCCTGATGCTAGGCATTATATTACACTCATTACACTATTGACAGCTCACTTCAGATCGGGTGACCCTATTTTATGTATTCGTCCTATTATTTATTTGATATAATGTTATTGGAAATCACGTAGGTACAACAGTTTACTCAGGGGGCCTACTCCGAAGTGCAAAGTTCGAATGTTCGGATCGGACGGACACATGGCGGAACCGAATATTATTGAAAAATGCGAAAAAAGTTCGGATCGGCTCAGTTGGATCGGGACCATAGTAAATATTCGAAAGAATGTAGGAGTGTAGGATCGGAACCGACCGAACCAAATAGTAACTTCGTAGCAGGAAACGGCCGAACATTCAGCCGATACTAGGTACAGACGCCAGCAGGTCAAGCTACCCGAAACTGTCAAATTTTCCCAATCAACCTTGAACCTTAATGCTTAAGCGATAAAGTTGAAAATCTACTAAATAAATTTGACAGATTGTAGTAGCTTGATGTGCTGGCGTCTGTACTTCGGTTCGGAGTAGACCCCCAGGACAGTTTTCGCACGAATACATAAATAGCAAATGACTTACGTGTTATTTTCTTCCCCTTACGGAATAACTCGGTATGAACGTGAATTGATATCCAAATACTCCTTAATATTTTTTTAAGTACGATAACTGTCATTTCTGGAATCCACGAGATTTAGTTATGTGAGAAGGAACGCTCATGAATAATCGATTTTTACTTTTCCTTTGCAAACGACGGTTTTATTCGTTTTCATGGTGTGGTGGTTCCGTCTTTGTCTTTAAAAGTAAATATTTAGGTACTTACTACTTCATGCTATGTAAATATGTTTGCCAAACACAAATAAAAGAAGGATTAATTTGAATGTCAAGTGGAATCTAATTGGCAAACTGGCTTCTAACTGTAAGTGTATAATAATATTTGCGATGGATTAACTGAATAAATATAGCCTTAAAATTATTTGAATAAATCAATCAATTTTAATGATTGATTATATAAATAACTAGCTACCCGGCCCTGCTCCACACGGTTTTTGCGACTTGACATAACATTGTGTTCTTTATTATATACTAGCTGTTGCCCACGACTTCGCCAGCGATCCAGGATGAAAAGTAGTTTATGTTCTTACCCAGGTCATGGTCGATCTGTGTGCCAAATTTCATCCAAATCCATTCAGCCGTTTTAGCGTGAAAGCGTAACAAATAAACAATCATACTTTCGCATGTATAATATTAGTTAGAATGAGTTTAATATTTATGTATTGTACACATAAATAACCATACCTTCCAGGATAAATTCTCTAAATGATGGTGAAAACCACATCAAAGTCCGTTGTGTACTTTAAAAGTCGTTTTTCGTGACTGTCTACGTAGACAGTCACGAAAAACGACTTTTAAATTTTAATCCATATCCATACTTTATAATAATATTATAAATTAGAAAGTAACTCTTTCTGTATGTTACTTTTTCACGGCCAAACCACTGAACGGAGTTCGATACAATTTGGCAAGAAGATAGATGCCATCCTGGGAAAAGACATAGCATACTTTTTGTCCCGTTCCCGTGGGATAATTTCCGACGTCCAAGCGGGCAAAGCCGCAGGCAAAAGCTAGTTTATAATATGTACAGAAGACCACCAAACTCTTTATATCTAAGTTTTTCGTGGATAACTTTACTAAATAAAAAAATCAAAAGCCTTAAACTACCCTACTATATGCATAGTGGGCCCAAAATACTGTGCTAGTCGACACACCTAGTGTGTTCACCCCACCGTGTCGCGGTCATAATACAAAGGAAATGGTGTAATGAGCTTAATGGAATAAATAAGGACAAGACCGCTCGTGCGTATGTACAGGGTTATTTTAAATTGGCTAGCTAAACTTCGCAGCAGTGATGGGTATCGATATTTATTTATTTATTACTAGCTGCGCCCCGCGGTTTCACCCGCATAAGTTTCGATCCCGAGCAGTGGCGTGCATTGCATAAAGGCATATAAGCAGTGCCTACCTCGAAAAATCACCATAATCCTGTCAATTACATTTTAGTGTGTGTGCCCCACAATTAGGAAACTCACTAAATTGTCATACCTAATAAAAAACAAAATCTTCATACAAACACGCGCGGCAGTAGGCAGTCGCCAGACGGCCTACTCGGCTCCCGTACTATTCGCACATTGTCATTGAAGCGAAATTAAATTCCTGTCTACCTATTCTGAAAACCAATATATACCACTGACCCCGTGGCAATATCGGGATAAAAAGTATCCTATATGTTAATCCTGGTTATAAACCATCTGTGTGCCAAATTTCATCCAAATTCGTTCAATAGTTTTTGCGTGAAAGAGTAACAAACATCCATCCATCAACTTTATAACAATATTCTGACAAATAAATGCATTGTATTCTATTCTTATTATTATAAAGTATTACAGTAAATGATGTGCACAGCACTTACATAGTTTTCCTAATTGATTTACTAGGTAATTAAAGTGATAAAAATATCAATATTATCAAATAAGTTTATAATAATAAAATCAAATAAGGGCTGATTTTTCCAACGCCAGATAACTTTATCCAAAGAATAATTTTGAATTTTTGACAGTTCTTCCATTCAAAAACTGTCAGACGTCAATTTTATTCCACGAATAAAAAATATCTGTATATTGAAAAACCAGCCCTAAATTAGATATCTCATAGACATGTCATAGAAAGACAGTTTTATAAACTAAGTTAAAGGTTAAACTTTAATTAAAAAATGATCTCTAAAACATTCATTAAGTAGGTACTACATGGAAACTTCTCATAATGTACGTATTCGATTCGGACTGTTGCACCTTAAAGTATACAGTTACAAGAATTATAATATGACCGGCAATCGAGTGTTGACATACCCGATATTATTATCTTATCTACATGAGTGTACTTGCAAAGTAATCGAGAGAGTGTTATAAATTAATCAAATCCTTTGCTGCTAATAATTAATTTTCAAAGCAATTTCATGATTGCTGTAGTTTTCGTTTTCAAGGAGATTATTAAAATTCCTTCCTGATTTTTCGTTGCACCCTAATTGCGTAACACACTATAAATTACAATCTGAAACATGTTTAAAAAATTTGCCTGCTCAACAAGACAAAAAACGCGACGAATGTTGTGAACTGTCAAAATAAAAGCCATTGCAACTAATAGTGTGTAACGCAATTACGAGTACCCCGCTGTATGGACTACAGTAAAATTCGAAGAGTCTAAAGTGGATGGAAATATTTAAATGTACAGACGCCAGCACATCAAGCTTCTACAATCTGTCAAATTTCTTTAATGGATTTTCGACTTTATCGCCAAAGCATTAAGGTTCAAGATTGATTGGGAAAATTTGACAGTTTCGGGTAGCTTGACCTGCTGGCGTCTGTACATCCCTCTTAAATATGTCCCGTCAGCCCCTCTACTACCTTACTGCCAGACCAATAATAATAATAATCCTCTGACCGATTTCGGTCAAGGTGGTCAATCTAAACGAAGATTAACCAGGTTCGCAAGATACGTTACACTGCACAAATGTGTGCGCACACACAGGTGCACTCTGTTCCTTTAGTCTCATAGTCCGATGGCAATCCGACATGACTGAAGCTAGATCCGGCGCAGGACCAGCGGTTTTACATGCTGTCCGATTCATGAGGGTGTAGCGGTATCTACAACGCCACATGCGAACAACGCGTCGTTCCGACGTCACACAAATCCTGCATCGCGCAAGCAGAGTTTACAGCGCAATTAGCATACATACAAACTTCCCGACATTAGTCGTTGGGCAATTCCCCGCCAGACACAACACCCGTCTGGTCGGAGGCTCCTCCCTTTTCTATGGAGGCTGAGTAAACTTTACACCCTGTTCCTCATACCTCCAAAAGGGTATCACACCACCAACTTCGAAACTCCGGGCCGACACACACACACAGACACACAGTTTGCCCGACCTGGGAATAGAACCCAGGACCCCATGGACGGCAACGGGGCGGCCACTATTGGCCTAACCCATATTTTGACCATGGCATGTCTTTACATGCCATGGTCAAAATATGGGTATTTGTCTGTCTTTATCTTTGTAAAGACAGACAAATTAATTTTTTAGCAAATTCACTACCAACTTAAATTGATCTTATATTGAAATCACAACCGTCATTCTTTGACAGTTCTATGAAATGACTTTAACAATGTAAATTGGCGTAGGGTGTCAATTTGATTTACAATTAATTTACGTGACTTACATATTTTCATGCCAAAAGAAAAAAAAAACTGAGTAAACCAACACGATGCTGCCTTTATGTTTATCAATGCAGTTCTCTAAATGAACTTCCAGGATTTCTGTAAAATGAAAACGGATGAAAAATCCACAGAACGACAAAACTGTTGAAAGATTAATGTTTGTCGCGATGCCTTTTTGATCAAAAGTTGTTACCATTTCGTGCTAGCGCAATGATGAATGAAAATGCCTTTGGATCACACAGTTCTTTTCATTTTTCATTGCACCATTCCGTAGCAGCGAATATTCGCAAAAAAATTACGATTTCTCAAAATAAAAGAGGATTTTATTAACTATACAGTTCACTATACCAAGGGGTATAGTGTTACCCAGTAACTGGGTTGTAGAGGTCAGAGAGGCAGTCGCTCCGTGTAAAATACTGGTATTCAGCTGTATCCGGTTAGACTGGAAGCTGACCCCAACATAGGCAGATTGATTTGAGTTCTGTATAGGTACAGCCGGAGTTGCAAGGAAAGCCAAAAGACGGGAATGAATTGTTACTCAGTAACTCTGGATTACGACTACAAACTTATTTTTATATTAATAGAGCTACTTCCAGAGCAAAAGTTATATTATAGTTACTTTATATAATATAATCAGCATATAATGTTCCCACTGTTGGGACACAGGCCTACTCTCTGAGAGGGAGTGGGCCATAATCCACCACGCGGGCCCAGTGCGGGTTGGTAGATCAGATGTCACCTTCGTATTTTTAGTTCTAGGACCTGCCGGTTTCCTAACGGTGTTTTCTTTCGCCGTTTTGAGAGCAGTGGTGATGAAATAATATACACAAAGTAAAGTGCCTGCCAGGGCTCGAACTGACGACCTACCACTCGTAAGTCGGGGCTAATATCACTGAGCCACCACTGCTCCTATATTATATCATTTAATCATTATTGTTTCCCCAATAATCATCGATAAATAATCATCTCGTACATGATGAGAGCAAGTCATATGTACAGACGCCAGCAGGTCAAGCTACCCGAAACTGTCAAATTTTCCCAATCAACCCTAAACCTTAATGCTTTAGCGATAAAGTTGAAAATCTATTAAAGAAATCTGACAGATTGTAGTAGCTTGATGTGCTGGCGTCTGTACAGACGCCAGCATATGAAAAGCTACTACAATCTGTCAAATTTCTTTAATAGATTTTCAACTTTATCGCTAAAGCATTAAGGTTCAAAGTTGATTGAGAAAATTTGACAGTTTCGGGTAGCTTGATGTGCTGGCCTCTGTACAGACGCCAGCACGTCAAGCTACTACAATCTGTCAATTTTTTTTAATAGATTTTCAACTTTATCGCTAAATCATTAAGGTTCAAATTTGATTGGAAAAAATTGACAGTTTCGGGTAGCTTGACCTGCAGGCTGGCGTCTGTACAACGCAACCTGCCAGGAAGCTGATATCGACATTTTCAATTGTAAATATGTATATGATTTATATACTACACGTGGAAACTGGCCATATTTTATATAAACTATTAGTAAGTTTTTCTAAAATAAAATAAATAATTGATGAAGATTTACAAAATACCTAAGTCACATTTTTACAGAAATCTGTGAATATCCCTACGGATAAGTAAAAGAAAATCTGTAGTAACTCAAACAACAACATTCCCAAACAAAAATTCGAAAAACTTCCGAAGAAAATCCTTATATCCGTGTTACTCGATACGCTCTCCACTTCACGAAGGTACCAATAAAATTATCATAATTGAGTAGATATTCCTGAATGTTTCTCAGAAGGAGGCTTAACTTGCTCGGTATTGAAAAAACCTCCCCCTTGTTGACGCAACAGCTTGACTTAATTAAGTTTGTATTCCCTTTTTATGAATAAAAAAGATACATAAATTAAAAAGTTCTAAGAAGTATAGGTAGTCTATGAAAAAATTAGGCCCTTTGATTTACTTATATTTTTGTTTCTGAATTGAATTGAATAACTTGGCTTTGGCTTAAAAATATTAATTATGATCGTTAATAATTCAAAACATTTCACTGGAAAACACATCGTATTTCGAAAATACGATGTGTTCGTTACACTTGTTTAACCTAATACGTTACGAAATCTCATTATAATAATTATCATAATCTACTCTTGTTTTTCATTATCTCACCCCCAAAGATTAACCGTCGTGAAGGTTACGTTTTGACGTTTGCGCGAATCCACGTTTGAAACTCAAATCGCGATCGGAGAGCGTCGGGTCAGCAGTGTCACTCCGGCGTAGCACTCACGTACACGGGTCGAGCGGCGCGGCTGGCTGAACGCACTTATCGTAACAATAGAAAAGTTTAATAAAAAATAACTCTTTATTATCTGTGGTATGTATAATGACGTGAATTTAATTTACGAATAGTGAATGACAATGTGAAAAATTCATGTGACGAAAAGTTTTCAAATTAGTTTCAAAGTGTTTTTATAATTAATATTTCCGCTTAAATAGATAGAAGTTTAGTACTATTTAGTTACTAAAGTAAGGCAGTAGGTATTTAAAAAAGCTGCTTAGTTGTTTAAAAAAATGATTAATTTACAAGTTTTATATGAAGACATAGTGGCTGAAACTTATAAGTGACAGTTAGCTCAACAAAAGCAAGAGAATTTTTTTTCCACTTCGATACTGGTAAGTTTAGTCGTAATTTAATTAAAATTAATTATTTAAAAAATTTCGATGATTAACACAAGACAAAGACAATACTCATCTTGTATGCAAGAAAAGTTTTTAAACTTTTAAAGTAATTAAAAATCTAAAACCTTCATTATATCAGTCTTGATCAGACTCTTTTCGTAGACACTTTTACAGCATTTAAAGTACATATGTAAAATTATTTTTTTGAGACAAATTACGCCACAGCATTATTCTAGCATCAGTTTACATTATTATCTAAAAGTTAGTTATAGAAATTAATAGTCAATTAATTTTATCGTTTCTATGCTGCCAATTGGCATCGCCATACGGCAGTGTAATGTGCTAATCATTATTAAAATAAATTAAATATTATACTTAAAGCAATTTATTAAAACTGTCCCAACACTATTAAATAAACTCGATACATGGAAACCTGTCTATGTATATAGTTACTGTACCTACTGTAGGAAAAAAAAACTATTTTTAGAAGATTATTCTGTAAAGAAAGTTTACAGTCGGATCCGGAATCAAAAAAAAATGTTTCAAAAAGAGAATAACGTGGTATAGAATCCTACTCTTATTTTTACGTAGATACCTAGGTGCTTCATTAAAGAATATACCTACAAACAATATGCTATATAGGTAACATACCACAAAGGATTCAAATCTAGCGAATAAAATACAAAGCTTCAGATACGGGATTACCAACCTGGATTGTTTCGAATTCAGGCAACATACATCACAAAATGGAAGGGTTCCTGTTTTCACTTGTGTCACATAAAGAGGTGGGGTGTGAACAAAAACGGTGTGACACTGAGAAAGGTATGAGGAAAATACAAGTCTACGTCGAGATGAAAATGCTGCGAATGTAAGATTATGAGTGAGGCTCTTTGAGGCATTTAGACCGTGAATGCTTTCGGCTCGTATTCCTTATTGTTACCGTCTTGTAGCTGACATTTGTTAGCTATTTCTTCTCGATCTTGAGACAAAAAGTTCACGTCAAAATTTTAAAGATTGTCCTTTCTTCAAAACATTAAAACCATTGGATTTGGAAATAGATCTTTATCTAACTTTGAGTTTGGTTGGAACTGTTTCGTGAATACTAGAAATGAAATGTGTCGTCTATTTCCTTTGCAAAATTGGATATTCGGGATACAAATACAGACCACGTACCTACCGCGATGTCACAGTCCTTTTTGTCAGCTGCCTCTCGGGCAGGTGATATGGGCGTTGCTATGCGTATCAAAAAGTGCACGATCGACAGAAAATATTTTAAGCAATAAACAACACAAAACTGGGCGAGAAAAACTGGTGAAATATTGACACCTTTTATGTTAGTGTCCATTCATATTCGGAGATGAAATTCCTGCTGTTGAAATGCAGCTCTATGGAATTTAAATTCCATATGACCGCGTTTTTATCGATTCTTTGTAATTCTTACCTTTGCGCAATGGTCTTAATATATCTGGCTAGGTTTTGTATCATTATAAAATATAACATCACGCCCGTAATCCCCAAAGGATCAGGCAGATAGATAGATAGAATACTCTTTATTATGTACACCATAAATATTACAGATATAAATGTAGAAATTTTACAAGGAGTGACACAATGGGCGGTCTTTTCACTAAAAAGCGATCTGGTTTGAACGGATTAAGGAAGAAAAAGGAGACAATATACTGCAGGTAATCTGTGGTGTTCCATTTACATTTACATACATAAAACATATACTTATCTTTAAATATATACTTACAAAAATAATCATAAAACAAGTAAAAAGAACATAAAAATGACGGTTAAGGAGATAGTATTTTGATGTACCTATAGCAGACCTACGCAAGTATGTATAAGTCCCATGTAATTGGGGGCGAGCCTAATGCTATCAACCGAGCACATTCAGGCGGGTATCATTATGTTTTTAATAAAAGCCACTTTACGGTGCTATTACATACCTAAATGGAATGAAGAACAACGGCTTACTCACTTTCTTTTAAAAAGCTGAAATAAAATCAATATTTTCTGTCGGGAATTACATGTAAAACTATTAGTCATGACGTCACAACCATACGGTACCTATATCATCAAACGCTGACATATTCCTCTCCACAAAGTTGAGAAGCTGCTGATTTTTTCCGTCATACGTCAGCAATATCATAAGTTATGAGTTGGCAGGAGTGACAGTTGAGTTATGAGACTTATGAACGTCAACCCCTTTGAGGCTTGCGGGGCTTGAATTCTTTCGTCCCGCCATTTTCCCCCATCTTTAATATAAGTAAAGCGGATGTTTGCTTATAACTATTTCTAGTTTACCAAACAATTTATTAAAAAAATAAACAAAAGAATTATGTAAAGGTCAAAAGGTAACACACAGAGGAACACAAACTCTATGTGAGTACACACGGCAACACATCAAGCTATACATTTCCAGTTTTAGCTGACCTCGCATTGTACGAGTATATATAGGTTTTTCGTACAATCAGAAGTCAGCTTGTACTGGTTATGTATAGCTTGATGTGTAGCCGTGTGTACCTAATATCAAGACGAAAAAAATAATAAAGCTGAAGAGTTTGTTTATTTTTTGGTTTGTAGACTAATGCGTTCAAGCGTTAATCTCTGGAACTACCTAAAGTTGGATTTTATAAATTATTTTTGCATTTGATTTCAATCCTTGGGGCTATTTATATCATGCCGACACACTAAGGAGGTAAGAAAAAATAAAAAAAAGGATGAGAGAACGCTAAGCGGAAATGAAGTAATATTAGCGCGGGCAGGCGATGCGATGCGACGGGGTGGGTCTTGGAAAGAAGAAATTTTACGCGGACGAAGTCGCGGGCAGAAGCTAGTGAAAATCCTAATAATATTATAAAAGTGAATGTTTGTATGGATGGATGGATGGATGTTTGTTACTCTTTCACGCAAAAACTACTGAAGGGATTTGGATATTTGCCACACAAATAGTTTATAACTAGGATTAACACATAGGATACTTTTTATCCCGATATTCTCACGGGATCGAAACTTATGTGGGTGAAACCGCGGGGCGCAGCTAGTATAATATAATAACAACTAGACGCACAAAGAAAGTAAATGTAAAATAAACTGCGCTGACGCAGTTGACTCTGAGGTCAAGGAAAGCGTTTTTACTATGACAAAATCGAACATACCAAATGCAACGCAATTTCGTTTATTTAAAAAATACCAACAGGCGAAAAACTTGTTCTTTGTTAGTTTAGTTAGTTAAAATTGTTATGTCATTAGGACGAAAGTTCGTGGTGACATCGGGCTTGTCTACTTCAGTTTCGTGTAACAGTTTTAAAATAAAATTTTGTATGTCTATTTTTGGTCTGTGCTTCATTTTATTTATGTGGGAAAAGTTTGCCAAAAGGTCTTGATTATATAAGAGAATATTTTAAAAGTCCTACCATCCAAACACTTTCTTTTTCAAAATCAAACAAAAATACGTGGCTGACCTATTTTTTGGCCAAAGAATTAGCATTGCCATACGACGTGGCAGTGCTACCAGCCTTTTGGGCACTTTTCCTGTTGCCAGCGATGCGGACGAATTTTTCGATGCCCTACTCTTTCCTATCCTTTTTTATATACCTACTTTTACATAGTATCATTTTTTTTTCCAAAATATTAAAACAAAAGAGAAATATTGAAAATGTTTTTCACTTTTTGTGCTTCTTTAATTTCCGTTCAGCAGTTATTTGTCTAATAGAGAGAGATTTCCTTTAGCCTTAACGACGACGATTTAAGAAACCTCCATTGTCCTTACAAAATGTATAGAGGGTGGCAGAAACATCTACGCGCAAACTTTGACCATAAATTCAACACATGATACTAGACCCCTAGCGTAGAAAATTTTCGTAGCATATTAAAAAAAACTGGCTGTTTAATAGTACAACTGTCCTATACGGACAAAATGTATGAAACAGTTTTTTTTTTTTTTTTTAATAAACTACGATCAATTTCAACGCATGCATGCGGGCTACAGAATCATGTACAGAATCCGTGGTAACAGGTTGCGCGTCGATGTCATGACACTATATTATCTTGAATATCTTGCAAGAAATACATTTAATTAAGTGTCAGTCATTGTGGTATAAGATGTGTTCTTCCGTGTAACATCTGGCGGTTGTGCCACAATTGGGTTCGACCCATGCAAATAAGGCTTTATGAGAATGGAATAATAAACATATGCAAACGTAAACCCAGACTCAGTTGAATAACAAATTGTATGATACGGATTTCTCGCTTTTACTCTGCAATTTCAGCATTTAAACGGTATGTTTAAGTATTGTTGTCTAGCATTTTTAAATGGGACGATGATGACAGGATATGAAAATCATGTCATTTGGTTTAAAGAGGTTTTTATATTTATCTTTTAGGGCCGATTTTTCAATCGACACATTATTTTTATTCGTGGAATAAAATTGACGTTTGACAGATTTTGTATGGAAGAACTGGCAAAAATTCAAATTCATTCCACGGATAGACTTATCTGGTTTTCGAAAAATCAGCTCTTAGATAGATTCTTATGTATGTTGTGAATGTGAGAACGTTGTAGGCTTTGTAGATTGTAGTTGTATAGACAACTAGCTGCGCCCCGCGGTTTCACCCGCATAAGTTTCGATCCCGTGGGAGTATCGGAATAAAAAGTACCTATTCTATATGTTAAGTCTGGTTATAAACCATCTGTGTACCAAATTTCATCCAAATCCGTTCAGTAGGTTTTGCGTGAAAGAGTAACAAACATCCATCCATCCATCTATCCATCCATACAAACTTTCACATTTATAAACTTTTATTAATAAACTTTTTTTCTTTCTTTCTTTATAATATTAGTAGGATTTTCTATTTTATTAAGTACCTGGTACTTATTGACTTACTGTCATCCCATACTTATTAACACTGCAATTTGAAAATATTGTAAAAGCCAATTATTTTTAAAAGAGTAACCGTGGAGTTTCTAGCAGGCTCTTCTCCACGGGGAATTGGAACCATGAACCTAGCTTCCGGCGTTTCATAAGTGCCCATGTAGGTTTATGTGAAATAAAATATTTTGATTTTGAAAACAGTGTTTTTATGGAAGTCCAAAATAGCGACGAATTTTGTTTTTGGTATGGAACAGCAGGTATTTTTTTTTTTTTATAATTTAGCGTTAATCCCATGGAAAAAGTTTTATTGTAAAATCTTCTGATAACTGACTAAATGGGTTGCAAAGAAAATATATTTATTTTCATAAGTGTTGCTATAGTATATTTTTTTTTTTTTGCGTTTTGAACAGGCTTGATTTCAACATGTTCTGTGACTGGTTTTTAGGCTATTCAGCAGCCTACTTGCACTAAAAATCACTAAATGGGTTAAGCCTTAATCACATTTACAAAACATCGTTCTGTTTCAATCAATCGTTGGAAGATGACAGAGACAGAATGATGTTTTCAATATGTTTAGCGTTATGCGCATTGAGTTATTTGTCACGATGGTTTTGAATTTAATTATTGAAGTGACAATTCTTAAGCGGCTATTTCGGCGATGTAGGTACATGTTGTTACATCAGAGAGAAGAAAGATGTATCTCTCGGTCTCCCACACTAAATCTCTTTTATTCTTTATTTTAAGAAGTTTCAGTTTTATCACGTATACGTTTCTGCACTCATATTTATTTTTAAAGGTAAGTTTCTGTAGATAGGCAGTTACTTACGTAAGATACTAAGTGCCAGTTTTCCAATTAATTAATTTCTTTTATATTTATTTACAAACTTTTATCTATTTATTAACTTTTTATAACTTTTTTCTGTGAAATAATTATAGAAATTGGACAGCTTTTATTAAGTCTCCTAATTGGCCTTTATCTAAACGTTAAATGACGATTGAAAATTCGGTCCTTACTGAAGTTAATTGGTAAGCAGTAATAAAACATTTTAATTCTTGTTACCTTTTGTGATATAGGAATTTTAATCTAGTTATTATATAGCTAAGGTCTGAATTTTTTTTTTTTTTTTTTTTTTTTTTTTTTTTTTTTTTTTTTTTTTTTTTTTTTTTTTTTTTTTTTTGGTTTTAGTCAGTAAGAGTCTGACACTCCCTCCTGCTCCACCCAGAGCGGGAGGAGTCATTTGATGATTTCCAATCCTCAAAAAAAAAAAAAAAAAAGGTCTGAATTTTCTAACGCCAGATAATTTTATCGGAGGGATAATTTTGAATTTTTGACAGTTCTGCTATACAAAATCTGTCAGACGTCAATTTGATTCCACGAATAAAAATGATCCTAATAGTCGATTGAAAAATCAGCCCTATATACTCGTACATACATATAATTTATACAAATTATTGTAAATAATTGTACAGTATCTTGCCCATTCTTCTCCATGTGAAACTAAGAAGGGGCAACTAAGAAGAATCAATTATATTTTCTTATACATTTAGAAGTTCAAAAGAGCCTTTCATGTGCTTATTTGAAAGAAATAATTTGACCTTTGACCACTTTCTTTGTTTACACGTAGGTATATTTGTTAGGTCAATGTCGACGAGTAGACGGTATTAATTATTTGTTGTCAAGAAAATAAATAGGTATGCTTGAGATGGTTGGGACAATACCGGTTATTGAAACGCGTCTAATTAAGATATATACAATTATACATAATAGAGGACAAAGGTCATCCTTTAGTCTTTCCGAACAAATAGATTCAGAGCAAATAGGCCATAATATAACTATTCATTAATATTACTGCAATGGGCTATTTGCTATTTATAACTTGTTATGGGCCACCTGTAGAATTTATAACTGTTACATTTATATTACACAACCCTCTTATTTAAATATGTAGACCCAACCAAAAAGGTATAAGTAGGGCCTGGAATAGGAGATTTTATGGTAGATCTAACAACTAAAGTCTTATAAACAAAGGAAAATGTTGGTTTTGTAAATCAGGCACAGTATTACGGAAAGTAGGTACTTTACATCACTATACAACTAATTTAAGATTGTTCTTCTACATTTGTCACTTCCTTTTATTTTAATATTTTATTGTATCTTTTTGATAGAATGTATTATAAATGTGAATAGAGGTCAGTCAAAGTTAATTACTAAGTGTCGCCCTCGACAGGGGAAGAGCGCTGATGTCTGAAATACAGATATTTTATATCTAGTTCAGACACAGATGTTCAATATCTGAACATAGTATAATGTGTATTATAGTGTATCACCATATTATTCAATTGTCTGTATATTTTGGAACAAATAAATTATTATTATTACTTGTTGAAGAATACTGCGATTATTTCAATTCGAGAGGCTACAGATTTGTCATTTATAATAGTCCTCCAGGTCGAATTTCGGTCCTGGCGACCGATCTAAACGGAGACCAGCCTTCTAGCCAGTGGCTAGAGAGGCGTCACGGCGTTCTCACCTACCGCCTGACGCAGGTCCTCTCCGGACACGGATGTTTCGGGAGGTTCCTGCATATTATCAGGCGGGAGGAGACGCCCGGGTGTCACCACTGTCAGTGGAGCATACGGTGGAGGTCTGCCCTACTTGGGCAGAGCACCGCCGTGTCCTCGTAGAGGCGATTGGCAGCGGCGGCGACCTCTCGCATCCGGCCCTGGTTCAAGTCATGGTCCGGGGCGAGAGGGAGTGGGAGGCAGTCGCCTCCTTCTGCGAAGCAGTCATGCTAGCGAAGGAGGTGGCGGGGTGGGCGAGGGAACGCACCTCACGCCTCAGCCGCCGCGGGAGACGCTCCGGGCGTCGGGACCCGCGTGACGACTCCCGGCCACCGTAGGTGCGGGCCTGCGGGCGGTGAGTAATGGGTAACTCACCGTCCGATCAGGACCAGGCCCGTGCCGGACGGCGTGTTTGTGTTCCACGCGCGCCTCAAAGATATGTCAGCAGAAGTGACGGGGCCCGATAGGGCCGAAGCCTACCAGGGTAGCGGGATCGTCCGAAAGGGTTACCGCTACCCTGGAACATAAAGGGCTAAGGAAGGAACACGGGTGGGTTTTAGTCAGTAAGAGTCTGACACTCCCTCCGCTCCGCCCAGAGCGGGAGGGGTCATTTGATGATTTCCATCCTCAAAAAAAAAAAATGCACCAGTATGTACGCAGATACAGGTGTCATTTTTTGATTTGTCATTAAATTATTGATTGAAAACTAATTCTGAAAGAACCTACGCCTCACCCATAATCAGCCTATAATGTTCCCACTGCTGGGTCACAGGCCGTGGGCCCAGTGTGGGTTGGTAGATGTCACATGTCTTCGAATATTTGGTTCTAGGACATTAGGTTTCCTCACGATGTTTTCCTTCACCGTTTTGAAGGTGCCTCACAGATTGAATAAATCCTTATTCTTTTTCTATGATCACGAAAACAATCATTTTTTATTAACCGACTTCTATTTTTTAGAAGTCGGTTTTAGGAGGAGGTTCTCAATTCGGATGTTTTTTTTTTTTTTTATTTTTGTTCGCGCATAACTCCGTCGCTTGCCAACCGATTTGAAAAATTATTTTTTGTTGGAAAGGGTATAACTTCCCAAATGGTCCCATAGAAATTTCATCAAAAACGGTTCAGTAGTTTGGTTTTTAAACCAAAATTACTGTTAAAAATTACAACTTAAAAGTGAAAAATAAAAACTTTTTTGCAAAAAAAAAAACAACCGACTTCCAAAAACGACACTACAAGTGAAAAATAACTTTAATTTCGGAAGTCGGTAGCAAACAACAAAAATGTGAACCCAACGACACCGACTTCCGAAATTAAAGTTATTTTTCACTTTGTAGTGTCGTTTTTGGAAGTCGGTTGTTTTTTTTTGCAAAAATGTTTTCATAAGTATGATTTATACGAACTGGGTAGGCTTAGTTTCTATCTCTCTTAAACTCTTAATAAATCTCTCTAGAGCACTAATTACTATCAATTATGGAGAAATTGAGCTATTAGTCAAAAGATTCAGTTCTAAGATTTATTACCGAAGTCGTTTCTAGTCTTTATTGAGTGAATTTTAATGAAATAGGAAAACGAGACTTCACTTGTCACTTCAATGAAAATTATTGATAGTCTTTAATTAATTGAAGAAAATACAATTATTTTGAAAAACAAAACACAGTATTTAAAACTGTCTGAAATGAATTCCGTATTTTTCAGTATCACGTTATACAAGGTGGAAACGACAATACGACAATAAATTAAACATCATATTTATATAGGTATTTATTTATTTTTTTCTTTATTTTCGGAAGGCTTACAGACTAATAACATTATAATAACAGTAATATATTACTAAATTGCTAATTACAAGCCTCCACAGATAAATACAAAAAAGTAATAATAGTAGTAGTAGTTATAATTATATCTATTGACGTTCCCAGTCTACATACGAAAATTCAACCAAATATATTCAATAGTTTAGACAGCCTAGCTAGTCAAAGATTGGCAAAACCCATAGTGGGACCATCACTACTATTTAGTTTGTTTTTTTTTTATTTCAGTGCTAGGATTTATTTGATAGTTCAAAATATTCCTACGCCAGTGTTTTCATTAAGTGTCCTATTGTTGTCTCCACATTGTATAGAACTGAATAATATAGTGCCTACAGCTCTGCAACAGCACGAACATACACAGTTTAATGATGAATGCAGCTCGCTCTGCAAACCGACACACGGCATCCGGTATAAAACCAGCATATATTATATAAAATATGTATACATTTATACATTGTGTGGAACACAAACAAGAGTACTCGTTGTAGTACAATATTTGCTTAATCTAGAGAACACTAAGCGTTGCCTTGACTTGCTGTTATCTAGGTATATAGATCTAGTAAATACCTAAATATCTATATATTCAATATTCTATAGAAAAAACTTAAATTCATTATAATACAACTCACAGCCTAAACCGCTGGGTCCTAGAAGCATGACATTTTTCGCAAGAAATTTTCCTTATACAACGAAGGTGTGCACTTAGATAGATATAGTACTCTTTTTATGTACACCATAAACATTTCAGATAAAAAATTTGTAATTTAAAGGGGCTACACAATGGGCGCTCTTATCGTTCAAAACGATCTTTTAAAGACAACCTTTGGGGGAAAGAGAGACAAAATACTGAGAAAGGATTTTTGAAAATTCATCCCTAAGTAAGTAAAGTTTGGGGTTTGGGGTTTGGGATGAAAGTTTGTATGGAAGTTAGTCATTTTAACCGATGTAAAAACTTAAAGGGCGTACTACTTGGAAGAAAATAATTTTGTTTTTGTTCTTTCATGTATTTTCATGCCACACTTGAAGTAAGGTTGATTATACCTGCTGCTGAAAAAACTATGCTCAATTGAGATAGCTAAAAAATATTCGCCTATAGTTACTCCATATTACATATTATAACTGGTTGTATTATTTTAGACAGTTTATGCTGAAAAGGGAAAAAAAAATCGTGTCATCTCTGTATTAGAGTTGGTATCTTTATATAATAAAAATAAATAAAATAAAAAGTTTTTAATTCAGACGTTTAAATCCATAGAATGTTAGTACAGTAAAACTTATGAAAACGCTTTCTTTCTTTCTCTTTCTTTTAAAAAAAAAAACGTTGCCCCACACTAGGAATTTCTCCTGTATCGTGGGTGCGTTTACAAACATTCAAACTCACATACACAAACAGCCAGACCCGGAACAATAACTTGTAGGCCATACAAATATTTGTTCCGTGCGGGAATCGAACCCGCGACACGCAGCGCAGCAGTCAATCGCTTAATCACTGTGCCAACCGTGCCGTCACTAACCGACCGTGCCGAAACTAGTGTAAGTAGTAAAAAAAAATATTAAAAAAATACATTAAATTACTTATTCCAAATATGAGTGTTAACCCAGTGCTGGATGTAACGCGTGTCCAGCCTATCCGCAATAACAGCCAGGATGCTGTTGGTGCTGGCGCACAACCCGCCGAGCGCCGGCCGCGGCGCACCGCTTGCGGAGCACCGAGCACGGCGTGGAAGCAAAACATACCTTTTATTATCGTTCCTTGAACTAGAGCATTTATTAAAAAGGTGTATTCATATTTAAGAGAAAAAAGGTTAAAAGGGTTTCTAAAAGAGCACAGATACTTATAAATCATGTATCAAAAAGGTGTAGTTATATTTAAGGGTGTGGTGCAGACTATGAAACTGAACAACTTTCTCGTAATCACGGAAAAGTAATCAGCTGTCCCATACATTTGGGTTGAGTGGGTGTTGTCGATTACGATGTTGGTCCCATGGAGAAAGTTGTTCAGTTGGATGGACTTTACACCCTTTTAAATATAACCACACCTTTCTGATACATGCTTTATAGATCTTTTAGAAAAACAACTAATAGGGATGAACTCGAAATCTCATTCTGAAAGCCTTGTAGACTCATAAATTTGGGCCATGTACTCACTAGTTTAAGCCTAGTGTGTAACTATGGTTGTGTACTGTACATTGTACATTAAACAAATATATAAGTACCTAGTACTTACTGACAGGACTACACAGTCCCCATATCTATTAACACTGTTATTTGAAAACATTGTAAAAGTCAGTTTATTTTTAAAAGAGTAACCGTGGAGTTTCTTGTCGGCTCCTCTCCATAAGAAACGACCAATCGGAACCGTTCACATAGCTTAAGCATAAGTGCCCATGTAGGTTTATGGATACTAAAGATGTTGAATTTTATATATTGAAATGAGATTGTGGTCTATCTACTTATATCTATACTAATAATAAAACTGAAGAGTTATATTTTTTTTTTGTTTGAACGAGCTAATCTCTGGATATACCAGTCGGATTTGAAATACTACATTACGAGACGTGAGACTTAAGTAGTCCATTATTGCACGGCATTAATAGACTACTTACAGAAGTCACACGTATTGTATACTATTTTGTTACTCGTGTGACCTAAACCTGCACTTAGGTCACGCTTTTCTGTGTAAAAATTAAATACTAAAGTCGCAGAGAATCGAGACAAGTGCGGGTTTTGGTCACACAGTGCTATAAGATTATTATTGCATTTGTTAGCCCAATTTTTTAGGAAGCTCACAGGCTTTTTAACATGAAGCTAGGTCGCTTAGGAACCGAGTAAAATGAAAAAAAGTCAGAAATAACGCTATACAAAAAACGAAGCAATAGCGTGGGCAGGGCGACGGCGTGGGTCGGGCGAACAAGAAATTTCACACGAACGAAGTCGCAGGCAGAAACTAGTCGCAAAATAAAGTTTGCCTTTGAATACGTCTTAAATACCTACCTACGAATACCGTGTTATCTGATTGCAATCTTATCCAAACGCCTCTTGATATCCACATAATATTGCTGCAGTATTATTTATACAGGGTGGCAGGAACATCCACGCGCAAACTGTAACCATGGATTCAGCACATGAGTTTAGACCCCGGTTTTCGTCGGTTATTAAAAAAAAATATTGCTGTTGCATACATTTTGACCGCGTAGGTATTGCGTTTTTGAAACAACACTTTGCTCGTCCTGGGAATCCAACCTAGGACCTCATACGTATACGTATATCTCTATCAAGATTGCAACTACTCGTATATCTAAAAGCGAGATCTCCCTGGCTGAGGCTGATTAGAGAGACTTGAATTCTCATCCACCAACAATTTTGCATGTATATATTCTCTTGTTGTCTCTCGTTATGTATGGATAATGTTGGGACATAGGTAAAGTGTTACAAGGTTTTTTTAGCGCCTGAATGACATTGACAAAGGGGGCATTGATCTTAAACAATTTTGTGAATTGTCACGGAAATTGTATTAAAAAAAACAGTTTTGATTTATTTGCGCATGAATGGTCGTATTTTTATTTCTTTGACTATAGACGCTTGATTGTTTTAGAGCTTGAAAGGGCAGAAGACAAAGAGTCTTGACAGACAGACGGAAAACGAAGTGATCCTATAAGGGTTCCGTTTTTTTTTCTATTTAGGTACGGAATCCTAAAAACAAGATGGCTGCGTTAGTTCCGATTTATACTACGCGCCAATGAATCCCTGTACCGTTGTATACAAGAACGCTCTCTAAAATTATAATTTTCAATCCATGTCTACTGAAGTACCTACTAATATACCACATGATAAAAACAAGTGTTTATTTCTCACCACAAGCCAAAAAAACCATACCAAGAATATTTTACACACAAGAAATAGCCGACTATTTTTTGGTTGTGGATCGCTGGTACCTGTGGTAAGTAGTAACACCTGTTAATACAGGTCACCAGGTTCCCATACATACATACCCATATTATTACACTTGATATAAATATATTATTGTTTATTACAAAAAATAAAATGTTACTGAGTTGTAGATTTAAAAGACGATATTTATGTACTTAGAAGCACCTATATACCTAATTTACATATTATTTATATAATATAGTCATAAATAATCATACTGGTATTAAAATATCACAATTGCATATGCGCAAACA
Organism: Apamea anceps; assembly: GCA_951799955.1. Taxonomy (NCBI): domain Eukaryota; kingdom Metazoa; phylum Arthropoda; class Insecta; order Lepidoptera; family Noctuidae; genus Apamea; species Apamea anceps. Next base: position 5,134,090 of record OX637504.1, on the reverse strand, counting down.
GCTGATAAAAAATAATTGCATAAAAACAAGATGATAAAAATACGTTTATGTTCCTTGTTATAATACATTTTATCATTATTTTCATGAAGTACTTTAATAAAGTAGGTACATCGCTATATTTTAAACAATCTACCTGCAAGTGATTCTCAATGGCTCTGTAGAAACGTTCCAAGGATTGAAGTATTAAAATTGTAATATCATTATGTTAACATATCATCGCATCTAGGGCTAAGTACCACCGAGCAACTATAGTCAGGGAAATTAATTGTTAAACAAATGAACTTTCAACTTAAATAGTCCGTGTATTCAAATCACAGCTGTCAATCTTTGACATATACATTATACATTGGCATCTGAACGAGCCACCTATTTTCTTGAGCCTTGTTGTAGATACAAAAAATTTGTGTTTGTTTCTAGTATTTATATCATGGATATCACTGTACTTTTTAAACAATTTTATATTTTTATGGGCATATAAAAGATTTTCATAAATATACTGAGAAGGCATAGTCATAACATTAATTTCTTTAAATTTGTCTCTGAGCGAGTGTCTCGGACTCAATTTATAAATTGATCGAACAGCTCGCTTCTGTGAAACAAAAATAGTCTGAATATCACTGTGTGACGACCTCCTCGTCCCATCAGTCTGGATGCATCCAATAGGTACAATCCGCCCAGTCCCACTTCAGCCTCGCTGACTTATCGCTTAGCAATTAATTTTCCTGACTAATATATGTACAGACGCCAGCAGGTCAAGCTACCCGAAACTGTCAAATTTTCCCAATCAACCTTAAACCTTAATGCTTTAGCGATAATGTTGAAAATCTATTAAAGAAATTTGACAGATTATAGTAGCTTGATGTGCTGGCGTCTGTACAAGAATATTATCGTACGTACAGTCAGGGGTCATTAATTGATTACCAGCTTAAGGACTGTATTGCTGTGAACGCGTGTAGTGCGCGCGTCTGTGTGTAGTGCGCGCGTCTGTGTGTACTGATGTATCAACACAGAACGCACATCTCAGAATTCGCACACTGGCTGACGTCGAACGAAACAAAAAACACCGTCGCTTTTGCACACAGGCTACGTAATTACGCATGACCTTGGTTGGTTCATACCATTGCTAAAATTGAGATCATTTCAATAAGTATCGATAGCTGGCAGTCTTACGTATGAGATTATCGAACGCGTAGGTCTGGGTTCCAGTCTAGGAATGGGACTTTTAATTTTTCTTTTCCAACAATAATCTTTATCGGTTTTTTTTTATTATTCGATAGATTAATAAACGATAATAATAAGTTATTATATTGTTATTTTAATATGGGGTTAAAAATAAAAATGTTTTATAAGTAATTTCAAATTGTTTATTCGTTATAATTTTATAAACTAGAAATAAATAAACTTCTAGTTAAAACAATTTATTTTCTCATAAAGAACAATTTATTGAAGTTAAGCAGGTAATAGCGGTTCACCGTAATTATGCGTTTTGTAAGATCGTTGCATGTAATATAGTCTATTTTATTTGTATTCACTCATTAGTCCCTAACCACTTAGAAAAAATCCTCAGGAATGCTTTTGTTCTCACTCACGGGTCGGTCGATGACTTGAATCCAGTTCGATTTAAGACCATATGTTTAATACAATAAGGTTCTATTTGGTTTAAAGGACTTTAGAAAAAATAGAAGTGTGTTAGTCGCAAAGTTTCAATTTAATATAATAATATTGTCCTTTAAATTACCACTGTGTGGGTAGATTTGCTAGCTGTAGTTTGTTAGAGTACTTTAACCAACTAGCAAATCTACCCACGAATAAAAAAAGTGCGGACTCCTTGTCATAATACAATTAAATTACTCAGTAGTAGTAGCCTACTTAAGTTGCCTATCTCAAACGTCAAAGGTAACAAATCGTATTTATTAGGACTTATTGCGGTTATAGCTTAAGTATTCATTTTCATTATGAAAAGAAGATTGAAGCTACTCAAAATAATCCTAATTACGGATATCACAATATAATTTTAGTATTGCTATAATCAACTTAAAATTTAATACTTCGTATAACCCCCATTATTAGCAATGCAATCAAACAAACGCTGGCGCATCGACCCTACAATGTTACTACATATGTCTGTTCCTCTTATATTTTCCCAGATTTCCAGGCAATGCAGCTTCAATTGCTCATCAGTCCTCTCATTCCTTGCGTCCCATCGCTGTGAGATTAAACCCCATAGATTTTCTATGGGGTTGAGGTCAGGAGATCGTGCCGGCCATGGAATAACTTTTATCTCCGGGTGTTCATTAACTCACGCATACTTCTCTAAAATAAAAAAGGTGTACTGTTAGGCTACTAAGCAAAATACTAATATTACCTACGACTTAGAAACAACACAAAACAAATTATAATGACAATAGATATGTCATATATTTATAGAATTAATAGTTATATTAATCCATCATTCAATAATCTAGTTAGGTAAATAAATTAACTTCGAAATAATATTTTCTTCTATTTAGACCTTATAAAACGTTTAAAAAAAATAAGGATCAGCAGTTCTACTTTAATAAGGTAAATGTTTGATAAAATAATTTAATCATAACACTTACACTTAGTCCGGTTTCATCAGATATTTGTGTTATATTAAGTCCAATTTTACGCAGCGCAATCATTGGTTTGTATATATCAATGAGCGCAATAATATTCGCTTTCATTTCAATGTTCAAATTTGCTTGCATTTTAAAAGGAACTACAACACCGCTAATATATAGAACACACGTCGCTAACCCACAATGAACAACGTTCTATGTAGTCTACCTTATAATTTATTTATTTAGATTTCTGTGGGTATAATCATAAAATTTTACGAATAAGTGAACATGACAAGGAACTGTAGTCAATAGCGTGATTAAGTATTCAAAGTAATTGCAAACGAATGCGAGAATGTGTGTGTTAAGTGTGTGAATAGAGTGTGTGTGTGTATACTATACAGTATAGGAATTACTCATTAGAAGAAGGTCGTAAGTTAAACAGAAGTGTCAATCTATTGCTTCGTGAAACTGGCGCGCCGCTTTGGACCGCTACTGTACACTTACTTGCTTTGCTTTCTTAGTATCTCAGACATACTGAACCATATGTATATTTTCATTGGGTTCCTACGAGTAGGTACTACGGACATATCAAACTTCGTGTTCTGGTAGAGGATAAATCTTCTTACAACAAAGCTGTTATCATCTCAGTATTCCATGTTTTGATACGCATAGCTCCGAGCTGTTTTCTCCAAAAGCAGCATATGTATTGTATAACAATATCTTGTATATTAATTGTACGTAACCAAGCATAAACGATGGTATTATTAACGCATGAGAAATGTTCACGAAATTTATCACTCCAGCAGTTCAAGGTTGAGACGCACGATTAATTTGTGCTCTTCATTGATAGGTTTATTGCCGATTAATTTAATTGTGTATAGCGTTATATCTATAACAAACGCACATATACAAAAATGGGGACGACAATCCGACAATAAAAAAAAAACACTGGCCTCACTAATGCATAGGAGTATTTTGAAACTACCAAATTAAATCTGAGGTGCAGCGTCAGACTTTTTGTAGCCCCGATAGTCGGGCCAATTTTTCTCCCATTCTTATGACCGATTTTGTGACCGACTCAACGTACACGTCCGTCACTTAGTCTGTGGCACAACGTCCTTCCCTAGTAGTGCATGCTGCCGACTGTCGGTAAGTAGAGTGCATTAATGCATACATTTCCGAACGTTCCATTTTTCAACGATAATCGGATCTGTCGGGAGGCACCAATTTTATTTCTAACCAACTTTTTGTAGGACGTGTGCGCTGCACTATTGCCATCAGTATGTTCTATTTTTTTCCTACAAAAATCGATCACCGACTATCGGACGTGAGCGCCCCAGTCTAACACGAAATTAAAAACAAGTGACTGAAACATCATTGTTATTTTAAATTGCCTATTTTGATAATGATTATTATTTTGTTTATTTTTATTTTGATTATGATATCTAATATTTTTATGTCACGTCGAAATTGTGTATTACTCCATGGATATTTCACTTGTCTGACAAAAATAAATGAATTGAATTGAAACAAACTAAATAGTAGTAATGGGCTGACTAGGGTTTTGCCAATCTTTGTCTAGCGAATAGTGACTAATCTTTTGGATATATTTGATTAAAGGTTCAGTATGTTAGAGATATCTAAACAAGATAAAACAAAAGATAAATGAGATTTTTTTTTGTGGGTATATCGACCGCTCTGTTAGTGTATTTATTTGAAATATCAGTTTAAAAAAAAATTTTTTTTTCGTGTAAACTTCATAGACGTTATTGGTATCGATATCGAAACACGATAAAACATATTTTCTCAATTTATACTTCAAGTAACAACACTACCGGTCGTTGATCCCTAAGAAAAAAAAAATCATCAAATCATTTCTATTCTAATTTTATCGTGTTTAGGTATCGATACCCAGCACGTCTGCAGAGTTTAACTAGCTAATTTAATTAAACCCTGTATTTAATGTCGTATTGTCCTGTTCACCTTGTATAGTGTAAGTTTTTAAGATCAGGGCGAAATCTGAACAACCATAATATGGCGCTAAAACGTAGAAAATTGTAAAATATTTTTTTCCGAGTGAATGTTTTATTCTATTCAATATGTAAGTAAAGGTAGGTACATATTTAAGTATTGCTGACATATAAATCGCACAATGGGGGTGCGTAAAGAGATTTATGCTGAAAAAAAAATGGTTGGTCCATTTATGTCCAAACTTTTTTGTTTGCCAGTCACTTTTTTTAAATTCCTGCAACGTTCTAAAGGCTATGGAATTACGAGTTCAAATACGGGCTAAAAATTCACAATATGTGGATAGTTCTTTTTTCAAAATTTGCCTCAGTTTTGCTCCTACTTAAGGTTTTCGAAGTTCATTAAAAGCATTTTTACTATCTAGCCAAATACTTCTAAAGAGATTACACAAAACCTAATCCATTTTACCAAATCGGAGTTACTGAGTTAGATAAATTAAATTACCTACTTAAAATCAATCTGAATCATTTTGAAGGACATTGCTAATCCATTGCTTCATATGTTCAAAATATTTGTTTGCACAACAACGTAAATAACGCAATGAATGTTGTTGACCTGTCAAAATGAAAGCCATAGCTGCTGATAGTCTTGTTACGCAATTACCCCGCAGGTTTATACGGAAGGAAGTTTTTCTGTTTATTTACTATCAATCCTCTATTGCTTTTGGGACATTTAAATGGAATGTCAAATTCAGTGACAACGATCAAAGTTGGTCGACAAGATGCTACGAGAGTTTTTAGGGTTCCGTACCCAAAGTTCAGTGCCAACGGGTCCCTATTACTAAAGCTCCTTTCTCCACCCATCCATCCCAAACGTCAGTCACAGGGCTGTATCTTCTGAACCATAATAATGAGACACTTGACATGTTCACAGACTGTACAACTATGGCCACTACAACAACAAATAATAAAATAAAAATTGAAGGAGTATACCCATACAGGAAACGTTTTTTTTTCGGCCTTGTGGTACGGATTCATAGAAATGTAAAACACAGGAGAAGTGGCAAGGAGGCGTGTCTGTGTCGTCGCGGCATGCCCGAAATGATCATACACTGGGCAAATGGCCGTCTTCGCGAACTAGTACGCTTTCGACCGTGATCGTGAAAAAATATAAGAATGCCGTGTTGTTCAGTGGTTTCCTGTAAAAACCGAAGCTAAAACCAAAACTTTGTAAATCGTGGAATCACTTACCATAACTAAGTATTTTACTATATTTGTCTTTAAAATCATGAAAAACAACAAATTGTAAAATATTTCTTGCTTTTACTACGTTAATTTTATTTTCAAATATCGCAACGACTGTACTATTTTCGCAGTAAAGACATTGCTCCTTAACCACTGCCTAAATATGTCACCAAGTGACTAGACAAGCAATGTAAAAATCCCAAAACGATACTTTATTTATGCGGTGCATCGCATGGTACGGCCGCTGCTGGTTGCAGCCAGCTAGTGATGTGGCTGTGTAGATCCACTAACGTAGGCTATCAACAACAATGTCGATAACCCAACGAATATATAGTTAATTTTACAATTTGTCAATCGTTTTAACACAGTTAGAAGACCAAAAAAGATGACGTTTAAATCCGGTTAGAAGACCCTTGAGAAGATGTAATATAATGTTAAAAAAAAATATTTTAAATTTTTTTTTTTGCTCTTTTCTATTCATTTATAATATAATATTTTCTGGACATATTGTTTTTTATTTATTTTATTTTCAGAACCCCAAAATTTTTTGAGTACAGTCAACAGCAAAAGTAGATGATCAAAATCAGAAATTCAATACTAATGAACGGAGTTCGCAGCTATATGGCAGCTGTACTAGTAGTAAATGTTTGGTATAATTTACAATCACATACTTTTGAATCGCTTCGACGCCACACAATTCTGACACGAACTCCGTTCATTAGTATTGAATTTCTGATTTTGATCATCGACTTTTGCTGTTGACTGTACCTATAATAATAAATGGGAGAATCGATAATTTTTCGATTTAGTCAATCACTGACGTATATGTAAAATAAATGGCTTTTGCACAGCACAACGATAGCGACAGATGTTTTTGTGTGAGTAAGTTGTACGGCGCATGGTAAATGCACGCAGTGTTTGATAAGTTAAGGTTTATAAATTGTTGTGTAGTACGTTCTGATTTATGAACTGCAAGTGTGCGCGTGACTTTGTATCTATTGCTTTTACTGAACTACATGTGTAGTAGTGGCGCGGTGGTGGGATCGACGTAACGACACTGAGCTCTGATACATTTTCAACAACCGGGGCACATTTCCTTCTTTTCTATATCTATGTACGGAACCCTTTGTGTGCGATAGCGTCTCGCACTTGGCTGTTTTTTTTAATGTAGGTACATGTCGTTGTTAGTGATGAAATATTTAATTTGCCATATAGACAATTGTTGCACAAAGATAAAAAATAACTAGAAAAATTGAAAGAACAATAAAACTAACAAAACAGAAAGAGGTAAGTTTTGTAATAATTATTTGTTACAACAAAGTAAAGTGCCCACTTGGTTTTTCAAGATATCGCCAAGCGGTTAGCCGACTCTTCACGTGGCCTGTTTCTTGCCCAAAGAATTAGCATCGCCATATAACGTGGCAATGTTCCCGGCTTTTTGGGCACTGTTCCTGTTGACAGCGATGCGGACGAATTTTTTGATGCCCTATGATTCTTTTGCTTATTTTTTCACATGAACATATCATTATTTTAAATGTTGGCTTATATAATGTAAATTAATATATATAAATTTCAGAATAATAATCATTTAAATCATCAATACAACTCTCGAAGTCTCTGAATTTTGAACGACTACCTATTTCATGAAATTATGACATTATTGAGGCCAATATTATACTTTAGCTACTGAAAAAACAAAGTATTGGTAAAACAACTTACATAATTTCAGTTATCACATAACGCCTGGTAGCAAAAAGTAGTAAAGTAGCACTATCTATAATAGACAAACTTGAGAATATATTGGTAAAATTAATAGCTGCAATTTCCATTCCAGAATTTTCGATTTAATTAGTTATTCCTCGACACCACGAAACTTGGTACTCTCCTAACATATTTGGCTTTTATTATTAAGCGGAGTATGGCAACACTGTTATAAATTGTTCTATTGAATAATGGACAAAGTTGGTCCCTATTTGGGGCAGATTTTATGACCCTATTACGAGGGGCAAGTATTGTTGAATCACAACCATTTTTTGCATTATGTCTGACTCAGTGGATTACGCAATACGTTTTGTCAAAAAGTGCTAAGTTATTTGAGAAAAAATTACTTTCATTATTTTCAAAATCATTTTCAGTTCTTAATCAGCCTATAATGTTCCCATTGCTGGAACACAGGCCTCCTCTTTGTGAGAGGGAGTGAGCCGTAATCTACCACGCGAGCTCAGTGCGGGTTGGTACGAGTAGATGTCACATTTCTTCGAATTTTTGGTTCTACGACATAATGTTTTAATGTTCACAATGTTTTCCCTCACCATTTTTGAGAGCAGTGGGGACGAAATAATTTACTGTCATGCACGAGGTTGTGCGCTCAATCCAGGCAAGTACCAATGTGACATTTTCAATTCATATGTAGTTTCTGACTTCATCTTTGACGGAACTGACATCGGTAAAAGACAACATCGTGAGGAAACCTGCGGTTTCCTGCAAAAACAATCCCGCCTTTTCTGTATCAGAAGAGGCCATTGGCCTAAGTGGGACAATAATTGGCTGGTATAATATTTATCAACAAAATAACTCTACTGACCCCGTAACAGAATCGACAACACTTTCTACATAATTGAGCTTCTAATACGATATTCCCATTGTACAAAATAACAAGGAAAACCAAGTATTTGGCCAGACCTCGGTTCCGGTTCAGCGTTTTTCCGTTTGTCGAGCAGCGTTAAGATTGAGGGTATGTTGTCATTTCCATCTCATTGGCCTAATTCGTATTGGTTCTTCCTTCTCCCGAGTACAAAGCCAAAGGAAATGTATGTACTTATATTGTTATAATTTTCTGGTACATACTTCTAAGGCTGAGATCTAAATTGCGTAACAGAATTGATGCACGTTATAAAAGTTGTTTGTTCAGAATCGTTTACTGAATCGACTTCTGACATTTTTAATAGGGGTAATGTTTTATCCCAAAAACACGTAAACAACGTAAATCACAGTCACACTTCCGCTGTACTCTAAAAACAAACCAAAATAAACGCATTACCTGCTACGCCCTACGTACCCTAATAGGTGTGCGACTGTGTGCGTGCGTAGATTTGTATTGTGACCACATTTTTCTCCCACGATTAGTATAACTAATTTAATAAATAAACAATGTTTTATATATAATAGTAAAAATTCAGTGCATGTATTATGATTGTAACATAATATTATATTTAGGGTGTTTGGTGGTGTGCGTTAATTCCGATACATCCTACTATCTTACTAGTATTATAAACGCGAAAGTTAGTATGGATGGATGGATGGATGTTTCTTACTCTTTCACGCCAAAAAAAAATCATCCAAATCCGTTCAGTAGGAACGGATTTGGATGAAATTTGGCACACAAATAGTTTATAACCAGGATTAACACAGGATACTTTTTATCCCGATATTCCCACATAATCGAAATTTATGCGGATAAAACCGCAGGGCACAGTGTTGTATAAACGTTACTTAGCACGGACTACTGGCTCATCCTTATTCCTGTCACTGTCGCATAACTGTCAGACTACAAGTGCAAGATAAGTTAAAGAACATGCCAAATAACGCTTATAGATCTCGTCCTCAGTATCACCACTCACTGCACTGGAGAGAAAAACCTTAGTCGTCATCTGCCTTGGCTGTCTGGCCTTTTCCCAACTATGTTGGGGTCGGTTTCCAGTCTAATCGGATGCAGCTGAATACCAGTATTTTACATAGAGTGACTGCCTATCTAACTTCCAAAAACCAGCTACTGGGTAACACGACACCCCTTGATAAGGGGTGTCGTGTTACCCAGTAGCTGGTTTTGAAAACTATGACTGTCAAAGATCCGCGATAGACAGCCGAGACCAACGGCTTAACGTGCTTTCCAAGGCACGGAGAGGTTTTGGTATGTGAAGATGGTCACGCATCTACGAAGCAACCGCGGCAAGCGTAGCTTAACCTGATCAATCGACCCGTACGGCTGTTTTTACTTAGCCACAAACCCACCAAGTACAAGAAAAAAACCTTAGTAAGATACCAATAACTAAGTACAACGAACACCGTTAGAAATCATCAAGTTTATCAAACAGTCTTGTTATTTCCATTATAACATCTAACAATTCTAACATGCAATAATACCCAACTGACATTTGCAGTAGGTACCCGACCTACGCCACTAGGCCAAACAATTTAGGGTAAACTTAGCAAGGAATTCATCTGTCCCGGGGCGGAACTCAGGAATGTAGCCGCTTTTAATTAACTTTATTAACTTAAATTATGGGATACCCTCGTCACTATAAACAAGTTTGACTTTTATAGCGTGGCAGAGACTTTGACGCGCAAACTGTAACCATGAATTCAGCACTTGCTTCTAGACGTAGCTTAGAAGTGTTGAATCGGTCATAAAAAAACAGCCTTTTAATAGATAAGCGCAATAACCTACGCGGTTAAAATGTATTACATAATCGACCTATAATGTTCCTGCTGCTAGGTCACAGGCCTCCTCTCAGTGGAAGGGAGTGGGCCATAATACACCACGCGGGCTCAGTGCGGGTTTGTAGATGTCACATTGAAATGTTTTGTTGGTTATTAAGAATCATACTGAATCCATGGTAACCGGTTGCGCGTTGATGTTCCTTCCATCCTGTATAGGTAGGTTAATACGTGTGTACCAGTTTTGGTTTCCCAAGAAAACGAACATGCATATTACTACTGAACCCGGAATAAATCTACAGTGTTTCCGCCTTACGGGAATTCCATAATAGAGGGTGAGACTTCCGACAAGTTGAATTCCGAAAGTCAGTTTCAGAATTTTCGGAAGTGATTCCCATGACTATCAAATGAAACGAAATGAAATGAAATTGTTTATTCTGTAAATAGGATTTCGAAATCACTTTTACACGTCATATAAAAAACTAAGCTGTGGTGACATTTCCTATCTGACTACCGCTGAGAATAAAGAGCGAAACAAACTCAAACTCTTTTAAAATCCAGACATAATCTTGGTCAGATCATCTGAGGACCATGTAGATTAGTATCTGAAATGGCCTTTTGCGGAAAGAACCACAAAGATTTGAGTGGACCTTTTTAGTCAGTGCAAGCATTTGTCAGTAATCGTATAGCTCAACTAAGAACTTAAGGAGCTGAACGACTTGACGAACAATACCAAAGAAATCAAATTTAGGTAGGCCGCATAAAGTACTCAAGTACTCAGTTTTAATGATGGACTGGCAATCATTAAAATAAAGAAATTAAAAAATGTCCTACTTAGTCCTCACATTCACGATATTATTAAATTAATATAATACATACATTACAGAGTAAATATTCAAGTCATTCTGTATATAATATTCAATAATTTTAAACTGTATATTTAAAAGAATATGATGAAATAAACAAAACCGAATCAACTAATGAAAATAACAATATAATATCCTAGCTGAACTAAAACCATTAACATACAAAAATATGGCGTCGAAAAATTCATCCTCATCGCTGTCGACTGGTACCCAACAGACTGGCGGCATCACCACGTTGTATAACAATGCTTAGCAATGGCCAAGGTATGTTTACCTAAATCAGGCACTGTGTATGTTACATTAAACCGTGATAATAATCTTCGCACTTTGACAAGGTTATACGTCGCGGATAATAAACAAAACACGGCTCTTAAGATATGACATGTGAGCTTCTTACTTTATTATAAAACCTTGCTCTGAACTTTTGTTTTATGTGCATCGTATCCTTCAATACTACCTGCTCTAACAAATGAAGTTAGTCCAAGAAAGCGAAGTCTTGTAAAAGCTCACTCAATCACTCTAGAGACAGAAATAGAAAATAAATAAATATTGTTATGTCCAGCAAATGTCATTTGGGTCAGACATAAATCAACTATTTGACTTAAAAGGCGAAAAGTTAATTCGCTACAGGATATTCTTAGATTCAGCTTTTATTAAAAGTTCTGAATAAATGTGATAAAAAAGAAAATTGCTTAATGGAGCTTAAAGCAAATACTACGAAATCAGATTAAGCAAATAGTAGTTAGGTTCAAAATAGAGCGAGCGTCAAACAGATTGTGTAAACCGTAGCAATTTGATAATTATGTACCTAAGTTTTTGTTACGCCATGTAAATGATTTAGCAGGTAATCTTTTACGATCCAGCTGAATCGCTGCTTGAAATTCAAATCTGACAAAGAAAAGATATGATATACATATATGAGAAAACTCTATAATAAATCAATGGAACAGCTGAAACTCGGGTGGGAATACAATTATGTAGTGGACAGACGCTCATACAAGTTATACCTACTACAGCTATGTAACTGCATAGGGTTTGAAGTAGATATCTAGCCTAAATGGCATCGGTAAAATAAAATACCGCGAGGAAACTTGCATATTCATAACACATTTCAATATGTCAATCATAATCCGAATCGTTTTGAAATACATTGCTCACCTATTGCTTTACATGTTCGAAAAATTCTATGTTCAAATATTTCTGCTCAACAAAGTACACAACGCAATGAATGTTGTTGAACTGTCAAAACAAAAGCCATTGCTACTGTTAGTGTGTTACGTAATTAGCCCGCTTTTTTTTTTGGTTGGGAAATCATCATATGACCTCTCCCGCTCTGGGCTTAGCGAAAGGGCGTGTCAGACTTTTACTGACTAAAACTCACCCGTGTTCCTTCAGTTGCCTATGCCTGGGGCCACGGTATCTCTTTCGAACAACCCACGGCCCTGGCGGCATCGGCTCTAGCGGACCCCGTCAGTTCATGCTGACATCTCTTGAGGCGCGCGTTGAACACAACGCGCCGTCGACCCGGGCCTGGTCCTTACCGGGCGGCGAGCTGCCCATTGCTTGCCGTCCGCAAGCCCGCGCCTTCGGTGGCCGGGAGTCGGCTGTTGACTCCCGTCCAGGGTGTTTCCTGCGGCGACTAGGGGCGTGAGGGCGCAGTGATTGCCTCTCCCTCACGCGCTCCGCCTCCTCCTTCGCGAGAATTACTGCTTCGCAGAAGGAGGTAACGGCCTGCCATGCACTCTCGCTCCGTAACATGGCCTGGACCAGGGCCGGACGCGAGAGATCGCCGCCGCCGATCGCCGCCACGAGGACACGGCGGTGCTCCACCCAAGCCGGGCAGACCTCCACCGTATGCTCCATCGTATCCTCCGGGCGATCCACACAGTGGTGACACCCTGGCGTTTCCTCCCGCTTTATCCTGAACAGGAACCTCCCGAAACAACCGTGTCCGGTGAAGACTTGCGTCAGGCGGAAGGTGAGGGCGCCGTCGCGCCTCTCCAGCCACTCCTCAAAGAGGGGACTTATCGCCGCAATTGTGGCGTGCCCAGCACTGGGTTGCGACAATCGCACTCTCCATGCCGCTATGAGATCCCGCCGGAGCTCTGTCCGCTGTACCGTGATTTCTCGGGGCAGCGGAGTTACGCCCTGGCGTTTTGCCTCCTCTCGCCACTCCCATATGTGGGCGAGGACTTTGGCCTCCAGATTCCATGGCGGCAATCCGGCAAGGAGGTTCGCCGCCTCAGCGGAGATAATTACCCCGCTGGACTTTGAAATCGCCAACCCGTCTTGAGCAAGCATGGTGATCAATGCTCGTGCCTTCTCTGTGTGAGAAGAGACATGCCGTGCAGTGGGATAGTAAAAATCTCGTATTATTATATCTAGCCTAAAGTTTAAAATGCAAGCTAGAATAAGCAATGATAAACGAAACATAATTATTATGAAGAGCCAAAGACTTCCAACATGCAAAACTCTCACAAATAAATCGAAATTACTGGACACATTTTACCCTTGATACGTCCAGAGATTTCGATTTATTTGTATTGGTTCGTCATTGCAATCAAAAATTGCTACAAAGAATATACAACCAGGTCGTAGAGATTGAAAATTAATACAATAAATAAAGCGATTTCTGGTTTATTTCGACGAACATTGTTTACTTAAATATTATTGGCATTACGTAGGCACATCGACGGATATGGAGCATCCTGCAGACTCTGAAGCACAATATTTAATATAGATATTATTTCATTTTCATATTCACACTAAAAGACTTCAATACGTAATTGAATTAGTTACAATACGTGTAGTGAGCAGGGTTGCGTGTAAGACATTATTAAAGAATAGGTACCTATCGTAAATAATAATACCAACCAAAACGGTAAAGGAAAACATATTAAGGAAACCGGCATATCCTAGAACCAAAACATTGATGATATATGACATCGCCCAACCTGCACTGAGCCCGTGTGGTGGATTACGGCACACTCCCTCTCACCAAGAGGAGGCCTTTGTCCCAGCGGTGGGAACATTATAGGCTGATTATGATGAATAATAATATCAGCCTATTAGTGTCCCACTGGTGCTGTTCCACAAACGATGGGACACTTAATATCATGTCCTAAGTGCACGTCACCTGCACGTTACATGCACTGATGCATGTGACATGATGGCGCCAAACACGTAGCCGAATTCTGGGCCGAGTCCATTTAAATTGCCATCGACGCGCTAAGAATAGTGTCCCACTGGCAGGATATACCCTAAATCCCTCTTCTTACAGAGAAGGTACCTACGAGCATTGATCACCACGCTTGTTCAAAAGCGTTGGTGATTTCAGAATAGCACATTTTAAAAATGGTTGAAGAGATACAATTACAGTTTGACCAAAACCGCTGTACTGCGCCTTCGGTATGTGCGCGGCGAGACGGGGGGGCAGTGCAGGCCGCTCGTTCGTCATCGCTCACGGCGTCCCGCCCCCCGCTTCGTCGCGCATTCCTATGGTGCGGTACAGCAGTTTCGGTCAAACTATAGCCACTCACTCTCTCAACGCTCTCGCACTCTCTTCACGTGACCAGAGGGCTGACCTATTTTTAGCCCAAAGAATCAGTATTGCCATCCAACGTGGTAATGCTACCAGCCTTTTGGGTACTTATCTCATTGACGGACGGACGAATTTTTTGATGCCCAATGAGCTCCTGCCTTTTTCTTTAATTTTTTTATTATATACTTGTGTATAATATGTATATATTTTAGTGTTAGCTTATAAATTATAATTGTTGTGTTTTTGTGAATAAAGTTTGTTTAATTTATTTATTTACCATACATTTATATCTAACCTACGCCTTTTTGTGAAAAAGACTTACAAACCACCATCATTATCTTGATCGACATTTCTTTACGTTACACCGTAAAACTAGGAAATGCGATGACGTTCAAAATAATGATATCAAGATAAAAAAAATGGTTTACGACGCACTTGTTTGAAATATTGTGTATTTTACGGAACCCATAGCGGCTACGCGTAATGTAAACGAAATATAAAAATAGATTTTGATATAAACATGAGACGAAACCAAATGTTTTATGGGTTTATTAGTTTTACATAAATCGGACGGATGGTCTTGTACGTAAAACAATAAAAGGCGTTTTGATTTTTTTTTGTCGACTTAATTTTTTTTTCATTTTAAATTTATTCATTCACTGATATTTTAATACAGTGGTGGTTACATAATTCTATACTCGCCAAACTTTTACGTTTGATGGCGAGAAGCGCTCTTATACATAAAATACACTACTTATACATATATTATAAAAGAAAATACGGAAAGGAAATATAAATATTAATAAATGACATATTGTAGACGTAGAAATTATTTGAAGGTCATCAAAAAAAAAAATCTGCTGTTTCATAGAAAAGTTCAATACCTACGCAGTCAAAATGTATGGAGTAGCAATTTTTTTTTAATAACAAACGAAAAATGTTAACGCATGGGGATTTTGATTCAGAATCATGTGCTGAATTCATGATTACAGTTTGCGCGCCGATGTCTCTGCCATTCTGTATAAGTTTCATTTTTCTTTAATGGGCAACTGAATGGCGTGCAATAGGAGAGGCCTATGTCCAGCAGTGGACTGCTATAGGCTGATGATGATGATTTTGATGAATAGCTAACTTACAATTGCTTACAGCGTTACAATAATTTTTGTTTAACTTAAATCTAAGTTTAGTGTAAGTAATATCATCATAGAGATGCCGCATACCCCATTAACGTAATTATGTGCCACAAGCACAACACTATAAAATTAATCATTAAGAAGGAAACATAAAAGAAGCAAGTAGGAAAATAACCTGAGAAAACAAGTTAAAAAAAAAAAACATTTAAAAAAAAGTTGGCCCTAAAGTTATCCAAAAGAATGGTAACCTAAGTGCTTTTATGTCGATTTTTTTTTTTGTTAGCCTTCTTTGTATCCCGATGCTGGGCAAAGACCTCCTCTTGTTTCTTCCAAAGCTCCCTGTCTTGTGCAATCTCTGGTCATGCAAACGCACACATCGTCGTACCATCTTCGCCGTGGTCTACCTCGACGGCGATGTCCTCCCTCAGGCATCCAAACAAGATTAACGTTTATTAATTATTTATTCATTTAAGAGCTAATAAATCCGAGCGCATTTGATCAGGAAATAAACAATGACGCTAAAAAGTATATTGTGAAAAGCAAATTGCAGAAAACGTATTGAAAAAAAAAAGGTATCAATGTATCGCCGAACCTTACCTACTAGCCTCAATGCACCAAAAGCTTTGTTTCATTTAATTAAATAAAGCGTAGAAATGTTTATCTTTTATAATTTTAATAATCCTTCCATTCTTTCTAGCTTCCATTGCTATTTCCAGGCAACATAATAACGTTGCTTTTTATAAAGAATCTAGTTTTTCAAAGCGATATCATATGAAAATAATTGCCCTTAATATTTTGATATCAAAGGAGAGCAGTATTGGCCCAGTAGCAACGACCCGCGACGCCCCGGGGTCATGGGTTCGAACCCAGACAAGCACTTCACTTTGTGTAAATAATTTTATCACCACTGCTCTCAAAACGGTGAAGGAAAACATCGTGAGGAAACCGGCATGTCCTAGAACCAAAAATTCGAAGACCTGTGACATCCACCAACCCGCACTGGGCTCGCGTGGTGGATAGCCCCCTCTCCCTCGAAGAGTGGAGGCCTGTGTCCCAGCAATGGGAACATTATAGGCTTATTATGTATGTGTCAAAGGGCTGCGTAGTTTTGGCTGTAGGTTTTATATAAATTAGAAACACGGCTTTGGTTTCCTAAGAAAGCTGTGAGACCATTTTTTGACACCGAAATGTCAAATACTATAAACAAAATAATTTAAAAAAAGACGGTGAAAATGACAGATTATCATGACGGCAACCGCTCTTCAAGGAAACTGTAGCTTAAGAAAACAAATACGAAATGTACAGACGATAAAATAAGTTATTTATAAAGATATTGGACAAAAATGTATGGGGCTTGGTCCAAATGTCCATCACTAACCGAGATCTACATAATTATGTCACTGTATTCAGTGATATAGCACAATGTATGCGTGTTGCTGCGCGTTTTGTGTTGCATTCAGCCACGGCACCATCCGTGCCGTTTTACATGATTCATAGCATACAGGCAAGAATGTATGGGGCTTCATCCAAATGTCCACTAACGAGACCTATGTCACTGAATAGCAGCCAATCATCATTCAACCTCGGCACCATCCGTGCCGTTTAATAATAATAATTTCCTTTATTAAAAATCATAAACTCCATTCATCAATCACAAAACATGCCGTTTAGATTCTTATCAATAGGTTCTTATCAAAGAGGTAGTTAAAAATAGGTACAGTCACGAGCAAACGTATGTATACACTCGGCTTTAATCAAAAGCGATTTACTCCTTTATTTTTTAATGAAATTTTATGTTGTTACGAACATAGCATTTTCGAACCCATAGGTTTATGTAATGTGTCGTATTTCAACGTTGCATTCGTTATTTCACGAAAAAATCGCAATAGTAAGTTGTTGTTGTTGGTGCTCGTGACTGTACGAACTACGTGCGGCTCCGGACTATTTCTGTTTTGTGCTCGTGATTATGAATCTATTTTGGTTTTATGGTTCTTGTTGCTCGAGTTAATTATATTTTTATGTGCACGTGTTTTTGTGACACATAAACCTATTTTTCTTTCTTAACTAAATGGCAGGGACATCGACGCGCAACCAGTTACCATGGACTCAGTACATTAGTACAGACGCCAGAACATCAGGCTACTACAATCTGTAAAATTTCTTTAATAGATTTTCAACTTTATAGCTAAAGCATTAGGTTCAAAGTTGATTAGGAAAATTTGACAGTTTCGGGTACCTTGATGTGCTGGCGTCTGTACATTACTCATTACAGTACAAATAAAAATTGATACATTTTGACAGCGTAGGTAATTGCACTTTTGTAGGAAACAGCTGATTCTTTTTTTAACGACCGACAAAAAATTTCTACTCTTTGAGGTCTAGAATCATGTGCTGAATTCATAGTTACAGTCTGCGCGGGGTGTCCTTGCAACCGTGTATATTTTTAGCTCAGAAGTTAAACGTCCAAATTAGAATGACATGTGTTTGTTGATTAACACTTTTTGTACAGGCATGATGATTTACATGACATACGATAGACTAAACGGTTTTTTGTGTAAATGACGTCAATTTTTGATTCAACTCCAAAATTCTGTGGGATTTGTCGGTTGCACGGTATCAAGCGGAAGATTCCATTATCATGAACTTACTAGCAGATACTCGTAGTATTCGTAACTGCCCGTGACATCACAGCGGGCCCTATCAGAATACCAGCGCTGCGACATTTATTTTTTTAATGTCGCAGCATCATGCTGAGATAGGAGCCTTTTGGCCTCGTAAAGGACTTTCTGTTTCATTTTTATTTTATTTTTATATAGGTAACTTCATTTTTTTATTTTTGACTGTGTTTAGTTTAGTCTGTGCTCTTTCTGTCACAATAAATACTTTTTCTTTATTTCTTTCTAGTGCATTTACAAATTTTGAATTGTTTCATCTTTTTGTTCATTTTTGCCTTTATTTTTTTCGTCAGAACTATGGAGAAGTATATATATGAATACATTACTGAACCGATGATTTTAGATTTTGGCACTCAGCATCTTTCACTCGTCTACCAAATTGTCGATAAAGGAGCAGATGAACGGTCTTTCCTTTATAATTTTGTCGGTGTCGTGTGAACGTGGAATTAAAAAAAAACTGAACCTTCTGTATGTAGCGTCTGCTATCGGTTATGCTTACAAACACAATACAATCATTAAAATGATCAAACGTCAAAATCGCAAATATCAGGAATACATCGGTATCGGTTGTAGGTATGCACATCAAAAATTAAAATGGCGTCAGTGATATTACGGTCAGCAAAACCGAGAATTATCTAAGAAAGCTTAATCGGCAGCTGATAAGAAGATTCGATTCAAAACCATAGAAGGACACAGAAGGAATTCTGAAAGTGTGTGTTGTGTGGAAATCGGTTGCCATCATGTGTTGCGGAGAAATGAGGAAATGTCGTGAGGCGAGTTTTGAGTACGAATGTCGATAGCTATAAGAATAAGGGAAGACCAAAGAAACGATGGATGGAATGTGTGAATGATGATATGGTTAAAAAGTGGGTGAGTACCGTAGATGACAACTAATAGAGAAGTGTGGAAGAAAAAGACATGTTGCGCCGACCACAAATAAATTGGGATAACAGCAGGAGAATGAGTAGGACACAGAAACTCCCTCCAATTTTCGGTCGATAAAATTTTCATCGATCATTACAATTTTATTTTGACAGTCCAATGGAACTTTAAGTACTTAGGTACAATGGGTACAATTATGTTGCTATAAACACCGCATCAATCAGGGAATTTATCATACCCATTTGTTTTGACAGGTTAATTTGGAAATTGGAAAACTGGAATTATTTCATAAAAATATCGTTTATTATAAACAAAGTCGATAGGCGTTGTGGGTGTAATAGCGTAACACGCTAACACTACAGCAGAACAATATACATTGCATTATTTACGTTGTGGAGCAGACAAATTTTTCGAACATTATGAAGCAATGGATTAGCAATTTCCTTTAGGTGTGTGTTACACAATCAGGGTGCCGGCCAAGTAGTAGTGTGCCAAGTAAGTGCAGAGCATAACGTGCGATCAGGATTTAAAAAAAAAATCTCAACACAAATGAAATCTTCCGAAACAGTAAACTCAACCCCTAATTAAGTCCTTCAACAGGATAATATTATACATACAAAATGGCGGTAGTCTCTCGGTAGTACTTAATGTAGGTCTGCAATCACAGGCCCAGCCTGCCTCTTTGATGGCAAATGACTGAACTTGGCTCATCATTAATCAAAGGTGGGAGACCAACCTGGGTAGAAATACCTTCGCATTTCCGGATTGATGAATGAAAGTCCGAAAATATCCTTCATTTGAGACGCGTAATGAATGAACGAAATTCGTATATTTTTGGAGAAAGATGGGATTTTCAAATGGAGAGTAGAATGATTCAATTATTATTATCCCCACGTCTGTAAGGCAAGGTTATTAAGTTACAATAGAAAAAAACCGGTCAAGTGCGAGTCGGACTCGCGCACCGAGGGTTCCGTAGGTATGTAACTACAAATTTACGGTTTTCGGATTTCTTCCTTTACTTGTGCTACATGACATTGCTTCTTGCCAAATTTCATGATTCTAGCTCAACGGGAAGTACAGTCAACAGCAAAAGTAGATGATCAAAATCAGAAATTCAATACTAATAAACGGAGTTCTGTTCAACTGTGTGGCGTCGAAGTGATTCAAAAGTATGTGATTGTAAATTATACCAAACATTTACTACTAGTACACCACACAGTTCTGACGCGAACTCCGTTCATTAGTATTGAATTTCTGATTTTGATCATCTACTTTTGCTGTTGACTGTACCCTATAGGTTTTGATTCCCTTGCGAGTGTCAAAATATGCGGCGTAAAAGGAAAATAAACACCGTACTTCCGTACGTAAAATACGAGCATTGACGTGGAGTTGCGGACACCAGCCCGTATTACCTATTACCTAAGGGCGCAGCTTCTAGAAGGTCCTAGAAGCCGTGTGAGAAACAAACGACGCGCACCCTTTTTAGGGTTCCGTAGCCAATTGGCAACGGAACCCTTATGGATTCGTCATGTCTGTCTGTCTGTCTGTCTGTCTGTCTGTCCGTATGTCACAGCCGCTTTTTTCCGAAACTATAAGAGCTATACTGTTGAAACTTGGTAAGTAGATGTATTCTGTGAACCGCATTAAGATTTTCACACAAAAATAGAAAAAAAACAATAAATTTTGGGGGTCCCCATACTTAGAACTGAAACTCAAAATTTTTTTTTTCATCAAACCCATACGTGTGGGGTATCTATGGATAGGTCTTCAAAAATGATATTGAGGTTTCTAATATCATTTTTTTCTAAACTGAATAGTTTGCGCGAGAGACACTTCCAAAGTGGTAAAATGTGTGTCCCCCCCCCCCTGTAACTTCTAAAATAAGAGAATGATAAAACTAAAAAAATATATGATGTACATTACCATATAAACTTCCACCGAAAATTGGTTTGAACGAGATCTAGTGAGTAGTTTTTTTTTAATACGTCATAAATCGTAACGTAACGGAACCCTTCATGGGCGAGTCCGACTCGCACTTGGCCGGTTTTTAATATTAGCCGTGTAACCTTCGTCAACTGGGCTGCTCACTGAAAAGTGATTCTTTCTTATACAATTTTACAAAATCTTCGCCCCGAACCCATAATAATACCGTATAATGTTACTGGGAATAAGGGATTTGCATGACATATTTGTGTGTATGTTAAAAAGTAAATTATTGAAACGTTTATTAGCCAAAAATATTCCGCGAATAAGAACGTAATCATGTTAAATTATTTCGATTTTTCGAGTAGTAGTAGGTAGATTTATAATGAGTACCTACTATAGGCTGATTATGAAGTATCTACCCACCACATCACCATTGAAATACTTACATATAAATAGAAAGGGTGATTTATCCTTTCCACGAAGCAGTCATTGAAAATTTACTACCCGTAACTTTAATACCGATTATTTTGAGACCCCAGACGACATACAATTGAAATAAATGCCACCCACAGTAAATTGCTATATCGTACGTATTGTAGCTAGTGCTTACTTCGGAATATTGGCTAGAACTATTAATATTACACTCGTTTTTACGGTTCCGTAGTTCACGTCTCGGAACCCTTATAGTTTCGTCAATGTCCGTCCGTCCGTCCTCGGCTTACCTTCCAAACGGTTAGTGCTAGAAAGATGAAACTTTGCATGGATATATGTATTTACCACGTCGACTAAGTGCTAAAATAAAATCACGAAAAAAAATTTTGTTTGGGGTACCTCCCCTACACGTAGTGGGGACGATTTTTTTTTCTCGCGTCTACCCATAGTGTGGGGCATCATTAGATAGGTATTTTAAAAACATTGAGAGGTTGCTAAGACGATTTTTAGACTTAGGTATCCATTTGCGAGATAAAATAGGGCGTCCCCCCTCTAAAACCTAAAAGGCTGGCTCAGGCTGGCTCGATAAATCTGAAAAAAATTGTGATAGTAGTCCATTATGATGAACTTTAAAGTAAAACTATAACGGCTTAGATAACTTTGTTAGTTCAGGAGTTATAGAGGCCTAACTTGTAAAATGCGCTTACTTGGAAAACTTCGTACAAAAATAACGAAGTAATAAAAAGTAAAATAATAATAAAAAAAAACAAAAAAAAAATAATAAAAAAAAGTAGTAGTAAAAGTAGTAGTAGTAATATTAAAAATAAAATCATAACACAATTATCTATTGGTACGGAACCCTTTGTGCGTGAGTCCGACTCGCACTTGGCTAGTTTTTTTTTAAGTGAAATCTTCTTTAGGATCCTTTCGATTTTTCTGGACAGTGAACGAAACTGATCCGTCACGCGGTTGGTGACGCTAAATTGGATAGGGATACTCGGCTCCAGTCGGTCTGTGATGCTGAATCGTGTGTACTTGGCTGCAACTGTAAGTTTTTACTTCTATCGTTCGCTCATAAGCACACACCCTCTTTTTTCTTGTGTTTGTGTGTCATCAAATACCAAAATTTGATGGCTATCAGGCAGGTGGCCCATGGGGACATGGGCCAATAATGGACATTTACAATACCAGACTCAACGCAGATGCGTTGCTATCCCAGAAGAGAGATAGCTGAAAGGTTTATTGTGACTGTAATTTCACCGGCACCTTACCCAGCAAACTGGAACTCATCGTCGCTGCCTGGTGGCAGTAATAGTGGCAGTGTCTCCTCTTGACGAGTTCGTTTCTCAAAGAGCTGCATTACCTAGATTTGAAAAAAAAAATTAAATTGCATATTAATAAAATATAAGAAAACCAAATAGTATCATAAAATCAAACGGTGTCATAAAATAAAAAGCCTTGAAGTAATATTTCGCTGCAAGGCTCACCTGTTTTAAAAATGATAAAAACTCTCTTTTGTTCCTCGCCTATTCAAATGCTTATTAGTATAACACTCTACAATTACACCGTCAGTACTTATTAGAGGCATTATAACGTCAGATTTTTAACGCAAATAATATAAAAAATTAAGTATGTTTTTATGCTGACCGACACGCTTCGCGTGCCAGAACCCTCAACTACTGAACATTACCAACCACAAACATAAACGGTTACAGCTGGTTATGCGGTCTTTTTATGGCTTATATAATATTTTTTTTTTAATATAAGCATTATTTCAGTACTGGTACAGAATATATAATAGTACAAGTACAGAAGATTCACTCCACAAAATAATTTGAATAAATAGCGACTCTAGCTGCGACACAATAAAGTGTAATTCAGGTCGCACAGCGCTAATTGAGTTATATTCACCTCTCTTTCTATCGCGTAACTCTTATATCTTTCGACTACGTTACAACCAGTGGGCTCTAACGCAGCGGGCTCGACTCGTCGGGCCAATTCAGTGGAATTGACCCGACAAGTCGAGCCCGCCGCGTACGTATCTTCATAACTAAAATACTACTGGGCACATTTTTGTAGGCCTAGTAAACAAGGTAAGAACTATTCGTTGAACACCGCATCGTAACTCACATTGAAATATAGGTACCATCCTGAGGGGCTACTTTGAATTATTTTAAATTCGTAAACTGTACACACGGCTACACATCAAGCTATGAAAACCAGTATTAGCTGACCGTTCATTGTGAGAAAATATCATACAAAGTGAGGCCATGACAAACTGGTTTTGTATAGCTTAACGTGTAGCCAGCCGTGTGTACAAAGAAATTAAGCAATTTAATAATTGCTTAATTATTCTATTGTTGTTTGTTTGTTACATTAATAGTTATTTTTCCACTCTGCAATTGGCATTTTGTTTTTGTTTTGATTATTGTTGTTTTGTTGTCATCTGCCAGTGTCGCGGGCGCATCACGGATTCTGATTGAGCTGAAATTTTGCATGCATGTATCATGGAGCTAATCTGACGATGGAACCGGAATGTGGCCATAGGAACTCGGTATTTAAACGACACAACCCCATCTATTTAGGACTCGTTTGATCCGTCTTGACGAGTACTTTGGTGCTAGATGGTATCCAGGCTCTGAATGGAGCTGGAAGATGGCCATGGGAACTCGGTAATTTAACGACACAACCCCATTGAGTTCGGGCGTGTGTGATTCGTGTTGACGAGCACTTTGGTGCTAGATGGTAACCAGGGTCTGACGATGGAGCTGGAAGATGGCCATAGGAACTCAGTAATTAAGCGACACAACCGCGTCGAGTTTGATTCGTCTTGATGGGTGGACCGTTTTTGATGGGTAGTGGTGAGTGGTGGTGGTTTGGTGGACATGAATTATGCGGTATGCGGTATCTATGGTATTTTTCTTATCAGGTTTAAATTATTTTTAACTTTTTAATTCTTTTTATTAACAAGTAATAAAAGCTTGTTTTTAAAAAGTGTTTTTTTTTTGTTTTTTTCTTTTTAATTGAGTAACACACAACAAATTCCTAATACATTGCTCATATGTTTGAATAATTCGTCTGCTCGACAACGTAAATAACGCATTGAATGTTGTCGAACTATCAAAATGAAAAGCATTGCAGTTGTTGGTGTGTTACGAAGTTACCCCGCTGGACGGAATGCGCCAAAACAGAAAGGGCTCGCGAACAATGAAAGGAGTGGGGGGAAGCGTTTGCCCAGGAGTGGAACAGTGCAGGGTAACATAAATAATAACATAGTTTGTGCTTCATAATATCACGTTATTGTTACCAGACAAGGTAGGTATAGAGGTAAAACTGCTTTATACTGATCAATTAGGGTGCTTACAGATCCTCTGCTACCAAAAATTATCAAAGACCACTAAAACACCAATAAAACCCTGACCTAAAAATCTATCATTAAAAAAAACACCGATCTACTATTCCACTATTAAACTATCTATTATTATAGTTTACCTAATTAAGACATAAATTATTTCAAGTTATTTGTTACTCGAGTGCGCGGCAACAAAGATAGGGTTATGTATTTTATTTATTTATTTAATAACTTAAGCAAACAAATGTTCAGAGGCGGACTATATAACAAATATGATTAAGTTAATGAGCTTAAGTAAATTAATACCCTATTAAAGAGACCAACCCTTCGTAACTCCAGTTTATTACGATACCCTTGTTTCTAACCGCGTTCTACAGGAATATCTTATATTTCCTCTAACGACGATAGGAGTAGGTACCTACTTGTTGTCGATTACCATTCATACATAAACATATGAGCATCGTGCTGACACTAATAGATGAAGGCATTAGGCTCCAAGTACTGAGATATGACGTCATAATACAGTATTAAAAGAGTCTCTGTTGTTGTACCTAAAGCTTTGGTTTTCTAAGAAAGCGGTGAACGGTCACGCGACTGTTAAAATACAGAGCGTTTTTTGACACCTTATACAGCTTGAAAATGAAAATGACAGATTTTCATGACGGCCGTTTTGTAATATGACGGAACCCCTTTCCTAGGAAACCAAAGCTTAGCGGTTGATTTTCGGTTTAAAAAAGGAACAGTACCTAATCTGCGTTCGCGATATATTCACCAAAAATGTAAACAAGTATGAGTTTATGGAAAAATAACTTTATTTCCTACATAATAAAGTTCAGTTTAAGTTACAACTTCAAACATTTTTTATAACTTTGTCGATAGTGCAAGTCACTCTGAAATCAACTTAATTACTATTAAAATACCGTTGATATTTATTTAACTTGAAATAACGTCAATTTGAAACAAATAAAATTTAAATATAGGTAGCTATAGTAAGGGAAATATACAGGGTGGCAGGGACATCGACGCGCAGCCTCTTACCTTTAGTTTTTCATTCTGAACACCCAATACTAATAATAGCAAATATAGGTACCTACCCCAAAAAAATTTGCTGTTCCATACATTTTGACCACGTAGGTGTTGCCCTTTTCGATGAAACAGCTATTATTTTTTTCTGTCTATAATCACGTGTGAATTCATGGTTTTAGTGTGCGCGTTGAAATCTCTGCCACCCTGTATTATTAAGCGGATTGACACACAGTACGTATTGTAACCTTCTTATAGCCATTCATTCTTATTTTTTTATTTTTTATTATCAATTTTATTTTAATTTATTTTGTCAATAAGAGCAATTCTCTTAGTTGATTCTCAAAGTACTTTAGTATTAAATGACTTTGATCAAAAGACATTTTGAAGAGGCACGATGGAAACGGGAAAATATGGCGTAGCGCACTTCGGCTCGATAAAATTGCAATATCTGTAAGCTGCCGGGTTTTTTCTTTGATTATTTTGATTGGAAAAGTTTTCAAATTCACCAGGGTTTCTTGTTTATACCTATAGCGGCTGATTGGTTTGGAAGCGACCAGAGGCAGTTCGTCACTGAAAAAGCAATTCATAATGCTACATTCACCTCAATATTAAATAAAAATAAACCCCTTTATTCATAAACGTTGCTTAAAGTTAAGTAGCGACTATTTAACCATACATTTTTGACGTTTAAATATCACTTAAAACATCGTTTATAAGTAAACATACCCCAAAGTATTTAGAGAACTATTCTCTTTACTTTAATGAGCAAAACTAAATTACCTACTGCCTATTTAACGTACCTTATCGCACATAGTATTAGAAGCTCGTTCTATACATAACACATACATAATCAGCCTATAATGTTCCCACTGTTGGGACACAGGCCTCCTCTCTGTGAGAGGCAGTGGGCCGTAATCCACCACGCGGGCTTGTTCTATATTAATTAGTAGGTAATTACCTAAATTCCTGACTTGGATTATAAGACCAACCTCCGCAAATGACTTAGGTAGGTATTATTATCCCCAGCTGCACAATCAATCTGCCTAGCCTTGTCCCAACTATATTAGTCTCAGCTTCCAATCTAACCGGATGCAGCTGAATACCAGTATTTTACACGGAGCGACTGCCTATCTGATCTTCATAACCCAGTTACTGGATAACATGATACCCCTTGGTAAGAGTGGTTGTCAGATTTTCGGGCTTGTGACTACCCATAACGACTGTCAAAGATCTAGAAATAACCGTCTGGACCAACGGTTTAACATGCTTCCAGGGCACGGAGGGAACTCGATATGTTAAAATGGTCACATATCCACGGACCGGCTTCGGCAAGCGTAGCTTAAGCTTCACCCGTGACCCGTGAGGCTGTTATAATTAAGCCACGAGCTACATAGTTATTAAAACGAATCTCAAAAGCGAAGACGCCTTACGAAAGAAGCGATATTTACGACAAACGAAGCTTCGCTCATTGTCAATAAAACGATCATATTATACCTACTCTATGTGATGAAGTATGAACATAAAATGGCGGACGCGTATCATCCAATTATCTTTTAATTTATTACTGAACGTAACGGGTGAGTTGACGCACCCTTTAACATTATTCCTAACCGTTTATCCATAATAATATCTTTCAAATGAGTTTGTGTATCTGTTTGCTTGATAAAATGTTACAACGAATCTATTGAAATGTTATCTGGCATAGTATTGATTATGCCAGAAGGTCACTTACCGTAATTATAAACGTTCAAAATATAGTCCCAATCATCTCAGCGACAATCAATGTCAAAAACTGTGTGTTGTTGCGTAATTTATATGGTGTACAGACGCCAGCAGGTCAAGCTACCCGAAACTGTCAAATTTCCCCAATCAATCTTGAACCTTAATACTGCAGCGATAAAGTTGAAAATCTATTAAAGAAATTTGACAGATTGTAGCTTGATGTGCTGGCGTCTTATGCAACTAATAGAAAATATAACTTAATAGTATGACAATAAAATTGAAATTTCAACGGCAGCAATGATGCCGCGGTATCCTTAGGCATGCCGCGACGTCCTTTGGCATCATCATTGAAATTTCAATTTTATTGTCATACATTTAAGTTATATTTCAATTCGTCACATAAAAATCCCTTGCCGTGCCGTGCCGCCAGTGGGCGGCGGCCCTTAGATGTATTAATCCTGATTATAAACTATCTGTGTGCTAAACTTCATTCAAATCCGTTTAGGAGTTTTTACGCGAAAGAGTAACAAACATCCTTCCATCCATTCTCACAAACCTTCGCGTTTATAATATTATTAGTAGGATTATAATATAAGGGCAGATTCTGTGAATTAAAATTGGCTATCTATTACTGTTAAAAAATGATCTACAGTTTTGTGGCAGTTGGACGGACAGACATACAGCGTAGACCAAATAACGACCCGTTTCAACCTTTTGGGTACAAAATCCTAAAAACATACGAAATTGCTAACCATCTACTGCTTTACGATTTATTTCAACTCGTCACCCCTAGACAAAGGAAGGATTTATGTCGCACTATCCATAACGTCACTCTATTTTTAAAAGATAGCCGGCGAGTATTTTTTTTTTATATAAGCCCCAAAGCGCAAACGGTCTGCGGAGGCCTATGGAAGAGATATGGTAAAAATTTTGTCAGTTTTCAAATGTATTGCTTTATCAATTCACGACACATAATATCTTCAATGGCACACAGTTCATACTGCCGCCATTTTATGTTCATACTTCATCATATAGAGTAGGTATAATATGATCATTTTATTGACGTTAATTTCTTCCGTAGGGTTTCTCTTTTTGTGATTCGTTTTAATAATTGTGTAACTTGGAAAGGGGCTCGTGACTAAATAATAACAGCCGCACGTGTCGACTGAACGTTAAGCTGTGCTTGCCGAGGCTGGTCCATGGATAGATGACCATCTATTGCACATCGAGACCTCCCCGTGCCCCGGAAAGCACGTTAAACCGTTGGTCCCCACGTTGTCATTCGTAGATCTTTGATAGTTGTTACGGGTAGTCAGAAGCCTGAAAGTCCGACAACCAGTCTTACTAAGGAGTATCTTGACACCCAGTCACTGACTGGGTTGTGGAGGTCAGATAGGTAGTCGCCCCATTATAACACTAGCTGCACCCCGTGGTTTCACCCGCTTAAGATTCGATCCCGTGGGAATATCGGGATAAAAGTATGCTGTGTTAATCCTGCTGATAAACTATCTGTGTGACAAATTTAATCCAAATCCGTTCAGTAGTTTTGGCGTGAAAGAGTAACAAACATCCATCCATCCATCCATACAAACTTTCGCGTTTATAATATTAGTAGGATTGATATTCAGCTGAACTTTGGTTAGACTGGAAGCCGACCTTGGGGTCGGCTTCCAGTGTAACCAAAGTTCCTACCTAACCTAACCTAACCATAATTGGAACAAGGCTAGGCATATTGATTGTGCAGCTGGGAATAATAATACCTACCTACGTCATTTGCGGAGGTTGGTCTTATAATCCAAGTCAAGAATTTAGGTAATTACTAATTATTATAGAACGAGCCCGCGTGGTGGATTACGGCCCACTGCCTCTTACAGACAGGAGGCCTGTGTCCCAGCAGTGGGAACATTATAGGCTGATTATGTATGTGTTATGTACAGAACGAGCTTTTAATAGAGAGCTATGGTACGTTAAATAGGCAGTAGGTAATTTAGTTTTGCTCATTAAAGTAAAGAGAATAGTTCTCTAAATACTTTGGGGTATGTTTACTTATAAACGATGTTTTATGTTAAGTGATATTT
Source organism: Apamea anceps (assembly GCA_951799955.1). Lineage (NCBI taxonomy): Eukaryota > Metazoa > Arthropoda > Insecta > Lepidoptera > Noctuidae > Apamea > Apamea anceps. The sequence goes on along the minus strand of OX637504.1, from coordinate 5,104,226 downwards.
AAACGTCAAACATGTATGATTAAACAGTCGCTACTTAACTTTAAACAACGTTTATGAATAAAGGGGTTTATTTTTTTTGATATTGAGGTGAATGCAGTTTTATGAATTGCTTTTTCAGTGATGATCTGCCTTTGGTCGCTTCCAAACCCATCAGCCGCTATAGCTATGAATGAGAAACCCTGGTGAATTTGAAAATAATCAAAGAAAAAACGCAGGCGGCTTACAGATATTGCAATTTTATCGAACCGAACCGCGTTCGTCATATTTTCCAGTTTTCATCATGTCTCTTCAAAACTCTTTTTGATCAACGTTAATTTATGTATACCAAAGTACTTTGAGAAACTAAAGTTACTAAGAGAATTGCTCATTACCAAAAATTTATATTATTCTATGGGAAAGAAAAACGATAAAAATAAAAAACTTAGAACAAATTTAAAAAAAAATAGCGTAGAGTCATCTCAACACTTCTCTCCCTTGATTTTGTATATATATATATATTATATGTATATATTATAGTAATAATATGTATGTGTATATAACCTATTTATGTATTTGTGTACCTAGTTTTAAGAGTTTTTTTATTATTATTGTCGCTCTCAACCAAAGCACCTGCCATCTAATCTCTTCACCACCCTTGGTTGACTGGTAGAGAATGCCTAAGGCATTAAGTCCGCCTTTGTACCTTTTTGTGCGAAAAGTTTAAATAAATACCTTATAAATACCTTGTAGCTGTAATTTTGACAATTAAGTTTTTTTTTTTTACTGTATTTGTTATCATTATTAGGTATTGTTGTTGCTGATCATGTTGTGTGACTATGCTTTGGGTGACAGTCAGGTCGAAACCTATAATTTGAACCTTGTACTTAATGTGATTATTGCCTGTTGTAGTTGCCTTGTGAATAAATAAATAATTTAAAAAACTTGATTAAAAAATAAACATTAAAAAAAGAATTTTGCAAATCCGCCTCTAAATGACGGAATTATGCCCAAACATACATAAAGAGTAGATATACGTAGGTTTATATGTAGGTATATAAACATCCAAATTGAAAATCTGAAAATCCTCCTTTTTCGGCGTCCTAAAACATTTATTACACAAGAATATCTAGTATTTTGCTATTGAGGTTATAAAGTAGGAATTTCTCAGTAGCATTCCGATGTCTACATCTGTGCCCAATTTATGGCAAAAGGCTTATTCCCTATATCATGGGACTCATAATACTACTTTTCCTACCTTTATTTGCCTACCTTTACTGTATAGAAAGTCGGTGGAATATAATATATTATCTTGTCTTATATTTTTTTAGAGTTAAGTGGTTGCGTGTTTGTAGGTGGGCGGCTACTCCACAACCAATATTTCATGCTATTTTTAACCGGAGTCGTCTCCACGTTACACAATACGGGCACTAGCGTAAATAACCGCTAACTTGGCAGGGATAACCGCGTAAAAACAAAGCATAAAAACAGACATGTTATAAAATTTAAGTCTTTTTTCTTGTATCCGTGTAACTGCGACGTTTTACTACGCAACAGATTTTGAAGTGGTTTTCACCATAATTTAGAAAATTTATTCCGGAAGGCTTATAAAGAAAAGAAAGAAAAGAAAAATATTTTATTTGGGACACGCACAGGAGATACAAGCACTATAAAACCGGTCAAGTGCGTGTCGGGCCACGCGCAGTGTAGGGTTCCGTAGTTTTTATAAGCCAAGTGCGGGTCATATTCGCTGACTGATAGTTTCGTACCATGCTATAACTAAAAGCCAAACATACTAATTTGTCTTCCTATACAAATCCTCACCTGATCCGACAATTTTGCACGGAAAGTATTAATTTTTTTTTGAGATTTGGATAAGACTTGTCATAGCCAGTGTAGCAACTGTTTTTTTTTATAAAACTTATTTAGGAATGAAATAATTGCGCGATACAAATGACGCTTAGCGCCATCTATCGACATTTCTATGGAGTTGTTAGAAATTTTCGAGTCTAATATAATTGGCCGACTATTACTCGTAAACTTGTAAAGCCCACTTAAGTGTGATAGTTTTCCTTTAAATTTATATATAGGTACTACTGCCGTGACATTTGAATTTCTAACTACAACCGCTTAGTTGGTAGAGGGGGCGGGACACTTGACTCTAACGAAAATTGTTACTTTAAAATTGTTACGTTAAAATTGTTACGTTTTGTCACGAACGGTTTACTTAATCAAAAATGGCCTTCCCAAATCCCTAATATTTTTGAAAGACCTATCCAACGATATCCCACATTTTGGGAAGGACGAAAAAAAATTATCATCCCCACTTTAGATGTAGGGGAGGTACCTTAAATAATTATTTTTTTCAAACTTTTATTTAACCATTTTTTCGGCGTCATTACCGTGTATACTCATGCCAAATTACAACTTTCTAGTACCAATAGTTTTTGAGCTAAACCGCGGACAGACAGACAGACAGACGACATGGCGAAACTATAAGGGTTCCTTGTTGACTACGGAACCCTAAAAAGGAGCATTTAAAACTAATAAAGATAGGTAGATGTAAAACAATAAAAAAAAAACAGAGAAAGAGTGAAAGAGTATGTGTACACAACATAATCAGCCTATATTGTTCCCACTGCTGGGACACAGTTCTCCTCCCTTGGAGAGAGAGTGGGCTATAATCTACTACGCGAGCCCAATGCGGGTTGGTAGATGTTACATGTCTTCGAATTTTTGGTTGTAGAACATACCGGTTTCCTCACGATGTTTTCCTTCACCGTTTTGAGAGCAGTGGTGATGAAATAATTTACACAAAGTAAAGCGCCTGTCTGGGTTCGAACCTACGACCTACAACTAGTAAGTCGCGGCCGTTACCACTGGGCTACCTCTCTTTAATTTAATGCAATACATTTATGTTAAACTTACATTATATTAAAGAAATCTCGATGTTTTGTCAAGTCGTACAAACCGTATGAAGCAGGGGGTCGCTAACTATAGATCTTAAGCCCTTTCCACATGGTAGGACTCACAATAAATTAAACTGATTACGAACTAGTTAAGCACCAAACTCTTCACACGACGCTACCTAAATCACTAAGTTTCTGTCAACAAGATTAGTTCGAAAAATTTTACTTCGTCGGTAAGTCTACTGATTCAAATTTACTGATAATTATCTAGTTCAATCAGTAGCTTCTTGAATTCTGTAGTCAGAAGCGCAAAAGTAAGACAACCAGTCTTACCGAGGGGTATCGTGTAACTCAGTAATTGGGTTGTGGAGGTTAGACAGGCAGTTGCTCCATGTAATATACTGGTATTCAGCTGCATTCGGCTAGACTGGAAGTCGACCCTAATATAGTTGGGAAAAGGCTAAAAAATGTAAACAAATGGATAAGAAAACATATGTTGTTTTCTTATCTATTGTTGTTTTCTTATCTATTTGTTTACATTTGGATGTAAATTTTTAATGCTCAGTACAAATTGAGTGCTTTTATTTGATTATTTAAATACTTAAACCCAAAATTCTTATTAAAATGAGGTGATAGGTAATTATAATAGGAATAAAATCATTATAGATGTTTATCATTTGACCAGTTTTCGCTGAGGAGTTTTCAATTTCAATTTATTTTAATAATGTTACTCAAACAATAATTAATTGATGGAAAAGTTTTCAGATATAAAGCTGACGCCTTCTACTTAAATACAAAATAATTAACTTTAGTTAGTGATTGCGTAATAATTAAACTTGAATAGGATTAGTTTACAGTTTCGTCAGATACTTTTCAGGCAGACCATAGATCATAATGTTTCTCTCTATACTGCCTTTAGAATTAGTAATGGAGGAGGAACCAATGAAATATACTAATATACCAGACAGGCGCTTTACTTTTTATAAATTATTTCATCACCACTGCTCTCAAAACGGTAAAGGAAAACATCGTGAGGAAATCGGCACGTCCTGGAACCAAAAATTCGCAAACACGTGACATCTGCCAATCCGCACTGGGCCCGCGTGGTGACAACGGAATTGACACTTGCGCGAAAGACATTTCCGCGAAAGACACTTGCACAACCCACTTGCGCGAAAAGACATTTCCGCTAATGGCCTTTTGCGCGAGTGGACGTTTGTGTGAAAGACTTGCGCGAAAGACACTTGCGCGAAGGACACTTGCGCGAATCCAATTGCGCGAAAGGCACTTGCACGAATCCACTTGCGCGAAGAGACAGTTGCACAAAACGACACCCATGATGAAAAATTCAAAAATTTTCTCATCCGCCATCTTAGATTTTCATTTTGATATCACTATCGGCTTCAGCAGCCTCAAAAACCGAGAGAGAACCACGAAAACGACACCCGTGACGAAAACTTTGAATATTTTCACAACCGCCATCTTGGATTTTTATTTCGACCCCAGTTTCAACATAACTGGTGAATTCTGGCCGTACTATATATAGTACGGCTACAATTCACCAGTTATGTTGGGGTTGTGGAAGAATACATGCGTGATGTTATGAAGAAAACTCATTTCCTCAACTTTGTCGCGCAACTTTCTCTTCGCGCAAGTGGATTCGCGAAAGTGTCTTTCGCGCAAGCGGATTCGCGCAGGTGTCCTTTAAGCAAGTGTCTTTCGCGCAAACGTCCACTCACGCAAAAGACCATTCGCGGAAATGTCTTTTCTCGCAAGTGTCAATTCGCGCAAAAGTTCGTTCGCGCAAAAGCCCATTCGCGGAAATGTCTTTGTGCGTAAGTGGGTTCGCCCAAGTGTCTTTCGCGCAAGTGTCCTGCTGCCGCTGATTATGTATGTAATGCTTATAGAATACAAAACTTTTATTTCAGACAGGAGTCCATAGGATGTAGTATGTGAACATAAAGCCTTTTCTCTCACTTATGTTATACCGGCAAATACCTAATATTTATTCTAGACAAACATCAATGACTGCTATCGAACTAGTCTTGTCAGTTTGGCATCCGCAAATATTTGTGAAGCCAGTCTATCTGATAGGTCAAACAACTATAAACTTGACCGCAAATATTTGTCATGACTATTATTATTAAGCATTTTCGGAGAATAAAAAGATTAAGAATGTAATATTACTTTTTTGAGTAAATACTGCCAACGGGCTCATGGTTAAATAATAACAGCCGCACGATTGATTTTTTTATGATCCTGTACGAGTCGCAATAAATACTTTTTCTTTCTTTCTTTTCTTTATTGAAGGTTAAGGTACGCTTGCCGCGGTCGGTTCAAAGATGGGTGACCATCCATTACATATCGGGGCCCTTCCTTGCCTCGGAAAGCACGCTAAGCCGGTGGTCCCGGCTGTCATACGTAGATCTTAGATCGTCGTTACGAGTTGTCTGACAACCAGTGTTACCAAGGGGTATTGTGTTACCCAGTAATCGGGTTTTGTAGTATTCAACTGCATCTGGTTAGACTGGAAGCCGACCCCAACATAGTTGGGAAAAGGCTAGGCAGATCGATTTACTGCCAACAGTAAGAATGAAATGGACAGTTTGAAAAGGTGACGTACAAAGAAATGTATTTGAGAATTGCTTAACTTTTCATTCCTTCGTTCATTAATTTTGCAGAATTTGCTTTAATTATTTTTAAAAAAATTCAGCAATTTAAAAACTACTCGTGTAGCAGGTTATACATTTTTAAAATCATTTTTTACTTGGACGGAGTACAAAATCCCGACTAAAAATATTATGTTTCATTAATAACTCTGACCGCTCTGTAGTCCAGTCAATTTAGACATCCAAGGTTACAAAAATTCACACTAGGCTGAAAATTGGTAGGATTGTTCAAAACACTATTTATAAATGAAATGTGAAAAGTCCTCATCGATTCGACACCTGGAAAAAAATTTACTCGGGGTCAAATGTCACAAAAACGGGTTTTTCGCGATTTTCAGCAAAACGGTAAGTTTTATCATAAAATTAGCCCTGACAAAAAAATATAGATCAGATGATTATCTATAAAAAAATTCTTGATACCTTTTTCCTAAGAGCCACCATTTTTGAGATATAACGATTCAAAAAGTTGAAAGAGTTGTAATCGTCATAATATGCACACGTTCGTTTAATCGAACCTTTAGCGTCCTGTTATCTACGTTTGTAGTTTAGCAAACATTTCGAAAAGTGCTGATTCTCAGCCTAATTTGAATAAATTATTTTTTATTTTGATTTTATGTACAGACATATATAAACAGGCGAGAAAAAAACAGAACAGAAAAAATAGGTACAGAGGTGATACTTATTTCATAAGAAATCTCTTCCAGCACATCCGAGACAAGACAATAGATACAGAGATGTAGACAGCGTGTGAAATAGTAAAGGAGACAAAAAAATAATACATGAAATCAAAAACAATTCACTTAAAAAACTAAACAAAATTTACGAGAATATACTAACATACATACATACTTCTCAAATAAATATCACTAGAATGATAATAATTATATCATACTCAAAATAATAAATACATACCTACACCACTATGATGAAGTGGACAGATAGTGTTCTTTTACTCCTCTTTTATAAACTGCAACAGTTTGGCAGCCCCTAATGTTGTATGGAGGTATGTAAAAATAATTTTCTATTTCCACTGTTAATTTTCTTTATTAACATTAAAAAGGAGATGAAAGCCTAAAGAAACAGCTTTTTATGAACTAAGATAATTTAGACGAGAATTTTGGAATCTCTTGTAACATGCTTTTTTTTAAAATTCTTCAGTATTTAGTCATGTCAGAAGCTAATGAGTAAATTGTAAGTTTCACGATATTTCAACGACAGGTGAGCTTGTTTTATCAAAGAATTTTAGTTACTGCTTTTTAAGATTTCTTTTATTTGGTCTAATAATACATTTATATTAAACTAGCTGCGCCCGCGGTTTTCGATCCCGTAGGAATATCGGGATAAATAGTATCGTATATGTTAATCAAGGTTATAAACTACTTGTGTGCCAAGTTACATCCAAATCCGTTCAGTAGTTTTTGCGTGAAAGTGTAACAAACTTCCATCCATCCATCAAACTTTCACATTTATAATACTAGTGGGATAGGATAGGATAAGGATTAATATTTTAATTTTTTTTTGAGGACCATTAAATATGAGAAGAGAAATAGCATTTAAATTTTTAGATACAACCCGTACGAATTAACTGTGCACCTCGCTGGAATGCGACCCCGCGCGGCGCCCCGCGTTTGCCTTGAGCGTTCAATAGCGATAGCATCTTTGTTTGTGAGTTGCAGAGTGACGTCACAGCGCCAGGTGCACAGGTAATTCGGACGGGTTGTATGGTTCCTACGTATTGGCGGCAAGATGGTATAGCATTGTCTAAATGAAAATTGTCAGCTCTAACTGAAAATATATTATACGCGCTACTTACTGTTTAGCGCGATTGATAGTTAAACCTTAAGCTACACTTAAATTAAATAGATTTTACGTAATCCGAATTCGCGATTTATTTGCCAAAAATATCAACAAATATGAGTTTAAGGAAAAGTTACTTTAATTCCTAAACAATAAAATTTTGTTAACACTACAACTTCAAACATTTTTATAACATTTTCAATAGTGCTCGTCACTCTGAAATCAACTTCATAAACATTGAAATAAAGTTCATATTTGTTTAACTTGAAATAAAATCAATTTAAAACATGTTTGAATACTTTAATTTCGTGAAATGTTAGATAAGTTAGTCCATGATGTGACTAAACAAATGATGGAAGTGATGGCCGGTAAGATGACCCACTGACCGAACTGTCAATTATTGTTAACTATCTGACCCGACAGATGCTGTCTTATCCAAATTTTAACAATGCATACAAAAGTTCGATAAAAAATGACGTGCAGTTTCCTCGAATTCGAAAATTTTCCGGGAAATTTCAAGTTTTTCTTTAAAACCTAATTCGAACTATTACGAATAATATTATAAAACAAAAAATTGCCAGTCTCAAAGATGCGCCAAAAGAATAGCATTTCTTTTTTTATTTAAATAGATAAATAAGAGAATCACATAGTGTATTCATTTTTAATAGTACATCAAAACTTTACAAATAGAAAAGAAAACAACCAACTTCCAAATATAACACTACAAAGCGAAACATAACTTTAATTTCGGAAGTCGGTGTCTTTGGTTCCGCATTTTAGTTTTTTGACACCGACTTCCGAAATTATTTTTTTGTAAATAGTTTTTATTTTTCAGTTTTTAGTTGTAACTACTCCCAAAACAATAAAATACATATAAACATCCGTCACATCAAATATTTTTTGAAGTCAGTTAAAAAGTAGATTTTATTTTTATTACTAGGTAGGTATTTTCAGTGTCCCAAAATAACAGAACCCTCGACGTCCCTTCCTTTATTACTTCATCAATATGCGTTTGTATAAAATCTGTAAAGAACTAATGAGTCTGTTTCAAACGAACATAGAATTACGAGTTTTTTTTAAAGAACTCTTGAGGTTTTACTTCCGCCAAGGGGCAATTTGTCATTCCGTTATGTTGGTAGCCGTGGGCAAGTGACCCGTCATTACCTTCGGTTGGTACGGTCGACGTAAATGTGTTGACACAGTGGAGAGGTTCCTTTTTTCGTCATGAAAAAAGGTTAAAAAGAACGCTGAATGAATAATAGAGACAGCAATCTTGAAGCTGAGGTTTTCATTAATTTTGGGACTGTATTTCTGGACTGTTGAATTGTTAAGAATCTTAATTGTAGTTTTGAGTTTTTTTTAATGTATTTTTGTAAAGACACGTTGATTTGCACAAGGATGACATTGATTTCTTAATCAAGGAATGAAAATTTTAAGTATCTTATGGTTCCGTATCTAGTCGTGTCGTGTACTTACAGTGTGTGATTCGTTAGTGTGATTAAATTACGTAAAATTATAATTTTATTTGAACTGCAAACAGTTTTTCTATTGGGAAGCAGTTAAAATATAGCTGATGATAACGAGACATACATACACGTGTCTTCTCCGTCATATCCTACTCCCTTCCTACTACTTGTGAAAGTTTGTACGGATGGATGGATGGATGGATGTATGTTTTTTACTCTTTCACGCCAAAACTACTGAACGGATTTGAATGAAATTTGGCACACAGACAATTTATAACCAGAATAAATACATTATGATACTTTTTATCCCGATGTTCCCACGCGATCAAAACTTATGCCGGTGAAACCACGGGGCGCTGCTAGTAAATTATAAAATACGCTTGAAAAACATGATCGTGAAATAATATTAGATCAGAATTTAATAGTCCCTGCTGATTCAGTGACTTAAAGAAAAATGTTTTTACACTTTTAATGAATTTGTGTCACATGTCGAAGAAAGAAAGTAATGTCAATAAATTTGGTTTATATATATTTTATTTATTTTATAATTTGACATTTACCTACTATTATTATTTTTATTTTGACATTATAACAATATTCATGGACATTGACATTTCAATTAATACATAAAATCTGACATTGTATAACATTCATATGGTAATCTTATTGTAATCTTAGGACATTTTTTAATTATGTAATGTATTGTGATATTAAATATTTGCAATTAATTTATTTAATCAGACATTTTGTAACGTTTATAGTGATAACAGAAGGAATATTATGACATTTTTAATAATTTAATGTGTTCTAGAATTAAAGATTTGCACACCACATGTAATGGTAGAATGTAAATGGGCCACATTTATAATATAATAATAATATAATATCCCTGGACATTTCACACAGCGCCATCTGGTCCCAAGCTAAGCAACCTAATGCTTGTGTTATGGTAACAAGATGGCTGATAAACTACTTATATACATTTTTTTTTTGTAAATACATACATATTATAGATAGAAAAACACCCAGACTCGGAACAAATACATGTAGGTCATTTATATTAAGATCATACTAATTTGTACACCTACATTTTGGCAAAAAAGTATTATTATTATCCCTAAGCAATAAGTATCTTTAGTATATTAATATCCTAGTCTGTGGTGGGTTGAGTCTAGACTTAAGATGATAAGATGATTCTAATATTATTGCTTCAATCATTTGACTATTTAATTAAAATGGGTATCATGATGTTTAGAATATTACATCTCAATCTATATACCTTCTAATAATAATGCTGAAGAGTTTGTTTGAAGGCGCTAATCTCTGGAAGTACCAGTCGGATTTGAAAAAATATTTTTGCATTTGTTAGCCTAATTTTTTAGGAAGGCCATATGCTATTTAACATCACGGCAGGACTCTAAGGAGCTTAGCAAAAAGAAAAAAAACTCAGAAAGCATACTAAGCGAAAATGAAGTATTAGCGCGGACGGACGATGCGATGCAACGGAGTGGGTCGGGGGAATAAGAAATTTCATGCAAACGAAGTCGCAGGCAGAAGCTAGTACAGTATATTTTCTATAAACTAACAAGCTAAAGCTCTACATCGATCGTTATCATAGAAAGTATTTATTAATATTTTTTTTTAATTCAGACACTATTTTTGTTAGGTACTTACATTATGTAAACAGCGTGTACAATGTGTACATTTTGTATTAGTGGTACCTAATAGTGATAAGTTCTGGCGACCAGTTTTATAAAGATGTATTATCGTATTACTCAGAGACTGGGTTGTAAAGGACATATACGCAGTCGCTCCATGTAAAATACTAAAAAGGAATCTATTCATTTTTAGGGTTCCGTACCTCGAAAGGAAAAAACGGAACCCTTATAGGATCACTTTGTTGTCCGTCCGTCCGTCTGTCTGTCTGTCAAGACCCTTTTTCTCAGGAACGCTTGGAGGTATAAAGCTGGAATTTATATCAAATACTCAGGTTTACTGACCCTTAGAGCTGTGAAAGAAATCAAATTTCTAAGCTAACTCAATCAAAAGATACAGCCGTTTATGCCGCCAAATTCCCACAAATTTTCGACACTCGCTAGGGAATCAAAACCTACAGGGTACTTCCCGTGAACTCAAAATCTTAAAATTTGATACGAAGCAACGTCTTTAAGCACAGATAAAGGAAAAATTGCGAAAACCGTAAATTTGTAGTTACATACCTACAAATTCGTACCGAACCCTCGGTGCGCGAGTCCGACTCGCACTTGACCGGCTTTTTTTTTTTTGTTACTCAGACACTGTTGTTGTTAGGAACTTAAATTAAAATAATTATACATTTTATGTAGGTGGTACTACTGTAATGAAATGCCCTACTTAAATGCAAACAAAAACTACAATGCAAATACAAAGCCATAAAACAACAGAGAAAACCCCACTTTGTGTCCCACTAAAATGCAAATACCATTCTTTAACCGCAACAAGATAAATCACTGCATTCACTATCTTAGAACGGTATTACAATGCTCCCTTATAAATATTACGGTGCAAAATATAACAGGAAACCTTGCTTACATTTAATAAAAGATACAATACACAAATAGCCAGTCTCACCTCAAGAAAATCTTCTAAGTCGACCATTAAACATTGCTGGGACAGACAGTGACCACAGATTAATAGTGGAGGAGACACTTATTATAAGTAATGGTCGCCAGGCCAGCTGGTGCCGCTATTAAGGACAGAAGATTGGATTCTTCGATGGGAGTAAGATAGGTCTGTGGTTAAAAGCAATCGATGGAAATTTAGGTCTTGTTGGAATTACAATGACGTAAAAATTAAATTAAATCTTTAAATTAAGGAAATTGTACGAGTATGAAGGAATGACATTCCCGAAAAGGAGACATTAGAAGTTGGGTAAACTTAAAGCATTTATTTCAATTAAACCATTTACAGGCACTTTTGAACTGCTAAGGAATCGGTCAATCAGCAAGATGAAAATAGTTTGGGGAGTTTTTGAGCTTTTTATTTTGGTTTTCAAACAAACTCATAATTGATACAAAAGTCACAGAAAAACAATAGACGATCACTGTGTGAGTGTTTACGCATTTTTTTGGCTAGGAAAGGAAATATTATCGGGTAGGAAATTAATTAATTTTTCAGAACGTACAGAAGGGTTTATAGTTTATTTACACAGTAACAGCAACATTTGTTAACAATAAGACCATTTTTAAACTAATGGTGGACCCATCAGACGTCAAGCATCCGCCAATATTAATGATTCTACACCACACGACTAGAAGAGTGATAATGCCGAGCAGTTCACAAGATTTACTATTGGTTAGAAAAAAACCTCTTCTATACAAGATATAAAATACAGAAGGTTGACTTCATACAACCAGCGAGAATAGGCGCACGCACACAGACGCGTACTTACGACGCCGACGATCTCAAACAATCCTAGCCTTATGGGTAGTCGCTATGTCTCTGTCAGGGGATTACGGGCATTGCCCTTAAAGCCCCCGTGTGATACGGTGCCCCAATACGGGCACGTTCGTTAAGTGGTCATGTAGGCCTGGTCTGAGGCAAGTGCGACGGTAGCGCAACTTACCTATGTGTGTGGATGCGTTTGTATTCAGCAGGATCGCCTCGGCACTGTTCCACAGTACCGCGGTCTGTCTCCGCCAGGTTAGACCTGCGATTCCTCGGAGGAGGCCCGGCGGGAGACGACCAGCGACTGTACTTCCACTCGCCGTACAAAAAGAGTGTCTATACCATGCATATAACATATAACATGTTATATGCGACGTGTTGTATACAAACCAAAACGCTTGCACGTAGACACGAGCTTCACGGACGTATCGAGCTGACCTTCTGTTCTTATCTATTTTGTGTCTTGTAGCTTTCCAATTTTTATATGCGGGAATGCACTCACGTAATTCATAAAAAGTTCATATTGTGGTATGTGTGCCAATAAAAAGAATTTTTCATAGGAATTATGCATGAAATTAAAACCGCGCTCTACATTTGAATGAAGCTTGTTAGTAAAATTTTCAATAACTTTCATACTAGTGTAGATACACAACTCTGCGTTCATTGCGTTATTTTATGTTGATGGGTAGACGAATTTTTCGAACATGTGAAACAATGGATTAGCAATATCCTTCAGATCATGATTGCGTAACACACTATCAGGGTGCTGGTCATAGTAATGAAGATCTATTTAAAACTACTTGCTTTTGTGTGGCGTCCCTTAAAAATCATATTACACTAACGTGATAGTTGTTTACCGAAGATTATGTATAATTAATATTTTTTTTTCTCTATTTGTATCCAAGATTTGGTCTTGCAAGTATTTGTCTTACCCTACTTAATCTACATTCATTGTCATTCAGGAAGAATATGCTTTCAGCATTATCCTCTGAAATCCGCCTTTCGGTAATCTTAAGAGCACATCACAAATAATAGTGGGCGGTGATAGCCAGGCATTAGACAATTCCGGTCTTGCCTAAATCATCGTCATACCAAAGTTATAACTTTCGACTTAGAGGGTCTTGTGGCTAAGTGGTAACAGCCGCGTGCAGATCGATCAAGTTAAGCTACGCTTGCCGAAGTTGGTCCGTGGATGGGTGACCATCTTTACATACCAACACCCCACCGTAAAGCACGTCAAGCCGTTGGTCTCAGCTGTCAATCGTGGATCTTTGGCAGTCGTTACGGGTCGTCAGAAGCCCGAAACTCTGATAACCAGTCTTACCAAGGGATATCGTATTACCTAGTAACCGGGTTGTACAGGTCAGATAGGCAGTCGCTTCATGTAGAATACTGATATTTAGCTGCATCCGGTTAGATTAGAGGCTGACCTCAACCTAGTTAGGAAACGGCTAGGCAGGTAATGACCAAAGTTGTAACTTTAGGTGGCGGCCCTCGCTTTAACTTCCTAATGACATAAGACAGGACAGCAAGAATCAGCTTAATGTATCTTAAATCACAGACACAGTTAATCGTGGTAATTCTTTCCGCGTTGGCAATAAATTGTTTATGTACCGCGTTAAGGAAAGAAATAAAACCAATATAAAGTAAGCGGAAATAGCTGTGTGGTTGATGTACTGAAAGTCGATTTATGTCGGACTGAAACAATCCATGCACTCACGATGAATACATTTTTATGGTGTTACATATACAGCTTATAACCATAAACATCACACCGATGTGATTCTTAACGGAAATTCAATTATGTATCTATACAACTTCATGCTAATGACGTTACTTCAGCCAATTCAATTAAAGACCTACGATCGAACCTTCCGCACACTAATTATTGCCAATTTAATGACATTATACACTCCTCAGGCACTAGTCCCACCGCCAACGAGGCGTCTAGCTGTCAATGATTTTCTCGCTCAAAAAACGTACAGAAGCCAGCACATCAAGCCACTACAATCTGTCAAATTTCTTTCATACATTTTCAACTTTATTGCTAATCAAGCCACTACAATCTGTAAAATTTATTTCATACATTTTCAACTTTATCGCTAAAACATTAGGTTCAAGGTTGATTGGGAAAATTTGACAGTTTCGGGTAGCTTGATGTGCTGGCGTCTGTACAAAAGATGGTAGACTAGGTCCCGTGTAAGTAAAAGGGATATAGTTTATCGCTGACTGTTCACACCGCTGGCGAGTACTCGTTTGTTGCAGTGACAAGAACTATAAAAGAGAGTACTCGCTCAGCGTCGCTCGCTTGGCGGGCGAAACATTCGCTGAGTGTCTCACGTTTGGTACATACGCTTACCAGCGAGTTATCGCTATTCGCCGTCGCGTATTCGTTGCTCGTAGACTAGTTTTTACCTCTACTCGCTTCTTGTTAATCGCCAGCGCTAGGACAGGTGCCTCATGGCGAATTTAAGTTTTCCAGAAATGCACACGACAGAAACAGTCCGCTGTCTAACTTTAAATGTTAAACTGTGGCTACACATTGTGCCTGACATGAATGCAAATTGGTTTGAAACCGACATAATAGATGTTAGTCAATACTCACAATAAAACTGGAAATAGCGTGAATGTGTTGTTGAAATTGTGTTTAAATTAATAAATGTTGGCGTAGCGATGACCCAGCGCTAAACTTGGTGAATGACATTTTGATATGGAGAAGTATAAAATTTGCCAGTCAATAAAGAGAACTTAGCTTAACTAACATAATCAGCTTATGTTCCAACTGCTGGGACACGGGCCTCCTCTTTTAGAGAGGGAGTGAGCTAATAGGCCTCCTAGCATAGGTATATCTTTTACTTAAAAGGAGGTCCCCATGTAAGATTTACTGTGAAAGTTGTACAAGTTTCTGCAATAAACCTTTTTTATTTTTTATATTGTATTTATTTATAATCAACCACGCGGGCTAAGTGCGGGTTGGTAGACGTCACATGTCTTCGAATATTTGGTTCTAGAAATTGCCGGTTTCCTCAAGATTTTTTCCTTCCCTGTTTTGAGAAAAGAGGCGATGAATAAAATTTCACAAAGTAAAACGCCTGCCTGGGTTCGAACCCACGACCTGCAACTCATAAATCGGGTCCATTACCACTGGGCCACCACTGCTCTAGCTTTACTAAGGAGTGTAATATTACCCAGTAACTGGGTTGTGGAGGTCAGATAGGCAGTCGCTCTATGTATTTACATCCAGTCTGACGATTTGGTTGGACTGGAAGCCAATCCCAAAATTTATGAAAACGCAAGCAGATGATATAAGAAAACTGGGAAATACTGTACTGTCAGGAGAGTAAGTAGTTCTTACATTGAAGACAAATCTTATAAAATACTGAAAATGGAATATCAAGTTCTAAATCTCTACCTACTATAAGGCTGAATAAACAGTAGCTACCTAAGTAGCAAAAAAACCCCGGGTGTCTTTAAAAAAATGATTATTAATTAACATGAAATTCCGCCAGATAAAAGTTTTGGAACTAGTGAAAAATAAATAAAAACACAAATTATCCAACGAAACTCGTAAGGCCCTTTGTACACACACGTTTTTCTTGCCGTGAAAATCTACGGTTATATGCCGTGTTTAGGCACGGTCGTCAGTGTTGTAAGAATCACTATTTGTAAGCTTTTCACATTTTTTCTACCGCGCTGTGTATTCGCCGTACCGTAAAGAAATCTTGTCGTGTAAAATCTGTCAAGAAAAATAGGTCACGGTAAAATCTTAAAGTTGTACAATAGAATATTCATGCGATGTTATTTTGGCATGCAAATAGCAACATTTAGACACACAAAATCATGCAAACAGGAAGGAATGCCAAGTTTGGTCGCAGTATACACGATATAATTTTGGACTGTTGTGAAAGTTTTTAATAAAATATTTTGCTACATCGCTTTACCATATTTATCCCAATTTTTTGCTTTGATACATACATACTCACGCTTTCTTCCCATGGGGATAAGCAGAAACTATAGAACGCCAGCTGTTCCGGTCCGTACGTACTCCTTTTGCCTCGTTTACGTTCACACATCTGGTTGGACACCCACGCCGGTTGCGAACACTACACACCTGACCTTTCTGAAGAGCATCACCAATAAGGTAGATATATGTCCTCCTAGGGCGTTCTCTCCCGGCGATTCCACTCACATCTGCCATGTAAATTACCTTTTGCTTTGATATAACTAAATATTTTAATATTTTTTCTTGCGTAAACTATTTATTTATTCCAACTGATGCCTGCGGCTTCACTTGCATCATATGGGAACTTTATTAGTGGAACCAGCAGGGTAATTGCATAACACACATAAAATGGAAACCGATCGCAATGCGTTCATTGCGTTATTAACATTGCTGACCAGACGAATTGTTCAAATTTATGAAACAATGGATGTCAAACTGAAAAGCATTGCCATTGATTCTGATTTTATATTTGCTAGGTAATTACCCCGCCGATTAGTAGAAGGGTCAATTTGACTTATAAAGCCCCCAATCACCACATACTTTATTGGTGACTAGATAGGTACCTACTCATTTCATACACTTCCAATAATTTTTTTGAGAGCATTCTTGGTGGCCCAGTGGAACAGCCCCGACTTACGAGTTATACGTCGTGGGTTCCAACCCAGACACGCGCTCTACTTAGTATAGTTTATTTTATCACCACTGCTCTCAAAAAGAGTTAGACAAAACATCGTGAGGAAACCAGCATGTCCTACATCCAAAAATTCGAAGACGTGACATCTACCAACCCGCACTGGGCCCCCGTGGTAGATTACGGCCCACTCCCTCTCACAGAGAGGAGGCCTGCCCCAGCAGTCTCGACATTGATAGCGATCGCTTTACAACCGGATTCGGTCGCAAAGTCCAGTCACTCCATACATTTCACCTATGAATCCGGGACTTTGTGACCGAATTCGGTCGTAAAGCGATCGCTATGAATGTCGAGACTGGAGCCCCTGAGTCCCAGCGGTGGGAACGTTATACGGTGATTAGGTACGCTTATTATACATATAATATAACTTTACTCGACAACTACCCACTACTACTTATTTCAGTGCGGTAGAATTTTGGACTCGGTATTACAATGACTGAATCTAGACCCATGTCAAGGGCTGTTACAACATATTTTTATTTAATATTATATTAATTAGTCCCTTGGGCCATAAGTTTCAGACAAGGTATTATCATTTACTCTGTACCTACTGGTACCTTGGGTATAATTTGTAGTATATATCTACCTAAAGGTACGTATTATTTGTACATTATAGTCGTTTTTCGTGGTAGTCAATTTGACCGCGTTGTTCTGCCAAATTACGCAACGGCTTTTGATCCGTTTTTTACCAAAATTTTGACCATTTATTCCGGATTTTGTATGCGTTACGAGTACATATAATAAAGAAGGGCACTAATTTAAAGAGGCAGTTGTAAATATCGGTTTTGGTAAGTTAAAAATTATAAATGGCACGTTTAATAACTAGTTCAGAAGTTAAAACTAAGCAGTAAATTAAACAATAATGAGTAATAAAAATTAATGAAATGGATCAATGAATATATAATTGAGAAGGAAAATAAAATTAAATGAGCGGTCAAAATTATTGAACGAGCGCTTACGTGTGGACATGGTTTTGTATTCAAAAATATGTTTCTGGCACTCGCCGGCCGCTACCGCGGCACCGCTCGCTTCGCTCGCTCGGCTCGTGCGTTGTGTGGTCACAGTTCTAACCTAACCTAACCTAGCTGTTTCGATGTAAACAGGTATATGCGTGTTACTCACCAACTAATTGATTTTTTATTACTGTCCATGTTTTACTGTCGCAATAATTAATAAACCGCCATTAAATTAAATAACTGCTCAATATGTTTTTCAACTGATCATAATAACATCTCGAATATTTAAATAACAGCTCAAAAAATTTGTTCCCATAAAGAAGTCTCAAAGTTTTGTCAATTGTCCATGTAAAATACTGGTATTCAGCTGCATCTGGTTAAACTGGAAGCCGACCCCAACATTATTGGGAAAAGGCACATGATGATGATACGTTTAGTAGGTGGCGCGACCATGGTTGCGCTACCTTAGCGTCCCAGTGTTAGTCTAAATGTAAGGGTAGGTACAAAAATTTCATATTTTGATAGATATTCAGACCCAGCATTTAGAAAACTCAATGAAATTATGGAACTAACATGTTAGAATGATTAATCCACGTCATCAAATATTTTATGCGCTAACGATCGCTGAATGTGACTGTCAGGGGCAGCGCGGTTGGATTTAGGTTGATTTAACATCATTTCTGACTGGTGCTTGCGTGTATTTAGGACGGATCATTTAGCATTTTTTATATTGCTATTAAGAAAGTAACATTATCAAGGAGGATTAAGAAAATAATAAGACTTTCATTGCTCAACAAGCGTCTGTACCTACTTGAGAAACTCATGTTTTTATTTTGCAGTGCTTTATTATTTTTCTTTCGTAAAAATCGACGTCCTTGCCTCCAACTTGGTCAGCCATTGGCGCCGATTCCCTTGTTCACAAACTAAACTAAATTTAAGTTCAGTGCATCTTTTTCTTTATATTTCATTAAGAAAAGGACAGAAGATAAATATTAGTTTAGTCCTGTCAAATTAAGATACAGATATCAGCAATAATTACTATTACGTACTCGTTATTATTTGATGTACGTACGAGACCGTTTGAAACAACCAGCCCGAAAGGCCTACGCAGACTGGGACGGCATGGCAAGGGATTTTGCCGTCACTCAGCGCACATTAGCCGCTTAGATATCGCGGCATTCCAACGCCTTGCCACGGCATGCCACGGCGTGTCGCGGCACGACAAAGCACGCCTCGGCAGCTCCTGCTGCCCGATACACTTTTAGTCTTCAGTTGCGTTTGATCGAGTGTTGATGTCACTCCGCGGTATGTCAAAACGAGCGCCGGAGTCCTTGGCATGCCGTTGCCTATCGCAGTACACCACAGCATCCCGCCACGGGAGCCCGTGGCGCGTCTTTCAATGCCGTGCAATAAAATCCCTTTCGATGCCACGGCATCATTTTAAAGTATAGCAATTTATTTCGTATTCCTATATCGATACGTTTGAATGTTCATTAGTAAAAATTTAAATCCCTTGCCATGCCGTCCCGGTCTGCGTAGGCCTTAAGTGTTAACATTGACGTGCATTCGGTTACCTTACCGCTTTCCTACCATCGATCTTTATAACACGTGTTCGGTTCTCTCTGTTCGCAAATTATTTATCCTTAATCTTGTTTTAATCACACACTCTCAAACCCCCTATGCTCCAAGCAAATTTGACTCCCAACGACGTAAACATGCTGTTTGTCCCTCCTTCCGCACAAACTGTCGTTCGGCCCAACGTAGTTTCCCTTTCCTTAGTAGCTACGTGTATAACAAGGTTAATAATATTTTGAATATATACCCTTTGTGCAGATCAAAATGTAAAAGAACTGTTACGAAATGGCTTCTTGAATTAGATTATGCGGAGACTGAAAGTATATTAAATATTCTAAAATAATTTCGTCTATCGGAAATATTCACCTACTCAAATTAATCTTAGATCGCGTTTCACCTTGATAACCACATACAGACACACACATACACTTTTGGGCAAGTGGGTGCTCACGCTCAGTGGCCTTCGTGGGCGCTGGGTGTGAGGACTTATATTGCACTCACGGACACACAACACTCTCCAAAGACACACATAGCATAGCACATCTCCTTTTTTTCTATTAATTCTCTTCCTCTCAGTACTTGGAGCTTTTATAATGTTGTAGTAGGTACGTAAGTGTCATTAAATATTGTAATTTTAAGGGTGTGAGCCTGGACACAGTATAGACTCCAGCTCTCACAAAGGATAATCTTTAAAAATGTAACTAGATCCTATCAATCTAAACTGTACCTTTTTGAGAGAATTAAAATTATTATTATTAATATTCGACTATAGCTCTGCTATCATTTTGACCTTGCCCACAGCAACCAATTTCGTTTACTTGACTATTAACTTGACGGTTTTCTTTTATTATTAGGTACAAATTGCCTACGATGACAAGGCAGCCAATCAGCTCTAATTCTTCCTATATGTCTAGACCAGCTACAATAGCTATTCAAAATCGACATCATCGCGGAAAATCGAGACTCATTCGAATACCCAGTTCTTTCTATATCGAATGAAATCGTTTTAATTCTGAGCGAAGAGCTGACACCGACACGTTTCGCAAACCAATTTGCTGCCCACAAAATGTTACGAACATGGTTTTTGGGGTTCCGTACCCAAGGGTTGCCAATGGAACCCTATAACTAAGACTCCGCTGTCCGTCCGTCCGTCTGTCAGCGGGCTGTATCTCTTGACCAATAATAATGTAGACAGTTTAAATGTTCACTAGCACGGCTTTATGCATGTTTATGTCACACAAATTTCTTTTACTAGGTCTAACTAGGTACTTTTGTCTACTTTCATTTCTTTTCAATTTGTCTTCATTAAAACTAATTTGCTTAAAAATCTGCAAGCTTTTTATTCAGTATGTAGACAGTCGCTATGGCAACAAATAAAAAAAAAAAAAAATATAATGAAAGGGTGTTTTAAAAAAAATATGCAGTGTTAAATATTGAACGGTGGAACAGAACCCTTCGTGTGCCAGTCCGACTCGCACTTGGCCGGTTTTTTTTCTTCGATCAATTGCTATTCTCAATGTACAGCGACCGTGCTCAATAAATCGAAGCCTTCAACAATCGCATTGTTCTTATTATTGTCGCCTTTCATTTGTTTTCCTCACCGGTGAGGTAGTTCTTCTCCTTTCAATTTATTATACGGAGAAGCAGTAGAAAGCAATATTGTTTTTCGAAAACTCACAAAATGAAACTGTCCACCAGCATCTTGAAACATAAGCAAAAACAAATGGTAAGTCAGGGAGACTGCCGAAACAAGTGACAACTTAAAACTATGAAATAACTTTTAACTACAGATATAGGATACATAAGACTATGTGTCCTATATCTGTAGCTAAAACTCTGTCTTATCAGGGGCTTATGGCTAGGTAATAACAGCCGCACAGGTCGATCGATCAGGTTACGCTTGCCGTGGTTGGTACGGACCAACGTGGGATAAGTGCCCAAAAGGCTGGCAGCACAGCCTTTTGGGCACTTATCCCATTGACAGCGATGTGGACGAACTTTTTGATGGGCAATCAGAGCCTGCCTTTTTCTTTAATACTTTATATATACTTGTATATAGTATATATATATTAGTGTTAGCTTGTAAATTGTAATTGTTTTGTCTTTTCAAAATCAAAAGTTTTATTCAAATTAGGCTGAGAATCAGCACTTTTCGAACGTCAAAATTACAAAAGACAGTTCCGCCAAAACCACTTCCTAGTGGTTTGGACCGTGGACCACCCTTCACAACTTCCTAGTGCTATCGCTGGGAAGAAGAAGTGGCGCAACAAACTCCCCAGCAGCACAGTTGTTTGTTCAGTTAGAAAATACTTGATTGAATACAATAATAGGCACCTATGTATATATTTTTTAATAATAATAATAAATTTATTTACTCGAACAGACAGATTGTAATAGGTGTACATGGTTCTTACATATGCAAGGTTCTTACACAATATGTTAGGTATTCTACAATAGAGTGGGTGAAGCACTGTTCTCCTAGCTAGGTTACAAAATAACCTGTGTTAAGGAGACCTATGTATGTATATTTATCCATTTATGTACACACATATATAAACTGACATTGAAAAACAGAAACAGAAAAAATAGGTACAGAGGTGATGCTTATTTCTTAAGAAATCTCTTCCAGCATACCTGAGATAGGACAATAAATACAGAGATGTAGACAGCGTGTGATAGAGCAAAGGAGACAAACAATAATACATAGAATCGCATCACTGGATGGCCGAGATGCGAAACATTGGGTCTTCTTCACGATCCGACATAGTTTACGTATGTGTGGGCACTGTAGCGGGTACTCGAACGAAAAGATAATTTGAATTTAAAGTAACTTTAATAAACTAGCGATTATCAACCGAAACGCACACTTGCGTCGGAAACAAACACGTGCGTACGGTACTGAGCGTTTGCCAAGACTGTCCGAGCTCGACTGTTCACTGTAGACTGTCGCAACACTCGGTCTCTCCGCCAGTCCTCGCTGCATCCCCTCCACCGACGATCGTGTCCAAGCGATAGGGCTCGCTTGCGTTTCCGATCACATGATTATTCGTTTACCCATCAAATTGTTAGATGGCGCTGTTCGCTGTACTGTGGTGCCATCTATCCACGACACATATATAAACTGACATTGAAAAACAGAAACAGAAAAAATAGGTACAGAGGTGATGCTTATTTCTTAAGAAATGTCTTCCAGCATACCTGAGATAGGACAATAAATACAGAGATGTAGACAGCGTGTGATAGAGCAAAGGAGACAAACAATAATACATAGAATCAAAAATAGACAATTCACCTTAAAACTAAACAAATATTACGAGAATATATACATACAAATAAACATACATAAATACTTCTAAAATAAAATAAATACATACACAACTATGATGAAGTGGACAGATAGTGTTCTAAATGTGTGTGGGGGTGTGTGTGTATGTGTGTGTGTGTAAGTAAATTAATTACTGAATATAAGTGCAATTACAAGACACAACATAAAGTTAAATTATTTGCCATATGTCAGCTAGCCAAGCCAATATACCAACAAATATAATAAAAACTATACGTACTCAAGCTAAAAAATAATTTATTTAAATTAAAATGTAAATAAAAACTTACTACCTAAATACGCCTCCAGGCTTAGAGGGCGTGACAGCTTACATATTTATGCATTGCTGGGTTCTTTGTGAAGAAATAAAATAAATACATAATTCTAAATGTTTATAACGTTGTTCGCAAGCTATTGCCGCAGAGATACCGAATTGATTACGTAGTCGTCTAGGTAACCAAGATAAATATATATATTATGAAGAGGTATCGCGTTCCGCAGCGGTATTGCGGTGAAAAAAGCGGTGTACAAACGACATAAAACATCCTTTTCATAGAATACATTCTGTCCTCAAAATAACGAGGGATTAAAATTTAATTATGTAATGGGTACCAGGTGTGTGGTATTTCATACAAGCATACAACATTTCATTTCCGCACACCTCACACGGTGAAAATATGTTTTTATTTGTCTATTTCAATTGTTGACAAATTGTAAATATTAATTTATCTGCTTTTGTCTCGTGTTTACAAAAAACCGGTTAAGTGTGAGTTGGACTCGCGCACCGAGGGCTCCGTACAAAGTAGGTATGTAACTACAAATTAACTGTTTTCGGTTTTCTCCTTTACTTGTGCTACATGACATTGACATTTTTGAAAAAATTATGAAAACTAGGTTAATGACTCACTTAAATTTAAATAGAGTAATTAACTTTAGACAATTTGGATACCAAAAGGGGTAGGCACTTCAGATGCGATAGATAATCTTATTAATGACATTATTGATAAATTGAATGACAAAATGAAGGTTGCTGACTTATTTATTGATTTAAGTTCTGCGTTTGACACAGTGGATCACGAGCTACTGTTGGCTAAACTAGAGCATTATGGCATAAGAGGAAAAAGCGTTAAAACTTTTGATATCTTATTTAAAAAACCGTACAATGTACGTAGAAATAAAAGACATTGATGCAAACAATTGTGACGTAAAGTGTGTGACTGAAGTAATATATAAGACAAAAATGACCAATATAAGCCGCGGTGTGTCTCAAGGCTCAATTTTAGGACCAATATTATACATAATTTTTACTAATGATTTACTCAATTTTATGAATATAAATACCCCACCACCCACAAATATGAATACCCCACCAGATGCAGGACTTGTAATGTTTGCAGATGATACGAACGCCATAATCGGGTCGCTAAACTTAAATGAGTTGACAGAAAATGTAAATAAGTGTTTAAAGAATCTTTCTGTTTGGTTTACAGCTAATAATTTAATAATAAACGTAATAATAAACAAATAAAACCCATGTTATGTTGTTTAAAACAACGTCACGAAACAACGATAGCATAGATGTCATGCTCAATAGGGATAATATTGGACTAGTTAACAATGTTAAATTTTTGGGAGTTTATATAGATTCCCTATTAAATTGGAAAAATGAGCTCACTGCCATTGATTCTTCAATATCTTCAGCTTGTTACGCGCTAAGAAGCCTCAGGGACGATATTAATCTAACGCATCTAAAAGCAGTATATTATGCATTGGTAGAATCCAGGTTACGATACAGCATTATGTTTTGGGGGAGCAGTTACGAGTATAATTGTCGAAGAGCATTCATACTACAGAAACGTGCGTTAAGAACGATTGCCAGAATCGCACAACGAGAGTCATGTAAAGAATATTTAAAAAAAATTAGGTATATTAACAGTACCAAGTTTATATGTTTTAGTACTACTCAGCCACTTTGCAAAATACATACACGAGCACGAATCACAAGAAGAACGTGAACTTAGGGAGAACACTAGAAGAAAAGTTATAAAAAATAAGATAGCACCTAAACTTAATATTGCTAAACATTGCTCTAAATACCAAGCAGTAGAATTATTTAACAGGTTGCCTACTGACTTAAGATCGTTGATTTACAAAGGTACTCTATTCAAAGCTAGACTTAAAGCATTCCTGTTGAATAAATGTTTATATTCTATATCTGAATTGGTGACAAAAGATGGTAAATAGTTTTTATATTTAGTAATTTACCCTCTTGTACCTGCCATTTAGGTATGACACTAAATATATTCAACACATTAAGTATTAGATTATTATTATTATTATTTTTTACTTATTTTTATTTTATTTTTTTCTTTGCTTTTTATAGGATAAATTTATAATCATTTGACATAATAATATTTATAATCATTTATATAAGAACTATTTGCAATTAATTGACACAATATTTATCATTTATGTTATTGATTATTATTTTATTGATTATTTTAGTGAAAACTGTTTGTAGGTAATAATTTATTATTTTTAACTGTAATGTATTAATTAATGTACAGACGCCAGCAGGTCAACCTACCCGAAAATGTCAAACTTTCCCAATCAACCCTGAACCTTAATACTTCAGCGATAAAGTTGAAAATCTATTAAAGAAATTTGACAGATTGTAGTAGCTTGATGTGCTGGCGTCTGTACTACTTATTTCAAACGCAATGCGAATTGTTACATGTATAAATAAATAAAATAAATTAAAATAAATAAAATAAATTAAAATAAATAAATTGCTTCTTGCCAAATTTCATGATTCTAGGTCAACGGGAAGTACCCTATAGTGTATAGGTTTTGATTTCCTTGCAAATGTCAAAATATGCGGCATAAACGGAACATAAACACCCGTATTTGCCTTGATTTAGAAATTAGATTTTTTCACTGCTTCAAGGGATTGTAGCCCTAAGTATTTGACATTCATTTCAACTTGATAACTCCACGCGTTCCTGAGAAAAAGGGTCTTGACAGACGGACAGGCAGACGGAAAAAAGGGTTCCGTTTTTCCTTTTGGTACGGAACCATAAAAATATATAAAATAAAATATGTACTTATATTTTTTTTATCCTATATTGTGTCCCACTGTTCGGCAAAGGTCTCCCCTATAATCTTGCTAACCTCCCCCTCCCTCCAGTCTTTTGCGGTCTCTGGCCATGTTGACCCTGCAAACCTTATCAGATCGTCATACCACCTTCGCTGTGGTCTACCCCAACGGCGATGTCCTCTTAATACATAATTAATTAATTTATACATATTTTTTGGACATTCGTTTTATTCTACGAACTTTTTAAGCTAGCTTTTTGTCGCTTTGTCTCTATTATGAAACTAAGGGCTGATTTTTCAATCAACAGATAATTTTTAATCGTGGAATAAAAGTGACGTCTGACAGTTTTTGTATGGAAGAACTGCCAAAAATTCAAAATTATTCCTCAAATAAAATTACCTGACTATGGAAAAATCAGCCCTTAGTGGATAAGTGATTTTTTGCCAAGGTAATCTTTTTACACTACATAACTAACCTGTTACTACCTACTAAAATAATCCAAGATAAATTACCTATATTTTACCAACTGCCATTAAATATTTCACTTAGGGTTTTTCGGGTATTTAGGGTATTTCACCTAATAGGTATTTCGTTACAGTAAATTCAATTTTATTTTTATTATTGCCATTCAATTCTTGAAAAAATCCTACTTAGATACATAACTAAATACATTCACACCTTTTTCCTTTTGTTAACCCCCGACGACGCAAAAACGACGGGGTGTTATAAGTTTTAAGTTTGACGTGTCTGTGTGTGTGTATGTCTGTCTGTGGCATCGTAGCTCCCGAACGGATGAACCGATTTTAATTTTGTTTTTTTTTGTTTGAAAGGTGAATTTGTCGGGAGTGTTCTTAGCTATGTTTGATGAAAATCGGTCCAAGATGGCCGCCGCTACAAAATGGCGGATTACATATTTTTTCACAACTCCCTCAATATGGGTATCAAATGAAAGGGCTTGACTAGTAGAATACTATACACTATGATAAATTTCAAATCCAAGATGGCCGCCACCACAAAATGGCGAAATACAAAAAACCTGATTTAATACCAAATTACCTGAATCTTAAAACGCAAGAAAATAAAAGAAAAGAAATAATAAGGAGTCCCTACAAAAAGCATGAAATAAAAAATTAAATTAAAAATTTAAAAAACCCCCGACTAAGTGAAACCCTATAAAAAGAAAAAAATAACCTTGAAATTATGACCCTACGTAAGTACGTATGAAATTTTGTGCTTAAATATTGTCCTGTCGGGGGACCGCTACTATTTTAAACTTTAACAGAACGTTAGGCTAATAATTAGAGCGGTCCCCCGAAGGGACAAACTTTAATCAAAAAATTTCATACGTACTTACGTAGGGCCATAATTTCAAGGTTATTTTTTTCTTCTTCGATATCTTCTACTTATTATTATTTGCGTTTGTATTCTTTCTCTGCGTCAAATTTTCCGCAAGTAAACGTATTTTCCTTTATTCTTTATTTTTTCTTTAATAATTACTACAGAACGCCATCTGCTGAGATCCTTACGAAAACCCTACCTACGTACAAATATTATTATTATTTTTTTTTTTTTTAATTACTTATGTAGGAGGGGTTTTTTTCAACACGAAGAAAACACGTTGATGACTTCAGACGTTTACTTTTTCAGCAGTACAGTTACAGTTCACAATAAACAAAATAGGTACAGAGTCACACACAGCCAAGTCCGCTCGGACGAAGGCTCTGAAGTCATCAACGTGTTTTCTTCGTGTTGAAAAAAACCCCTCCTACAATCTGGCGACCAACGGTGGGCACGGAGACAAATCAAAATACGTCACACGTTCCGGAAGAATCACGACAGCAGCCACAACAAGGAAAGCAGAGATGTCGGTGAGCATGTCCGACAGCCAGTTCGAGGCGCTGTTGTCTAAACTTTCACCAGGAAGACATGGCTGCTACGATCCCTTTAAAACCCCTACCTACGTACAAATAAATAATTATTACCGAATTCCTAGAAAAAAAAAATGCATGATAAGCCAATGCCACACAAATTCCAATTTACATGCAATAAAATACAGAGTATTCTCCATTATAGCTACAGCGCTATTGAAATCGCAATTTGGCATTCTGCTGCAATTTCCCTGTAATATTTCACAGGGTTATTAAAAATTCAAAATGCAAATACGAAATGCTTTAATTGAACATGTACAAGTGCCCGCTAAAGTTTAACTTCATGCAGCAATTTATTTTTGGTTGTTTGTTGTAGTTTAAAATGTTTTGCTTCAAAACAACATACCGGAATTTAAGCCTTGGCCCCAATTCTGTATTATTCGCCGCGAAATCTTACCACGTGCAAACCCGTCAATATCGTGTCTTGTTAACGGCAAGGAATCGAAATGTCAACCGTATGGAAAACATGTATTTTGACAGTTCTAACCACGCCATTGTGTCCTAAAGAATACTTTAATCGCAGTTGTCGTGATTAAATAAGAAATTGACGTGGTTTCAAAGTAAGGAATCGTTAAGTGGTCATGGAAAATTGGGGCCCTGCACCCTAATTGTGCAACACACTATTAATTTAAATCTGAATCATTTTGAAAGATATTGCTAATCGATTACTTCGTATGTTCGAAAAATGTCTGCTGAACAACGTACATAACGCAATGTATGTTGTTGAACTGTCAAAATGAAACCCATTGCTACAACAGTAGCAATGGGTTTCATTGACATTTCCAAGTTTTGACATTTTGACAGTTCCAATTGCGTAACACACTAACAAGTGTGTTATGCAATTGAGGCGCTGGTTAGTTAGACCAACAACGTTATTCAAATGGTAATGGTAGTTTAGCGTTTGAAAGTAAGCAGTGATGCACTCGTCGATAGTTTACTTTACTATTGCCTATAACTCAAAGCTTTTATTTCAATTAGATAATCCATTTACAAGCACTTTTTGAATTATAAATGAGACTGTCAGCAGCATGATAAAGTTATTTTCCTATTACAAAGGTTCCTATGGAGAAGAAAGGGTAAGGAACTCAATGGACACTCTTAAATATTATGTCAAAATTATCACATCATTCAGTTGAAATTATACAATCACTAGCTGCGCCCCGCGGTTTCACTCGTATAAGTTTAGATCCCGTGGGAATATCAGTTTAAAAAGTATTCTATATGTTAATCTTGGTTATATACTTAAGCCATCTGTGTGCCAAATTTCATCTAAATCCGTTCGGTACTTTTTGCGTGAAAGAGTAACAAACATACATCCATTAATCCAACCATCCATCCATACAAACTTTCACATTTATAATATTAGTAGGAATGTAGGAATAGTAGGAGCTATTGAAGTCTTTCAGGTTATATCTATCGGAGAACTGCGTCTCCGACTAGGAGACCAACTCCATAGCGGGTGTGACTATCCATGATGAATGGGGAATATCCAACAAACATCATAAAATGCAGGCATTCAGCTGCACCCGTTGAAACTGATAGCAAAACCCTACAACGGATGTGAAAGAAAGAAAGAAAGAAAATACTCGTACATTTCTAGTTATGTTATGTGTTTAAACATCTCTTATTTGTTTCTATATTTTGAATTAAAATCTATTATGTACAGACCTACCCGAAATTGTCCAATTTTCCCAATCAACCTTGAACCTTAATGCTTTAGCGATAAAGTGGAAAGTCTATTAAAGAAATTTGACAGATTGTAGTAGCTTGATGTGCTGGCGTCTGTACAAAATATCTTTAATTTTAGTTTTAGGCTTGCCGCGCTAAATTACCCACATTTAAAAAAAGAAAAATTTAAAGTGGACAACGATACGTGAAATTTTAACTGTCCATTGGCCCCGTTGCACATATGTAAATAAGGGGGACAACGGTAAGGAATTATATGACGGGGACAACGGGAATACAGGATTTATTTAGCACAGACCAGGGGCTGATTTTATCAAAGTCAGATAACTTTTATCCGTGGAATAATGACATCTGACAGTTCTAGTATGAAAAACTGTCATAAATTCAAAATTTATTCTCAGTATTAGACTTATTGTATAAAAAATTGGTGCATTACACCAATTACACGACAATAAGTCTGTCATAATTTCAAAATTAAAAAAAAAAAAAAAAATTTTTTTTATTCTTTTATTATAATATTTAAATATTTTTTATTGTATAAAAAATTGGTGCATCACACCACCATCATACATAAAAAGGCTAGGCAGATGATGATATGCAGTCATTTAACGATGGAAACAACACAGGGTAGCAAAATTGCGTAATTTGGCACTCACATTAAAATTTATCTAGCAAATAAGCTCGTAAACAAAACAAACAAGAGACATTGCTAAAGTAAATAATATAATCGTTACCTTCCACGAGTGAAAAGAGGCCAATCTTCGTACCCCACAATGCTGAAATCCCCCTAAGCCCTCCATTATGGTTTAACATTAATACCTATTTGACGACGGATTATTTCATCCCACTTTTACGCTCCTTTCCTTCGGCTTCATACTTAGTATGAAGGCATGTGAAAATTTTATGTTGCATATATGACATTTGCTTAGGACATCTCGAGGGAGAGAAATAATAAAAGAAGGTCAGGGGCTAACAACTTTCTCGTATACTTCTTGATAAACCCTAAATAATGAGGCAATAATGAAAGGTCTGGAATATGAAAAAAATCCTACTTAAATGTGACCTTTGAGCTGTGGCTTCCAAAATTCTTTCTCAGAAAATATATTTAGAAGTGGCTATTATATGAATTTATAGAGGTGTGAGGAACAGGGAGTCAAGTTCACTGATCCTCCATATAATAGGGATTATCCTCCGTCCAAGACAGATGTTGTGTTTGGCAACAGCCCGATGATTCATGTCGGGCCGTTGTACATATGCTAGTTGCGCGGTAGACTCTACTTGCGAGATGCAGGATTTTGCGTACCGTCAGTATGATGCGAAGTTTGTATGTGGCGGTGTTGATGCCGCTACATTGTTCCCTCAGGAAATCGGAGCTCTATAGAAGGCCGAGTCTTGTGTCTTGCGATGCTTGCCGGAGCCAGATTTGATCACTCTGATTTTGCATCACTATCAATATCACAGTGATCTTTAATCTCATGACAATAAAGTTGCTGTTGGGTTGCTGCAACTGTCAAGTCTGGCGAAATCACAGTGATCTTTATTTTTGTTGTAATAAGGTTGCTTTTGGGTTATAGATAAAATAACTGTGAAAGGACTGTACTTACTTACATAATAGCGAGAGAAACACCACAAAATCGATTTAGTATTGTCTATGACACTTTCATATGATATTTTCTATGACACTGTAGTAACTATGTAGGCATGTAGGGTTTGTGAGTAATGACGAAAAACTTTTATTTTTGAAGTTTTTGTTAGTTAGCTATTTTTTATTTTGTTAAGTGGTACAAATCTTTTATACAGTTTTTGTTGATACTTGTATAAAAGTATCAACCAAAACCGTTTTAAACTCTCAGGCCTAAAATAACAAGTAATCAATTAGGATTTCGAAAAACTCGTTTCTTACATAAACAATGACCCAAACAAAATTACATGTTTTACAAACCACTTAATTTTGTAGATCAAAGTAAATAATTATGTATGCAGGGTCAAATCAAATTAGCTAGCAAAACTCCGCGGACGTGATGGGATCGATATCTAAACACGATAAAATAAAAAATAAAAAAATTAATTGGGCGATTTCAGTTAGTGTAGTCACTTGAAATATCGGTTTTAAAACAGCTTTTTATTGTGTAAACTTCACAGACATGATGGGATCGATGTCTCAACACGATAAAACTATAGAAAACAGTTTTTCTCAACTTATAATTCAAATAACAAAAATCGAGCGGTCGTTGAACCCCAAAGACAAACATTGAGGGGCGATTCTCGTAATTTTGAGAACGTTCACAGTCTGATCTCAGTCTCAATCTGTCAAAAATACCTCTAATTTCCCTAAATTTTTACAAGTTTTTGACATTGATTGTCGCTGAGATGAGATTGAGACTAGATTTTGATCTTTTTTGTTAGGGTTCCGTAGTCAACTAGGAACCCTTATAGTTTCGCCATGTCTGTCTGTCCGTCCGTCTGTCCATCCTCACTTAATCTCTGTGACCGTTAGCACTAGAAAGCTGAAATTTGGTACCAATATGTATATCAATCACGCCGACAAAGTAGTAAAATAAAAATTGGAAAACAATGTTTTATTAGGGTAGCCCCCCTATATGTAAAGTGGGAAGTGATTTTTTTTTAATTTCAACCCTTAGGTGTGATATATTGTTGGAAAGGTATTTAAAAATGAATAGGGGTTTACTCAAATCATTTTTTTAATAATGTCAATAATTTCGAAAATAATCGCTCCAAAAGTAAAAAGCAATGTGTCCCCCCCCCCTCTAACTTTTGAACCATAAGTTTAGAAAATATGAAAAAAATCTGAAAAGTAGAACTTTATAAGGACTTTCTAGGAAAATAATTTTGAACTTGATGGAAACAACAGTTTTTGTACAAAAAAGACAAAAAGTTGTACAAAATAATTTCTGGGCTAAGTTTGTAGTATAATCGTATATGCAAGCATTTTTTTTAACTTCGTTTACATATTTTATTATCCTGAACGTATCTTTTTACGTCTATGTATTAATTAGTAACCCAATTCCCCGAGAGATGGCGCTGTAAAATAGACAACATTTTCTCGAACTTTCCATGTGTGGTTGGAATCTATAACTCTTTTTTTAGTTATCACCGTCCTTTGTGGGCCCGTTTTTAGTGTTCCGTAATTATTAGCGTTCCGTAACAAATAGCCTTTTTTAAGTTGCAGGAGCGCGGAGCGCGGCTGGAGCGCGAACATAATGGATACCCACCTTTAAACTCATAAGTGGGAACACTTATTGTGACGGACGGGAAACTACGGAACCCTACACTGAGCGTGGCCCGACACGCTCTTGGCCGGTTTTTTGTATTTATAGTGTTTAGATATCGATACACATGACGTTTGCAGAGTTTCGCTAGCTAATTTACTTTTGCTCTGTGTATTTACGTCGTCGGTAGGTACAGGTCAAGCTACCCGAAACTAAAAATTTTCCAATCAACCTTGAACCTTAATGCTTTAACGATAAAGTTGTAAATCTATTAAAGAAATTTGACAGATTGTACTAGCTTGATGTGCTGGCGTCTGTACACGCCCTTGTTTATTCCTTTACGAATGCCAACCACATTGCTTTAGGCCAATCCAGTTTATTTTCTTAACAAATTCTGTAAAACAGCGATAAAACTTTACAGTTTCAGCAACAATATATTAAATCCGCAGAGGTGATAAAAAAAACAAACACGTCATTTTAACAACTTCTGGTTTTAAGTTTTAAAAATACAGTAGCGGACGTTGTTTGAAATGTTTGTGGTGAAGATTGCTTTTAAAGCTTCCATAATATTATTGCCAGATTTGGTTTTATCCGCATTGAATTTCCACAAAATGGATGCAGTGGTTGGAATGAATGGTAGAAAATTTTGAGAGGATTTATTGTGATAATCGATAAGTTTGAACTGCTTTGTTGTACTTAGTTCGCTTTTATAAATAACCGTATTTTTGTACGAGTGCATAATCCGATTTAAACGTAACTGCTTCTGAAGGGGTGGAGACAAGAGGGGCAATTCTCGAAATTTAAGAACTTTCACAGTCTGATCTCAGTCTTAATCTGTCAAAAAGACCTCTGATTTCCCTACATTTTTGACAATTTTTGACATTGATTGTCGCTGAGATGAGATTGCAACTTGAATTTGAACGTTTTTGATCATGGGAGTTGGCCTTCTGGTCGCCTTACACCTAGCTTAGGCTCGAGTCTCCCACAGTATAATTTAAACCATTTTGTAATGTTCTTGATCATTTAATATACTTATAATATTGTGGCCTATTTAGCGCAGCCGTGAGGCACATATTGGTGTTTAAGTTTTTTCCCTTTTTGTTTTTCTTTGAATTCTGTGTGCCTTACTTAACCAGCGGGATCGTTACGTCACTATCAGAAGCAATGTGTTTCATTTTGACAGTTCTACAACATTTATTACGTTATTTACGTTGTGGAGCAGACACATTTTTCGAACATATGAAGCAATGGATTAGCAATATTCTTCAAAATGATTCAGGTTGAGATTGATAGTATGTACGCAATTTTTTTTTCTTTCTTTGAGAAATAAATCATTATCTTATCTTAACTTTAGACTCGGTAGCTTCCACTTTCTTGTGTTTTTCTTTCCGCTTAATTATGAAGCTCAGTGGTGGTTCTTAATATCTTAAATAATATTATTATGTCACATCTTCTAACCTATGTGCCGAAAATGTGACAGTGAGGAGAGGTTTCAAGATGGCCAGCCGTATCTTGAATCTTAAATTCTAATAATTGGCATTACCGGTGAATAACCCTTTTTTTGCGAAACGACCATTTATTTTATACACTAGCTGTGCCCCCTGGTTTCGACCACCATTTAATGTAAAGTCGTCCCCTACCCACCGCGTTGCATCGCATCGCCCGCCCATACTTTGTAGTCACTAAGCATTCTCTCTGACTTTTTTTCTTTTCGCTCGGCTCGGCTTAGGGCTATAGCGTGGTGTCAAATAACTTATAACTCTTCTCAAGAATTGAGCTACCAAAAGTGTAAAAATACTTTTCAAATCCGGCAGATTTTTTCAGAGTTTTGCACATTCAAACCAAGAAATACACAAACTCTTCAGTTTTTTTAATAAAAACGTTGCCCCACACTAGGAATTACTCCTGTATCGTGGGTGCGTTTACAAACATTAAAACTCACATACATAATCAGCCAGACCCGTAACAACTACCTGTAGGCAATACAAATATTTGTTCCGTGCGGGAATCGAACCCGCGGCACGCAGCGCAGCAGTCGATCGCTCAGCCACTGCGCTAATCGTGTCGCTAGCTTTATTGTTGGGATATAAATACAGATAGCAAGGGTGTTAGTAACCAAGTTATCACATCATAATCGGAACACAATAGCTCGGAAAATAATAGAAAATGTGACCGCACCATTTTCTCGATACTAAAATATTATTTTCGGGCAAGGGCGGCGAAAGGATTGCTTTTACCGATTCACCACACGTACCGTATTTGATTTCGCTGAGAGATAAGTTACTAGTCATATTAAAGGACTAGACTTTGACTTTTCGCTTTTTGCTCGGCTTTTAAGAGTCCTAGAGTGATGTCAAATAGCCTATAGCCTTCGTCAAGAAGTAGAATATGAAATGCAAAAAGAATTTTTCAAATCCGAGGGGTAGTTTTCGTAATTTTAAGAACATTCGCACTCAGTTTCAATCTTTCAAATATACCTGTAGGTTTCCCTACATTTCTGACAAATTTTTGACATTGATTGTCGCTGAGATAAGATTGCGACTAGAATTTGAACGTTTTTAATCACGGGATCGGCCTGCTGATTGGTAGTTCCAGATGTTAGCGCGTTCAAACAAACAAACAGACTCTTCAGGATTATTATTAGTATAGATGCTTCACTAATATCTAATAGGTACCTAGTAAAATAGTCGTAAATGCTAAATAATCCAGGGTAGCGGGATTGTCCGAAAGGGTTACCGCTGCCCTGGAACATAAAGGGCTCAGGAAGGAACACGGGTGGGTTTTAGTCAGTAAGAGTCTGACACTCCCTTCCGCTCCACCCAGAGCGGGAGGGGTCATTCGATGATTTACTAACCTCAAAAAAAAAAAAAAATGCTAACCAATCACAGGTGTTTTGTCTCATTAGTCTAGTGGTCGCAACCGCTACTGCTGACCATGAGGTCCTGGGTTTGATTCCCAGGTCGAGAAAACTGTTGTTGGGTTTTTCTGTCTGGAATTTCTCAGTAGAAGCTCGGAGTCTTGATTTCGTGCCCGGTTGATGGCAGAAGGCCTGTAGGCTCACCCCCTATTACGTGAAACATAAACATAACTGGCATAATGTGATTGTATAGTTAGGTTAGGATAGGTACAGGTCTTCCCATCCCTTCGGCAAAATGTGCCGTGATGTTATGTAATGCTACATCCTACCTCTTTACCCGCAGACTGCGACTGCCTGCAGTATTGTCTCTCCTTTCTCTCTAAATCCATCCAAAGGTTGTCTTTAAAAGATCGCTTTTAGCAATAAGACTGCCCTTTGTGTCACCCCTTGTAAAATTTCTACATTTATATCTGTAATATTTATGGTGTACATAAAAAGAATATTCTATTCTATTCCTATTGGACTTTCTAACAGTCAATAGGTCATTTTCAAATCCAATTCCCTACCAACATTTATTCAGCCCGTGACGTCATAGCTGGTGTAATAAAGTACGTAGTGTCCTCTATTTGCAGGACCGGTTCACACTATACGAAATTAACTGTAACTGTCGAACACTCAATGATGTCGGGGTTTCACACTTAATTGGATTCTGGCCACTTAATTGGCAAAGTGATGGATGGTATGACCGTCATAAGTTACCTTTTTTCTGTTAGTACCAAATATAGGCGGGTTTTGTACAGGATGAATTGAAATTGAACTGTTCGACGTGCGAATTTTAACTGTACGAATGTAGGATTTATCAAAATTGCAAAATGGATTGATAGTTATAGTTTTAAGGGATATAATCTGTCAGGATGTCTTCGAAACACAAGTTATTTCGTAACCTGAGAGAGGTATACTCCAAAGTGCAAAGTGCGAATGTTCGGATCGGACCGACACATGGCCGAACCGAATATTATTGAAAAATGCGAAAAAAGTTCGGATCGGCTCAGTTGGGTCGGGACCATAGTCAATATTCGAAAGAGTGTAGGAGTGTAGGATCGGGACCGACCGAACCAAATAGGAACTTCGTAGCAGGAAACGGCCGAACATTCGGCCGAGACCACTTCGGAGTAGACCCCCAGCGCTAGCATAATCAGCCTATATTGTTCCCGACACAGGCCTCCTCTCGGTAAGAGGGAGTGGGCTGTAATTCACCACGCGGGTCTAGTGCGGGTTGGTGGATGTCATAATGTCTTCAAATGTTTGGTTTTAGGACATGCCAGTCTCCTCACGCCGTTTTCCTTCTCCGTTTTGACAGAATTTACACAAAGAGCGCCACCTACAACTCGTAAATCGCGGCCGATACCACAACGGCACCTCACTCGCCAAACAGTGAGAACAGCACGGGATCCAGTAACTAGATTAAGAAACTTTATGCCTGTGCTTTGTAAAATCAAAGATAAATCACTTATTTATTTCAAATCGGCACATAAAATTGCATATGAAAGTCAAAATTTACAAAAAAATAGAATTGATTCTAGTCGCCCCTTCCAAAAGGTGATTTCGTATGGGGAAGAATGGGCAAGAAACTCCACCGTTACTCTTTTAAATTTTTTTACAATATTTTGTATACATATACATTACCTTGCCATATAATCTAGTCCTAAAACTTAACCTTACTGAAAAATAAAACTTTTTCCTGATTAAATACCAAAAACTGTCTTACATAAGAAAATAGTAACCTTAAAACCTCTTTTGTAACCAACTTTAATTTTACTCAGACCACTTTTAATATTTTCCAACATTATTTTACGAAATACTTTTATGTCCAGTTTTCAATGGAGCTTAGTATAAGACTATTTTCTTTTCAGTTTACACGATTAGCGTGTCGAACTAATATAAACGATTTTTCTTTTCAGATCGGAGTACGATAACAACTTCGTTGTTTTAAGAAACTATAAAAGGGTGAGTGATTTATAATATCTTTATATTATAAGATATAAACTGGGATAAAGAAAAAATTAAAAACGTGCTGAAACTTTAATATTATTCCTTGAATAAGGTGTTGAATTGTTTAGAGCCGAAATTTAAATGGCCATCTGTGAAATTGCTACCGCATGTTGCAGAATTATCTTGTTGCGATGAGAGATATTCGCGATATCAGCTGGATTTGAAACGACATGTCGGTACATACCTAAAGCCGCGTTCACACCAAACGTGCAGTCGGCTGTTGACTGCGAAAATATATAAAAAACAAAGAACAGTTATTCGGCGGCTATAGTTTTTTTTTTTTTTTCATATATTTTGTACTGAGATTTGAATGCAGTCTAATATAAATATAGGTACACTGTTTAACCAAATTGATTTACTTTGGTTGAAAGATGGTCATGTTAGGGTCGGTTATTTGAAACGGTTACGTCAAATAATAACGATTATCTACTCGTTATTATTTGACGTACCTCAAGGCCATAACTTTGTAATTGTAATTTGAAACAACGCTTATTTTGGTTTGACGATAGTTAGCGCAATTTTTGACGTGTACGCGTGCGTCAAGTGGACTTGAAACAACCCGCCCTTAGTGGATTGACATTGATAAAACACAACATCATCATCTGCCTAGCCTTTTCCCAACTATGTTGGGGTCGGCTTCCAGTCTAACCGGATGCAGCTGAATACCAGTATTTTACATGGAGCGACTGCCTATCTGACCTCCACAACCCAGTTACTGGGTAATACGATACCCCTTGGTAAGACTGGTTGTCAGTCTTTCGGGCTTCTGACTACCCGTAACGACTGTCAAAGATCCACGGAGGGGTCTCGGTATGTAAAGATGGTCACCCATCCACAGACCAACCTGTGCGGCTGTTATTATTTAGCCACGGGCCCCTCCCTGATAAAACACAACAAACAAATGAATTAACAAATTGAAAGGCAAAAGGCAACCGTCTTATAAAATTTTCATTATACCAAAGATTTCAATCGAAGATTCACCGTGTCGCGTCAAAAGTCGTTTGACACTTGTCTTCTGTCATACAATGTCGCAGAAACTTAAATTGATTGTCATGGAAACACCATTAATATTGTGCGAGCTCATGAATTTAAATGAAATCGTTTATTTTGTAAATAGGTTATCGAAATAACTTTTACACGTCATATTATAAAATGATTATAAGCTAGATGAGGTCAGCGTTTCCTGACTACTCTGAGAAGAAAGGCCGGAATAAACTCAACGATCACTTTTAAAGTCTAGATATAATCTTGGTCAGATCATGTAAAGACCATGTAAATCACTCTTCTCAGTATGTACACTTTGTGGTGCGTATTAGTACTTTGAGGGCAAATGTGACGAATTAAATCTTCGCATTATACTCATTTGTCCGACTTGGTACGGATTATTCCCAAAATTATACCTAGAAAATATAATAATGTATGCATTAAGCTTAGGCTTAAGCTGCAGCTTACAAGCATGCGTAATGGAAACATTAGCTGCTACACAGGTTTCCATTACCCACATTGAATTGCAAACTACGCTAACATCGCTTTCAGTATACAGCTGAAAGCAATTTGATTTGATTGGTCCAGTCAAATATCAAGCTAACTAGGAACATCTGTTATTACACAAGGTGAAAATATCCGGTACAAGACTAAACTTCTGCTAATTTGTATCGATGTGT
This sequence comes from Apamea anceps, assembly GCA_951799955.1. Taxonomy (NCBI): domain Eukaryota; kingdom Metazoa; phylum Arthropoda; class Insecta; order Lepidoptera; family Noctuidae; genus Apamea; species Apamea anceps. Next base: position 5,064,922 of record OX637504.1, on the reverse strand, counting down.
TTTGCTTGATAATACCTTGAACAAAAAAGTACATCCCATCACTAAAAAAATATCTTGCGTACGTGCCGTTCGGGAACTGAAAACGATATTGATAACCTGTTCCTCCAAACCGCACGTTACAAAATTTTGTTTTAGTGCTGTTAGTGGAAGTGCTCAGGTGCGGTTCGGGCAAGTACCTACTGTTGAAATCAGTGCTCTAAGTGGAATACCTCGTTCTCTATACCGCCAATCATATAGTGTCATATTACAGGTACCTTCACTTGTTTTTTTACGGCAGTCCGGCTATAGGCGTGGTATTATTTTGTATGAAAAATTTTAGTGTCATTTTCATAATGTCAACTTCATCTCAATGTCCGTGAAGATGTTAACATGAGATTACATAGGGTTGCTGATCATACATAGACGTTGGTGTAACATACATGTAAATCAAATTGGACTTAGTAACTTTTACACTGCAGAAAACTATTAATAATATAATCTAACACGTAACTACTTACACTGATCGACACTTCCCGTGCTGTCTCGTTCTTTGGCCCAAGAATTAACTTGGCCATCCAACGTGGCAATGCTGCCAGTCTTCTGGGCAAGTGTCCAGATAACAGCGATGCGGACGAGTATTTCGATCTTAGTCCTTTTGTTTTTGTTTCATTCGTATAGATAGTTAGTTAGTCATTTCATTTAGAACCTAGTGTAAACAGTTAATTCTGTTTTAATATATGTAAATCTAAACTAATGTTTTAAAGTAAAAAGATTTGATTTATTGTATGTTTCTTTGTTATGCTTTCACGCTAAAACAGCTGAACGGATTTGGATGAAATTTCGCACATGGGTAGAACATGGCCCAAGTCATGTTCTACCCATGTTATACTCATTATGCTGGTGAAATCGTCGGGCGCAGCCGGTTAAAAAAAAATACTTAGGTACACTTGAATGAAATCTCACATTCCATTCATAAACATAATTCTTCGGAAGAAAAAAAATATGTCTCCGTTCTCGTCTTTTTACGGCAGACTAATCTGTTTGTATTGTGGAGCTATCAAAGTAATCCAAAGGAACATTTCGTCTTTATGCCGAACGAAAACGACAGAAAACAGTCGGCATTATGGCGACAAACATCGCCCCCCAGATTGAAACGACGAAAAACGTACCGATAATAATATTCACTGAGGTTTTCAAATTTTATGAATATCGATATTGAAACCCGATAAGATAAAGTCTTTTAGTAACAGACGTTATATTTTACAGGCGTATTTGTACGGTTTTAGTAGATTCTGATAAATATTATAAAAGTTTGATGATTTTCGAGGTTATTTAGCTACTTTTATTTCATCTCTCCTCTGCCTCGTTGCTCGTGCTAGCGCTACTGCTAAGCGTGAGGTCCTGAATTCGATTCCCGAGTTGGGCAGACTAATATTAGGTTTTCCATCAGAAAAGTAGCAGCCCGGAGTCTGGATATGTGCTCGATTGATGGCAATAGATTACATGGGACTTAAAAACATAACTGACAAAAAATTGAACTGCCGAAAAAACTGAAAAGCAAAAAATAACAAACCTTTTTTATTTAACCTTACTAAGGTAAGTTCTTAAACTAATGTAAGTATACCTAAGTAATTTTGAGTCGGCCAAACAATCAATAAACGAAGATCACTACTTATACTTGCCTTAAATTTAAACGGCGCCGACTCAAAATTATTTAGGTATACTTACATTAGTTTAAGAACTTACCTTATTAAGGTTAAATAAAAAAGGTTTATTATTTTTTGCTTTTCAGTTTTTTTGGCGGTTCATTTTTTTGTTAAAAAGTTTTTATTTTATAGTTTTTTGTGGCTATACCTAATCTACTAATTGTTTGCCAAAGGGCAGGAGGCATATGTGGCACTAAATAGAGTAATAAATACACCACTCAGCATTAAAATCTGTGAGTGAACAATAAATCACCCCTATTTTCCCACCCTTAGGGTAGGATTTTCTTTTTCAATATATGGGACCAACTTTGGGGTATACCCTTTCCAATAAAAAAAGAATTATCAAAATCGGACTGCTCTGTAAAAAGTAATGCTCGGTCATACATAAAAAAAAAAAAAAAATACGTGTCGAATTGAGAACCTCCTCCGTTTTTTTTCGTCGGTTGAAAATGTGGGTGTACTCTGACTAACCCTTTGGGGAATACAGTCGTTATGTTATGTCTACCTACTTTTCATTAAAACTAAACAGATATTTTGTGAAAGAAATTAAAATGTTTTCTGAACCATGTTGTAGAATATAGAATAACATTTTAATCTGATAAATTTCAGTTGGTTTGAGTTTTCCTTCGTAATCATTACTTTGGTTTATTAAACATAAGCCTCTTTTGCTAATACTGCAAACTACACAGTCTGTAAATCTTCTAAATATAAATAAAATAAAGTCGGGCTTGTTCTACGAATTCGCAGGACTAGTTTCTCCAATTAATTATAACTCAAGAACGGCTGGACCGAGGTTACTACGACTGGATAGGAAAGGCCTGCGCCTGGTGACGGGGACCATCACGGGACACTGTTCACTGAACAAACACTTCCATACGATAGGCATAACGGACAGCCCCCTGTGCAGAGCTTGCATGGAGGCTGATGAAACCGTCGCGCATGTGCTCTTTGAGTGCACAGGCGTCACCCAGATTAGATCAGAAACCCTCGGGACACCCAGATCCTACACAGATGTTCTCGACAGACCAGGAGACCTAATAAGCTTCTGGAGGGAGGTGGGCTGGTTGGAATAACCCCGACGGCCGCCATGGCCCACGCACAATGGTCCACCTGAAGGACTCAGTGCGGAAACCAAACCCGTAAAATAGAACATAGAACGGCTGGACCGATTTTTATGATCTTTGATTTGTTGGATTTGCCTCCGCCCCGAATAGCAGAATAACTATTAAGTTATGGAAAAAATTCACATACATTTTGTATGGAACGGCTTTATTGATGATAGGTATTTCGAAAATGGACTAACCGAATGAACAACTATCGTGTTTTTTTTTTCGTTCGTCGTGAAGTATTCTTGCGTATTGGAAAACTAAGAAAATCACAGAAAAATACGTAGTTTAAAAAAAAACTTAAATTAATTCAGCTAATAAGTTGCCACAACATTTGTTGATTCTGAGGCGGTTCGAAGTCCGCCGGTCAGCTAGTTATAAATAGAAAGCAAAGAAATACCTTCTGTAAAAATCTCACCACCAATCTTTAGCAACAAGAGGAATGACAGCTCACTTCACCAAAGTTTTCAGGATCTGAGGAGCAATTCTCGTAATTTTAAGAACATTCACAGTCTGATATCTACATTTTGACAAGTATTTGAAATTTGTTTGTCGCTAAAATAACACTGCGACTAGACTTTGAACGTTTTAAATTACGAGATTTGGCTTTCAGATTTTTACAGAACAGACAGGTCGGTGCACCAGGCACTTATGTTGATTATTTTGATTAAAAAAAATATGTCTCAAGGCAGACTATTTTGTAGTAGACTGAAATGAGCCATCAAACGTTTTTTTTTTACACCACGGCGGTTTATTTTCTTTATGCCTTTTTATAAATATCCTATACCCTACGTCCATCCATAAATATTTTATTACTTTATTTTAGGCGTGCAAGGTCAAATTGTATGCTTTTTTATACGGTACCCACGCGCATGCCTGGATCTTGATACTGATACGGCAGTAATAAATATTAAATGGGTATATCATTAAATAAATCTAAATATATGATAATGGATCTTTGAAATTGTATTAAAATCAGTTGAAAATGATTCTATTTCTATTTGAAGAATATTCTTTTGTTCACAAAATTCATAATTTTATTTCTTCTTTGACAGATCGAAATATTTAAACATTGTTTATTTATTGTGTACGAAGTATGAAATTAAAATTAATGATATATACTCAAACTCAAAGCATATATTTCACATAAATCAATTACAGGCACTATTGAATTGTCAAGGCGTCGTCGTATACCTATATTAAGACTAGCTGAATTAAAACGATTGATTTCCACCCCGCTTAATTAGTGGCACCATAATATTTAGGATTTTAACATCTCTTCCTAAATGAAAAACATGAAAAGCTTTAATTAAAGAAACATCTTTAAGTACTAAAATTGGAACCATATTTTTAAATATTAGATATTTCAGCTGCTTATTTTAAATTCAAAATATTTCTGAATCATAATTCTAAAATATTTATTCATTATTTTTCCAATCCCATATAATTTCATTGGAGGAATAATTTTGAATTTTTGACAGTTCTTCCATACAAAATCCGTCGGACGTCAATTTTATTCCACGAATAAAAATTATCTGTCGATCAGCCCTTAATATTATAATGTACCTACAAATATTCTAGTATATACACCCGCTCTTACTTGGTCCACTTTATTTTTCAACGAGACCTAGACACGGAGATTAAGTGCCTAAGAAAAAGTGGCCAGGTAAAATAGTTCTATAAAAATCACATTACGACACTAATTTTGATTAATGGGTTTGTTTTTGTCTTAAAGCAAAAACGTCAAGGTCGCCTGCGAAATTCTATTTATCTTACATTTTTTGCAATTCGCAGGTCGGTATCGGGTTGTATGTTGATTACAATACGGCTGGCGACCGTAGCATATATGGGTTTACAGAATAATAATTTAAAAAAATTACAGAATAATCAGCAATCCCTAAATATATGTATCAGAGGGCTGGGTCGTTCTGTGGCCAAAGAATTAGCATTGCTATTTAACGTGGCAATGCTCTGTCTTCGGGCATGTTTCCGGATGACAGCGATGCGGACTAGTATTTTGACGCCTAAATATCCTTTTGTTTTCGTATTTATTTATATAGTTAGTCTTTTAATTTAGTACCTAGTGTAAATAGTTAGTTAAGAGGTTAATTTATTTGAAAAAGTATTATTAACTTTTAATGAAAACGTTGATCCTTAGGTTAGAATTGCCCCCAAAAGATTTCAAAAAATAGTTATTCAATAGTGTAAATATGAACTTAGAGAGTTGTATTGATGATTTTTATGATTATAATTGTATAGGTAAAAAATATTTGTTACGGCCGCGAATCTTATTTAGATCAACATACATCCTCAGACTGGCCTGCAAATAACGTAAGAAAATTTTAATTTCGCGGGCCCTACGGATTCTGACTATAATTTATCACGAAGTTCAAAAACGTCTTGTAAATCAAGGTACTGTATAGGCATTAGCCTGTATGGCATTTCTTTTTTCTCTTTTCTTTTCATTTTTCTTCCATTCAACAATGCTTTGATGGCATAATGTTATGAGATAAACACTATTTCGTATTTGGAAGGTACGAAAAAATGGAAGAGCTTGCAGAGCTGACAGAGGGCTTCATCATGTAAAATGAGTCAGGTTAATTTGGTTGAAATTATTCTCTATTATAAAAAAAACGCTTTTCATTAACAACCCCGTCGCAGTAGGTACCTAGCTTTCTACCTAGAAATTGATATTTAAAACTAAGTGATTCAACACACAATATCCTCAATAATATATACTATAAGTACATAATGATTGTCTCATCTAGAAAACTTCTATAAAATCATCTAGAAGGAGACCTGCACGCTCTAGCAAACACAGCAGATATGAAATCACATCATGTCTCAAAGGAAATTAAATTACCATTCTTCACGCATGATTCAATGGCAGAAATGTGTTATCAATTGAGGTACGAGAGATATGTTCAGCATTGTCCTTTGACGATAATAGTAGTAGGTTACGATTTACCGTTTCCCATTCGCGTTCAAATATTTGGGCTCTGACAGGCGCGAGGCGCTCAGAAATGAAGCAAATATTTAGACACGGCTTGCCCTTCGATTCTTGTTTACAATAATCAAAATTTTAAACCTTTGTTATTCCGAAAGTTTTAAGGTAAAACAAAAGCAGGCAGGCATTAAGTCCGCCTTTGTACCTTTTTGTGCGAAATGTTTAAATAAATAAACAAACCGAAACCGATTACCGAACCGATTTATAAACTTGCCGAAATTATCATTTTAACCGGTGACGTTTAAGGAATCCAAAAATCTTTTGAAGATACACATTCCTCTTTGTAACACAAAACACTGGATATTCTTGTGTTACAAATGTTTTGGGTGGGTACATTATTTATGAACGTACGGCGATGCCTGCGGATTAATTAAATTTCGTGTTATTTATTCATATAGTTGGTTTTTATGTTGTTGCTTTATATTATAAGTACTGTTCATTTTATTTTGTTACGAATAGTAATACGAATCATTTAACCTGACTTGGTTTCCGTACGTCCTTTTAGGGTACCTAAAGACAAAAAATTAGCGCTGTGCTGTGCTTCCCTCCTAATGGCACACCATCATGTTGAGTGGGAAGCCTTTTTGTCACAGTCATTATGTGCAGCGGTGGAGCATTTCTGTTCTAGTTCAATTATAGATCTATTTTGTTTTTATTTTTCTTTTTATATCCATGCAATCACTGTCTATTCCAAAGTTGCCCGGAAGAGATCGCAGAAAGCGATAAGGCCGCCCATCGTATCTTTTGTATTAATAATCGTATTTTTTTTGTAATGTATTTTCTGGTTTACAATAAAGTATATTTAAATAAATAAATATTATTCGAGTTAATCATCTGTTTGTATGCACAAATAAACGTATTTTTCTTTCTTCATTCAAGATATTCCACGGTAAAGTTGGATTGCGCCAGATCATTCCTCAAATCTTTTGTCCGGAACTCGCTTTGTTACAAAATTTTCAAACGGATTCGTATAAATTTTCTCTATGACATGGGTCCTGAAAAATTGGGAAAAGTTTGGTTTAGCGTCAGTCATTTTTTCCATATTTTTTTGGGGTTTTTTTTCACTGTCATCTGCAAGCAGGCATAAGTTTTGGGATTATGGAAATTGAGAGTTATAGAAATACAATCCAATCCGAAACTTACCCGCAACAATTACGGCAACAATCGTTCTCATCTAACCAGCCTGTATTTTCCCACTGCAGGGAAAAACCCGTTTTCCAAGGCAAAAATATTTATTTTATTTTATTTAAATTATTTTATTTAAAAAAAAAAAAACAATGTTTAAATACCATTAGGTACGTTGTTAAGAAAAGCCATAACAATAATGTAACATCGATTAAATTTCATCCTGGTAACACGAGAGAAGATCGTTAGGAAGAAAAATAACAGCATTAACAGCGCTGTAATTGATCCGTCAACATAAAAACAGCCATAAAACGCAATCTATCACGTATACCATAAAGAATTACTAATAGAATCGAATGAAAAGCAAACAAATGTGTAGTTTACTGAAATAATTGTTTTAAAAGCGCTTAAAGCGATTAAGTGTTAGAAATCCTTCGCATTCCGCTTGCGTACCACAAAGTTTATTCAGTTTACACCTGTTTTACTATTAAATCAATCACCTACGGGTTAGTAGTTGAAGGGCAACTCAAATAAAGGTAAACTTACAAAGTAAATATACGATTGATACAAGCAATACCTATGTAGAACGCAACTGTAATGTTCCTAGTATCATTTTGCGAACAATTAAGTTTTGTGAAACGCTCACAATATGATGCCGATTTTCATGAAACATTTCAGGCTGTAGTTTCTTCGAAAAAGTTATTTTGCATAATGAGTTATTAGGAAATTGTTTTCAGGTTAACGTGTTTGGGTTTATAAAATTGTTTCTAACCCTGGAACCTGTAACTTTTTTTAGGAAATATGTACATTTGCAGTTTATTTATGTCTGCAATTTTTTTTTTTTTTTTTTAATTAAACGTTGCCCCACACTAATGTCGTACTTTTATAGTAAATAAATAATGACGTACTTTTATAGTATACTTAGCCGTGGCTTGGCCTCGTTGGTTTAGAGGTCGGAGGCTGAGCATGAGGTCCTGGGTTCCATTCCCAGGCCATGAAAAGTCCTCCTCCTCCTAGCCTAGCCTTTTCCCAACTATGTTGGGGTCGGCTTCCAGTCTAACCGGATGCAGCTGAATACCAGTATTTTACATGGAGCGACTGCCTATCTGACCTCCACAACCCAGTTACTGGATAATACGATACCCCTTGGTAAGACTGGTTGTCGGACTTTCGGGCTTCTGACTACCCGTAACGACTGTCAAAGATCCACGAATGACGGCCGGGACCAACGGCTTAACGTGCTTTCCGAGGCACGGAGGGGTCTCGGTATGTAAAGATGGTCACCCATCCACAGACCAACCGCGGCAATCGTAGCTTAACCTGACCGATCGACCTGTGCGGCTGTTATTTTTTAGCCACGGGCCCCTCTGTTACTCACACATAGGACTTAAACATAATTGACGAAATGTAGATGTACAGACGACAGCAGGTCAAGCTACCCGAAACTGTCAAATTTTCCCAATCAACCTTGAACCTTAAAGCTTTGCGATAAAGTTGAAAATCTATTAAAGAAATTTGACAGATTGTAGTAGCTTGACGTGCTGGCGTCTGTACTATAGATGCACCTCTACCCAACCCATTGCGGAAAAAAGACGTGTTGTGTCTTCATCGTTTTGTTAGATTTACATAATCAGCCTATAATGTTCCCACTGCTGGGACACAGGTCTCCTCTCTGTGAGAGGGAGAGAACCATAATGCACCACGCGGGCCTAGTGCGAGTGGATATGATATGTCTTCGAATTTTTGGTTCTAGGACATGCCGGTTTCCTCACGATGTTTTCCTTCGCCGTTTTGAGAGCAGTGGTGATGAATAATTTACAAAGTAAACTGCCTGCTCGGGTTCGAACCCACGACCTACAATTCGTAAGTCGCAGCCGTTACCACTGGGCCACCAGCCCACTACTGCTTATTGTTAGATTTTATGTTCTTTTTAGGGTCCCGTAGTCAACAAGGAACCCCTATAGTTTCGCCATGTCGTCTGTCTGTCTGTCTGTCCGCGGTTTAGCTCAAAAACTAAACGTACGGTAAGTAACGTAGGTAGTCATGTTTGGCTTTTAGTTAGAGCATGGTACGAAACTATCAGTCAGCGAATACGACCCGCACTTGGCTGTTATAAAAACTACGGAACCCTACCCTGCGCGTGGCCCGACACGCACTTGTTTATAGTTCGTATTTCCTTTGCGTTTCCCAAATAACATAGTTTTCTTTCTTTCCTGTGTTATGTTGCCTACCAAATTAAGTAACTGAATGGTGATCAGAGTGGTCACTTGAATAGTGCACTTTCCCTATTAGGAACTCAATGCTAGCCCTCATTATTCACGACCGCTCCATACAAAACCACGGCTTGTATTTATGAATGAGCTCGAAGCTTCACGGCGGGAAACAACCTCGTTATCACTGCTAACACGAATAATGTTGTTAGCTCCAAAACCTCATTTTAAGGAAATACCTGTAATGTACTAACATACGTACTATGTAAAAACCATTATACCACAGACCGTACGTAAGTACATAACAGTTATGATTATATCTTATTTCGGTTCCTTTTTAATGATAGATGATTTTATTTTTTAAGTAGGTTTGTACAAACACTTTTACACGTCAATCATATTTTAAAACTAGATGAGGTCGGCGTTCCTATCTGACTAGTCTGAGAAGAAAGGCCGAAACAACCTCAGAGGTCACAGTCTGTTTTAAAGTCCAGTAGGAGTAATAGATCCTTGTGTACGAGCACTTGGTTACTGGTCAATTAATGTGTGTTGTCTTTGGTCCCTTTTTTTTTTTCAGGATGGGAAATCATCAAATGACTCCTCCCGCTCTGGGTGGAGCAGGAGGGAGTGTCAGACTCTTACTGACTAAAACCCACCCGTGTTCCTTCCTTAGCCCTTTATGTTCCAGGGCAGCGGTAACCCTTTCGGACGATCCCGCTACCCTGGCAGGCTTCGGCCCTATCGGGCCCCGTCACTTCTGCTGACATCTCTTTGAGGCGCACGTGGAACACATACGCGCCGTCCGGCACGGGCCTGGTCCTGATACCCATTACTCACCACCCGCAGGCCCGCGCCTACGGTGGCTGGGAGTCGTCACGCGGCTCCCGACGCCCGGAGCGTCTCCCGCGGCGGCTGAGGCGTGAGGTGCGTTCCCTCGCCCACCCCGCCACCTCCTTCGCTAGCATGACTGCTTCGCAGAAGGAGGCGACTGCCTCCCACTCCCTCTTGCCCCGGACCATGGTTTGAACCAGGGCCGGACGCGAGAGGTCGCCGCCGCTGCCAATCGCCTCTACGAGGACACGGCGGTGCTCTGCCCAAGCAGGGCAGACCTCCACCGTATGCTCCACCGTGTCTTTGGTCCCTGGCCCTGACATCGGGCAATGGACGAAATTGTCAACATTTTGTATGCTTGGGTGCAAGGCTTTTGAATATGTTCTCTGGCTCTTGTTTTATGAACATACAGGTATTAGATTTCCCAAAACTTACCTGCACAACATTCGCAATTTCCGCCAAATTCGGCTGTCAAACTATATGATCTACGACGAGTCCCGCCAACACTATTTAGACTTAGTCGGCAACAGATAAAAATGCACTTTTGATTGCATCCATGGCGATATACATCCAAATCGTATATAATATCAGAGTCCAAAGAGGTCAGTCACAATACACAAACAATCACAATGTCCTAAGAAATGCCAAACGCCACACGTCCATTCATCTACGTCATTGTTTTGGTATATTTTATTTGGAATTCATAAAAAAATACGGCAAATACCTAAAAGAGTGTAGTAGAATATAATAACTTCTTCGATTTTAATGAACAGTACGAAACCAAATATCTCCGTTCCGTTATGACTTAGAGAAATTTATCCCTAATAGCTTTTGATCGCTTTATTCTGATCTTTCATAATATCCAAGTTTCATTATTGGCCGCTCGATTTCAAAACGACGCCAACTTTACTCAAACACCTTTTGTTTATTTCCCTACACGTTGCTGACTTAACATGAATCCATTCCTAAAGGATACATAACATCACGCCTGTTTCCCCAAAGGGTTGAGCAGAGGTACCTAAAGTACACCCACATTTCGTCAGTTATGTTTAAGTTCCATGTAATAGGGAGCGAGCCTATTGCCATCAACTCGGTACATATCCAGGCTCCGGGTTGCTACTGCTAACCCCAGATCGCAAAAACCCAATATCACTTTGCCTGACTCGGGAATCGAATCCAGGACCCCAAGCTTCGCAGTAGCGCTTGCCACCACTAGATCAACGAGGCAAAGGAGAGACTGCTACTGAGAAATTCCTGATGCTAATACTCAATAACACTTTGAGCCGACCTGGGAATCCAAACCAGGACCTCCTGGTCAGCAGTAGCAATTGAGACCACTAGTCAAATGAGATAACTTAGTTTAAGGAAAAACAGCTCCGTGCACGAGAAATTTCTCTCCTACTACATTTTTTTTTTCTAAAAGAAAACCTATAAATTACGGGTGAACAAAACTAAATGGCTCTTCGGCGTAGATTTTTTTGTTTTACTACCTACTGAGCGTGAAGTTGATTGAAGTAATTAACTGCCAATTTTCTTCATTAATTCTCTCTTAACTACCGACGCGTGTCGATAGCCCCGGCCATTAAATGTGTTAGCTCTAACACTATGGTTTTTGTTTTGCGTAGCGTTTACCTTAAGGCACAAGCGTCAGGGTAGCCCGCGAAATTCTAAATTGTTTTGACGTTTTTTTGCAATTTGTAAGTCAGTATCAGGGTTTTATGTCGATAGAACCATGACTGACCTTAATTTGTTTCACGGCCGTAACAAACATTTAATTATAGAATTATAATAATAAAAATCAATACAACTCTCTATGTTCATATTACCCTATTAAACGGCTATGAAATCGTGTGTATTTGAGGCCAATACTAACTTTAGGAGTTGTATTGCTGATTCTAATGATTATAATTCTGTAAAGCCATATTTGTTACTGTCACGAATCATATTTTAATTAACATATAACCTTACCTGCAAATTGCAAACAACGTAAGTAAATTTGAATTTCGCAGGCTACCTTTACACATTCCCCTTAATTACCGACACGTGTAACCCCGGCCAATAAATGTTTTAGCTCTAACATTACGTATTTTTTTTTGCGTTTTACCTTAGATACCTTTGTTTTTGATTTGTAGAAAATAAAGAAGCATAACTTCAGATTGAATTGATTGATCAAAGACAAGTTGCGCCGACGCCAAATTAATTGGGAGAACGATGATGATCTTCAGAGTTAGTTTTCTTTTTAACCGACTTCTAAAAAAGGAGGAGGTTCTCAATTCGGATGTTTGTATTTTTTTTTTTTTTGTGTTTGTTCGCGCATAATAGTTTTTTGTTCAATAATTATGTTGGCCCTCGTGGACGGCGCCGCCAAGGCTGGCCTAGAAAGAGATAGCGAGATGACCCGGACGCGTATCGCGATGGCTGGTTCGAGGTGGCGCGGGAAAAGGCTTCCCGGATGGATTTGGGGATTTTCCCAGCAGTGGGACAGTATAAGCTATCAAAAAAGAAATGTTGTTGAAGGTTTCAGAAGTTTTAATAATACTTTGTTGTCTGTTAGAAAGTTAGAACTTAAGTACCTACTTGTAGGTACGACGTACAGAAATAACAATGAATTCTTAATGACCAAACTTATTTTATGTTAATTAGCAACTTCCAAAAAAGGACGAGGAAAGGAAAACTTATTTGTTCGGTAAGCTCTGTGTGTGCTCATTTATACCGTAATTTTGACTATGATAACTTATTACAAAACTTTGTCTACCTACTGTAGATATCGAGCCAAACACACCCCGGTATCAAACACAACACAATCTGCGTATCCGTTATCTATGCCTACTTAATATCCCAGAATCATCAGCTTGATAACATTGTTAACAGTTAATTGTTTGTTTGAGTTATGCTTGACGCGCTCGGCAGGGGACGAATCATCATAAAAGCTTGCTATTCAAACTCAAACTCAAAGCATTCATTTCAAATAAACCAATTACAGGCACTTTTTAACTATCAAGGGGTCGGTCAGTCGTATTTGTGTACATGTTTGGAAACTAACTAGCGAACTCAGATTAGAATGGTTTGTTTCAGGCGAGGCGAAAAAAGTCGAACGAAATTGTAAAAAAATGCCACCTGTATATCATAATTATTATACCTGTTAGCAAGAATTAAATTGTGGTCTTCTATAATTAGCAGTGATAGGAATAGGTAGTGCCTATTTGCCTAAACTTCGAAGAACAGAGACAAGAAACGGAGACTTCCTTACGACTAAATTTTTCACTCACTCACTAACACATTGTGTACGTCATATATATATGCTAACACAATTTTTGATTTTGATTTTACTGTAAATTATTTAATTTAATGTAAAGTTAGTATTGTTTAAATTGATTTTAATTCTATTTCAGTGTCTGTGGTCTACGTACCAATTGATTTTAATATAATTGAATGTATTGTATGGATTATTATTATCTAAAATAAATGAATTATTATTAAAAGTGTTGTCCCGAATTTCTGGACAGATGTCCTGGAAAAAATTTAGTCGTAAGGAAGTCTCCGTTTCTTGTCTCTGTTCTTCGAAGTTTAGGCAAATAGGCACTACCTATTCCTATCACTGATAATTAGTATAAAACCAAAGGTAATTAAAAGATCGCTTTTAGCAATAAGACCGCCCATTGTGTCACCCCTTGTAAAATTTCTTCATTTATATCTGTAATTTTTATAGTGTACATAATAAATAGTATTCTATCTATCTTAAAGAAAGTCTCATTTAATGTCTGTCTGTGTGATCGCATTGATCTTCTAAACTACTCCATGAATTTTAATGAGGTTTGTACCTTCATTTAGAATACTAGCAGCGCCCTACGGTTTCAACAGCATAAATATCGATCCCGTGGGAATATTGGGATAAAAATAATCCTATGTGTTAATCCTGGTTATAAACTATCTATGTACAAAATATCATCCAAATCTGGTCAGTAGTTTTTACGTGAAAGAGTAACAAACATCCATCCATCCATACAAACTTTTGCGTTTATAATATTACTAGCTGCGCGCCGCGGTTTCACCCGCATAAGTTTCGATCCCAAGAGAATATCGGGATAAAAAGTATCCTATATGTTAATCCTGGTTATCAACTATCTGTGTTCCAAATTTCATCCAAATCCATTTAGCAGTTTTTGCGTGAAAGAGTAACAAACATCCATCCATCCATCCATCCGTCCATCCATTCATACAAACTTTCACGTTTATAATATTATAAGTAAAGGAAAGGATAAGTAAAATAGGAAGTAGGATTTATTCCAGAAAGTTTTTGGGTAATATTAGGGGTTAAAGTATGAAATTGCCGATTTGTACTGAAAAATAGAAATTCGTTTTATTTTTTTTTTAATTTAACTTATTTATTTAATCAAAATAATTACCATTATTATTATACATTGCTGCCATCTAATAGGAAGATCATTTATGCCTTTGCGATAGAACTCTCGGGATCTAGATTCAAAAAACTGTGGGAAAGCATTTTGTACTGCCTCCTGAGAAGAAAACTTTTTATCACGTAGAAAATTGTTCAAATCACGAAAAAAATGGTAGTCCATTGGAGCAAGGTCTGGCGAATACGGAGGGTGACGAATGGTTTCTAATTGCAGTTCCTGTAGAGTTAAAACGGTTTCTCGTGCTGTATGAGGTCTCGCGATATCATGGAGCAATAATGGTGAAGATCGATTCATGAGTCGGGGCTGTTTCACTGCTAGTTTTGCTATCATTGTTCGGAGTTCGGCACAGTAGACATCTGCCGTTATTGCTTGACCAGATCAGAGAAAACTATAGTGAATAACACCATGCTGAGACCACCAAACACTTACCACTACCTTTTTATTGGTAAGCTTTGCTTTAAGACACTGTTGCGGCGTTTGACCTGGGGTCAGCCATTGCATTTTTCGCGTATCGTAAAGAATCCACTTTTCATCACATGTCACAATTCGATCCAATATTCCTTCATTTCTGTATCGATTCAACAAGGCAACACAAGTTTCAACACGCGTTTCTTTCTGCAGATCAGTCAAATCATGAGGCACCCATTTCTCATATTTTTTTTATTTTATTGATTTGACGCAAATGAGTCAATATTGTTGGTAAGTTAACGTTAAATCATGCCGCTAATTCCTGGGTAGTTTGGCTCGGATCGGCTTCCACCATCTCTTTCAATTCATTGTTATTCACCTGTGTGGGCGGTCTTCCACGTGGTTCGTTCTTCAAATCAGTTTCCATCATGAAAGCGTTTAAACCAAAATCGCACGGTGCGTTCATTAGCAGTCCCCTCTCCAAACGCAACATTGATATTGCGAGCTGGTTCTGCCGCGTTAGTTCCGCGTCGGAACTCGTATTGAAAAATAACTCGAATTTTCCAAGTATCCATCTTTCTAGTCTAAGCTGAATAAAAAAAATAACTGAAAGTCGATAATCAAATGTTGCACATTTTTTAAAAGAAGAACTTCATAGGTACCATGTGAAAAAAGTTTCACTCAAAAATCCCTAACCATGAAGGTTCTATGTCGATTCGAAGTACTTATTACATTAAAACGGCAATTTCATACTTTAACCCCTATTATTAAATGATTGTATATTAAAGAAATCTCTTTTGTCAAGTCGTAAAAGCCGTGCGGGACCGGGACGGGTCGCTAGTTTTAAATAAATAATACTGTGGTGAATATAATTGATGTTAGTCCATGCCATGTCATTTAGCTTTTATGAGGTTTTTGACTGCCCGTGCTTTTTAATCCAATTAAGCACATTTATTAAAAGAACATAAACACGCACAGTATATTAAAAACTAAGTTAAGTCAACAACCAACAACATACCTAAAACTGTGATTAGTCATAGCATGATATTCCACACCTAAATTTTTTTAATTCGCTATCTCTGGTAACTTAAAACCATCTTAATAATACCATGTGACGTCAAACGCCATTGTTTTGGTAGTTGTCTTAGAAACTGCCATAACGATCAGTCTGCTTACCTACCGCCTAACTACCATAACCATAAAAGGCGTTATTAAAGGCACAATCTATGTAGATTGTGCCTTTAAGACGCTATTAAGGCATGTGTATGTACACATGCCTTAATAGCGTAGGTAGTGAATTTGAGAACTCAATTTAAAGTACAACTGTTACCTGCGACTTCGTTCAGATATGAACATGTTTATACGAGTATCTTCCAAAGAGCATGGTTTCGCCGCGCCAGCAACGTTTAGAGAAGCAGTACTTATAAAAGTCGGGGCGTCTAAAGCGCGTTGAGCGCAAAAGTGTCAATTTCTATACGTATACAAGCTGATTTCTTGATTGATTTAGCGTCATGTAATACATCCATGATGACAGTTTACGCGTCGATGTCCCTGCCACCCTGTATACATTGGGGATCAGAACCATCCGAGAAAGCTTGAGATTGTCTTTGCTGCGGCCAACCTGAGAGAGGACCCTAACGTTTCCCAAGATGGCTGAGGCAACGTGTGTCCAGAAGAAATGTTCTCTGTTGGCTCTAGGTTTGAGCTTCCTAATGATCTCTAAACAACATTTCAAACGAGTTCTTTATAAACACGAGTTTATACGTCTCACTACCTCATTACCGCCCACGTGCAAAAGCTAGCCCTCCTATTCGCTTCCTTTCATGTTTAATTTTGTTGCACGGAGCTCACATTAATTGGCGTCGAAGCAACTAATTTGTAACTTTTGATTGCATACGAGTTGAAAAGGACAACTCTTTGAATGAGCAGACCTACGTTTAAGTCATTTTAAAAAATTATGTGAATTATCTTAACAACTCTGCGTAAACTACTTTTAGGTACCTATAGACCTGTCCTTCTGGGAATAGACCTATGTCCTAATTAACGCCACAAAAGCTCAGTCACTGAGCTCGTTATTAAAATAATCTGATTTGTCCATAATTATATTTTATTCAGATACTGCTAATTACATAATTATGACTAAAAATTGGTCATAATCCTCGGGGAATGAACCGTGAAAGACGTCGTTTTGATTAATGAACAGCAAAATATTACATTAACTTAATTATGAAACCAAATATTTTTATCATACCTACTTCATTAACGAGAAAATGAGTTTTCAGAGTCAAGATCGTGATAATATAGAAGAGATTATATCATATCCCTGGTGTTTAATCACCTTGTTTAGGCATAGATCCATGTTACCAAGGGCCATAATCTGTGAGTCTTCTGGGCCCCAAACTAATCGTGGCTAAAGGCTCGATCACATGTACCACAACACACCACATCGCAACGATAAAATGTGGGCAAGGAATGGCTACGTGTGAATAATGTCGCTGCAGCTTCTTGCAGTTGAGTTGTGGTAATAACTCAACAACAAATCAAATCGACGATCTATGGTCGACGCAATGGTGTTTGCGTGTGGCCGGCCGCTAGTGCACAGTGTCGCTGATGTTTGCGTTGTGGCTGCGACGTGGTCTTGATGTGGTCGGTATCACCCACACGATTGATTTTGACGGCCAACTGTGGTCCGTGTGAATAAACTATTTATTTTCATGCAAATTAGTGCCCATCCACGTGTTGTCGTTGTGGTGTGGTTGGGGTATGTGTGATCAGGCCCTAATGCAGTTAGGGCTATTAACTAATGTGGGACAACATAACGAATTAATTTATCGTTTCCAGAATCTCAAATTATGCTGGAAACTAATAAAATCGACTGTTTAGACCGTAAGATGTGATTTTATGTGCAGCCATAAGCCATAACCGAATTTCTTGATATTCTGCTTTAATTTTATGAAGCTCGTACCATCACGTCATGGACTCCGTGAGGAGTAAATTAGAGCGGTATTGTTGCACGCCTATATTTTACTTAAAATCGAAATCGATACCTACTCCTGAGTGCTGAAGTAACTCTAAACTGAACCAATCGACTCAACCTAGAGTCCACTACCGGACATAGGCCTCCCAGGATGCGCCACAACACCCTGCCTTCCGCATCCAGTCTGTCCCAGCCACCTTTTTAAGCTCGTTGGTCCATCTAGCTGGGGGGCGTCTCACACCAAGCTTGCGGATGTGCGACCTCCACTCCAGAACTCGTCTGCTCCACCGGCCATCGGTCATTCGACAATTATGGCCAGCCTAATGCCACTTCAGCTACTCTGCAAGCTATGTCGGTAACTCCGGTCATTTCCGTATAATTTCCTGATCTGAACCAATAACACGGACCAACCTGATAATAAAACCTCACGCACGCTCTTGTTATTCTTGTTGCAGAACAAAATGGCAACGGGATTAACGTTTGCATTCGCATACAACAAAAATATCGTCACAAAATCATTACTTTTAGAACCAACCAATAAACACATCATCGTTAAGCGTCAATACTCATGACGTGCAAAATTGTTTTATTTAAATCACACAAAATGAAACGATATGGAAAATCAACAAAGAGAATGAATTAGATATGATAAATGACCGCTGTTGTTAGTTCCCCGAATCAATTAAGACAAATGGATCAGTCTGTCGGTGATCCCGCAATATCCTGCTACATCAGCATAAACATAATATAATATTGTAAACCAATTCATAGAGATTGTTATTTGGCTTTTAGCAGTATTAATAGGCACAACGTGAAAGCTTCAGGTGCAAACCAATTTCGAACAACATTGTCGTATTTAATGGGTTTTTCATAAAGTTTCACAGTTTCGTTATTCAAGTTTACGTTGCAAAACAGATTAAACTTTGTAATTTAAAAATATACTCGGATACTGACTGAGTAGTTTAATAAACATTTTGTTTAACGGTATAATATTTTCCTAGAGAGATGAGGACGCTGCGTTTGGAAGGGGCAGGAACAATGGATGGATGGACTGTGTGAAAGATGATATGGTTAGAAAGGGGGAAACTAGCGAGATAACGACTAATAGAAATAATGGGAGAAAAATACATGTTGCGCCGATCCCAAGTAAGTGGACGAGAATGGTGAGAGATAAGGAAACTGCTCAATCACAAGGAAACCTGTGTATGTGTTTGGTTTCTTTTGAAACTTGAGCCGTGTTTTACTTGAACACGTCAACAACTGTTCAAACTTGGATACGGGTGAAAGTTTGCATTGCCATACACGGATTACACGGGCATACAGAAGTTTGTCGGAAAATAGAACATGATCGTCACAAGTTGTCGTTAATTCAATTGTAAGGTAGGTATTGGGGTAAGATTTGAAAGGCCCTTCACTGAGTTTCATAACTTTGTTAACTTTTGTCTGTTGAACGAGTTTGGGGAGATTCGGTTTGGGTATTATTGCTAGTTGATGTGCCTGAAAGTATAAGAAAAGGAATTAGTGGGGTAATGGCGTAAGACACTTTCAAAATTTCGTGAATTACGCTGTTGAGCAAGCGAAATTTTTACACATATTTATTTATTTAGAATAAGCACATCAAGAGCACTGTCACTTATAAGTCAAACTAATTAACGTGTTTTTTCAATTGGCATTCCCGTAGTAAAAGTTGTTCATAATGATGAGCACAATGACCCCTTTTAAGAATTAAAACGATCAAAATTTAACGGTGTATATGTAGCAATGGACGATATGACGCTTATATTCCTCGAAGGGTTGATTAGAGGTGTACTAGTACGCCCATGGATTAGCAATTTCTTTCAAAATCCTCCGGATGTGTTACACCAGTGCGTAACATACTTTCAATCACCAGCCAGTCCATTATATTTAAAATATTGTTTTATCACCCACAGGAAATAACGTTGTTTTTAAGCTTGAAAAAAAAAATCTTGGGGTATTTATTCAAATTCAACCATTTCAAATTCAATGACATCTTTGAATTGTCAAGTAAGTATTATTTCGCAACGAACCCTCCAGCAGTGCGATTCTGTAACCATCTCACCGTGACAATTTAGGTGAAGTGTGCGTGGAGTGAGCTGTCATTCCAACTAATGCTAGGGATTGACACTATTGACAGCTCACTCTAAGTTCACTTCACCTAACTTTTCACGGTGAGATTTTCAGAGAATCGATCGGCTGGTCTTAGCAAAAAATGTTGCATGAATATTTTATTAATATCAACTTGAAAAGCATATTCGTGTAAATATTTAAGAAATAATGAAAGTGCTTGAATCTCGTTCAATTTAATATGAAAAGTGCTAGACGTAGCTTAACCCGCCAACGTTCCAGAACGCGGGCTATATTGAATGTAGGGGAACCTTATTATTTCTCGACTCTCTTCCTTCTTAATGGAAATACTTTTTATCTCTCCAGATAAAAAACATGAACGTTAGATTTTCTAAATCACATGAATTATGAGTTTATTTATTAACTTAATACTCCAAGCACATTCATGTACAGGCAGGGCATAATGCCATAGGCATTTTCTACCAGTCAATCTTAGGGTGAAGCAGGTTGGCGCAGTCATGAAAATTGAGGAATCAATATTTTAAATACAAGAGGTAACTATGATACTGATTCTCGACACGAATCAATAATAAAATAAATAGGTTTTTTTTTTCTAATTTTCAGAAATCGTCATGTGTGGAACACGCATTTTAAAACGCGGCCTAATTGAAACTGCACTGTAACTGCCCTTTTACACACACATAAAAACGAGCCGCTTATACGACACCATAACGTGATTCTGTTCTTTGAAAATGGTGTATTCTGAAATACTGTCAAACTTAAATAACTACAAAAACAAGTACCTATGTATTCAATATTTACCAGGGATCGTAATTTTATTTGATTATTTATGTCTTTCATAACAGCCTCCTGAAATTTGACGAGGATGCAAAAATGCAGCTTGTATATAATAAAAATATGCATAAACCTTATGAAGCTATAAATATAATCCGAGTATATACCTAATTACATATAGATATAAGCACAATTGCACAAGCACAATGGGTTTTGAGTTGACTGCCTTGTTGGCTTAGTGCACGCAAGCGCATGAGGTCCTTTTTTTTGGGTGGGAAATCATCCTATGACTTCTCCCGCTCTGGGCGGAGCGGGAGGGCGTGTCAGACTTTTACTGACTAAAACCCACCCGTATTCCTTCAGTTGCCTGTGCCAGGAGCCACGGTATCTCTTTCGAACAGCCCGCGGCGCTGACAGGCATCGGCCCTAGCGGACCCCATCAGTTCGTGCTGACATCTCTTTGAGGCGCGCGTGAAACACAACGCGCCGTCGCGTCGACCTGGGCCTGGTCCTTACCGGGTGGCGAGCTGCCCATTGCTCGCCACCCGCAAGCCGGTCCAGGGCGTCTCCTGCAGCGACTAGGGGCGTGAGGGCGCAGAGATTGCCTCTCCCTCACGTGCTCCGCCTCCTCAGCGCATGAGGTCCTTGTTTCGGTCTCCAACGGGGTAATTGCGTATCAGTAAGAAAGGCTTTCATTTTGACAGTTAAACAACATTCATTGCATTATTTACGTTGTTTGCCAGATTTATCGAACATATGTAGCTATGGATTAGCAATATACTTCAAAATGATTCATATTGTGAAAGATGGTGTGACGTGGTGTGGTGTGTTACGCAATTAGGGTGCTTATCGGGCAAAGTGTTATTGGATTTTACCATCAGGATTTTTTCAGTTGCAGCCCAGAGATGAGTGCCCGGTTGATGACAATAGACTCGCTCTCTATAGACCCGCCTACATGGGATTTAAACATAACCGGCGAAATGTGGAAGTGGGATATAGGTATACCTCTGACTTACCCCTCGAGGATTACAGCAGTGATGATATGTTACGAGTGTTGTGTTATTTCTAAATTTATAAGGTTTTGCTTTAAAGCTCGTGTATTCAGACATCTGTCGAGAGAATTTGGAACAAAAGGATTCGGAGGATTAGTAAGGATTAGCTGCTGATTAGTGATCTTAATAAACCCTGCTTAGGTTCTAATTTGTTATGTAGGTTATGCATACATGTAAAAATATTAATTCATATTGGGTAAGGAACTAATTTTTTGAGAAGGAAAACCTCAATTATATGCTGTTATTAAGAAGTAGCAGATAAAAAACAATACTTAGGGATTATAGTATTTTTATCTCACGCAGCGATGCGCGTTTCACTTGTGGTTACCAATTACCAAGTGTACAAATACAAACACGCTATGAATTTGTGCATGAAGACGATAAGCGTCAGCACATAACATACACACGCACACACTTCCGACTTCGCCATTGTCTCGGACAGTACCGACCGAGAGCTCGTGTGCTTACACACACATTCACACCGTGTTTGTACACTTGGTAACCACAAGTAAAACGCCCGTCGCTCTGTGAGAAAAAATAAAATATACCTAATGCTAAAGAAAAGTTTGACAACCTCCTCAACTTCAAATTCTCAATTCGAAAAGCGTATGTTATAATGCTTACCAATTTTTTAAAAAGAGCTCTAAACCGACGGCTGAAAATAACCTCGCACATCGACGTTCTATCGGAGGTTTGCCGACTCAGTTGCCACGAACTAACTTAGTTACCGCTACGTGATAGGCAGGCTACATAGTTTCTTCGGAAGCTGATGTTGCATCTGCGACTTTGGCACAATTCTGTTTAATGTCCGATTCGGGTGCAGTTTAAACGGAAATAGTATTGATTTATCTATGCTCAGATAGACATTCAAAAATGTATTTGTGCCTAAATCCATATAACGGCTGACTTTTTTACCGCCTGGACGAAAACGCCTGGAAAAAAGGTGAACGAAGTAGGACCACAGAAATTTCATTTTTTAACAGGATCAAAAAGAAAAAAAAAGAAACTAAGAAATAGGTACCTACAGTTATTTTCTTTTTCTGCATTGTAAGGGTGATTTTGATGAAAATTTATGTGTGTGAGATACGGATTGACTAGATTAAGTAAGAGAAATAATAAAATACATAATAAAGCGGAGCTATCGTTCCAAAGCAGACAGGAGACAGACTCAATACAAAATTAATTTTGACACTTGGGAGAACATCGCGTTCGTCAACATGACAGAAGGTCGCGTTCATATTTCTTCAGATTAAGAAAAAAAACTTTTGAGATATACTACCAAAAAAAGGTTTTAAGTTAAATGTTTCGAGTCATTTTTTGTCATAATTATAACGGCCTGTGAAATTTTTATTTTTTTGTTAGAATCCTCCGGCGCGCACCCAATCACTTACAAAACATTTATCACCATCAGTGATATAGCTCGTTTAGTCTATTTTAGTTATTTTCACAGTGTTATGTCCTACAGTATTCTGCTGTGAGGCAAAGCCGCTGATATACAAAATATATTTGTCCTTCAAAATCGAGCTGTTCGAGCAATTTGCCAGCTAGGTGCCAGAGTTTCTCTAAGAGATATGTGCCTTGTAATGTTAATTACTTAACGCCTAGTATTGTATTCAATCAAGTATTTTCTAACTGAACAGACAGCTGTGCTGCTGGGGAGTTTGTTGCGCCACTTCTTCTTCCCAGCGATAGCACTAGGAAGTGGTGAAGGGCGGGCGTTTTTGGGGGACTGGCTTTTGTAATTTTGACTTTCGTGGTAAAGTGCTGATTCTCAGCCTAATTTGAATAAATGACTTTTGATTTTGAGTCTAGCCATTCATTCATTAATTCCATTTCTATGTGTATATAAGAAGAAGAAGAATATGTATATATACAGATTATCAAATGCGTAACCCAAGAGACACAGTCAGTGAGCAGCCCTAGTGCATGTTTATATACCGAACAGCCATAGGTAATTATTGCAAGGGCACTGCTGAGACAACATACTGCTTAGTTTAGTATACTGTGGTGCAGGTACAGAATCGTCTATGCAAGTACCGTACCGCCTGCAGATGCTCGCTGTCGGCCCCCGCATTGTTTCCAGAGATAAGTCCCGCTTGGACTTTCAATAACAGACATACCAAACTGGTATTAATGAAAATCGTCTTTGTAGATTGCTACCTTGAATTGAAGAATATGAATTGTGTAAATTGTTAGATGTTGAAATTGAAATTGTAATGTTCTTGTCAATTGAGTGAGTGAGTGGCTGCAATAAAATATACAGGGTCAATTTAAATTGGCTAGCAAAACTTCACAGACGTGATGGGTATACTTAAAGAAAATAGATTTTCTTAACCCATACTTCAAGTAACAACAAAACCAGCGGTCGTTGAACCCCCAAAAAAAACAGCTCGTCCCTGAGAGGAAATTAATTAACGACTACGTATGTTTGTATTTCTATAACATACTGAATTGTTGCAAACTCTTACAAAGCTCTGAATAAAATCTTACTGGAAATTTCAGCTAAAATCATAAGTTCGTAGGTACAGACGCCAGCAGGTCAAGCTACCCGAAACTATCAAATTTTCCCAATCATCCTTGAACCTTTATGCTTTAGCGATATAGTTGAAAATCTATTAAAGAAATTTAACAGATTGTAGTAGCTTGATGTGCTGGCGTCTGTACAAGAACAGGTAAAAACGAAAACAATTTTCATTCAATGCAAGTCGTGTCTCAGGGAAATTGATTGTCTTGGTAGTCACACTCACAGAGCAACCTGTCGCTTCTAGCACACTATTGCTATTGCTGGGCTTATCTGTTATTCAGATATATACTTTTTACCGACTTGAAAGATTGCAAAACTATCGGAAAGGCGCATTGAAAATGCTGGTTTATTTACGGCTGAGTTCGTATTTATTGAGAACATCAGTTAGATACGTATATGTAAACGTTAATTAATGTATTTTTAGAGGAATTAATTCATTAAAATCATAGGTATTTTATTAATTTAATGTGTTCTATAGATATTTTATTACAGAATTAGGGCTCTGGGTAGATTTTCTTCGGCAGTGTTTCAATTAAGTAAGTATTACGTGACAATGCTGCCAGTCTTCTGGGCTCGTTTCCGGATGACAGCGATGCGGATGAGTACTTCGACGCCTAAATATTCTTTTGTTTTTGTATTTATTTGTATACTTTAGGGCTGATTTTCCAATCATCTGATAACTTTATTCGAGGAATAATTTTGAAATTTTGACAGTTATTTCATACAAAAACTGTGAAACGTCAATTTTATTCCTCGAATAAAAGTTACCTGGCGATGGAAAAATCAGCCTTTAGTCTTTTAATTTAGTTTCTAGTGTAAATAGTTAAGAGATTATGAAAATAAATATTATGGGTTAACCGGCTAAACCCACTCGTTACCAAAATACCAGAAAGACTGACAAGGGAAGTCTCGAAATAGCGACCACTTTCTACGTTTAAAATAAAAGTTTAATTTCCCCTTTCTCATTTCCGTTCCATCCGTTCTGTTTCTATAAAATCTATCCATCCAGGAAATCTATTTAAAATAACAATCGTGTTTCCCGTTGTCAGGTTTTTACATTTAAATGCAGTGGATGTCGCTGTGGCGTTGAGGAAAAAAGAATTTCATCCACTTACGTCAAAGCAATAAAAATTCTAAGCGGATAGAACGGTAGGTATATAGTATAAAGAAGGGAAGTAGGCTATCTCCGGCCCAATCCGCGATATAATTGCCTACTGTCTCAGGGTTGTCACTTTTAGCTAAATTTTAATTCAGTGCCTATAAATTGGCAAGGGTCGGGAAGTTGTATTTTTAACCGACTTCTAAAAAAGGAGGAGGTTCTCAATTCGGATGTTTGTATTTTTTTTTATGTTTGTTCGCGCATAACTCCGTCACTTGCCAACTGATTTAAAAAATTATTTTTTTGTTGGAAAGGGTATAACCGAGTATACTTCCCAAATGGTCCCATAGAAATTTCATCAAAAACGGTCCAGTAGTATGGTTTTTAAACCAAAATTACTGGTAAAAATTACAACTTAAAAGTGAAAAATAAAAACTTTAATGAAAAAAAAAAACAACCGACTTCCAAAAACGACACTACAAAGTGAAAAATAACTTTAATTTCGGAAGTCGGCGGCAAACAAATGCGTACCCAACGACACCGACTTCCGAAATTAAAGTTATTTTTCACTTTGTAGTGTCGTTTTTGGAAGTCGGTTGTTTTTTTTTTTTTCAAAAAAGTTTTTTTGCTTGTATTGTCTGGGTACAGGGATTGTGAGGTCGATTTTACCTAAACGATGATGAAACCTGTCATGATGAAAGAAAGAACGACGGGCCAGCAGACGGGCGGCGCGGGGCGGTGATGAGCACGAGTAAACGGTAGGTTACTGAGAGTACTGTCACCAATTCATTAGTTTAAAGCCCGGCCCTTGCCAAAGATAATACATCTCTCTCTCTCTCTCATAACTAATTCAGTGATCATTAGTCAATAAAGTTCAACAATGGTTTTCTTAACAAACTTTTCCTGTAGTATTATTTATAAAAAAAAGGATAAAATAAACCGGCACATTTTTCATTCATTTAGTCGTGCCGAAAAGCCGTGACGCGCGAACCTCGTGCGGTGTTAGCCCCGACTGGCGCACTGAGAAACGGGTCGAGATTTTGTTTAAGTGTGCGTGCGGCGACGCATAGATACTTTGGCGCACACATACAAGCCGCGCGCGGTGCGTTTGTATGAAGATAACTTACTTCCCTCTTTATACTGTGGTAGGTACATCTTCACTATTAATGTGAAAGTGAGTCTGTTTGTTCAAGGGCGAAACCATACTTACAACTGCGGCGTAATTGTGTAACACACTATAAGTAGTAGCAATGGGTTTCATTTTGACAGTTCTACAACATTATTGCGATAATTACGTTGTTGAGCAGACACCTTTTTCGAACATATGAAGCAATGGATTAGCAATATCCTTCAAAATGATTCAGATAAGAGATTAGGGTGCAGATTTTGATACGCGTAGGTAGCTCTAATCTCTTGGCAAATGTAGGTGTTTTGTATATCCGATCCAGCCGATCTATTTTGTAAAAATGTCACCGTGAAAACTTAGGTGAAGTGAGAATATTGATATTTCTCTCGCTAGGGTGTGAGAGAAATATCAATTTTCTAATCCGGTGCTCAAAATTTCAAACTTCTGACTGCCTGTAACCTGTACCGTGCCGGGGAGCGGCGGCTTGTAACGTGCTCTGTGGAGCTTGGCATCCATTGTATTATATTAGTAGCTTAATATAGGTAGGCGTACCATGTGGGTATATTTGAAATGGATAAATTCAGATCCCGCACATGGATTACCACGTATACGGGGGAAAAGCCGGTTTAAAAACCTAAGCACAGAAGGATTTGGCGTGTAATTTTTTATCACGAAATGAAAAGTATGTAATAGAAAATAGGAAAAATATTTCAACCTTTGCCATAGTTTCAGCACCTATATCATAACTTAAAATCATGCCTGCTTTCCGGATTAGGCAAAAGTGTCAAACTCACGTTCACGTCAAACTTTATGGCGGCTGTGAAGTACGTTACTCGCTGCGCAGTACCCCACCCCTCACCCCCGCTGACCCATGAAGTTGTTACTGCGCAGCGACTCACCTCATGTTCCGAACTGCCATAAAGATTGAATCGGGTTATATTCAGTGTTCAGTGTTGTTAAAATTGGTCGTAGACAATTGATAAAAAATCTGATCCATTGCCGAAATATACTATAATAATAATATCCCTGGACATTTCACACAGCGCCATCTAGTCCCAAGCTAAGCAACCTAATGCTTGTGTTATGGTAACAAGATGGCTGATAAACTACTTATATACATTTTTTTTTTTTGTAAATACATACATATTATAGATAGAAAAACACCCAGACTCAGAACAAATACATGTAGGACTTACAAATATTTGTTCTGTGCGGGAATCGAACCCGCGACACGCAGCGCAGCAGTCCGATCGTTCAGCCACTGCGCTAACCGTGTTGTCAAAAACTGTACTTGTACTGCATAAACATGACATCCGCTTTCCTATGAGAATTATAATTTAGACATAAAGAAATTCGTGGAACTGCCAATGCACCATTTTGTACACACTATAATTACATCCTTTATTTAATTATATATTTATTATTTTGGGGGAGGCCTATGTCTGGCAGTGGACATCTTTCGGCAGAAATGGTGATGATGAGTGTGTACAAAATGTATATGGCTATATACTTACATATTATTAGAACCATATAAGAACTAACAATTTCGTAACTACATATACTAAGAAAGTTAGAATTTGTTTTTTTCGAGGTCAATCATAATGTTTTACATGTTACTACTGAGCTAAACTCATTTACATTGATATTTATTTGAAACTAAACACATCAACTAGTCGATTTTATGTACTGAAACGGAAGCTAAACGATGGTTTTGTGTGAATTGTTCTTTCTAGACCTGTTGTGACAGTATTACTGGAATCAAGCATAATAAACCTCTAGATTTAAGTCCTTAAAAGTTCGCAAATGAACTCCTAAAGGGAGGCAAAACTTTTACGTCCGCAAACAAGGCGGAAAACGTAGACAAAGGTAAATAAATTCCTTATTTTGTATACAGGGACATTGCTAAATATGCGGACGATGTCATTCGTTCGTGCCCATTAACTGACCATCAATGAATGTCGTAAACGGGAAATAAAATGATATTAGCTACTCTTTTATTAGGCCGCCGACCATATTGTCTTTGTGATGTTATTTTTTCTTGCTATTTATGTTTTTCTGTTTTTTGTAATTCGTGACAGTCGTGATGTTAAGGTCTAGGTTTTAAGCCCAATAGGATCTTTAAAGATATCAAATTTCTTTGGTTTGCTATCTATTTAAGATCCAAAAGGGCTTTTTATATTTCAATTTCTATCTTTAACCCTTTTAACCCACCCACACACATAGTGTGAAATCCGGGATTTAATAGTCAGTTACATTACTGCTATTAGGTAGTTTGTAAGCATGGTAATCAGTGGTCGTCCGTTGCCTATATCTTCTTCTTAGCGTGTCGGGACTCACCCCAGAATTCGACTACTTGTTTGGCGCCATCACCAACGTCCATCAGTTCCTGTAACGTGCAACTGACAGGATACGCAGGACATTATATTAAATGTCCCATCGTTTTTGGAATAGCACCACATTTACACTTCAAGGCGGAGCCGTCGAAGAATCTCCACCTGAACAGGCTTTCCTTGCTTCGGCCAACCTGGGTCCGGAGTCTGTTTAAAGACTATTTTGTTTTTTTTTCTGGTTCTATTTGTATATATGAGAAGAGGTCTTTTTGCCACAGTGGGAAATTACAGGTATATACTAGTTACCAGCACCAACGTCGCAGCATCATGCTGAGATAGGAGCCTTTTGCCCTCGTATAGGACTTTCTGTTTTTTGAAGTGAAAACTTCTTTAGCGGCGTTGTACACTTTTTTTGTGATGGGTAAAAAATTTTAAACTCGCGACAGGACACGTGACCTAATCGAAAATTCGTAAGACGAAACTCGCGTCAGGACACGTGACCTGATCGAAAATTCGTAAGATGGAGGGAGAGTAGACCGCATTCCAAAATATCAAAAACACACAACGTTAATATTCAAGTTTTCACTTCTGCCGGCACTCCCGGAGTACAACCCGTTTTTGAAGTGAAAACTTCTTTAGCGGCTTTGTGCAATTTTTTTTTTATTTTTTTATTTATGGTTGTTTAGTTTAGTTTGTGATCTTTCTGACCGAGTCACAATAAATACTGTTTCTTTTTTGTTATAGACGTTATTTTTGTTCCTTTAGATGTTCTTCCGAATAATATTGTGATTCTCACAGTAAAGAAATAACAGACTTGCAAAAGTTAAACAGACTCCACTGCTTATTTTTCTGTGTCGATTGCAAGAATCAACTCACGCAGTTGATTCTTGCAATCGACACAGCAAAATAAGCAGTGGTGTCTGTTCTTAAATAAACTTCCATTTCTGACGCGATGTGTCGTCACCACTGGCGTTCGCAAAGAGATGTGTAAGAGACAAACCATTGTATTAACAATTTTACATGTTCATTACACAATACATCAAACGGTTCACTGATTGTTTGTGTATAACATTTAAACGTCGGAATGATGAAAAAGATAGAGCTTTTTCATCATTCCGACGTTTTAAGGTCTGCTTTTTATCGGATTGTGAAATTAAATGCGTGCGGTATTGAATTCTGACGTTGTAACACACAACGTCATAATTCAATTACGGAAATATCACACGGTTCAACCAAAATAATTTACTTTAATTGAAAAGTATGGAAATATAAGGTGTGGTCAACATGGAATAATACACTTTTATGTTTATACAATTCAATTTGGTTGATTTATCCAAACTGAAAAGCTTAAGTGAACCGTGTTATATGCCCGCTATAGATTCCTCGTAAAAATTTGAATGTATGTATAACTGATATTGTTTGTTTTATCTTCTATTCACGATGTGTTGTCACTTCTGGCGTTAGCAAAGAGATTTATTTATTTATTTAACTTTTCGCACAAAAAGGTAAAATACTTACAAATATATAACAAAAAAAAATATATATATATATGTATATATACAAATTCAAGGTAGAGAGGTGTTGAGATGACTCTACACTCTTTGTTTCGATAATAACTCTGCAATTTCCGCTTAAATGCATACCGACTGGTGGCGTCCCGCCGATCGATTCTGTAAAAATATCACCGTGTAAAGTTAAGTGAAGTGAGCTTAGAGTGAGCTGTCAATAGTATCAATCCCTAGCATTATTTGGAATGGCAGCTCACTCCACGCTCACTTCACCTAAGTTTTCACGGTGACATGGTTACAGAATCGCACTGCTGATATCAAGAGGAGGAGAGATGTGATGTGAGAGATACAAACCAACATCATATTAACATGTTCATTACAAATCACATCAAACGTACACTGATTGTTTCCTAACATATCGTTGAGCGTCGGAACGATGAAAAAGCTCTGTGCTCTGTTTTTTATCGTATTGTGAAATCAAATGCGTGTGGTATTGAAGTCTTGTCAGTTAGTTAGGGCAATATTACATGTTTAACCAAATTGGAGATGACAGGTTTGGCCGACATTAAATTATATACTTTTATGTTGATTTTTCTGTTGTTGTAGTATTTTTTGTTGTTGTTGTTTGAAGGATGAATGACAGGCGACTAACAAAAGGTATTCACAAGGCAGATGTAAGTGGACACGCCAGGAGGAGACGCCCTAGAAGGACATCTACATAGCCTATTATTATAAGTTATTTACTCGTAAGTGATGCACTGTTAGCCCATTTTTCTCTCCTTATTGTATTAGGCTTATGAAATAAAAATTATTATTAAAATATAGTGATCTTATTGATGATGTTCTTCAGAAAGGTCAGGTGCATAGTACTGGCAAACGGCGTGCGCGTATGACCAGAAGGCCAATTTCCGTAATTAAAAACGTTCAAAAACTTATCGAAAATGTAGGGAAATTAGAGGTATTTTTGACAGATGGAGACAGATTAGAAGGCCAATTCTCGTAATTTAAAACGTTCAAAATGTAGTCGCAGTCTCACTTCAGCGACAAACAAATGTCAAAAACTTGTCAAAATGTAGGGAAATTAGAGGTATTTTTGACAGATGGAGACTGAGATCAGACTGTGAACGTTCTTAAAATTACGAGAATTGTCCCTCAGATGTGTATATGTTCGTAAACGAAGCAAAATAAGTAGTATGTAAAGATCGTAGCAAGTGGTGATCTGTAGTTTTTGCCTACCGCCATATGTAAGACTTATGTTTACACAATTCAGTTTGGTTGATTCATTCAATTTGAAAAGCGTAAGAGAACCGTAGAATATGGCCTTTACGAAATCCTTGAAAACATTGAATATGTAACTGAGATGTAACACTATGTTTTTTTAACTAAAATATCTTCTGGCCATGATTTGACGTTCTAATACATACACCGTATATTTTTCTTTTGAATCAGTTTACACAAATAGGTATGCGTGTCTAAAATATTTTGTTGTTTCATACTTCTGACTAAACGCCGCTATAAAAATATGTATGAGATGATCTCGATGATCTTACGATAATATTATGTTAGTTGAATAAATATAACTTTTTTTATTTGAAATGGGATTAAAAGAACGAACACGTTAACGAGAATTGGCCTTCAGAAATCATCAAAAAGATGGTCATTTTTATGATTCTTGAAGGCCAATTCTCGTAATAAAAAACGTTCAAAATCAAGATTTCTAGATTCAATCAAGCTGAAAAACTTGTCAAAAATGTAGGGAAATTAAGAGATATTTTTGACAGATTGAAATGCGAACCTTGATATACAGGATGGAATTTTGTAATGCCACCTGAAGGGAAAGTACTCTTAATACTGTAGATAGAAAATTTTACTCAAAGAAAACATTCCTTTATTTTTGAATAGAAAGAAAACTGCATTCAAAGATTTTCAAAAATTTGCTTACCACGCCCGGGAATCGAACCGACTAAAATCTGTAAAAATTACAACCTGTAGGTACTTTTATTGCATCGATTGTTAGGATCATTATAAGGATGAAATCTGGACTTACCTATAAATTCAATGAGTCAAGTTAACTCAAAGATCCATATGTCTGTTTACTTATGTTAATAATGATTAAAATGAATTCGTTAGAAGCATACATTTGTGTATCCAAGAAAATGGAGCCCATTTCGAGCAACTAATTAGCTAATTTACTATTTTTTGTAAATAATTAAAATAATTTAAGATTTCATGGTTTTCCTATCATTTAATGTTTGTTAGAGAAATTTCATCCTTATAAATTGATCCTAACGATCAATGCCATAAAAGTACATTATGTCATTTTTACAAATTTTAGTCGGTTCGATTCCCGGGTGTGGCAAGCAAATTTACGAAAATATTTGAATGCAGTTTTCTTTCTATTCAAAAATAAAGGAATGTTTTCTTTGAGTAAAATTTTCTATCTACAGTATTAAGAGTACTTTCCCTTCAGGTGGCATTACAAAATTCCACCCTGTATAACAGACATCTTGATATGTCAATCCATACGCATAGGTCCTGTTATTTCGTGATTTGAGGATATTTTAGTAGACAGGGAAGGGTATCATAATGATAGAATAACATGACATAACATCACGCCTGTATTGGTCGAAGGGTTAGGCAAAGGTGCAGCTATAGTACGCCCAGATTTCGTCAGTTATGTTTAAGTTCCATGTAAGAGGGGGCGAGCTTATTGCCATCAAACGGGCACAACTCCACCCTCGGGGCTGCTACTGAGTAATTCCTGATGGAAAAACCCAATAACACTTTGCCGAGCGAGAAATCGTAAGGCGAATTACACCAGCCCCTAAGCAGAAAACTACATGAGGAGCACGACCGCTCTGACCAGAACGTTATGAAGAAGAAGAGTGGGGGGCGAGCCTATTGCTATAAAAGTAAGATATTCGGGATGGAAAAACCAAATAACACTTTGCCCGGACCGGAAATCGAACCTCATGCTTAGCAGCTTACGACCACTAATCCAACAAGGCACTCAATGATTTAAAAGACATTTCTAATTCACGAAATACTAATAATGTGACTTGAATGACGATAACGGACATTTAAAAAAAAAACCATTTGCCTTAGCAACTGCATGCCATCTGGCATTAGCTTAAAAAAACAAGCTGATATTACGCGTTTAATATGTCCACACGTCACCAGGGTAGGTTAGCGACCTTCAGTTTTGAGGCATGACGTCAACCATATTCTTTTTCACATCGGCCATGTTATGGCAAACATAACGCTCACACAGCCAATAATGTTGGTCTGTCAATACTGGCTCGGTTACCAAAGTGCGTGCTGATTACATGACAATAGCTATACGGGTTGTGTAGAATAGTTCTTTTGTTTTTTGGAACGAAGTTAGTAACCTGCCCGTCTATACTACAAAAATCTCACCGTGAAAACTTAGGCGAAGTGAGTTTGAAGTGAGCAAAAAGACAATAGTGTCAATCCCTAATACCAGGTGGAATGGCAGCTACTTCACCTAAGTTTTCACGGTGAGATTTTTCTTGAATCGATCGTCTGGTAGAAATCTTCACATAACGAAAAGCGTTATACCCCCTCCGTGCGACGTTCTCTCTCTGTCCCTTCGCGTGCGAGTATCGCGTAAGGAACTTCATTCCTGCCGGGAGTTCCCCGCCCGCACGCATTTTTTTTTTTTTTGTTACTTGGCTCTTCTCATCATCTGCCTAGCCTTTTCCCAACTACGTTGGGGTCGGCTTCCACTCTAACCGGATGCAGCGGATGTTATTTGGCTCTTTTATAATTAGTAAATAAATAAATGGAGAGTATTGCGTTAATTTTAGTAGCTTTATATCATAACATAAAATCCCCGAAGGGTAAGGTTCACCTATAGTTCACCCATATTTCGTCAGTTATGTTTAAGTCCCATGTACTCGTAATAGGGGGCGAGCTTATTGCCATCAAACGGGCACAAATCCACCCTCGGGGCTGCTACCGAGTAATTCCTGGTGGAAAAACCCAATAACACTTTAAATTAAATAAATAAAAATATTTTATTTCAGACCCACAAGATCCATAGTTTTGTTAGTATTACACACGACTTAAGAAACTATGTTAGTAAAAAAATGCAAAAATTTAATTTAACTTATAATTGTTAGTGCACTACAGGTACTTACATACTAGGTTAGTAACAATAATGCACACACAATCATTTCATGCACAGACG
Source organism: Apamea anceps (assembly GCA_951799955.1). NCBI lineage: Eukaryota > Metazoa > Arthropoda > Insecta > Lepidoptera > Noctuidae > Apamea > Apamea anceps. The sequence goes on along the minus strand of OX637504.1, from coordinate 5,030,426 downwards.
CCAGCACATCAAGCTACTACAATCTGTCAAATTGCTAAAGCATTAGGTTCAAGGTTGATCGGGAAAATTTGACAGTTTCGGGTAGCTTGACCTGCTGGAATCTTTACCGTCCGCGCTCACCTGACACTCCGGGCACATGATAATAATAATAATATTTATTTGCAAGAAATACATTTTTACAAGGAAGATCTTATAGCCTAAAAGTCACTGTATTCGGCCTGCAAGCAAGCGTGCAAATTATTGAAATTTATGTCGTTATCACAGAATATGTCATTGATACATTTTTACAAAAATATGTCATTACATTATTACAAAATTTAAATCGTTATACTAATAGAGATTTACATTATAGTCCTTACAATTTATAAATATTAAAATACTTAGGGAAACATTCAATATTATTCTTGTTCTTTATGTTGCATAAACTCCTTAACACTATAAAAACAGTAACCTTGGAGCCACTCTGTTAATTTCTTTTTGAATAAATTACCCTATAAAAGTTTTAAATGTTTGGGTATTTTATTATAAATTAATAGACACATATTAAATACATTTTTCTTATAAATTTCTTTGTGACAGGGTGGTTGGTATAGTAGATTGAGAAACTTAGCCCTTTTTTGTCTTGGCATAACCTCACTACGCTGCTTGAAGTAATGCACGTGCCTTTTTGTAAAAAGGCAAATTTCTTTTATGTACATACAAGGTAGTGGAAGAATTTTGAATTTTTGAAATAAAGGTTTACAGCTATCTAAGAACCATGATTTCTTGATAACTCGGATACAACGTTTTTGAATTTTGAATGCTCTGTCGGTATCGGTCGAGTTACCCCACATAATTAGTCCATAGTTTAGTACAGATGACACATAGCCATGGTAAGCCGACACATGCACATGAACATGTACCCAGTGAGCCATGATGTCGCAACACGGCTTATCACCTGACTTTGCCGAGCTTGTAATAACTTTAAGTTTTATCTTGAACTTCGTGCTTCAGTTAAAGTGGCGTAAAGTTATGTCAACGCAAAGTGCATCAGCGTCCCTCGTATCTGTAATAAGTCGACTTTAAGTCCTACATTTATTTTTAAATGGAATTTTAATAATGTTAAGCTTTTACCTGCAGGAGTAGGTAGACGTCTGCTACAGCATGCGCAAGTTCGTCAAATTATTTCAGTTTCTGTTTGTATGTATTTTCGTTCGAATCCCCTAAATTTTATATTTTTATTACATGCAGTGATCGGAGTAGGTAGATTGATTTTTGGTACTTGTATCATAGATGTTCACAGAAAGAATAACATGGATAAGTCATTTTCCCGGAAAGTAATTCCGGTGTTTCCGGATCCAGTTAAATATTGTTAATGTTGGTAGTGATATTATTACTACTCAATTCATTTAAAGGAACGAGTGAGATAACTGGTATCGTCGCCGGGCGTACGCATTGTTTTGATAACCGGTTAGTGCACCACCCATGATCCTTTACTCTGATTGGTCGTTGGGTTGTGTCAAATCGTACCTGAATAACGTTTAAAAAATTTATGAACAATATAATATTGCTCATTTTAATACAATTCCTACCTAAGTTCGGTTTTTTTTGTAATAATCAAACAATTCCGAAAATTCGGAGGAATGTCCATATTAATATATACGTTTCGGATCAATGACCCCAATTCAATCTACCTACTCCGATAACATAAGAGATGTGTACATAAGAGATGTTTTTGCACCCTGTATCTGACGTTGTAAAATAACAACAAGTGAGTATTTAATTTTCTTGGAAAATCAAATTCATACACAAAGCCAAATTAAAAGGAATCGTTCAAAAAAGTATAATTGAATATGTCGGCCGCAATTCAAAATATTGAAAAAAAAAAATACAATATAAAAATGTACGTAAGTTTTGAACGAAAACGCTCTTCCAATCATTCGGAATTCGAATTTCAAATTAAACTTCGAAGAGAAAAGCTTGTTATAGACAATGATTAAAGTTTCATGCAGCTTTTAAAAATAGTAACGAGATCACGTGTAAACCATGTCCATTATGTTAACCGCTTTTTTGACAGCTGTCTTAGAACGTAGGTAACTATTCTGTTACATAAAAGTTTACTTTAAAATGCGTAATAAAATAAATATATAAACTGGCTTATCTTATTGAATTATCTAATTTATGACTTCTTACAGACATTAAAATACCGATAATCAATGTACTTATTGTGTGTTGCTGCGATTACTATTTCCATCTGTCAAACAACCGTTTACCTACTGGACAGGGTATAGGTATGTAGCCATGTAATTTAAATAAAGTATAAGAAAAGAGTTTAATAAATATCAAACTCTTTTCTCATGTGTTCGTCTCATAACCTCTTTGGAGTCTACAAAGGCCGCAACATTATTCCCAGTGATGGGACATAAGGTCAGTAGCAGCCATGTCCATGTCGTGGACATGATTAATGGCGCGTCGATCAGCTCCTCCCACGCCCATACACTTCATTAAGCAAAACTGGAAGTTACAGTTACGGTCCATCATTAAGGAACTACTGTTTGTCATCGCTTCTCAACGATTTTCACGGCTGTTTGGTTACAAATCGTTGAAAAGATTGTTGTGGTTGTGATTAATTCTTTTGGAGTGACTATTTTTGTTGTTGGCTGAGTCTTAAAAAATGATTCTTCCAAGACAGTAAGTTCACGATGCTATTAGTCCCATTTGTAAACATGGTAAAAATTATAATCATGAAGCCCAAATTGCATAAGCATAATCAGCCTATAATGTTCCCACTGCTGGGACACAGGCCTCTTCTCTGTGAGAGGGTATGGGCCGTAAACCACCACACGGGCCCATTGCGGATTGGTAAATGTCACATGTCTTCGAATTTTTGGTCCTAGGACATGCCGGTTTCCTCCAGATAACTTGAGTATTCCCTGACCTTGAAATCGCTATATAGGGACAACTTTAATTACAGTTATCATGCAGAATTCCAAACCACAAAGTGCTACTAAATAGTCCTAGAAGAAATACCCGCTCTAGCTAAGAGATTGACGGGATTATTCAAATAAAAAATATATTATCGAATACCTCAATTGCCAGAGTCAACGTCATCAAGGATCTTGGCGTAATCTTTGACTCAAAGCTTTTGTTTGATGCGCACATTGACAATATAGTCAACAAGGCTTCTAAAGCGTCGGGTTTTGTCTCCTCTGAGTTTAAGAATGTCAAAACCATGAAAATTCTATACTGTGCTTTTGTCCGTAGCCATCTCGAATATGAAAAAATAGGAATCCAAGTTACAATGTTCATATTAATCGCCTTGAAAGTATACAAAGGTGATTTTTAAGGTACACTCAATATCGTTTAAATACTTATTATCCTAACTATACTAGTCGATGTAACAAATTTCATATTTTTCCTTTACACGAACGCAGAAAAATTGCATATCTTGGTTTCCTATTTAGTATAATGAACGGGTCTACGGACGTCCCTGAGCTGGTGGCCAAAATTAGACTTCGTGTACCGTCTGTGTTTCTTCGGAGACCTCATCTCCTTCATGTACCTATTGTGGGAACTACATATAGGCAAAATATATTTTAAGAGCATGTCGAATGTTCAATATGGTGTGCCGGGATGTTGAGCTTAAGAGGAGGCTCCCTAAATTTCATGTTTTGCATTAATATTCTGGGACAGTCACACATGCAATCAAAATTGAACTTTAGTATATGATATAATGGATCTTTATCTTTGGTTGTATAAGACAGAAACGTAATTGTAACATTTTCGCCCGATACATTATTTATTCGAAAATCATGTGTTTTTTAAGGATTATTACATTTTTTTTCAAGATGGCTCAGCCTTTATGTCTAAAATAAATGTTCACAGTAAGAAAATATACTTTACTATCGGCCCATAAGACATTTTTTCTCTAGATCAAATATTACTTTAGTTATAAACGAAATAAGAATTGAGACTTACGACATTTGGTCTTAATTTATTCACAAATAGTGTCCAGAAATTAAAAATGTTGAGTCACTTTTCCTTTGAAGTGTAACATGTTGAATGATGTATTTTATTTTTGTTGAGCTAAATTTATTCACAAATAAGTAGTGTCCAGAAATAAAAAAAAATGTTGAGTAACTTTTTCTTTCGTTTTGTCAATTTTATACATAAGTTATTAAAAGTGGAAACTTGTAATTGGCTTTCTTCTACATATTGTTTTGGACTCCTCGAATGTATTAGCTGTAAGTTTTCTTAAAATTAATAAAATAAAATAAATAAAACAGTTTTATGTTGCTGTAGCAACATAAAACTGTTTTCTTTTCTATTCTTGTTTACAACGAAATATTGTAAACAAGAATAGAATTCTCCCATCGTGATACGGCAAACAGATGTCAATAAACCTACTATTCGACTCCCCAAATACTTTTCAATAAGCAGTCACGTTCGCAATGTAAGTACTAGGTACGTATAACCTAGACAAACAGAATAGATAATATAGTGAAAAAGAAAATTGTCTAGAAATATTTTCTAATTCTCTGGCCAAGGGCTGAAAAACTAAGTTTATCATTTACCCAGTTTTAAACTATCGAGCCATTTTTGAGTTTCAAACTTTATTCCGACAAAGTTAAAGTGTGAAATACAAAAAAAAAAAATTAAACCCATGTCTGAGTTGTTAATTTTGTATTTAGGACTTTATCTATCTCCATTTCAACCGCGCGGCCAACTCATAAAATTGAACCAGGAATTAGTGGTAATTTGTTACTATACACACCTCTTTTCCTGAATTTGTTGCAAAAAAAAACTGAGATGCTATGACCAAAAATAGTTGGCCGCTAGAACCGTCACTTGCCGTAGACATCGCCTGTGATTGCACAGAAACTTAATAATGCTAATGTCCGAAATACAAAACCAGGCCAAAAAATCGAAAAACCTGTTAGAACTCTTTTGTAAAGAGACTGATAATTTATGGTAACACTAAACAACAATCACAGTGACATAAAGAAAAGGTTCGGGAAAACAAATCCATAAATATAAATAGGTATCCAGAGACGTATCAATTACCTAAGTGAGGGTGCCTATCAAACCCTAATCGATATTCAGTCTTGTAACTTGAACACTATTCACTCATAAGGCACCTGTCCCACCACTGGCGATTAACGAGAAGCGAGTAGAGTTCGCAATTAAAAACGAGTTGGTGAGCAACGAGCAGTTACGCGACGCCGAGGAGTGATTACTCGCTGGTATGCGTGCAAGTGTCTCTCAGCGAGTGTTCTGCCCGCCAAGCGTGTCGCTGAGCGAGTACTCTCTTTGATACAGTAGTTTTATCTCACGAAGCGACGCGCGCTTTACTTGTGGCAACCAAGTGAACAAACACGCTGTGAATGTTTGCATGAAGACGAGTAGCGTCAGCACATAACTAACACACGCACACACACACTTCCGATTTCGCCATTGTCTCGAACGGTATCGAGGGTAACACATACATTCACAACGTGTCGATGTGGATAACAAATATTTGTACATTTATTAACCACAAGTAAGGCTCGCGTTGCTTCGTGAGATAAATATACTATAGCTCTTGTTGCTGCCCCAAACAAGTACTCGCCAGCGGTGTGAACAGTCAGCGATCAACTATATCTCTTTTTAACCGACTTCTAAAAAGGAGGAGGTTCTCAATTCGGATGTTTGTATTTTTTTTTTTTAATGTTTGTTCGCGCATAACTCCGTCGCTTGCCAACCGATTTGAAAAATTCTTTTTTTGTAGGATACTTCCCAAATGGTCCCATAGAAATTTCATCAAAAACGGTTCAGTAGTTTAGTTTTTAAACCAAAATTACTGGTAAAAATTACAACTAAAAAATGAATAATAAAAACTTTTTTGCAAAAAAATACAACCGACTTCCAAAAACGACACTACAAAGTGAAAAATAACTTTAATTTCGGAAGTCGGTGGCAAACAACGAAAATGCGAACCCAACGACACCGACTTCCGAAATTAAAGTTATTTTTCACTTTGTAGTGTCGTTTTTGGAAGTCGGTTGTATTTTTTTGCAAAAAAGTTTTTTACTTACACGGGAAGTCGAGTATCTACATATTTTCTACGTTTATTGAGCGAGTAAATTGTTGATAGCTAGTTGCTTCCTCGTCGGCGGTGGGACAGGTGCCTTAATCTAGGAATTGTTTAGTCTCTAGCAAAAATAAGGGCGAACATCTTATGTTAGACTAAATCCCGACTTAGATTAGAATTGAAGATATTTGCCTAAATTTCGTAGATAATTAATAATGTTGGATTACGTTTGTGTACCTTGGGGCTGTTTTGTGTTCGTTCGCACACCTATTGTTTTGTTGATAACGGTCACAATTTTAGGTATATGCCCGACAAAAACGACTGTACTCTATTGAGTACCTAAAATCCGATCGGGGTCTAAGTGGGTATTGCATAAATTAAACTACAATGTTTTGTAGCGATGTTTGCAACTTGTGCTATAAAATTACCTAGAGTGAGCCGCTGTAACTGTAACACTGCTTGCACCAAAGTTAAGCTTACATGTTTGATGTCAGTGTAATTTCAGCACAGTATCCGTACGTAAATATCACACCGATCATCAATCTTGAGAAAAACTCTGACACACAGATAATATGATTGACAGAGACAAAGCTCTACACAGCCGAACTTTTTTTGAGTTATTGCTATGCCCAGAGTAGTTACACCTAGTAAGTATAATGTATAACATCAAACGTATCACACTACTTTTAAATAAATTCCGATGTTTATAGCAAACGAATAGATAAGTGTTTTGCATATCTTCTATACTATAAAATATGATTCAGATCATACTAAAGTAGGTAGGTAGGATACTGTCTTACAGTGGCTTCCAAAACTTAGTTGACATTTTTCCACTTCAGCTGTGACACACCACATTTTGATTTAAAATAATAATAAAAACAATACGAACGTAAAAAGCCAAAAATTTTTTTTTTTTAACTATTGAAAGAATAGGCACAAATAGAATAAAAAAGGTATGAACTTGAAACTCGACGCGTCGGGGGACCGCTACCATTTTAAACTCATAATTTAATAATTTCAGGGTCATAATTTCAAGGTTATTTTTTTCTTTTTATAGAGTTTCAAGTTCATACCTTTTTTGTTCTATTTGCGGCAATTTTTTCAATAGTTTAAAAAAAAATTGTTTTAGGCTTTTTACATACGTACTATTTTTATTATTATTTTGTGTCGGGGTTTTAAAATTTTTAATTTAATTTTTTATTTTATGCTTTTTGTGGGGACTCCTTATTATTTCATTTCTTTTATTTTCTTGCGTTTTAAGATTCATAGGTAATTTGGTGTTTAATCAGGTTTTTTTGTAATTCGCAATTTTGTAGTGGTGGCCATCTTGGATTTGAAATTTGTCATAGTGCATAGTATTCTACTAGTCAAGCGCTTTCATTTGATACTCATATTGAGGGAGTTGTGAAAAAATATGTAATCCGCCATTTTGTGGCGGCGGCCATCTTGGAGTGATTTTCATCAAACATAGCTAAGAACACCCCCGACAAATTCACCTTTCAAACAAAAAAAAAAACAAAATCAAAATCGGTTCATCCGTTCGGGAGCTACGAAGCCAAAGTTTCAAAGAACTTCAAACGTTTTGTTACACAGATTTTCATTCATGTTCACCTCTTAGGATTAGGTGTTAATATTATATCAAAATTGATAAGCTCCACAATACACGTCAGTTCATTGTGATTCGATATACGATAGTTCTATTTTAGACTAACAAAGCTCACAATACTATTTTATTAAAGCCAATAGCTCATTGTTGCCAAAACCTGACGGCTGAAGTGGGTTTATTATGAACGCTCATCGGAATTAATATGGGAAGAACTAAAAAAAATATAATATGTGCGTACTTGTAAGATTTAAACCTTGTAGGAACGGAGCGATGGCGTGGCGCCATAAGTATGTATTACATAATCAGCCTATAATGTTCCCGCTGCTGGGACAGATGCCTCCTCTCGGTGAGAGGGGAGTGCGAGAGGAATCCACCACGCGGGCGCAGTGTGGGTTGGTCGATGTCACATGTCTTCGAATTTTTGATTCGTACCGACATACAAGTAAGTCACCGTTGCCACTGGGCCGCCACGGCTCTATTAAGGTCTATCCACACGTATCAGGGCCGTGTCCGGGACGTGGACGGACTGAACTCTGTCACGGGCTCAAAAAAATATCGGTGTATTCATTTTATATGAGCTCGTGCACATACGTCCGTGTCCGAGACGGCGACGGAGCTTCAGTGTCTGCCATAGATATAAGATAGAAGGAGATATGCCCTGTAGTTGAAAATGTATTAGAACTCCATGTCGCTAAGACGATCCCACTACCGCATCACTACTACACATGTAGTTCAGTAAAAGCAATAGAAACAAAGTCGCGCACACACTTGCAATTCATAAATCAGAACGTACTACACAATCAATTATAAACCTTAACTCATCAAACATAACATGCATTTACTATGCACCGTACAACTTACACAAAAACATCTGTCGCTATCGTTGTGCTGTGCAAAAGCCATTTATTTTACATATACGCTAGTGATTGACTAAATCGGAAAGTTATCGATTCGCCCATTTATTATTGTACTAAAAAAATTTGGGGTCCTGAAACTAAAATAAATAAAAAACGATATGTCCATAATATACTATATTGTAAATCAATAAAAAATAGCAAAAAAAAAATGTAAATAATTTTTTTTAACCAACCGGATTTAAACGTCATCTTTTTAGGTCTTCCAACTGGGTTAAAACGGTTGACAAATTGTAAAATTAACTACTTATATATTCGTTGGGTTATCGACATTGTTGTCGATAACCTACGTTAGTGGATCTGCACAGCTGGCTGCAAGAAGCAGCGGCTGTACCATGCGATGCGCTGCATAAATAAAGTATCGTTTTGTGATTTTTACATTGCTTGTCTAGTCACTTAGTGACATACTTAGGCAGTGGTTAAGGAGCAGTTTTACTGCGAAAATAGTACAGTCGTTGCGATATTTGAAAACAAAATTAACGAAGTAAAAGCAAGAAATATTTTACAACTTGTGGTTTTTCATGATTTTAAAGACAAATATAGTAAAATACTTATAATTTTATATGGTAAGTGATTCCATGATTTACAAAGCTTTGCTTCGGTTTTTACAAGAAATCACTGAACAACACGGCATTCTTATATTTTTTCACGATCACGGTCGAAAGCGCACTAGTTCGCGGAGACGGCCATTTGCCTAGTGCATGGTCATTTCGGGCATGCCGCGACAGCACAGACACGCCTCCTTGCCACTTCTCAACGGCCCTGTCACGTCCCGAACATGGCCTTGATATGTGTAGATAGACCTTTAGTAGGTATATTTTGGCGTGTGTGATCAAAATTGGAACTATTGCCGCCATCTTGGTTTTCGAATACAAATCAAGTGACGTTTCACAAAACAATTTCACCACTGTTTACCAATAGCACCCCCACTCTCAACGCAATTCGAGCGCCAAAATATCCTTGTATAAAAAAAAAATATTTTACCTCTGACAGCAGCAACCGAATAGCAACCTTATTGACACGACAATTAAGATCATTGTGATATTGACAGTGATGCAAAATCAGAGATAGAATAACCATGAACAGACTGTAGCAGTGTAAACAACATTAAAACCCAGTTTCCTGACAGGAGGCCCGTGACGCCATTTAATATCAACACTGAAAATGTCAACACACCATTGATAAAAGCTAATAATAGGTAACGCTTTAAACTTTTTACATAAACCAAATCATAAACGGTTTCTTTGATAAAAATTTTAATAGACAATAATTCTTGTTACATGAAAGAGTCAATTATTTAATAATCAACATCCAAAATGTCAACTTATTGATCTCGGTTAGCAAAAAGAAAATTAGTCAAACTACAACAACAACTATAAATCAAATGAAGAGACTTCTGAAACTGCTTGATACACTTTTCGTATTAATCTTTTCTTTTAAACCGTTCTTTATTTTAAGAACTACTCGAACATTAATTCAGGTAATAAGCATACATGTTGCAGCTGATTTTCGAGGTGCCGGTAAAAATCACGACACTCCTTCTCCAAATTTGAATATGGGGAATTTCAAATTGATTATAATGATGCTTATGTTTCGTAAATTTGGGTTCGCATTTACTGACTCCACACAACATAGAAAAGAGAGTGTCTCGCTTGAATCGCAGAGCAGTATTTTTTGCAAGGGTAAAACTCGTGGTTTTGGAGTTTTGTGCCTTTTTTTCCTTTTTCCGATATTGTTTTCGTTTTTCGCCTCGATTTGTTCGGGTAACCGGGGTAACCCACACGATTATTGGAATGGCGAATGAGCCTCGCCACGTGCACGTGCAACATTGACGTTATTGACAACATTGTATCATTATTTTTCAGAATTCCAATCGAATTTTCTGAAGCTAGTGCATGTGAAACACATAATAGTCGATAGATAAGATTGAAATCGGTAAAATTATTCTAACCAGTGGTAGAACTGGCAGGTATGGGTTGTTAGTGGGAAGAGGGGAATACATTTTCTATAATTTTTAACCGACTTCAAAAAAAGGAGGAGGTTCTTAAACTTATTTGACATTAATATTTTGCAAATATTCAAAATTGTTTACTTCTTTTTGGAGTCGGTGCCAGCCAAGGCAAGGAAATACGTATGGGCAACAATACCTCGAAAAACGACCTCTAACATTTACTATAAAACTACCAAGATACCTATTGCATACCTAGAATAATTAAAACACAAATACAGACTAGACTGTACTCTAAAACAAATTGACACAATTTTCACAATAATTTCTTTTAAATAATAATAATTATACATATGTATAAAAATCCCCTGCCACTTTTTAAGTACTTTGAAATTTTTGAAGCATTAAGTTTGTAAGCATCTGTTTTAAAATTTTATAATCGTGAATTGAAAAAATAAATGGCACAGGATACAACTGCTGGCACCGACTCCAAAAAGAAGTAAACAATTTTGAATATTTGCAAAATATTAATGTCAAATAAGTTTACCTTTAAATTAAGTTTCTTTACAGGAATTCAATTTTTTATTTTTTACTTTTTAGTGCAAGAACGTTTTTGTTTGTCTTTTTTTGAAGGCGGTTTTTTTTTTGTAAAAAGTTTTTTTTGCTCTTTTCACTCATACAAAGTGTGGGTAAAAGACGCAGAGGACGATTGCTGGTTAAGGGCGGCGAACTAGCTGTTTTACTCTAGAATATGGAAGTTGGCTACTCTCGGAATGTGCAATGACAAGTGAGAGAGGACAGTCATCGGCAAAATTTGTTGCAGACTTCTATCTGTAAGACATCAGAAAACCGTCATGGAAAAATCTTTTTGATTTTTGTAAGTTAAAAAAAAAAAAAACGGTCCCCAAATTTGCCGCCCCCAAAATCTGCCGTCCTAGGCTCAAGCCTACTCAGCCTGCTGGTAAATGCGCATACATAACAGACATAACCAGCCTATAATGTTCCCACTGCTGCACTTCTGGGACACAGGTCTCCTTTCAGGGGGAGTGGGCCGTCATCCACCACGCGGGCCCAGTGCGGGTTGGTAGATGTCACATGTCATGTCTTCAAATCTTTATTTTAGAATATGCCGGTTGTCTCACGATGTTTTCCTTCACCGTTTTGAGACCAGTGGTGATGAAATAATGTACAGACGCCAGCAGGTCAACCTACCCGAAACTGTCACATTTTCCCAATCAACCTTGAACCTTAATGCTTTAGCGATAAAGTTGAAAATCTATTAAAGAAATTTGACAGATTGTAGTAGCTTAATGTGCTGGCGTCTGTACACAAAGTAAAGCGCCTGTGTGGGTTCAAACCTACGATCTACAACTCGTAATTCGCGGCCATACCACTGGGCCACCACTGCCAGTCCATGAAACAGTAATAATCTTACATTAGTTTAGTTTAAGCGGCAGCAGGAAAAGAATTTCCCGACGAGCATCCCTGTTATTTTATCGTTTGACAAAGAGATGTAATAAAATCCACATTGCGGTCGCTAGGATAATATTATCTCTTTCTAGGAATTCAGCTCCAACAAAAGCCTTTCTATCTGTCAAAACCACCATTGCAGGCAATTCTTTCCACAGTTTCTTTGAAACACTGCACATTAAAAAGTTAATTGGTTTCAGGATGACTGCGTTTGGATTTATGTAGATTAGAAAAAACACGTTCTTTTTCTTACTACTATCAATATTTTTGAGTTGGTGACCCAGTGGTAACGGCCGTGACTTACGAGTCGGGTCGTAGGTTCGAATCTATACACTAGCACTTTACTGTGTGTAAATTATTTCATCACCACTGCTCTCAAAACGGTGAAAGAAAACATCGTGAGGAAATCGGCATGTCCTAGAACGAAAAATTCGAAGACATCTCACCACCAGCCCGCACTGGGCCCGCGTGGTGGATTACGGCCAACTCGCTCTCACTGAAAGGAGGCCTATGTCCCAGCAGTGGGAACATTATGGTCTAATCATGCTTATGCTTATGATTGTAACTCCATCACGCTCTAATTGCTGAACAGATTCAGATGGAACTTAGCATAGGTACATGTAGACCATAACCTGAATTAAAGCATAAGATAAATAATATTTTATCAGAGTGTCTAAAACAGCTTCCCTCATAACCGAGTAAAACCACAGGCAACAATCAGTATAAAAAAATCCAGATCGACCTACATCTCACAAATCAAAGACTTCTGCAGATAGTGAAATCATTAAAATAATCTAAGATATATTTTTATATCGCACGAATAAAGAGGGAATCGTCTAACACGCCAATAACGATACATAGCCCGATTTCCCCAGGGCATGTGGAGATCAAACGGCAGTTTCATATTTATAATTCAAAGTACAACTACTACAACCAAACAGAAGTACTAACGAAGCTTTGAGGCGCTTTGAAGAAAGAAGCCCGATAAGAATTCATTCACCACGTCCTTAGGAGAAACGCTTGAATAAACAATATTGAATTATTTTAGGTAGGTCGTATGTAGGTTTGAACCCTGAGCAGCTCCTTTACTTTGTGTAAATTATTTCATCACCACTGGTCAACAACAGTGAAGGAAAACATCGGGAGGAAAGCGACATGTCCTAGAACCAGAAATTTGAACATAAATGTGAAAGTGACTTTAAGCCATTATAACACCTCTACAACATTATGGAATGCAAATAAATATATGAATATGACACCTGCCAACCCGCACTGGACCTGCGTGGTAGTTTACGACCCATTCCTTCTCACAGAGAGGAGGCCGGTGTCCCCCAGTGGGAATGTTATAGGCTGATTATTTAACCTCAGAAACCTTCTTTCCGAAAGCCTTCGTCAGTTTCATTATAACGCTGTCTTGGTTAAGTTACCGACGAGGGCATCAATGCTTTCATCATCATCATCATCATTTCAGCCGAAAGACGTCCACTGTTGGACATAAGCCTCCCCCAAGCACCTCCACTTCGACCGGTTCTGTGCTTCTCGCATCCAACGGGTTCCTGAGGCCTTCACAAGGTCGTTGGTCAACCTTGTGGGAGATCAATGCTTTACACCAGGTGAAATAGTGGTAAAACATGAACCTTCCATAGCTTCTTCATCTTTGATAGGTTCGCGTTGGACCATTATCTCACAGAATAGTAAGCGGTGATGCGGTTGGAGATTGTGCACACTCGCCTACATAAAAAAAGAAAGAAAATACATTTATAGTATCGGTAAGATATGACGTAATGAAAAACCACAAAAAATTAAAAAAAGATTCTTACCTTCTCTCGAGAGCTTAAATCTCCAGGTTGTAGGCACCTAACTATTACGTATCTAATCTATCTAGCTTGTATAAGCCGACCTTGTGAAGGCCGCAGGAACCCACTGGATGCGAGAAGCACTAAACCTGTCGAAGTGAACAAAGCACTTCTGCTTGGGGGAAGCCTATGTCCAGCAGTGGACGTCTTTTTTTTTTTTTTTTCAGGATGGGAAATCATCAAATGACTCCTCCCGCTCGGGGTGGAGCGGAAGGGAGTGTCAGACTCTTACTGACTAAAACCCACCCGTGTTCCTTCCTTAGCCCTTTATGTTCCAGGGCAGCGGTAACCCTTTCGGACGATCCCGCTACCAGCAGTGGACGTCTTACGGCTGAAATGATGTATAAGCCAAATTATCCCACTGTAGAACGAAGGCCTCGCTCTCCCTTTTCCACACAATTCTGTCTTTGGCTAGCCGGTCAGACTTTTCGAGAGGAGTCAAGCTCGTCCCGTCATCTTCGCCTTGGCCTGCCGCGATGTCCTCGTCGTTGCGTAGGTACTATTCATCATAATCAACCTATAATGTTCCCACTGCTGGAACACGGGCCTCCTCTCTTCGAGAGGGAGGGGGCTGTAATGGCTCATGAGCAGTTTACCAAATTCTCAATTCACCAGATTCTTAACCCACCAGATTATTAATTAACCTATATACCATGCGGGCCCAGTGCGGGTTGGTAGATGCCACATGTCTTCGAATTTTTGGTTCTAAGCCATGCCAATTTCCTCACGATGTTTTCGATGTAGGTATATGTTAAAAAAACTCTTCAACATTGAATATGTAAATGAGTAGATCTCTAAGAACCCACGCTACCGCTGACGTCAGCAACAAGTCAAGGGTTTGTTCTGTTTTCATTATGAATGAATTTTTATGTTGCGATGCCGCTCCACTGAGCTAATGTTTTGTTTAATCAGAGCTCCAGCGAAATTCGGCCTAGTTAATGTTGTGGAATAATATCGCTTTGATTGTCGTTATTTCTATCATTTTCAAGAGAGACTTTTGAATTTATCAAGAGAGAGTTTTGAATTTATCGAGAGAGACTTGAATTTAGGATTGATATTTAAATTTATTTAGAGTTGGGATGAGTTGAAGTGAAAAGATTGTTCTAAATTAATAGGCTTCCGTCGTGGTCCGTGACTCATATAATTGATTTATGGAGGAAGAAGCAAAATAATTTGCCTACAGAGAGGGATAGTTATCTAAAGCAGTGTTAATAATCTCGGATAATTTACATTTCATCGCCACGCTTAATCAGTTATCTACTTTAGTGAAATGTATTCTAAGGGCTATGACGTCTGACAGATTTTGTATGGAAAACTGTCAAAAATTCAAAATTATTCCTCGGATAAAATTATCTGGTGGTGGAAAAATGAGCCCTAAGTTGACTTTTGAGTGACCATTTGTAACAAAAAGGTCCTAAAAAATTTTTGGTTGCAATGGAATTTGAACTTTGTTACGTGTGTACATTCAGTTTGTTTTTCTATAACTTGAAAAGTATCTGAAATGCTTAATTCAAATATACAGGCTAATTGCTAAAGACAAATTAATAAAAATAAAATAAAATACGCCTTTATTGCTGTTAAATTTTAATTTATTTGACTAAACATTACTTTTTAAGAATAAAATAAATGATAATAATAGAAGTAAGAAAACTAAATATAAATTAACTAAACTAAAACGGGTTCTCGGCATTCGGTTTATCTCTCCTCTTAACAGCTTGTCTTTCGACAAAGGCCTACTCTAAGGATTTCCATTTGTTTCTGTCCTTTGCTGTACGTAATCATTCTGGCCCAGCTACTTGCTTCAAATCGTCTTCACATCGTTTTGGTTGTCTTCCTCTAATTCTTCCGCTTTCTCTGAGGTACCATTCCGTTATCATTCTGGTCCATTTCTCTTTCTCTTCTCTCAACATATGTCCTGTCCAACGCCATTTTAATTTTCTGCATACTGATTGAACTTTTCCAAACCTAGTCTTTCATTTGATCTTCCTTAATTGTATTTTAAAGGCAAATTAATACAATACAATAAAGAAGTGCTAGATAGACAATTCAAGGACATTCCTACAGCATTTTACGCAGGCCCAAGCTAAAATAATCAACTTTGTACTTAAGCGACGGCTTCGGCCGCAATTTATAGGCGAATGACGTCACTGAAACGTAATTTAAGAAGTCGGGGTGCTTCCTAGAAAGTTTTTTTTTGGCACCGTAATGTCAAAGCCCACTGCCATCATTTTTATGACAGCTGTCATGTGTCATCGTGTTATGTGGCGGCCACCGCTCTTCCAGGAAACCAACTTAACATAGATTTTTTTTTGTCGTGATGTAAATCCTCGTGGATGTCGTCCGCCATGTGGTGGGCAGTGGGGTATGTCAGACTTGTACTGATTAAAACAACCCCGGTATTCCCTCGTACACCTGCGTCGGGGGCAGGTGTAAATGCGACTTCCGTTGCCCCGGACTGAAACTTAACACACCCTACGACAATTTACTCCATCTACTAAACTAGTTTTCTTTCTTTCTGTAAGTAAACTAATCAACGATATATACCTATTCCTAGTTGTGTGACTAGAGTAATCCCGAAGTCGAACGAATGCATTTTTGTCGCGCTCAATCGGATCGGAATACTTTCTGTATAAAAACTCCGCTGGCGAGCTCGTTAAAAAGTTATTCAGGATTTTATCCATGGGATTGGCTACATAAATATCCTAGTGTCTAACATTTGTTAGTTTTGACTCGGTAGACTAGTGATTGTAAGCACGACTGCCAAGACAAAAAAATGCCCGACCTGGAAATCAATCCCAGACCACATTTTTTTATGGTTTTCAGATGTCTTATAAAATTCCTACTTATCTAATTATAGCTTAAGCATTTGGTGGTGAAAAGCTTCTTTACGAAAAAGTAATTGTTTGAGTCTAAATCAGTTTTAGTTTATTTTTGTCGATCGTGTACTATTTATTTCGTAATTTATGTTATAGGTAGGTATTTTGTACCGACCTTAATTTCTCGTTTTTATTGTTAGTGTTTAATTAATTTCATATTGTTCAAGAACACTGTTTACGTTAGCTGTAACTTTCCCGAATAGAATAAAATAATATAATAGTACATTACGAATATAACACGTGTCCTTTCATAGATCTATGCGTGTGACGTACGCTCGGGCGCTAAATGCCGTGCGTTAATGAAGACTACTTGACGGAACGGCAGTACGGTGTGATTGTGGAGCTGTCACAAAACATGCTCTACCTTCTATCCTGCCCTCTGTGTCCCAGTTGACATGCAGTCACAGTGACCTCTGTGCTGCCACCGACAACGCCGTAGAAGTGGCAAAGTATTGGGAAAACAAGAATTAAAATACAGTCGCGCCAGCGACACGGTGAAGAAGAATAGACTACTTAAGTCACACGTATCGTATACTATTTTATGGCTCATGTGACCTAAACCCGCATTTTAATAAGCGTTATTTAAGTGCGGTTTTAGATCACACAGTGCTATAAATAAAATTACAACTAATTAGTCAAATTGAAGCCCTCTCTTCTACATTTCTGTGACAACATTGTACTAAAAACCATTACTGAAGACAGGTGCAATATACACCTACCTCTGAATACCCCTTTCAACTAACAGTCTTGATGTTATGTAATCAAATTTAGTTATTTCCTTGTTTAAAATCGTATCTCTTCTGGATATAGAATAAGATTGTAGAAAATTAAACAAACATTCTCAGGCAGCTGAAGAGTGCTACACAGTTTATTGGCATGCGGCTGAACTACGGCAATGCTTCATTGAGCTTGTGTTATTTATGTATTTGATTTTATTCAAACACTTGAGGATTTATTGTTTTAATATACATTGTTTTTAGTCGATATTTTCATTCATTTTACCCTTAACCATCATCATCTGTCTAGTTTTATTTTCCTACTATTCTGAGGTTGACTTGACACTTTGACAGTCGTTACGAGTAGTCAGAAGCCCGACAATCTGACAACCAGTCTTATTAAGGGATATAGTGTTACCCGGCAGCTGGGTTGTGGAGGTCTGATAGGCAGTCATTCCATATAAAATACTGGTATTCAGCTGCATCCGGTTAGACTGGAAGCCGGCCCTGAACATAGTTGGGAAAAGGCTAGGCAGATGATGATTGAGTTTAGATTAGTTATCGTCATAAATAGGTTTATTTAGGTAGGTAGGTATTTTATTTTCTGTTATTGAGTTTATTTATTTTTTTAATTAGGTAGGTACTTAGGTAAAGATATCATATAGGTACCCTCTTAATCACCATTAATGAGACACAATTGGTTTTCTATTGTAATTAGCCACAAAGGGCCCGCGAGATAGATGGCATCCTGGTGCACATACATTTTATCCTGTTAGCACGTTCCCGTGGGATAATTTCCGACATCCACGCGGGCGAAGCCGCAGGCAGAAGCTAGTTCCATATAAAATACTGGTATTCAGCTGCATCCGGTTAGACTGGAAGTCGACCCCAACATAGTTGGGAGAAGGCTAGGCTTAGTCTTTATTATGATAATAATTATAAAATCATATATTATTGCTAGCAAATCTTGTCCAAATCGTGTTAATATTCTAGTTTTTATAACTTGTAAGCTACCTACGTGATCTTGGGCAAACTTTCGCAGGCTTACAATCAAAATAGCATTCTAGCTAAATTTATAAAATTTGAAATAGATTGCTGTAGTAGTGTAGGAGTGGAAAGATTTATACGCTGACTATCGGTAGCTGTAACTACATAAGCACTACTACGGACATACATAAATGATTACATGTCATAAATCATCATGTCATGTGTGTTGTTTCTCATATACTTTGAAACGTGGCGATTTTTATAGTGGATATTTTTTCCTTATAAGCGTGGTTAGACAGCTGATTTATGAAATAAGCCTACTTCACGTTTCTGACTCATTTTATTTAAGAAAACTTTTAGGTAGGTAACCTAGTTTAATTTTACCTAAAAATTTAATCTTAATTCTTGCAGGATTTTTTCATTTTTTTTTTTTAAGTTTTTTGCAATTTGTAGGTCAGTATCAACTGTCAGGTTGTATGATGACTACGATCAAAATAATTCATAGTCCTTTAAAATTAATTTATGTCCTTTAGAATTATAATCCTTTAAATCATCAATATAACCTTCTAAGTTCATATAATCCTATTGAATTACTATTTCATGAAATATCGATCAATAGGATTTTTTTTTTCATTCAAATGAATTAAAGCCAAAAGACGTGCTGAACATAGACCAAGCACCTCCACTTTGACCGGTTCTGTGCTTCCCGTATCCAGCGGGATGCTACCTTATGAATATGACTAATCCCCATTAAACAGGCCGCCTATCCCACAGTGTTTGAAAAGTAAGATCTTCAACCAGTGCGTCCTCCCCGTCATGACATATGGCGCCGAAACGTGGACACTGACGGTCGGGCTGGTCCACAAATTCAAGGTCGCTCAGCGCGCTATGGAGCGAGTTATGCTCGGGGTCTCTTTGAACGATAAAATCAGGAATGAAATTATCCGGAAAAGAACTGGAGTTACCGACATAGCTTGCAGAGTAAGCAAACTGAAGTGGCAGTAGGCTGGCCATGTTTGTTGAAGGACTGATGGCCGGTGGAGCAGACAAGTCCTGGAGTGAAGACCGCATATCGGCAAGCGTAGTATGTATGGGACGCCCCACAGCTAGATGGACGGACGATCTAGAGAAGGCGGCTGGGACAGAATGAATTCGGCAGGTGGAGGACAGGGTGTTGTGGCGCAGCCTGGGAGAGGCCTATGTCCAGCAGTGGACTGCGATAGGCTGAGCTGATTGATTAAAATGGGCCGCTGAGTCTTTTTTTTTTGGGTGGGACCTCACCCGCTCTGGGCTGAGCGGAAGGGCGTCTCAGACTTTTACTGACTAAAACCCACTCGTGTTCCTTCAGTTGCCTGTGCCAGGGGCCACGATATCTCTTTCGAACAACCCGCAGCCCTGGCAGGAGGCCGCGCAGTCTGACACACTAATACAAAAACATAAATTACTAATCTCTTTACTCTGTCATCATTCAATGATTATGTCATTTCCCGGCGACACGGGAACACAAACAGTTAACTCAAACAACTGGTCATTAATTTGTTTATTTACTGGAACTGGAAACAGCGTCAGTTTACACATAATTTGCACCAAGGTTGAAATAATTTTGCCATTTTGTTATTAAAATGTCCGCGGCTGTGTTGTTTTGTTTGTTTGTGAATAATGTGTTGAAAAGCTTGACTTTAAAGGATGTATGATGGTCGTATTTTTTTAAGATTCACATAGTTCGTAACTACTCACATATTGTTATTGATCAATCAGGAAACCTGATGATTTAGTAGACTGACACATTTCGTCAATTTGCCTTTTTTATGACTATCAAAGATCCTCGAATGACAGCCGGGACCAACGACTTAACGTGCTTTCCGAAGCACGGAGTGGTTTCAGTATCTAAAGATAGTAACCCATCCACGGACCAACCACGGCAAGCGTAGCTTAACCTGATCGATCGACCCGAGTGGCTGTTATTACTTAGCCACAAGCCCCTCTCCTCCTTGCCTTCTGGGAGCTCTGTTTCCTTAAATAAGCACAAACATTTCGGGAATCTAATCATCATCAATCTTAAGTTTATGTTTGTTGTTCAGTTTGGTTTATGATTGTTTATGATAACAAAACAAAAAGTAAATTGACACCAAACTTTATCTTAAATAATATATGTCGGAGTCATTCGTTTGACTATTCGGAAGGCTAGCGCCATCTCGTGGCGCTAGACAGAGTCTAGCCTGAGTTCGTGGAGGTTTACATTGGACATCGTACGAACAACATGTGCTTAGAAACTGTCTCACGTTTCGTATCGTTGATTTGTGTACCTACAGTGTGTGATTCGCTAGTGTAACTGACTTGTTCGTGAATAATAATCTGATTTGAACTGCAAACCGTTTTTCTATTGTGCTATAACCAACACTACGCATAGTACGCCCACAGTAATTAAAATATGCCTGATGTTAACGAGAGACAAACATACCTTCTCCGACATATATAAATAAAATGAGGACATTGCTCAGTAAGAAAATGCCATTAAAGTAACAAGTAAACAGGTATCCGTATACATATACTAATAATAAAGCTGAAGAGTTTGTTTATTTGAACGCGCTAATCTCTAGAACTACCGGTCGGATTTGTTTTTTGTTTTCGCTTTTAACAGCCTAATTTTTGAGGAAATCTATAGGCTGTTTAACATCACGCTAGCGCCCTTAGGAGCCTAGCAAAAAGAAAAAAAAGGACAGAAAGAACGCTTAAGTGAAAACGAAATACAGTGCAACCTTAATATAACGTACCTCAATATAACGAATTCCTCGATTTAACGAATTCTTTGTAATCCCCTTGAATTTTCCATAAGAGGCAATGCAAAATATACCTTTACCTTGCGAATATTTTTTGCGAACAGCCTCTTTGTAACGAATTTTCTACTATCAAAAAAAAGTGTAAACCTCTAATTAACGAATTTTGTCAACCCAAATATAACGTTCCCAATAGTATGTGATTCAGTCGCGACAGGTTTCGACACGTTTTTACCTCTTTATAACAAATTTTAAACCAACCTAACCTCAATATAACAAACCTCAGTTTAACGAATTACTTGATAAAACGAATATTTACTTGTTCCCTTCCGATTTGTTATATCGAGGTTGCACAGTAATGAACAAAAAAATTCACGCGGACGATTTCGCAGGCAGAAGCTAGTCTATTTACATAAAATGTTTATAGTTGCCACAAAAGAAGCACAATAGATGAAAACTTGAAAGAATATTAGAACATAAAACACTTGAAATAAGAACGTTGTAAAATACATACTTATTACGGTCAACGTAATTTCTTACACAAAAAATAATAATAATAAAGATAACATAAACAGTAAAATTGCCTATATTCCGTTCACAGTTATTTTACCTCATACAGCAGCAACATCAACTTTATTTTAACGACAAAAAAGATCACAATGATTTTGACAGACTTGTTAGTGGCAGCAACCCAACAGCAACCTTAATAGAATGAGAATAAAGATCAGTGTGATTTGGACAGTGATGCAAAATCAGAGGTAAAATAACTGTGAAAGGCATTTTAGGTTCCTACCAAATTGTGTTAAGTGACAACAGAAACAGAAGTCTAAGTGAGGTCGCACACCGACGCCACACGCTACACGCGCCTTACATTTACGCCTTACATTTTAATCACTGCGCTACATTTTCTGCATCATCATCATTCACAGCGCGACTTCACCCACTACTGAACATAGGCCTCCCTTTTTTGTTTTCAAAAGTCCAGCTCGCCGCCCTGTTAGGACCAGGCCCGGGTCGATGGCGCGTTGTGTTCCACGCGCGCCTTTTTTTTTTTGAGGATAGGAAATCATCAAATGACTCTTCCCGCTCTGGGTGGAGCAGGAGGGAGTGTCAGACTCTTACTGACTAAAACCCACCCGTGTTCCTTCCTTAGCCCTTTATGTTCCAGGGCAGCGGTAACCCTTTCGGACGATCCCGCTACCCTGGCAGGCTTCGGCAGGCGCGGGCTTGCGGGCGGCGAGCAATGGGCAGCTCGCCGCCCGGTAAGGACCAGGCCCGGGTCGACGGCGCGTTGTGTTCCACGCGCGCCTCAAAGAGATGTCAGCACGAACTGACGGGGTCCGTTAGGGCCGATGCCTGCCAGGGCCGCGGGTTGTTCGAAAGAGATACCGTGGCCCCTGGCATAGGCAACTGAAGGAACACGGGTGGGTTTTAGTCAGTAAAAGTCTGACACGCCCTTCCCTCAGCCCAGAGCGGGGGGGTCATTTAATGATTTCCCAGCAAAAAAAAATAATTTAAAAATGCCTCTCCTCAATGATATCTTACTCCGAAACCACGTCAATTCCTAAGCTAACCACGCCAACCTCACGTTCATTTTGTGCGGTTTCGTTCATTGTATCATAGAGTAAACTGCCCCAGGTTCTACTCGCGATGGTAACAATGTCGTCCGTCCATCTCGGAGAGGGACTGAGCCATTATCCACCACGCGGGCCTAGTGTGGGTTGGTAGATGTTACATGTCTTCGAATTTTTTGGTTCTAGGACATGCCGTTTAAAGATATGAGAGTTACAACTGTCTTAATACGTCCAGTCGTAATATGCCTCCTATGCGGCCTGCCTAAGCAATTTTCTGCTGGAAAGCGCTTTTGACCATAAAAGGATATTTTCCATTCCATAAAGCCCACGCATCGTTCTTAGTGTTACGTTTATAAGCTTCAACTAGTCTAAATAAAAGTGTTTCTTGAAAAATAAATGTAGTACTTATCATAACATAACATCGCGCCCGTAATACACAAAGGTTTAGAGAAGTGTACCTACACTACCGTACCGTATAGGATGTAAGTCCTACGTAATACGGGGTACGTACTCCACAGGGGTTGCCCTAAGCGTGTGGTCGCTTATTATTATTAAAAGCCTGTGATGCACTGCAGGGCAACAGCCTCCCCACTCCCCTTCCATTTCTCACTGTTTAAAGCTCCTGAGGACCAGTTCTTGTCCAGTGTAGTCGTATAGCTAATAAGTTTAATGCCGGTTAAGCAGCCGGCAATCTCTTAGGTTGACCTGCAAAAGACCAAGTTTTATCTGAAAGGAGCCACATAACAAATTCGTGTTACAGTACGAACTTCTTTTTTATTACTCAATCAAAAAATAGCAATAAATATCACCGTTGCTGGTTACTTATGCACCATTTATCATGCTTCCCGAAGCTCTCCGAAGCTTCCCGAAGCTTCCTGAGCAGTGACAAAAACTCCGCCGGTACAGTCAACAGCAAAAGTAGATGATCAAAATCAGAAATTCAATACTAACGAACGGAGTTCGCGTGAGAACTGTGTGGCGTCGAAGTGATTCAAAAGTATGTGATTGTAAATTATGCCAAACATTTACTACTAGTACAGCTGCCATATAGCTGCGAACTCCGTTCATTAGTACTGAATTTCTGATTTTGATCATCTACTTTTGCTGTTGACTGTACAAGATGAATGTTGCATGTTTTTGCATGTAACTATTCAGATTAGCTTGTAAGCCGAGTCAGCTGAATTAACGGTTGACTGCGTTTGACTATTCTTGGAACGACAAAAAACTACCCTAGTTGTTGGTCGTACAGCAATTTTCATTTTTCATAAATCTGGATGTGTCTGATTGCTTGTAACTTCTTGACGCCATTTTACGCAGTAAAAGGTAAGTTGGTGATATTCTTCAGGTCAGGTCCATAGTACTCGCAACTCGTGCTTGTATGACCAAATGTATGAACGTAACGAAGCAAAAGGAGTACTATGTAAGCATCAGTTTCTGCCTACCCCCCTGAGAAGAAGGTACTATGAAATAATGGCTTCTAAAATAGTGTCATACGTCACGTGTCAAAGTAGCAGTAAAAGTAAATTATTATATTCATCAGTTTTATAAACAACCGACCGTTTATTCTTAAAATAGGTAACTTCTTCTATCCGGTTATCGTTACATCGTGCATCGTAGCAGCCGCAGGGCCCACATACTTCGGTAGATTATTCATATTTATTTACACAAAACTAAAATCTAAAATAATAATGAAAGCTCAATGAACGCTTCCTTTATTTATTGAAATGTTGCCAACTCGAATATCCAATAGATTGTGTAGTTCCAAGTATTATCCACAGTTCAGATATTACTAATAACACTTTTAGTAATTACCTAGAATTCCATGTAGGTAGTAAATAGGTTAATAATTTAATTCACTGACACGACAGAAGCATCGAATTTTCTAAAAACATAAAAATACTTGCTTACTTTTTAAAAAGTTCAATCAGCAGCAGAGTTTTGTTAACACTATCCAAAGTTTCTGAATAGTTATAGGAAAGAAAGAAAAATTAAAAATTTTTATGAAAAAAAAAAACAGAAACTTCTTTTTTACTATATGAAATGCAATAAATGAATATGAATACTTAACAAAATATGAAATGGCCAACAAATCGGAATTTTTATGAGTCTATATGGTCTACAACGTTCTCATATTTACAATTTTTTACGTACGTTACAACACGTACCTAACAACTAACACACATACCACTAACCAACCGCCAACCGCTAAGAGCGGTTTCGCACTACGTCCGATTCGAATCCGAATTCAAAATTCGAGTTCAATCCGAATTGGGAATGTTCTAAATTCGGACGGACTGAGTTCGGATGTAGATCGCAAACCCTCATACAAATAGTACTATGGCTACTTCGGACCGTCATTTTTTGGATTCGGATCGGACGTAATGCGAAACCGCTCTAACTATGTTTTGGCCAGCTAATTTTTACGCATTTCTAGAGTACTTATATTATAATGTATGGAGCCGCATGATTGCTTCCAGTCATCGCATCGTAATTCTCTTAGCGATTAATCGCATCATCTTCATCATACCTTGATGTTATATTGCTTACCGCACTAACACAGAACATCTGTTTAATTTCCTTCGCTAAATATTTTACCTTTTAAAATAGTTTTTTAGGTTTATTTTTGTCAAGCCTATTTAATTACACCTACTCTCTTTCATTGAAGTATGTTCTAAAGAAGGTTTTATAATTAACATTTCTCGAGATTTTGTATTTTTAAAAGAAGTAGAAATCTTGAAATAGCCATATTTCTTATTTATTTATTTTACCATTTATGTACACACATATACATATAAACAGACAAGAAAAAACAGAACAGAAAAAATAGGTACAGAGGTGATGCATATTTCATAAGAAATCTCTTCCAGCACACCCGAGACGGGACAATAGATAGATACAGAGATGTAGACAGCGTGTGAAATAGTAAAGGAGACAAAAAAATTTACATGAAATCAAAAACAATTCACTTAAAAAGCTAAACAAAAATTACGAAAATATACACAAATAAACATACATACTTACATACTTCTTCTCTGCTCTCTTTTTCTTCTACTTTTTTCTCTTCTTTGTTATAATAAACTCTAGCTTTTTCCCGCTGCTTCGTCCGCGTTGTGTCGGTAGTTATTATCCCATAGGAACGTACTACTGGGATAATAAGTGTTATATGTGATAATACAGGTTAAATAAAGTCTGACAACCAGTCTTACCAAGAGGTATCGTATTACCCAGTAACTGGGTTGTGGAGGTCAGATAGGCAGTCGCTCCATGTAAAATACTGGTATTCAGCTGCATCTGGTTAGACTGGAAGCCGACCCTAACATAACTAGGAAAAAGCTAGGCAGATGATGATGTGATATTCCAGGTTCTAAGCTCTCTGTGTGCCAAATCCGTGTGGCCGTTTTTGCGTCATTGAGTAACAAACATCCAAACATACAAACTTTCAAAGTTACATAGGTACTTCTCAATTCGGATGTTTGTATTTTTTTTTATGTTTGTTCGCGCATAACTCCGTCGCTTGCCAAACCGATTTGAAAAATTATTTTTTTGTTAGAAAGGGTATACTTCCCAAATGGGACAATTCCCAAATTTTTCTTGGGGATCACGCTTGACTCAAAGCTGCAGTGGGGTCCTCACCTAACATCACTTGCAGGGCGGCTAAGTTCAGCCGCTTACGCTGTTTGGAAAATCCGTCAATTAACAGACGTGGATACCGCGAGACTGGTCTATTTTAGTTACTTCCATAGCATCATGTCTTACGGTATTTTGCTGTGGGGACGGGCTGCAGATATTGAGTCTATTTTCATCCTGCAAAAGAGGGCTATCAGAGCCATCTACAATCTCAGCAGACGCGAATCTCTAAGGGAACTGTTTAAAAAAATTAACATCATGACGGTTCCTTGTCAATATATATACGAAAACATTATGTACGTTCGGAAAAATCTACATCTTTTTAGTAAGATAAGTGACAGGCATAATTTTAACACTAGGAATAGGAACAAGCTAGATCAACCGCGTTTCAGATTGTCTAAAGTAAAAACTTCTTTTATGTGGTACTGTGTAAAATGTTATAATAAAATACCACTCGATATTCTTCAACTAAATGAGAAGAAATTTAAAACATGCATTAAACGCACACTATGTAGACAAGCATATTATAAATTGGATGAGTATATCGTTGATAAAAATGCTTGGCTTAATGCTGGTCCTGCTCCACAGGCACTTGGGTACGCTAGTTGATTGCAATTTCAATATTTGGAAGAGATGCTTCCCCTTTTTGTTTTATTTTTTTTTTTAAATATTTTTGACATTACGAACTTAATGTATACTTTATTCATTCAAGTTTTAATTCTTAATATACTTCAATATTATATACCTCTTCCTGATTGGTAGTATTTTTTTCTTTTTTCTCATATTTAAATAAATTGCAAACTATAGTTTTGTATAATTTAGAAGCATTTTTTTTAATTTTGTAAATGTAAGAACCATGGATTCGTTTCTTTTTTTTACGATATTTTGATGTTGACTTGACAGAGCTCGGCAGTTAAGAATATGTCATGCTCACTTAAATGTCTCACTGGTGGTGGCGCGTGTGTTGGATCATTCGGTTCCCTACGAAATGGTTGAGCTGGATGGTGCTGATCCACGCGTCATGTTCGTGAACGGGCGCCGTCGGTTGAGACTGGTCATCTCTTAACTGCCAGGGCTTATTTTTGAATTTTATATTTTAAATTGTTTAGTTTTTTTTACATTGTTCTCACATATAGAAGCAATAAAAATACGGTACCCAGGATTTTGTAATAATATCTTGATTTAAAAGAGTGTCCATGGAGTTTCTTGCCCGTTCTTCTCCACAGAGATCTACGTTTTGGAATGGGCAACTAGCTTCAATTTTCTGACTAACTGACCGACAATTTAATTTTGACAATTCAAAAGTGCCTGAAAGGGTTTAATTGAAATAAATGATTTGAGTTTGAGTTTGAGTTTGAATGGTCCCATAGAAATTTCATTAAAAAACGGTTCAATAGTTAGGTTTTAAACCAAAATTACTGGTAAAAATTACAACTTAAAAGTGAAAAATAAAAACTATTTTGGAAAAAAAAACAACCGACTTTCAAAAACGACACTACAAAGTGAAAAATAACTTTAATTTCGGAAGTCGGTGGCAAACAACGAAAATGCGAACCCAACGACACCGACTTCCGAAATTAAAGTTATTTTTCACTTTGTAGTGTCGTTGTTGAAGGTCGGTTGCTTTTTTTTTTTTCAAAAAGTTTCTTTTAGAAAACATTTTATTTCTAATTTATTTTCTTCTTCTTCTTATAATCTGATTTAAATTGATGCAAGGCGCATCAATTTAAATCAGATTGTCAGAAGATTGTGAAAAAAGATTGCATACTTTCATAAATACCTAAAGTATTTTTGTGTTCAACTTTGCTTGCACAGAATTTGGCTAAAAAAGCAATAAAATATAGCAATAACATAACATCACGACTGTATTCCCCGAAGGGTTAGACAGAGATGCACCACATTCACCATATTTCACTAACACTTGGCACGACACGTGAATCAAACCCAAGGCCTCATTCTCAGCAGTAGCGCTTGCCACCACAAGACCAATGAGGCAGCAAGTACATGAATAAGTACAGAACAAAACTTCGATATTATAATTTCCGTTTGTTACTTCCTTTGTTTTAATACCCCTCGACGTCTCGCAAAAGTACAGCTTGTCGTAAAACCCTGGAAGTGGCAGAACCATACATCATACAAAACATAACATAAACAAAACCAGCGCGCCCATCAAAAAGCCACAACTCCGCAGACGGTACAAACATATCTTATTCCTGAAGTTTACAAGTGCATTATTTCTACATGTTTATCATAAAATCAATTCATGTGAAATTGTGTTATTTGAAAGTGGTTCTGAAAGTTTTCATAATCTTTTCTAGTAGGAATTTAAAAAAAAACTACTAACTACTTACATACTTTCTTCATCGTTCAGACATGCAATAATCAGCCTAAAATATTCCCACAGCTGGGAGACAAGCGTCCTCTCGGTGAGAGGAGGTTGGCTATAATCTGCCGCGCGGGTCCAGTGCGGGTTGGTGTATGTCACAAATGTCTCCGAATTTTTGTTTCTGTTCGGTTATAGGACATGCCGGTTTCCTCACGATGTTTTTCAGTGCCGATGAAATAATTTACACAAAGTATGTCGCCACTCATTTAATAAACATTGGTCTCTGGACAAAGAGAGGTGGAAAGATACTCTCTTTCCACCTCTCTTTGGGAAGCCTTTGCCGAGCAGAGTACCCACTACGACCTACAACTCGTAAATGGCGGCCATTACCACAACACAATAACATCCGGACAATGAACAGAAAATGTAAGTACCTACAGTAAGTATTCATTTCAGGAAACCGGTTGCTTGTTACAACTGTACAAATACCCTCATTAATTTCATGTCAATTCTGCGAAACACTTATGATAATTATTTTACATCCAGTGGGTAAATAGTATTCTGTTTACAAGAATAAGGTAGGTAAACATTAATTGGTATCTATCATCATCTACTCGTACTTCAAATAGTTCCCATTTTGCTTTCCGAAAAATATTATTGCACACTAATATAATGATTGCGCCTCTTTTACTGAACCTCCAATCATTCCTATTTTGGGTAAATAGTCAAGTAACTGCGACCAACTTGGACGTAGTACTCATCGGCCGCTACCGCTCGCTTCGCTCGCTCTGCCTATCTTTAGCGTAGTTACTGAGACTAATTCGGTTCGCGCATTGTTGGTCACAGTTCCTACATCTATCACCTACATCTAACCTAACCCGTTTGATCGGTTACCCTAGCTTAGTTACTGCGGCCAATTGTAAAAAAAAAACCCAGAAATTAAAAATGAGACTCCATTATTTTAAAAAGTGTACATCACTAGAAGAGCAACAAATTTTTAGGAAAATCATTAATTTATATCTCCTCAGTGCGTCCATTATTAGAAAGTCGTAGAAGATTTTTTAAGAGGATCAGTGGAATATTTCCCAAATTAATTTGTTAACTTCAATGACAAGCATTACATAATAAAGGATAAGCGAACAAGCTGCTATAAGCACATAAATTCAACTGAGAGAAATGGCGCGTTCCAGTTGCAACAGAATATGGCCTCGAACGTTTCCGGTCTAGTTTCGACTAGTTTCCAAACTTCTGCTGAATACGGCAGATAAAGTGATCGATCGAAATTCAAAAGTAAAGAGGGTTTACCAAGACAGATTAGATACATCACTCATCTGACCCATGGTAGCCTAGTGATAACCGCCGCGACTTAGGAGTTGTAGGTCGTAGATTCAAACTTAGACAGGCGCTTTGCTTCTTGTTAATTATTTCATCACCACTGCTCTCAAAACGGCGAAGGAAAACATCGTGAGGAAACCAGCCTTTCCTACATACAAAAAATCGAAGATGTGTGGCATCTATCAACTCGCGCTGGGCCCGCGTGATGGTGGATTATGGCCCACTTCCTCTCACAGAGAGGACGCCTATGATCCAGCAATAGGAATATTAAAGGCTGATAATGTACTCGTCTGAAAAAGTAATGTGACTAAAAGAGTGATGAATATAAATATTGATGGATGGAGGGGGAGAAGAAGGCCAACCAACAGATGTCTGGATTGTGTGAGGAATGATATGAAAAAGAAGGGAGTGAATGATAGCGTGACGGTTGACAGGGGAGAACGGAAGAAGAAAACGTGCTGCGCCGACCTCAAGCAAAATGGGACGAAGGCAGAAGCAGAAGATGATGATGACTCTTGTATTAAAGACTATGAGCGTCGCGACATAATTATGAGAAGGTGCTGGAATGGATCTGCTTGGTGGGATCAATGAGAGCTGAAACTCTTTAGTAGACCAATCTCATCAATCTTACAGAGTTTACTGAACAAATGCTGCAAGAAGTTTGACATTCATGCGAACGTGTCTCACTGGCTGCTATCCAAAGCCCTGATCCTATTTGTTTACATACACTGCTGTTTACGTTTACAAAATGAAATCATCCGTTGATAGATGGCAAGTGACGGACGTCGAGACGGCTTGAAGTAACGGTTAGTCTGCGGACCCTTTCATCATAGATAAACCCGTGCAAATGTTTGCAGCTAGAGTAAACATTGCGAAGAGTTGTAACATGTCCCAGTTACAAACCTCGTACGATTTAGGTACTTTTTAATTCACACTTATGTAAACAAACTGAGGTTTAGTGGAACATTTCGTGGCATTGGAAAAACATTGGTCGTGAAAAAGAGCGGTAAATATCTCCGATGTTGAATCTAATTAAGAACCATGACGGTTCTTAATTAGATTCAACATCGGAGATATTTACCGGAGATCGAATTATTAAAAGCGGAAGGATGTAGTAGTAGAACATAAAACTAATGAGAATAACAAACATTGGCCCATACTTTGCGTTGGTGTTATTTTAATTGCTATCTGCAATTATGTAATCGTTATGATGTAATTTTATCATTTATTTTGCCCCATTGCCGGGCGAAGGCCTCCTTTTGAAAGAAAGAAAATACATTTATTTAGCACAGACTAAAGGACACACAAAACACCAGATCAGATACAATGTATCTGGTGTATCATACATCTGACAAAAACAAATAAAAAGTGTAAAGTCCGATGTAATAAATTAGCAGGAAAGTGTGCCTCACGGCTGGCCAAAATGGCCCAGTACAGCAAAAAATGCCAGACAACTAGTGCCTGACACTGGTTTTCAACTGGATCTTTTCTCCCTTCCACTCCTTTCTTTCTTGAGCTAGTCTCTCTTTCTGGACCTATCCTGTCTGTAAGCGTCAAGTCCCACTATCTACTCTCGGGTCTACCACGATGTCGCCTGACGTTTTCTGGTATGTAGGTAATTTTGATAAGCAAAAAAATAGAATCAAATCTGGAAACATAGATACGATCTTCTTTCCTATATCTATGAGTACAATGATTCACTTGGTGTACAAACAATTTAATCTCAGAACTGGCTAGATTGTCCGTAGACAATGACGGTCCGAGTTGATTGATTGGCCACCTAGAACTAACCATAAATAAGGTAAAGGTATAAAAAACATCCAAAACTGTTACAACGTATCTTCCATTAGTCTACCATCAAATAGAGCATGGTCCTATTGTGCCAGCTCCAATAACAGAGATTTGTTCGGCGTCCGGATCAATTTGGTAAACGCCTATCGGCTAAATTGTCTCGGCGCGGCTCGGTTTACGCAACAAAATTGATTCCATCAAGAAGAGTTACTGGGAACTGGGGACAGAATGTAACAAGTCCGCACAATTTAGCTCCTTCGAGATCAAAATTTATGTGTACGAGTAGGTTACGAAATTTAATGGTTTTTTAAATTTTTACTACAAAGGTCGGGAACGTGATGAGTATAAAACAATGTGAAACACTGAAAGGTGGGTGTTTCCTTAGAGTGGTGACACACGAGCAACACGCGTGGAAACAACAACCATAGCGTCGAAATTTTTCGTCAAAAGAATATTGCTGTTCCATACGTTTTGACCGCGTAGGTATTGCACTTTTCTATGAAACAGAAGATTTCTTTTTTGATAACCGACGAAAAATTTCTACGCTATGGGGTCTAAACTCATGTGTTGAATGGTTACAGTTTGCGCGTCGATGTCCCTGCCACCCCGTATCGTATCTATGTATATAGTATAAGTATATAATTTAATATATAAGTATAGTATAAGTAAGATAATATAGATTTAGTAGGATAGGGTAGAGAAAGGGGTTTTTACCTGAAATACAAGTACTCTAACCTAGCTCTAGAGCCAGGGTCTAAATTTTTCTGTCACCTGTTTTTATGTCAATAAAGAAATTTAGTATCCCCTTATATTTCAATATAAATTATGTTCAATATAGAATATAAAAAGTATAAAAACATTTAAAAATATAAAAAATAGTAGCCCACCGGTATTGGGAACAGGGTCCACGCTACCGGTGGTCAGGCCTCCAGAGAGAGGAACCTCCTGACAGTGCGAGCCGTGTCCAGGAGTACCGCTTTCTGAATCAAGCCCTTGATTCAGCTGCCAACGAGAGCCTTCTCAGGTGTTGGTCGAGGCTCTTAGCTATTAAACCATTGGTTGTCACGACTATCGGCACAATGATCGCTGAGTCCACATCCCACATGTCAACAACCTCGCGAGCCAAGTCAAGATACTTGATTAGTTTATCTTTTTCGGCTTTCACGAGGTTCTCATCATGCGGGACGGTTTTGTAAACAGTCATTGCGCGCCGCTCTGATCGATCCACCACCACTATATCAGGCTTATTGGCAACAATAGTCCTGTCAGTGATGATGGATCGATCCCAGTACAATGTGATATTTCCATTTTCGGGAACTGGGTCGGGGAGATACCTGTATTTCAGAGCAAGTTGCTGATGGATTATCCTGGCTACGAGGTCAAAGTCAAAGTCAAAACGTTTACTGCAAACTAAGTGTACAATGTTGGTGTTATGTTATGTCTATGCAAGTACTCTCCGTTAGCTAGACGAGAACACCCGGAGACAGTATGACTGATTAATTTATTATTATTAGTACTAAGTATATGTGGTTGGTATTGTATTTATCTTTCATTTGTACACTTCAGATTAATTAATTGTAGAATACTATTTTTATTTATTTAGAGCCGATTTTTCAATCAACAGATAATTTTTATTCGTAGAATAAAATTGACATCTGACAGATTTTGTTTGTTTTTACCAGTAATTTTGGTTTAAAAACCAAACTACTAAACCGTTTTTGATGAAATTTCTATGGGACTATTTAGGAAGTATACCCATTCCAACAAAAAAAAAATTTTTAAATCGGTTGGCAAGCGACGGAGTTATGCGCGAACAAACATAAAAAAAAAAATTCAAACATTCAAATTGAGAACCTCCTCCTTTTTTAGAAGTCGGTTAATAAACTAATATAACAATTGCCTTTGCTATCTATTTTCAAACTGCTTAATTTCAGTAACAATCTGTCCATCCCTTTGCTGTCCAAAGGCATCATAAAAGAGACTATATCAGTAGAATAAACAGATCAGTGCACCTAAATACTGATAACAGCAAACTGCAAGCTCAGAGCTCCAAGGGTTATGGTAATGATAATATCCTCCAGTTATAGTTAGCATCCAGCCGTATGCGGCAGATAGGTTCTGCAATGGACATTAATGGCACAACATATGGTTTAATCTATCCAATAATTCTCTGCTGTACTGTGATTCTTCGTCTTCTTCTAAGCATGTATGGTTTAAGAAATTTATTTCTCATAAAACTGCAACAATTATTCACTTAGAATGAGAAACACTGTTTTATTGCATGTCGATGGCAATACAGGATGGCAGGGTCAGCGACGCGCAAAGTGACACCATGAATTTAGCACATGATTCATGATAGAGTTCATGAATTAGCCCAGAATTTGGCTACGAGTTTGGCACATTCAACAGCGTCCATCAGTTCAGGAGCGTGCAAACAACACGCACGCTGGACACTATCTTACATTTACACTCCAGGGCGGAGTCATCTGTGAATCTCTATCTGTGCAGGATGGTTCCTCCTTCTCTGTGATTCTTAAAAACCATGAGTAGTTTAATGACCATTTTTTAAAGAATAATATACAAACACACAGGGTAGGCTAAGGCAGAGACTACAGAACGCCACCTGTAACAGTCCTTACATACTCCTTTTGCTTCGTTTACGTCATACATCAGAGGAGCAACTCTCGTAATTTTAAGAACGTTTACAGTCTGATCTCAGTCTCAATCTGTCAAAAATACGTCAAATTTCCCTACATTTTGACAAGTTTTTGACATTTGTTTGTCGCCGAGATGCCACTGCGACTAGATTTTGAACGTTTTAAATTACGAAAATTGACCTTCTGGTCATACACGCACGCCGCCGGTTGCGAGTACTGCGCACCTGACCTGTCTGAAGAACATCACTGTATGTCCCCTACGACCGTTTCCACTCACATTTGCTCTGTAAATACCTTTGGTTTAGACTTTCATTCATCCTCCCAAACCACCGGCATGCACCTTTCAATAAAGAAAAACGTAGGTCTAATAAAGACCTTATTGCAATTGGTTTCAAAAGTAGCTAATAACAATTAAGTGACAAAGAATACCTTTTTTACCCGAAGTAAAAGTCAATTAAGCATTTATTTGAAGTAGCTTCTTATTCAAATTCAATATTCTGTGTAATTAAAGATTTTAAGAGTTAATCGAGATGACCTTTGGTTTATTGTATTATAATTAGAATTGTGAAAAGTTGCATGGCAAAAAAGCGTTTTCTAGTGTTGGTGGAATTGTCTAAAGCAACGATTTCCTAGAAGAACGGTGGCCGCCACATAACGTCCACAGTGACGGAAGTCATGAAAAATTATTTTTCGACAATAATCAAAAAGAAATCTGCCGTTTCATAGAAAAGTGCTAAACCTACAAGTTAGTGCATTTAATGTTAGCGCAAGGTGCGATCCCTCGCATGCAAGTTTGATACCAGTTAAGTAACCATTTTTCGGTTTGCCATGAACTGATTACTTAAAAATAATGCGTTGAATTGTTAATGATTTGTTGCAGTTCACAATTTTTCGATACTTTGTAATTATGAATTAACGATGTACATAATTATACGGTAACATGTTTCAGAAAGGTGTTCTCAAATTTAAATAATGACCACACCTTTCTGATACATGATGTATATATATAATAGACGAATAAGAAGAATAAAATAGTAACACTTGTTTTCTTTGAAAACCACATCTCGTCACATCTGAACGGAAAATACACGAGAACAGTTTCAAAACGTATCAAAGCACGTTAGGAAAGTTGAAGAGCAGATAAGCAGATTGTTTGAGAGCGAAGTTTATTTCTACCTCAAGTTTATTTGCCACCCCTGAGGCTGCTTTAACATTAAGTGCTTACTTACCAACCATTTTAAAATGAATTTCGAAGAAATTCCGTTCTTCTCTATAGGAACCTACTGCGCTTTGAAATGAGCAACTAGCTTCATCTTTCTGAATGACCAACTCATTGACAATTCAAAAGTGCCTGTTATTGGTTTATTTGAAATGATTGCTTTGAGTTTAACTACTTAACTATCTAGTTAGATGCAGTTTGTAACCAAAATATAATTTAGATAACATCGTGCGTAAATTTTGTTTAGTCACCATTGTTTAGTACCTACCCAAAATTTGCACATCGTAATCAGCCTATAATGTTCCCACTGCTGGGACACAGGCCTCCTCTCTTCGAGAGGGAGTGGGCTGTAATCCACCACGCGGGCCCAGGGCGGGTTGATAGACGTCTGACCGTTTTGAGCCTATAATTAGTTTAATTGAAATAAATGCTTTGAGTTTGACAGTTTGAGTTTCGCCCAATATTCGTATCAGAAGGCCAATTCTCGTAATTTACAACGTCCAAAATCTAGTCGCAGTCACATTTCGGCGACAAACAAATGTCAAAAACTTGTCAAAATGTAGGGAAATTAGAAGTATTTTTTGACAGATTGAGACTGAGATCGGACTGTGAACGTTCTTAAAATTATGAGAATTGCCCCTCTGATCTTGATCTCACAAGAGATCCAGCCCTCTTAAGAGAGTTTCTTTTGTGAAGCTGTTTGACGTGCAATTTTAATTAGACAACGCTCAACCTCTCTTAGCATGTTTTTGATTCCTGATAATCGTTATTCACATACATCCTAAAGTAACAATAAAACAGCTATCCTTATTTTATGAATACCTAAGTAACTTTCACAAGTTTTTCATCAACAATCTTATAACTATCTGCCCCTGGTAAATAATAAAGGCGCGTCTAGACAGACACAATAAAGAACCAACTCTAATAATGACATAACAACTTTCCTAATATTTAATCTACGAAAGAAAGAAATAATAATCATCATAGAACTAGACAAATGTTCTTTACTTTCATAGAACGAACCCATCCAATTAATATAGAGTAGGTAGTGCGAGTAGTACAATAATAAATTATGCCTACAACATTCTCGTAAGTAGAAAACAGTTCCAGCTAAACATGCAAGAGCATCCCGGAAATATTCCTCCTCAGCCATTACCAAATGTCATTAAAACATTTACTTAATATTTCTATAAAATATTCTAAATGTATAATATTTAAAAACGTGCTTGGGGTAATATAGCCCAAGCACGAATATTTGCGAAAAGTTATTCGTATCGAAATCGAGTAACATTTGTATGAGAATTGTACAGCGTAAAAGGAAACAAAACATGGCAGCACGAATGATTTTCGCGCTCTCGTAATCGAAATCGAAACGACATGGTAAACGAAACTCGAAACATAAACAATTGTGAGATTTTTTATAGCACGAACATTGTTTTGACGTAACTCTCGAAGGCTGGCTAACGAGTATGCTCGAAACATTATTCACTTGAAAATAGTCGGTGAGAAAGGTTTCGAAAATTGTAAAAATAAAGTTTTAACCGTGTTTATGTTTTGTGTAGAGTTAGTTTTGTGAATAAAAGTGTTTTAAAATTATTGTTAAGTTATTGGAACAATTATTAATAGCTCCGGAATAATTTAAAATGCAAAGACCGCCACTGTATGAACGTAGTACCTTATATTATTTTTTGGCGGCAAATTTACTAGAAAATTATGGATATCACGAGAAACAAGGCAAGTACTTAAATCATATTTTATTTATTTGCGTACCTATAGAATTAATGTGTTTGAAAAAGATTTGAGTTGCTTATATGTTTTTTTAGAGAAATTACGCGCAGAGCAAAACTTAGGAATAGAATTAACCCACTGGACATAAATTCAACCATCATTTCATATGGCGTCTGACTAGTTCTCATAATTATTTATTCACTTAAAAGCACTTAATTATTTATAGAAAAGAAACAGAAATACTTTTGCTGTGGACGTGTAGTAAAACATAAACCCTATTTACATTAGCATGACGTCACCTTCGAATTCGAATCGAGTGTTCGATAGTGCTTCGAATGTGCTTCGTGCTGCCTACTATCGACAGACTCTGTTTTCGAATCGAGGCCTCGATACATTGTCGATTCGAAATCGTTTGATATTCGTGCTTGGCCTTGGTCTGTATAGTATAGCTCCTCAGCCATTATCAACCGTCATAAAAACATTTACTGAATATTTCTATAAAATATTCTGTCTAATGAATATGTTGTTAAAAAATAAGGAAAATCATATTATAAAATGTCTTTTTACTGTAAAGACATTTTGTCGATGTCGATAAAAATCTTTCTCACATCACAGTATTTTCAATTTAATAAAAAGGCATGGGGGTCGGAAACGCCGTCCTTTCTAACAAAAAAACATTTCAATTTCTCCTCCATCAAATTGTATTTGAGAGCTAACAATGAATAACTGTCTTGTTATATTT
Source organism: Apamea anceps (assembly GCA_951799955.1). NCBI lineage: Eukaryota > Metazoa > Arthropoda > Insecta > Lepidoptera > Noctuidae > Apamea > Apamea anceps. The sequence continues at coordinate 4,992,228 of OX637504.1, read as the reverse complement.
GTATACACCACCCTTACAAACTTAATTACATTTCGAAATCAAAAACAGATTTGTGGGGCCGCGGCCGTCATCAGTTGGCCATTTGAGTCCTCTCGTTAAGGGCCATTCTGTAAGACCCAAGTAATTCAAAACGCCGGTTTATAGGGTCAATCTTGCTACACAGTTTGGGTCAAGTCGTTTTAACTAAACTTGAGATAAATTAGATTTGACTCCCGTTTATTAAGTGTTTCAATATTGTGTGACGTTTTGTATACCTAATGAAGTAGAATGTACAACATAAGAAAAGGATTTTTTCTGTAGTATGATGAAGTTTTTGCAGAATGTTGAAAGCTCAAAAGCCATTTCAATGAACATATTCATAACACAGCCGATCTATTCCGGAAAAATATCACCGTGAACACTTATGTGAAGTGATCTGTCATTCTACCTGATGCTAGGGATTGACACTGTTGACAGCTCAATTTAAGTTCACTTCACCTAAGTTTTCACGGTGAGTTTTTTACTGAATAGATCGGCTGACTAATAATATTTTTAAGTTTACTATTAGTCTTTAAAGAAAATGGAAATCAGTTTCACCCGATTCAGAAAAAATCTAAATTAGAAACTAATATTTCGCTCTATTACGTTCACGTTTAAAAGCAGTTGATAAAACAAAAAGATGAATAAATCTAGCTCACATAGCAAACACTGAGCAAACATATATACAAACTGTGTCATAAATATTTACCTAGGACACAAAAGCAAATTCTAATATACGGTATCCATTTGTCAGTTTTATTTTATTTTCCTGAGAGCGTCATAAGAAAAACAAATCGCCTACAATTTTTCTCTATTTCTTTTAAGTGAAACGGTGACACGAGAATATAAAACCTGTTTACAAAAGAAACCTTCATTAGTCTTACTTAGTTACGACGGAAGACTTGATTGAGAAAATCGAGCGTCGATACCACAGGGGCAGACATCAAGCTAACCAATAAAAATCGTAGTGAAAGCTTTTAAATCGAAAATTATTATATCAAAAGCTCAATTCATAATCCAATAGACTCGGTATAGGATTCGCTGTAGAGTAAAAAAGCCCGGCAAACAGATAACTTTCTTTAAAGTGTACCTACTACACTTCACTCACCAAACTACACAGTTTAAAAACAATCGATAAAATTGAAGTGTTTGTAAACAAACTCCACTCAATTGTTTGTGAACCACAGAAGACGGAAGTTTTGAAAAGGAAATCTTGTATAACTTTCCTTATTGTAGGAAGGATAAAAATCAATAGAAAACTGATCTTGGGATCCAATATCAGGCGTCGAAAAAGGTTCATCACGCATCATGTATGGATCTCTTTTATTCTTTGAACTTCCTTATTCTATTCATAGAATGGCCTTCCTAACCTCCTTTCACTTATCCTTATCTGCTGCTGTTTGTTGTCAATTCTTAAATCAGGTTCAAAAAGCGTGGAGCGCTTCTCATTTCGTGATAAAAGCGCGTTTTTTTTTTTTTAAACTACATAATTTCTATTTTTTACTTTTGCGTATATTCCTCATTAAGTTAATAAATATAAAGTCAACGAAGTTATGACGGTTAGGGTCTCCTAGTTAACTCAGGGGTTTACAAGTAGCTCCTAAAGAGTTCTACTATCCACCTCCTGGCTCCATCATCAGACCCTCGACACCAAGTGCAATATACTGGACTCATCAAAACGAATCATATGACCTCATACTCGAGGGGTTTACTAGTAACCACTGAGGAGTTCCACTATCCACCTCCTGGCTCCATCATCAGATCAGCTCCAAGTTACCAAATTATAGTATTGTCATCCGAAATACATAAACAAAAAAAGTTTCATTTCGATAGGATTATTAGAAATACATTAAAATTGACTTCTAAGATTTTATTTTACATTGTTGTTACAAGTGAAGCTAATAAAACTTTTTTTCAAAAGAAAAACCACCGACTTCTACGACTACGACACTATAATGTGAAAAATAACTTTAATTTCGGAAGTCGGTGGCAAACAACGAAAATGCGAACCCAACGACACCGACTTCCGAAATAAAAGTTATTTTTCACTTTGTAGTGTCGTTTTTGGAAGTCGGTTGTATTTTTTTTGCAAAAAAGTGTTTATTTTTCACTTTTATGTTGTAATTTTGGTTTAAAAACCAAAATACTGAACCGTTTTTGATGAAATTTCTATGGGACCATTTGGAAAGACCCATACCCTTTCCAACAAAAAAATATTTTTTCAAATCGGTTGGCAAGCGACAGAGTTATGCGCGAACAAACATAAAAAAAAAATACAAACATCCGAATTGAGAACCTCCTCCTTTTTTAGAAGTCGGTTAAAAAGCGTGTTAAAAAGTCGAGTTCGTCCCGCCACCTCTTCCTGGGCCTGCTGTGTTGCAGTTTCCTCCTGTTTGCTCGCGTTGCCCTTTGCTGTGTTGTTATTCCAGCCCATAGCTCCTCCGGCATGCGACGGATTTTGCCAGCCTAGTTCCATTTAAGCTGGGCAGCCGTGTGACCTACATCGGCAGTAATATCCTACAAGAGTTTGTTTGTTGATTTGAACACGCTAATCTCTGGAACGGCCACTCGATTTGGAAATAATATTTTTGATGACCTTTTTCATGAATTGGGCATTCATGAAATAGGCCATAGGAAAAAACACCACGCTAGATCCCTTAGGAGCCCAGCAATAAGAAAAAAAGTTAGATAGAACGCTAATCAAAAAGAAGTAATAACACGGGCAGACGATGCGATACGGCCATCCCGTCAGGGAACAAGAATTTTTTACGCGGGCCAAGTCGCGGGTAGAGTCTACCTATAAACGGGCAGCCTCTCTCCTCTGTTTCCTAATACCCGTATGTATTAGGAAACAGAGGCGATTTTTATGTGGTCATAAAAATCCCCTCTGTTTCCGTCGAATCGTCGAAATACGTTGATAAGTATGTAGTAAGACCTCCTTTGTTATCATTAAGAAAAAAAACATACGAGTACACATTCATTAATCAGTACCTTCTTAATTACAATATACTTTGTTATTAGTAAAGCGAACATCTTGTAATTTGACACATGAAATCCAGGAAATGAATATCATCTAATTACAAAGATCATTTATTATTACGGACTAATTATCACCTAATTAGTTGGATATGAAAACGTTTTTGTTTTTGTCACTACCTGTTGTTTGTTGTAGTTTTAATATATCTATATTATTATTTATAGACTGATTTTTATCTTTATCTCTCATCTTTTACATTTCTTGTTTTAGGCCGAAAAGCAAATTAAAATGGTCCGGCCATAGACACGACGAAGAAGTCAATAATAACGATTTTTTTTTATATTTTCATTTGTCTCAATAATTCAGTGTTGGTTAAAATTAGAAAAAGAAACATTGCGCTTGTATCGAATCTTTTTCATAGCTATATTTAAAAAATAAAAATAATAAATATAAAAAAAAAAAACATTTATTTTTAAAAGGGAAACATTTTACAATAAATACCATAACAATTAGAATAGACCGCTGTTGTTGATTTGCCTGAACTAGGTTGAAGCTGTCTCGAAAGTGCATTGCTAAATTAACAGTGGCGCCGATTCCCTTGTTCACAAACTAAACTAAATTTAAGTTCAGAGCATCTTTTTCATTCTATTTCATTAAGAAAAGGACAGAAGATAAATATTCGTTTAGTCCTGTCAAATTAGTCCGCGCCTGACGTAAATTGACGTATTTTTAGTAGCCATGTTTTTAATCACGTCTAACTTGTCTATGGAGTATCATAATTTGACAGAACTAAACTAATATTTATCTTCTGTCCTTTTCTTAGTGAGACAGAAAGAAAAGATGCACTGAACTTAAATTTAGTTTAGTTTGTGAACAATGGAATCGGCGCCAATGAGTTTAAAGTAGAAACTAAATTAAAGTAGTATGTTAGCGGTTCTATTTGCAGACAATTAATGACCCGTAGAATTTTCAAATGAAAAGCCAGACAAGTGATAATATTATCTACATTTTCCCTCAGTAGGATTTTCACATAAATATTAGAAAGGCCACCTAAATAGGGATTAAACTAATAACTTTAATTTCGGAAGTCGGTGTCGTCGGGTTCGCATTTTCGTTGTTTGCCACCGACTTCCGAAATTAAAGTTATTTTTCACTTTGTAGTGTCGTTTTTGGAAGTCGGTTGTTTTTTTTTGCAAAAAAGTTTTTATTTTTCACTTTTAAGTTGTAATTTTTACCAGTAATTTAGGTTTAAAAACCAAACTACTGAACCGTTTTAGATAAAATTTATATGGAACCACTTCAGAAGTATCTCCTTTCGAACAAAAAAAGAATTTTGAAAATCGATCTACAATTGGCGGAGAAATCGCGTAACAAACACAGAAAAAAAAAAAAACACCGTCGAGTTGAGAACCTCCTCCTTTTTTAGAAGTCGGTTAAAAATAGAAAATTTTAAAGGTAAAGATAATTTTATTTGTCAAAGCATGCGTATACATGCAAATTAAGCATGCAGGATGTCACAATATTAATATTTCGTACGTACATGTTTCACCGTAAGGCGTACAAATTTAGTGTTTACAAAAAAAAAAAGTAACCGAATTTCGGTTTCGAATCGAACATTTTTGTTTACTAATGGCTTCGGGAGACTAAGCCTGTAGCTGCTCTGAGGAACAATGTTCAATAACAGAAGGGCTCAGTTACCAATTTTATTTTCAAAATAATAACTTACAGTTAATTAACTTACTGACGAAAACCTTTTTTAACCGACTTCTAAAAAAGGAGGAGGTTCTCAATTCGACGGTATGTTTTTTTTTTTGTGTGTTTGTTACGCGATTTCTCCGCCAATTGTGGACCGATTTTCAAAATTCTTTTTTTGTTCGAAAGGAGATACTTCTGAAGTGGTCCCATAGAAATTTCATCAAAAACGGTGCAGTAGTTTGGTTTTTAAACCTAAATTACTGGTAAAAATTACAACTTAAAAGTGAAAAATAAAAACTTTTTTGCAAAAAAAAACAACCGACTTCCAAAAACGACACTACAAAGTGAAAAATAACTTTAATTTCGGAAGTCGGTGGCAAACAACGAAAATGCGAACCCGACGACACCGACTTCCGAAATTAAAGTTATTTTTCACTTTGTAGTGTCGTTTTTGGAAGTCGGTTGTTTTTTTTTTTGCAAAAAAGTTTTTTTACATTTTGTTTTATACATTATTTAATAAATGCCATTATTTTATTTATAACTGGTACCTGTATATATTTCGTTTCTTCTTCTTTTCGCATCAATATTATATTGTTTGGGGCATCTAGATGTATAGCGTTCAAACGTTACACCATCATTAGTAGGTGAGAAAGAAGCTATTCTTATTTCTCAAATAATTATAAATAAATAAATAAAACCATTTTAATACTGACTCATAATAGAAATAATGCACTCATACAGTCACATTATATACACAACACTACTAATTCAATTCAATTCATTAATTATGATTGATACGCTGAGTTGGCTATTTTTGTCAACCTTTTGTCAACTTCTTTCTAATCCACACAGCAGTAGACCGAATATTTCACACTCCTATTTAATTTCCACAAATTAACACTAATGATGAATAACATACAAGCCAATTTATTTATTTTTCTGTTCTCAAATATCACAACAGGACATACAAAATGAGGATGTAGAACATATTATTAAAACGTATGAATTACAACTTTATCCGTCCTGCGACAGTAATTCCTCTATACCTAAATAAAAGCCAAACCAAACTGACAAACAGAAAATATTTTAAAGAAACGGACTTATAATTATCTAAACCAGCCGAGATTTATGCTTGATCTTACTTACTCTGTATGAATTCTACAGTCCTTTCACAGTCATTTTACCTCTGACAGCTGCAACCCAACAGCAACCTTATCCCAACAACAATAAAAATCACTGTGTTTTTGACAGACTCAACAGTTGCAGCAACCCAACAGCTACCTTATTGTCACGAGATTAAAGCTCACTATGGAATGAACTGTACACAATTACACATGTAAGGCAATATTATTTCCAAAAAACCTTTATTTTACCGCCAAAATACCTGATGGTAATATAAAGTATTTTATCATCAGATATTTTGGGCTTTTTAACTGCTTTCCAAAGTGAAAAGCAGTTAAAAAATACGAATGACTCAACTAACTTCGACTTTGATGAGCCCATAAAGATATTCCGGATTTACTGCCATAATTTGTGAAGTTTCTAAAAAAACAAGCTGGCACAAATAGGACCCATTTGCCAGCTTGTTTTTTTTTTAGAAACTGTGATTACCATTAGTCACCTCAAAAAAAAAAATGCTTGGTCCCTCCATCATGATCATGATACCTTCTAATCAGGCAAAATTTCTTATTAACAAAATTACACATATACTTAATCTACCTATATTACAATTAAGTGACATCAACTCATCACGTGACATTAAGTGACGTCAATACAGCGACTATGTTTTAGAACTACCTTCAATATTTTTTTATGTTTACCTACATTGCGTACTACGAGAATTAAATAAAATGAACCAATAAAATTAGTAATTATTAAAAACTAAAGATACATTTTATATGAGCTAGATATTTTAATGCTATTCTTATTTTTTTTTAAACGCCTTATTTACCTACTTATTTCTTTAAAAAATTTTGGCTAGTTAAAATAAACTTTAACGTAAGAAACTTTGCATGATTAGAAGGTAGTAAATAGGTATTAAATATTTATCCGTCGAAGATCGAAAATAAACCGCCCATTTACCTGTTGCACTAAACAATTGAATCGTCAATTTGGAGGGACCAACTTCTATAATCGATATCTTTAAAACGATATATGTTTTGGGCAGCCAAAATCAATAATACCATGGTATAAATAAGGTATTATAACACTAAGTAGGCAGACCATTCCAGGGAGTAGTCTATCAGTTTGGTCCCTCCATCTTGATATCATGATGGAGGGACCAAGCAATTTGTCAAAATATTATGTATATGATGAGGTAGCTAAAATGAGATATTCCACTTAGAGCACAGATTTGAACGGCACTTCCGCGAACGGCACATGAACACTTCCACTAACCGCACTGAAACAAAATTTCGTAACATGCGGTTCGGAGGAACAGTTTATCGTTATAGCAAAGGTAGGAAATAGTAGATTAATGGTATTATTTTTTAAAATATGTATGACAGAGATTGGAGATTTGGTCCCTTCATTTTGACGCTCACATTAATGGCCGTTTGTGTATGACATTTCAAACAAAATAAAGTACCCAGTTTTCAAATTATTTCGATTTTCTTGAAAATCTCCGAAACCCGGGTTTTGTTTACAAAAATAACTTTTGTAGTAGTTAATATGATTAAAAACAAAGTTTGACTTTGATGCGGCATGGTACGGGATTTCATTCATCCATGAGCATTGTCCTTTGCTACTTTACCTTGAACATTCCATGACATGTCTGTGACAGCGATGTCGAACATGGGAACTCTCATATTATCCTCATCAATGTATAAAATATTCAATCAACAATCAACTCATTCATATGGCTTTAATAGGTTTTTATATTTTATTTATCTTTTTGATAGATTGTTTTATATTTTGTGAATGTTGTAGGCTTTGTAGACTGTAGATTTGTAGATCATATTTTTAATTTTATTAAGTAATATCTGATACTTGTTGACAGACCTACGCTGTCCTCCCATACCTATTACGTCCTAGTACCTAATTTGAAAACATTGTAAAAGCATTGTAAAACAGTAACGTGGAGTTTCTTGCCAGCTCTTTTAATATAACTGAAATACTTGTAGGGTCATTCTAAAGTTTCATTAAAGACGCGTCGTGCAGGACGCTCTTCCGAATTAACCAGTTACAAACTTGAATCAGCAGTAAGTAGCCAGAATGTCACAACACTAGTATTTCAATGACGGTCCGCAATTTTGAGTAGCGTCGTGGACGATCGGACTAAAGTGATCTTTTATTTAGTAAACCTTTTATCTACATCAAAACTGCTGACTAACCCCCTCCTAACCTAAAAATGTCCCCAAAAACAAGCTGATAGACCAAAAATCAACCGGAAAAATTGATTTCACGCAAAAAGAATCAATTTGGACCAAACTTAATTTACGCTTGTTCGATTCGAAGGCCTGTCTTGCTCATTACCAGTTCGCGGGACCCTAAGTGTGATTGACAGGTGCTATTGGATAATTGGATCTGAATCCACTGGCCAGTCAATCTCAATGGAATACGCAGTGGTATTGATATCACTTTTGTTAGGGCACTTATTTTAAGGCTAGAACACGAAGTTATAGCTGTACAAGGATTTTAAGGCATAGGGCCAAAATCGAGACTAACGCCGCTATCTTATTTTTTTTTTTATCAATCAATTAATACAGCCTATCGTAGTCCACTGCTGGACATTTGCCTCTCCCAGGGTGCACCACAACACCCTGTCCTCTGCCTTCCGTATCCAGTCACTCGGTCGTCGGTCCGGCCGATACGCGGTCTCCTCCACTCCAGGAGTCGTCTGCTCCACCGGCCATCGGCCCTTCGACAAACATGGCCTAGCTTTTTTCAATACGTTTCTCAAAATATTTTCACCAACATCATTCGATCGCCAAAAAAGTTTTGTAGCAGTGTAATGTCACTGTTTGGAAGTTTTGAAGATGTAAGTCTGGCTTGTCATTTTCAATTTAAGATCTTTATAACGTGATACCGCGCTATTCATCTAAGATGGATTTGATTGGTATCTTTTTTCGGCATTTTCTCCGCTGAAATTAAGAGAATTTATGACACAGTTGACCAAGCTAATTCGAAGTGGTTAATGCAAATGCTAACTTCTGAACTATACATAATTAAATTCCATTTTCGTACTTAACAAATGTATGCCTACATTAGAAGCTAAAGATAGGTAAGCTAATCAAATATGTAGAAAATAAATATTCCCTTTCTTTCCTAAAATAATCCCAAAATAAGTAGTCTTTTTTTTTTCATGATGGGAAATCATCAAATGACTCCTCCCGCTCTGGGTGGAGCAGAAGGGAGTGTCAGACTCTTACTGACTAAAACCCACCCGTGTTCCTTCCTTAGCCCTTTATGTTCCAGGGCAGCGGTAACCCTTTCGGACGATCCCGCTACCCTGGCAGGCTTCGGCCCTATTGGGCCCCGTCACTCATGCTGACATCTCTTTGAGGCGCGTGTGGAACACATACACGCCTTCCGGCACGGGGTCCTGATCGGACGGTGAGTTACCCATTACTCACCGCCCGCAGGCCCGAAAATAAGTAGTCTTACTTTCTATTCTTAGTTGAAGATGTTTAGTCCAATGATTAAAGGGTTTATTTATAAACGAAATCACTTAGGAACATTATAGGCTTATTATGACTGACTGATTTATAAACGATTAAAGACAAAAGTGACAAAATTATAATAAAATTATGGTAGTGATTAACGACTGTTTAAGTCGCTATTCACTACTTAACTTTAAGCAAACTTTATGAATAAACTGGTCAGTGTTTTTCCAGATCCTATGGACTAATTTCAATACAAGATCGGTATCTAAAAATCTTCCATGTAGATATGTTAAATAATCTGTAAATCTATTTATCTATCACTTAACAGTAAGTAGTGGTACCATTTGTGTTATGAGCTGGAAATTATATTAATTATCATTACTGGTTAATTAATTTAATGAGGTACAATAACTCAATCATTTGATAACGCAAATAAGCAGATTATGGATACTATTGTAAATTGAATTTGGTATTCATTGATACTTGGTTTGAATTAATTGTATATTGTTGGAAAATTATACTATTGTGCAGATGTAAAATTTAATGAAAATAACAACAACAAGTTAACAATAGGAATATAGAAATACCTGGAACATTAACATTTCTATGTAGCATTGCTAAAAGTGTTTTGAAAAAAAAAATTAAGTACATTTGTTGTCTGGCATTTTTGCTGAACTGGGCCTTTTTGACGCAACCGTGCGTGAAGGCACACTTTCCTGCACACATCGCACTTTTTCACTGACTCAAAATTACTTAGGTATACTTACATTAGTTTAAGAACTTAGCTTATTAAGGTTAAATAAAAAAGGTTTATTATTTTTTGCTTTTCAGTTTTTTCGGCGGTTCAATTTTTTGTTAAAAAGTTTTTAAATCTGACGTTTATTATATCCTGTGTCTTTAGTAGGTGATAAAATAAAAGTACCTATTTTCTTTCTTTATCTATACTTATAATAAATCTGTAGAAGTGAAAATTCTGTACATTGAAAATATCAAAAAAATAAATGGCAGGGGGTGTTACTAGACCGACACCGAACCCAAAAATGTGATTAAAAAAATTTTTGTCTGTCTGTCTGTCTGTCTGTCGGTCTGTCTGTCTGTCTGTCTGTCTGTCTGTTTGTTCAGGCATCACGCAAAAACTACCGGTTCGATTACGATGAAACTTGGTATAATTATTCTTTAATATCCTGGGCACCACACTGGGTACTTTTTATCCCGGAAAAGTATATGCAATAAAAAACAAACTTAATTTTGCGGTTCGATCCCTAGATCCGATTACTGTACCAACCGCAAATAATAAGTTTGTCGTAGGTTAGGTCACACGCAGTGGAGTTCATTTTTATTCCTTTTACTTTTTAGAGTTATTTAGGTTTATTTTTATATAAGTCGTAGGTATAGATTTTAATTTTAAAGTATAGGTAGTATATTTGATAGTGTACGTAGTGACCGTAGGTTATTTTATAATACTGTTAGGTAGGATAGAATAACAGCCGCACAGGTCGATCGGTCAGGTTAAGCTACGCTTGCCGCGGTCGGTCTGTGGATGGGTGACCATCTTTACATACCAAGACACCTCCGTGCCTCGGAAAGCACGTTAAGCCGTTGGTCCCGGCTGTCATTCGTGGATCTTTGACAGTCGTTACGGGTAATCAGAAGCCCGAAAGTCTGACAACCAGTCGTACCAAGGGTATCGTATTACCCAATAACTGGGTTGTGGAGGTCAGATAGGCAGTCGCTCCATGTAAAATACTGGTATTCAGCTGCATCCGGTTAGACTGGAAGCCGGCCCTGAACATAGTTGGGAAAAGGCTAGGCAGATGATAATTGAGTTTAGATTAGTTATCGTCATAAATAGGTTTATTTAGGTAGGTAGGTATTTTATTTTCTGTTATTGAGTTTATTTATTTTTTTAATTAGGTAGGTACTTAGGTAAAGATATCATATAGGTACCCTCTTAATCACCATTAATGAGACACAATTGGTTTTCTATTGTAATTAGCCACAAAGGGCCTGCGAGATAGATGGCATCCTGGTGCACATACATTTTATCCTGTTAGCACGTTCCCGTGGGATAATTTCCGACATCCACGCGGGCGAAGCCGCGGGCAGAAGCTAGTTTATTTATATGATCTTAATTTTTTTTTAAATTTCGCTTTTGGTTACTTATATTATTTTATAATGTGCGTCTTCTTTGTGCAGAATAAACGAATTTTCTTCCTCCTTTCTTTTGATAACACTTTTTTCTGAAGATTGGCTACGCAATAGGCAATCTTGAAAAAAACGGAGGATGTTCTATGTTCTATGCGTAGTCAACTACAACTATGTATTCAAAAAGTGTAGATATACTATAACGAACATTAATTTCCTTCATCCCTCTTTAAAAACAATCGAAAACTTATAAAACAATCCACTAAACCAACCAACCTCTTACTAAAGACAAAAGGATCCCACTTTATTTGTTAACAAAGCCAAAGTCACATAAGAATAACTTTATCTGTGCACATTCAACAGGTGCCTGGTATTCTTGAACTCTCTGCTGTACAAGCTCTTGCACTTCAAACTTTTTTTTTCTTCCGATATATAAAAAGATTTTGTGTAATAAGTTTCTTGTGTGTAATAGTTAGAATGTTTGTAGAACGATGAAAAAGGTTGTCTTACTAAAATGATAACCTCCTTTACTTTACGCACGTCAGCAGACGCACATATACTTTATGATTCTTTCAATTCCTACTTGGAAAGAAAACCATTTCACCCACGAGTCAAGTTCCATAATCAGCCTATAATGTTCCCACTGCTGGGACACAGACCTCCTCTTGGTGAGAGAGAGTGGGCCGTAATTCACGCGGGCTCAGCCCGGATTGGTAGATGTCACATGTCTTTGAATTTTTGGTTCTATTACATGCCGGTTTCCTCACGACGTTTTCCTTCACCTTTTGAGAGCAGCGGTGATGAAATAATTTACACAAAGTAAATCGCCTGTCTGGGTTCGAACCTACGACCTACACAAAAACACCATAGAGAAAAGAAAGTTCAGTTTTTCCCGAATTTAGTTTTTTTGGGAAACATATCCAATTGTTCTTTCCTTACAAACTTAATCGGAATATTATGAACATTTTGAAAGAAAAATTTGCCAAGTCGGTCCAGCCGTTCACAAGTGATGTGCTTACCAATGAACGGCATTTTATTTTTATTTATTAATTTTTATTATTTAGATTAACAATTTCAACTAATGTTGTAGTATAGAGGATATTACGAATACGCATGACTTCAAGTTTTCATTGTCTTATCTATTCTATACTTATAATAAATCTGTAGAAGTGAAAATTCTGTACATTGAAAATATCAAAAAAATAAATAGCAGGGGGTGTTACTAGACCGACACCGAACCCAAAAATGTGATTAAAAAAATTTTTGTCTGTCTGTCTGTCTGTCGGTCTGTCTGTCTGTCTGTCTGTCTGTCTGTTTGTTCAGGCATCACGCAAAAACTACCGGTTCGATTACGTTGAAACTTGGTATAATTATTCTTTAATATCCTGGGCACCACACTGGGTACTTTTTATCCCGGAAAAGTACATACAATAAAAAACAAACTTAATTTTGCGGTCCGATCCCTAGACCCGATTACTGCACCAACCGCAAATAATAAGTTTGTCGTAGGTTAAGTCACCCGCAATGGAGTTCATTTTTATTCCTTTTAGTTTTTAGAGTTATTTAGGTTTATTTTTATATAAGTCGTAGGTATAGATTTTAATTTTAAAGTATAGGTAGTATATTTGATAGTGTACGTAGTGATCGTAGGTTATTTTATAATACTGTTAGGTAGGATAGAATAACAGCCGCACAGGTCGATCGGTCAGGTTAAGCTACGCTTGCCGCGGTCGGTCTGTGGATGGGTGACCATCTTTACATACCAAGACACCTCCGTGCCTCGGAAAGCACGTTAAGCCGTTGGTCCCGGCTGTCATTCGTGGATCTTTGACAGTCGTTACGGGTAATCAGAAGCCCGAAAGTCTGACAACCAGTCGTACCAAGGGTATCGTATTACCCAATAACTGGGTTGTGGAGGTCAGATAGGCAGTCGCTCCATGTAAAATACTGGTATTCAGCTGCATCCGGTTAGACTGGAAGCCGGCCCTGAACATAGTTGGGAAAAGGCTAGGCAGATGATAATTGAGTTTAGATTAGTTATCGTCATAAATAGGTTTATTTAGGTAGGTAGGTATTTTATTTTCTGTTATTGAGTTTATTTATTTTTTTAATTAGGTAGGTACTTAGGTAAAGATATCATATAGGTACCCTCTTAATCACCATTAATGAGACACAATTGGTTTTCTATTGTAATTAGCCACAAAGGGCCTGCGAGATAGATGGCATCCTGGTGCACATACATTTTATCCTGTTAGCACGTTCCCGTGGGATAATTTCCGACATCCACGCGGGCGAAGCCGCGGGCAGAAGCTAGTTTATTTATATGATCTTAATTTTTTTTTAAATTTCGCTTTTGGTTACTTATATTATTTTATAATGTGCGTCTTCTTTGTGCAGAATAAACGAATTTTCTTCCTCCTTTCTTTTGATAACACTTTTTTCTGAAGATTGGCTACGCAATAGGCAATCTTGAAAAAAACGGAGGATGTTCTATGTTCTATGCGTAGTCAACTACAACTATGTATTCAAAAAGTGTAGATATACTATAACGAACATTAATTTCCTTCATCCCTCTTTAAAAACAATCGAAAACTTATAAAACAATCCACTAAACCAACCAACCTCTTACTAAAGACAAAAGGATCCCACTTTATTTGTTAACAAAGCCAAAGTCACATAAGAATAACTTTATCTGTGCACATTCAACAGGTGCCTGGTATTCTTGAACTCTCTGCTGTACAAGCTCTTGCACTTCAAACTTTTTTTTTCTTCCGATATATAAAAAGATTTTGTGTAATAAGTTTCTTGTGTGTAATAGTTAGAATGTTTGTAGAACGATGAAAAAGGTTGTCTTACTAAAATGATAACCTCCTTTACTTTACGCACGTCAGCAGACGCACATATACTTTATGATTCTTTCAATTCCTACTTGGAAAGAAAACCATTTCACCCACGAGTCAAGTTCCATAATCAGCCTATAATGTTCCCACTGCTGGGACACAGACCTCCTCTTGGTGAGAGAGAGTGGGCCGTAATTCACGCGGGCTCAGCCCGGATTGGTAGATGTCACATGTCTTTGAATTTTTGGTTCTATTACATGCCGGTTTCCTCACGACGTTTTCCTTCACCTTTTGAGAGCAGCGGTGATGAAATAATTTACACAAAGTAAATCGCCTGTCTGGGTTCGAACCTACGACCTACACAAAAACACCATAGAGAAAAGAAAGTTCAGTTTTTCCCGAATTTAGTTTTTTTGGGAAACATATCCAATTGTTCTTTCCTTACAAACTTAATCGGAATATTATGAACATTTTGAAAGAAAAATTTGCCAAGTCGGTCCAGCCGTTCACAAGTGATGTGCTTACCAATGAACGGCATTTTATTTTTATTTATTAATTTTTATTATTTAGATTAACAATTTCAACTAATGTTGTAGTATAGAGGATATTACGAATACGCATGACTTCAAGTTTTCATTGTCTTATCTATTCTATACTTATAATAAATCTGTAGAAGTGAAAATTCTGTACATTGAAAATATCAAAAAAATAAATAGCAGGGGGTGTTACTAGACCGACACCGAACCCAAAAATGTGATTAAAAAAATTTTTGTCTGTCTGTCTGTCTGTCGGTCTGTCTGTCTGTCTGTCTGTCTGTCTGTTTGTTCAGGCATCACGCAAAAACTACCGGTTCGATTACGTTGAAACTTGGTATAATTATTCTTTAATATCCTGGGCACCACACTGGGTACTTTTTATCCCGGAAAAGTACATACAATAAAAAACAAACTTAATTTTGCGGTCCGATCCCTAGACCCGATTACTGCACCAACCGCAAATAATAAGTTTGTCGTAGGTTAAGTCACCCGCAATGGAGTTCATTTTTATTCCTTTTAGTTTTTAGAGTTATTTAGGTTTATTTTTATATAAGTCGTAGGTATAGATTTTAATTTTAAAGTATAGGTAGTATATTTGATAGTGTACGTAGTGATCGTAGGTTATTTTATAATACTGTTAGGTAGGATTAGTCATTCGTATAGATATTAGTTTTTAGGGTTTTGCTTATTTATTGAGTTTAGATTAGCTATCATCAGAAATAGGTTTATTTAGGTAGGTAGGTATTTAATTTTCTGTTATTGAGTTTTTTTTTTAATTAGGTAGGTACTTAGGTAAAGATATCATATAGGTACCCTCTTAATCACCACTAATGAGACACAATTGGTTTTCTATTGTAATTAGCCACAAAGGGCCCGCGAGTTTGATGGCATTCTGGGGAAGCACATAGGTACATTTTATCCTGTTAGCACGTTCCCGTGGGATAATTTTCGACATCCACGCGGGCGAAGCCGCGGGCAGAAGCTAGTACCGTAATAGAATAAATAATTATGTGAGCGAAGCCGCGGGCGCAGCTAGTTTCAAAGTAAAACAGTGAAAATATAGCGAACATAAACGAATTTCAACTTTATATAAGTGTCAATTAATTGATTTCAGAATAACTAGGACTATTAAAATAGTCATAAAAATGTTGTTGCGTAAACTGAACTTTTCTGTGTGGGTTTTAAAGGTCTTTTTTTTTTCCAAAAACACATAATTGTTTACATGTTTGGAAACTAAAACGCGAACGCAGTTTATTTATTTGTGCTCCTGTTTTTGCTTGTTGTATAGTAGGGCTGACCTTCTGTACCCATCTATTCCGTGGGGGTGATTGGTCGAGTGATCGCACACCGCCACTTTTGCCTGTTGCTCCTATTGAAGCAAATACGTCGCCTGTGACGCCTGCAGCACAATGTGCCGGCCAATTACTCGTGTTTGGGAATAGGGATGTAATAACATAGATACTGATTGAATAGATGCAACATAGAGGATCGAAACTTTGAAGGTTAGAGACGTATTTTGTTTAACTCTTAATACGTGCAACAGCTGACCAAGAGGTTGGTCACACGGGACATGACTGGGCAGTCACGTCAGTCCTACAATCTTTTCTTCATCTTTATGTGACTAAATTCCTGCGAAGCGCCACCATCTTCGACAGACTTAGTGTTCATACACATTACTTTAATGTTTGCCTAACTTTGTGTATGTGTATTATACACACGAGCGTTATGTTGTCGACCGCAGCTGCCGAAGAGTGTCGACGGCTGCAGTCGCCTCTGCCGTGGACGCTTAGCCAAAAGATTACCAGAACAGCCACTGCTAGTATTGACTGGGACAATACTAGCAATAATCGAAAGTGATCGGAGAAAGGAAGTTGCTTTTTCAGATCATGTTTCTATTAAACATTTAAATAAAAAAAATAAATTAAAAAATCATAGACCTCATCCATCGCTTTCCATCAGGCGTGATCGAGGTCAAGAGCAGGCCATTTTAGCAATAAAAAATAAAAAACTTGCTAAATAAAAGTAACACGCAATAACACGCTAAAATAATAGTAATAATTCGCTTAAATAAAATTACAGCAATTCCAACCGATTTCAGTAATGGTGTTACTATCTTTATGACATATTTTGACTTCTCTGCTAACTCTATGAGCGATCTTCAGAATGGTTGCTGTAGTTGTTGTTCAAACTCAAACTGAAAGCATTTCATTCAAACGACACCTGTCAGTTTCGTACAAATTAATACGTGCTTTGCGAATTTGAACATTATTAGTTCCTAGAATTGTCGTACACTACGATAGGTATCAAGAACGCATTCTCTCGACGGCCGGACAATAAACCATTTACAGGTCACTTTTGAAGTGTCATAAGTTCAGTTAGTCAGAAAGTTGAAGGCTATTCCAAAACGTAGATCTCTATGGAGAAGAACGGTCAAGAAACTCCGTGGAAAGGATACTCTTTTAGGGAGGGGGCCCACGAGCAACTTTTTTGTCTCTCACATCAAGTCTACGGGTTTGTATGTAAGTTCGCGCATATAGCGACGCGACAAAGACAGCACTTTTAACTTTTGATGCGAGACACATATAAGTTGCTGAGACAAACGTTGCTCGTGGACACCTCCCTTAAATCAAGACATTACAAAATCCTGGGTACATAATCTTGATACTTCTATATGTGAGAACAATTAAAAAACCAATACTACCTGAGAACTTAATACCTAGCATTTACAAAAAGATTTAGGAATATATTTTCATCAGGTATACGTTTATTTGTTTAGTTGGACGTAATACTTTCTTCATCGAGGTTCGAGCGACTTACATTGTCACTCATTGTCGTGACTTTATTGTTTTTCTTTCTTCTGTTATTAATATGTTTGTCTTTGTTCGTGTCTTTCAGATTTCAGATACAACACGTGATTATGTAACGGGATCTATGCTTCATCTTTTGATGACAAACGAGATGCCATATCTCTTTCACAATTATAATTAGCAGTTTTTTATCACTTTACATACTCAGCCTGTAATGTTCCCACTGCCGGGACACAGGCCTCCTCTCTGTATTTTAGGTACTTACCGAACTAGGGGTTGAAAGTGGACGAGGTATGCCTGTCCTTTGTATGAAAATCCACTCTCGACCCCCAAGGGTCGAGAGTAAACTACAGTTAGGGGTCCAATGGAAACATTATTGATTGGGGGTCGAGAGTGGACTCTGGACGTCTGTGGGGGGAGTGGGCCCTAATCCACTAAGCGGGCCCAGTGCGGGTTGGCAGATGTCACATATCTTCGAATTTTTGTTTCTAGGGCATGCCGGTTTCTTCACAATGTTTTCCTTCACCGGTTTGAGAGCAGTGGTGATGATATAATTTACACAAAGTATAGCGCCTGCATGTGTTCACGGTTCGAACTGACTGCAACGACGGCATTCGTTGTGTTTATACGTAGATGTGTATAAAGGTCAAAGAAAGTTAATTGCTAAGCGTTCACCTACAACAGGAGAAGAGCACTAATGACTGGAATACATATATTTTATACCAGCTGCGCCCCGCGGTTTCACCCGCATAAGTTTCGATCCCGTGGGAATATCGGAATAAAAAGTCCTATGTGTTAATCCTGGTTATAAACTATCTGTGTGCCAAATTTCATCCAAATCCGTTTTGTAGTTTTGGTATGAGAGTAACAAACATCCATCCATCCATCCGAACAAACTTTCGCGTTTATAATATTAGTAGGATCTAGTTTAAGCTCAAATGTTCAAAATCTCTTCATTAAGTGTAACATACTAATATATAACATACCATACTAATTAAATTGTTGTATATTTTTAAACAAATAAATTATACTTATACTTACTTATTACTGTATATAATTAATCAACCTAAGAAATTACTGAAAACAAGTACTTAGCTGTTTCTACTTTGTGTATCAGAAAACGCTTCGAGAGATTCTTAGACTGAAGATTCTTAAAATATACCATAGATAGATAGATATATTTTATTTGCATAAAACACGGTATACAGGATGTTATTAAACATTTTAGATCAACATGTTTTGCTTAATACTAAAGCATGCAAATTTACTTATAACTATAATACAATTGACAATTTGACATAGAATATAATTACTTAAATTATTTAAATTACAAAAAGTCATTAATATTATAAAAATTATTATTATTGAGCCATTCATACAATTTGGTTTTAAATGTCTTAAAATTTAATGCTTTTAACATATTTGGTAATTTATTATAAATTTTTACACACATAGCAGAAGTATTTTTATTATATTTAGCTGATCTGGGCAGCTCATCCAGCACTAGCCTGTATTGGTCACGCCGACTTCTCGAGTTTATTTCTCCTGCTGTTTTGAAAATTTCTTTATATTTCCGAACAAACATGCATGCTTCGTAAATGTATAATGCAGGTAGCGGTAACAAACCAAGCTCCTTAAACACCGGTTGACAAGATTCATCAGACGGAATTCCGTATATAGCTCTTAAACATTTCTTTTGGGCGACAAATGCTCTATTGTGATCAGTACTATTTCCCCACATTATTAGTCCATACCGCAGAGAAGACTCAACGTATGCGCGGTATGACATCACAGCCGTTTTTATGTTAGTCACTTTTTTAATTTGTCTCAGAGCATAAACAAATTTATTTATTTTGTTACATACGCTTTCAACCTGGGCTTTCCAGTTAAGTTGTTCGTCAATGATGACTCCTAAAAACTTAGTTAGGGCCACTTGTGTAATTTTTGGTATGTCGATTTTAAAATTATTTTTTTTATTATAAGATTGATTAAATTGTATATATACTGATTTATTTAGATTAATTGATAAATTATTATTATTTAACCACTTAATTAGATTGTCGATAGTATTATTTATGTCCGCTTCATGATCAGTAATTGATTTATATTTTTTATCGGTAGTAACAATTATCGAAATGTCATCAGCAAAAAGAAAGCATTTATGGTTGGTTACTGTAACGATGTCATTTATGTAGAGTAGAAATAAGATGGGGCCCAATATGCTACCCTGGGGGACTCCGCGTGTTGTATTAACATATTCAGACGAGTAGTCTGTCATATCCCTTACTTTATTAAGTTTGGTGATGGTGACACTTTGTTGCCTGTTAGTCAGATACGACGTTATCCACCGAAGTGGCAATCCTCTAATACCGATGATCTCTAATTTTTGCAATAATATTTTATGTGACACAAGATCAAAGGCCTTTGATAGATCAAAGAACAGACCCGTTGTTAGATGTTTGTTATTAAGGCTGTTGAGTATTGTTTTCAAAAGAGAGAACATGGCCAAAGATGTGGACTTATTTTTCTGAAAGCCAAACTGTTCACTCTTTATAACACTATATTTCTCACAGTAACCAATTATTCTTTCATACATGCATTTCTCATATATTTTTGACATGATGGGTATCAGAGTTATAGGGCGATAATTATTCATGTCACATTTTTCGCCCTTCTTAAATATTGGTTTGACCACAGATCTTTTCAAAGCGGTTGGAACGACTCCTTGAGAGAAAGACAAGTTAATGAGATGAGTCAATACTCCGCTTATATCATTGACACATGCCTTAATAATTCGGGTGTTAAGTTCATCATAACCTACAGAGTTAGTGTGTGCATAATACCTCAAGATGATTTTCCTGGAATTGAAATTTAATTTCTATTTTTCATTAGCTCTTGCTTGCGCGTAGTAAGTATGTATTTTATATTCCATCATTTCTAATACAAATAACCAGGTTGAAAAGTAGCTTATTTCCTTCTCCAGGCCCCAGGCTATCTCAGTAGTTCAGGCTTGATAAGGTAACAGACAGACAGCGTTACTTTCGCATTAACAATATTAGTATGGATGTAGATAGTTGGTCCCGGCTGTCATTCGTGGATCTTTGACAGTCGTTACGGGTCATCACTAGCCCTAAAGTCTGACAACCAGTCTTACCAAGGGGTATCGTATTAACCAGTGACTGGGTTGTGGTCAGATAGGCAGTCGCTACATGTAAAATACTGGTATTCAGCTGCATCCGGTTAGACTGGAAAAAGCTAGGCAATTGATGTAGATACTGGGTAAAATTTTCTATACATCATGTGAACATAACAAGTGAGTATTTCCACAAAACGCACACTTCCATAATAAACAAGTCAAAGGCCTCTAACTACATTGTTTCCTAGAATTGTTAAACTGTAACAGCCTACGCGTCAGACAGTTAAATTAACACATAACCTACTGACATATCGTGACATTGGCTAACACGCAACTTGGCGTAGGGGAAATATGTCACCTTAACTTATTACAATCCATTTATTAATAGCCAACGCGTGTACTAATAACACGAATAGTTTATTTAACATTGCTTGTATTTTAATGAATCTTTAATGAACTGACTAACTGTTCCAACAAAGAAAATATTGTAGTAGTGAATACTACTGATTGCATTATTCAATACTACAATATTTTCCTTTTTCTCTCTTGCTACGCTTTCGAGAGGTACGAAGATTACGCGTCCTTAAAATTATTATAAAAACTACACGAATCGTAAGTCATGTATTTCATAACAAAATACATTGTGTTGAAAATATTACAGTGATGATAAATAAAAAAATAACATTACATTCATAATTATTTAAAATGCATTATCCAGTATTAAAAAAAATCATGTAAACACAAATAATAATTCACATTAAAATTTGTGAATTATTATTTGTGTTTACATGTTTTTTTTTTGCATTTAATTGTGGCCGTCGTTTGTCATCTATGAACTCATCGATACTGTAATAGCTGTTGCTGTGTCTGTGACCTAAACCCGCAATTAAGTCACGCTTATCTGTGACTTACGTGCGCGTTTAGGTCACACATGCTATAAAATAGAATACGATACCTGTGACTTAAGCAGTATTAATACACGGCGCAAATTTTCACGCCGTTCTAAAATGGAGTACTTAAGTCAAACGTATCGTAATGCTGTTATGCTTTAGAATTCTATTGGCAACCTTTTGTATTAAAAGATAGTATAGAGGTATAAAGAACAGGGTATAAAGTTCACTCATCCTCCATAGAATAGGGAGGATCCTGCGACTAGACGGGTGTTGTGTCTGGCGGGCAACTGCCCGATGATTCATGTGGGGCCGTTGTATATATGCTAGTTGCGTGGTAAACTCTGCTTGGGAGATGCAGGATTTTGTATGACGTCAGTATGACGTGTATTTCGCATGGGGCGTTGTAAATAGCTACAATAGATTGAACTCTGGAACTGTGATAAACACGTCAATATAAAATTTAACTTAATCAATAAGTACAAATAGGAAAGATTCTAACAAATCTCTGAAGTAGGTACAGAATTCTTCCATGCGTTTGAATCTATCAGAACTTAAAACTAAGAGCAATGATAAGGAAAATTTCTTATTCAAGAAAATTTCAACGAGTAGTTGTTGACATAGTTTTATAACTTATTTTCACGCCTTCACGAAGTTAAAACTTGAAGCGTTCCTACGCCTAAGCGGTATTTTCAGCAGTTTCAGCAACCAAACAAGTTTTATAATAACTTTGACAGTAGCTGTAACCATCTTTTCCTGTAGGTTTGTGTGTGCTTTTTTTCTTTTTCCATATTTCTAAAATATATGTTTTCAAAGTCAAAGTCAAAGCATTTATTTCAAATAGGCACATAAAAGGCACTTTTAAACGTTAAAATTTACAATTAAATAGAATTGATTCTAGTCGCCGTCTCCTCTACGGGTGGTAGGGAGATCGGCGCGCAACCTGTTACCAAGGATTCAGTAAGTACATAATTCTGAACCTTTGAAAGTTTTCATCGGTTATTGTTTTTTTAAACACCAAAACGCAAACTGTAACCAAAATTTAGATGTTCCAGCCAACCTGTATTAATAATAATAATTTATTTATTATTAGAAAAAGTCCATTCCACTAAATTAAAGAATAACTATGATTAATAAAATTCGATTCGACAGTTTAACCATGACTACCATAATTTATGTAAATATAATTGTATGTACACGCTGTGCGTGAGAATGACTCGTTAAACGCTAATACCACGTAAAATGAATTACCAAAATAAAACTTCACCCTTTCTCTCCTGAACCCATATAAGTATTATTTTATCGTAACTTAGACCTAAAAGCCTTTATTATTTCATAAAATACAGGAATTTTATGTCGAGCACTAGGCAAAAGTCAAACCCATTCGAGATAACGATTTCCAAATATAATAAAGCGCTTTTAAGAGCCCGCATGGCAATGTCAGTTTTGCTGTGAAATTGTGTACTAGGTACTCAGTTCTGTATAATATAAAGCCAGCCATTGTTTTAAAAATGAAACATGTAACGATTTCTCATTAAAGATAACTAACAAAAGGTAAGTGGAAACACCGGGAAGCGCGTGTTTCCACTTACCTTACACGCCCTGAAGGACATAGCGACTTTATTGGTAATGTTCTTCAGAACCCGTGTGCGTGTGTGAGAACGAAGCAAAAGGAGTAATAATGATAATAATAATAAGTTTATTATACAAAGAAAAAAAAAACACAAGATTAGACATACAATAAACATGATTGTACAAGCAGTGGGCAGAGGACTAAGTAAAAGGATACTTGTATCTCAAGAGCCAAAGTTCCTCATAAACATAGGTTATTACAACAATCAGGTTAAAGTGACTCAGTAATTACATGTATCAGTAGGTATTGAGAAATATATTCATGAGGTGTCAAAATATTTTCTGTATAGTCGTAAGACAAATTCTGCAACCAATTAATAACAATAATAATATCCCTGGACATTTCACACAGCGCCATCTAGTCCCAAGCTAAGCAACCTAATGCTTGTGTTATGGTAACAAGATGGCTGATAAACTACTTATATACATTTTTTTTTTAAATTAGTAAGCTTTGCTTTCAGTGTAAACTTGGTCAACGTGTAAATATCAATTGACCGATGTACCCTATTATAAAGACGAGCGCTTAGGACTACGTAATGGCGGCTAGCAAATGCGGAACGACATTGGACGGTATCACAGACCGGAGTATGTTAGGATCGTTGCGGGTGGTGATCTGTAGTTTTTGCCTACTCCAATGGGAAGAAGGCGTGCGTTTTTGTATGTATAATGCTCATTAATATGAACAACTTTTGCTATAGAACCCAGTCTAAAATATCGAAAATACCTAGATGTTTTTGTACGGCGTTATTTCAATATTCGGTTTGTTTCAGGAGAATCTTGCTGTAACAGCATCAGCATCAATATCAACACTCATTTACTTTTTATTTTTCTTTTGGAAAGTCAATAAGGACAATAGCTTCACGGATTTGAATAGCACGCACAGAACTTTCAAATTCGCAGGAAACTTGAAAACTTAAGGTATGTTTCCAGAGTTTTTCGAAGAATATCTTGCAAATGCTATATCAAATTAGCAGGAAACTTCAAAACTTAAGGTATGTTTCCAGAGTTTTTCGAAAAATATCCTACAAATGCTATAAATGTTGTTGTTGCGAAAGTTTGTATGGATGGATGGATGAATGGATGGATGGAAGGATAGATGGATGTTTGTAACTCTTTCACGCAAAAAGTACTGAACAACGGATTTGGATGAAATTTGATGAAAACTACTGAACGAATTTAGATGAAAGGCACACAGGTAGTTTATAACCAGTATTAATACATAGGATACTTTTTATCCCGATACTCCCACGGGGTCGAAACTTATGCGGGTGAAACAGCGGGGCGCAGCTAGTCAATTTATAATGATCACTTCGTTATAAATTATTTACTTAAGAACTAACTTGAATTTCGAGTTTCTCCGTAGTCTGGCATCATTAGATGTTTTCAAATATGAATAAGATAATATATTTGGATAATATTAGTAGGATTAAAGTGCAAAACTTTATAAGAGTTTGCAAAGCGTGTTTTTGATTAATTTAAAAGTAAATAAGTATCAGAAAATTTTCTAAAATGTCTCACACACTAGAGAGGTCGAAACACATGGGGCCCGAGTGCGCATCTCCTTTCGACACTTCACGTGACCAGAGGGGTGGGTCGTTTGTGTGGATCGCCCGGAGGACACGGTGGAGCTTACGGTGGAGGTCTACCGGCTTGGGCGGAGCACCGCCGTGTCCTCGTGGCGGCGATTGGCGGCGGCGATCTCTCGCGTCCGGCCCTGGTCCAGGTCATGGTACGGAGCGAGAGTGAATGGGAGGCCGTTACCTCCTTCTGCGAAGCAGTAATGCTCGCGAAGGAGGAGGCGGAGCGCGTGAGAGAGAGGCAATCTCTATGCCGCCCCTAGCCGCCGCAGGCGGACGCCCTGGACGCGAGTCAACAGCCGACTCCCGGCCACCGTAGGCGCAGGGTTGCGGGCGGCGAGCAATGGATAACTCGCCGCCCGGTAAGGACCAGGCCCGGGTCGACGGCGCGTTGTGTTCAACGCGCGCCTCAAAGAGATGTCAGCACGAACTGACGGGGTCCGCTAGGGCCGATGCCGCCGGGGCTGCGGGTTGTTCGAAAGAGATACCGTAGCCCCTGGCACAGGTAACTGAAGGAACACGGGTGGGTTTTAGTCAGTAAAAGTCTGACACGCCCTGGGTCGTTCTTTGGCTAAAGAATTAGCATTGCCATTCAACGTGACGATGCGGACGAGTACTTCGACGCCTAAGTGTGTTTTTGTCTATGTATTTATTTCTATAGTTAGTTAGTCATTTAATTTAGTACCTAGTTTAAATATTTAGTCGTGTTAAATTGTTAATAAACCAACAAACATCTAGATAGGTACCAAAAAAATATAAATCTCAGTAATAAAATCCAGCAACAAAACCACTTTTCACGTAAATCAATACTGTATACACAAGAATATTTCGATCTTCTTTTCTATCTCTAAGCAGAATACCAATTCTGTTCTCTAACAGACTTATTACTCTCATACACTTAATAAATGGATCAATATACCTACATATATCTTTATCGACGACATGGAAAACAATATGTACGGAATCTGATTTGGATTACGTTGTGTAGGCGTTCGACGAATAAATCCCTTTTAAGGCGTATTGCAGAATAAAATAGAATTTACCTTCAACTTGGCTGTATCGGGAGTGAAATTAGATCAACTGCAAGTGTACCTATTTTATCAATAGGATTTTATGGCTAAAGTTTTTATTAACGTTCTAGTTAAATCTAGGAAGTAAATAACATAACATCACGTCATGTTTCCCCTGAGAAAAAAGCGAAATAAAAAACGAAAGAAAAATTATTTATTCCGCACAAACAAAACGAACATTACAAATAAAAAAAAACGCGGCCAAGTGCGAGTCGGACTCGCCCATGAAGGGTTCAGTTGAGTTGATTGAATGAAAGGTAAATTGCGGTTTACGATTTATGACGTATTAATAAAAAACTACTTAATAGATCTCGTTCAAACCAATTTTCGGTGGAAGTTTACATGGTAATGTACATCATATATTTTTTTTAGTTTTATCATTC
The DNA here is from genome assembly GCA_951799955.1 of Apamea anceps. Classification (NCBI taxonomy): domain Eukaryota; kingdom Metazoa; phylum Arthropoda; class Insecta; order Lepidoptera; family Noctuidae; genus Apamea; species Apamea anceps. The sequence goes on along the minus strand of OX637504.1, from coordinate 4,965,918 downwards.
TCTTATTTTAGAAGTTACAGGGGGGGGGGGACACATTTTACCACTTTGGAAGTGTCTCTCGCGCAAACTATTTCTAAGTATGAACCCCCAAAATTTATTGTTTTTTTTTTCTATCTTTGTATGAAAATCTTAATGCGGTTCACAGAATACATCTACTTACCAAATTTCAACTGTATAGTTCTTATAGTTTCGGAAAAAAGTGGCTGTGACATACGGACGGACCGACAGACAGACAGACCGACATAACGAATCCATAAGGGCTCCGTTTTTTGCCATTTAGCTACGGAACCCTAAAAAGACATAAAATGTACACATAAAACATAGTCAAAAGCCTCGTACTCAACAAGCTCATAAAATGTTGACAATTTTGTCCATTGCTTGATGTCAGGGCCAGGGACCAAGGATAACACACATTAATTGACATTGACAATACAAATTAATCAGTGATGCGCCGGCGACACTGGCAGATGACAACAAAACAATTAAAACAAAAACAAAATGCCAATTGCAGAGTGAAAAAATAACTACTTTTGTAATAAACAAACAACAATAATAAAATGTAGGTGTACTATACATAATACACCCACATTTCGCCCGTTATGTTTAATTCCCATGTTAAAGGGGGCGAGCTTATTGCCACCAACTGGGATCAAATCCGGCCTTGGGGCTGCAGAGAAAACCCAATAACAAATATCGAAATATTCTTATACTTTATATATACTAATTAATATAATTTGTGGTCTTTAGTACTTTTTGATAACCTGGCAAAAAAAAACTAAATCCCTAGTGTAGGCTGATAATCCTACTTCCTATTATGTATACATAAACATATAAATATGTATATCATAATCCTACTAATATTATAAATGTGAAAGTTTGTGAGGATGGATGTTTGTTACCTACTCTTTCATGCAAAAACTACTGAACGAATTTAGATGAAAGGCACACAGATAGTTTATAAGTAACCAGGATTAACACATAGGATACTTTTTATACCGATATTTCCACGGGCTCGACACTTAAGCGGGTGAAACCGCGGGGCGCAGCTAGTATTATGATAATGTTCGTTTATGATACTTAATGTTGGTTCGCGATCCTTAATGAGTTTGAATAGTAGATATTTCCTTACTAGTTTGTTAATTCACAACGTGTTGGTTCATTAGTTATTAATTAATATACCATTACCTAAATATTAACAAACATAATTAATATTTAGGTACAAAATAATAGCTCATTTACCTAAATATTAACAAACATAATTAATATTTAGGTACAAAATAATAGCTCATTTACCAAAATATAATAGTGTTTAATACTACTCGCTACGCTAAACGAAGATTAATTATTCATTATTGTGTTAACGTGCGTATCAAAATGACACAATAATTTCAATTATTCGGTCCAGTTGGGACTAAATAAAGAAATGGTCGCAATTGAAACTCGAATAAAGCAAAGTGTAAGCTGTATCTACTTAAATACTGTAATACCATATTTCTATAGTAAGTTTATTGTTACCTAGTTTATTCGAGGCATAAAACATATCGAGGTTTTCCACTCAGAGCACTGATTTCAACGGTTCACCCTTGTTTGGTCGAACAATGTTTCGTCGAAAATCACTTCGGCGAATTTTAGTTGCAATAAAGTCATTTCGTAGAATTATTCATTTGACCGAATAATTCATTGGTAGATTTTTATTTAGCATAATTATTTATTTGAACTAATTTCATTTGAACAAATTTTATTTAAACTAATGTTTCACTAGACTAATAATGATTTAGTCGAAAGATCGTATCGAATATTTAGTTCATTAATAATTCGTTTCTTTTCAACGTCTATAAACTAACATTGTTCCTTCACCTATCGAATTAACGCGCGCGCCGTACTTCTAACGCCATCTAGTAGATGTAAGTGGAACAATATTGAGATTTACTATAATCGTAAATATGAAGGTATTACCAAGAAAAATGCATCATGCAGGTTGTCATTGTCATGCACTAGAACGATTTGTGTCTCATCATAAGTCATAACTAAGTGAACATTGTTTATTTATTTTTTTAATTGTTTAGTCGAGGTAATTAAAATTGTTTCGAAATGTGCAGCATATTCCTACACCAGTCAATAATAATAAGGCGTAGTCGACAGAGCCCCGCTTCGCGGGGCCCCTTTTTCTGTCTGCAGGGTTTAAAGGAACCTAACCTGTCCGAGTCGGGGTGCCCCAATTCCCGAGCTCGCTTCGCTCGCTCTTGCATCCTAAGTTCTCATTGCCTTGTTACAATGTTTTCTTTTCTGCATTACATTACACCAATTGAATATTCGATAAAATACATGTTATACCATCTGAACATTACATCAAATGAACATTATACCTTTTGATCATTAGCACAAATGTTGTTATAGCAAATAAATATTCGACGAACTGAAAATTCTTTCCAACGATATTATACTAAGTGATGATTTTCTTAAACGTTGTTCGATTTAGTAATATTGTATCAAACGTTGTTCGACCAAACAAGGGTGAACCGATTTCAACAACACTTGACCGAACCGCAACTCTACTAACCGCACTAAAACAATTCCACATTGAATGTCTAAAATTCTATTTTCGTACATATTAATGGAAAAAGACTGTTATGGTTTGAATAGTTAGAAAATTTTATATATCATCTTTTGTACCTACCAAATTTTATGCCATTAAACGATTTTTATTTGATTTGATAGACGTTCATTGTTCGCACTCTTTAAATAGGGAATGTCTGTATGAACCGAAACACATGGAGGAAATATCAATGAGATAATCTGTCAAGTTGAACCTTTCATTATATTACCTTGCCATACGTGTTAAGGTATATGTGGTATTTAAGGTGGATGTGGTCAATTCAAAGATACGATGTTTTTTATTAAAGCTAAAGAGTTTCTTTGTTTCTTTGAATTTGAAAAAGTCAGAAATATATAGTGTTCTTTTTGACTTTTTGCGAAAACGGAAGTAACAGCGCGGTCGGATGGGTCGTTTTTGTATATTGTGGTGTCTGAAGACTTCCAGGCCAACGAATTTGCGGACAGAAGCCGTATTTTATAATGCAATATATTGAATATGAGTGCAAAAAAATGTTGTAGGTAGATAGGTCGTAGGTAATCAATTAATCTGCGTAGCCTTTTCGCAACTATGTTGGAGTGAGCTTCCAGTCTTGAGTCAACTTGAAAAAGTTATGAAAATGTTTGAAGTTGTAGCGTAAACTGAACTTTATTGGTTAGGAATTAAAGTTATTTTTCCACAAACTTGTATTTTTGGCTTATTTGCCAAAAATACAAGTTTGTGAAAAAATAACGTTGTTGCGAATGTAGTTTAGGTAATATTCCTACAAAATAATAATGGTGTAGTATGCCAAAGTTCAACAAGATCCTGTCGTGCTACGCTACGTAATATTAGTGTATACCCATCTTAAGAAGACAAACAAGCTTGCAAAGCAAATGTATGCACGTACTGAGATAACGTTCAGCCCGTAGCTGTGCACTTAAGCACTAAGTTTAATATGCTATCAGCATATTATTATTTAACTACTAGCGACCCGCCCCTGCTTCGCACATTGGAAAAAATAGCGAGATCTCTTTTATCGTTTAACAGTCGTTATCCTAGAATATTAGGTATAAATATGTAGAAGTTTGTTAAGGAGGGCTTGTGGTTATGTAATAACAGCTGCACGGGTCATTCGATCAGGTTAAGCTACACATACCAAGACCCCTCCGTGCCTCGGAAAGCACGTTAAGCCGTTGGTCCCGGCTGTTATTTGTGGATATTTGACAGTCGTTACGGGTCGTCAGAAGCCCGAAAGTCTGACAACCAATTTTACCAAAGGGTATCGTATTATCCAGTTACTGGGTTGTTGAGGTCAGATAGGCAGTCGCTCCATGTAAAATACTGGTATTCAGCTGCATCCGGTTAAACTGGAAGCCGACCCCAACATAGTTGGGACAAGGCTAGGCAGATGTAGAAGTTTGTTTAAGGTCACACTGACCCATTTATTTGTGGTTGTTATAACTATGTTTAAATACTGAATTATTGACTTTGTAAGTTCCATTAAATTATTTTGTTAAGAACATAGTAGGAGACTAATTTACTTGTCAATTATATTTTTGAATTTGTTTTGAATGTCATTTGAAATGTTATAAAAGATCGTTACTTTATTTTTGATCTCTTCTTTGTAGGTACGTGTCGCTGGACTGGTAACAACATAAAAGTTGTAAGTCATTTTTTATTTTATTTGTTATTATTATTATTTTTTTTTTAAATAAATGTTGCCCCACACTAGGAATTACTTCTGTATCGTGGGTGCGTTTACAAACATTTAAACTCATATACACAAACAGCCAGACCCGGAACAACTACCTGTAGGCAATACAAATATTTGTTCCGTGCGGGAATCAAACCCGCGACACGCAGCGCAGCAGTCGATCGCTCAGCCACTGCGCCAACCGTGTCGTCATTGATAATCATTTACCATCAACATTTTTCCTAAAACCTGCATCATTTCTTTACTATATTTAAGTTTAATATGAATGTATAATACCTACGCAAAAAAGTAAAACTTTCCTGAACATCGCATCTAAATCCATTGTGTAGTTCAGAAGAACGATGCGGTCTCACATACGGACTCGAAAAGCGATTTTATTTTACACTATTCATAGATTTAGTGGATATAGACGATTAAAATGAAACCTTTCGAACAGTTAAAATAAGTGCTTTTTTTTAGAATTGAAACCATAATTGAAATGCAGAGGTATGACTAAGAAAAGGATTAGTGGATAGGATTTAATTGTCTTAATTATATTTTTAATCAGCACAAAACTCAGTTACTATGTCCGTGCATGACGTCAATTGTGTCATCGCATCGTTCTGACCAAAGGCACGACACTACAACACAATAAAACCCACTCGCTACTCGCTCCTTTGCCATCCATCTCTAGATTAAACCGAACTTTCACTGAAATAAAATAGCACCCCAATTGCGTAACAGTTTCATTTACAATCTTAAAGATTTTAAAGGAACTTCCTAAACCATTGCTTTATAACTTTGAAAAACTTATCTGATCAACGACGTAAATAACGCAATGCACGATACGACACGTGCGACATCTGTACGAGCATTTATTACGTTGACATTTAGTATCATCATCATTCTCCTGCCCTTATCCCAATTTATTTGGGGTCGGCGCAACATGTCTTTTTCTTCCATACTTCTCTATTAGTCGTCATCTCGGTAGTCACCCCCTTTCTAACCATATCATTATTCACACATTCCATCCATCGTTTCTTTGGTCTTCCCCTACTCTTATAGCCATCGACATTCATACTCAAAACTCTCCTGACGACATTTTCCTCATTTCTCCGTAACACATGCCCATACCATGACAACCGATTTCCACACAACTTTTCAGTTACCGGTGCCACTTTCAGACTTCCTCTTATGTACTCATTTCTTATTCTATCCATTCGTGTAACACCACGCATCCCTCTTAGCATTCTCATCTCAGCTGCATGCAATTGCCTTTCATTTATCCCTTTTGTGGCCCAACATTCTGATCCATACAAGACAGCAGGTCTAATTATGGTTTTATATATCTTCCCCTTAAGTTTAAGGGGAATGCGGGAGTCGCAGATTGTTCCCGTGACCTGCCGCCATTTCATCCATCCAATGTTAATTCTGTGCATAACCGTCCGATCTACTTCGGCATCGCTTTGCACGAGTGAACCGAGATACCGAAAGTCGGAGCAGACTGGGAGAAGTGCGCCATCAAGCGCTATGGTTCCAAAACTGGAGAGACCGCCGAAATCGCAGAACATATATTCCGTTTTGGTTCTGCTAATTTTCAAGCCAACATTCTCCAGCTTCTGTTGCCATTTCTCCAATCTGCTCTGGATCTCAAGTCCATCTTCACCGACGAGAACAATGTCATCGGCAAACAACATGCACCAGGGTGCCTCCTCCTGGATGTCCGACGTAAGAGCGTCCATAATCAACAGGAAGAGGTAAGGACTTAAAGCCGATCCCTGGTGCAAGCCTACAGCCACACTGAACTCGTCGGTATAGCCAGCAGCCGACCGGACGTAGGTACGAGATTGACTATACATAGCACGAATTAACTCTACATACTTCCCGGGCAAACCTTTCTCTTTCAGGGCCCACCACAGCACATCACGAGGTACCCTATCATACGCTTTCTCCAGATCAATGAACACCATGTGCAAGTTTTTATGTGCACGTCTGTACTTCTCGTGTAATTGGCGGAGTGCAAAAGTGGCGTCCATTGTTCCTCGACCTGGCATAAACCCAAACTGGTTTGGGGTAATCTCACTCTCTTCTCGCAATCTTTTCTCTATTACTTTCTCCCATACCTTCATACTATGTGACATGAGCTTTATCCCTCGATAATTGTTGCAGTCCTGTACATCACCTTTATTCTTGAAGATGGGCACTAGTGAACTATTGCACCATTCTTGTGGGATCCCTCCTTCATGCAACAACTTATTGAAGAATAAAGTCAGCCACATACATCCATCTTCTTTTAAACACTTCCATACTTCTACTGGTATATCATCTGGGCCCATAGCCTTCCCATTTTTCATACCTTGAACTGCCTTTCGTACTTCATCCATGCTAATTTCCCTCACCAAACCCATATTTACTTTTACCTCTTTGAGCACACCACTCCATTTATTCTCTTCGTTCATTAGTTTTTCAAAATACACCTTCCATCGTTCTTTTATTTCGTCATCTTTGGACAGAACCTTACCAGCTTCGTCTTTCATACATTTAATGTTAATTATATCTCTCGTTCTCCTTTCTCTTGCTTTTGTAATCCGGTAGAGCTCCTTCTGGCCTCTAGGGCTGTCCAGTGACTCATACAACTTCTCCTGCGCCTTAGCCCTCGAAACTGCTACCGCCTTTTTTGCCTTTCTCTTCCATTCTTTATACATCTTCTTTTTATCTTCTTTCAAACTATCATTCCCGTTTTCTACACCCTGCCATTCTTTAAACGCAATTTTCTTTTCTTTGAGTATCTTTTGCACATCTTCATTCCACCACCATGTATCTTTATCTATCATACCTTTCCCTTTCGATTCTCCAAACACATCTTTTGCTACGCTTCTTATACAATCCGCCATCTCTTTCCAACATTCATTCACAGATTTTCCTTCCATATCCTTCATTTCAATCATCTCATCTACCACTTGACTCTTTAACATACTGGCATATTCCTCTTTTTCTATCATACGCCATCTGGTTTTGGGCGGGGGCCGTTCCTTGTTCTTACTGGACGAGACACTGACTTTTACCTCCATTATCACCAGTCTATGTTGTGAGACTAGGCCTTCACCTGGGAGCACTTTACAGTTTTTCACACCTTTAAGACTGTTTCGTCTTATTAGGAAGTAGTCGATTTGTGTCGCGTGGCGGCCACTTTTGTAGCTTATCAGATGCTCATTTCGTTTTTCAAACCACGTATTTGATATTGCCAGGTCGAAGGCTGTGGCAGCTTGCAGTAGTGCCTCGCCATCAGCGTTACGGTCTCCGTATCCCCAACCGCCATGCACTCTTTCATAACCATCCTTCTGTTTTCCCACATGCCCGTTAAAATCACCCCCCACATACACTTCTTCACTATCTTGTACATCCATCATCACACAATCAAAGTCCTTCCAGAACTTCTCTTTTATACTATCCTCACACCCTGACTGGGGTGCGTACACACTAACTATATTAACCACCAAACTTTCCACAATCACTTTAACAGCTATCACCCTATCACTCACTCTTTTAACATCCACTACACATTCTTTCAACTGACTATCCAAAACTATACCCACACCATTTCGCTTACCATCGCTTCCACAGTAATAAAACTTATATCCTTCTCCTATCTCTCTAGCCTTCGCACCCTTCCACTTCGTCTCTTGCAGGCACGCAATGTTCAGTCGTCGTCTTTTTAAAACATCTGCTAGTTCCCTTCCTCTTCCAGTCATCGTGCCTACATTCCAGCTCGCACACCTCAATCTTATTTCTCTCACACTCCGAGCTTGCGTCTTACGTCGCACCCGCCCGTTCTGGTGCGACAACCCTTGTCCATTTCCCACAGAAGCCGGGTGCTGCCCCTGCGCGTCGCCTGTGGGGTACGCCCTAGCCCTATCGCGCATCATATCTTTCCTATTCATGTTGCTTTAGGTTTTGGCAAAGTTTAACAGTCGGCCGCCAGCTTGACACCAACCCTCCTTGGGAATGCTTTTGTTGGTGGTTTACCCGCCACCGCGCGGAATTAAATGGACATCCCGCCATTTGTCGGTCGTCAGAGCCTCGTTGGTAAGCAGCAGGGTGCACCACGTGCAGGTGAGGTTGACGTTTGGGGAGTCTGGTTGTTGTGCGCTCCCCCTTACACCCCGTTACGTTGACATTTAGTAACCCATACAAAATATCATTTTTTTAGGCTGCAATAGTTCCATGTGGGACTAGCTACATGGAACTACACTGGGAATAAACGCACCCCCGAATTGCTTAAGGGTTTAATATGCAAACGTAAATAGTTGTGAATCTTACACTCAAATAAACCAGATTATTTTTAGGTTCGCTTCAAACTGGTATTTTAGTGACACCCACGCATTTAAGTGATACCCACATTATATAGGCGGCCTCAGAGGAAATAAGTTCAGCAAACCAGTATGGGAACACATTTGCAACAAATAATTAATCGTATGTATTAGCGAAGCGACCGCAATCTGAACGACACGACACGTGTGACATCTGTACGAGCATTTATTATGTTGACAGTTTAGCAACCCATATTTATCACCCCATTGCTTAGGGATTTAATAAGCAAACGTACGTAAGTGATTATAAATCTTCTTTAAGGACCGTTCAGTGGGTTAATTGCGTAACAGACATAAAATAAAATAAAATGACAATTGATCGAAATTTTTTTTCATTTTGACAGTTCAGACATATTCATTGCGTTATTGACGCTGTCTAGCAGATGAATATTCCAAACATAGAAAGCAATGGATTAGGAATATCTTTTAAAACCCTCAAATTGTGATTGCAAGCGTGTTACGCAATAAGGGTGATAATATAGGTGCTTTTATGACCAAGATGTTAATTGAAATGTTTATCACCGACTGCCTCGTTGATCTAGCGAAGCTTGGGTACTTGTGCAATTAAGTATTTCTAATAGGAATTTCTCAGTAACAGAGAGACTCAGGACTTATGCCTGATTGATAGCAATAGGCTCGCCTTCTATTAGATGTTACAAAAAACATAACTTTCGAAATATTGGTGTGTTGTCCCTCTGAATGGAAACTGATATTTAAGTATTTATTTATATAAAAAATGCTTTCTGCACTTACAGTTGACATCAATGCACACCGCAAGCCATCAACATAATATTTAACTAAAAAACTTAGATATGTATAGACGCCAGCACATCAAGCTACTTCAATCTGTCACTTCAATAGATTTTCAACTTTATCTCTAAAGCATTAATTAAGGTTCAAGGTTGATTGGGAAAATTTGACAGTTTCGGGTAGCTTGACCTGCTGGCGTCTGTACCTTTGTATGTCATCATCATCATCTGCCTAGCCTTTTCCAAACATGTTGGGGTCAGCTTACAGTCTAACCGGATGCCGCTGAATATCAGTATTTTACATGAAGTTACTGCCTATCTGACGACCTCCACAACCAGTTACTAGGTAATGCTGGTTGTCAGATTTTCGGGTTTGTGACTACCTGTTAGTACATGTATGGTGTACCTATCTAGTGTTTTAATAACATAATTTTCAATCTCAGTTCTTGTATTGGCACCTATTTATTTTTATTACCCTGCAATACCCTACTTATCCCTAGGGATTAAATGGCGTCTCCAATAAATTGCGGTTGTACGACAATAAACCTCCTTGAGGTGCTTTGTACCCATAGAACTTGTAGCGTTATTAAAACATATTTACGAAGGTCCCTAATCTATTGAGTATAGTAATTGTATTCACTTAACATTATTATAGATGTATACAAAATATTGTAAAGCAATTTGAAAGAGTAACTATAGGTAGGTATATATAGGTATCTACCATCTGAAAACCTGACGACCAAGTTTACCAATGGGTATCTCGTTACCTAGTAACTGGGTTGTGAAGGTCAGATGCAATCGCTCCATGTAAAATACTGGTATTCAGCTGCATCTGGTTAGGTTAGGTTAGTAAACCAACCGCTGGGAAAAGGCTAGGCAGGTTGATTTTAACTGTATCCACCATAGTCGAGATTCGGCACTAAAGTTGTCAAAAAATAAACGGCCCGTTTTGTCATTGACAGTTCTAGTAGTTAATAAAGATCACATTTGCAAAACACGCATTCGTTTGTATGAAACTGACGGGTATCAAGAACGCATTCTCAAATGTCAAGACTTTTATTTTTTGCCAACTTTAGGAGGAAATAAAATACAGCCGTACAAATCTGCTGAAAACATATTCACGTTGCCATTAAATAAATTTATAACGCATGTTTTTTGGGAGCTTCCATGGGTTTACCACTTGTCATCCCTGCCAGCCGACAAACGTATTTTGAGTACCACTTAAATATTCATCAGACAATACTCAAACAATGTCAGCCTTAGGAATGGTGCAAAAGCGAATAACTGAATTATTAAAAGTTAAAGACAGTGCAAAGAGATTTTGGAGTAGGGAAACAGAGACATAGATGTAATTACTAATCGCCACTCCGCGGGCTGCGTGGCAGTCCCGACGCTATCCTGTAATTGATGGCCGCCCGGGCAGACAGCCCGCTAGTGTGGGCACTCGCATATAGGACCGGCACCCTAATTGCGTAACACACAATCAATCGGAATCAGAATCATTTTGAGGCAAATTGCTAATCCATTGCTTCATAAGTTATAAAAATTTGTCTGCTCAACACGTAAATAACGCAATGAATGTTGTTGAACTGTCAAAATGAAACCGATTCCGATTGATTGTGTGTTACGCAATTAGGGTGCCGATCTGTTTTAGTTAAACTAACATAGGCTAAACTATTTTATTACTAACACTGTATTATAGTCTGAAGAAATAAATATTAATAATATTAATTGCCATCCAACGTGGTGATGCCGCCAGTCTCTTGGGTACATACCAGTCGACAGCGATGCGGATAAATTTTTCGACGCTATATTTTAGTTTGTATATAGTTTTAGCTAAGGTAGGATATAGTTTTGTTATTTTTATTAATGAATTGGGTTTTATATAGTAAAACAATACTTACGCAAATATCTTAAAAAATAATAATATTAATGTCATTATTAAGCTATACCCTGTTTAGAAAAGCCTTCTTCTAAAACTGTGCTCTCGGACTTCCAGCAGTGCCAACATGAGCCTCGCGACAATTACTCACTCTCGTGCCGAAAAAACTTGTCCATTTATGTCACTTTTCTCGTTTGCCGCCAACGCTACCTTACCTCTGTGAAACGGGATATTTTCTCGACAAACCCTAACCTCTCTCTTTATTAAGAGCCATCACTATGACCTCCGAACTCCTTGGCCTTATTTTTTTTTTTGTTAGCCTTTATTGTGTCCCACGGCTGGGCAAAGGTCTCCCCTTTTTCCTTCCAAACCTCCCTGTCTTGTGCGATCTCTGGCGATGTTGACCCCGCAAACCTTATCAGATCATCACACCACCTTCGCTATGGTCTACCTCGACGACGATATTCTTCTTTTTGCACATCAAAAATCAAAGCTGCCAGAAAATACAATCAATCTCTGCGTCGTAACTCAGCATAAAACACTGCACTTCGAATTAACTACCTCACCCACTCCACAAATCGTTCCCATGTCGAGACGTACCAATATTGGCAATATTCCCAGCTGGTGGATATAGCTACACAAACGTTTATAAAATATGGCAGCTGTAGCCAGTTAGCACCGTCCAGTTTCATTGCTACCTCGTAAACTGCCCACTCCATCCCATTGAATCAGAATTTTAAACTCATACGATGGGACATAAAAGTGGATCCGGTCTGCTTTCACAGACAATTGTTTTCGTATTCCCTGTGAATTGGATCCCACAACACAGGTTCAAATTAAAATAAAATTGTATTATTGTTCTCTGGTGGATGTGAGCACTGATTTAAAGCGGCAAGCGCCTAAAAGTTGTACTTTCACTGCGTTCACTGGAACGGAATGTTTTGAGGCTTTACTTCACCCGTTGAAAAGAAAAATATATTATTTTGGGAGACGCACAGGAAATACAAACAATAAAAAAGCAGTCTCAAGGGCTGATTTTTCCATCGCCAGATAGCTTTTATTCGAGGAATAAAATTGACGTTTGACAGTTTTTGCATGAAACATCTGTCAAAATATCAAAATTACTCCTTGAATAAAGTTATCAGATGATTGAAAAATCAGCCCTTAAACTAACAAAATAATTAAAACAAAAAATTACTTACTTTACACTACTTACTAGGTACTGCTTACTAATGTACTTGAGATATTTACTTATTTTTATTTTAGAAAAAGAAAAAAAATAAACCCTTTTTTTTTCTTTCGCGGTGGAAATCCTCGTGGACTTCCTCCATCGTGGGGGTAACGGAGGGGTATGCCGGACTCTTACCGGCTAACACCTGCAATCCAATATGCCTTTTCACGCCTAAACCACCGAACGAATTTCGATAAAATTGGCAAGGAGATAGATGTCACCCTCGGGAAGAAGATATGCTACTTATTGTCCCGGTAGCACGTTCCCGTGGGATAATTTTCGACATCCACACGGGTGTACCCGCGGGCAGAAAGCCAGTCAGCAAATATAACTTGCCAAGACTGACCAAGACTTGAAACTTATCATGATAAAGCCTCTCGCCTCAGGTCTCTTCAAAAATAAATCCCCAAGAATAATTTCTTAGTTCGCTAAAGCTGAAAAGTTTTCCGTGAGTTAATTGAAAAAACTTGGCAGTATCGATTAGAAAAGTATTGTTTATTATGTAAATTATACAATTAAAATGTTGATGTAGTTATCAAACTGTTGAAGTATGGACGCGGCCGTGCTCATCTAGACATATAGACATTTACTTAGGTAGTTCTTGTGTTTAAATACATATAATAATATCTGCTTACATAACGTAAGTATAATATACATAGAAAGAAAGAAAAAGTATTTATTGCGACTCGCACAGGAAGATGGTGATGATGATGATGTGAGTGTTGAATACCAAAAGCACATTATACAAGACGTTTCAATCATGTTATTTTAGACATAATTCATCATCATCATCTGCCTAGCCTTTTCCCAACTATGTTGGGGTCGGCTTCCAGTCTAACCGGATGCAGCTGAATACCAGTATTTTACATGGAGCGACTGCCTATCTGACCTCCACAACCCAGTTACTGGGTAATACGACCCCCTTGGTAAGACTGGTTGTCAGACTTTCGGGCTTCTGACTACCCGTAACGACTGTCAAAGATCCACGAATGACAGCCTGGACCAACGGCTTAACGTGCTTTCCGAGGCACGGAGGGGCCTCGGTATGCAAAGATGGTCACCCATCCACAGACCAACCGCGGCAAGCGTAGCTTAACCTGACCGATCGACCTGTGCGGCTGTTATTATTTAGCTATGGACATTTTAGACATAATTGATACCAATTATTATGCAAATAAATAGGTAGATACATCAATCAATCTACTCAGCCAATCGCAGTCTACTGCTGGACATAGACTTCTCACAGACCAGGCTGCGCCACAACACCCTGTCCTCTGCCTTCCGTAACCAGTCTGCCTCAGCCATCTTTTTAAAGTCGTCGGTCTGTCTAGCTGGAGGAGTCCCACACTACGCTTGCCAATCCGCGGTCCTTCAACAATCATGGCCAGCCCACTGCCACTTCAGTTTGCTAATCCGGTTCTTTTCTGGAAAACTTCATTTCAGATTTTATCCTTCAGAGAAACTCCGAGCATAGGATCAGGATCAGGTAGATACATATCAAGTCAATAAATATAAATGTTGTAAACTAGAAGGAAGTAATCTTAACATTCAAAGATTACCTAAACTCAAACAGTATAATTAAACACTCACAATAGGCCCCAAATTATCAACAGATTGCTAAGAGTAAAACTGGGTCGAACTAATTATTTAGTTCAGAAACAAGAACCTAAGCAATGTTTAATTGGTCTGCTTTTAAACAATTTCTAATTACGAACTCACCCTAATTTACTGCAAAGACAACCAAAGAAAAGAATTATGAGATCAGAAAGAATATCCATCACGAAATTAAATTAAAGTAAGAGATCCCAGCTTGTATAAAGAATCCGTATAATAATCTTGAGAGATAAAAAAAAAACTTTGAATCGTAATTTATCAGGAAAATCTTGTTCAAATAAACGAGAAGATTAGTTAAAAAAAATCTTACTGAGGGGTTTCAGATCGGTCTTTTAAGGGGTAACGGTGCCCCCTTTCATGTGCAGGAAGGGGTTGGTTCTTGGTGAGGTAACAATCCCACACTCCCCGGTCTTATCCCCAAAGCCTTTTGAACGTTTCCACCAGAAAAAAAGACACTAAAATCTACCGAAATATTTGGCGAAAGTCCAACGTAGAATACTGAAACAAAATATCGGTCTCAGCTACTTATGATTGGCAATCTTCTATTTCAAAAAACACCGAGTTGAGTGTCTCATCCCAATTTGAATATCGATAAAATGTAATCACGAAGACGAAGATTTACACAGAAAACAGATGAAGCTACTTATTTTATGAAAATTCGAGCATCCACATTTATTCAGGAGGTTTTGTTTAATATGGCTTACGAGTAATAACTAGCTTTGGAAAATCCCCGCGACCTCGTCTGCGTGGATTTCGGAATTTACCATGCAAACTTTTAACGCCCCATTTCACATCACTAGAGGAGGATTACAAAAAAAAGGATGTATATGTCCTTTTTCAAGGATTAAGTTATCTTCAAAGCACATTTGGCCCGTTTCGCCGTGAAAACGTAACATATTAGTCGCTTTTGTATTCAAAATATGACCTACCTACAACAATCAGAAGGAGCATTATTGAGTGCAGGAATGTTCTGTCCCCACGGAATGTTCAGATATTGAATTCTGTCAGCTCTTGTTGTATAATAAGAGATGTCGCTCGTCGTATGTAGTTAGGAATGCGGCGTCACGTAGGTGGATGCCGGAAATACGAATATCCCCGATTGTTTGTTTATTTAACGAACCAGCAAGAAACTCCCTTGTATATTTATATAAGAGCCATCTAAATTTATCCGACCACGCTCTTGAAAAAAAATCTACGGGAAAGCCTACGCAATTCCTATGAGGAACCTATACATTCCTGCGAGGCCTCTGTACTGCATGGTCCTCACATGATCTGACCAAGATTATTTTTGGACATTAAAAGAGACTTTGTAACTTGCGTTGGTTTCGCTATTTCTTCTGAGGGGTAACACGTCAAAGAATGTTGAAAAAAAAAACTTTATTTCAGATAAGCAACATCCAAAAGTTAGTTAGGTTAGTAAGCAAAAAGATAACTTATGTTAGTAAACTTATTATCTATTTGGAGACAAGGCTGTTGTCCAAAATACAACATCACCTGATAAAGGAACCTCGCACCTCCCCGATATGGTCTTCAGGATTTCAAGATGTCATTTAGTTTTTTTTTTTTTATATTACGTGTAACAGTGGTTCCGATATCATATTTAAAAAGTATACAATTTCATTTCATTTAATTGTAAAACTAGTTTTTAAGAAGCTATTTAAAATTGAAAACGCTATGAATAGAAAAGGCATTTACATTTTCCCTCTTTATAAAATCCAGCAGTGTACTAGCAGAATAAAAGTCTCTCGCCTGGAAGTTATTTAAAACCACGCAAGCCCGATATAAAAGAAAATCTCCTAAAAAAATCTAACACCGCCTTCCAATATGCGCGTGGATTTAAGTCCTATGCCATCACGGAGCAGCCGACCGAAATGTCTGTAAGTGGCTCAAAGAAAAGATCGCGGAATAACCTTTGTTTGCACCCAAACCAGTTACAGAGTAAAATTTAAAGAAAAGTTCATTGGAAATAACTTTGTTTTTGAGAAATATATATGTCGTTTCGAAATACATAAGCCGTGAGTCCAAAGGGTTCCGTTTCAATCATTTATTTAAACCCTTCAGGGGATAATTTTTTTAAAATCCTCCTTCTCACTATATAAGGAACAAAATAACCTAATTAAGTGAGAGCAGTGGTGGCCCAGTGGTGTCCGCCCCGACTTACGAGTTGTACATAGGTCGTGAGTTCGAACCCAGACAAGCGCTTTACTTTGTGTATTTAATTTCATCACCACTGCTCTCAAAACGGTGAAGGAAAACATCGTGAGGAAACCAGCATGTCCTAGAACCAAAAATTCGAAGACATATGAAATCACCAACCCGCACTGGGCCCGCGTGGTGATAATGGCCCACTCCCTCTCACTGAGAGGGGGCCTGCATCCCAGCAGTGGGAACATTATATACTGATTATGTAAGAAACTCTTCTGCAAAGTTTTAAGCTTCTGGACCCAGTGGTATAGGCTGTGCGTTGCCTGTCAGTGAATGAATTAATTCAAGATTTTTATCTATGAAATACAAACGTACTTTTGCAGCTGATGAAATAAATATTGTGCATGCGTACATATTTATTCCGACTACAGAACCCTTAACTGCTGGGCTGGTTGGTTTTATTGGTGTCGACAGAAAAACATTTGTTTACACCTAAAGATACTTAGTTAAAGAGTAAAATTGTAAGAAATATATTTTCCCGCTTTTTTAAGTCACTAAAGAGTGTTTCATTTATCAATGTCCGGTAAAACAGCATGTTTCTTTGAATTAGATTCTGTACTAGTGTATCCATTGCAGCATTTTGCTCGAGAGTTTGTTCGCGGAGTTTGTCTTGTTTTTTCCATTCGTTGTGTGCTTTAGACAAATTTATTGCAAAAACTATAATGACTTTTCTGGACTGATTGGATATTTTTCCGAGCTTCACAACTTCTTTGGATGATTTGTCAGACAATTTTTTAAAGGTTATTAATAAACTTACATGGTGGGAGGATCTGCCAAAAGGTTGGCAAAGAACGGGTTTGTAGAGGAATAAGTGGAGGAAAATAGAGGTCTATGTCGAAAGACAGTCTGAGCTGGTAGCTGATAATTGATAATGAAGGGTTACAACCAGAAGACTTAATGTTAATAGTATTAAGAACTGGTTCATGTACGAGGAAGGGTCAGAGGAAATAAAGGCAACTTCTATTATATTTATTAAACTTAAATTATTCATGCGAAGCAGTATTTACTTTAAAGATATTTATCTTTTATCATCCTGAATGTCTGTTTGTCTTTACGTAGGAGAGATAAAATCGTAACGAAGGAAAATATTCACATTCTTTTATTTAATTTTCTTGTATTTATGTACGGTCGCCAGCACATCAATCTGTCTTTCTTTAATAGATTTTCAACTTTATCGCTAAAGCATTAAGGTTCAAGATTGATTGAGAAAATTTGGCAGTTTCGGCTAGCTTGACCTGCTGGCGTCGTACTCAGTAGTCCCTTGTGAAATAACAATTACGACCACTCAAGACCGATTTCAGTTTTTTCTGTAAAAGTAAATCTAACGGTTCGATGCACTTAAAATTATAACCCATTTCTTTTATCCGATTATAAAGTTCTCGAAATTGTCTCCAAGAACGTGTCCTAGATCAGTTTTCAATCGTATTACTGAGAAATTGTGACGATTTAATGTGAATCGGAATCGACTCGTAAAAGTCTGCGAATCGGTAAGTGAAACTTTATAATACAGGCAAGCATGGTCCGGCCATTTTATTGGTCCGTAAAAGAGTTCTATTTCGTCACCATATTGCAATGAGAGTTCGGAAAGTCAAACTAGGGTACTGTTTACTGTCCATTAGGTAAACCGTTTTTTGACAGATGAGGTAGTGATTGCAGCAACACACAATACATTGATTGATACACGACGGTATTATAATGTCTGTAAGAAGCCAAAAATAAGATAATTCAATAAGTGAGTTTATATATTTATTTAAAATAAACAGTTTATTTATTCGACCCGGTAATATAAAAGTGCAGAGCCATTATAGTACTACCTAAGCCTGTAAATAAAATGTTGATTAGATCTTAGAGTAGATTACAAAGACTAGGTTTTCTAGAGAGATGTGCTGTATTCAGTAACGGTAGCCATACACTATAACGTAATGCTGATCTCTAAATCCCTAAGCATATGCATACGGAGCTCCGTATTTAGCAATCATGACATGAACATTACGACTTTATAAACCTCCCTTATAACGCTAGCCTACCTACATAAGAAGAATATTCTGAGCGGTTATTATCCCATATAGAGAGTTAAGTTTCCTTATTGGGAAATATTAACAGTGTAGCTTCCTTAGTCATGTTAATTAATTTCCTCGTACGAGGATTAAATCATAATCCTGCATAACGTATTAAAACATAGCCGGTTGTGTCGTTTCGAACGAATTTCGGTGGATTACTACAGGTATCAGATGGTAATAATGCTGTTATGAATTTGTGTTTTTTACAGACTTCAAAAATAAATAGGTTGTGTATTCAATGCGGGTGTTTTTCATTTGTTTCTTACGGCTTGATAAAAGGGATATTGTAGGAATACAATATTTTACTTTTGAAAAATATTTGAAATCTTTATTTCAGAATAAGCTCAGTGGCGATTTCAGTCATTAAGCCCGGATTTAGAGAAAATTCGGACTTTATAATGGCCTGAAATCGCTTAAGTCTAAGGAAAATAAAGTGATAAAAATACTTTTAGCCAAACAAAAAAAAAATATCTTAACAAAGACTCAAAATTAATAATCATCGTGATTCGTTTTATAATATTTTAGAGAGAAAAATACTTATAAAGCGATGTGCAATCATGCAGAAGCTTTCTGATAGCAAGTCAAGTATCAATGCTCCTTTTGTGATGAAATTACGTCATTCCTGTGACGACAGCCTTCAACTAAGTAACTCGGTCTAATAGAAAATATCCCAACGTAGAAAAAATATAGATAGATACAATATTCTTTAGTATGTACAACAGTACACCATACAAATAACAGATATAAATGTAGAAATTTTACAAGGGGTGAAACAATTATCACTAAAAACCGATCTTTTAAAGACAACCTTTGGATGGATTAAGGGAGAAGGAGAGACTATACTTCAGGTAGTCTGTGGTGTACCATTACAATATAGACCTCCTAAACCATGAAAACTGTTTCTCGCCCTCTCTCTCTCGTCTTTTTCTATTACATATAATAAAAAGTCGCAAGGACGCTTTTTCGTTACGTGATGATTTCCGCAAGCTCTGTAAAAGAACTTCGAGCCAAAAACAAAACTGTCGTGACGGTCAACATGCTACCTTTTTTTCAGTCTAGCTCAAATTCGCCAAGTGTGCAGAGTGTAAAGTGCGATAAGGAACATTGCTATAAAAAAAATTGGAATACGACGGACGAACGGTTTTTGTAACAGGTAGCTAAAAAATTAATTATTATAAGTAACTCCACTTAAATTACAATGCAACGTGTATTGTAATTTAAGTGGAGTTACTTACATATACTAATTCATTTTCTTTCGCAAATGTTGTACGATAAGAAAATTGTTTTCTTTTTTTTAAGTATATAATATTTATTTTGAAACTAGAAAATATTTACATATTAAATAACCTAACAGGCTTAAAATAATAATAATAATGTACATGTATTACATATAAAATAGGAGGGCAAAGTATCATAGGGCATGAAAAAGTTCGTCCGCATCGGTGTCAACAGGAAAAGTGCTCAAGAAAATTGATAACTGAAAATATGTATCTCATTTTTTTTACAAATCGCAACAAAATATACTTTGGGCAACTTTATTATTTCATACAGGTATACAGGGTGACAGGGAAACTCGACGTATTCCTTGAAAGGCGTTATACTAGAGATCATTAGCAACAAATTTAATCCAGGGCCCCAAGTCTGCTATTTTTATAAATTCGTCATTCCAACACGATCCCATTCCCATCCCATTGTCATTTTGCGTAAAGTTCATAATCTGCTAAATTCTTAATGGCGATCATTGGTCTCGTAATAGAATTGTGTCATAATGACATTGTCGTATTGCCATTATTATAAAACCTGTTAGTAGAAATGACTTTCGAAAAACTACCACTACTTTATTTATGCCACATTTCATTTATATATATTTTTACATATTAAGTATTTATTAGTGTTTTATACAAGTCAAGTGTTTTATGTAAGTCAATCATTCATTTATCATTATGTACGAGATTACCATTCTATGCCATTTCTTTCAATGGAGTGTCAGTAGTTGACGACTGGAAAGTCATAATGACGCCAATATGTTAGTAGATTACCAAACTTGTTAAAATCAACAATTATGAAATCAATGATAGACCATTCTGACACTATTGTAATAGCAGACTTGGGGCCCTGCTAACTAGGGTTCAAAACTGGACGGTTACCGAGAAAACTGGATGGTTGTTGGTTCTTCGATTTTTTAGTTTTCTGACTTGTTACCAAAAACCATTAATTATGAGAAAAAACTACTCCACACCAAACATTTAATTGATACTTTTCTGAAAGTTGAAAAAAGAGTGATCATTAAAAAAAAATGTTTGCAAAACTTACATAATCTCAGAAATTTTTATTTTTTAACCATCTAGTTTTGACTCCTTGTTGATTGGACTAAATTTGTTGCTAATGACCTCTAGTATAACCCCTTTCAATTAATACGCCGACGCTGTCAACCTGTATACAATGATATTTAAATTATAATAAAAAGGAAACATTGTAAAGGAAAACTCTATTTTACATAACAAATAATTCAGAGAAAAATGAACATTTTAAAATATACAAACGATTAATCAAAGAGTCACCCTCGGTTACATCAGCACGATACAGTTTGACCTACAAGTGTCGCCGGCCATCGTTTATCAACGCAGACGACGTAACTGTTGTAGGATGTGTGTCAGCCGTGACTATCGCGAACATGGTATGCTGTTGTGGGCGGACATCTTAAGATAATTAATTGTTCAATCACTGTTGTACCTATAGCTTCCTAAATATGGCGGAAAAATTGCGTGTTTAGACGTTTGGTCTATCCTACTTCCTACTAATATTATAAACGCGAAAGTTTGTGAGAATAGATGGATGGACGTTTGTTACGCTTTCACGCAAAAACGACCGAACAGATTTCAATGAAACTTTACAGTAATATTGCTTATACATCAGAATAACACATAGGATACTTTTTATTCCGATATTTCCACGGGATCAAGACTTATGCGGGTGAAGCCGCGGGGCGCTGCTAGTAATATAATAATAATATTATAAACGCGAAAGTTTGTGAGCATAGATGAATGTTTGTTATTGTGTTAATTGTTATATAAGTAATAGGTAGGTACATAGATAAAACCCGACAATAATTAGAGGCAGACATGTCTGTTTAAATCCACTAATATCAAACTCAATATCATAAGTGTGTCTCACGAATTCGATATCCATTCCATCCGCTAGGGATTTAGTCGTTTGGCAGCGACTACACTTTGTCTTCAGTTATCACGAATCAACAACGTTCAGCCGCAAATGTGTTGAGCTATGACGGGGGAAAATGGGAGACACTAAACAATCTTTGGACCGCAACGAGCCCGAGGGAAAATTAGATTAGAATGGGAAGGAACAAGACAAGAACTTCGAGACACTCCCGATTTATTATTTGTGTCGCGGGTTCGATTCCCGCACGGAACAAATATTTGTATGACCTACATGTATTTGTTCCGAGTCTGGGTGTTTTTCTATCTATAATATGTATGTATTTACAAAAAAAAAAATGTATACAAGTAGTTTATCAGCCATCTTGTTACCATAACACAAGCATTAGGTTGCTTAGCTTGGGACTAGATGGCGCTGTGTGAAATGTCCTGGGATATTATTATTATTATTATTAGTTAAGTTTAGTTTAGTTTTAGACTAAATGTAAATGTAAAGAAATAATTTATATTAAATTATATTGTTATTTTTAATTTATTTTTAAAATTGATTGATTGTTTTTATTATTTTATTATCTATTTTATATCTGACATTCATTGGAATATGTAAATGGATTTTTATTTGAATGTATTAGAGAATTCTGCAATTACTAACATAGTGTTTAGGACCTCTGTTACTTACATTATATGGAATTGAAAATTCTGAAAAAAATGTATGGTATTATTATTAATGTCTTTGACGAGATCCTGCCGTTTTGCCAAAATTTCACTACCCAAACAAATTTTAGCAACCTTTTTTATACCAATGCAATGTTTGAAATAATTTTAGTACGCACATTTTCATTTGGTCAAATTTTTATTTGGCAGAATATTATCAAGGATAATGTCATTTAGGCACTTGGTCTTTAATCAAATGATTTATCAATAACCTGACTACCACAAAACAGTGTTTATCAGTTGTTTAGGCTACACACCTTTTAAAAACGACATAATTATATGGACTTTGACATAACACTGACATTAAACACTCGTTCAACAAGTGTTTAAGTTTTTGTAGTAAGACCCTAAACGTTTGGTCAAATGATTTGTTATGGCAAAAAATATAAAGCCAAAAATAAGATTTTTTGGGAATTATATGATTGAAAAATGCAATTTTATTTTAATATAATCATTTATTTAATACAAATAAGGAAAAAAAGATATTATTGTTAGCAAGCTATCAAGAAGCAAACTGACGAGATTAATAAAAAAAAATATTTAGGTTAGGTTAGTTTAAAACTGTGACCTACGCACGAGCCGAGCGAGCGAAGCGAGCGGTGCCGCGGCAGCGACCGGCGAGTGCCAAAAACGACTAGATGGTATAGAAAAAAAATATGGAAAAAGAGATATTATTTTAAGCAGGCTGTCGAGAACCGAACTAGTTAGACGAGGTTAATTATTTTTAAAAAATGCTTAGGTTAGGTTAGGTTAAACTTTGACCTCCTACACACGAGCCGAGCGAGCGAAGCGAGCGGTGCCGCGGTGCCGCGCCAGAAACGACTAGATTATTTAGAAAAAAAAAATATGGAAAAAAACAGGCTACCCGAGATTCAGTCTCGGGTAGCCTGTTTTTTTGTGTCCGTTTCGACTGCTCGGCCACAATTTCGTAGAAGCAAAACGACTACGTCAACATTACGAAGGAATTTGTAAAACACTAACAATGAAAGTCGCAAATTCGTAGATCCAATATTCAGAAAGTTGTAAAGGTTTAACCATGGCCGCGCAGTCGAAACGTGGAGAACTGCGCGGCCACGCAGTTCTCTTAAAGTTCTCTTAAACGGAGCTTCGTAGAGGTCCCATTCTTTTTGCTAACCACTGATACGATTTCGAAGAAATTGTAGACAGTATGAATAAAGCCCTAATGTTTGGAATTCACGACCTACAGAACTTAAATGCTATGGCCGCGCAGTTGACACGTGGAGAACAGCGCGGCCACGCAGTTCTCTTAAAGTTCTCTTAAACGGAGCTTCGTAGAGGGCCCATTCTTTTTGCTAACCACTGATACGATTTCGAAGAAATTGTAGACAGTATGAATAAAGCCCTAATGTTTGGAATTCACGACCTACAGAACTTAAATGCTATGGCCGCGCAGTTGACACGTGGAGAACAGCGCGGCCACGCAGTTCTCTTAAAGTTCTCTTAAACGGAGCTTCGTAGAGGGCCCATTCTTTTTGCTAACCACAGATACGATTTCGAAGAAAATGTAGACAGTATTAATAAAGCCCTAATGTATGGAATTCACGATCTACAGATCTTATAACCTATAATGCAAGTTAGAAAAAGGGTGACCAAGATTTATGGTGCGTCAATCAGACATTTCCAAGCGTCGTTTTTGTACCACGTGGCCTATTATCATAATGAGGGAATAAGTATGCTTCATTGGATGGAGAAGTAGATTATACGAAACTATTGTTACCCTCAAGATGGAGGGACCAAGTCTTGGATTTCAAATCAGCCTAGTAACGGTTGCAAATAGTAGATTTACAATATTAAACTTTTATAATTTAATATTGTAAATCTACTATTTGCAACCGTTGCACTAATTTTTCAGTACAATTAGTACTTTTTGAAGATAAACTTCACCGTAAGTCATTTGCATAATCCAAAGGTAGAAAATAGGTACTAAACATGAATACTAAAAATACTATCCACACGTTAACTGCGGCCAACGCGCCTGCGCGTTTTTCAAGCTTTGGCCATGTGCTAGCGGCGCGCGTGCGCGTCCATACAATTTACTTAACTTTCTTCGAGTGCGGCGCAATGCACAATGGACGCACGGGTGCGTCCATTGTGCAAACTCGAAAATTTTCAAACGCACAGAAGCGTCAACTAATGCGGCCAGCCGCACTGGGTAAAACTTTCTTCAACCGCGCATGCGCGTTCATAGCACCACACGAAAATTATTTGAACGCGTATGAACGTTTGTCGCACAGGGGTTAGTGAGCTATATATTTAGCATTTGCGAAAAGTTCGCTAATAATTCAGCAGTTAATGCGTTAACAGGCCTGACCAAATTTTTGAATCGTCATTATGGAGGGACCAACATTTATTGCCGATATTTCTCAAATGATTCAAGTTAGGGACCATCAAATTGCATATTTCTAAACTAGAATTAAGGTATTGTAATACTATATAGGTAGGTTACTCCTCCGGCCAGCCTATCCATATAGTCCTTTCACGTTGACGTCAAAATGGAGGGACCAAGGATTTTAAATAACATACTGTTAAATAACTACGTTAGCTAAAATTTGTGCAAAGGTAGCAAATAGTAGATTTACAGTATTAAATTTTTATGTAGGCTGATCTAAAATCCAAGAATCCAAATCCAGTGCAGAATCACGAGCACTACACAATCCATGATGAACCATTTATCACTGCACTGATAAAGACGCGCAAGCAGAGGGTGCTCAGGCGCGGGCGCACTCGCTCGCGCGGCTCAGGAGCCGCCGAGATAGGATAAAACACCTTCTCAAAATGTCGCATTAGTAACTTAGAATGAAAACCCAGATCTAAAAAAAAAGTTTGTTTTTTTCCAATTTTTTTTAAATGTTTACAAGTTATAGGTAGGTAGGTACTAATCGAATAGACAATCATTAATCCTTTTTACAAAAAAGGTACTTACCTACCATCTTGACGGTAACAATATTTTCGTATCTACTTACTTTGGTACTTCTCCATCCAATGAAGCATACTTATTCCCCCATTATGATAATAGGCTACGTGGTATAAAAACGACGCTTGAAAATGTCTGATTGACGCACCATAAATCTTGGTCACCCTTTTTCTAACTTGCATTATAGGTTATAAGATCTGTAGATCGTGAATTCCATACATTAGGGCTTTATTAATACTGTCTACATTTTCTTCGAAATCGTATTAGTGATTAGCAAAAAGAATGGGCCCTCTACGAAGCTCCGTTTAAGAGAACTTTAAGAGAACTGCGTGGCCGCGCAGTTCTCCACGTGTCAACTGCGCGGCCATAGCATTTAAGTTCTGTAGGTCGTGAATTCCAAACATTAGGGCTTTATTCATACTGTCTACAATTTCTTCGAAATCGTATCAGTGGTTAGCAAAAAGAATGGGACCTCTACGAAGCTCCGTTTAAGAGAACTTTAAGAGAACTGCGTGGCCGCGCAGTTCTCCACGTTTCGACTGCGCGGCCATGGTTAAACCTTTACAACTTTCTGAATATTGGATCTACGAATTTGCGACTTTCATTGTTAGTGTTTTACAAATTCCTTCGTAATGTTGACGTAGTCGTTTTGCTTCTACGAAATTGTGGCCGAGCAGTCGAAACGGACACGTTTTTTTCCATGTTTTTTTTTTTCTCGTTAGACTATAACAATTGACTGAATGGAAATGGTAAATTGAAATCTGACGATACTAAATATTTGACAAATTTTATTTTGCGTAAAATGTGTTATTCCAACTGAAATATTTGACTACATAAAAATTGGTAAAAGTACTAGTTGGTAAACCAGTCATTGTTTAAACGTTCACTTGCCAAAAATTAGGTTTGCCTTACGATTATTTGTGAAGAGATTTTTTGCTAAGTAATAATTTGGCAAATGAAATTATGCGAAAAATTTTTTGGGAAGTGATTTTTGGCAATTTCTTTTCGATGAATCAAGGGAGACCCGTCTTTGACATATCTCGGGACCCTAGGCTCCCGGACCTTTGAAAGGCGTACCAGGGGCCGAAGCCAACTCGCAGAGGCCCTTTAGACAATTTTAAATGACATCAACTGACGATTATCCCTGTATGCACCATGCAACTGCACCCAAGAAGAACCCCCGGTTGATGCAGGACTATTGCAGAACATGGAAACAAAATATACAGAGCTCTGGGTGTGGGGGGCTATAGTAGATCGGTTACCTTAAACTATGGAAGGTCCACTGCCTGACCAATGATAATATAATTCATAGATAAAATGGCAGGGGGTGACTTACACACTCAATAATGGGCCCCAGAAAACGGTCACTAGCACATAGTGTTGTAGCGACAAGGGGGCAAAATGTCCTGAGGTGCTTGTGAGGAGTGGAGAGGTATTCCACGTCTATCAGCACAATCCCGGAAGTACGGTCAAGATCCCTACTAGCCTACCTATCTTACTGAAATACTTCCTTCCTCCGAGCACGTTTGCTCTTGCGAATCTCCACTCAAGCCAGCCAATAAAGGCAAGAATGAGGTGGGAGCTCTGTTCCTCGTCAGTGTTCACTCCAGCCGGCTAATAAAGGCAAGCCCGAGGTGAGGAACAAGACTTCTCCCGGGAGATAGGGTCCGTGGAGTCGCTACTGCCCAACAGCTTGCCACATGCTGCCCTGCGGGCACTCTCGCGGGCCCTCACTCTAGACCTGATCCGACAAAAAAAACTCGTAAACTCTTCCGTCACAGATTTAGAGTTTAGAGCACGCAAGCCTCGCCACGACGTCAACGTAGAGATACGGCGTATTAACCAATAGCATACGTAGCAAATAATGTTTCTCATCGAGAAAGACTGGGAGGATTACATTTAATCTACGTCCTTGATGATTTGACACAGTCTTTTTTCTGTATATTATATCTATTACGTATTCTGAGCTTAGGTTCCTAATAATGACTTATGAGTGTTTGTGTATCCGATTCGTAATATTATTAATAGAGAACTTAACCATTACATTAACATTTTTATCGTTAGGCCTCGGCTAATGAGCCGAGACCTATGATGCAATTCATAAATAAAATGTATGGTCATCAATCCCATCCATTTTAATAGCCCTACAAGACACATAACAGTTTATATGTATATAATATCAACTGTTAATTTGTCCTATGGGAAAAGCTAGTAAATTTAATATTTTGATTGAGTTCATGATCATTTGTTCTGCTGCTATAAAACTGTCGCATAACTAGCGATAAGCATAATAGGCTCAAATATCGATTCATGATTGCTAGTCATCTGAGAGAAAAACTAAATAATTTACAAATTATTCATAGATCATCCATTATAGATATAAATCATGAATCATCTCAGTTTTTCATTTATTTTCGTATCAGAATCTGATTTAATTTGAAATTAAGTAAATTAATTAAAGATATCATTCAAGTGTCAAATATGTTATACCCAAAAATCAAAACCAGAAAAGAAGTAAGTACTATTTTCTTACGGGAAATAACATTTTGAGCATCTTTTACTATTACAGCGGAAGTCCACAGTTAACCCCTAGGCTGCTATTTAAGATTAAAAATGCCAAAAATCAAATTTTCGTAACACTTTTTCAAATCAATTTTAATTCCTTTACGTATTTTTTTAAGACTTTTACTCAATTAAATAACTCTTTTATTAATATAACCTCTAGTCTTTCAAATATTAATAAAATGCAACCTTATAAATATATGAACGTTATCCTTCAAAATAATTCTATTCAAGTGTCAGCTATTGTGGTTCACGTTAACAATATTAGCTAAATTGTTTCATACTGCCATGTCTTCACATAATACCTTCTGCAGTTAAACGTCATGCATGCTATTGTCTGACAAAGATATTAATTCGTCGGATATGGTAGGTACAAAGATCGTTGGTACATATGGATAAGTTCGAAACATCCGCCGCTACTAGCGGCATACGAATATTTACAATGTGAACCTAATGTACACGTGGGTATAAAACCTAACTTATATACTACTTATACTCTAATAAACAATACACAATAATAACAACATTTCTATTATACAACTAAATAAATCTGCCTTATTATTAAAAAATATATTATTAACTTATTTACCCTTATAATCAAAAAATTCTTTTAATGTGTAAAAATTATTTTAGAAAAGCCAATTTTTTTGCCAATTTCTGTATCGTGATATTCGCAAACGGTGCTTACGAATACTTGAGCCAATTTATAGTTTCTAGCTCTTTCTCGTCGCTCATACTGTACGAGATTGTATTAATAATATTGTAAATATTAGCTATGGTTTTAATTACTTAAGTAGCACTTACATTAAACAAATATATATATATATATATATTCAGTAAGTTCTACGAGGTGCTACGCGCCGTAGCACATCGTAGCTTCGTAGCACACTAAGTTGAGGGTTTTTTTTTTTTTTTTTTGAGGATGGGAAATCATCAAATGACCCCTCCCGCTCTGGGTGGAGCAGAAGGGAGTGTCAGACTCTTACTGACTAAAACCCACCCGTGTTCCTTCCTTAGCCCTTTATGTTCCAGGGCAGCGGTAACCCTTTCGGACAATCCCGCTACCCTGGCAGGCTTCGGCCCTATGGGGCCCCGTCACTCATGCTGACATCTCTTTGAGGCGCGCGTGGAACACATACACGCCGTCCGGCACGGGCCTGGTCCTGATCGGACGGTGAGTTACCCATTACTCACCGCCCGCAGGCCCGCGCCTACGGTGGCCGGGAGTCGTCACGCGGCTCCCGACGCCCGGAGCGTCTCCCGCGGCGGCTGAGGCGTGAGGTGCGCAAGGCGCGTTCTCTCGCCCACCCCGCCACCTCCTTCGCTAGCATGACTGCTTCGCAGAAGGAGGTGACTGCCTCCCACTCCCTCTCGCCCCGGACCATGGCTTGAACCAGGGCCGGACGCGAGAGGTCGCCGCCGCTGCCGATCGCCTCTACGAGGACACGGCGGTGCTCTGCCCAAGCAGGGCAGACCTCCACCGTATGCTCCACCGTGTCCTCTGGGCGATCCTGACAGTGGTGACACCCGGGCGTCTCCTCCCGCCTGATTATGTGCAGGAACCTCCCGAAACATCCGTGTCCGGAGAGGACCTGCGTCAGGCGGTAGGTGAGAACGCCGTGACGTCTCTCTAGCCACTCCTCAAAGAGGGGTCTTACCGCCGCTATCGTGGCGTGCCCTGCGCTGGGTTGCGATAGTCGCTCCTTCCATGCCGCCATGAGATCGCGCCGGAGGTTCGTCCGCTCCGCCGCAGTCTGCCGCGGATGCGGAGTTTCCCCCCGGCGTAGTGCCTCCGCGCGCCAATCATACAGGCGCGCAAGCACTATCGCCTCCAGATCCCAAGGCGGCAGTCCGGCAAGGAGGCTTGCTGCCTCGCCCGAGATCGTGCGGTAGCCCCGGATTAGCCTTATGGCTACCACCTTTTGGGGCGCGTTCAGGTAGTGTGCGGCTCGTAGCCGCAGTGAACGCGCCCATACCGGGGCCCCATATAGGGCCATGGACCGCACGACCCCCGCGTAAAGCCTCCGGCAGGAGGCGTTTGGCCCCCTCAGGTTGGGCAAGAGCCGCTTTAGGGCGGCCCCGGCCCGAAGTTGAGGGTTACTTTGCTTTTAAAATCGGACTGTTTTATTTTTGTTTTTAGGATTAATGTGTTGCTGTGCTGTGTGCTGTGTATGTGCTGTTTTTTGCGTGTGTGCTGTGTGTTTGTGTGTTGATTGTTAATGTGCTGATCGTCAAATATTAAATACCGTACATTACTTAGTAAGATTCCAAAACTTTTTTTTTTTTTACTAGGCTCCGGACACAATGCAAGCTTACGAGTCAGTTCAGTCACTAGCCTTTGACTGGCCTTATGTACAGACGCCAGCAGGTCAAGCTACCCGAAACTGTCAAATTTTCCCAATCTACCTTGAACCTTAATGCTTTAGCGATAAAGTTGAAAATCTATTAAAGAAATTTGACAGATTATAGTAGCTTGATGTGCTGGCGTCTGTACAAATACATTTTGCACTATAGGTAACCTACCTAGACACGGATTACTCTTTTATTATTATTGTAAGTTTACAATAGGTGCATCTCTGCCTAACCTAAGTTATCGGATTACAGGCGTGATGTTATGTCACGTACTTTGAGACAGTAATTTATTATTTGATACGCTAATGCAAATGAAAATTGTGAACATTACAAAGTAAATAATTATTCCTTAACGCTTTTCACAAAACATAAAAACTGGTTCCAATGTTAGTCGAACATAATTATGTCTTGAACATACAAGCTGGATCAAGCATAATCAGCTTACAATGTTCCCACTGCTGGGACACAGGCCTTCTCTGTGTGAGAGGGAGTAGGCCGTAATCCACTACGCAGACCCAGTGCGGGTTGGTAGATGCCACATGTCTTCGCATTTTTGGTTAAGACATTCCGGTTTCCTCACGATGTTTTCCTTCTCTGCTTTGAGAGCACTGGTGATTAAATGATTTACACAAAATAAAGCTCCTGTCTGGGTTTGAACCTACAACTCGTAAGTAGCGGTCGTTTCCCAGTGGAAACGATCGCGCACGTGGAGGTCAGAAATTATCCCACGGAACGTACACCCGGGATAAAAAGTATTTTGCAAGTTAATCCAGGTTGTAAATTATATGTCTGCCAAATTTCATCCGTTCAGTAGTTTTTGCGTGAAAGAGTAACAAACATCCATCCATCCTCAAAAACTTTCGCGTTTATAATATTACTAGGATCGTCGTGAGTGTTAGATTTTTTGGTATATACTAGAAGTATATGTACGTATATATTACTCAAATAACAAGCTTTGAATATCGGAATGGTAACTATTCGTAGTTAGTTATTTACTGTGTATGAAGGTTATTGTTGAATATGGTTTGTCGGGAAAGGGTTTATATGAAGTAAAGCACAGATAGACAAGGCTAAACATTTATTTCAACTTAGGCTTGGCAGTAATTAATCAGAAAACTAGTCATCCGTTCGTATAACTAGGTCGTCATGGAGAAGAAGGACAAGAAACTCCATGGAAACAACATTAAAGTATTATGTCAATACATTTCTTACGTTGTCATAAATTATCGTTATCTTTAAAAACAATTCTGTACCTTTAGTGAAAAGTGATATATCTCCACTTGTAGCAGTTTTGAGTTCTTTATACAATCTTGAAGCTTGAATTTTATTTGATTTTTCTATCTAATCAGTTTAACTCTATCTATTATAGAACGGGAAATAAGTTTCGTGTTGAATAATACAAGTTGCATTCTTGGTTAATTTTGATGATACTTTTTGTGTATACTGATATGTCTTCATTAATATTAAATTGAACTAAAGCTTAAAAATAGACAAGTACGTGTAAGTAAGGCTATCTCGATTTATAACACTTGACACATTTAATATTAACTACAGGAGCTTGGTGCTTGTTAATACAACACAATTTATATTAAGTGACACAAAAAATACCCTATAATTATCAATTGTGAATGATAATATAACTCAAATTATATCTCATAAGTTTGTGCAGCATGAAATATCACCAACGTGTTAAGTGTTACAACTAAACCTCTATCAAACAACACGTGAAATATTTTTAGTAACGCATTTAGTTCTTAATAATATTAATGTATTTATATCGCTGTAGTATAGGATTTTTAAAAACCGATCGATAGTGATTACTGTGTAAAGTGATCTATGCAGTTTCGTGTTCCAGCGTAGTTTGCTACGCTGACGACACGCTGGTCCTGGCGCAGGGGAGGTCGCATCAGGCGGCGGCCGACGCGATGACACGCGGGGTTGCGATAGTCGTGGAAAGGATCCGGCGGTTGGGTCTCCAGGTGGCATTGCACAAGTCCGAGGCCATGTCCTTTCATAGGCCCCGATACGGGCCACCACCGGGATCCTAACTAGTGGTAGGAGGGGTTCACATCGGCGTCGAGACCACGATGAGGTACCTGGGTCTCGTCCTCGACAGCCGATGGAACTTCGTCGAGCATTTCCGACGTTTGGCCCCCAAACTGGAATGGGCCGGGGCCGCCCTAAAGCGGCTCTTGACCAACCTGAGGGGGCCAAACGCCTCCTACCGGAGGCTTTACGCGGGGGTCGTGCGGTCCATGGCTCTATATGGGGCCCCGGTATGGGCGCGTTCACTGCGGCTGCGAGCCGCACACTATCTGAACGTGCCCCAAAAGGTAGTAGCCGTAAGGCTGATCCGGGGCTACCGCACGATCTCGGGCGAGGCAGCAAGCCTCCTTGCCGGACTGCCGCCATGGGATCTGGAGGCGATAGTCCTCGCGCGCCTGTATGATTGGCGCGCGGAGGCACTACGCCGGGGGGAAACTCCGCATCCGCGGCAAACCGCGGCGGAGCGGACGAACCTCCGGCGCGATCTCATGGCGGCATGGAAGGAGCGACTATCGCAACCCAGCGCAGGGCACGCCACGATAGCGGCGGTAAGACCCCTCTTTGAGGAGTGGCTAGAGAGACGTCACGGCGTTCTCACCTACCGCCTGACGCAGGTCCTCTCCGGACACGGATGTTTCGGGAGGTTCCTGCACATCATCAGGCGGGAGGAGACGCCCGGGTGTCACCACTGTCAGGGTCGCCCAGAGGACACGGTGGAGCATACGGTGGAGGTCTGTCCTGCTTGGGCAGAGCACCGCCGTGTCCTTGTAGAGGCGATCGGCAGCGGCGGCGACCTCTCGCGTCCGGCCCTGGTCCAAGCCATGGTCCGGGGCGAGAGGGAGTGGGAGGCAGTCACCTCCTTCTGCGAAGCAGTCATGCTAGCGAAGGAGGTGGCGGGGTGGGCGAGGGAACGCACCTTGCGCACCTCACGCCTCAGCCGCCGCGGGAGACGCTCCGGGCGTCGGGAGCCGCGTGACGACTCCCGGCCACCATAGGCGCGGGCCTGTGGGCGGAGAGTAATGGGTAGCTCTCCGTCCGATCAGGACTAGGCCCGTGCCGGACGAGGCGCGCGTGGAACACGTACACGCCTGTACGTGTTCCACGCGCGCCTCAAAGAGATGTCAGCATAAGCGACGGGGCCCCATAGGGCATAGTGGGATCATCCGAAAGGTTTACCGCTGCCCTGGAACATAAAGGGCTAAGGAAGGAACACGGGTGGGTTTTAGTCAGTAAGAGTCTGACACTCCCTCCTGCTCCACCCAGATGATCATGACCATTTGATGATTTCCCATCCTCAAAAAAAATATATATATTTATATATATATTTACACTTTTACTCACCCGTTTTGTAAATGAAAGTAGGCCCCGACCGTATAAGTACTAGGCCAGGACTAGGCCCCTACAATAGAAGTAAAATTAAACTTATATTATTTTACACCGAAAGTTTATTTGATATAATTAAAGGTAAATCGAAATACACCACATCTTCTATTGTGTTTAATGTGTGTAAATTGATATAAGTTTGATTTTATCATAGCACACTAAAAAGGCACGGTACCCATGAAA
This sequence comes from Apamea anceps, assembly GCA_951799955.1. Taxonomy (NCBI): domain Eukaryota; kingdom Metazoa; phylum Arthropoda; class Insecta; order Lepidoptera; family Noctuidae; genus Apamea; species Apamea anceps. The sequence continues at coordinate 4,932,188 of OX637504.1, read as the reverse complement.
TCTCAATGTTTACGAAACAAAATTAGTTCTAGTGTTTTTATCATTTACAACTCTATTGCTATCAAAAAGATGTTTCAAAAATACTTGTAACATTCAAAACCAGTGCCTTTTAGAATATGTTAAATGATATAAATGAAATTGTAACATTATACACATAGGAACTTAAATGTGGCTAATGATATAAGTCTAGTTTTTTTTATATATCTCAGATTATAAATATTTTTGAACCAAATCAAAGCATACCCGATATAATAATAACAATTTCAAATAAATTAAAGGCAAAAAGTCAAAAAAAAAATCTGTAATAAAAAAGTTGTCGCCGTTTTAAAAATGCAAAACTTTTTATATATATTTCTCAAAACAAGGATTTGTAACTTATACCACTTTTCACTAAAGGTACAGAATTATTTATATCTCTTGGACAATGGTCCAAGAGAACTACAAAATAATAGCAACATAATAACAATGGCTAGGAATATTGGCCGTAATATGACTTACACAACAACATTTTCATAATAAGCAATAATTAAGGTATAATATCAAATTACTTAACTTACCTGACATCTGGTCGATCTATTCCACATAACAACGGTACTAGAACTAACCAACTGAACATCTACCAAGCAACTGACTTGATACCGTCTTTACAATCCTTTTTATAAACTATTAACGTATTTTACGTCAAACATCTACCGCCATTTTGAACCAATCACAGATCATCATATATTTTGGCTTTAGATCTTCTTACACAGGTAATAATAAACAAATCTTATGTAGTGAAACCGTTTTGAAACATTATAAGGTAATTAATCAATTTCATAAGAGTCGATTCTTAATTCTTAGACATCATCAAAAAGTATATCAACATCAACTGTATTGTGCCAATCATTTACAACCACCACTTATATTAAAATAGCAACATAAAATCTAAGATATACTACAAGTATAATCAAATATTACTTAATAATTTATAGTGTTTTTTACAAGTTAAGACTATTGTTTTTTGTAAACACAAATATCTAGTCAAATTCTTCTAGATACTTCTACCTTGGTCCCAAGCTTCGTAAATGTGACAGATGCCATTATCCAACAAACAATATTCTAATATTATAATTATATCAAAATGAAATATCCGACACGCGCATTTCGTAAAATAACGCTTTGCTAAAAACATGTGACTCTTTTATTGTTGGACATAAATTTTCTTAAAATACGGAGTCATAAAAATAAATGTCACAATGAAAATAAGGTTTTGAAATATTATTTCAACTACAGATTTTTATTTAGGTTCTGGAAAAATTCCAAGTCTGTCATCAGCCGCTTGTCTGTGACGAAATGAATCTTGACTACCATGTTTATGATGGACGACATTGATATTATTTTAGCCGCAATCGTAGCGCAGTCTCTATTTACTATCTTATAAGGTCCAATATACCATGGCAAGTTAGAGATAGTGTAACCCACAGCACCCGTTTTTGTGCTTTACACATGTAGGTATCTCTAATATTTTCTAGAGAACCCTCTTATTGCATAGCACACGGCTTTTATCGGCGACGCTCTCAAATATCCGCACGACATCGTGCGAAGATTTATCGAGATATTGTGTACAAACATATTGATACCTCACTTATCCTTATGTAAATAAACCGCATGTTAACAACTTCGGGGCATTGAATTTAATCTAAACCAAAAACAAAAGCAAATCTCAGGGAGAGAACCTAAAGATATACAAACAAAAGTATCGGTAAACATTCGTGCTCAGATAATTGAAACTGGAGCTTAATCAAATTAAATTAAACACAGAGGGCTCTTCGCCCTATGTATTTAATTTAATTTGATTAAGAGAATAAGTAAATTAATACAACTGTGGTTTTATATCTTTCGAAGTAAACTATTTCGGTGTAATGTTGTTTATTATTTTCAGAGCAGAAGTTCCCAAAGTTTCATTATTTTCCCCAAAGGTGGCCCAGTAGTAACCACCCCGACTTATGAGTTGTACGTCGTGGGTTTTTAACCCAGTCAGGCGAGTTACTTAGTGTTATTTATTTCATCATCACTGCCCTCAAAACGATGAAGGAAAATATCGTGAGGAAACCAGCAGTCCTAGAACCAAAAAATCGAAGACATGTGAAATATACCAACCCGCACTGGGCTCGCGTAGTAGATTATGGCCCACTGTAAAAATAATGTATACTGTAATAATTAATGTTCCTACAGCTGGAACATAGGCTGATTCTGTTATGGAAACAAACGAACCCTCATATTTTATGCAAAAAATATTCATACACGGTGAAATCAAAAATATTGGAGTTACTTAAAAGGCTCCACGTCGTTTATTACAACACTTTAGCTCGATACAAACCTAACGTATTATTTATTTATATATACTTTATTGTACACCACAAAAATACAAAGCATAAAAAAACGTATGTAAACGTATGTAGGTACTGTACCTACAGGTTGTAACTGCAGCCGTCGATACTTGTCAGCGGCTGCCGTCGATACGCGTTGACGGCTGCAGTTGTCTCTGTCGTTGACGCGTGTCGCTTGTGTGTAACACTAACCTGGATGGTTTTTTCATTCAACTTCCACGAAAATTTAGAAGTTAATGGCATATTTTGGAAACATTTCATAGAAAAAAATATTCGAGAGTCAGCTGACGGGGGCTCCCGTCTGGATGAAAACTAAGTGGTTTTACGTCTTGGAATAATAACGAGATAATTATCACTGAATAGGTGTTTGATTCTAGTAGCTTGTCCGCACATTGATTCCTTACAATACTTTGACAAGTGCCTTGTTTTCTTTTTAGTAAATTTATTTATTTTATACCCAGTAGAAAAGAACATTACACCCATTTTTATCCTGCATGTCGGCCCATGCAAACGGTCTTGCCTGAAGCTATTCGTAAACTCCTGTGCCCAATTTTATAAAGGCTGTCAAACATAAACACGAAAGGGGCAAGTTAACCAAACTTTACTGTGTCAATCTCTGTAGACAAGGATTTACTGACTGGTTATTTCATCGAGAAAAAAAATAAACTTCGTCTCTGCATGTTTACTTTTTATAGAATTGGTTCTCTTGTTTTTGTTATTTTCGAAAGCTCGACGACTTTCAATTGTTCCATTCTTCAACTTTAATTTAAAAACTTTGTTTTAATTACTTTTTTAAATTATTTTTATCCTGGTTAAATAATAAAGTCAAAGCATTTATTTCAAATAGGCACATAAAAGAAACTTTTAGCATTAATTCTAGTCGCCCCTTCCAAAAGGTATTTTTGTATGGAGAAGAATGGACAAGAAACTCCACCGTTACTCTTTTAAAATAACTGACACACATATCATAACATTACACCCTGTTTCCCCAAAAGGAAGGGCAAAAGTATAGGGTAGTGGGATCGTCCGAAAGGGTTACCGCTGCCCTGGAACATAAAGGGCTAAGGAAGGAACACGGGTGGGTTTTAGTCAGTAAGAGTCTGACACTGCCTTCCGCTCCACCCAGAGCGGGAGGAGTCATTTGATGATATACCCACATTTCGCAAGCTATGTTTAAGTCCCACGTAATAGAGGGCGATGGTAACCATGTGGCTGGATAACTTGTTGGTCATTTTAATATCAATTAGGCCATTTATGAAATAACTAATTAACAATTAACTAGAAACACATTCAAACTAGGTACTTTGTGTAGTTTAACCAAACATTATTTCCTATATAACTAACTAATGACTAATGAATGAAAACTGGTCTATCATCAATGCGTATTTAGTTAATAAATTCCAATGAGTTAATTAACTCATTGTAGTTACACAATAGTTCGAGTTTGGGCTGGACTGGCAATGTTTTAAGCCGTCGGTCCATAGCCTTTGTCGTATCGTCTCAAATATATCAATTAAGCCTTAATAGGGTAAAGGGCCTTTGAAGTTGTTCATCATGTGACGTTAACGAGTCTGATAAGTTGTATAGAATATGTAATATGTGAATATATAGTTTGTTATAGTTAATTCATACGTCTGGACTCATAGAGGGATATCTAAAAATTTATTTCAGAACTCGAAACAGAGAACACTTCAGAAATCACAGTGATAAGTAACATATACTACTAAAAGTGCCGAAGCCGTAGCCAAATTCTGAGCAGACTGTTATAAGCCATCGACAAACTAAGAAGAAGTTACAGATACTTAATGATACTTCATGATCACCTTACCATACAACATGGCAATGCTGCCAGCCTTTTGGGCACTTTTCCTATTGACAGCGAGGACGAATTTTTTTATTGCCCTTTTATTATTTCTCCTCCTTTTTATAGACTTGTACATATTATTATATTAAGACTGTTAGCTTTTTAAATTATGTAAATATATAAATTGACAAAAACTTAGATAACTGATTAAATGGCTACTTAATGATATACTTTTATATCAAAATGCAAATTCATAACGCCGCGTTTACGACCTTGCCGCGGTGAGCGGCGGCTAAGCGCGGGGCGGCGAGCGGTAAGAACAAACGTATGAAAATGTTTGAAGCACGCCACGAGTCGCCGCTCATAGCGAAAACGCGCGCGGTTTTCTCGGAGCGAATCGCTGCAGCGGCGCGCGGTACGGGGAGCGGCGTGATCAAAAGTACGAGCGAATGAGTGCGACGCCACGAAACAGAGCGGCGCGGATAGCGGTGTAGGTGTGACGGACTCGGCGGCGAACTTATAACAAAAAATTTTAGACGATTTTGTGGCGGTAATGGATAGCGAGGCGTTTATAACTGAAATTTTAAATCGACCCCCTATATGGATGTCAAAACATCCCCAACACAAATACAAAAATGTTATAAAAAGGTTGTAGGAAGAAATAAAACAATGTTTTCCGGAATATGATGGTAAGTTTAATTTAAATTGATAACACAAAAACATAGTACCTAGTTCTTGGTACTTACAAACGAAGCTACCAATATATTGGCGGTAGGTATCTACAGACGAAACTACCGGTATGTTTGAGTAACGTAGGTAGGTTTTTTTTAACGTAGGTAAATTCGCCATTTAAATATCGATCTTTATTCAGTTCGTGCACTCCTCTCATATTAAGAATATCTTGTTTTAAAAATATACTGCTTTCTAAACACAGAAGGGATAATTTTGATAACGCCATAATTTTGAGCACGTCCTGACTACCTAAATACGTCCACCTCGGCCGCTGCCGCTAGCCGCTACTGCGGGTACGTGGCGTGTAAAACGCACCGCTTGCCGCCGCCGCCCCGCCTGCCGCGTCGCTTGCCGCTAAGACCGAAGTCGTGAATGGGCCGTAAGGGTTAGTAATTCCTGTTCACAAAAAAACATTTCCTTGAAAGTTTGCAGGACTGGTCGTTGTGTCGATTCATATTAAGGCTTATGTCTAGCAGTCTAGCAGTGGAGGTCTTGCAGCAGAGATGATGATTAGTGATATCAGACAATCAATCTGCTTAGCTTTTTCCAGTTTAACCGGATGCAGTTGAACACCAGTTTTACATGGAACCCAGTTATTGGATAACACGACATCCCATGGCAAGAGTGGTTGTCAAACTTTCGAGGTTCTAACTACCCGTAACGACTGTCAAATATCTACGAATTACAGCTGAGACCAACGGCTTAACGTGCTTTCCAAGCCACAGAGGGGTTTCGATATGTAATGAATGGTCACTTATCCACGACCCTCGGCAAGCGTTGCTTAATCTTGAAGATCGACCCGTGCCGCGGTTTTTATTTAGCCCGAGTGACATCAGAAAGTGGGTAAATAAATAAAAAAGGGAAAATGACAAAACACACCTTAATAGCAACAATTCCAAAGCAAAGCGTCTTCACAGTTTGTTTACGAATTACTTAAAAACACACTCGTTTAACGCGACTTTTACGACTGTTGCCTTTGTTTGGGCCACTTGAATAGGCAAGGCTGTCTAGAGGACGTCTTCGCTTGTTTCACTGATCTTGTTAATGAGAACTCTTGCCAATTATTTCCGTGACTCCTGGGATCAGAGATTAGCTATAGTAACAGCAAGGGATTATACAATGAAACTTTCAACCTTAAGTAAATAGCAAGATAAGTCTGCATAATGTAATGCAACTCTTTGGAATCTATGAAAGTATCATTATATATCTGGTATCTACTTGATTATATTATCATGTAGGTAAATTATAAATGATTTTATTTAAGTAAGTAGATTTGTATAAACACTTTTACACGTCAATCATATTTAAAAAACTAGATGAGGTCGGCGTGGAAACGCCTGAATAGAGACGCCAGATAGGAATATCTGATTACTCTGAGAAGAAAGGCCGAAACAAATTCACGAGGTCACAGTCTCTTTTAAAGTCCACACATAATCTTGGTCAGATAATGTGAAGACCATGTAGATTGGTGTCTGAAATGGTCTTTTGAGGAAAGATCCATACAGATTTAGTGTTGCACTATTACTGACAAATGCGTGCACGGGCTGGACAGGTCTTCAGTCAGATCAAATCTTAACTCAGAACTTTAGGAGCTCAACGTTTTGACGAACAATACCAAAGTCATCATGCCAGATAATGATTAAACGTAACTGAGAAAAAGAGCAATGCCCCAAATAGTCCTCATTCACAATGTTTAAAATAATATAAGACTTTATACAGTCAATAATCATTTGTTCATCATTTTTGATGCTCAATGAGCTCTGCCTCTTCTATATTTTTTCGTATTATATAATTGTATACAATGTGATAGGGGTGGGACTTCTAACCCGTTAAGGCTGAGTACTACATCTAATTTTATCGACAAAAAAAATAATATCGGGGGTTGAACCCCCTCCCCCTAAAAATTATGGCTATTTTTATTTTTTTTAATGTACTACGGCGCGCTTGATACTTTATGTGATATCAAAGGTTGTATGCGTCGTAGAAACAAAAAAAAACGACAAACGGTAGCTAATAACCTTGGCTAACTAATTCATTACTTTTTTCATATGTTTGATAATGTTTTGGTGAGAAAAAAAAATTTTAGGGGGAGGGGGTTCAACCCCCCATATTATTTTTTTTGTCGATAAAATTAGATGTAGTACTCAGCCTTAACGGGTTAGAAGTCCCACCCCTATCACATTGTATAGTATATATTAGTGTTAGCTTGTAAAAATAGTAATTAATCTATGTATGTTAAATAAATTAAAGAATAATGGTCATTGTATATAGGTATTTTTACATAAACCTACCTACATCTACTTATATTAACTTATGCTTTTAATAAAACATTAATAGGGAAAAAAATGGGCGAATCTGCCCTATACATCCCCCAAAACCAATAAGATATACCTACTTATATTCTATTATTCCTATTATACCAATGGATAATAATTGAAGAGATAAAAATGGGGGCACACTCCCATGCTTGGGAATTCTTCTTTTATATCTCTAAAATTGTTCCATAAGAGACTATGTACGGCGTCCAACATCAAACTGAACAACTTTCTTCAAGGGACCAAAATCAATATACGTTTTGGTCGAGTAGGTATTGAAGTTTTGTATGGGACAGCTTATTGTTTTTTGCAATTACGATGTTGGCCCCGTGGAAAAAGTGGTTAAGATGGATGGTTTGTACCACACCCGTAAATATGACCTCACCTTTCTGAGAGGCCATTCTCGTAATTTTAAGTACGTTCACAGTCTGTTTTCAGTCTCAATCTATCAAAAAAACCTCTAATTTCACTACATTTTGACAAGTTTTTGACATTTGTTTGTCGCCGAGATGAGACTGCGACTAGATTTTGAACGTTTTAAATTACGAAAATTGGCCTTTTGATTCACGCTGTATACGAACTTGTTATTTTTAAATATGGTAATTTAACATACAAAGAATCTAGTTAATTGAGTCCCACATAATTCTCCCACATCTTTCTGATGTACGTACATGCTGTATAGTTTCTTACGATCAGCGAGCTCGGCGATTTTCTTAGTTTCCACAGGGAAGTTGCAAACCAGAGTTACGTTACATAGGACTACAACATTAGATTATTGCAACGTATTCATTTTCGGGGCAAACAGAGTTGAAGTTAGGTCAAGTTTGGACCACGTTAATAATCTACGTACTTTATAGGTTTTATACTTTACAAACATATAAATATAGGATTATATATTTCCACTTACCGTTATTATCTCCACTTATTAATTCGCAAAAAAAAAACTCGCAGTCTTCGCTTCTTCAACACATTTTTTTAATTAAATCTATCGAACTTCGGTAAATTGGATTGGGTTTTGATAAGCAAATCCCATTATCCTCATTTTTCTTTATTCTATTTCCAAGATGCAAAGACTTTTAGTGTAAATAAGTAAATATCTGCTTTTTGTCTGATAAAGACTGATCGGTAAATCTGCTGTCAAATTTTGTGTAAGCTGTTGTGATTGATTCCCTTGATACATACAAACTGCCAATCAAATAATGCGGGCTTTAAAGGTGATTATAGCTAAATGATTTTCATCCCACGGCGAAAATTGACTGTTTAAATGGCGATTTGGCTAAGCCGTGACTATAATCGCAACTTCCAAAGTAGAGTAGGTTACGACTTTTGTCGTGCGGCGACAGGTTGCATGCGGTGGGTGACTAAAATCGACCGTGAAAATACTCAGTCGCAAACGATCGCGCGCCGCATGGACGTGGTCGACATTTTGATGCAAAATGAAATAGTCACCTGCGATTTTTATCGACCTGTGTAAATGGGGTGGCGATTCGGCTTGTGAGGCGACTTGGTAAGCGACCAGCCGCATGGCGAAAATCGACCTAGTATAAATAAATCCCTGTCAGAATTCACAACTGATCAGTTAAATATGATTTCAGAAACTAAAACGGAAGCCAAAAAAAAATATTGAAGAGAAAATCGGAAACTATAACTGTCATTTCAAATGGATTCAAAAATTATTTATATAACAGAAACTTTGCTTTGTATATAATAAAACAGTACTAACGCCCCAAAAAAAGAGAAAAGGGAAAAATAAAACCAATTCAAAGTTTTGTTAGCTTACGGACCCGTAAAATCCGTGAAACACAAACACAAACAGAAACTTTTACGGATCATTTAAGCGATCGCCCAAACCCCGTAGGGTTTCGTAGGCCGTAGAGGCCGTAGACTGTTTGTCGTAGCACCGTAGCACCGTAGCACTTGCTACAAAATGTTAATTATCAACCACATTTAAAAAGTTTAGAGAACCTCGTCGATAAGTAATAACAGCCGCACGGGTCGATCGAGGTTAAGCTACGCTTGTCGAGGTCAGTCTATGGTTAGGTGACCATCTATTGCATACCGAGACTGTTTCGTGCCTCGGAAAGCATGGTAAGCTGTTGGTGTTCCGGCTGTCATTCACAGATCTTTGATAGTCGTTACGGGTAGTCAGAAGCTCGAAAGTCTGACAAGCATTCTTACCTATGGGTATCGTGTTACCCAGTAACTGAGTTGTGGAAGACAGGTAAGCAGTCACTTCATGTAAAATCTGCATCCCGTTAGCCTGGAAGCCATCCCTAAGATAGTTGGGAAAAGGCTAGGCAGATTCATTTGGCAAATTACATGGATCATTATGCCCAGTTTCTTAAAAATAAAAGTCATTGTAAACTATCTACCTAGATATCATAGGGTCGCAGCATAATGCTGAGCGATAGCCGTTTTGCGTGAATGTGACGCATGTCAACCATTTCTTATTGTTTTTTTTTTCTTTATTTGTTTTTATGTTCTTTTTTGCGTCATGTTTACCGCAAATAAACATATTTTCTTTCTTTTCTTTCTTTCTTTCTTTCATATTTACAGAGGCCAATTCCCGTATTTAAAAACGTTCAAAATGTAGTTGCAACCTCGTCTCAGCGACAACCAATGTCAAAAATTTGACAAAATGTAGGGAAATTAGAGGTATTTTTGACAGTCAATCTGTCAAAAATACCTCTAAGATCAGACTGTGAACGTTCTTAAAATTACGGGAATTATCCCCCTGCTCTCACGACTCACGACAAGTTTAGAGCTTTGTAGTTTAGTACATGACGATACCCTACGATACGATATTCTACTACTGTAGGCAACAGGATGACTGCCTGAGCTACAATATAATAATGATTTTTTCTGCCCTTATCCCAATTTAATTGAGGTCGGCGCAACATGTCTTTTTCTTCCATACTTCTCTATTAATCGTCATCTCGACAGTCACCCCCTTTTTAACCATATCATCATTCACACAGTCCATCCATCGTTTCTTTCTGCAATATGACTGTGAATATGCAAAATAAATATTAAAATTTGGTTGTAATACCTACTATTAAACACGTATTTACGCAGAATCATATTTTACCTTGACAATGTATGTTTTACCCAGCACCTAGTCTATCGTTTGACTTTAAAGGCTAACGTAGTGGTTCGTTTGAACTGCGTTAACCCTAAAATAATAAAACTGCTAAGCCCAACATTTGCTAAAATCGTTGCTGAAAACAGACGACTTCGCTAAAGCAATAAAATGACCTAGTCACAAAAGTTTACAGCACAATGAAGGGAGCAGAATTTGTCTGAATTCAATAGGTTTTTTTTATACCTAGCACCTTAATTCATTGAATTCTCAAGGGGCGTATAAAACTCGCCCTCGGCCGGTTTTATTATTTGTCTCTTAAAGTCATACTATCAACATGACCACAAGCCTCAAAAAGGGTCCAAAGGTACTAAAAATAAAACCAGACCTGAAAAAACTCGTTAAGTTTGTTTTGTTTGATTAAATACGGCCTTTTTTTAGGAACTTCTGTTTACATAACCTCAAAAGAGAGCTCGCTTGACGACAACCTAGGATCACGACCCATTCGAGTCTTCTACAATCATTTATTTATTTCATTTCTATTTCATAAAACTGATTTAAATTCGTAATACGTCCTCGCAACATAGGGTCCACTTCAAACCCAGCGTCAGGCATTTATGTTGAACTGGGCCTATTTGGCACAGCCGTGAGGCACACAATACTATTTTAAGTACTTTTTTGTTTTCTTTGTTTTGTATTGTGTGAATATTGTGTGCCTTACTTAACCTTGTTCCGTGCGGGTTCGATTCCCGCACGGAAAAAATATTTGTATGGTCTACAAGTAGTTGTTCCGGGTCTGGCTGTTTGTGTATGTTTAAATGTTTCTAAACGCACCCACGATACAGGAGAAATTCCTAGTGTGGGACAAAGTTTTTTTTTTTTTAAACAAAACATAAAATAAAATAAACTCGCGTCAAATAAACTTATTTTCTTTCTTTCATTTTACGGGCTTAATTGGTAAAATCAGTGTCAATATAAGAATGTCTAAAGATAAGGAAAAGGGGTTCTCTTTTCCTTATCATTTTTATCTTTCCTTATCAACTTTTTGTAGAAAGATTTCACCGGAAAGCTAAAGAGGCTTACACCGTAATAGGTACATATTTATCATTATAAGATGCGCGAGTAGCAACCAGGCGATAGGTCCGGTGAAAAAGTTATAGATGAAATTAAATTACAATTACAACATGCCTACAAAAAGTAAATATAACAGGATTAATTAGTCAACAGAGAAAGCCCCAAGGGCTAGAAAGAAACTTTTAGAAGCTTATACTGGAATAGAAAACAAAGCCTTTTGGGCGCGAAAATGACTACTGTGCTTGCTATTATTGCTTGAATTTGCAGAATGATTTTATTTATGGTACCAGTATTAAAAACATTGTCTTAGGGGCAGGTAATGTTGTTCTTTACGCAGTATTGCCCTTTAGTCATCTTTTACGAGTCTACAGGGAAGAATACTACCCTTTTCCGTCACATAGTTTTAAAGTGTATTTATTTTGCTGTGATGCTAATAAACGCATTTTTTTTTCTTTTTTCTTTACATAGGTAACGCACACAATACATAACCCTCGATAGTATAGTTTTCATGGAAATATTTGTTTTTCTTTTTACACATGTCATCTTTTTCAATTTATTCACAAGACATAGTTGGCAGTTGCTCATGAATTCACCCACATATTAAATTGTACAGAAAAAAAAATCCCTCAAAAACTGGAACGGACAAATTTATTTTACAGCTGAAATGAATTCTAACAGCTTGCTTTCAAAAGCATTTTTTAATGTTACCAACTTTATTTAAATGCTGGTTGACGACAAACTGAGAACTTTAAATGTCGCCAATAAACGGTGCAGACTACAGCTGTTGAGTTAGCGACATTATAATTGCTGTAGACGTGAATGTTGTCATGTTATCAAGTGGATATTCTAAACCACGCTCAGCCACTGCGCGGAAACATAAGTCACAAGTAAGAAGGCGAGCCCATTTCCATTAATCAGAACAACCCCAGCTCCGAGCTGCTACTGCGAAATTCTAATGGAAAATTCGAGTAATTGACCCGGAGATCGTACCCCGGACCCCGCCATCAGCAGTCGCGCACGTGACCACTACACTAACGAGGCAATCAGAATTGTCCTTTACTTATCTACCCCATTAGTAAAAGAAAACCCTAAACATCTCCCTTCTATTTTAATACCTAAAGGATGCCGACAGAGGAAACTTACGAGTAGTTAGCAGTAGTGTTGGCATTAATTAATGTTCAACAAGACGCTATGAGGGAAACGTGTGCAAACTTTATACGTACCTAGTTTAATTCATGTGATACCCACATCCCATACTAATAACTTAATAAGACTTGGCTTTAAGATGGAGTAATGTATATCATAGCACCTACCTATGTAAGAGTTGTCTTTTATTCATCATCATCTGCCTTGCCTTTTCCCAGCCATGCTGGGATCGGCTTCCAGTCTTATCAGATGCAGCTGAGTACCAGTATTTTACATGGAGTGACTGCCTATCTGACCTTGGTAAGACTTCTTACGACCCGTAACGACTGCCAAAGATCCATGAATAACAGCCACGACCAGCTTCTTTACGTGCTTTCCGAAGCGCGCAGAGGTCTTGATATGTATAGATAGTCACCCATCCACAGACTAACCACGGCAAGCGTAGCTTAACCTGATCAATCGACCCGTGCGGCTGTTATTACTTAGCCACAAGCCCCTCTTGTCTTTTTATTCATTATCATTATTTAAGCCGAAGAATGAGCTATAGGAAAACCTAAAAGCATTTTGCCCGACACGGAAATCGAACCCAGGACCTCATGTTTGCGCTTGCGACCACTATACCAACAAGGACCAACTATTATTCAGATCGTGAGATATAATTCAGCACCTAATTAGGACTCTAATAAAGTTGCTTTTGTATAAATTTTACCTACATTTACGACTTACGTACTTACTATGATCACCAATCCAGTGCTGTAGGTACATTACGACCTGGTCATAAAGCGATCCTTGTTAACACATAATTGACCGTTCACCAGTGATGGTTGAAAAGCAGATTTTAATTGCCACAACAGACATTACTCAAGCAAATAACCGCCGGTAGACTTCGATATTATACAATTCCGCTGGATCTTATGTTTATGTACCATTAATAAATTAAATTCCCGGTTAAATCAATATTCCCTGAAGCGATGGTTTCTTAAGTGCATGTAATTGAATAAAAACATTCAAAGCATGGTTTGAATAGCGCGTAAATGATCAAATTGATTCTGAACGAAAGTGTAAAGTATCTTTTGAGTTTGTGTGGAAAATTTATGCGGATTGTATTAGTAGATTTTTTGCTTGCTTTGCTTTTGCTTGCTGACGCTGAAAATAAGGTAATCGATAATAAGTACTGCCTTTTCTTGTGCTTTTTATGTCGAAAAAATGAGAGTAAACTATACTTTGTCTATCCAGAACACACTATGTAATCTAGTTTAATTAAAGTGATGACTAGATTCCGCCAGCTGATTCGGCCGCGTGGTATTAATTTCATCAAAATCGGTACAGCCGTTTCGGAGATTAGCCGGAACAAACAGAAAGACCGACAAAAATTTTAAAAATTGTTTTTTATACCGTATATACTTTCATATGCATTTAGGAAAAGGAAAAATTTTGACATTACAAACAGACACTTCAGTTTTATTTATTTGTAGGTATATGTATATAAATATTTGGGTCACTGGGTCACTGATGACTTATCTGATAATGTAGACATAGAAAGGGAACGCAGGTCGCTGGCTGTCCGTTGTAACATGGTGGCCCGCAGGTTTGCAAGATGTACAAATGCAGTTAAAATCACGCTTTTTAAAGCATATTGCCAATCTTTTTAAACCTGCAGCCTGTGGTTCAGTTATTCGCAGCGGGCATATAGCTATCTGTGTGTAATAATGGTTTACCATAATGCAATAGGTATCCAGATCAGTGGCGTGCATTGCATATAGGCATATAGGTAAGCAGTGCCTACCTCGAAAAATCACCATAATCCTGTCAATTACATTTTAGTGTGTGTGCCCCACAATTAGAAAACTCACTAAATTGTCTTACCTAATAAAAAACCAAATCTTCATACAAACACGCGCGGCAGTAGGCAGTCGCCAGACGGCCTACTCGGCTCCGGTACTATTCGCACATTGTCATTGGTCTTTACTCCTTCAAATTAATACGACGAAATTAAATTCCTGCCTACCTATTCTGAAAACCAATGCACGCCACTGATCCAGATATACCTAAGCAATATATATCACTAAAAGGAAGGAGAATAGATATTTTTTTACAGAATAGACCGGCCGGCAGATGTATGAACGTAAATGAAACAAAAAGAGTATGTAAGGATCGTGTCAGGTGGCGTTCTATAGTATCTGCCTACCCCCATGGGAAGAAGGCGTGAGGTTATGTTATGTGTATAAATGATTATATTACAGAGTGACTGCTTTTCAAAAACTTTTTCAGTAAGTTTTTATTAGATTCAAAACTCAAGCTGGTATTTTTGTATAGGTTATCATCTGCCTAGCCTTTTTTTGTATGTCAGGGTTGGCTTCCAGTCTAACCAGATGCAGCTGAATACCAGAATATTTTTGTATAGGTACCAACACGAAATCTGCAAACGTTAGAAATCGATGCACACTAGAAGTCACGTAGGTAGATCAGTACTGTTTGAGTTTATAGATGGGGTAGGTAGACTTGTGAGCTCGTCGCTGCCACCGCGGTAACCAATTTCCTTTGGTTAACGTTTACACGGCAAAATACGGAGTAGGGACAATATTCTGCACCCGTCGTATTTTTTCAAACATTCCTTTTTGTATGTTAAATGAAGATAAGTGATATTTATTAGGTAGTAATGACTTATAAGGAGAACATTTTTGGTTTATTGTTTGTACAAACACTTGGCTTTTGTTGTTTTTAACCGACTTCTAAAAAAGGAGGAGGTTCTCAATTCGGATGTTTGTTTTTTTTTTTATGTTTGTTCGCTCATAACTCCGTCGCTTGCCAACCGATTTGAAAAATTATTTTTGTGTTGGAAAGGGTATACTTCCCAAATGGTCTCATAGAAATTTCATCAAAAACGGTTTAGTAGTTTGGTTTTTAAACCAAAATTACTGGTAAAAATTACAACTAAAAAGAGAAAAATAAAAACTTTTTTGCAAAAAAAAAACAACCGACTTCCAAAAACGACACTACAAAGTGAAAAATAACTTTAATTTTGGAAGTCGGTGGCAAACAACGAAAATGCGAACCCAACGACACCGACTTCCGAAATTAAAGTTATTTTTCACTTTGTAGTGTCGTTTTTGGAAGTCGGTTGTATTTTTTTGCAAAAAAGTTTTTATTTTTTCTTTGGCTTATTTGTACGTAAAAAATACAAATTATATGATTTCTAGATCTCTAGATATTTCGTGTTCCCGTCAGAAGGAAACCGAAGTTTTTCTTCCTTCGTTCCAGAGATATTTTTTCGAGAAAAGACATTTATTTATTTATAGTTAATTAAAACAGCACAGGTCCAATTACATTAATTAACATAGAATTATAAAGATTAAAATAAAATAAGCATTCAAATAACATACAATACAAAAATTAAATTCAAATTCAAAGATATAGGTACAATTCGTGTAAATTAGAAACATCAAAAACTAACAAACCATCATAACATCAACATGACATACTCGTACCAGCCTAAAAGCCGTATTTTTTATAAATATTATGTTCATATAAACACTAACTGCGCGTCGCGATTTCACCCGCGTAAGTTTCGATCCCGTGGGAATATCGGGATAAATAGTATCCTATTTGTTAATTCTGGTTATAAACCATCTGTGTGCCAAATTTTATCCAAATCCGTTCAGAAGTTTTTGCGTGAAAGAGTAACAAACATCCATCCATCCAAACCAACTTTCACGTTTATAATATTAGTAGGATAGGGTAATAGGATTAGGAACTAGGTTTTGTATATTTATTATTTTGTTTTCTTATCTTATCGTATGGTGCACCGGTTGACATTATCACGTCAACGCCGGCTGTCGCTGAAAACCAGCTCTGTGGCTCTGTCTGGCACAGGGTCTTAGCGTTATACTGAGCGATGGCCGTTTTGCGTGAATATGACGCATATTTTGTGTTTCTGTTCGTTCTCTACGTCATGTTTACCGCAAATAAACGTATTTTCTTTCTTTCTTTTCGTTGTATCAAATAGATTCATAAAAACTAAACACGCAATAACCTGCACATCACACAAAATACACCCCACACACGCACACACAGGCATACTTATTCTATTCCAAATCGGTTGATACCGAATAAGTTAACGACAGATTATTCAACCACTCGTCAGGATCAAACATTTAGCGGCCCACAAAGCCCGGCAAAACGAATCTCCCCCATACACTAAAATATTCACTGCGATTAACTTCCGCTTTGTATATGAACTTATGCGATTATAAAGGTTGCAATGTGGAAATTTACTGTCATAACGCAAAATCGTGTTGAACAGTTGTTTAGATTGAACTGGGATTAATCACGTTTTGTTTAAACTTGGTTTTAGACTTGAAGCGAAATTAACAAGTCTGAAATCGGACAGTTTTGAATAGTTTTAGCTTGAGCATTGTTTTAGAATCCGGGTCTTAGTCTAGTGCACTAAGACCCTGAAATATTTTAATTATTGGTACTGTTAGGTAGGGCGAGGGGTCATGGCTAAATGATACCAGCCGCACGGATTGATCGAAGGTAAAGCTACGCTTACCGCGGTCGGTTCGTGGATGGGTGACCATCCACCCTCCTGAGACCCCTACGTGTCTCGGAAAGCACGTAAAGCCGTTGGTCCCGGCTGTCATTTGTAGATTTTTGACAGTCGATACGTTTAGTTAGAAACCCAAAAGTCTAACAACTAGTCTTACCAAGGTGTATGTTACCCAGTAACTGCGTGGTGAAGGTTAGATAGGCAGTCGCTCCATGTAAAGTACTGGTAATCTGCCGCATCCTGTTAGACGGGATGTCGGGATGTTGGGAAAAGGTTAGAAAATAGATTTAAGTAGGTACATTAATACTTAAATCCAGCTTTTTACAATTAATAACAGCCCCTTTTAGCAAAAGCTCGCTACATTGATTTCGGTGTTCGAAATTAATGTTGCGAACGAAGATTATTCGTCTTTATAAGACACCTAAAATGTTCAGTGTCAGCGTTTCAGCCTTTCTCATAACACTCAGGGCTCAAACACAACCGTCTGTTAAGCAAAAGTTAATTATCTAAGTTGAAATTACACACACCTTTGCGACAAACCTTTGAGTGTACGTAGCTAAGGAGAAATACGGTTTCATCGTGGAACGCAGAATATTCAGCGGGACGATCGAACATGCATGTCACAGTTTCTGGAAAGCACAGGTGCGTGTGATATCGACTACTGTGTAGTAGATTGGTACAAGGGCTGGGCTGCATTTCCTTAATTAATTATATAAATTTGCTATATGAATTCAAATAATTATTTTAGACATTCTAGCATAGAATTTTTTTGTCGATTATCATAAAAATATCGGCTGTTTCATAGAGATAAACCTACGTGGTCAAAATGTATGGAACATCTATTTTTTTTTTTATAACCTACGATATAACCAACTGACGAGTAAAGATAGGTAGATAGTAGACAATTAGTATTTTAATATTTGTCATTCGAGATCATGAACTAATCATCATTATGACTAACAACAGGCATTGAGAGTGCAGTGTGTACACTGCAATCTCCTCAAAAAGAACTAACCTCGATTTAAAAAAAAACTTCAAAAAAGCACAAAACACAGAAACAAACACAAAATACACACACACACACACAAAGTACAAAATATATCTCAAGATCATAAAGATCATTGTTTGTAACATAGTGTAAACAAATCAAATTAAATCATACCATAGCTGTAAAAATGTCAACGTCAATATCTTCAATATCTTTCAATCTTCGAAAGGAAACTACCCGTCTGAGAACTAAGCTTAATAATTTCAGTCTATCCTAAGAAAAGGCTAGATAAAAATAAATCTTCTTGACATTTCTAACGCCTTCAGGAAATCATTTAGTTGGAGAGCCATCTAAGATTGAAAGATGTGGCAGCTGCGTGTCATCTTATGTGCGATAGTGAATGTTAAATGGGGGACGGTAGAGTGGATTGTGGTTGTTTGTCATCCTGTATGAGGACAAAGGAAATAGGAAAAAGGGGGAAAGTATATTATAACACTCCATAAAAGTGTCACTCAACCTTTTTTTGTCTACTTTGATTTCTTTGTTGTTACTATAATAAACAGAGTCAATAAAAAATTAAAAAATTGTAAAACTAAAAAGTAACATGCATTAACTCCTGTTAATGCATGTTAGTTTTAAGTAACCGTTAATTATTAATAGAAAATTAAATTCGGTTGCATCAATATGATTCGCGTAACAAGTAATACATTAAAACAAATAAGAGTTTGAATATTAGCTCTTGTAGGCCACTGGTTGGGACGAACCATAAGGTTGGAATTTCATAAACCTTCTTTATCTAGTTATAGGTAGTTGTTTATTGGAGCATACCTAAGCCCTTTAAAACAGGAGATATTTCTATTGACCTTTTTGGTAATGTTCCGCAACCGGCGTGCGTGTATCGTAAATGAAGCAAAAGGGGTATGTAAGGATCAAAGCTGGCGTTCTATACTCTCTGCCTACCTCATAGGAAGAAACCGTGAGTTTATGTATGTGTATATTTCTAGCTTTTTAGCCAAAGACATGTTCCTTCTAACAGGGTTAAAACTGCCCATTACACTAATTACCTACTCTGTAACAGTCAAAACGCAAGGTAAAATAAGCATAGCAACACGCACAGACTTCTGTGTCACCTAATATCTAAATCGTCAGATATGTTGACGGCGCGGCTCGGACACGGTCACACGGCGCGCCCATCTACTTCATTACGGGCTTAAATTTCTTCCATTACGTAATCTACTTACATCGACCCATTTGTTTTATCCCATAAAAGAGCGAAATCGACGCGTGGGTGACGTACAATTAGTTAGATGTACTTTGGCCGACATTACGGAGTTAGGTACTGTGAGAATCCCTAGAGATGTGCCCTAACAGGCGTTGCACAGAAGGAGCTCTGGATCGATCTTTTGAGAGGTAACGGTTCCCCTTTCATGTGCAGATGGTGACCACCGAGGTGGAATTAGTGAGGTAAAAATCCTACACTCCCTGGTTTCATCTCCAAAGGCCAGGCGCCTTATGAAGATTTCCCCCGGGAAAAAAATTTAATGAGAGAAATCAAACAAAAAACGAATCGACTGCACTACATAAGGTCGGATTTAGCAGGCAACCTTTACAGGACCTATCTAAACACTCATGAATGCCATGTTGGGAAAATAAAAGGGGACGCTGTATTTGCCAAACTTTTTCGTTAGCGCATTTTACATAAATAAAATGGTACCAAAATTTTGTTTGAATTTGACAGCTTTTTCCATCCGCCTACGTTTGTGATCCAAAACCTTTGTTTCATTAACCCTTGAGTCATTAACAAAAACCACTGAAAAATTACCTTCTAATTAAGGGTTAATTAAAGGGACTCCAAAAAATATTTAACCTCCAAATAAATTCTCTTTGAGGATAGCTAGTGACTATTAATTATCTAGTCCTACCCTGCACTTGACGACGAAAATTTTTGAAAACAAAATTAAGTAGAGAAAGTGAATAGCACGTAATTTTCTATTCGTTCATTCAATTTTAAGTAACGTTCTCAACTAGACTGTCTGTTCTTTCATCGTGCGTCATACATACTTTATATATATATATATATATATATATATATATATTTATTATATATTATATATAGTATGTACAGTACATACCTATATCTAAATCTCAAAACATGTCTTTGTAGAAAGGTTTTTTACATTCTCATGCCCATTTCTATTCAAAGTTAAATATTAGTTATTGATTTAAAATCTAGTACTAAATTAACAAAATTATATCCTAACTTAACTAAACTATTTACAAATTATAATATAGCGTCGAAAAAATCATCCGCATCGCTGTCGACTGGTAATGTACCCAAGACACTGGCGGCATTGCCACGTTGTATGACAATGCTTAACCACTGGCCAAGGTAAAAGCGAGCCCTTGGGTCAAGTAAATTATCCTGTACTACTCTGCAGAGTGGCTTATCCCACCGTCTCTGGGAAAATGGATTATCGGGAAGATCTGAGTTCGAGCAAGCGAGTTTCCAGGCATCCATAGCCTCGGTGAAGCACGACACATCAAAATTAATCAGTGTGGAGGCTAGGATTTTCCTGATTAATTTCTCAGTGCCGTGGACCGAGGATATGAAAGCCGGTAAACTAATACTAGAAAATTTTCTATACAATAGATTAAATAGAAAACCAAACATCTTTAAATTAAATTACTATAGCTGTATAAAAATCATACTTAAATATTTACTGACCATCGATTATGCCTGTGCAGAGAACAAGTCAAAGATCTTTTGTCTGCACAAAAGATTTTACTTGTTATCTGCAAATGGAACCACTAACATGCTATTTTACTTTAATTTACCTACGTTTTGATTTAGTTGTTACTTTATACTCATTGTTAATATATTACATTAAGTATTTATGCACTTTCTAGCCTGAAGCACAGGTTCAACCTAGTTCATGTAAATTAGCAACTGCGCTCTATTTTAATTGATGTTTCCCTTTTATAAATAAACGATTTTTATTTATTTATAATTTATATTTTATACAAGGATTTCTTTGATTATTGGAGCCGACGAAGATTATTAGGAGAGATGATTAGAGTTGCCTGGAAGAGATCGCAGAAAGCGATAAGGCCGTATCGCTTTCTGCGATCTCTTCCAGGCAACCCTGAAATACCTCTTTATTTAGTTTTTTACCTTGTACCCATTGTATGTTTTGTATTAAAAATTATATTTTATTTCGTTATGTATTTTCTGGTGTACAATAAAGTATATATAAATAAAAGAAATAAATAACTTAGGTAAGATCAATCAAAAGTCTATACAACAGACGGGTACCTTGAAAGAAAACGTAATGCTGTAACGCTGTCGTCTCCCTCCTGGAGGTGGGCGCTAATGGCCGCGACACAGTATTCCTTACTAATGCGGTCGTTAACGTACACAAATATTGTAACTATTATTTTTGTTCGATTATATATTCTTAAATATTCTTAATGCCTACATGCAAGAAAAACATAAAAATATAACTACTTCAATAATCTTCGACTTGCCATCGTTATTTTAACAATATAGAAGTCGTTTTCTGTTTCGCGGAGGCACGCTAGATCACTGATAACGAAAATTAAGTCATTTTATTTCATCCTTTGTATAAAATAAGTGTGATTACAAACCTACTCCAAATACTGCTAGTGTTCAATGCCAGTAAATTATATCCCAATAAATTGTTCAAAGTTATAGGTAATTTATCGTTTACGTGATAATGAAACTATCTAAACTGTATTTTGGAATAGAACATTATGTCTTGAAGTTTTGAATATCAATATAAAAAAAAAAAACAAGGAAGGGATCCCAATACGTTACCCTGTTTTTTCCGATTGTATAGTCACGAACAAAAGTATGTATACACTCGGCTTTATTCAAAAGCGATTTACTCCTTTATTTTTGAACGAAATTTTATGTTGTTATGAACATAGCATTTTCGAACCCATAGGTTTATGTAATGAGTCGTATTTCAACGTTGCATTCGTTATGTCACGAAAAAATCACAATTGAAAGTTGCCAAATGTTGGCATATTGGTGCTCGTGACTGTACAAGAAGTAAGTTTAATGTATACAAAAAAAGAATTGGGCCGTAGAAGGAATATAAAATAGGACAAAGCGGGAATAAAATAATAGCATATTGTTTGAGACGACCTAGGATTTTTTTAAATGTGGGACGAAACTTCAGAAACGAATGAAGAATAAATCATCTAGATACCTATCTGTTGAAGTTCTAAATCTCTGTTGAACCATTCGAATAAAAAAAATTAAGCCTATATTTTCCCACTACTGGGACACAGGCTTCCTCACGGTGAGAGGGAGTGGGCCTTAATTCACCACGGGGGCCCAGTGCAAGTTTGTAGATGTCACAAGTTCGGATTTTTGGTTCTAGGACATGGCGGTTTCCTTCCCCGTTTTGAGAGCAGTGGTGACGAAATAATGTACACAAAGTAAAGCACCTGTCTGGGTTCGAGCATATATTGGCGTTCGCTCCATGTAAAATACTAGTATTTATCTGCATTGGTTAAACTGGAAGCCGACCCCAACATAGTTGAAGAAAGGCTAGGCTGAGAAATTGATTTTTTAACTAAAGATAATACTGTTTTTTAACAACTAGGCACTACAAGAATACATAACTCGTCACAAAATGATAGGCACGTCAATATGCCATGCCGTAAGTATATGCGTTGTAGGAACATCGATAGAGTCTGCCTCTAAAGCATTTAGCGAGCAAAGCGTAAAGCGTAAACAGACAACGATGAGAAAATTCGAATCAAGTTCGACCAATAAACGAATGCCAGGTGCGTTGGATAGGTTGTGGACGTAATGTGCCAATTTATATCCGTATCAACATCAAATTTGCCTATATTCGTCAAAAATCGCAGCTATCGAAAACTCATATAGGTATTTATCAGGCACCTCTCATATGTCAGATTTATTTATAGTTGATAGCACTAGGAAGTGTTGAAGGGCGGGCGTTTTTGGGGGACTGTCTTTTGTAATTTTGACGCTCGAAAAGTGCTGATTCTCAGCCTCATTTGAATAAATGACTTTGATTGATTGATTGATAATTAAAACTGCACAACACCAATTCCATTAATTGACATAGAGACAATAATTACGTTGACAGTAATCATATAAATAAAAATGAATCACCGAAATAGTATGTCCGCGCATAACTTCCGACCGACAGCACCAAATTGGATAATTCTTTTTTTTTTTTGTGTTTTTTATTTGTCAGGACAACGTTTGTATAGAAGAAAAATAGCCAAAAAAAATATGGCAGTACGACGGATATAATAAAATTAACACTACCACGGAACACTGGAGCCCCTTGCGTACTTTCTCTCACAGAAAACTAGACGTATACACATAATTTTAATCCATTCATCCGCAAACACATCACAAGGGCATTCATTACCTTTAGAGTACGATAGATTCGGGGATTTTGGATTGGGGATTCGGCTCTGGCTACAGTTTTGGCTGGCAGGTGCGCAAACAGATTGTGAGGGTGGACCTGGCGGTGTCCGACGTGGTGATAGCCTGTTAGATATTTTCAACAACTGCTATGTATCTTTCTACAACCATGAATATTTGCATTCCTAATGTTATATTGATATCAATCATTGAAACATTTCAAAGTTTCCTGTTTACATTTCACAGCTAGGTTGATAGTAAGAAGCACTACAAAAAATATCATAAGAGCTGAATTCTTGATCCGTGAATTGACATTTGAAAACTTACCTAATAGAAAAATAAATGGTTCTCAAGATTCAATTTTGACATTAATTATTAGTAATAGTAATGGAAGGTCGAATGCATGTTAACAATAGTTTGATTTTGATGATTGATAGAACTTTAATTTACCTCTAGGTACTGTCGCCAAAGCCTATATCTGATCATTTTGAAAACAAAATCCCGTGCACATAATGACCACACCTGCGTCCGTACGTAAAACAAAAGAGGAATCTTTTTAAGTTGACTATGAGTTGTTGATATGCGCTGCAAGCAGGAACAGTCCTTACGGTGGTCAGATATAGATTTTGGCGATAGTCATCCATAATTTAATCAATTAAGTTCCAAGTTAACCAGCTTTTAGAAGACCAGTCAGCAAAATTATCCGTAGTACACACACAGCCTTTATCAAAGGAAACCGTACCCAATTCTATTGGGTCCTCGATACCGTCGGTGTAGATCGACAGTAAGGAGGGCCCAATAGATTCGATATACAATTGATAGAGGCTACCCTTAAGAGATAATAGGAGCTTCCCTTTGTCCGTTTATCTATTACGCGTCTGTGCCAGCTGGGACAGATGCTGTCCTACTGTGCCTAAATTGTTTTTATGTACCTAGGCCGACTTACAGTCCACCTAGCACACTCTAACAACGAATGACGTTAATACTCAATACTCGAAAATTTATTGCATTAAAAAAGTTACTATTTAAAAAGGTACTTATATTTTAAAGAGATCACTATGGACCTTTATTTATGTATTTATATTTTTTTTAAATTAAATGAATAGCAATTATATTAATTAACGTAGAAACTATTGACAATAATAAATTATGTTGTATAAAATTTAATTTAAAACTAACATGGAACAGTGGACTCCCTTGCATACTTTCTCTTACAGAACACCAGACATATACGCATAATCCGCAAACACACCACATTCAGGGTTAGCAGTCAGACGGGCATTTAGCATTTTTAACAGACTTTTAAAAAAGGAGGAGGTTCTCAATTCGGATGTTTGTATTTTTTTTTTTTATGTTTGTTCGCGCATAACACCGTCGCTTGCCAACCGATTTGAAAAATTCTTTTTTTGGACAGACAACGGAACTCTTCAATAA
Source organism: Apamea anceps (assembly GCA_951799955.1). Taxonomy (NCBI): domain Eukaryota; kingdom Metazoa; phylum Arthropoda; class Insecta; order Lepidoptera; family Noctuidae; genus Apamea; species Apamea anceps. The sequence goes on along the minus strand of OX637504.1, from coordinate 4,907,264 downwards.
ATGCCAGCAAATCAACGGCTATTGCTGCTATCGCTTATGTATGTATTGTTTTCGCAATCACACAACATAACGTCACGCCTGTACCCTCTAAAGGGGTACGCAGATGTGTTCAGTATACCACGGTACACCCTCATTTCTGTCAAAGTTGTTATTGGGGTACCTCTAATTAATCTTGTAAGTATATACGAATTTGTGTGAAACTTTTTTACAAAAAAAAACAAACAACCGACTTCCAAAAAAAAACACTATAATGAGAAAAATAACTTTAATTTTGGAAGTCGGTGTCAAAAAACGAAAATGCGGAACCAACGACACCGACTTCCGAAATTAAAGTTATTTATTGTCTTTGTAGTGTTTTTTTTTTTTGGAAGTTGGTTGTTTTTAAAGTACGATAGACTGGGGGGTCTGGGGTTTCGGCTCTGGCTACCGTTTTGGATGACAGTTGCGTAGATTGTGCCGGCGGCTCTGATGGTTTCCAATGTATTTTTCGGGCACAAATAATCGGCAGAAAGGGCCATGGAGCCCTGTAAGGTCTTACAGGCTCCCATGAGCTGATCAAGACCTGTTCTCACGTCCAACGAGATAAAGCCCAACGTCCCTAAAATATAGTGCATAGGGTACATATAGAGAAAGAAATGGTATAGGTAATCTTTGGAAGAGGGATCCTAGGAATGTTTTCTGTACCTTTTCCAGCATTAGTATTTGGGTCGCGGTATAACGGTGCCAAACACAGGCACTGACCTCGAGTTTGCTTCGGGCCAGAGTGGTGTACAACAGCCTAATAACATTTTGATTGCGAAAGTCACGAGCATTTCGCAAAAAAAAATCCCAAGCGCCTGAAAGATTCCTTCGCAAGGGTGGAAATGTGATCTCTATAAGTCAGACAGCGAAAGCGAAAGTCAACATGGTTACCAGTAGGCCTAGCACAAATGCGCGGCGTAATAACGATTTTAAAATTAAAAATACTCGTTTTGCACGTAATATTTACATAGTTTTATGACTTTATTCATATCAATGTCTGATAATAATTGTACTTGTCGCAAAATTTTTATTAAAAATACTATAGGATAGTTGTATTTTTAACACGCTTTTATTCTTGTAACGGAATCTTTCTATGTAACGGAATCTTTCAACGTAATGTTAACCAACTTTAAGACGTCTGATAAACTTGAAAATTTGCACACGTGCCAAGCACCGATGACAATACAATAATTTGGTATCTTAGAGTTGATCTGACGATGAAGCCAGAAGGTGGATAGTGGAACTCTTTAGTGGCATCTAGTGACCCCTCTAGTTTGGGCTTATATGAATCGTTCTGATGAGTCCAATGGATTGAGCTCAGTAACGAGGATCTGAAGAGGTAGATAGTGAATTTTTTGTTTGGTATAGGTATACACTTTTCATTAATTTAAAAAAACCGCTCCACGCTTTTTGAATAAAACAATGGATATAAAAAAATTGGCAAGCTGCATATGCAGGTACTTATATCGTAACTACCTAACTAACTAGTCAATATAATTATCTTCCAATTTTTGGTGAAAATACACATTCATCTAAAATTCGTTCGAATTTACGTAATATTTACGTCGCGCGTTCGTGCTAGGGCCTCCGATGTTAAACATTTACCGTCCCTCGTCCCGAACGTTAAGTTTGTACTTCTAAAAGCGGTCACAAGTGGATATTAAGCTTTATGTACCTTTCAATATTAAAAGCAACCTTCACTGGATGTCAATGGATTTTATCTGGGACATTTCAGAAACAAACAAAAGTGCAACTCATTTTCATTTTTATACGATCAAGGAATCAAGTATCGCTTTAAGAAAACTGATAAATGAAAAATTATTTTATATCTGTAAGCAGGTTTATACAAACACTTTTGCATATCAATCATAATTTAAAAACTAGATGAGGTTAGCGTTTCTTATCCGATAACTCTGAGAAGAAAGGCCGACAGAGGTCACAGTCACTTTTAAAGTACAGACGCCAACACATCAAGCTACTACAATCTGTCAAATTTCTTTAATAGATATTCAACTTTATCGCTGAATCATTAAGGTTTAAGGTTGGTTGGAAAATTTTGACAGTTTCGTGTAGCTTGACCTGCTAGCGTCTGTACATTGCAATCTTGGTAGATCATTTGGAGACCATGTAGATGTAGTTGGTGTCTGTAATGATGAATAATGTTGTCAGAACCACACAGATTTGAGTGGCCATTCAGTGTACTTCTTTCTAAATTGTGACGAAAATAATTAGAGGAAAATGCTGAGCCATAAGCAGTGATGGTCCAGTGGCACCGGCCCCCAGACAGGCGCTTTACATTATATAAATAAATTCATCACCACTGCTCTCAAAACGGTGAAGGAAAAAATCGTGAAGAAACCAACATGTCCTAGAACTTAAATTTCGAAGACATATGACATCTACCAACCCCGAACTAGGCCCGCGATAGATATTTGATTAAAGCCCACTCCTTCTCCAAGAGAGAAGGCCTGTGTCCCAGCAGTGGGAACAATATAGGCTAATTATTCAATTCAATTCAAATCTTTTTTAAATCTTGTGTTTTTCATTCTACTATAAATCCTACTAACATTATAAACGTGAAAGTTTGTATGGATGGATGGATGCATGGATGTTTGTTACTCTTTCACGCCAAAACTACTGAACGGATTTGGATGAAATTTGGCACACAGCTGGTTTATAACCAGGATTAACATACATGATACTTTTTATCCCGATATTCCTACGGGATCGCAACCTATGCGGGTGAAACGGCGGGGCGAAGTTAGTATTATACTATATGTGAAAGTATATTTATAGTTATAAGTGTATGTTTGGACGTTTGGATTTTTGTTACTCAATCACGCAAAAACGGCTAAAGGGGTTTGGATGAAATTTGACACAAAATAATTTATTGGATACTTTTTATCCCGGCAGCCCGTTCCCATGGGATAATTTCTGACATCTACGGGCAACTTACAAATAAAATGAACTTAAACTATTTTCTATTGTTCTCAGGTACGGACCCATGTTACCATGCTGGACGACCTGGTGCCAACACTAGCGACCAACAGATCCACTGCACCAGGTCATGATCATAACTACTACGTCACCTATTTTGATGACGTCCACGGCAGATATGTCAACGAAACAGCCCACAATGCGACTGAGGTAGTAAAATTTTCCTTTAACTTATTTTTATGTTGCACCCAAACCGAAAAATGTTGGAACAATTTGAAAGGATTGAGTCGTGTTCTGGTTAGACTGGAAGCCAACCCTAAAATAGTAGAAAAAAAATTTAAAAAACCCCCGACTACGAGAAACCCTATAAAAAGAAAAAAATAACCTTGAAATTATGACCCTACGTAAGTACGTATGAAATTTTTAGATTAAATGTTGTCCTGTCGGGGGACCGCTCTATTTATTTGCCTAACGTTCTGTCAAAGTTTAAAATAGTAGCGGTCCCCCGACAGGACAATATTTAATCTAAAAATTTCATACGTACTTACGTAGGGTCATAATTTCAAGGTTATTTTTTTCTTTTTATAGGGTTTCTCGTAGTCGGGGGTTTTTTAAATTTTTAATTTAATTTTTTATTTCATGCTTTTTGTAGGGACTCCTTATTCTTTTCTTTTATTTTCTTGCGTTTTAAGATTCAGGTAATCTGGTATTTAATCAAGTTTTTTGTAATTCGCCATTTTGTGGTGGTGGCCACCTTGGATTTGAAATTTGTTATAGTGTATAGTATTCTACTAGTCAAGCCCTTTCGTTTGATACCCATATTGAGGGAGTTGTGAAAAAAAAATGTAATTTGCCATTTTGTGGTGGCGGCCATCTTGGATTTGAAATTTGTCATGGTGTATAGTATTCTACTAGTCAAGCCCTTTCATTTGATACCCATATTGAGGGAGTTGTGAAAAAAAAAAATGTAATTCGCCATTTTGTGGTGGCGGCCATCTTGGATTTGAAATTTATCATTGTGTATAGTATTCTACTAGTCAAGCCCTTTCATTTGATACCCATATTGAGGGAGTTGTGAAAAAATATGTAATCCGCCATTTTGTAGCGGCGGCCATCTTGGATCGATTTTCATCAAACATAGCTAAGAACACTCCCGACAAATTCACCTTTCAAACAAAAAAAACAAAATTAAAATCGGTTCATCCGTTCGGGAGCTACGATGCCACAGACAGACATACACACACACACACACACACACACACACACACACACACACACAGAGACACGTCAAACTTATAACACCCCGTCGTTTTTGCGTCGGGGGTTAAAAAGGCAGATGATTATGGATGGATGGGTTGCTTATGTTTGTATTTTCGGTAATTTATGCATTTTGGCAAAATGTTGTACTTACCTAAACTTTCGAACGTCGTGCATTCAATATGTAAATTGTATTCCCTTGAGAAACTTGCCAGGGTGGCAGGGACATCGAAGCTCCATCTGGTACCATGGATTCAATACACGATTCTGAAAAGCCCGGCGCTGAAATTTTTCGTCGGTTATTATTTTTTAAATTGCTGTTCCATACATTTTAACCGCGTATGCATTCTACGTTTCTATGAAACCGCAGATTTTTTTATTGATAACCGACAAAACATTTCTGCGCTTATACGGTTTCAGTTTGCGCGTCTATGTCCCTGCCACCCTGTATAATTGCACAAACATAACATTTAGGTACGTTAATGATCATTATACTGCATATAATAATTGTACTAGATGATGTTCTGTAGTTTCTGCCAACTGGATAAACGCGCGAGTTGAAATAATGAATTAATAAATGTATATTCTTCATCCATGCTCGACTATACTTTCAAAATGTTTCCTCTGTGCTCCCACCCAAGACCCTAACACCACAGTAATCAACTCTTATCTACCGGTTTTTATCTATGCTGACGCGGGAGAGTGTAAAAAAGCGCTGTGATGAATGAAAGAGCCTCACACCGAGCCAACTTTGTTCTTAGCTTTTTCTACACTTCCACTTTCAGATCTACGTACCTATCTTGTTTGGCCATAGTATACCTGGTTACATATGAATGTTGGTACGTTTTTGTCATAGGCTGATACGTGGGAACATGCGTTTGGTAGCTATTGAATTGTGCTTTTGCATAATTATGGACAATATATAGTCGAATTAAGGAATTTGTTATAAGGTTCAACAAAGATATAGTGGAACCTTATGGTTTGTCATAAAATAATAATGTTTTATTCACAACCCTTATTACAATTGATCTTATTCTAAGGTGTACATCGTAGTGACTTAAATAGGAGATTGGACATTGGATTACAATTTCATTAGGTACTGTAGCTAGGGCTTTGGCAAATAAGGTATAAGTATCCCTAACTCCAAAACTAGGCATAGCGTGTACCTTCAGAAAAAGCGTACGTACATAAACTTACCTATATTTTATACCTACCTACTATGTCATGTATCATTCATACTCATATAAATGCAGAGCAGGGAAGCAAGTAGTTTGAGAAATACGGATAGTGGACACTGCACAATATGTCTGCAAGACCCTGCATAATATATTTATTACTCCACAGAATGTTTTGATCCCCATATAACGGACAGAATATCCTTACACAATTTTATTGCTATCCTTCGTATTATCTATTTCTTTTTTCACATGCATTGTCATCTCCATGTTATCTATTTTTGTAATTTGTGTGCTTTAAATGGTTAGGTGTTTTAAAATGATAATAATTGATTTGTAAACAGTAATCCCTTTATCTACTTTTAGAAAAAGGCTGAAGCAAAAAGATCCGATAACGATTCTTTTCATGCCAAAAATATGCAAAAATTGTGGACGTTTTATTCGTAGGTACTCTGATTCTAGCTTTTAAACAAGTCTTATAAAAATAATGTTAAAAATTACAAAGCTGCCACAATTTTCGCTTCAACTTTAATGGGATCAAAATTATACAGTAGCAACAACCTACCCGATTCGCGAACGAATTCGTTCAGAAAATACACTTTATTCGAAACTTTTATTTTTGATATCCAATTGTTCTGTTATGATTGTTTCCCAACAAAATATCTCACACGCGTCGTCCGCGGCCTCAGGCAGATAGCGAATTTAATAACAACAAACAACAACAATTTAATAACTGTGTAGTGGAATCAAAACAATACGAAAACTGACGAATTTATTTTGAAAGAGAAATGAAAATAAATACTTTAAAACGTTAGCATTGTTGTGAGAGTTATATGAAATTGAAACACTGACATTCATTGCATTCTTCACCACCTCCGGACAAATACCAGTTAACTCATCTGGCAGTGTATTTCATACAAATGATTTTCCTAAAGAGTTACGTAGAGGAGTACCTATAGGTAGGTACCTAGGACACCCAAATTTCGCCAGTTATGGTTTAAGTCCTTTGTAATAATGGGCGAGCCTGTTACCATCAACCGGACACAAATCCAGACTCAATATATCTGTTAGATAATTCACATCCGGATACTGTGAAATATAACCATCTCATTTATTTCGGGTGCGTCTCATATCATATAAAGTTATTTGGTATATTTTTTTCATTTCAATAACGATCATAAGATATTATAATAAACGTGAGTTATAGCAACTGTTGATATAATTTCTTTAGATATGTATAACATTTATATACTGTAAAACTTATTTCGTATAATGTTATTAGATATGTATAACGTTTATTTAATCGAAAATCATTAGGCCTGTCGTTTAAAATATATAATATCGATACCATTTTTATGGTTAACACCCCGATTCAAAGCAATGCGGCTCGGGTGGGTTATATTAGGTTAGAAGGTTAAGGCGGGAGCGGAACGGTCCCCTCTATGTTGGTGAATCATTTGGTTAGGTTTGGTTAGAACAGGCGAACGAGTAAAGCGAGCGTGCTACGGGAGCGGCGTGACAGAAACGAATCGCTGCAAAACCACGTAGTCTTGTCTGCCCTACCCTTATAGTGTTATTTAAAATCGCGTAGGCGCGGAGGGGCGAGGCGGCCCGGTGCATGCTTGCTCGCTTGCTGCATGTGTATGCTTGTTTGCATGCCTGCTGCATACTAGGTGTATGCTTGTTTGCATGCCTGCTGCATGCATGGTGTATGCTTGTTTGCAGGTTTTTTACAGGGAAATAAAAACCACATATGTTCACAATCTTTGTGTTTTTTACAAGGTGTTTTATCATATTAGACTAAATAGGCTTTATGTCTTTTGAGTGGAATATCAAACGATTTTATATTCAACTAGCTGACCCGGCAAACGTTGTTTTGCCATATAAATTATTTCTAGCTGCCCGGCGCTATTTCGTTTGCGTGGTGTCCTACCCCCTACCCTACCCCTACCCTACTCCTACACTACTCCTACCCAACTCCTACCCTACTTCTACCCTACTCCTAACCTACTCCTACCCTACTCCTACCCTACTCCTACCCTACTCCCACCCTACTCCTACCCCATTCCTACCCCATTCCTACCCTACTCCTACCCTACTCCTACCTTACTCCCACCCTACTCTTAACCTACTCCTACACTACTCCTACTCTACTCCTACCCTACTCCTACCCTACTCTTAACCTACTCCTACACTACTCCTACCCTACTCCTATAAGTAAAACGCTGATTGATTGATAGAACTATATACGAATTATTATATTCGATTGCCATCTTGCGGATCTGTGAATGGAACAGAATAATATACAAAACGCGATTAAAAAACAGGGGTTGATCGTATAAGGATGAAAATTTGGAATCGTATGTATTTTTCAATGTTGAATCATGAATGAATAAAAACAAAAACAAATTTGTCCAAAAGTAAAAAAAATAAAAATATGGGGTGGACCACCCGTAACATTTAGGGGTATGAAAAATAGATGTTAGCTGATTCTCTGACCTACCCGATATGCACACAAAATATTATTAAAATCGGTCCAGCCGTTTCAGAGGAGTTTGGCAGCAAACACCGTGACACGAGAATTTATATATAAGATGTATGTTATTCTTATAAAAATTAGTTACTTTAAAAGTATATCAATCGTTTATTATATTAACTGATCATTATATGAAATAAAATTATAAATTCAGTTGCTATATCTTGTAAATATTAGAGATTTTGTAATTATATAATATACTAGCTTCTGCCCGCGGCTTCGCCCGCGTGGATGTCGGAAATTATCCCACGGGAACGTGCTAACAGGATAAAATGTATGTGCACCAGGATGCCATCTATCTCGCGGGCCCTTTGTGGCTAATTACAATAGAAAACCAATTGTGTCTCATCAATGGTGATTAAGAGGGTACCTATATGATATCTTTACCTAAGTACCTACCTAATTAAAAAAATAAATAAACTCAATAACAGAAAATAAAATACCTACCTACCTAAATAAACCTATTTATGACGATAACTAATCTAAACTCAATCATCATCTGCCTAGCCTTTTCCCAACTATGTTCAGGGCCGGCTTCCAGTCTAACCGGATGCAGCTGAATACCAGTATTTTACATGGAGCGACTGCCTATCTGACCTCCACAACCCAGTTATTGGGTAATACGATACCCTTGGTACGACTGGTTGTCAGACTTTCGGGCTTCTGACTACGCGTAACGACTGTCAAAGATCCACGAATGACAGCCGGGACCAACGGCTTAACGTGCTTTCCGAGGCACGGAGGTGTCTCGGTATGTAAAGATGGTCACCCATCCACAGACCGACCGCGGCAAGCGTAGCTTAACCTGACCGATCGACCTGTGCGGCTGTTATTATTTAGCCACGGGCCCCTCAATCTAAACTCAATAAATAAGCAAAATCTCTAAAAACTAATATCTATACGAATGACTATCCTACCTAACAGTATTATAAAATAACCTACGGTCACTACGTACACTATCAAATATACTACCTATACTTTAAAATTAAAATCTATACCTACGACTTATATAAAAATAAACCTAAATAACTCTAAAAAGTAAAAGGAATAAAAATGAACTCCACTGCGTGTGACCTAACTTACGACAAACTTATTATTTGCGGTTGGTACAGTAATCGGATCCAGGGATCGAACCGCAAAATTAAGTTTGTTTTTTATTGTATATACTTTTCCGGGATAAAAAGTACCCAGTGTGGTGCCCAGGGTATTAAAGAATAATTATACCAAGTTTCATCGTAATCGAACCGGTAGTTTTTGCGTGATGCCTGAACAAACAGACATACAGACAGACAGACAGACAGACAGACCGACAGACAGACAGACAGACAGACAAAAAATTTTTTAATCACATTTTTGGGTTCGGTGTCGGTCTAGTAACACCCCCTGCCATTTATTTTTTTGATATTTTCAATGTACAGAATTTTCACTTCTACAGATTTATTATAAGTATAGAATAGATTACTTACCCATTTATCTCAGCTTCTGAACTTTAATCCAGATGCCCTACAATCACCTTTAACCCTGTATTCAATTGTTTTATCCAGGCATACCAGTCTTTCATCCTGCCATGGTGGCGGCAGGTGCTGTGGACGGTGCTGTTCGCAGGAATGGTGGTCGTGGCCACCGTGGGCAACCTCGTCGTCATCTGGATAGTACTCGCGAACAAACGTATGAGAAGCGTCACCAATTACTTCTTAGGTAAGTACTGCAACGTAATTACTTAGGTCCTCATTAATAAATCAATCTTACATGAGGACTCTACTTGAATGTCAAATGTATACAGTTCTGTTTATATTTAGGGCGAATTTCTCTAATGAAACTGAACGTGATAACCACATCTGAACCGCGTTCAAGAGCTGTCAGTGTCATCATTGTTGAGGAATATTGACACTGACAGCTCTTAAACGCAGTTTAACCCCTTTAATCATAAAAGTTTCTGAAAGTTAAATAATGATAAGCGACTGTTTAACCATACATTTTGACGTTTAAACGTCACTTAACTTTAATCATCGTTTATAAATAAACCCCTAAACGTGCTGATCGCGTTCAGTGTCCTTGGTGAAAACAAACCCTTAGTGAGTATCTACTCAAATCTAATCACGTCAAGTCTAATAACTAATTTGTTCGTTAGTTATTAGTTAAATTTGAAAGGCACTAATCTATTTAATTCTAAATTTGAGTCGGCTTTAAAATATCTAAATTATTGTGGAATTAACTATAGGTATTAATTAGTTAGTCCCATAGTTGAAAGTTTCATGTGTTTTGTTAATGTATTGTTTTAGCTAATACATAAGCTTATAATTTTCAAAGCCTACAAAGCAAATAAATTCAGAACTAGGTTTTCCTATTAACATTTCGTCGCAAAAACGAACGAAAATACAGCAAGACAACTTCGTTTTAAACCCTGTATGCAAAATCTAGGCGACGCTTTCATAATGTGTAAATGTGAAGGCTGCATTCCCGCGCATCGCTTTTAATTACTGAAGCCCCTTCCCGGCTTTTAGTTCCAAAAACGAAGGCAACGTTGAAGCGACGCCATTTTACTTATATTATGTTGGTAACTTTAGAATCTCTTCGGAAAATGTTGAAGAGATCATAAGATCATGTTCTTGTATAGCTGATCTTCTTTTTATCAACAATTTTACGGAACGGATTTCAAGTAGAATAGAGAGTACTACTCACAGTACTACTAGTTACAGTATAACAGTGAATATACTCATACACTTTTTTGATGATGACTATACTTGGGGTGAAAAGTTTGAAGAACAACCACCCACCACCCACCACCACTCACCACCCCGTCAGGGTGGATAACGTGCGTTTCCGAGTATCCACCCTAGGGTGGCGGTTTTATAGTGGATAAACGGAATAACCCTCTCGCACAATAATAATGGCAATTCCATGACAATTAAGTCAAATCTCTGCGAAATTGTGTGTGTCAGAGGTGTCTAAATGAAACAGAAACGCGACCATCTTTTGACGCGGCAGGGCGAATCTACGATTGAAATCTTTGTTTTAAACATGCACAGACACCAGCACATCAAGCTACCCGAAACTGTAAAATTTTCCCAATCAACCTTGAACCTTATACTTTAGCGATGAAGTTGAAAATCGACTAAAGAAATTAGACAGATTTTAGTGGCTTGATGTGCTGCCGTCTGTAAAGTTTTCCTTGAAATCTAACACGAACCCTTGCCTATGTTCACCAGTGAACCTGTCAGTGGCAGACGCGATGGTGTCAACCCTCAACGTGACGTTCAACTTCACTTACATGCTGAACTCTGATTGGCCGTTTGGACACTTCTACTGCAAGTTCTGCCAGTTCATCGCCGTGCTCAGCATATCTGCGTCTGTGTTTACGTTACTGGCCATCAGTGTGGACAGGTGAGTTATCAGTACCTACCGTAGGAACGCGTAGGAATGCGTCTCTATGTCCGAATGACTGACGCGCTAAGTATTCAAAATATTTGAGTGTCTACGTATGTAAGTACCTCCATACCTTCTCCCCTCAAAGAAAGAGAATGTCTATGGGCTATTATTTTAAATTATGGCAATGTGGCAATTCCATAATTAGGTACCTTTAAGTGAGATGCGCTAAGGTAGATTGCTGATGTATTTACAGAATTAAAATCATTTAAGTAATCAATATAACTCTCCAAATCAGAATTAATCAAAAATGTCACGATTTCATGAAATGGTAATTCAATAGGATTATTTCAACTTAACGAGTTGTATGGATGATTTCATCATCTGCCTAGCTTTTTCCCAACTATGTTGGGGTCGGCTTCCAGTCTAACCGGATGCAGCTGAATACCAGTATTTTACATGGAGTGACTGCCTATCTGACCTCCACAACCCAGTTACTGGGTAATACGATACCCCTTGGTAAGACTGGTTGTCAGACTTACGGGCTTCTGACTACCCGTAACGACTGTCAAAGATCCACGAATGACAGCCGGGACCAACGGCTTAACGTGCTCTCCGAGGCACGGAGGGGTCTCGGTATGTAAAGATGGTCACCCATCCACAGACCAACCGCGGCAAGCGTAGCTTAACCTGACCGATCGACCTGTGCGGCTGTTATTATTTAGCCACGGGCCCCTCTGGTTTAATGGTCATAATTCCGTAAATACGAGTACATATAAATGTCTCGGTCACAAATCATATTTTGATTAACATACAACATGCTACCGCTTTTCAAATTGCAAAAACGTAAAAAAAACAATCCCGGTGTACCCTGGCGCTTTCGCTTTAATGACTGGCAACAAATTAGTTACTGAGTATTAATTTCAATTAACATTTAAGTAAATACATCATCCTGTTTCCGCCATTGCAATAAAAAGAATTTAAGACAATTTTTTTTTTTTTTTTAAACATAGCAATATACTTTTTTTTTCTTATTTATTTAGCATTTATTATATACAAGATAACACTAAAATAACAAAATAATACCCTAAATTAAATAAAACTATTTACAAACTAAAATATAGCGTCGAAAAATTCATCGCCATCGCTGTCGACTGGTAAAGTACCCAAGACACTGGCGGCATTGCCACGTTGTAAGACAAATTGAAACAAATGAAAGTGTCCCATGTTCAAAAGCATAATCTTAATAAAAATGATTCTTTTCTTTTTCCCTTTTACTTACAAAGCGAAGAAATATAATCAGCCCATTTCCATAGGTATTTACATACAAAATCACCACGTTATGAGTATAAAATTGAGCGAACATACAAGGGCGTTTTTCGTGTCAACAATAATAATTTGTAATAAATCTCTCGTCATATATTTTCTTTATTATGTACGTTGCGAGTCTTTTAATCTCAAATATCTACGTAGAAATAGAACATCCATCTTCTATATACATTTCTAATTATTATAAAATAAAGTCGCTCCTTTAATAACGATTGGTCCTTTGCAGCTCTCGACAGAGAGAGTTGGAGGGAGAGTTGGGGGGCATTTGCCCAGCAGTAGGACAAAAAAAGTAGCTTTTCGTGTCTGTCTATGCGACCGAGTTGTTCTTCTAAACTACACAACGGATTTTGATGCGGTTTTCACCATAGTTTAGAGAGTTTCTTCCAGAAGGTTTGCGTGTATTTGGATGATTTATCAAGTCGTAAAAACCGTACAGGCAAAGGCGGGTCGCTAGTATTATATGAAATGTGATTGTCACTTTTCTAGAAGTATGGAGTAGAGACACACTATGTTTAATAGGTACACATAGTTTGGCTCCAATTAAAAAAACCTTGTTGCTAAAGTACATATACAAATTAAAAACAACCGTTGCAATGATGCAGTTTTAATTTCCCCGTATATTTTTCTAACGTTCCAACTAATTTTACCTATATTATACGTTTTCCGTAAAAACTTCGGCTACATAAAATACTTTCCTGACAACTATAAAAAACTTAATATCGCTGATACACGGTGTTCGAAGAATGAGTCCTCACATAGGAAATCCATTACCTACATTTATCGCTGGAGCTTTTACCGGCGCCGTCCCTGTCACCACGCCCCGGTAGCTTCTTCTTTCACTACATGGTCACCACTATGAAATTCAAATAGAAAAAAAGTTTTGTTACCTACCTCTATTTTTTAGTTTAGCTTGATAAAAACATACGTTGTTTGATAATGGCTTGATAAATACCGGTATTAACTACTAATTTTCATCATCATTGCAGTCAACCTATAATGTTACCACTGCTGGGACTCAGGTATTTCTCTTCGAGAGGGAGTGAGCCGTAAACTATCACGCGGGCCCAGTGCGGGTTCGTAGATGCCACATGTCTTCAAATTTTAAGCACAACTGCTCTAACTAATAATTTTTCGAACTTCAAATTCAAATCATTTTAATTGTAGAATATAGTTAAACAAAAAGTACAGATAACATTGCATTTTTTGCGAATAAAGAAATAGTAATACGATAAAATAAACTGTCTAAAAAATCTGTTAATAGATAACTAGGGGATCCGACCGGAATAAAACAAAAAGAGGAAGGGCATCAGACCGGAATTACAAGTTTATAGTGGTTCAGACAGAAATTAAAACGTAATAACAACCAGCAGGTGATCAGATCAGGGGATCCGAGTGGAATAACTCAACAAAACAATACAACAAAAAAACAACAAAACACAATACAACACATACCTACGTGTGTGTTGTATAATGTTATTTTCAAATCATAGACGCTCTCAACATAGCAATATAATAAGATTTAAGATCGCGCTGTATCGTTAGAATCAAGTATTAAAAATAATTGCTTTGAGTAGCTCTGAGATTCTCGACGCTAGTCCTGAATCTCTGGTAGGTATAAGGTGCTAAAATTTTCATACAAAGTACCTCCTCATCTGAGAAAATATTAAGCATACCTTGATGTAAAATATACAAAATATCGAAGTAGAAATACTTACTTATAAAGTTATCTCCGAGTGCCAAAAGGTTTATTAAATAGTCATGAAAATGTACACGAGGCGAGACGAAGACATCTAGATACTTACGTGTTTTCACCTCCAGTATTATCTTCACTTACTTACTAAATTAACTCCTCTTTCCACAGATTCGTGGCCATCATGAGTCCGCTGCAGCCGAGGCTAGGCAAGCGAGCCACCCTGGGCATCACAGCTGCCATATGGGTGTGGAGTTCCGTCCTCAGCGCTCCCAACCTGATCTATTTCACCACCGACATGGACTACCTGCCTGATGGAACGATAAGGTGAAACATGTGACACAAGTCTTAGAAACACACCAGATGTCTACACTCCACACATAACCTGTCAGCCTTCAAAACAAGAGTGAACAGGCATCTTCTGGGTACGCTCGTTCCATCGTAGACCTCATCCAACGCGGAAATCTAATAATAAACTCATGTTTTCAGATCATGTTATTACAATACACAATCAAAAATTCAAGCCCAATAACAAAATAAGTCCGCAAAACTTTTTGAATTCACAACAAAAGTTTGAAGTAGCTGTACTTACATCAATTTAGAAAACACGATTGCTACAATACAAGCCAATTTTCAAAGAGCTCCTCAATTTCGTGCCAATCATAAAGTGTTTGACATAATCCGAAATAACAAGTTTCAGTACAAGTGAAAAGTTATGAGGGCTTGACTTGAAAATGCAAAAGAACTTCCTTGAAAGCTTTTAGT
Source organism: Apamea anceps (assembly GCA_951799955.1). Lineage (NCBI taxonomy): Eukaryota > Metazoa > Arthropoda > Insecta > Lepidoptera > Noctuidae > Apamea > Apamea anceps. The sequence goes on along the minus strand of OX637504.1, from coordinate 4,892,188 downwards.
AAAATTTCACAATTAAACTCTCTGTCGCTGAATTCCGTCTAAAACGGTGGCACTTACAAAAACTATTATCTGGGAGACTGTAAAATGTTAGGCAGTAACTTCGTCGACTTTAATGTTGTGTTTTACAGGCGGGTGTGCTTCTCCGAATGGCCTGACGGTATTACCACGAGGTCTCAGCTAGAATATTGGTAAGTGCCTCACAAAATGTTAAAATTATTATATTTACAGTCTAAGTCTGAGGGACCGCATAACCTTGTCCGACAATCATACTAGGACGAATTATTTGCATTATATCCTTCTAATCTAAGTATATATTTTCTAAAATGACCACAATTTACAGGTACAACGTAGCATTCATGGTGCTAACCTACTTCCTGCCCATCATGTCAATGACGTACACATACTCAAGAGTCGGCATAGAACTATGGGGCTCGCAGTCCATCGGAGAATGCACGCAGAGGCAACTGGACAACGTTAAAAGTAAACGCAGGGTAAGAACATAACAGTATGTAACTGCCAACATAAATAGGACAAAAACTAGGAAAGTAGCAATCGTAAGTACTTACCACGATTACACTGACATAGCAATCATTGCAAACGTAATTGGGTTTTAATACTTTGATCATAATCAACATTTTCTTATGTTAGAAAGAACCAATTTTCTCACGAATAAATTTCCTTACACGTGCTTCTAAAACATACAGGAAAAAACTCGGTTTCTATGTATAAGGCTCTCATTTTGCAAACATGTTAACTTTGTTAGAAATGCATGGGAATTTCATAAAAGCAATCATGTCTAAGCTCACGATACGGACCCATATTCACCGCAATATTTCCATGTGTTTGACATGTAAATTAATCATTTGGTTAAACTAAAGAAAGTGGCAAAGCTTTAAGGGATATGAGGAAAGGAAATTTCAGTTTTAAATAAGAAATAACTGTTTTAACGTAGCTGTTACAAATAAAATCACTAATTTTTTTAAACATTACGCAATCAATTTTACTTAAAAACTTTCAAAATTTATAATGTATAAATAAACTCCAGTTTTCAATGCTCATCATCAATTTAAGCGAAACCTATTCCAAACTTTTGAAGCTTATTAAAATGTCTTTGAGGAATACATTTCATCTTCGTTTTAATAAAATCTCCTCTCAACTCCTAAGCGATTTCGACGATCGCATTTCGAGGGTCCAGTGGGTACTCATTTAAAGCCACATTGAAATATTAAATCCCAAGTAAATTAAACACCCTATCTTCATCTATTGTCTTCCTTTCTTAATAATGGGTTTCGGATTCGTGCTGGATCCTTTTTAAATAAATTGATTTCCCTCGGGCTGCCTGACCTTCTCTTGGCAATATGTGCTAGCCTAAACTTGTAATTCAAATGATTAGTTTATGTTTATGCGAAGACAAACTTGGCAACATGTAAGAATAAGCGCCATACACTGTCAATCGTGACTGAAACTTATTACAAATATCTGAAATAATAGGTATTTTCTTCAGAATATCTGTACATATCGATATATAAACAAATAAAACATAGTCGGGTTACTTACACTATTTATAGATAACTCAAAAACGGCTTGGCCAATTTTTATGATCTTTGATGACAGATGTAAGAAATTGACTGGATTTTGGAATTACCTACCTATGTACATTTACACGTGACGTAGGAACTAGGTAGGCACTGACGTAATAAGGATCAACAGACTTACAGGCATCCATCAAAGAATTAGCGTAGGCTGACAAGAAAACCAACAATACTTTTGATTTAACTTCTGGGAGACGCAATCAAATTGTATGTTCCTTCAACAGGTAGTCAAAATGATGATTGTAGTGGTGGTTATTTTCGCCGTCTGCTGGCTGCCGTTCCACGTGTACTTCCTGGTGACGTCATATTATCCAGACGTGGTCAACTACCCCCACATCCAAGAGATATACCTGGGCATCTACTGGCTGGCCATGAGTAACTCCATGTACAATCCCATCATTTACTGTTGGATGAATTCTAAGTAAGTTTTCGGAGCTGCAAAACTTTTATTATGTAAGAACGATTATATGTCCTCGACCGTGAATAAACGCCTTGTGAACTTTTGAACTTATTGGGCGAGATTTCTATTGATATTCCTTTATAAATGTTAGATTCTACCCTCATTTTACTACCCATTCATGTGTCAGCAGAAATCATTGGTCTGAAAATAAATCTATTTAAATCACACAGTATCAAACATTTTGGTTGGGAAAATTACTAAAGATTTTTTCCTCGAAACTATTGTAAAAAGGGTCCAAGTGTCAAAGTTCGCCAATAAAGATGCCTGCAAACCAGATTATTTTTGAGACTCTTGAACGTTAATTAACCCAAACAAGGATTTTATTGGATTTGTTTTTCCAATGAATCTTATTAAATGGTACAATGTCATACGAAGTTTCTTACGCAGATTTAGAAGAGGTTTCAAGCAATTCTTCTGGTGTTGCGGTGCGTTCGGAGGAGGAGGGCTGGACAGACGCAGAGGCTTCGGAACAGAACGTCTGGACAGATCGGTTCGATCCTTATCACCAAGCAGGAAGAATGGTACCAGTAAGCTGATGAAACCCTTCTCTTTCGTCGTTCTAGAGACTAGCTTGCTGTAGATGCTTCTCATTGAAGTTTTGGTTGAATTAAAGAATTTTTTAAATTTTCCTATGTTGGGTTTAAGTTTCAACTGCGTACGATCATCATCACTTGTACATAATTCATTTTATGATGACAAATCTGATCAGATACACCATTCAACAAAAAAAAAAAACATTACTATCTAATACTTTCGAAATGAATTCATTGATTTCTAAAGTCATTCAACTCATTACCTATTTAATTGGTACAGTTTTTCACTACCCTTTAACCTGAAAACTAGTTTTCTCCATTTTTTCTCTAGCTAGAACGATTAATTATTCAACGAATATAAAGTACAATTCATAGACAAGAATTTCTTCTTCATAGGTTTATTCAAGACGACAAAATTCATCAAAAACCCACCTGGCTCTCCCCACTTGCTCCATGCAAATAAAATACACAAGTAAGAAATACTGAGGAGCCAAGTTCAGTTATTTTATATCTGACCTATCGATGTTATAATAGAACGATCTAACATGACACACTCGTGATAGCTTGGATATCGTCAGTAGTTAAGCTCTTTTCTTTCGGTTGGTCATACCCTTTTATCTTTATTTGCTTTCCCATAGCTTTCTTCCTAAGATGTTTCACAAGTTCCAGCGGCTTCATCATCAACAACTTGACTGTCATTTCGTTACTACACAACACTTGTCATAAATTCCGTGAGTGAACGGACTGAAAAACATCTGATATATCAGAAATTAATTTTGAATATGTTTCCAACAGGCACTATCCGAATTTCGATGCATAGCACTTACAACCAGACACTGGTGAGCACCGCCTGACAGCGGCGCGGCGCGGCCGGCGCGCACGACGCCAGCACTGACGCGCTCGCCGCGCCGCGCGCCGCGCACGCGCCGCCCGCGCCGCCCGCGCAGCACGCCACGGAGCGCACGTGGATATGACGCGAGTGCCGCGCACCGCGGGCGCCTCGCACGCCGCACGACCTCTACGCTTGAACTAAATACGGCGCGTGAGGAAACTGTCACTTCAGACTTGAGCGTTATAAACGTTTCCAAGTTCGTACAATTATGTGTAAAACTTTATCTTAATATTATGTTTAAGTGGTATACTAGTCACAACTAAGTATTGCGTAGAAAATATGGAGAATGTTGACATACACGTAAATGTTTTCTACATTTATAAAAATGGCGTCAGTCAACTGTAAAACTTAATATGAGAGAAATGGCACAATCTGTTTATTGCCCTTGATTTAAATGTTAAATGCGTTAAACGGGATTTCAACATCAGGATTGCTTCTAACAACATGCATAGGTTCTGAAGGCCTGGATTTGTTACCATTTTACGTTGGCTCCCCATTAAATTCAATGTTTATAAGCGATTTGAACAAATCAATGTACGTAATAGGATTAATTTATAACAAAAGCGATTTTATACAATTTTCTGAATTAATAGATATTGGAAAGTGTTTAATGCTCCGTCGTTGACGATGTCAACCTTAGGGTCTTGATTTGATTGCAATTTATTATCAAAGTCACAATTTATGGTTAGTTTAATAATTATTTTATCAACGAGTATATTTTCTAAACACTCTAGGATAACGCTATTAATTTTATATGAAAAGGGCCGTCAGGTTTGATACTGAATAATTGCGTTATCTACCAACTTTGTAGCTTGATTTATCTTGATTAAATAAATATTAAAAAAGATAGAAGGGTTTGAGAGCGGTGTAAAAATGAGCAAAAGGGTAACGTTTTTTATGAAATGTAAGGAAAGGTTGTACATTGTAAATAAAATATGATATGATATTATGTATATTATTATATTGAATGTACAGATTTTATATCTAAATAATACAATGTAGTTATAAATCTATATTTATGTTTGTAATTTCGATAGTATTAAATTATAAGACATCAGACAGTCATGATTAACAATAGATTTTGACTCGATGTGCATTTGATACGCGTTGTACATTACATAAAAGCATACAATGACGATTTTAAATCAATCAATCAATTCAATCATGAAAAACTTTAGTTTATAATTCAGTTCGAAAACTTGAAAACTTTTTAACAATTTATTCGGTTTACCAATACTGGATCAATAAAAAACGCGTCATGAATAATATATAATTTTAGTTATTTAAATATACAGTTCGGACGTTGAGAGAATACGTTCTTGACTGCTGACAGTTACATACAAACATACGTGTTTATGAATTTGATCTTTATTAGCTACTAGAATTGACGCACTGACTGTTGTCAGGAACGCATTATCTCGTCGGCCACGCTGTATTTATTATTACTTAGGAAGTAAAATCGCTGTTCTCACATCAGTCTCTCATGTCACTTCTTCATTACCAAAAAATTCGTGTGAATCCAGAATTTAATTTGGCTACCTACAACATTTTGCCTTATGCTTACGACAAAACTTTGCCACTATAATTACGTCACAAGATGCTTTTGCACTTTGAGTAATGCCACTATTACTCTGAAAGTCATACCGCTATGCAGCTGCACAATTTACCGGCAAAAATAAAAACTTTTACCTCGTCGCTCCGTCAGCTTAAAGAATAAAATGTTGGGAGCAAAGAATCTCGAATTTAAGTAGACAGTTTTTAAACATTTCTAAATGGAACCTACAGTCGCATAACTTCTAGTGCACTTCAATGAAATGTTGCTGAATTTTTGCTTGAAACTTTTACCTACATAGTACATACGTTTAATGTAGGTATATATTTTTATATTAAAAAAAAAACAATTTTACGAGCTTAAAACAAGAACACCGAAAAAAGACAAGGCATATTTATATTTTCTTTACTAAAAATCTGTTCGGAAAACCTTGGTAGAAAATTCGTCTAAAAATATAAAAAGAAAATCAAAACAATATATTCCATTCACTTCCGCATTCATGCAAAAACTTATTGAAACGCTGTTGACATTTCCTTTGAACAATAAAATAGTAGTCTATGACAAATAGTACACGCTTTGCAAACGTCAGTACCAACTACAGCCATGCATTTGACGACGTCTGTGCAAAACTCCGTGTGCATACGACCTTAAGCAATATACGGAACGTATCGAAACCCGAGCACTGCACTACGAACCGTCGATAATAAAACGATCTAATATCAGAAGGCGTATTCTCGTAATTTAAAACGTTCAAAATCTAATCGCAATCTCATCTCGGCGACAAACAAATGTCAAAAACTTGTCATAATGTAGGGAAATAAGAGGATTTTTTGACAGATTGAGACTGAGATCAGGGGGGCAATTCTCGTAATTTTCACAACGTTCACAGTCTGATCTCAGTCTCAATCTGTCAGAAATACCCGTAATTTCCCTACATTTTGACAAGCGTTTGACATTTGTTTTTCGCCGAGATGAGACTGTGACTAGATTTTGAACGTTTTAAGTTACGAGAATTGCCCTTCTGACTGTGAACGTTCTTAAAATTACGAGAATTGCCCCTCTGATCTCTACTCATTGTTTTCCGATACATTTTTCCTTCAATGTGTGGAAATCTACGTACATAATTTTAAACGCTCTGGTATGGTCAAAAGTTAAGCAAATGTAGGTCAGGTAGCAAATGTAAAGTCGGGGAAATTAACCCCTTTATTCATAACCGTTGCTTAAAGTTAAGTAGTGATTAGCGATTGTTTATCGATACATTTTTGACATTCAAACATCACTTAACTTTAATCATCGTTTAATAAACCCCTAGATGAGTAGCAAATTGACGCTACGTTAATTTTCCGTGTCATAGCCATTTCATATAACTGCCAAACAATGACAGTTGTGATTTGAATAAACGGACAGTTTACGCTAACAGTCTATTTTTGCTTAATTATTATTTTTCTGAATTTCTTGAATCACTTTTTGTGTCTGGTAAGTTTCAAAGAAAAAAACTTTTTTGACAATGATACCCGATTATATTTGTCTGAACACAGCTATAAAAACATTTTTTTTTTTTTGTAATATTGTAACAATGATTCAAGTGTGCCTACTTGAATCATATTGGCAAAATCGATTAATACTCATTTGCTACAAACATTTTGTTCCAAATGGCATGAATCCTTACTGCACTTTATTTCCCAAAAGTCCCATAAATATGGGTTGGTATACATTAGGTACATCTTTTCCTATAGAACAGATACTAAAGTGAGTCTTTGCTACATGAAAATAAGGCTCATTTTAGGTTGGTTGGTAAAGATAACTCAATAAGGCATTAAGTCCGCCTTTGTACCTTTTTGTGCGAAAAATTTAAATAAATAAATAATAATGACAAATTTATGGGTTGGAACATATTGGCACAACAGGGTCCAATTATACGGTGACATACACATTATTACCTTTTTTATCAGGAAAGTCGTAATTAAAAATAAATTCAAACAAAACCTTTTTTGCTAATGATACTCAACTATTTTTGTCTGTACGCAAATGAAAGCACGAGTAGGTACTTGTTACGTTACGCGGGCCACATCGCTTCACAATAATATGTAAGCCTACAGGCCTCACTGAAATTTCGGATGCTGGTAGAGAGACGCTCCACGACGTGGCACAAATTGTGATATAATTGAAAATGTGTTCAGGTTTCGGAACAAATAATCAAAGCCGTGTTTTGAACAAAACCAGAGGTAAAATGCCGTTTTCCTAGCCCATAACAGGCGCAAAGATTGTACAATTTATACGTTCGTGCTAGAAGAACTTTCTCGTGTTTCATGCTTGTTATAAAAAACTATATACATACTTGACAGGCTGTCTTAACTTTTCATAAGTTTGAAGTGAAAACTTCTTTAGGCGCGTTGAGCGATTCTTGTTAGGGGAAAAGTTTAGGGTTCGCGTCACCGACATGCTTATGTTAACAGTATATCTGTAGTTATGAGTATGCCGTGTTGCGCGTGGCTAGCAGTAAATATACAGGGTCAAATTAAATTAGCTAGCAAAACTCTACAGACGAGATAGGTATCGATATCTAAACTAATAAAATATATCGTTTTTTGGCGTCAACGACCGCTGGTAGTGTTGTTACTTGAAGTATGAAAGAAAATCTGTTTTGTTATGTTTGGTCGTGCTTAGAACTTTAGATATCGATACGTATCACGTCTATGAAGCTTACACTGATTTTTTTACTGATAGTGCACTACATGACCCCACAAAAAAAATCATCAAATTAATTTCTTTTTTGTTCTATCGTGTTTACATACAAGGTGTTGTTTTGCATCCTCGTCAAATTCAAGGAGGTAACTATGCTACTGATTCTCGACACAAACCAATATTAAAATAAGTAGGTATTTTTTTTCTAATTTTCGGATATTGCCATGTGTGGGACACGCATTTTAATACGCGGCCTGTGTGAGAACGCACTATAACTGCCCTTAACATAACATAACATAAAAACGCGGCCGCTTATACGATACCATAACGCGATTCTGTTCTTTGAAAGTGGTGTATTCTGAAATACTGTCAAACTTAAATAACTAAAAAAAAAAAGTATGTATTCATTATTTACCAGGGATCGTAATTTTATTTGATTATTTAGGTCTTTCATAACAGCCTCCTGAAATTTGACGAGGATGCAAAACAACAGCTTATATTTTATTATACGTTTGCAGAGTTTCGCTAACTAATTTAATTTGACCCCGCATAGTTCTTCTGCCGCCAGTCCCCATGACAGCCGGATTTATTTTATTTGAAATGTTTTCTCCATATTTATCCCAGATATTCCACATAGCTAGTACAATTATAAGACTTCCGTAAGACTACATGTGTATGTACCGCAACATGAGAGCGTATATAAAAAGATTATAGAAAAAAACTGACATCCTGATGCAATTTCACCATACCAGTAAAAGTAATATGTATGCTATTGTAATTGTAATATTAATAAAGTTGTACGGGACAACTTAAAATGATAAAGTGTGATAGAGTTATAATTATAACTTTATTGATATAATGCTATAGCTAATTAATTGATACAGTGATCAGTAATGTTAGGATGATTTTAGGATATCGAACTGCTACGATATTATGATAATGAGTACACGCGGCGAAGACCGAACGCGAACTAAAGTAAATTGCGCACGCGGTACAAAACTGCTTATTTTGTATAAAACAATATGAATTGTACGGTTGGACCGTACATGCTCCCAGACACGAGAGACTAAGATAAAAATGAAAAGTAAACATATAAAATCAAAATCAAAGCTTTAAAACATGTAAATACCTATACTTAAAGAAGGCAATGATAATCGAAAGCACAATTTGGGTAGATACGCGAAACACTTAATAGGTGAGTCTCTAAAAAGTCTTATTCATTTTCACCGAAAATAGATTCGCGGAACACAGGCGACGTAGCCTTGTTATGTTTACGCGCACTGATTACATTCGAAATTGTATTGAGCTCAATTTCACTAGGACCCGATTGCTCATTTACACTGATACGCGGAACACTGATTGCACTAGCACTCTGAAGCTGCTGATGAGTCGAGCGCGCGGGCAGAGCCACGCTGCGCACACGCCGAAAGCGCCGCCACACGTGCACGGCTCCTGCCGCGCACAGGGCGAACACCACTAAGTATATCACCGTGTAGTGATGCACGTCGTGATATGAGATCCCGTCGTCCAAATCATCATCAATGTTCGGTTCATATTTCATCTGACTCAGCTTATCATGGAGTTCCTTTACCAGACCTTGAGTCTCGATGTGGGTATGGTCAGACTGTTCGTCGATTGCACCGATAGGTATCGATAAGTTGATTATGTTGTTGATAGGTGGAATATCAATCCTCAGAACGTCTGCCGTGGTCTTCAGAATATTGGACAGCTTCTTATGTGAGTAAACTGTGTAAGTATCGCCTTTGATGACGCATCCATCGCCGAGCATGATAACGCCAGCCTTGGTTAATTGTTCGGCCGTAACTTGATACTCGCATATGATTCGTAAGGAGCACGGTCCGCAACAAAAATATAAATATGTGTTTAATTTATTAAGCTCTGTCCAACGGTTTGTGCAGATTTTAGATGCTGTGCTGCAACGATTGGACTGTTGATCTCTTATGCAGAGGTTTTCATCCGATCTCATTTGATGAATCGGACCCTTCAAAGGGCAGATGTATGTTTCTGTGTCATACAACATACAGGTTTGGACTTCGTTTTCCGTCATTGGAATGTAAGCGTCCCTTTGTATATTCATTGCGAGATGATCCGCTATGGGAATTATGCTGATCATATTCCCTCCAACCTGCTGCGGAACTGTTATGATTCTGTAAATTTCGTAGCTGTATCTACTCACTAATGGGATTTTAACTTCGAAGATAATAAACTGCTGCATGACTCTGGCTTTAGTCTTCAGTAAATGATACAGTTTAGATAAATCCGATTGAATATTATCTATTGGTAGAGTCAATTCTTTTGCTAACTGTCCTATTATGACATTAAGTTCGTCCGTCAGCTGTTTTGGTGTTAGAAGGTGGAAATTGAATCCTGTGTGGTGTAGATTCATAATAGTATCCACGATGGTTTCTTGGATTGTTTTCAAGTTTTTGATCCTTATGGACTGGCAACAAGGAAAGCTTTGTGATTGGCCTCTTGAGTACCCCGTTTTTTGTTTTTACTGATACCACACGAACATAACCGTCCTTGCCGGGGTGCAGCTCTATGATTCTGCCGAGGGCCCACTTCCCAGGTGGTAAGTTAGCGTCTTGGATGATAACTATGTCGTCAATCTTTAAGTTTGCTCGCTGCTGCCGCCACTTGCTACGTGCTGATAACTGACACAGGTACTCGGTTTTCCACCGTTTCCAGATGTCATCAAAAATCTTCTGGGTAAGCTGCCATCGGGTTCTTGCGTCTCTTTCCGTCTCAATGATGGTAAGTGTGGGACCACTCGATAAAAAGTGCGATGGAGTTAGGTAATCCATGTCATCCGGATCTTCGCTGATGGTGCAAAGAGGTCTCGTATTAAGGCAGGCCTCCAACTGTGCTAGTAATGTGGAATACTCCTCATACGTTAGTTTCTGCTCACCTACAACTCTCTTGATGTGGTGTTTGAGACTTTTGACAGCCGCTTCCCAGAGCCCCCCAGCGCTCGGCCAGGAAGGCGCGTTAAAGTGCCATTGTATTTGCATATCTGTGATTTCTTTGTAGAACTCGTCGTTAAGGGTTGATCGTAATTTGATGTACTCTTCACGCAAGGCCTTGTTGGCTCCCACAAAATTTGTCCCATTATCACTATAGATATGGGTTGGAGCTCCTCTGCGGGCTGCCATCCTCCTTAATGCTGCTAGAAAGGCAGCTGAACTCAGGTCGGAAACGAGTTCTAGGTGCACGGCCTTGGTCGCCATGCACACGAACACCGCTATATAGCCCTTGGTCGTCTTGATGCCACGACCTTTATTTGCCTTGACGTCCACATAGCCGGTGAAGTCGACCCCAGTATGATTGAATGGCCTCGACGGATTACTTCGTGACTCTGGTAAGTCTCCCATTATTTGCGTATTTTTTACAGGATTATGCCTTCTGCATGTGACGCAGTTATGTATGCGTTTTTTGACAGCACGGTTACCGCCAATAATCCAGAACTCCTGTCTTAACCACGCCAGTGTTAGGCGAGCTCCACCGTGGAAGGTCATCTGATGGCCTTGATCTATCAATCGATCGGTAAGTAATCCACTGTGAGGAATGATAATAGGATGTTGCATGTTTTTGCTTATCCTTGCATTGCTTATCCTGCCACCCACCCTCAGCAATCCGTTTTCATCTAGATACGGATTCAGGTTAAGTAGCTTGCTTTTAGAGTTTACACTGCTATGCCTTTGAAGGCTTTTGATCTCCTCCGTAAACTCATGTTGCTGTACATGCTTGATTAAAATGTGCTTCGCTCTTCTTAACTCAGTGATTGTAAGAAAAGACGGCTTTGGTTGCGATTTTGATGATATGCGTAATATCCTCGCAAGTATACGAGTTGACTTCGCAAAGCTGCTATACTTGTTCAGTATTGTGTCGATGACGTCATATGATTGTTTTTGCGAAGAGGTGACTTGTTTTGCGGTTGCTATTTCTTTCATTTCTTCGCATGTGTTGTAGTCTGGTTCTTCTTTTGGTTGATTTTCATCGAATGAAGGTAACCATGAAGGTCCTTGCCACCAGAGAGTATGCTGCTTGAGTTGTTCCACAGACATGCCTCTACTGGCGCAATCAGCTGGGTTATCTGCGGACTTAACGTAGCGCCAGCTGTTTGATGGTATGATATCGGTTACTTGCTTGACTCTATTGGCAACGAAACGCTTCCAGCGACTTGGGTCACCTTGAAGCCATCCCAGTACGGCTGTTGAGTCCGACCATGCGAAGATTTCTATATCGTGCCCAACCAGACATTGTGTAACTGTGTGCATTAACTTTGATAGTAGTACGGCTGCACTCAATTCCAATCTTGGTAATGTGATACTTTTGTTGGTAGGAACTAGCCGCGCCTTTCCAGTTATTAATGATATTGTTGAGGTTTGATTGGCATCTTCATTTTCGTATATGCAATAAATCACACAAGCGAATGCTTTTGTTGATGCGTCGCTGAATCCGTGCAGCTTGATAGTTCCGTTCTTATGACACTGCAGCCATCTCGGTATCTTAAACTCATTGATATGTTGTAAATCTTGTGTCATTAGTGACCATTGCTTAGCAATCTCTTCAGGAACATGATCATCCCATTGGAGTTGTAACTGCCAGACTGCTTGGAATAGTAGCTTGAGCTTGGTGGTAATTGGAGACAGCCACCCCAAAGGATCGAAGATTTTTGATATGTCTGATAAGAGAGATCTTTTCGTCACAATTTTTGATGATGAGACATTGATTTTGCTTTGGAATGTGAATTGATCCTCAGTAGGGTGCCAGCGCAACCCGAGAGTCTTGGTGGACTCTTGATGACGAAAATCAAATACTTCATCTGTTTTGCTGACGTCATCGAGTAACTCCGCTTTGTTCGATGACCATTTGCGGAGGTTGAAACCTCCTGATTTCAGAAGATCTATTAAATCTTTCTGTAGCTGCTTTGCTTCTTGCAGGGTATGATGACCACTCAAAAGATCGTCCATATAGAAGTCTTCTTCTAAGACCTTCGCTGCTGCTGGATACTTGTGGCGTTCATCATTTGCTAACTGCTTGAGCGTCATTATTGCTAAAAATGGCGCTGCTTTTGTACCGTATGTGACGGTCTTGAGTTCGTATTCACGAAGAACTTGATCTGGAGAGTCACGCCATACAATTTTTTGATATTTCAAATCATCCTTGTGGCAAAAAATTTGCCGATACATTTTCTCCACGTCGGCAGTATATGCGATTTCGTATTGCCTCCATTTTAAAATCAAGGAAACATATCTTTTTGTAAATTAGGTCCGCTGTACATCAAATCATTCAAACTCAGCCCTGACGATGTTTTCGCTGAAGCGTTGAAAACGACCCGCAACGCAGTTGTCGTGGAATCGGATTTTATTACACAATGATGTGGTAAATAGCAGCTGACTTGCTTTTTGTCGTACGTACTTTCTTGCATGTGGCATAATTCGATGTACTCATGTATGAATGATTTATAGGATGTTTGAATATTGACGTTATTCGTAAACTTCTTTTCAAGTTGATAAAATTGTCCAATGGCCTTGTGTTTGGACTCCCCTAATTTTTCCTCAATGTTTGCTTTCAGAGGTATTCTGACGACGTAACGACCATCTTCTCTTCTTGACGTATCTGCCTTGTAACGCTGTACGCACTTGTGATCTTCTTCTGATAACTTGTTTTCATTGTCGTCAGCAACATCTTCAATTGCCCAGAACCTCTGAATATCATCTATGTTGTTTAGAACAACACTACATTGATATGATATTAATTTCCCACTTACAATCCAGCCAAGGCGTGTTTGCTGCGCCACTACCTGGGAATCGCCTTCCTTGATGAGGCCATTCATAATGATCGATGAGTAAACATCTGCTCCAAGCAGTATGTCGACTGGACGACTAAGGTTATATTCAGGATCCGCTAGATTCACATGCTTTAGACAAGCCCATGATGGCTTTTGGAATGAGCGATTGGGCAAATTATAAAGCAGAGTTTTCATGATAAGTACCTCGGTGGAAAAAGTGAAGTCTGTATACACTGCTGATGCGTCAATTTGTATAACACCCTTGCAGTTACTTTCCTTGGCACCAACTCCCATTACAACCCCCTTGCATGCTCGTCGAGGAAGTCCCAATCGCTGAGCAGCGTCCTCAGTGATCAGTGATACCTGGGATCCCTGATCTATTAAGGCTCGCATAGGGTAGTATACTCCATTTATCCCCATAACCTTAATTTGAGCTGTTGCCAACAGGGTCTCTGATATTTCTGGATTCGACACGTGTGTGACGTTTTTGCGTTCCTTTGAAGTAGAATCGCTAGCGTAAGACTTCGAGTTACTGGAACCCGAGAAGCTCTCATGTAACAAGGTGTTATGATCGCCTTGACATTCACGACATCTTTTGTCGGAAATACATGCTTTACCTTTATGATCATAAAGACAGTTTTTGCATAAATTCAGTTTATTCACTGTCTTGCGTTTAGAATCCGATGTTGATTCTAAGAAAGTTTTGCAACTGAATAAATGATGATTTTCGTGGCAAACCGGACATTTCCATTGCTTTTTAGTCGCAGAATTGTTAGAAAATGATCTATTGGACTTATGGAAATGTTTCTTGCCGTTGGGCTCTTGCTGAGACTTGTTGTCTGATTTCTGACCATCTTGCTTGCGCCGTGAAGCTTCCAATGATGTAAACTTGTTCTCTAGAAATCCCAAGAATTCACTCAATATTGGCAAGTCTCGTGGGTTTTTCAGAGAGTCCGTGTAGTCAGAGTGGGTCTGCTGATCCAGTTTTAATGCTAGTACATGAACTATAAATGGATCCCACGATTCTACGTCCACTCCAAGGTTTTTAACCGCATTCAGACACTCGTTAGTGGTGTCATACATTTTCTTGATTTGTGTAGCGGTCTGCTGTTGCATAGTTGGTAATAATAAAAGAATATTGATATGAGAACTAAATATTAACTTAGTGTTATTGTATCTGTGGTTTAATATGTCCCAACAGACCTTATAGTTCTCGGTGCTAATATGTAAGTGCTGGATAAGTCTCTCCGGTTCCCCCCTAAGCTTAGCTTTCAAAAACTGCATTTTCTATGCGCAGGAGATAGAACGGTTGGTGTGTATTGATTCCGTGAATAAGTCTTTAAATGCTACCCATTGATGATAGTTTCCGTTAAATGTTGGGATGTCCATCGTTGGGGTAGTTTTCTCACGGTGAGAGACAGACCACATCTTACTGTTGATAGATTTCTTGATGTCAAGATAAAGTTGTTCGTATTTGCTGAACGACTCCTCGTATTCTTCATTTTCTTCAAACAATTCGCTATCAATTTCCCAATGTAACGAGTCTATTGTTGACCATCTCGATTGAATAGTCTGCAAAATATCTTCGAACTCCCATTTCTCAGATATTTTATCTATATCTATGATAGCAATGGTACGCGAGAATGCCTTAAAATTACTTTTCTGTTTACGCAGCATCTCTTCCAGCTTACTGCTGTTACCTTGCGAAGTGTAAAAGGTTGGAGACTTTGCCCTAACCTTGCTGGTTGATTGTTGTTGATTGTCTCCTGCATCTTGATCTGTTGATCCTCTTCCGTGCCCTTGACTCATCTCCGCTTCCGCTGCTTGAAGTGGTGGCTGCGGAGTAGTCGGTGCTTCGACAATCTTGGGATCGGTCATGGTGACCTTGTACTGCTGAATATACGTACGTGTCTCGTTGTAAAACTTCCTAGTTTTCTGATAATAATTTTCTGAAAAATAGCTGTAGCCACGCTCTTCAGATTCTGCTAACCGAATATGATTGGACTGGAACTCTTCCCAATATTTATCGAGAAGCTCTAAACGTTTCTTGACGTAAATAGAGGTTTTTCTTTCAGCTCCATCCTTTTTAAAATTGCGCAAAAGCTGCTCTATGCCCTGCATAATCTGATTTTGATTTTCGAGTAGGTCCTCCATCTCGGAGATGCTGATGTAGCTTCAGTGATATAAAGCTTGATAAAATGATAAAAGAAATTGGTGATATTTCTACTCGATTGTGTATTCCTTGCTTCGTCGACTAAGCTTGGAAAACGATATAGGTACCTTATTTTGGTTAATTGATTAATGATTTTATGCAAGACTTGCTCGGGGATAGACACCCTTTTCATAAAACGCTTGATGATAGCTGATGGTAGTCTATTCGAATTGTTGATGATGCTGTATGCTGGTGTGGTCGTATGTATGCTGATGCAACAACCACGTGACACGTGCTGCTAACCTCGAGGCGACTCCACCTCGTGGAAATTAGACCAGCCGCCTCGCTGCTCCGATGATAATGAAAGCTCACTCACCGGTATCTGCTGCTTTGTTACCTGGTGGTTGCTACTGATAGTGGTAGGTATATCCACTCTTTGATTCGGCAGAATGTTCATACGCACTTCGTAAACCACGCGATGGGTCCCGCCAATACGGCGGCTCGAAGGACCATAAAGTTGTACGGGACAACTTAAAATGATAAAGTGTGATAGAGTTATAATTATAACTTTATTGATATAATGCTATAGCTAATTAATTGATACAGTGATCAGTAATGTTAGGATGATTTTAGGATATCGAACTGCTACGATATTATGATAATGAGTACACGCGGCGAAGACCGAACGCGAACTAAAGTAAATTGCGCACGCGGTACAAAACTGCTTATTTTGTATAAAACAATATGAATTGTACGGTTGGACCGTACAAATATCATAAGTTACTCGTATACGTACATTATATAATTATAAACTATGTAAATAATACAACTATGTGTAAATATATTTTTTATGTAAAATGTAATGACATCTTGTATTTATTGAACGTTTAGAAATTCTATGTGAAATTGAAAAATAAAATTAATGAATATTTTATTTTGTGTTTAATTCTCACCAACCACCAGCACCGCCATTGTTTTTAGAATAAATTAGAATAGTTCTTTATTTTCACAAAAAGTAGGTATGTTACGTTTAAAATTATCCTTATAGTAACTTCCTTAACTAAGCCATGCAAACAGTTTTAGCTATAATAATAAAGACTCATTAATATACATACATTATTCACACATTCAATCAAATCAATATAAGTTTACCGTGTCAAGGTGAAATTCAATTAATTTTGTCTCTTTGGTGGCGGGACGAACTTTCCAGCTCGTCACGTCATTCTCAAGCACAAAGTCACTTACATGAAAACAATGCTTCTAAGCTAAATTAAAATATAGAGTTTGTCACAATCGTCACTGCATCTTTTTTTAAACACCCATCTACGAGAATGCAGTTAATTTTTAGGAAGGGTGTTATTTGCGTTTAAATATGCATTGAATGAGTGTAATTTCATTCCATTAACTAGGAAGTTAAGTAGGAAGTAAGTAGGAAGGACTTTCATTTTGACAGTTCAACAACATTCATTGCGTTATTTACGCTGTCGCAGACAAATTTTACGCACATAAGAAGCAATGGATTAGCAATATTTTTCAAAATGGTTCAGATTGTGATTGATAGTGTTTTACGCAATTAGGCTGCTGGATCGCAAGCACTGGAAGTCATGGGGAGAACCCTTTGCCAAACTGTGGGATGACATATACCTATAATAATAATTGTGCTAGCGACATTTTCCAGGGGCCCATTATTGAGTGTGCAAGTCATCCCCTGCAATTTTATCCGTGTATTTATAAAACATTGATCAGGCAGGGGCCATATTTCTTCCATAGTTCTCGGTTACCAGTCCACTTTAGCCACCCAAACCCTTAATCCAGTATACTTTGCTTCCATGTTCTGCAGTAGTCCTACACCAACCGGTGATTGTCCTTGGGTGCACTTGCATAGTGCAAACAAGGATAATCGTCGGTTGGTGCCGTATTTCATTAAAAACGTCTAATGGGCCTCTGCGAGTTGGCTTCGGCCCCTCGTACGCCTTCCAAAGATCCGGGACCCCAGGGTCCCGAGAAATGTCCAAGACATAATAATAATCTTTATTGTTCAGAAAAATATAATATCTAACACAGTCTAACACAACAATCACAGTAATTCTCACCAAACAATCATTTTCGAATCCCTACTTTACCATGATCTTGTTGAAAGGTACTTTAACAAGGGACCTACGTAACCTCATTGAGTTCCAAGTTGTTCATGTAAAGCACCGTGGGAAAGCTCGCATGGTAACCTTACCCACTCATACCAAGAACAGCCTCGAAGGAAAATCGCTAATGTCTTGCAAACAACAAAGGACTCCATTTCCCGCATCCGGTCAATCCACTTTAAGTACATTATGTCGGGTTTCTAATGTCGCGGACATAAGGGTAATCAATTTCACATAACATATTGTCAATGTTACTCGCATATAGTATGCGAGTAACATTGATTAGGATCTTCTTATTTAAGCCCGTATTCTAGTAATTTTATGATGACTAACACACACATGTCACATGTCAGTTTATTCGAGGAATAATTTTGAAATGTTGACAGTTATTTCATACAAAAACTATCAAACGTCAATTTTATTCCTCGAATAAAAGTTATTTGGCGATGGATAAATCAGCCCTAAGCTGAATATGTAAAAACAAGAACTTACAGGGGACCCACGTAATTAATGGATAACCATGAAATGGCTTTCCAAGAAAATACTTTTTTTATGAGTAAAATAATTACTAGTCATACAGTCTATCCATCAGCACAACTTGAGTTATTATAATTACAAAAAACCGACTAAATACATTAATTTGTGGCCGTGGCCTATTAATTTAAAATAAAGTTAATAAATTGCTAGTGGCTAAATAATAACAGCCGAGCGGGTCGATCGATCAGGTTAAGCTACGCTTGCCACGGTTGGTCCGTGGATCCGTGGATGGGTGACCATCTTTACATACCGATACTCCTCCGTGCCTCTGAAAGCACGTTAAGCCGTTAGTCCTTTTTTTACATTTCCATGGTCCCGGCGCTCATTCGTGGATCTATGACACTGATACGGGTCGTCAGAAGCCCAATAGTGACAACCAGTGTTACCAAGGGGTATCGTAACTGGGTTATGGAGGTCAGATAGGCAGTCACTCCATGTAAAATACTGGTATTCAGCTGTATCCGGTTGGACTGGAAGCTGACCGCGCTGGGGTCGCTAAAAGATGATGATAAAATTGTCTATTTATAAAAACATCTCTGTTAATCCTTGAGATATGTTTTTTTTTTTAACGGCCATAAGACCTATTATCCATTCAAAGATTACCGAATACCCTGTATATAAATTAGAAGAAATCTTAACACGAAATCCGGCTTTTAAACATATCAAATCTAAAATGAGTTAACTTATCAGTATTAACAGTTTAGATAAACCTTAAGAGGTAACGCCCTGTCTGTGGTGGGTAATCATAACCGCAAATGGCATCATTTCCCGCAACCAGCTGGTTATCTCAGCGATGATCCCGCCATTATATCACTCGTTAAATCAGTAGGTCGGAGGGTGCACCGCAAGCAATTGAGTAGCAGCTGCACAGATACTTCAGGCGTCCGCCTAGTAAAATTAAATGTTAATAATTTAGTAGCTTTAGAATTCTTGAAATGAAATCAAATGAAATTGTTTATTCTGTAAATAGGGTATCGGAATCCCTTACACACGTCATATTTAAAAATAAATAAAAAATATGCTGGATGGAAGGCAGACGCTAGACAAGCCGAAACAAATGTCAGATGAGCTCATAGTCTCAATTAAAGTTCAAACATAATCTTGCTCAGGTCATGTGAACGACGCGACTGCGACGGTGGGAGCTGCTGAAGTTTACGTATTTATTAAATTATTTGTCGAGGAAAAAAAATTAGTAGCGTATAAGAATACCCACATCACGAAACATTAAACACAACAAAACAACAAATTATGATACCTACTACGTGCTCCACAGATTATTCCAAGTATTTATGGCTAGCTAGACAGACGATGTAGAGTAAAATGAAGTAAGGACTTTTACAAAAACCGAAAATCCACATAGTAACTAATTTTATGGTGTACACAATATAGAGTATTCTATCTTCTACCTCTCTAGGAAGAGTTGAAATTAACCTTATAACACTTGTCTCCTAGTAGACCTTCAAATCAGGCAAGCTGTCGTCAGCCGATTTTTTATAAAAGAATCAACTCTTCTAAGGGACCGTAAATGTCTCTCTATATACATATACGAGTACAGTGGCCTCCAAAAGTTAGTTGACATTTTTCCACTTCATCTGTGATGCTACATTATGACTTCAAATAAAAACATAATTAAGTACTCCTAAGGGATTAAGTAATTGATTATTTTTTATGTGGTGTGTTTAAGTGAAAGGTAGCTGAATAAAGGCTGATTTTTCCAACGCCAGATAATTTTATCGGAGGAAAAATTTTGACAGTTCTTCCAAACAAAAACTATCAGACGTCAATTTTATTCCACGAATAAAAATTATCAGTCGATTGAAAAATCAGCCCTTACTCAAGAAAAACGCAGTTCAAACATTTGGATCCTGGAATTTTAAATCATAATGTGGTATGTCACAGCTGCAGTAGAAAAATGTCAGCTGACTTTTGGAGGCCACTGTATATCAATTTGTAGTACATTTTTGTAGCACGTACTCGTAGTCTAAGTACTCTAGTAGTACTTGGGCACGACGATATCTGAGCGCAGTCAACTTGTTAAGTTGTTAACAATGATAAACGCGAGTGTTGGATCGCGGTGGAAACTTTTCCATCTGCATTTGTTCCAGTTGCTAAGTTGAATTCATCTGAATACTTTCAGAGCATAATATTATAGTTTCTATTATTTTTCTTTGTGCCTTATAATTCTTAGTTTGCTACGATATTGACTTTGCTACGAGATATATCCCGCGAAATACAAATTTTCATCGTTTTATGCAATTTTCAGGTCAGTATCAGGTTGTATGTTGATCTAAATATGATTTGCAGCCGTAACAAATATTTTTTTACGGAATTATTTATAGTAATACGAACTTAGAGAGTTATATTGCCGATTCTAATGATTATTATTCTGTAAAGCCATATTTGTTACGGTAGAGAAACATATAATAACCAACCAAAACACAAATACACCTACAAATTGCAAAAAATGTAAGTAAATTTGAATTTTACGGGCTACCTTTAGTTTGCGTATCCCACAGTGTGTGCAAGTTAGGAGTGATCTAATTACGATCATCTACGAGAAAAATATCTTGTAAATGCTATAGGGCTACGGGTTTAGTTGAAAATGCAAACATTTATTATTATTTATTTATTTAAACCACAATTATAACACTTTTACAGAATCATCCAAGGCGATGTTATAAGTCACAATGTCTATTGTCTATCACTTTATAAAAAATGAGATAAAGTAAAACACCTGCCATGTAAGCAAACATGCATGCATGCATGCTATTAGCTTAGGTCAATAACGTGGATAAGTTAACAAGGATGCATTTTTACTAAGTAAGTATATACCTATACTGGCATTTTGCCAGAGCATTTTGACTGTCCATCTTTTAAAATAGTCTTTAGGTTCTACAGTAATAACTCAATTTCCTTGATGACACCGACGCGAGGAAACGCCTGAAATAACATTGCGATAACGTGCCAGTCAGCCATTAAAAAAAAAACAAGTAAGTAGGTTAATTACCACGTAGATACTTAGCCCCATTTTTTGACGCTGATTTTTACACAGATAAGTAAACTTTGGTACTTGGCTTACCGCAAGTCAGAAAGTTCAATATTCTTATCTTCTGCTGACTAGAGTTTACCGCGAGTTTGGCAGGTAAGGTAAATACTTCGGAACATCTTCCTAACTGATCCTGATTTACTTAGGATTTTATGTCTAGGCATCTGAATTTTCTAACATAAACAGAATTTATTAAAAGGAAGAAAGATGATCACACAAACACATTCACGTTTAGCATTTGTATGTCAATATTGGCAAAGCATAGCGCACTACTCATTTTTAAGATCTTTGGTAATTACCTACGAATATGTTTTAAATATAAATTATTAATAATAACTTATTGATCAAAGCAGGATATATTATTTTTGACTAGCTGCGCCCCATATCAATAATCTATATATATAAAATTCAAAGTCCTGACTGACTGATATATCAACGCACAGCCTAAACCGTTGGTCCTAGAGACATGAAATTTGAAGGGTGTGTTCTTAGTGAAGAGCAGGTATCCACAAAGAAGGGGTTTTTCGAAATTCCACCCGTAAAAGGGTAAAATGGAGGGATTTTGTTTGTATGGAAAATCTTATTCTTTGAGTTAATAAACTTGCAACTTGGCACGAATACTAATCTAAGTAAATTATGAAGTGTGCCATTTTATGTTTTACTAAATCACCCCCTAAAAGGGGATTGGGGGTTTCAAAAGTTGTATGGAAGAATTTTAGCGCGCGGTGCGATTTACTCGAAACTCAGTATTTCTACCTAGGATCAAAAGTAAAGAATAATGTGTATCAGGGTTTTTCGAAAATCTACCCCTGACGGGCTGAAAAGTAGTCAATTTTACAGGGGAGGATTTTCTGCATGGCTTGATTAACTCAAAAATTAGTATAAATAATATTTGAGTCAAGTTTTGAATACACCCCAAATGATTTTTTTAAATTCCACCCCTGTGGGGGTGAAAAGCGGGGATACAGTTTATATGAAATATCTTATTCATTTAGTTAATAAACTTGAAACTTGGCATGAATACTTGCCTAAGTAAGTAATAAAGATTATCATTATAAGTTTTTCAAAACTACCCCTCAAAGGGGGATATAGGGGTGTTGAAGTTTGTGTGGAATAAATTGAATGGGCGGTCCGATTAAATCGAAACTCAGTATTGATACTTTTGACAGACAATAATTAATAATAAGTATGTAAAGTTGTCGAAAATTGACCCTTGACGGGGCACGGGGGATTTGAACTTGAAACTGTATGTTACATTTTCACGCCTAAACCACTGAACTTCTGATTTGGCAAAGAGATAAATGGCATCCTGGGGAAGCAAATACTTTATAAGTATCCTGGTATCACGTTCCCGTGGGATAATTTCCGACATCCACGCGGGCGAAGCCGCGTGCAGAAGCTGATCATATAATAAATATATAGTATTTGATAACCTAGATGATATTATTTTATTAAATCTTAATCCTACTTCCTAATAATATTATAAACGTGAAAGTTTGTATGGATGGATGTTTGTCTGGATGGATGTTACTCTTTCACGCAAAAACTTCTGAACGGATTTGGATGAAATTTGGCACACAGATAGTTTATAACCAGGCTTACCACATAGGATACTTTTTATTCCGATATTCCCACGGGATCGAAACATATGTGGGTGAAACCGCGGGGTGCTGCTAGTTCTTAATGAAACATTCTTTTACTTCAATTTAGTGGATCTTGAATTTTATCTTTAACCAAATTGTCAGTCAGTGTATGCTCGACAGTCTACGATGGTTTATCCACATCACACAAACGATTGGTTCTGCTCAATCGACCTAATGATCACCTATCACTGATTAATGAGCTATGTCGATTGAATATCCTAAAATATTCAAGCTTCATTGGGTCCGTAGCAGACGTATTAATGAGGAAGCCCTTATTGTCTGTAATAACGTAGGTAGGTACTGAGTTAAGGGCTGTAAGACTGTGTGCAAATAAATACGTGATTTTTAAATTTTGAGTTATTTTTTTGGCGAACATAAGCGAAATTTTTCATTTTGAGTTTATACATATTTAAGCGAAAAATCGCTCTATGTAAAATACTGGTATTCAGCTGCATCCTGTTAGACTGGAAACCGACCTCAACATAGATGGGAAAAGGCTAGGCAGATGATGATTTAAGCGAAATTTAGATTTATTTATTTGCGACTTAACCCTAACTATAGTTTATAAAGTAGTTAGACAAAGTCTTTATATATCTTCAAATGTTATTTTACAATTGGCGATGGCGATGGCACTGGAATGGTCAAGTCATAAAATCATTAACAGAAGTTAACCTTTCATTTTAATTTATAATTCACGAGCTTTTGCACGCGGCTTTACCTGCGTGGAGGTGGGAAATTGTCCCACGGGAACGTACCAACGGGAAAAAGTATTAAATGTGCCAAATTTTATCGAAATCCATTAAGCTGTAAATGTGTGAAAAGGTACTCACAGATACTACTCAGATTTACGCGCCGACCTCATCTAGTTTTTAAAATATGATTGACGTGTGTTTGTGCTACTTACAGAAATAAAATCATTTTTCTTTTATGATTACTACACAGATACTCGTAGATACCTTGAATTACTTTCGCATTTGTAATATTAGTTTTTAACCCTTATCCATTTACATAAAACCATGCCTACCGCCTGTCTGATCTTCCCCTATTGTATTCAGGTCGAATTCTAGTGTCATCAATCAAATCAAATCAGTCAGTTGCAAAATGTATTTTACACCGTACAGGTGCCATCTGACCTCTGGATACTTACGACTGAGTAAAACCGATAATATTAGGTTAGATCATTAATAGCTGAGCCCTCAATCTCTCATAATAGATAATGATTGATAAATACAGAATCCCTTCTATATTTAGGGTTGGGTTAGTAGTAGGGTAGGGTTGTCTATATTTAGGGTTGATTCCAAGTCCAGTCAACAATTTACCAAACTATTTTGGAAGGCAAAGGGCTCCTTATTGAATAAAAAGGCAAAAACATAGAGAAGAAATATTACCTATTCAACAGATTCTGAATTTCTTATATTGGTTTATTATGTTCAGTCATGCCTTTCAAATAATATTCGAAACGTAGTTACGTTTTGCCTAGCTGAGACACAGAAAATCAATTTTTTTTATTGGTTATTTTTCATTATCTACATACCTGTGGATACGGATGTGGTAGTAGGTACTTATTATAGTTTTAGTGCGAAAGAATAACGTAAAGACGCATCCAGACATGTGTAATGACTGTAATGGAATGTATCGTGTAATGTAATGCGAATAATGTAGACGGCATACAAAACTCTACAGGAATCCTCTAGGTGTTCAACTGTGAGAGCCTTTGTGTTTTTAGCGGGAACACAAAGACTCTCGCAGTTGAACACCAACAGCCGATGAATCAGCGCTCGCCAACCCGAGCGTTACACGCCGAATTCGCGTTACATTACACACGTCTGGCTTTACATGCTGCAAATTGTAAAAAAAAGAAATCGGAGATTTCGAACGACATAATTTTATAATTGCAAGCCATGTGTGAAAAACTATATACAAAAATTTTCACATTAACTAAGTCTTTAGATTATTATAAATTAGAATAGGTAGACCATCTCACAGACTCACAGCCTACAGAAGATACATAATTCAACGACATTGCCTCCAAATAGATACTTAACTACAAGCCACAACAGCAAAAAAAATATATATCTATCTGCCACAAATACCAAATACCTATAAATAGGCTGACAGGCGATATTATAAACGAGTTAAGAAAACTTGCCAAAGTGCGCCTGAAACCCGAAGTGGAAGCTAAAAGAAAATGTTAAAATCTTAACTTACGCCGGTGGAACGAAGTTTGGCAAGTTATGCGTAAGATGTGCGTTAGTCTGCCGGATAGGTCGTCCCAGGCGATGAAAGAATCTACAGTATACCGGTACGGTAATTTTATGAGGTATGAAATCAGAAATGAAATGTGAAATGCGTAATAGAGATGGTACGTAGGTTGTTTTACCGGAACCGGAGCCGGCAGCGGAGGCAGAGGTCGAAGAAAGATTTGTTGACAAAACAACGAACAGAGACTTCGAGCGCGAGCCTGTTTAAAAATTACCCGAGCGATAAGTTACAACTTGTTTGTTGGCGCTCTAGTCACGTGCATCAATGCGTTTCAATCTTCGGTACAACTCCGATTCAAACTGATCGGAGCCGAAGTCGAAGTCGGAGGTGCAAAATTAAATCGGATGTTCCTTTCGAAGTTGAAATCAAAGCTCCGTATAACAAGTTTGGCGAAGAAGCAGTAGGTACTAGGTACTCGCAACCAGCGCACGTTAGCCGAGATATAGAAAACAAAAGAAGTAGGTAGGTATGTAAGAAACGGAGCAGGTGGCATTCTGTAGTTTCCGCCTGCCATACTGAGAAAAGTAAGTTTAATGTGTATACATGCGGTACATAAGCAATCAGAAATCGTAATCTTACTAATTCCTGTAGGCTAAAATGCTATATAATGAATTTAAAACAAGCAAAGTAACTGGCAAATCCAATTACTGATCATGTGCATGATATTTATGTGTACATGCGACGATGCAAACAACTATAACTATTGGCAATTTAAATTACACTTCCTCGTTGGTCGTGTGGTCGCAAGCGCTACTGCTGAGCATGAGGTCCAGGGTTCGACTCCCAGGTCGGGCAAAGTCTTATTGAGTTTTTTCACCAGGCATTTCTCAGTAACAGACCTGAGTCTGGATTTGTGCACGGTCGATGGCAACAGGCCCCTTATGACGTGGGACTTAAACATAACTGACGAAATGTGGGTATATTATAAATAGGTGCACCTCTGTCTAATCCTTCGGGGATTACAGGCGTGATGTCTGAAGGCCAATTCCCGCAATTAAAAACGTTCAAAATCTAGTCGCAATCTCATCTCTCGACAGTCAATATCAAAAACTTGTCAAAAATGTAGGGAAACTAGAGATATTTTTGACAGATTGAGACTGAGATCAGACTGTGAACGTTCTTAAAATTACGAGAATTGCCCCTCTGTTCGTTTTTGACGTGATGTTTATGTTAAATTACACTTAAAAAGATAGAAAACCTTTACCAATTACCGGTTGCCTGAAGCGGTTTTACAAGAGATGGTCGCCATATCGGGAAAGTAAGATACGATATTTTCCCAAGTGACCGATTCGAAAGCGGGTACTGCGTAGCCCATAAACAAGTTAACTTCTAGAGATAATACATTTCTCTCTGACTCCGAAGGCACGTGAGAATCCGATTATTCAATGTCAAGTAGATGTCGATTACAGGCTTCACAAGACTGATATTTATAGCTAAACATTTTTTAAGCTAATGGCAACGGACATTGTGTTAATGACTCGACTGAATCTATCGAGAAGTTTAAAGGTACCTTCCTCTAATTAAATACCTTAGAAAAGGGAGTTACTAATTAATGCAGGCATCCTTTTTCTAATAGCTATCAACATTTTTACCCTAATACCTAAGTAGAATTTTGTACAATAAGCCCACGTACACACGGACGTAAATCGTGCACTGGATTTTCAACTCTCGATGTTGAGCTGAGCTTTGAGTATCCAACAGAGCGCACCCTAGCGCGTCAAACAAACACACTGTTGGATTTTCAACTCTCGACCCTAAGCAGTGCGTTGAAAATAGTGTGCGAAAAAAAAACCGCGAGAAAAACGCGCATGGCCTGCGATTAGAGAGGGTTAAGACCAGCAGCTCCGGCTGTTGAAAACGATGCTAAGCTTATTTTGGAAAATAATCTAAAAACATTTTTTTTGTCTCCTTTACTCTTTCACACGCTGTCTGTCTCTTTCTTGTCCTATCTTGTCCTATCGCAGGTAAGCTGGAAGAGATTTCCTATGAAATAAGCATCACCTTTGTTCCTATTTTTCTGTTCTTGTCTGTATATACTTTACGAGGGGCGTTCAATGTATTCTCGGTATCGGCATGAAAAAAGGCGTAAATTCAATTAAAATAATTTTTATTTTTCAATTTTATACCCCCAATACCCCAATGCATTTATTACCTACATCTCGAAATTAACTTTTCAATACATTGTAAAAAAACTTTTCTCTTTCTCTGAAAAATGCGCATTTATTGCAGCCTGAGCTCTTCATCGTTGGAAAAAAAAATCGTTTCCCACGAAGGACTTTTTTCAAATAAGGGAACAAATAATAATCACTCGGGGATAGATCCGGGCTATAAGGCGGGTGGTTAATTTCTTCTAAACCACAATCTCGCACAGCAGCCTTGGAAACACGTGCCGTGTAGACCGGGGCGTTCCCGTGAAGAAGCAACACACCGGTAGTCAGTTTACTCCGTCTTTTTTCTTTAATCGCTTCCCGTAAATTTCATACAAGTGGATGCGTAGGATGCTGCGTTTATGATTTCACCTTTTTTTTGTACTTGATCAGCAAAATTTCCTTTGATTCCCAAAACACTGTGGCTATGATTTTTCCGGCGGACGGAACGACTTTGAATTTCTTAGGGGGCGCAGTAGCCTTCTTGTGTCACTGCAGGACTCTTGCTTACTTTCAAGGTCATAATGATGAACCCACGTTTCATCTCCAGTGACCATTCGATCGAAAATACTTGATAGAAGTTCACCACAGAGCTCTAAAAACTCTCTACAGCACTCGATTCGCACTTGCTTTTGAAGCGCCGCGCCGCCGCGCCGCGCCGTGAGCATTCGCGGCACCCATCTTGCACTAACTTTGGAAGGTAAAGAAGGTCATGAAGAATAGTGTGTATGGAACCAACAGAGGTGGGTCATCTCTGCTATCATTTTGATCTTCATTCGGGCATCCTCCAGTATTCAGATTCTTGGTAGACAGCCACCTTTTGAATAGTTTTTAGACTTTTTCCTTGTTTGGTAAGGAATTTAATAACAGCGCGGTGCTCGATTTTCTTCAACATTGTCACGTTAGCCATTCTAGTTGTCGTTGACTAAGGATAACTAGCAAACTAATGATCACAACTATATGGAATTTTACCTTAATACCCTTAGATAATGTCTTTAGTTAATTTATTAGTCAAATTACCCACATCATTGGTAAATCACCCTGATACCACGAATACATTGAATGCCCCTCGTATGTGTGTACATAAATGGTAAAAAATAACGAATTATTGCCTAACCTGCTTGACTAAGTTTATGAAGAACTGAAAGGCCTTACTCAGCCAGTTCCACACCTCCTGTTATGGCAGTTAATTTAACATGCATAAACTTCGAGCAGAAACACACAGTTGGGTAAACGTTACGGTTTCATTATGTATGCCCAACTGTTGATTTTCTGTTATTAAAATAATGTTGTGTTTAGGTGT
The DNA here is from genome assembly GCA_951799955.1 of Apamea anceps. Classification (NCBI taxonomy): domain Eukaryota; kingdom Metazoa; phylum Arthropoda; class Insecta; order Lepidoptera; family Noctuidae; genus Apamea; species Apamea anceps. Next base: position 4,863,431 of record OX637504.1, on the reverse strand, counting down.
GTGGATGATGTCGTTAGTGAATAAATAGTTTAGTCATTCGGTACTTGCACTGGTAGAAAAATCTACTGGTTCTAACGGTTACAGCCGATTTGCTTGATAATTAACTACAGAAGGAAGAGACAGTGTGTTGCAAAATAAGTCGAGGTTATGAAGGTTTTACTGTACTTTAAAAATATACATAACACCATGCATGTAGTCCTCGAAGGGTTAGGCAGAGGTGTACGTATATTTAAAGCACCCACATTTCGCCCGTTATGCTTAAGTTCCATGTACGAGGACAAGCCTATTACCACCAACCGTGAAAAACCCAATAACACTTTGCGCGACCCGGGAATCGAACCCAGGACCTCATGCTCAGCAGTAGCTCTTGCGCCCGCTAGACTAGGCCCCTCGCCCACGGCGACTTTTTGTAGCGATACTGTCGCGCGTTCGCATTGGTACAGTCGCTAGCTGTTTACCCTCGCCCACACCACGATTCTCAGTCGTGATGCAAACGCGATACTGTCACGCTTCTGTCGCGATGCGAGTTGCACTGATGCTCGGTTCTCCACTCACGCGCCACCCCCCCTCCGTTCTCTTCCCGATGTCGTCCGACACGGTCGCGCGTTTGCATCGATCCATTCGCGATGCTGCAACGCGTTGGCGTCGCTTCTGTAGCGCGTTACAAATGCGACTAACGCGGGTTAGTAGCGATGCTACAAAAAGGCGGCAGTTAAAATTAACCCAACTACTTTTATTAAGTAGTAACCTCATAGTTAGATCCCAAAAGACACCCACACTTACGCTTTTCAAACATGACGAGATTCAAACCTCTAACATTCATTTTTATGAACTAGTAACTCCTTAAAAATGATAAGGCATAAAGTCCGTTTATGTACCAATTTTGCATAATATGAAGTGTAAATAAATAAATTACGACAATTACAGACAATGTATGTAAATTGCCAAGTCTGAGTTGCAAGTATCACGCTGTCACTTGCACACGTTGCAGAGCATACTTGCAGGAGTAATGTCTCTCGCATACATAGTCTGAAGAGTGAAATTTATACGGTAGTAAAATCGTAGCAAGAACTCGTGAAATTAGAATTTGTAGCCACTATTCCATTTGTAGAACGTGCAACCTGCAATACAGTGCTCATTGTCCTCCAACCTCTTGGATTCAACGTTAATATTTAAATAGAATAAAGATAAAACTGTCGAGCTGCGTAAACTCTTCCCAAGCAACAACGAAGTTTGCACGTGGAACCAAATACAATTTTATGCCAGGAAGTAATACAAAACAATCGAATTCTTAATAGTAACTTTAAAAGAAGAGTACCTGTTGTTGCAACGATGACATAGTTGCAAAGGTTGCCTTGTGTAACCCAAATAACCAAATCGAAAGCCGAAACACGTGCCAGTCATTTCGGGTACCAATACCAAGAACATGAACTTTTGTCATTTTAAAAATGGCTCACAGAATTAAAAAGCAGTAGAGACAACCCTTTCCCGATAAAACATTCTACACGGATTTCAATATTTAGTTGCTTTTGTTTAAAATTGCCATTGAATAGGTAACATGAAAACTTTTATCTTGTTATGTTTAGAACAAGGAAATATTAGATAGATAATAAAATAATAGAAATAAAATTAGAATGTTTCAAATTCGAATAGTTTTTTGTAATTTGATTTTATTATATTTTAGAAAATTTCAGTTTTTATCAACGAAATGGAATTATTTCGTCATATTGCAATATAAATGTCAATGTAACCTTATGATATTCTTCTGTATTTTGCTTCAGGGACATCTCGTTGTAATGTCTAACAGAAATCCGCCAGCATACGTGGACTCCACTTGCCCTGATGTCGTTTTTCTATTGTAGAAATGTCTTGGTGGAATCTTTCACCGTATTCATCGCTGACGGCGCCCAAATTTTCAGGATGTATTTTCAACGACATATTACAGCCCAAAGCCTTATAAGTGGATAACAGCTCCGCGACAATACTTTTATAGTCACTTGATCGGTGATTTCCGAGAAAATTGAAAGTCACTTTCATAAAAGATTCCCAAGCTAATTTTTCCAAATCACTAAGCTTTTCTTTAAATATTCCATCTTAAATCAATTGTCTGATTTGAGGACCAATAAATATGCCTTTTTTAATTTTTGTGTCACTCAGTTTGGGAAACTTTTCCTTTAAATATAAAAATCCATCACCACTCTTATCCATAGCTTTCACGAAGTTTTTCATGAGCCCAAGTTTTATACAGTGTAAAAGTGGTAAAAGTATAGTATCGGGCTGCACTAATGGGGGTTTTTTTATATTTTTCTGTCCTGGAGTAAGAGATTCCCTTTTTGGCCAGTCTTTCCGAACATAATTTTTCCGATCTCTGCTGTCCCACAAATAAAACAACAATATTTTGTAATGTCGCCACAAATGTAACAAAACTTATCAGGATCATTTTTACACTTTCTTGACATTATTTAAAGTGCTCTTCAAATAATAAATACTCTGATTGTGAAAATGAAACTTAAAAACGGTCAATCTTCAATCTTGTGAGTAGTAGCTGTACCTAACACAAAAACGAGACCTGATCAAATCAAAATAAATATGGTTTTCGAATGCGGGTAGGTGGTGATTCAAAATTTGTAAGCACCTTCCTTGCTACAAAATTTTGCTGAGCAGTTGAAGAATGTTTCAAGGTACATAAAACGTAAACCGTTTAAAAACGAATTAAAAAAAGGGTAATATCCTTGTTTTTCATGCATGAGCATAAAGCTTATGTTAAGTACCTAAATCTGGTTGAAAGCATCATAGCACTTTATTTCATTTACAATCCGGTACTTAACAAAATTTAAATTCACGAGTTCTGTTAATCCTCGTGTAGTGGTCGCAATGGGTACTGCTGAGCATGAAGTCCTGGGTTCAATTTCCGGGATGGGCAAAGCGTTATTGGGTTTTTCCATCAGGAATTTCTCAGTAGCAGCTTAGATCAGTGCCCGGTTGATGGCAATAGGCTCGCCTCCTATTACATGGGACTTAAACATAACTATCGAAATGTATACCATAGGTGCTTATCTGCCTAACCCTTCGGGGAATACAGGAGTGATGTTATGTTATTATGTGCTATATAATCCTTGCTTAGGATAAGCAAGGGTTTAATAAGGTTTACTTTTAGAAACAAAACCAGTTTCATCAGAAATCAGTAGGTAGGTATTCCAAAAAAATACAATTCATTTAAAATAGTTAATCTTATTTGTAAGTTTGTCAAACATCATGATCATGAGTGGTTTGCTACTACAAATATAGTCCCACTTGGGCGCCAATTGACAACCCGTATTACTAACTAATTTAGCTAGAGCTTTATTCAACAAATTGAGTCAAGGTCAGGAAATGCCAACTTAAGCTATGCGGGTCGATAGTAAGAATCCAGCTAGATGTACTGATTGTTATCTTTCCAAAAAGATTAAGGCTTGATTAGGGTAGGTATACTCAGTAACAAACACAAGAAACACTACTTGTACATTATCATCTAAATTGGTACGAAATGATTCGATAGGTACAGACGCCAGCAGGTCAACCTACCCGAAACTGTCAAATTTTCCCAATCAATCTTAAACTTTAATACTCTAGCGATAAAGTTGAAAATCTATTAAAGAAATTTGACAGATTGTAGTAGCTTGATGTGCTGACGTCTGTACAACATTGCTTTTGGCATTTCATGTAGTAGCTAAGAGTAAATACACTCAAAATTTTATATCGTTTCAGATATTTCATGAATATTTTGCACAATAATTAAGACTAACTGTGCACGCGGCTTCGTTCACTAGACTGAAACTGTCTAAAATAAATGTCGCAGTATAAACTGTTGAGGAATACCGAGACATAAAGCAATGTTATTTATTCCCCAGCGTGATAATATATGTATAGCCTATTCGATGACCGAATCGTTCCCACACCTCGTAGGAATATATTAAATGTACAGTTTGCTGCTTTTTATTATTACCTATATGTATAGAAAGAAGAAACAGATTTAAAACTTATAGACTTTTGTTGTTGACCGTTCCTACTTAAACGTATAATTAAGTAGCTGCAATATTTACACAATTGTATAAGCAGTGAACCCAAATGTAGGTGGGTACCTAGGTAGGTACACACTCCCAAATCCAACAAGCATTCAACACACTTTATTTTAAACAATTCCTACAATCAGGTCCAATCTCATTACAAAAACAAAGCCCACTTTAAAATTGCGTCAGTATTTCGAAGCGGTCCTAACATTATGCTTAGTGCTTAGTAACGGGATACGGTAGGGGCGGTCAACTTCCTGCTCAATATTGACACCGGCGCAATTGACGTTGCCGGCAATTTGCATTTGTTTTATTGGACCCGTCCACTCGGCACCGATCGCTGAATAAATGTTTATTTACAGAACAGTACTGATTGCGTTGTGTTGCTTACGAATTTTACTAAAAAATAATACTGTAGACTACTCCAGGAAGTGCATTAGAAAAGAAAAGAAAGAAAGAAAAAGTATTTATTGCGACTCGTATAGGAAGATCCCAAACTAAACTAAACACAGTCAAAAATAAATAAAAAACAAATTAAGTATATTTTAAAAAAGTAATAAAAAGAAAAATGAAACAATGTCCTATACGAGGCCAAAAGGCTCCTATCCTGGCATAAAAACCACCACCACCATTAATACCGTAATGCTTAGGTACAGCTTGGATATAAAATTTCGAACATATAGCGACTTTAAATTCGGCAAGACATCTTCTATACTTATAATAAATCTGTAGAAGTGAAAATTCTGTACATTGAAAATATCAAAAAAATAAATGGCAGGGGGTGTTACTAGACCGACACCGAACCCAAAAATGTGATTAAAAAAATTTTTGTCTGTCTGTCTGTCTGTCGGTCTGTCTGTCGCTCGACGCCTACCGGTTCGATTACGATGAAACTTGGTATAATTATTCTTTAATATCCTGGGCACCACACTGGGTACTTTTTATCCCGGAAAAGTATATACAATAAAAAACAAACTTAATTTTGCGGTTCGATCCCTAGATCCGATTACTGTACCAACCGCAAATAATAAGTTTGTCGTAGGTTAGGTCACACACAGTGGAGTTCATTTTTATTCCTTTTACTTTTTAGAGTTATTTAGGTTTATTTTTATATAAGTCGTAGGTATAGATTTTAATTTTAAAGTATAGGTAGTATATTTGGTAGTGTACGTAGTGACCGTAGGTTATTTTATAATACTGTTAGGTAGGATAGTCATTCGTATAGATATTAGTTTTTAGAGATTTTGCTTATTTATTGAGTTTAGATTGAGGGGCCCGTGGCTAAATAATAACAGCCGCACAGGTCGATCGGTCAGGTTAAGCTACGCTTGCCGCGGTCGGTCTGTGGATGGGTGACCATCTTTACATACCGAGACACCTCCGTGCCTCGGAAAGCACGTTAAGCCATTGGTCCCGGCTGTCATTCGTGGATCTTTTACAGTCGTTACGGGTAGTCAGAAGCCCGAAAGTCTGACAACCAGTCGTACCAAGGGTATCGTATTACCCAATAACTGGGTTGTGGAGGTCAGATAGGCAGTCGCTCCATGTAAAATACTGGTATTCAGCTGCATCCGGTTAGACTGGAAGCCGGCCCTGAACATAGTTGGGAAAAGGCTAGGCAGATGATGATTGAGTTTAGATTAGTTATCGTCATAAATAGGTTTATTTAGGTAGGTAGGTATTTTATTTTCTGTTATTGAGTTTATTTATTTTTTTAATTAGGTAGGTACTTAGGTAAAGATATCATATAGGTACCCTCTTAATCACCATTAATAAGACACAATTGGTTTTCTATTGTAATTAGCCACAAAGGGCCCGCGAAATAGATGGCATCCTGGTGCACATACATTTTATCCTGTTAGCACGTTCCCGTGGGATAATTTCCGATATCCACGCGGGCGAAGCCGCGGGCAGAAGCTAGTCGCTAATAAACTTGAAAATTCTCATGATATAAGACGAATAAAATTGCTCTCCATTAGGTACGTATTTCCTCCCAAACTCCAAAAAAGTAATGGAATGCAGTTTCAAAATGAAGTACTTATACCTTCCTCATACCCAAACACCTAAAGAAAACAACACCTATTACGACACTCCCCTTGAAGCTTCACAAATATCTACAACTTTCGAGGTATGAATGGCTCTTCCCATAATGGGCTCCTTTACAATACCAATGGGAATAAAGCCTCAGAATTTTTAGAAATATTCACCTCTACAGAGCTTTTATAACAACTCTAGTCTACTTAGAAATTCTGTAGGTAACAAGAATAAAATGAGAAACGCAATAATGTCGCTGCTCCCTTCGAAGCAGTCTGATTGAGTGACTCAAACGGATTCAACAGGGTTCAGATTGCCTGTTCGCTGCTACGAATGTAAAACCATAAGTAAGTAGGTCCTTTTACCTCAGTTTAATATAGAATAAAGGATTTTTAGAAAAAATAATAAACTCAAACGGTTGTTACCTCTTATCTATACTAAAAACAAAGCTGAAGAGTTTGTTTGTACGACTCGGATTTAGAAAATTATTTTTGCATTTGATAGCCCGTTCTTGAGGAAGGCTATAGGCTACTTAGCATCAAGCTAAGTCAGAAAGAACACAGTAATAGCGCGGCCAGGCGATGCGATGTGACGGAACAAGAAGTTTCTGAATCATTTTGAAGGATATTGCTAATCCATTGCTTCGTATGTACCGAAAATGTGTCTGCTCAACTACGTAAATAATTTAATGAATGTTGTTGAACTGTCGAAATGAAAGTTATTGCTACTCATAGTGTGTTACGCAATTACCCCGCAGTTTGCGTTTGTTGGTTTACGATCGAAATGACTAGCAATAGAATATAATAAATATCCCACTACCTACACATTTATAAGAACCTATGTAGTTCTTACAAGTGCGCACGCCACATGCAAAAAAAAATATTATTTCGCAACAAAAACCGCGCGATCATTTGATTAATGGCGCTTTCAGGAAAACTACTGCTGAAAAATAATTAATCAAGTAGGTTCCCGTAATAAAATTGTACACACAATTTTTGCGCACACATTTTGATCTTCATTGCATTTTTCTTATAGGTAATTTAAGAAGTATTTTGCCATTATTTATAAATTCTAGAGCCTTTGGTTCTACTTTCCTTATTACACTAACATACGTACCTATATTTATTACATTTTTAAATCCTATTATCCTATCCTATATTATTCCTATCCTACTTCCTACTAATATTATAAACGTGAAAGTTTGTATGGATGGATGCATGGATGTTTGTTACTCTTTCCCGCAAAAACTACGGAACGGATGAAATTTGGCAGACACACACACAGATGGTTTATAACCAGGATTAACATATGGGATATTTTTTATCCCGATATTCCCACGGAATCGAAACTTACGCGGGTGAAACCGCGGGGCGCAGCTAGCATTTTTATGTAAACATTTACAAAAAAATAGTTTTGATATTATTATGTGTACCTATCCTATTTCTAAGATTGCTGATTAACCTGTGGGTAATTGGCGACTCTGTAAGTCCAAGGCTATTGTTCCCTACAATACTTTACATATATTATTCGATATTATATTATACACAGAAGCTGTTGGTGTACCTTAATAAATAAATAAATATAAATTGATACTAATAAAAATCTCTACCTTGATATTCGGAAGGCATACTTAAGTGTAACTTGTACGCCACAAGGTGCTGCAATTGTACGCTAGAACGCTACAACGAGCGACTCCTAGGGAATATTACCCTAATCACAACGCTTCCTTGACAGACAGATCGACTATTGCAATAGTTACCTAATTACTAATTTAGCTGCAGGAAAATTAAGCAATTTAAGTATCTTATGTGTTATTGTATTCTTCTCATACGACAGACCGCGGAATTGCCAATGTTCTTTCCCAAAGAATATTTAATGTAGGTCAGTGTTTAATAATAATAATCAATTTATAGTAAATAATGAATTCTAAGCCTAATGTAATACAGAGGACATGCATTTTTAATTAGACCGCTAGCATCATGTAGGTTGTTAGGTAAGATTACCTACCCACCTACTCCTAAATAGGTGTTTCATTGGAATTTCTAATGTAGTTCACACAAGATTGTGGAAATTAATGACCCGGTCGACTAAAGTAGTGGCTAAGAACCTAAATAAATCTAAAGAATTTACTTTAGCTCTGTAGTAGTTAAATACCGCCTGAAAATACGTACCGTGTCGTAAACTGCTAGTACACAGTAGATAAGCTACAATGTTAGAAATATAAAGGGTAGCAGGGACATCGCGCAACTTCCATGGATCTAGTACATGATTCTGAACCTCCCTAGTGTGTTGTGTTGAAATTCTTCGTCGGATTTTTTTTTTCTTGGTTGCCTATACTGTGTCCCACTGCTGGGCAACGGCCTCCCCTTTTTCCTTTCAAACCGGGACTGTCTTGGGCGATCTCTGGCCATGTTGGCCCTGCAAACCAAACAAAAACCGGCCAAGTGCGAGTCGGACTCGCCCATGAAGGGTTCCGTTACGTTACGATTTATGACGTATTAAAAAAAAACTTCTCACTAGATCTCGTTCAAACCAATTTTCGGTGGAAGTTTATATGGAAATGTACATCATATATTTTTTTTAGTTTTATCATTCTCTTATTTTAGAAGTTACAGGGGGGGGACACACATTTTACCACTTTGGAAGTGTCTCTCGCGCAAACTATTCAGTTTAGAAAAAAATGATATTAGAAACCTCAATATCATTTTTGAAGACCTATCCATAGATACCCCACACGTATGGGTTTGATGAAAAAAAAATTTTGAGTTTCAGTTCTAAGTATGGGGACCCCCAAAATTTATTGTTTTTTTTCTATTTTTGTGTGAAAATCTTAATGCGGTTCACAGAATACATCTACTTACCAAGTTTCAACAGTATAGCTCTTATAGTTTCGGAAAAAAGCGGCTGTGACATACGGACGGACAGACAGACAGACAGACAGACAGACATGGCGAATCCATAAGGGTTCCGTTGCCATTTGGCTACGGAACCCTAAAAAAGTGCTGTTCCATACATTTTGACCACAGAGGTATAGTAGGTACTTATCTATGAAATAGCTGTTCTTTTTTTATAACCTACGAAAATTTCCTACCTAGGGTATTTAGAATCATGTGCTGCTGTGCTGAATCATGGTTACAGTTTGCGCGTCGATGATCCTGCCCCCCTGTATTATTATTACATTCCTACTTATTATTCTACTAACCACCACCTTTAAATAAGATTTTGCACACCAGATAGGTACAGACGCCAGCAGGTCAACCTACCCGAAACTGTCAAATTTTTCCAATCAACCTTGAACCTTAATGCTTTAGTGATAAAGTTGAAAATCTATTAAAGAAATTTGACAGATTGTAGTAGCTTGATGTGCTGTGTCTGTACCTGGTAGAATATGACGGAATCTTACTAGGTACATGTAGATACCTATGAGTACCTATTTGTCAACCTATTGTAGGTAGGTACACTTAGTCTTGCATATAAATAATATTCTTATTCTTATTCCGACCAATTTTATTTTAGTTAGCTAAACGAAAAGAAGTAGTTTAAGAAAAGTATAAGTATTAAATTGTAAAATTTATGTTTTCAGGACCAAAACAATGGGTCAATCCAGTTAACAAAATTTTTGCAACAAAATACTGGTGGCCGTGCACAAAATTCTCAACGAACCAATAAACCTGCAAAATTCGTTCAGATGCCAGATGGTACAATTGGGACTCAATCCTAACGAAACATTTCCATACAATCAATAAATGCACACCGAATTCGCGCGAATTGCGAACTAAATAAAAAAAAATAAATAAATAAATAAAAAAAACAAAAACAAAACATACGTTTACGTAAATTCTCGAGGGGCAGATTTGTAACGCCAATGTGCTTTGTAAACAAGCTTGAAGCTACGTCGTCCGTCTTCAATCATCTACACCACTAACAATTCAACAAGGATTTACGACCTCAATTTTATTTAGGGTTAGAAAATCTCTTTTTAATTGCGTACCAGGCTTCCTTCGTGGCAGTCGTAAATTTCGAAGATGCTCGCGTCTCTTTGTTCTACATTCAAGAGAACAATCACAATAACGATCCCTTACAAATGGGGGTGAAGCAATTAAGGCCGACGAATTTATAAAGGAGGTACTTAGTCATGATTTTTATTGTAAGTTGACTGACTGCTTCTTTTGTTGTCTATCTTTTAAATCTGAGGTAGAGAGGCCTTCTATAGGCATTTCTTTTATTGGAAGTTGAAACTGACTATTGAATCAGCAGGCATTTTCTGTCACAAAAAGCTCGTAAATATTTTATTGGTATGTCGGAGAAGGTATGTCTGTCTCACGTTAACATCAGGCATATTTTAATTACTGTGCTATAACCAACACTACCCATAGTACGCCTATGGGTAGTGTTAGTTATAGCGCAATAGAAAAACGGTTTGCAGTTCAAATCAGATTATAATTTACGAACAAGTTAGTTACACTAGCGAATCACATACTGTGGGTACACAACTCAACGATACGGAACGCTAGACAGTTTCTAAGCACATGTTGTTCGTACGATGTCCAACTTTTCGATGTCTTTGAGACAACGAGAGATCGCGTCCGGTACCGGGGCTCCGCCCCCGGGCGCAGAGCGCTATACGGTGGCCCGTACATACGGGCCCCTCATTTTGTATGCGCATAGATGGCGATGTCTTTGAGAGCACTGCTCACACCGCTTTTGTAGCTGTAGCTCTCGTACCCCTCCACGAACTCAGGTTAGACTCTGTCTAGCGCCACGAGATGGCGCTAGCGTTCCGAATAGACAAACGAATGACTCCGACAAATATATTTGTAATGTACATATATGATGTACATGCATAATCAGCTTTTAATGTTCCCATTGCTGGGACACAGGCCTCTGTGTTAGAGGGAGTGGGTCGTAATCCACCACGCGGGCCCGGTGTGGGTGGATAGATGTCACATGTCTTCGAATTTTTGGTTCCAGGACATGCCGGGTTTCCTCACGGTGTTTTCCTTCACCGTTTTGAGAGCAGGCGTGATGATTTAAACAAAGTAAACCCCTGTCTCGGTTCATACCTACGACCTATAACTCGTAAGTCGCGGCCGTTACCACTGACTGGGCTACTACTGCTTTCGCACATCGTGCACTAAGGCATCATAATATAGAGTATTCTATTCTAATATTAAGTAGTTTTGTTACACTTACCTATGTAAGTTTAGATGAACACCTCCTTGCGGTTTGCCTGGTTTACACTGAAGTTAACTTCCTTCCACTTCTTACCTCGATTGGAGATACAACTACTTAGAAATTAGCTATTGTCTTGGTACTCGGGTTGTTGAGTTGATTGGAATGTTTTGTTTTTGTTTACTTAATTACTTAGATACATTTTAGCTTAGCACTACCTACCACCCGAAATTGCAATAATATGCAAAAGTACCTACACCTAGTAGGTTACTATTAACAAACAACTTATTATAAGTAGGTAAAATAAAGCAAAATAAAGGAACCGTACTAAGTTTTATTCGTTAATTCAATCTTTCCCGCCCGCCAAACAAACCAGAGACTGTAGAGTAAGTATAGAATAACTATAGACTTTGTATCCGGCAGACAAAAGTCGCAAAATCAAATAGTACTTTTCAAAATCATAATATAAGTAATGTATCTACAGTTACATGTCTGTAACAATATTATTTTTTGTCATTTTACTTTAATTTATAAAATATACAAGAATTATTTGGTTTCAGAACGTTTCTGGGAGATACCTAGTTATCAAATTACGAACGCACCCTTCATCTGTTGTCTATGATATGTCATGTCACAAAGCGCATAGACGACAAACTCCAACTCCAAAGTCGATAAATAAAAAAATATGAAAATAAATAAAACATTTTTATCTATTGCGTAGACGACGAGATTAATGTTACAATTTTAATTATTTTTCTACAAATGTTTCTACAAAAACTGAACTGTCAAATCCATAAACAAAATAGAACTAGGAAATCGAAGGACAGACTAGTGGGACAGGAGAGGGACGTCGATCATCAATCAAATAAACTAATATGGCCGACTGCTTTCAATGGGGCTGTTCGCGGTTAAATTTTACAAATTTGCAGTTATAATTAAATAGTTTCGAAAGAGATTACATTGCCTTACATTATAATGTAAGTCAATGTACCTAATGAAGACTAATACGTAAGTAAAGCAAATGAGAAAGTGAGATTTAGGACGTTATCCTTGACATGCCATGGGAAAGTTGCGAAGTGGCCTCCGTATATTTTACGTCTAATTGATACTTACAATCTCAATTTGCAGGTATGCTGAAGATGCCAGTTAACTCTGTAACTGAAACGAAAAAAGGAGTCGACAAATCTAGATTTTCCCTGTCATTAAATAGGAATAATGCATATTTGAGCAACGAAAATAAGAAACCGACAGAGAACTCGAAGGAGAACACTGACCCTTTTAAGCAGTCTACTAATAGTAATAAAGAGAATAAGCCTTTAAAAAGGCCTCTGAAGAGTGTGTATTCAAATACTTTATCAGCTGCAAAGCGATTGAAACCTCTTTCTGAGACAGCAAAGCCAGGTATTGTGTAACTTACCGGTACTTGAGGCCGCCGTTAGGCAATACTCCAGTGATTTATTACAGCTGTGCTCGGTGCTATCGAGGAAAATCCCGTGCCGTGTAGTGTTTGTGCATTAACATTTTCATTTAAATTATTATCTGTCAGTGTGGTGACAAAAGAAAGTTTTATTTGGTTTGATCCCAATATATTCCATGAAAAAGTTTCGACACTACATGTTGACCTACAAACTAGCTCAAAATATGTATTTGGACCTACTTTGAGTAGAAAGTGCTAGCTAAAACATATATCTAAGTATAAATCCAACATTTGCTGATATGGAAAGATTGTGAAACTGTAGCTCACTGCCCAGAAGGCCAATTCTCGTAATTTAAAACGTTCAAAATCTAGTCGCAGTCTCATCTCAGCGACAAACAAATGTCAAAAACTTGTCAAAATGTAGGGAAATTTGAAGTATTTTTTGACAGATTGAGACTGAGATCAGACTGTGAACGTTCTTAAAAGTACGAGAATTGCCCCTCTGATATCCTCTATGGCACTAGCTGACAAAGTAATCACCAAAATTTCTAACATACATCTTTTATCCTGCCACTCATATCTAAAAATATTTCAGGAAAATCATCTGAGCTAGAGCTGATACTCTTAGAGCCTCCATCAGCCAGCGCTGCCATGTTGAATGGCCACCATACAACGGATACTCAATATGCAGGGAGCACACAACAGCGCAAGAATCCCATTGCCACCCTATCTAACTTGGGGAACACTTGCTTCCTCAACAGTGTGCTCTATACTTTACGGTAATTATAGAGTAATTGCTTTATTTAACCCTATAGTTTTGTGAGAATAATCAGTTATCCTAAAATCAAAATCATACCTAGTTGTAATGCAAATGATATGAAGAGAAACTGTAAAGCAGTTTCTCTTCATATCATTTGCTAGATAAAAATTCTCAAATCTTACTAAATACACATGACTTCCCATTATTTTTCCTATGTTTCTCATTTTAGCTGATGTATAATTAAATAAAAGGTTACTGTTCTCTTGCATCACCCCACTGCTGGGCAAAGGCCTCTCCCCATGACTTCCAGCTCTTATCATCCAGACAATGAAAATAAAAGGTTGCAATAGTCAAAATCAGTTGCAATTTCATGTAGTGTTAGATTCCCAAATTTTTCTAATCAGGCAGGAATGACTTCCTCAGTATTTTCCTATATTATTGTTACAGATATGCACCACGTTTTCTTCACAACCTACACCACCTAGTGTCCGACCTTGCAAGTGTTGAACAGAAGCTGGGCAGCATCAGGCTAAAGAGTTCCTCTTTGGGCCGCAGTGCAGCTGGGTTAGCATCTTCAGGGACCAGGTCATGGAGCAGTAAAGACCTACTGTCTTTGGGACAGTCTGATAGCAGTGCGGGGAAGAGTAAAATACAGGTAATAATATTTTTTTGAAGACTTATTTCTGTAAATTCTTTAGCCCCTGCATTCATCTTCAAAAGTAGACTTTAGCTTTGATGTGCATTAACTTTTGTAATTGATTTTAAACCGTCTTAATTAAAGGGGACAAAAAAAAATTGATTACCTTATTGGTTTTTTAAAAAGCAATGTTTTATTTATGGTTTTTATAAAAATATTTAACATAATTTTATCTTTGCATTGGGGATCCTTCATATCATTATTCCTAAACGGATGTCTGAAAGATAACCAGACACAAATATTTCAACAGTGTTAAATATTGCCAAAAATATGACAATGTTTACTGATTCACTATGCTTTGATATGACAATGTGTGCCTATCATTTTCCTCTACTTGTAACGAGAGCTATTTTCTTAGTCATATATTTGTTTCGTTTATCATAAGCAAGATGAGGGTCACAATTTATCTGATAAGAAATATTGATAATACAACCACCAGGTAGATCTAATTTGTGAATAGAGTCAATATTGATTGCATGATTACAATATTTACTTGTATTGCATAGATAATATTTAATCTCTGTGCTAATTGAGAAATGAATTTGAAAAACCATAAAAGGTAGTTACACTGATATAGGTTTTCTTGTTATCAGGGCAATAGCTATTCAGTCCCCCTGAGAAGTGTTGTAACTGTTTCAATTAAAAAGATAACAGTTGACAGATTCTTTTTAGTTAGCTGGTTCGAAGTTGTGCTAATCAACAAAAAAATTGCTTTCCAAAGGATCTTAAACATAATCAGCCATAAATGTTGTCACTGCTGGGTCACAGGCCTCCTCTCTTCGACAGGGAGTGGGCTGTAATCTGCCAAGCAGGTCCAGTGCGATTTGGTAGATGCCACATGTCTTCGAATTTATGCTTCTAAAGCATCCAGTGCAATTTTGGTAGATGCCACATGTCTTTGAATTTATGCTTCTAAAGCATCTTGTTGACTAGAAACTTATTCCATACAGAATGTCTATGTCTGTATCTATGTCCTCATAGCTGCAAGCACTTACTACCTAGAAATTTCCTAAGACAGCCAATCTTCGCTGACATCAAGCAATTGTCGTTTTGTGATCATAGAATCACAAAACGACAATTGCTTGATGTCGGCGAAGATTATGTTATACAATCCTAATGAAACCTGTCTTTTTTAAAGTTAAAGTAAATAAATAAAAGGACCATGCTCATGGATGTATGGAATCCCGTACCACGCGGCATCAAAGTCAAACTTTGTTTTTTATAGACTACATTTATCATATTAACTCCTACAAAAGTTCTTTTTGTAAATAAAACTTATTGTACCAACTCACTCGCCGCGGAAGGAAGACCTGGAGTCCTGAAATACAGGGCTGCCCTAATTTAGGCTCCAGTCAACTCCATCTATTCTAATAAGTCAGTACTGTGTTTTGATTAGTGTGGAAAATAAATTAATTCTTACTTTTACTTTAAAAACCCGGGTTTCGGAGATTTAAAAAAAAATCGAAATAACCTAAAAACTAGGTACCTACTTTATTTTGTTTGACATGTCACACACGAACGGCCATTATTGTTCTAAAAAAATGAAAATCGTTTAAATGAAGATTCTATTATATTCTATAGTCCATTTACAATAGCATTAGAAAGAAGTTAAAAAAGGTTATTTTTAATGCACACTTTGTAACAAAAATACAATAAACATTGTTACATTATGATAGACGCCGAATTTATTATGATCTATTTTTACAGCAGCTGTCACACTTAATTGTAACCATTTTAACTATTTATCTTATGAAATTATGTGGCTTTCATTTATTTATATTATATAACTCCAATTTTAAATTACAGTGTCAATGCTAAAAACCTAAAAGAAGCAGGGATGAACAATACCTACTTGGAACGTTATTCGTTTCACTATAATTCTACCGAATTTTATTTTAATTAAGGTGGATGCGCTGCAGTAGCCCGCGAAATCAGACGAATTCGGAGCAATTCTATTCAATTCAATTTAAAGGGATGTATTGATGATTTTTAAGGTTAAAATTGTATTATTGCCTACATATTTCTTATTGTTGCGCATCATATTCTTTTTATTAAGATACAACCTTACATTGACCTGCAAATTGCAAAAAATGCAAGAAAATTAGAAATTAAGCATCTCCCTTAAAATTGTTTTATCATAACTTTGAAATAAAATGTTTTGCATTCCTGCTTCTACGAGCCTCTTTTTTCTAATGCTATTATAAATGGAGTATAGTTATTTTTAATTAATGTAGAATCGGCAAAGTATAGTTTGTTTTACATGTTTTTTGAAAGACGTGATCATAACACTTTCAAAATTCAAGGTTATATTAATCATATCATTTGAAACGTAATGTCATGTAAAGGGAATAAAACAATATCAACACTTTTTGCTTTAAATTAAATTCTCTGTTCAACAATCAAATCCCCGACGCGTAATGCCGTAAAAAAATATGAAAATAATTACTATAATATTTTGATCTTGATGCATGACTCTTTGGTTGTTGTCCTTTCTCCCATCAGATAGCAACAGAAAAGCTCCACGAGACATACTTCAACCTTAGGGCAGCGGAGAGCAAGTGTCTCAACAGCAGCTCTGCAGACGCCAGCCCGGAGCCCTACGCCGCTGACGCTTTCTTAGCCGCCCTTAGAGATGTTAACTCCACTTTCGAAGGTATAGTGACATTAGTATAAGAATAAATTTACTTTGTTCATTGTTTAAAGAGAACCTTACAACTATAACATAATTATTTTATCTGTAACTATGTTGACAAGTAGCTTGAGTGGATGGTGATCTGTATCTTGGGGACCTGAGTATTACATATTATATATGCTATATTGTGTACACACGGCTACACGTCAAGCTATACAAAACCAGTTTGTCTAGGCCTCACTTTGTATGATATTTTCTCACAATGAACGGTCAGCCAATACTGGTTTTGCATAGCTTGATGTGTAGCCGTGTGTACATAGTATGAATAATAAAAATAAAGAGCCTGGCCTACCATTTTATGTCATTACCAGAACTTGTTATTTAGTTATTGCCTTTTGTATCATTTCCATTTACAGCTACAAACCTTGAGAAAAATCCTTGCAGTTCACTTTAATAGTTAAACCTGTAATGCAAAAGAAAATCACTTTTATAGATCAGAATCATGATTTCACAAATGGCTATTTCTAGGCGTCAGTAGCAGCCGTGAAATTGATGACGTCATTCCTTTTCATCCATTGATCTTATAATTCTGATAACATCAGCATACTGTATCACAAATAAGCTTAATGCAGATATTGTAACACTGCAGAAGGCTCATTTGCATGGCGTAATTCTCGAAATATAATATTTATGCAAGTATTGATTGGGTTAAAAATAGTTTGCGGCAATTTGCCTAGTTAGTATGACTCATGGATCCGTAGCCCTCCTACCCACCCACACAACGAAACGTTAGAAAAGCATATCGAACATTTCATCTTGCGCCATATAACCCTTGGAGTTTTGTTTTGGTTAATTAATTTATATACTTAGTGAAGGCTATTTATTTACATTGAAACACAAAAGTAGAGAAATCATATAGACTCAATGGGCCTGATTGAATTGATACTTAATATTCACACAAACACCAAAACACAACACAAAAGTGCCTGTAAATGTTCATTATTATTTAGTAGAGAAAGCTGGTTGTAGCAAATTATATTGTGATGGTACCTATAACAAATAAATTACCCCTTGTTAAGGGTAAAGGGGTATGTCAAAAATGATGATAAAAATAAGATTATTTATTTATTTTCTATCCAAAAAATAAATATCTCTGGCGAGGTGTATGTAATCTTCCATTATAGGGTATCTTCAAATCACTACAACTGATATTATTATGAAGAATGTTAAGAAAAGCAAACACACTGGTTGTCATTCATTTTTATTCATCATCATCATTTTTTATACAGGTAATAGACAACAAGATGCCCATGAGCTGCTTGTCTGTATACTGGACAACATCCGGGAAACGTGCAGAGCGCTCAGTGCGCGCGCCAGTAGGTTACAGATACATGAAAATGGTGACAGGTAATAAAACTCCTCTTTTATAAAACTAACTTTAACCACACTAGAACTAAAATAATATAGAAACACTGAACTGAAACTGCTGGGACACAGGCCGCCTCTCGGTGAGAGGGAGCGGGTTAATCAAAAACACGGGCTCAGTGCGGGTTGGTAAATGTCTCATGTCGTCGAATTTTCGGTTCTAGAACATGCCCGTTTCCTCAAAAATTAATATAGCGCACCAAACATTCAATAGATGTTAGAGCTATGCAGTGACAAATGTGGACCCTCTCTCAGCTCAAGCTTAAACATTAAAATTTCACAGGGCTGACACTTCAATGGGATATTAAAATTGATATTCAGTCCAACTACATACTAACGTACAACTTACCTGTTTCTAAAATTTCCTTAACCTACCTATTTACTAGAAGCATTTTCAACTGTATCTTGAAACTTAAAAATAATCTAATTGTATTATTCTAGCAACGGCATAGGCCGCCAACCTAGTTTAGAAGGAGACGGCGGGAAACCAACCTTGGGAAATCTGCGCAAGTCGTGGAAGAAACGCAAAGAGGTGAAGACTAGTGACAAGAGTCGAGCGTCGCCTACTGAAGACCGTCCTCCTTCGCCGGCTGACCCTGAGAGAGATGAGAGATCCAGGCCTGGGTGGGACTTCGTCGCTGATGACTTTGAAGGTAATGTTTTAGGACTTTATACTAATTATCTGTTATGGGTACCAGTGGAATTACAGTAAACATTTTAGTTGGAAAAGGAAAACCTCTTGATGTTGATCACTGGACAAGTTTGTCATTTATAAACCTATTAGTCAGATAAATAACGTGGATTGGAACATCAGGTGCTGTACTGAATACAAAGCGTAAATATCTAAATAGACTTCGAACCAAAGTCGGCCGTAGCAAAGACAATCTCCACATGGAGGTTCACAGAAGGCTCAGATCTCAAGTGCGTATGCAGCACATCCCATCAGACAACGGCCCACCTTCAATCCCCCAATCTATCCAATATCTATAATATATATCCTTCAATCTTTTTTTTTTATCATTGTTCCTCTCAACCAAAGCACCTCCCATCTAATCTCTTCACCACCCTTGGTTGACTGCTAGAGAATGCCTAAAGCATCAAGTCCGCCTTTGTACCTTTTTGTGCGAAAAGTTTAAATAACTAAAAGGCCCACCTTGAAACCTGCACCGCCCTGTCACTTAGTGCACTTTATGATCTTATGACTGCGTCAGTGAGCGGAGTTCGCGCAGCAAAATTTTGGGCCAAAAATGTTTGAACTTTTTCCATCTATAAGAATCGTATTGTGGGGATTCGACTTAGTAAAAAAGGCAAACGCCTTGACAAGCGGATTAGTCATTAATTAGATTAGTGTTTAATTTATGTAGCGTGAAGTTAAATATAACAGCCCAACTTTTTGATATAAGATATAATTCCCGAGTCACTTTTTTACGAGCTCACAAAACTTAGTAGTTTTCATAGCATATTCAGCCTATAACTGTATAAAAGAGAAAGTCTGTTCCCACTGGGACACAGACTTTCTATCTACCACACGGGACCGTAATCTACCAACCCTCACTGGGTTGGTAGATGTCACAAGTCTTCATGAGAACAGAAGTGGCCCAGTGGAAATGGCCACGACATACAAGTTGTAGATTTACTCTGTGTAAATTATTTCATCTCTACCACTCTCAAAACGGTGAAGGAAAATCTTGAGGAAACCGGAATGCCCTTGTAGTTTTCATATATCTCTACAAAATAATTCCTTTTTAATTTGCAGGCACTATGGTGGTCCGCACGATGTGCCTAGAATGCGAGGCGGTGACGGAAAAGGCACAGGCGGTGTGTGAACTGTGTGTGCCTGTTACTGACGATGATGCAGATGACGAGCCGTTCCGTGCTGCCTGCCTCTCTACTGAATACCTGCGTGATCAGAACAAGGTATGTGCATAACCCGCCGTTTCCGTTTTAAAAAACGGTCAGAAATCGTCGCAATGTCAGTTGAGACAATCGTTCATAGTTTTACAATATTCACCGGTATGCTACTTCATATTGGTAAAACCCCTGCCACCTGTGATACAGTAGTATCCTAATACATGCATCTAACATTGTAATACTTACATTATTTATCTAAGATTCATATTGTATTTTACCAATTTTAATTATGAATAAAGATTTATTTTGATTTTTTGAACCATTAATTCCAGTACTGGTGCGAGCGTTGCCTGCGCTACAACGAGGCGCGTCGCTCCGTGGCGTACTCGCGCCTGCCGCGCCTGCTGGTGCTGCAGCTGAAGCGCTTCAGCGGCGGCATGGAGAAGATCACGCGCCACGCGCCCACGCCGCTGCTCATGCCGTGCTTCTGCGAGCCTTGCGCCAAGAGGCCGCCCGAACAGCCGCCCACGCACAGGTACACAGAGCTAGTGAGGAGCCGACTCCAAACTTGAAGATTATATTCAACATAATTATATTATTTACAAACCGTGTGCCCCATGGCATTTCCCATCAGCAGAAATTACGACATTCTGTACAAACTTTCATTCTATATTTATCCCCTTTAGAAGAATTTTCAACAAATCCTTCCTTAGTGTTCACCTTGGTTATAAAAGGATCTCTTATGTAATATTTCATGATTTTATACCCGAGGGTTTATGTTGTCCATTGTCTGTCAGTGAATTTAAGACTTATGAAGTAAATAAATGGTTTCGAAGCAACTCTTTATGAGTTCTAATTATAAGAAGACTACATTATGTCACTTAAAATGAACCTGCATATTTCAGATACATGTTATGGGGTGTGATCATGCACCTGGGCCAGACGCTCACGGGCGGGCACTACGTGGCGTACGCGCGCGACAGCTCCGGGCCGGGCGGCGCGGCGTGCGCGCGCGCTGCGGGCGCGGCCGACGCGGCGCCGGGCGGCTTCATGCGCGCGCTGTTCAGCCGGCCGCGCGCGCCGCCCGCCTGCACGGCGCGCGACTGCTGCGTGCCGCGCGCGCACGCGGCCGCGTGGCTGGCGTGCGACGACGAGCTGGTGAAGCCCATCTCCAACGAGGAGTTCGAAGACCTCCTGTCCGCCGAGCCCGAGCTGCGCTCGGCCGCGACCCCCTACCTGCTGTTCTACGTCAAGAGCGAGGTCGGCTAGTACCCCGCGCCGCGTCCCGACGCCCTAGTCGTTAGTAGTACTCTACGTGAGCCCCGTTTCAGGTGTACCCACCTTCTGATCCAACAATTGGATAGTGTGACCTCTTCGAATAGGATACTCAGTAGTGTCGGAAGGTGTGTAGAACCATTTCGTTTACTCGTTCCGCTTCAGTTGCCGGACGCGCGGAGGTCGGAGGTCGTCCGACGCGTCTTGTGAATGTGTCGCGGCGTTTGACTGTCCATTTAGCGATCGTCCTGTGAGCCGTTTCTTTTGTTCGTATAGATGCTTAAAAAGACATAGTATGTAGGTGCGGACCGTGTGTGTCGGCCTGACGTGATATTATGAGTGTAGCTAAAATATTATATTAGGATGTTATAGAGATCGATCAAAATATATTGTAAAGTAAATAAATACATTCACAATATTTTCACTTGTTACAATCTGACAATATGGACTCGAGTAAGAATAAAATAGATCGAATGTACCTTCTAATGTATTCATACTGATTGTATATCGACGTTGATGCTATATTATCTGTATTTAAATATTATATAACTGCGCAAATGGCGAAATTATTTATTGGCCTAAAAGTATAATTGTTCCAGAATTGAATGCCCAGAAGTTGCTATGTTCCCTTTTAAAATCATAGAATATAACAATCCATGGTCCAAACTCACCGTGTGCCCGTCAATTATAACATTACATATTTATTTAAAAACCATTTTACGAATTATACTAATAATACTAAGACAAAGTTCAGAAGACGCGTTTTTTGATCGCAGCTTAGCTACAAACCCGAGTGGGGGGCGTGATCAGACCAATGTGATTCTCTAGTTTTCATATCAGAGTATGTTACAATTGCAATCCAATCATCATTGATAGTAAAAGAGTAAAGCATGTTAACGAAAGTAGAAAAATATATTTTTATGGCACTTTTTTTTTGTTAGTAATTCACAAAGTACATGTAAGAGCGAGTGCAAAATGTCCTATGTAACGAAAACATCGTCAAGAATACAACATTTTGTCAATAATTATCATCCAATCCGGTTCAAATGGACGTCTTCATATTGACTGTGACTTTGTAATGCTCAGCTTGATAATGAAACAGTATCACAATGTGTTGAGTACCTTCATAAGAGTGCCTCAGTAAAGTAGGCGTCAATTGTGGTAGTAAAATGGTCATTAATGTTTAGACAAAGCATAGTATACAAGTGAGACATTACCAACTACATTAGTCTAGTATATTCCAGAACCCTCTGGATCATTCTATCAGACAGTTTCCTTCAAACGTCTGCTTGCTTGTACCATCTTGAACTTACGCACAGAGTAGTCACCTTAACTTAGGATTACAGTAACTTCGAGACTACAACAATCATAAATGCTTGCTACGAAATGCGACTGCTTTCTTTTTACAAATTTTGCTATTGTGTTACGGCTAGCTCTTGCTACCATTGATAATACTGAGTATTTTTGTATGGCAGCTATAAAATAATGAAATGTATCTAGTTTTTATTTCTGTGTATATTCAAATAATATGTATTGTCTGTTCTTGATTTGGAACTGCAGTCGTCTTTGCATGACTTGAAAGATTCTCGGATATAAGAAATTAATTAGTATAATGCAATAATAAGAGTAAATCATTCTGCCTAGCCTTTTCCCAACTATGTTGGGGTCATCTTTCAGTCTGACCGGATGCAGCTGAATCGTCATTTTTCATGGAGCTACTGCCTATCTGACCTCCACAACCCAGTTACTGGGTAATACGGTTAGACTGGCTGTCAGACTCAACTTCTGACGACCCGTAACGACTGTCAAAGATTCACGAGTGACAGCCGGGACCAACGGCTTAAAATACTTTCTGAGACACAATTACTTCTTCTATTGTTAACGAACTTAATATGATTTCCTAACAGACAGAGGAGAGGAAAATTATTATTATAACAATGTTTATTGTAAAGAACTTTGCAAAGACTACTGCAGTAAATAGTTACAGAAGACTGTTTTGTGACTAATGTATGGCTGCAAATTAATAAAAATTATATTAATATTATTTTCATTTAGTCATAATCGAGAAAGTCGACAATTGTAGTGGTGGAAAATTAACTTGTCCTAAGCTAAGCGTAAGTTTCAATGTATTTTTTATAAAACAGTTCAAATGTTTATAATTATATAGTTCATTGCTACAGTCTTCGACTTTTCTACGTACGCTCGACTTTTAAGTACTCGACCGAAACTAAATTACTTAATTGTTTATGTGTTTATGCGGATGCCATTCCAAAAACCTTTTAAAAAGGTATAATTCTTGTCAGTAGCTATACGATTTTTTGTTTTTATTATCGGTCAAAATATTAATTATTATCATTCATTTTCATTGTAAATTCAATTTGGATAATAAAAATAAGTTCAATGACCTTTGTTATTATTTAAAATGGGTTGTTGAGAGGTGAGAATACCTGTTGTTCCACAAAACACAGAATTTTACCCCCAATGACGCTACTTATGTAGTTAGGGTCGCGTTGAAGTATGCCTCACCGGGACGCCATCGCCATGGCGATGGTGACATCGCCGTCGCGCCGTCGCGCTGTCCACTAAATGTATACAGCTATATAGGGTTATTTGTACAACACCAACAACCTCTTAAGAGGTTATTGTACTCATCATTATGAACAACTTTTACTATGGGACCAAACCTGAAATCGCGAAAAAAAAATCTGCTGCTCCCTATATTTTGACGACTTATGCGAACACAAATGTAGGGAACAGCTGATTTTTTTTTGCCTTTTCAGTTGTGGTCCCATAGTAAAATTTGTTCATAATGATGAGTACAATGATCTCTTAAGAGGTTGCTGACGTTTTACAAAATAACCCTGTGTATAGTGGGCGGCTCACCTGGCGTCCGCTTAGTTATTTAGCCAGTCCTACATTTTGTTGGCGGCGCAACCTGGCTGCACCGTAATGGCGTCCGGTGAGGTATAGCCATAGAAATGTAAAAAACAGATCTATGGGTATTTCGCTCTAATGCAGGCGGAACTGAAAGGCGTCGAGAGGGCTGTGAACAAGACTGAACCTGAAAATCAAAACAAGCTGTATCTTCAAGATTGTTACGGCTACGGTAGAGGTAGAAAGGTAGGTTAAAATACAAAGTTATGCACGAAAAGTGGAGGGTAAACGTCTAAAAGGTAACATTCTAAGATAAAAAAAAACCTTTGAGGCGTGCTCATTAGTATAATAAACGGTAAATGCAAAAATTGATTACCCACGTTTATAAAAATATTCTTTTTCGTTGCTTATATGTCGATCATCTAGGGATTAGTTGCTATCTCCATAATGTACTGAAGATAGGGACAACTATAAATAATGTACCTAGCAAATACTGAGGTTTAATTTATTGACAGTTGATGAAGATAAGGGTCTAAGTAGAATTATCTCTTCCAAGATAAACCGACGGGTCACCGGGAACAGTTCTGTGACAGATTTCAGTGCGGTAACGTGTCTCGTATTTAATTAATTTAATTTATATTACAAAATGAAGGCCGTTGAAACAAGGAGTAGGTTCGCAAAAGTAAGTTCATTTTTTTATTTAATTAAATAAGTAGCAGTAGTTTTACACTAGGTTTTTTTCTGATAATTTCAAGTAGATTTGTCCGGCATGAGGTCCAAACGACGAGTGCCTTTTATACCTGATTATGATATGTATTAGAACCATTCAATTTATTGAGGTTCTCAACAGCAAAAAAAAAACATTATTTGGAAACTAATAAATAACTTTTTATTAAATTTCCTTCAAAAAAGAAATCATTCAGATTTGATTTTCAGTACCTAGGTTGTGGCACAGGTTGTAAACATTTTGGTGGCATGTAAACATTTCAATTGTGGTATTTTTTTAAATCAAAGCAGGCATTTTCATTATTAGGAATGATTATTTTGCCGATATGTGTAATCAATTTGGGCTCTTTCATATATAAAATAGTATACAATCAGTGTTTTGATTTTCAAAAACGTTGCCAACTTTTGCCGGTAGGTCTGATATGAAATGTCGTTAAAATGGCTACCTGATTACCTACTTGTCTATGACATTGAGTTGACCTCTAAAAGTCCTTGCATAGCCGCTGTCAAACGACTGAAAGTTGGGTGATAGTGATTGCAGAATTATATGTTTAATTGAATATTATAAATTTGAAATCATCATAACAATGGCATTTGTAAGTAAAAATCTATTTCTTATTACATTATCCGCTAGAATACTAAAGTGAGGTTAGTTTTCAAAGTTTTTAACTTTTTTATTACTTTAAAAGTGCTTATACCCAAAGGGACGTACTACGTAAAGGTATATAGATAGCCATGACGATACATTTTAGACATTATATTCACTGCACACTGGTACAATTAATTTGTAATACAATCAACACTGGCCTCAGGCCAAATAAATTAAAACAATTGGGTTGGTTAATATATATTTTAATTATGACACCCGACGGCATTTTTTGTTCTTAAAATTAAAAAAGTCACTGATGTGTAAGAACTAACTTATCCACTTCTAATGTTTACAAAATGAGATTTTCGATGAAAAGATCAATTCATTCCTTTTTCATGGATTTTATAACCTAAAAAAATACATTGGAAGGTATTAACTAGTGGGAAGGAATTTAATGTTTATGAAGGTTCCTTACCTACCAAATGTTATGTATTTTATTTCAATAGAAGAGAAGTACATAATAATTATAATGGTTAGCCTGCAACTTGCCATTGTTGTATTTTGTCAGTTTATGCAAACATTTTTTCATTTACTTAGTAGCAGTACCAAAATAACTTCGGTTAACCTACCGCATTACCACATTTTTTTTCTCTTCACATTTTGTATCGGTAAATTGAATTGAATTTTTTTCAATTTTTTTTTGTATAAGTACATAACTATATAACAGTGGCTTTGCAAACTATTTAGTATATTTTTTACTACGAAGATTGTTTTATGAAGCTTATTGATAGTGAAAAAAGATAATGCTTTTTCCACTTTGTAAAATATAACCCATCTTATTTATTTTTAGTATAAAATGTAGATATTGATTTATTTGCTACAAGAACAGGTAAGTAGAGATTAGTGTGGGTGGACTCAGCAATAATAGTACCTATACTACTTAGGTATAGGTAGTTCACATAAGTACCTGTGCTTTTTAATGTTTCTTTTTATTCATGTATTAATGAATCTATGCCATTTATTGTTTTATTTATTTACTAGCTTCTGCCCGCGGCTTCGCCCGCGTGGATGTCGGAAATTATCCCATGGGAACGTGCTATCCTAATAAAAATTATGTCCTTCCCTAGGATGCCATCTATCTCTTTGCCAAATCAGAAGTTCAGTGGTTTATGTGTGACAATGTAACATACAGTTTCAAGTTTAAATCCTCCCCTTAAAAATCGAATTACCCCTTTTTGCCCCGTCAGGGGTCAATTTTCGACTACTTTACATAATAATTATTCATTATTTTCTGTCAAAACTATTAATACTGAGTTTCGAGTTAATTGAACCGCGCATTCAATTACTTCCACACAAACTTCAAGACCCCTATATCCCCCTTTGAGGGGTAGTTTTGAAAACTTATAATAATAAACTTTATTACTTACTTAGGCGAGTATTCTTGCCAAGTTTCAAGTTTATTAACCTAATAAAGACGATTTTTCATATAAACTGTATCCCTGTTTTTTAACCACACAGGGGTGGAATTAAAAAAAAAATCGTTTGGGATGTATTTATAACCTGACTTAAAGATTATTTATACTAATTTTCGAGTTAATCAAGCCATGCAGTAAAATCCTCCCCTGTAAAATTGACTACCACTTTTCAACCCGTCACTGGTAATTTTCAAAAAACACTGATGCACATTATTCTTTACTTTCGATCGTAGGTATAAATAGTGAGTTTCGAGATAATCGGACCGCGCGCTAAATTTCTTCCATACAAACTTTGAAACACCTCAATCCGTTTTTAAGGAAGAAGTTTAGAAAAACATAAAATGGCAAACTTCATAATTTACTTAGATTAGTATTGGTGCCAAGTTTCAAGTTTATTAACTCAAGGAATAAGATTTTCCATGCAAACAAAATACCCCCATTTCCATCTTAGGGGTGGAATTTCGAAAAATTCTTTCTTAGTGGATACCTACTCTCCACTAAGAACACACCCTCCAAATTTCATGTCTCTAGGAAACCGCTGGTCAGTCAGTGAGTCAGGACTTTAAATTTCTGCCAGGGTAGCGGGATCGTCCGAAAGGGTTACCGCTGCCCTGGAACATAAAGGGCTAAGGAAGGAACACAGGTGGGTTTTAGTCAGTAAGAGTCTGACACTCCCTTCCGCTCCACCCTGAGGGGGAGGGGTCATTTAATGATTACCCATCATCAAAAAAAAAAAGGACTTTGAATTTAATATATGTATATAGATTTTAAATCTAAAGTTACAGTCTTGAAACATATTCAAAAACCAATAAGGTAACATAGAACGTATTAATCAGTCAGTAATTAAGCTAGGTAGTAGCTAGCAAGTAGGTATTAGAATGATCGGCATTGCCGATTAGTCGGCCGACTAATCGGCATTTTGAAAACCGATTAGTCGGCTACTCGGTTAGTCGGCAAATACTATATGTAGTCGGCCCATCTCTAATCTTAAGATAAAATATTACAGTATCTTAGCCGTGTGCAGAACTCCACTGCGGGTGACATAACCTACGACAAACTTATTATTTGCGGTTGGTACAGTAATCGGGTCTAGGGATCGAACCGCAAAATTAAGTTTGTTTTTTATTGTGTATACTTTTCCGGGATAAAAAGTACCCAGTGTGATGCCCATTAAAGAATAATTATACCAAATTTCATCGTAATCGAACCGAGGCGTCGAGCGTGATTCAGTATTCACGCGCGATGGCTTATTATTAGCGTATTTCATGTATAACTTTGGTGTTTCTATACCGATTTCGATGATTCTTTTTTAAGGAATAGTTAATAATGTTAACTTCACAGACTTATATTG
Source organism: Apamea anceps (assembly GCA_951799955.1). Taxonomy (NCBI): domain Eukaryota; kingdom Metazoa; phylum Arthropoda; class Insecta; order Lepidoptera; family Noctuidae; genus Apamea; species Apamea anceps. The sequence goes on along the minus strand of OX637504.1, from coordinate 4,835,104 downwards.
ATAAGTCTGTGGTTAACTTTTTTAATTAGGGATGACTGAGAGGGTTATAAACGTAAGAGTAGACAAATATAATCAGAATGCTTCGAACTGCTAAGCTATCGGGAGTTACACGTGTTATTGTGAGTCAACCATAAAAGATAGACATATGCTGTCGTGGGATATTCTTTATATAATTTTAAGGAGAACATTTCCGTCATACATGATTTCTGTGTAGCTTTAAACATTATGGTTGCCCACGCGACGGAAGTTTAAAAAATGGAGTAACTTCTCCCGTTTTCCCAACATTTCCCTTCACTGCTCTGCTCCTATTAATTGTAGCGTGATGAAAAGTATACTATAACCAGCTCAGGAGTATGAGAAATAATTGTACCAAGTTTCGTTAAAATCCGTCGTTTTTGTTTCTATAACGGTTATACAGACAGACAGACAAAAATTTTACTGATTGCATTTTTGGCATCAGTATCGATCCCTAATCACCCCCTGATAGTTATTTTGGAAATATATTTCATGTACAGAATTGACCTCTCTACAGATTTATTATAAGTATAGATTTCATTAACAATTTTTACATTGTGTCGAAATGTAGTAGATAAAGTAAAAACTAAAACAACATTAAGAACCTATAACAAGGGACCTAAGAATTTTAAAATTCTATATAATTATCCTTTTTTTACTTTTAGGATTTTTCTTATCATTATTCCTCTCAAATAGAGCACCTGCCATCTAATCTCTTCACCGCTCTCTCGGTAAATAACTTGTTTGAGTACGAAAAGTTTCAATAAATAAGAATTTAACAAAAGTTCAAGCATTACTTTATCAATAATACACAAACACACACAGGTGACTCATTAAAAGTTAATGTTACCTGTTGTAATATTATGTAAATTCTGTTTATAATTAGAAGTAGGTATGTACAGACGCCAGCACATCAAGCTACTACAATCTGTCAAATTTATTTAATAGATTTTCAACTTTATCGCTAAAGCATTAAGGTTCAAGGTTGATTAGGAAAATTTGACAATTTCGGGTAGCTAGACCTGCTGGCGTCTGTACCTACTATCAACAAAAAGTCGGTCAAATAAACAATGTAGCCTGCTTCTTAAAAATTACATGAATGATTTACATATTAATAATGATCACTGATATCACCAGCACCATAGAATAAGGATATATTTACGAAAAATAGTACAGAAAGCGATGTTAAAACAGTATTGCTTACCTTTTGTTATTATTATTAATAGTCTCCAACAGCGCCCCTACGTGTGTTGACAGATTCGTAGTTAATAATAATAATAAATTTAATGATCCATTGGTACATGCTTTTTCTTTAATACTTAACAGAAGTGGAGAATGGTAATATGTTGTATTGTACAGACGCCAGCAGGTCAAGCTACCCGAAACTGTCAAATTTTCCCAATCAACCTTGAACCTTAATGATTTAGCGATAAAGTAGAAAATCTATTAGAGAAATTTGATAGATTGTAGTAGCTTGATGTGCTGGCGTCTGTACTAAACATAAAATTAAATCATTGGTCCCCAAACTATGCGGCGCCTGTATCCTGGGGGCCAGAGTAGCGATAACATTAATTTGAAATACATATTGGTTAGCAATATGTGAAAGTACAGTAATAAAAATAATAAGTAAAAGAATAGTAAAAGTTTTTGGTGTGGAGTTCTCAACCATCATAATGTTACATGTCACTTGTACGTCATAAAACGACAAGGTCTATGTAATAGTTAGGTAGGTAGTTTAAACTTAGTGAAGTTTCAATTGTCAAAAGTGATCAATCTCCGCTTAGTAGCCCTTCCCTTCCACCTTGTATATCTAGATAGGAAACAAATTTTAAACCCTCCAACCTTAACAAGATTGTTGTTTTGGACCCTTCAAACCTTGGGAAGTTTAAAAAAAATCGCTAGCTACTCTACTGCAAATGTAAAGATATTGTTTTATATCAAATCAAATCAAATCAAATCAAAATAATTTATTTGTGAAACATAGGTAAACATTTGAGGATCTTAAATAATAATAAAGTAAGTGCGCTATGTTGTGCCATCAAGACATACAAATATGGATGAGTAGAAATAGGGTTATAAATTAAACAGTCAACAATATTATGTAAGTAAATAAATTAAATCAGTCAAATTAAAATTAAATCCAAATTAAATTAAAAATTAAATCAAAATCAAGTCAAAATTAAATTAGAATCAAATTAAATTAGAACCAAATCAAAATCATAATCATAATTATCCAAGATTTAATAATACAAATTCAAAATTATTTCAGTTCGTCATTTAAAAATTCTTCAATTGTGTAATAACATTTATCAATCAATAACTTATCAAGTACCTTTTTAAACTTTGTCAAGGGCAGATCTTTTATAGCATCTGGTATTTTGTTATAAACTCTTGGAGCTATACCAAAAAAACTCTTTTGCATCAACGACGTTTTACATTTCACTAGACACAATTTATTCACATATTGAGCACGCATTGGGTTTTTTTTAACAGAGGAAAATTTTACAAATAAATGTGAATTTGTTTTCACGAACAGTGCAGTTTCCAGAATATAAAGAGATGGTAATGTTAGCAGTTTAAGCAATTTAAAATGTGGTTTGCAACTATCTGTTGATTTAAGACCACACATTGATCTTATACATCGTTTTTGCATCCTGAATACCGTCTCCCTTTCAGTTTTATAAATGAACGATTTTATATTACTTATCACTTTGTAAGAAATAAGCCAAATATAGCGGGAAATAATAAATATTTTAAGACAATCAACTAAACCTATGCAGTATGTCTGTAAAATTACATTATTAACATGCAATAAAATGTTATTTACCCCTGCAAATTTTCACTACGGAAATGAAACAACAAGACGTTCCGGAAGTTGAAGTGAAGTTGTCAAGTTTGACAACAGACGTAAAGAATAATGCGGTAAAAAATAAACTTTAAGCTTGGAAATACGATGATAAAAATAAAACAACTTTGCTAATTTAACAATAATGATAAACCTAACAAAAGTGCTAACTATTCTAAGCAAGAGACAATATTGGCAAGATTTCAAATGTGTAAATATAGAAGAGAACCGATCTTATTCCTCACTACACTGAAAGGGTTTCTGCAGTTAGTTGCAGCTTGCACTAACTAATTCATTTTATGAACGAATTATGATGTAAATCAAGTAATAATAGGTGGTCTAGTTGGTTTCGGTGGTTTTACTCACCCCTCGGTGGTCGCGTCGTTGTTCTGCGCGCGCCGCTCGCGTCTCGCAAAGTACGCAACTCCGTTCGCACAGCGCTGCGGGAATCCGATTTTCAGTCGGAAGGGCAGTTCAAGATCACGAAAGCCGGCAGTCCGACCTCCCGCGTTGTTAAGTGAAAGATTTCTGCATAAAAACACAGTCGCTATGGTTTTTACTACAATCTACGATGGCAAAGTCGAGGTAATGTCTCTTTGTATGCTATTATTCTATTTTCGTCCTGGGTTACGATTACGTGAGCCCGCGATTTGTTACGGCGGTTGCGGTTACCTTGGCGATCATTTTTCACGCCGGTTTTGTCGTTCTAATTAAAATATTGCTCTGATTTTGATGTAGGTGTGAAAGTAATGCATATTCTGTGAAAATTGCAGTGATAGGTGCTTGAACACAGTGTGAAAACTGAATGCCTACCATGTGATTTATAAATACCTATAAATAGACATAAAGTCAGCTGTACTTAATCACAATAGCAAGATATCAACATTATCAGTGCTAGGCATGTTCAAATAGTTGCAATATTATTCTGTTGATTTCCTGTAACTAATCAAATACTTTTTTAAAAAGAATGGTTTCTGCTTTAATATATTCAATTAGCAGTAATTAATTATTTATGCAGTACCGCGGGTTAAGTACCTACATAATTAATTAAAAATCATCATTGTAACTGGTTTTTAAGTATGTAGATATGTCTATAAATTCTAAAAGAAAATGTTACCTATAATAATACAATATACAATCATGTTATTTATACAAATCATGAACTTTTTTTTAAATCTGGAACACTTACGATAATTATCTTCTTTTTATAAACAAGTCTCGAGTTCGATACACAATATTTGAATGGCCATGTTTGTAATAAGAACTCATAGTTCTTATTACAAACTCAACAACATGGTGATGGTGACATGATCTCATAGTCATAAACAACACAATAGTGATGCCCATGACTACATATGAATAGATTATGAGTTTATGACTAAACAAACCTATTGAAGTTGTTTCTTGTTTGCATATGGAAAAGTACTTAAAACTTACACTTATTTAAATAGCCTATTTTGTAGTGTATCGGTGACAAACATTGGGTTGAATTTTGATCGGAGTCGGTAGTTTTACAAATCCAGTGTTGCTGTGTGGTTTGGAAAATTGTGCATTTAATCTTTAGTCTTACCATCCCCTTCCTCTTCTGAATAAAACTGTAATTTTCGAATAAAGATGCCTTTACATTAATTTTAAAACTACCTACCTAAGACACAAACGCATAACTTTCTGTGTAAGTCACAGAAAAAATAATAATTTGTTGGGAAAATTAGTGTATTATCTTTACCAAATTGCCATACCTCCTACTGAAGTAATATAATTTCAAATTTTGAATTTAATTCCACCTTCTCTCATTTAATTTTGAATGAAAGCTTATTTTTTTCATTGGTAATATAAGTAATATGATTGGCTAATTTCAGGTCACAGACTTTATCTGGGTTCCCTTCCCACACCAAAAAAAGCAAAAATTGCTTCCTAAAATAGTTTTTTCCTAAATAATCAAGCTTCTTCTGAGGCTAATGTACTCTAAATCATGTTTATATCATTTATGATATAAATTATAATCTATTTACATTCACGGTTCAACTAAAATAAAAATAATAACCATTGGTCGCAGTAGGTACAAAGACTTGAACATCAAAGTGATTTTGGATAAGAGCTGTAGATGACCTATTCCAGGGAAGATTAGAATATCTTAGTCAAGAATATCTTCATTTTCTTCATACATTGACTGGAAAATGAGTGATCCCCAGTTATTGTCATTACCAGTCTGATTGTGCATCAATGTCAATGCTATTAGGACTAGTTCGGGGAGTGGCTCTATGCATCACTACTTGTTAATTGCACGTTTTATTTTACTTCTTGTATGTAAATGAAATGGACGGCTTCATACTGTAATAGGTGCACCACCGTGTGGATCGCCCGGAGGACACGGTGGAGCATACGGTGGAGGAGCATCTGCCCGGCTCGTGGCGGCGATCGGCGGCGGCTATCTTTCGCGTCCGGCCCTGGTCCCGGCCATGGTACGGGGCGAGAGTGCATGGGAAGCCGTCACCTCCTTCTGCGAAGCAGTAATGCTCGCAAAGGAGGAGGCGGAGTGCGTAAGGGAGAAGCAATCTCTGTGCCCTCACGCCCTAGTCACCGCAGGAGACGCCCTGGACGTCGGGAGTCAGCAACCGACTCCCGGTCACCGTAGGCGCGGGCTTCGGGCGGCAAGCAATGGGCAGCTCGTCGCCCGGTAAGAACCAGGCCCAGGTCGACGGCGCTCTGTGTTCCACGCGCGCCTCGAAAGAGATGTCAGCGGGAACTGACGGGGTCCGCGAGGGCTGATGCCTGCCAGGGCCGCGGGTTATTCGAAAGAGATACCGTGACCCCTGGCATAGGCAACTGAAGGAACACGGGTGGGTTTTAGTCAGTAAAAGTCTGACACGCCCTCTCCAGCTCCGCCCAGAGCGGGAGACGTCATTTGACGATTCCCACCAAAAAAAAAAGAATCATTGGTGAGCAGATCATGTCTTGAATTTCCAAACCTATTTCAAGTAGGTAACAATAATTACTTTCTTAATTACCGACGTTTTTAGCGAGGTAACAATACCACACTCCCCGGTCTTATCCCCAAAGTCCGGTTTCCACAAGAAAAAAAACTGGTAGGTACCGAAAACGTAATATTTGGTCCTAGGGTATTGATTTTTCACAGCTTTAGCTTTTACTGACGCACGGGCTTACGATCGGCAGTCCATATTTCATAAAAATAAGGTAGGCAAGGCGTTGATATTGAAGTCGCAGTTTCGAACAATCACAGGATTCATAGAATTGGCTTATGTAACTGAAGCCCTAGCGTATTAACGTTAAAATACCTTGCTAATTGGTTAAGTAATTAAACATGGCAATTGAATGTACCTAGGTATAAAATGCAAGACTTCCATACATTAATTCAATGCGGTATGTTATGGCTGCAGCCTGCATTTTTCGCGAAAAGTAAGCACCTATCGATCGTGAGCCCTTCTCCTGACATAGTTGGGTAGGTCATACATTGGCCTTTTTACGTCGCATTGCAGACTAACGTAACGACTTTCAGTCTGATAAGGATTTAATTAGTAAATCATTACTTACTAACGATTAACGATAGCAACATTTCATTAAGTCGCAATGGAAAACAGGATTGCTGCAGCTCGTGGTTTTCTAGGACATACAGGGTAAAATACAAAAAAAAGAATAGAATAGAGTAGAATACTCAAATCAATCAACCAAAAAACAACACACAATACTCAATCATTAAATCATTAAAAAGATTTAATGATTTTTTTTTTGGTACACTACCTACGGTCGTTGACCACAAAAATATAACATAAAATCATTTTTTTGTCCTCTCATGTTTATATGTATATCGATACCTATCACGTCTGCGGAGTTTCGCTAGCTAATTTCATTTGATCCTGTGTACAGTCTGTTCTCAGTTATTTTACCTTTGACAGCAGCAACCCAATAGCAACCTTATTAGAATTAGAATAAAGATCACTGTGATTTGACAGTGATCCAAAATCAGGTAAACTGAACGTACTGTACAAACAGTGATAGATGCAGGCTCGCCGGAAACTTCACGACAAAATAAGTAACTGTCCTCCATAGATTTCCTACATATTTGTTTGAAGGGCCTTGAATAGCCAATTGAATGACAAATGACAATCGTGATCTTGTTGTTTGTGTTCAATAAACAGCTTCACTATGTACCTAGATTTATACAAGGTAAATACTTCGTTCAGTATTTATTGAAGCGCTCGTGAAGAATTGACAGATAATCAAAATGAAGAGGTTTCTTACAATGCCTCTTAGATTTATCCAAACTATAAACCAGGTAAAAAACAAGGATGTTACGTAAAGTGGTGTTTCGTAAGCAATAGGTCTAGACCCTATATCGATCGGTACCATTAGGGGCCATCATAATATAGATAGACGAGGGGCCCGTGGCTAAATAATAACAGCCGCATAGGTCGATCGGTCAGGTTAAGCTACGCTAGCTGCCGCGGTTGGCGTGTGGATGGGTGACCATCTTTACATACCGAGACCCCTCCGTGCCTCGGAAAGCACGTTAAGCCGTTGGTCCCGGCTGTCATTCGTGGATCTTTGACAGTCGTTACGGGTAGTCAGAAGCCCGAAAGTCTGACAACCAGTCTTACCAAGGGGTATCGTATTACCCAGTAACTGGGTTGTGGAGGTCAGATAGGCAGTCGCTCCATGTAAAATACTGGTATTTAGCTGCATCCGGTTAGACTGGAAGCCGACCCCAACATAGTTGGGAAAAGGCTAGGCAGATGATGACCATTAGGGGCCATCATCAGTTCACCTATATTCAATTGACACATCGCGTGGTTACCAGTTAGCAGCTAAACACGATAGAACAATGTTGAGACTCAGAAATGGAAATCTTTTCGGGGTAACTAACATACCTGTCCGACATTAACCGTTGGCCAGCTGTGGTCCCCTAGACAAAATCACCTGTCTGGTCGGAGGACCTCTTCATGTTCCTCCAATGACATCACGTATGTCCAAAGATCATAGTTTAAAGCATTATATTTTTACAGGCGGGTTCCAATGAAAAGCCTGCGATGCAGATGGGGGCTGCCAACGCGGTAACCCACCTGCAGAACATGTGCAGCCTGGACATCGACTCCAAGTCTTCGTACGTGCGACTGTCCGGCATCATCTGTACCATCGGTAAGTCTATGGTCTATAGAGCCAGTTCACACGGTCTTTTGACACAGGGACACTTTTGTTGGGACACAGGCCTCCTCTCGGCGAGAGGGAATGGGCCGTAATCCATCACGCGGGCCCAGTCCGGGTTGGTACTTGGTAAATGTCACATGTCTTCGAATTTTTGGTTCCAGGATATGCCGTTTTCCTCAAGTGGTTTTCCTTCAGCGTTTTGAGACCAGTGGTGATGAAATAATTTACACAAAGTAAAGTGCCTGCTTGGGTTCGAACCCCCCACCTACAACTCGTAAGCCGCGGCCGATAACACTGGGCCACCACTACCCATTGCCTGGATCCTATTCATAGTGGCTTGAATATAAAAATGGTGTGGTTCATTTAAACCACGGCACCATTACATATTGCTATCGTCAACGGTTCTTTTGATGTGCGTATTGTCACAGGACAGGGCTTTCCAGCACTACAATCGTCTTTACACAGACTAACGCTAAATATAGTAAATACACATGTCGTGGCGCTAAAATAGAAAACATTGGCAGGCGGTGAGACGGCCCAGACAGATGGTATCGCCGTGTACTATCGCTAAGCCAACCGTCACCGTCACGTTCCTAAAAATCAAAACAATAGCTCAATTATAACATTTGTACAGCAGTTTTAAAGCATTTTAGTATGTCTATCTAATCTTGATTACTACTACTTGATTGTCAAATTAGTCAGCGGCTGACGTAAATTGACGTATTTTTAGTAGCCATGTTTTTAATCACGTCTGATTTGTCTTAAGTATCATAATTTGACAGAACTGAACTAATATTTTATCTTCTGTCCTTTTCTTAATGAAATAGAAAGAAAAACAAGGGACACCCGGATGGAATGACGTTCCTCTCGATTAATTAGTGTAGGAATTGTAATAAAATTATATTAAAAAAAAAGGGTCGTTCCAACTTTTGGTCTTAATTTTTTCCGTCTAGCCCCCTTTCGCAACGCGCGATAAGGAACTTCGTTCCAACAAGGACAGAACTTAAAAGTTTAGTTTGTGAACAAGGGAATCAGGGCCATTTTTAAGAATACCTAATTAAATTGCTAAACCGGATTGAAGATTTTTATATGGAGCCTGGAATACCTACTACTGTCGCGCCATTTTGTTCGTTTTAATGGCGGCCACGAATTTTTCTTATAAAATATTATAGGACGAGTGGGTGTTGGTTAGATGTTAGAAATAATCACTCAATCAAACATCTATGCAACAAAATGTAAGCAAGTTCAAAGAAATATGGATGTCACGTGTGATCAACTTTGAACGTTAATGGCGCCGATTCCCTTGTTCACAAACTAAACTATATTTAAGTTCAGTGCATCTTTTTCTTTCTATTTCATTAAGAAAAGGACAGAAGATAAAATATTAGTTTAGTCTGTTAGTATGTTTTGTTTGTATACAAACAAAAGACCAGCACCCTAATTATGTAACACGGTGTTAGAACTCAAAATGAAAGCCATTGCTACTTTTAGTGTGTTACGCAACCGCAAGACTATGGTTGAACTAATACATATCTGCGACCATAACTACAACCGCCATTGACGACTGCCAGTTACCGATTGTCGGCCGAAAAAAATAATTGATTTCCTATTCCCAATTTCAACATTTTTCTTTCCAACCAGGGCCCGTATCCCGCGACCCAGCCATGCTAGAGCGCATGATGGAGACCGGCATGAACGTGGCCCGCATGAACTTCTCTCACGGCTCGCACGAGTACCATGCCGAGACCATCAAGAACTGCCGCATCGCTGAGAAGAACTACAGCGCCAAGCTCGGCACACCCTTCTCTCTGGCCATCGCTCTTGATACCAAAGGCCCGGAGATCAGGACTGGGCTGTTGGAAGGAGTAAGTTGCTTGGAATTAAGTAGAATCTATAGTTAAGTGAGTCTTTTCGGTTTAATTAAGGATTCAGCTTTAGACGTCTTACAAATTTGAACGGGTCTTGACAAAAAGGGATTTCCTGTTGATTGATTTTAGTATTTTTTAAGAGTATTGCATTATGAACACTTCCAGCTTTAACAAACAGTATTCTGACTAATAAAGATTGTGTAGCTTTCAAAAGCTCAAGAAGTTTAAGATCTGTTTTTGATCATTGCAATCATTTGGAGATTTCAGTTTACTTGACACAGTAGTTTCCTTCATACACTAAGCTTCACACAGAACCCTTGACTCATTAACTAATATTATACGCAGGGTGGTTCCGCGGAAGTAGAACTGAAGAAAGGTGACACCATCAAGCTGACCACCGACCCAGCTTACGCAGAGCGCGGAACTGCCTCCGTCATCTACGTGGACTACAAGAACATCACCAATGTCGTCAAGCCTGGCAACAGGATCTTCATCGATGATGGTCTTATCTCCATCATCTGCTCGTCCGCCAGTGTCGATACTCTGGTCTGCACCATTGAGAATGGAGGTTAGTTCATATATTATTATATTCTACATAGAGTTTACATCAGCATCGTCAAGCATATCAACAGGACCTTCATCGATGATGGTATCATCTCCATCATCTATTCCTGCTCTATTGTCTATACTGTTGTCTGCACCATTGAGAACGGAAGTAAGTTTTTTGACATTAGATACATAGGTACACACCTTCCACCGAAGTCAGAGAGAAAGCAATGTCGGACTTTTAGAATGCTATCTAAAAGAAGACTGTTTGAATGCTTTATTATTATTACTTCAAAGAAGACGCAAAAGATAATTAACACAATCTGTAAATTGTGTTCAATTAATTTTACTACAATAGAGATTATTCTGAATAAGTACGTGTGTATTATATCGTAACGTACTTAAGGCACTAAATATTTATCAAGATCTTTACAGCTGGCTTAAAAACTCAAGGCGTATGATGACTCATTATGAGTCACATTAGGTCGATACTCAGTTCTTTTGACGTAGGTACCTACGATTTCATTTCTCACTTTTAGTAATGAAACCAAGTCAATCTATGAACGTAATTTAATACATGGTACGGCCAAAATATTAAAAAATATATAAGTTAGTTACACTGAACAGCTGTTTCGTTGTCGAAAGGATAAAAAAACCCACAAAAAACGAGTTTCAAGGGCCCTCCTGTCTGAAACCGTGAATGATTTCTATTCAATGAAATTGTTTCCATTCCGGTGAACTATTATGAACAGATTTCTTTTATGAAGCGAGATGTTGACGAAATCATCTTATAAAGTAGCGCATCTGTCGAACACCCGGACTGTTGTCTTTGTATAATTTGGTCTTATATGTAGGTAGGTATACCTAATGTATATACATATGTAGCTATAGCAATGCTGTTCGAAGTCTCACACACACCCTGACTCTGATTTGTGAATCTACTGTCTCAGAAATCTCTTGCTGATTGTTGTGATTGGTTAAAAGAAATGAATGAGTCAATCAAGGCACTTGAAAACAGCACCCTAATTGCATAACACACTTTCATTCACAATCTGAATGATTTGTAAAGGACATCCATTCCCATCCATTGCTTCATATGTTCGAAACATTTGTCTGCTCAATAACGTAAATAACGCAATGAATGCTGTTGAACTGTCAAAATGAAAGCCATTGCTACTGTTAGTGTGTTACGCAATTACCCTTTTTTGTTTTTTTGAGGATGGGAACTCATCAAGTGACCCCTCCCGCTCTGGGTGGAGCGGAAGGGAGTGTCAGACTCTTACTGACTAAAACCTACCCGTGTTCCTTCCTTAGCCAAAGGGCTAAGGAAGGAACACGGGTGGGTTTTAGTCCGAAAGGGTTACAGCTGCCCAGGAACATAAAGATGTTCCAGGGCAGCGGTAACCCTTTCGGACGATCCCGCTACATACGCAATTACCCTGTGATTTACTTTTTAGAACCATTTATTGATTTGTCGTCCTTCATATCGTCATAATCTTGGAGTAATGTCTGTCCATTTCTCCAAAATTGTACCTTTTGCTTGCCATAACCCTGACATAATCAATGATATCTCCTCGCCAGGTATGCTCGGCTCCCGCAAGGGTGTGAACCTGCCCGGTATTCCCGTGGACCTGCCCGCCGTCTCAGAGAAGGACAAGTCTGACTTGCTCTTCGGTGTTGAACAGGGCGTAAGTATCTATAATATTAAGTCGCATTTCGTCGCCATGCAGTGACAACCTAGAGCAGTGGAAGCCCAGTGTTAACGTCCCCGACTTCCGAGTCAAGTCGAGTGGGTCGTGGGTTCGAACCCAGACAGGCGCTTTTCTTTGCGTAATTTATTTATAATATCTATTAGGTAGGTAGGTAGCTAATAGATAGGTATCTAATGGGTAGGTTTTGATATCTAATCAAAATAAAAAAAAAACATATTTTGTAAACTTATTTAGTACCTATGTACTTAGGTTTGTAAGTACTTAAATAAATATTCTGTAATCAGCTACAGCTGATCATGTAGCTGATCACGGGTCCAACGCTCGCGGGTCACGTAAACTTCAGTAGCCTTAGAAAAATATTTTCTGTTTTGTTTTTACTATGATAAGATATCGATACCCATCACTTTGTATAATGTTCGAAGGCAGCGAAGTAAGTTTTTTAGGTATTTAATGGTATATTATCGCCTTCATCCTCTCTCCTATAGAAAAGTAACTTTGCTGTGCCCGACAGGGTCCATAATTGATTCGATGTTTTGACATAACAACTATCATAATTATGTACACATTATGGAATGCAATAAAGTATTGAGTATTGTGCTGATAGCCCTTGATAACAGGTGCTCGAATAGATACCAATATTTCCGCATTTAAATGCGCATACACTCGTCGTCATGTGTACGTTTGAAGTATGCCTTAAACGTATGACTAGGTAAATTGTGCACTATTAGTGACATACACAAATTAGAAGTTGCTATGGCACAATGGCATGCAAGCTTCTTACTTACTTTTGTGTGAGAGTTAGCGGTTTAGAAAACCTATCGTGCCAGTGAAGGTAGTTATGTATGTCCCGTTCTAAGTTTGTCCGGTGCACTCTAGATAGCCAGCCCCATTTAACTCTGCTGATTACCGTTTATTTTCATCCTAAGTTTGTCCGGAGCACTCTGGATACTCGGCTCAGCTCTATTTAACTCTGCTGATTACCTTTTCGTTTCATCCTAAGTTTGTCTAGTGCACTCTGGATTGCCAGCTTTATTTAACTCTGCTGGTTACCTTTTATTTTCATCCTAAGTTTGTCCGATGCACTCTTACCTTTTATTTTCATCTAAGTTTATCCAGAGCACTCTGGATAGCAGCCAACTCCATTTAACTCTTCTCTTTAGGTACCTTTTATTTTCATCCTAAGTTTGTCTGGAGCACTCTGGATAGCCAGCTCCATACAACTGCTTTAATTTAATCAATCCTAAGTTTGTCAGGTGACTCTGGATAGCCAGCCCTATTTAACTCTGCTGATTACCTTTTCTTTTCATCCGGCATTAAAATAAATGATTAAAATACCTACTGCATCCTTTAGGTATATGGAGACATAAATTATGATTGGCACGAGCATCCCACTGAATCGTGTTAGCAGCGTGCTAAAGCAAACATCCGATAGTTACAATTAGTCGATGTCAACATCAACACTATCAGACGTGTTCTGATAGGGTCATAATATATCTTATTTATAGATATCACCTATGAAAGGTCAGGAGTTACATACCTATTTATGTAAGCAACGTACCTACATGAGACAATTCAGCTTCGTTTCCGGGATTGCAACGCAGCAATTTACAATACTAGATTCTGCCTCCGACATCAAATTTCTTTTTCCCCTGACTCACCCCGTATAATAAAAGTATTTATCAAAAAAGAGTAGAAAAATACAATCAAAAAGTAGTGTGCCATTCACGTGAATTTAACAAGAAAAAGTAATAATACCTACCGACTGTAAAATATCGTTCGCACATCAGCTAAAAATATTCATCGAACACGCGAGCCAAACGTGAAAATGACGTCATATTTCCCCAATACTGTTGATTGCACGGAAATCGGAAGACACTCATAAAACCGAGTCTGTGATAAAAAAAACAGACGGTATAAGATGACGTCAGAAACTCACAAGTCAGTGATCTATCTGTCTTGAAAATAATGTGAAAAACGTGCGAATGTTGTGATATGTTATCAGAAGTGTCGATAAAGACACGGAAAAATTAAATGACTGTCTGTTGATAACCATCCCCACAAAGAATGATAGGTATCAGTTAAAACTTCAATAAATAATAACAGCCGCACAGTACGATCGGTCAGGTTAAGCTACGCTTGCCGCGGTTGGTCTGTGGATGGGTGACCATCTTTACATACCAAGACCCCTCCGTGCCTCGGAAAGCACGTTAAGCCGTTGGTCCCGGCTGTCATTCGTGGATCTTTGACAGTCGTTACGGGTAGTCAGAAGCCCGAAAGTCTGACAACCAGTCTTACCAAGGGGTATCGTATTACCCAGTAACAGGGTTGTGGAGGTCAGATAGGCAGTCGCTCCATGTAAAATAGTGGTATTCAGCTGCATCCTGTTAGACTGGAAGCCGACCCCAACAAAGTTGGGAAAAGGCTAGGCAGATGACATACATATTTTTGAAGGGTTTCTAATAAGTTGCAAATAAACTTTATTAATTTATTTGCAACTTATTATTAATACACTTATACATTAGTATACGAGTACACAAGCACTTAAAAATTCCAACAGTAAAAGAAGAACTATGCAAAAAATGCAATACTTATAAACAGAGACTGAGGAAGCACAGCAATGTTTTAGCCAAGAACCTTCTACACACACAAGGGGGGGATATAATCCGCCTAAAGAGACGGCAAATCCTGAACTTGGACCAGAGACAATGAAAATTTAAAGTTAATTTAGTGCTGAACCACATAATGTGAATGTTATGAACACCACAAAAATAATCTCACACGAAGACCCCATCTGATTATGGCTAGAAAGCCGGTCGCAGATAAAATCAAAATCAAAATTCGATTATTCAAATTAGGCTGAGAATCAGCACTTTTCGAACGTCAAAATTACAAAAGACAGTCCCCCAAAAACGCACGCCCTTCACCACTTTCTAGTGCTATCGCTGGGAAGAAGAAGTGGCGCAACAAACTCCCCAGCAGCACAGCTGTCTGTTCAGTTAGATAAAAGGGGAACACAAAAAAAAACTTATTATTATTTTAACTTATTCATTCTTTTCGTCTTTGACATATCTCGGGACCCTGGGGTCCCGGACCTTTGAAAGGCGTACCAGGGGCTGGAGCCAACTCGCAGAGGCCCTTTAGACAATTTTAAATGATGAGGAGGCCCCAACCGACGATTATCCCTGTATGCACCATGTGCATACAGGGATAATCGTTGGTTGGTGCAGGACTATTGCAGAACATGGAAACAAAATATACTGGGCTATGGGTGTGGGTCGCTATAATAGATCCTTGAACTATGGATAACTTATTCATTATTATTATACTAACTCACACGTGCGTCACCAGAAGGTCAATTCTCATAAATTTAAAACGATTAAAATCTAGTCGCAATGTCATTTCGGCGCTGAGATGAGACTGCGACTAGATTTTGAACGTTTTAAATTACGAGAATTGGCCTTCAGACTGAGAATTGTGATGTGTGTGTGATTTTCTTAAAATTACGAGAATTGCTCCTCAGATATATGAACATAACCGAAGCAAAAAGAGCATGTAGCAGGTGGAGTTTACCTACTGTCATAGGAAGGTGTGAGTTTATTTATGGTGTACCTATATTAAAATTTTATTTGTTTCAAATTGACGGTATTTCAAGTTAAACAAATATCAACTTTATTTTTATGGTAATTAAGTTGGTTTCTGAGCGACTAGCACTATTGAAAAAAGTTATAAAAATGTTTGAAGTTGTAGCGTAAACTGAACTTTATTATGTAGGAATTAAAGTTATTTTTCCATAAACTCATATTTGTTTCCATTGTTGGCGAATCTGTCGCAATTTTATTTTATGTAGGTAATTATTTCGTTTCGTTCGCCTCTCTACCTCTTCGGACTGATGGCGATGCGATGATTTTACAGTAGATTCAGAAAACACATTTCAAAGTCTGAAGTTGGCAACATATTCAAGAATAACCCAACTGCTCTATAATTTATGTTGGTATTTATTTCGTGGATGCTCCAAGGTAGCCCGCGAAATTCAAATTTTCTTACGTTTTTTGCAATTTGCTGGTCAGTACTGAGTTGTACGTTGATTAAAATATGATTCGCGGCCGTAACAAATATGTATTTACAGAATTATAATCATTAGGAATCAGTAATTTGTTAAGTTAGCATAATCCTAAAATGTCAAGATTTCATGAAATAGTCATTCAGTAGGATTGCAATGCTCTTAGAGAGTTGTGTCGATGACTTCAATGATTATAATTCTAATTCTACCTTGGACTTTGGAGCATCCACCAAGTAAATTCAGTACATTTCGGGCTTTTTTTCATTATGGCGCTAAACAAACTATAGACAATTTCTTCGCGACGATAGAACGTATGGAAATCTATGCAACAACGCACTCGTACGTTCTTTCGTCGCGGACAAATTGTCCATCGTCTGCTCAGCGCCTATGAGGGATCGCGCTATGTTAGTTACTCACTTGTTTGTTAGGATGTTTTCATTTTATCATAGCGTTATGACAATGACAATGAAACTGAGGACAATTATTAACATTATCAATTTTATTAGCGTAAATAGCACAAAGCATGCACGTCAACGGTGTCAATTATATTATGTAACAGGCATTTTTAGGTTCCGTAGTCAACAAGGAACCCTTATAGTTTCGCCATGTCCGTCTGTCTGTCTGTCTGTCCGCGGTTTAGCTCAAAAACTATTGGTACTAGAAAGTTGTAATTTGGCATGAGTATACACTTTAATGACGCCGAAAAAGCGGTAAAGTAAAATTTTGAAAAATACAATTATTTAGGGTACCTCTCCTACATGTAAAGTGGGGATGATATTTTTTTTTCCTTCCCATAGTGTGGGATATCGTTGGATAGGTCTTTCAAAAATATTAGGGGTTTGGGAAGACCGTTTTTTGATTAAGTAAACTGTTCGTGACTTATCAAGCTTTAAAATACCAATTTTCGTTAGAGTCAAGTGTGTGTGTCCCCCCCCCCCCTAACAACTAAACGGTTGTAGTTAGAAATTCAAATGTCACGGCAGTAGTACCTATATATAACGAAGTTTGAAGGAAAACTATCACACTTAAGTGGGCTTTACAAGTTTACGAGTAATAGTCGACCAATTGTATTTGACTCGAAAATTTCGAACAACTCCATAGAAGTGTCGATAGATAGCGCTAAGCGTCAATTGTATCGCGCTATTGTTTCATTCCTAAATAAGTTTTATAATAAAAAAACAATTGCTGTCGAATAAAATTATAGTTAGTTGTGTCTCAGTAATTAAATTAGTTGAGGATTGTGTCAAACCAGATCTCATTTAAGTTATTTATTTTCAGTTTTAGTTAGAGCATGGTACGAAACTATCAGTCAGCGAATACGACCCGCGCTTAGCTGTTATAAAAACTACGGAACCCTACACTGCGCGTGGCGCGACACACACTTGACCGGTTTTTATTGTCTTAATGTATCTTCGAAGAAAGTTGATGTCAATCTTGTCTTAAGTAGCAATGAGACCAAAAGAAAATTGCTTTCTTTTAGTTGAAAATAAGGTTTGACGGAAATATAAAAAAAAACAAACTCGAAAGTATTTATTTCAATTAAACCATTAACAGGCACTTTTGGTCAGATAGTTAAAGCTAGTTGAAACGATGATCAATACATCAGCAATAGCATCTTTTGGCCATTTAATCCCTGATCAGATAACAATTTACAAGCACAAAAGTGAATGCTGTTTTTAATAGACATACATAAACGCTCGCCTTTTTCCCATGGGGGTTGGCAGAAACTACAGAACGCCACCTGACACGATCCTTACCTTAAGTCTCTATTGTTTTGGGTCATCAGAAGTACATTTGTGTGCCAAGTCTCAACAGAATTGAAAATTCAATAGGTTCGCAAGTGTAAATTCAACAGGTGAAAAATCAATCAACCGCTATTTTTAACCGACTTCTAAAAAAGGAGGAGGTTCTCAATTCGGATGTTTGTATTTTTTTTTTTTTTTTTTTTTATGTTTGTTCGCGCATAACTTCGTCGCTTGCCAACCGATTTGAAAAATTCTTTTTTTGTTGGAAAGGGCATACTTCCCAAATGGTCCCATAGAAATTTCATCAAAAACGGTTCAGTAGTTTGGTTTTTAAACCAAAATTACTGGTAAAAATTACAACTAAAAAGTGAAAAATAAAAAAACTTTTTTGCAAAAAAATACAACCGACTTCCAAAAACGACACTACAAAGTGAAAAATAACTTTAATTTCGGAAGTCGGTGGCAAACAACGAAAATGCGAACCCAACGACACCGACTTCCGAAATTAAAGTTATTTTTCACTTTGTAGTGTCGTTTTTCTACTATGAGGGGTGGATTTAATTTTTAATTTTGTATGGGACCAATTTAGACGTATTCCCAGTTCCCAGGGAATACCTCGAAGTTGGTCCCATTTCTTTTTTAGATAGGGTATTATACCGATAAAAAAAGAATCTTCCAAATCTGACTGCTGTAAAAAGTTATGCATGGTCCAAT
Source organism: Apamea anceps (assembly GCA_951799955.1). Lineage (NCBI taxonomy): Eukaryota > Metazoa > Arthropoda > Insecta > Lepidoptera > Noctuidae > Apamea > Apamea anceps. The sequence continues at coordinate 4,816,436 of OX637504.1, read as the reverse complement.
TTTTTCGCCGGTAAAAAATAGAAATTTTGCTTAGCCATCATATTTTGTGTGATCCAGGTGGATATGATCTTCGCCTCCTTCATCCGTAACGGTGCAGCGCTGACAGAGATCCGCGGCATCCTCGGAGACAAGGGCAAGAACATCAAGATCATCTCCAAGATCGAGAACCACCAGGGCATGGTCAATCTTGATGAGATTATTACCGTGAGTACACACTATTTATTTATAAGCCTTTATTTTGCAGCAATGGTTTGGGTAGAAAATGATACTGCAGAAGGGGGAAATGGCCGCTCTTATCGCTCACAGGGTTTATTTATAGGGGGAACTTGAGAAAAAAATAAAATAAAAAAGTACTTGTAGTCTGTTTTATAGTAAAGGACGTGGAACCGTTAACTCATAATACCTTACATAATACATATGTCGCAGATGGCATGTCTGTCTCTCGTTAACATCAGGCATATTTTAATTACTGTGGGCGTACTATGGGTAGTGTTGGTTTTAACACAATAGAAAAACGGTTTGCACTTCAAATCACATTATAATTTACGAACAAGTTAGTCACACTAGCGAATCACGCACTATAGGTACACATTCAACGATACGGAACGCTGACAGTTTCTGAACACATGTTGTTCGTACGATGTCCAATGATTTGATGATCTCGAGAGCTCTGCTCAAACCGTTCTTGTAGGCGTAGCTCTCCGTCCACCTCCACGAACTCAGGCTAGACATATAAGTAAATTAAAAGAGAACACAAATCAATAGATTAAATAAAACGTAAAGGACGACCTACTACTGGAACCATAGGCATGCCTTAAACAAATTTTAAAACTCCTGAGAGAGAAGAGAGAACTTATTTTAAAACTCCTTTGTAACACCCTATCGTTTTTGCCAGATATATGGCACTCTGAAAAAGTACAGTGCTACAAGAATTTTCTTGAATGACATTGACCGTGGAGCGTTGTTAATAATCGTGAAATTGTATTGGAAAAAACAAGAAGGTGACGTTAGTTCCGAGTTTGGTAACGCATCAAAAGATCCTTGTACAACTATACATTCTTGACCTAACGTAACTCATACGTAACCCTAGAGTTACATAACACTCACGCAATCACCAAGTATATCAGGTCAGATTTGCACCTCGTTGAAATTGGCGGATGGCTGCAATTTGCATGTCATGCGATTCATACTCCCACTTGAACTATGTAAGCTAGAGTTAATAGAATGCAGTTTTAACTAGATAGGGAGTGGAAATGGTTGACCAGTCATAAAAGATGACTTTCAAGAACTTTTGAGGTCAAATTAATGTAGTTTCGACCTTAATAACACGTCTTAAAGTGCAATTCGGAAAATACTGTAATTTTTATGGCCAATAATAGATTGTGCCATCTCACTCCACATGTATCTTTAGAAAGATGGGTTAAAGTTCGTGGGACCCTAAAAAGATAGCCGTTTTGAGTAAATTATACACAAAACAGTAGTTGGTTCCAGTGAAACTTAATGAATTTGTTTATTCTGAATCATGAATCACTTTTACACGTCATATTAAAAAAACTAGATGGAGCCGGCATTTCCTAGAGAAAAAATGGCATGTTATGGGCATGTGTTACGGAGAAATGAGGAAAATGTCGTAAAGAGAGTTTTGAGTATGAATGTCAATGGCTATAAGAGTAGGGGAAGACCAAAGAAACGATGGATGGAATGTGTGAATGATGATATGGTTAGTAAGGGGGTGACTACCGAGATGACGACTAATAGAGAAGTATGGAAGAAAAAGACATGTTGCGCCGACCCCAAATAAATTGGGATAAGGGCAGGAGAATGATGAAATGGCGCAACAAACTCAGTAAAAACGGGTGCCATCTACATCCCCAAAAGAGAAATTTTTGCGAAGTCCCTCTTTCAAGATCCTCTTCAATTTCCCTATTGGGGATGTAGATGGCACCCATTTTTATTGAGTTGGTTGCGAAGTCCCTCTTTCAAGATCCTCTTCAATTTCCCTTTTGGGGATGTAGATGGCACCCGTTTTTACTGAGTTGGTTGCGAAGTCCCTCTTTCAAGATCCTCTTCAATTTCCCTTTTGGGGATGTAGATGGCACCCGTTTTTACTGAGGTGGTAGCGCCATTTCTTCTCTCTTTGAGATTAACCTAGAATCTATAACTTTGCGATATTGCTGAGGGTCCAATTCAGGGCGGGAAGAGTGTTATTGGATTTTACAATTAAGAATTTCTCAGTAGCAACCCGGAGGATGGATTTGTGCCCTGTTGATAGCAATAGACTCGCCCCCTGTTACATGAGACTTAAACATAACTGGCGAAATGTGGGTGTGTGTACTATAGGTACAGACGCCAGCAGGTCAAGCTACCCGAAACTGTCAAATTTTCCCAATCAACCTTGAACCTTAATACTTTAGCTATAAAGTTGAAAATCTATTAAAGAAATTTGACAGATTGTAGTAGCTTGATGTGCTGGCGTCTGTACATCCCTGCCTAACCCTCCGGGGATTAAAGGCGTAGTGTTGTGTTATGCTATAACTTTTATTTCCTTTCTAATGCCACAATTATCATTTGTTTCCAGGCTTCGGACGGTATCATGGTTGCCCGTGGTGACCTCGGTATTGAGATCCCCCCAGAAAAGGTGTTCCTCGCACAAAAGACAATGATCGCTCGTTGTAACAGGGTAAGTTCACACTCTATTTATTTACTATTACCATTTATTATGTCCGGTGTAACTTTGGCAGTCAGCTCTGCGAAGTAATTATGTAACACACTAACAATTCTAAGCCATCAGTTTTCACAATTCTACAATATTCATTGCGTTATTTACGTTGTCGAGCAGACCAATTTTTCAAATATATGATTAGCAATGGATTATGAACTTCCTTCTTAATTCTTCAGAAAACGTGTTACGTAATTAGATTGCTAAAGTACCTTAGTTAAAATTTTACAACATGAGTTATTCTCTGATTTAACACGAGAGGAGAATATAAAAAAGTTAAAAAAGGGTGATGTGTTGAAGAGTAACATAAATATTTAACGTGCATCATAAAGCATTTAAAAAATATTAAATACTGAGCTTTGCACCTGAACGTATTCTTCATCAAAATTTAATTTAGATATATTGATAGCACAATTAAATGTTACATGAATATAAAGAAAACAAGGTACCAATAGACAAAACCAAAAAGAAAACATATTTTAAAGAAATAAAGTGACACTACGACACATTTTAAATCAAATAACGAATATACAAAGTGCAATGTGTCTCAAGGTTGCACCACATGGGAGTCCAGTTCAGCATGTAATTTAGTAGTACAGCACAAACTCATCATTTTCCATTCCCAGGTCGGCAAACCAGTAATCTGCGCCACGCAGATGTTGGAATCCATGGTAAAGAAGCCGCGTCCGACACGCGCGGAGATTTCCGACGTCGCTAACGCCATCTTGGACGGCGCGGACTGCGTCATGCTGTCCGGAGAGACGGCCAAGGGAGACTACCCGCAGGAGTGTGTGCTAACCATGGCTAACATCTGCAAGGAGGCCGAGGCTGCTATCTGGCATAAACAGCTGTTCAATGACCTGGCTGATGAGGTGAGGGTTTTTTTTGTTAGAACAGTGTGTTTATCATGCAAAGATAAAAAATAAATATATGAGACTGATGTTGTATGATCAGTGAAAGCATATGCGACAGATAGGTTTTATTCCAAAATTTTTTTCTAAATAATTTTATATACTCGAGAGCAAATAGTAAAATCACAAAGAATTTTCACTTAACTATGGCAAAGCCAGAAGATTTTCACAGGCTATGTTTGGATGTATTTTCATCTACTCTATTATAACTTCTAAAGGTCTCGTCGTATTTTTATAAACGAGGTCTTGTATATCGAGGTATGGTCAAGGTCTATATGACGTCACATAAAATCCAACATGGCGGCTGGTAATGGGCGTACAGTGACAACGTTTTTTTTTCAGTCAACGTCATTTTAGAGCCAAAATAACCTTGCAGAATTGTAGCTATACGTCTAATATAATCGTCTTTGATGACGCCTGTAGAATAGGAATATAAAAGTGACACTTAACGCAAGTAAACCGTGTGCAGGTGAAGCTCCCGATCGAGCCGGCGCACTCCACGGCCATCGCGGCGGTGGAGGCGGCCGCCAAGTGCCTGGCGGCGGCCGTGGTGGTGGTGACCACGAGCGGCAAGTCGGCGCACCTGCTCAGCAAGTACCGGCCGCGCTGCCCCATCATCGCCGTCACGCGCCACGCGCAGACGGCGCGCCAGGCGCACCTGTACCGCGGCGTGCTGCCCATCGTCTACCAGGGTACGGTGGCCGTGACCTACTTATTCACCGATGCTTTACTTATTTGTTTAATGTATTGTACTCCACCATAGTAAAAGCAAACAAGTACGCCAACTCAAGCCCCGAGCGAGCGATAATAGCCTAAACTCGTAGGGCTGTCACTTATACTTTATTCAATCGTCAAAAATGCATAGTCAATCTCTATACAAAACAATGTTCCCCTGTAGGGTAAGCATCAGGGACCTTTAATACAAAGTTTTTTTAAATTATTTTTTCTACACACGGCTACACATCAAGCTATGCAAAACCAGTAGTATTAGCTGACCGTTCATTGTGAGAAAATATCATGCAAAGTGAGGCCAAGACAAACTGGTTTTGTATAGCTTGACGTGTAGCCGTGTGTAAGTACATAGACCAGAGCCGACTACATTTTTTTCATTGCCTACGTCATGTTATCTGTTTAGTTATTTGAAAAATTACGATCGAAATATATGACTAATAAAAACGTGGTTTTACTGAATCATGTATTTATTCAAATAAAATTAAATGATTATGAAGTCTTTGTAGTTAAAGGAGGTAGGTAGGTACACGTACAAATTATTTATTACGAGCAGCAGGGCAGCGGCGAAGCGTGCGCGGGCGCGGGCGATATTACCGGCGTCACAGCCAGGACTGGCGCACCTTTAGCAGCGATAAATTTTGTCAGTGTGTGCGTGCGACGACGCATACGTACGAGCGCGCTCATATACAAACCGCGCGCGGTGCGAATGTATGAAGATGTCGTACTTGTTTGCTTTTACTATGACTCCACAAAAATACACAACAATAGATAAATCGAACACTACAAAGTATACAATGGGCTGTCTTATCGTGATCTCTTCCAGGAAAACCTGGAATGAACAGTGACATGCCTGAACAAAAAAGGGGAATGTCGTTGAAGCCAACAATAAGTATACAATATATGAAAATAGTTACACAGATATAAACATATCCTAAAAAATAAATACATTCTTCATTACTTACTTATGTCTATAATCCGCCATTTCCATTATATCAAAACAAAATTTAGCCTATAACTATCGTGCGACTCATATATCCGATAGACAGTAATAATAATACATGAGGTCCATATAGTAAAATCCATCCAGCCGTTGGGATACTTCAAGGATATAAAGAATACCGCATACATAGGCACGCATGACAAACACAATCGTCTTGGGTGGCGCAGAAGCGAGTAAAAATACACCTTAATACTAAAATTTTTGGGTCGACAATGTGGGGAAAACAATATTTTTTCAAAACAATATTTTATTAACAAATGACTTCCTATTTCCACAGAGAGCGCTGCCGGTGATTGGCTGAAGGACGTAGACAACCGCGTGCAGGCGGGTCTGCAGTTTGGTCGCGCGCGCGGCTTCGTCAAGACCGGCGACAGCGTGGTCGTCGTCACCGGATGGAAGGCGGGATCCGGATACACCAACACCATGCGTGTCATGTTAGTATTGTACACATATATACACACAAATCAATAACCTCCCCCCCCCTGCCCTTCCCTTACCGGCCTTTCAATCTCCCTATATGAATATGCGCATAGGCTCCCCCAAGGATTGCTGAAACGATTGGTCTTGCGCTGCCCGCATCCAGTTATACAGGATAAATTTTTATTCAGTGCGTAAATTTTCACAGGGTGTTCTACCCATGAATATGAACAACATTCACTATGGGACCATCTCTGAAATCACGAAAAAAAAATCAGCAGATTCATACATTTTGGTCGAGTAGGTATTGAACTTTTATAAGAAACAGCTGATTTTTTTTTTGTGATTTCAGAGATGGTCCCATAGTGAAAGTTGTTCATATTCATGGGTAGAACACCCTGTGAAAATTTACGCACTGAATAAAAAATTATCCTGTAGGTATAATATTTTAAATAGCCAATTTTGTTTGAATGTAAAAGTTATGAATGGTTCAGTAAAACAGACATGATAATTATGCGTGGTAACTGTGTGTTCTCCAGTTATTGTCCTCAAAGTATACGGAAATTCTCACATGACTACATAAGCACCTCTTTCCAGTAATTTTACTTTTTAGCCCACTTCACTGGAAGTTCTATGTGTTGACAATTTTATTTTTTTATTTTCAGCCAAGTGGAATAGAGTTGGAGCACAAAGCTACGGGCGTAACAAAAAAACAATAAAATATGTTTAAGTATTAGCTGAAAAGTGACATTATAGCGTGCAATATAGAGTTTCCAATCATAAAAATACCATGCCTCATTTATTTAAATACTGCCATAGATTAAAAAAAACGATCAAAGAGGCAAAGAGGTACATTCTCATTCCAGGGCATTGCCCAGGTTTTTGTGATAACTCGGAGACTCCATATACGTTAAGTGATATATACATATGTATAAAAGAATGTATCTCGAAATTTATACAATAGAGTTAGGCGTACATATTTATTATGTAATAATTTATATGTTGCATGTTTGTGTAAAAAAATAAAGATTTGAACGTATGTATACTGGTTTTTACTACAGTCATGACTGTTTGCATCACTGTCCAAATCACAGTAATCTTTATTCTCATTAAAATAAGGTTGCTGTTGGGTTGCTGCCATTGACAAGTTTGTCAAAATCATTGTGAGCTTTATTCTCCTCACAATAAGGTTGCTGTTAGGTTGCAGCTGTCAAAGTTGTATAACTGTGAATGGACTGTACAGTGTACATTACCATTCCCCAAAACAAATGAATAAAATATCTTCCATTATATTAAAACTATTTTGATAGTTCAGAAATGTCCACTAATGAATTTATTGTCTGAAAAAAGATAGGGTGTAATAGGAGAACGGAGAAGTAGCCCTTCGCCTGGAAAGGGCTTTGAAGATCCATGGCATACCTACCGGTCCGCCATTTTGTTTTTTTTTTTTCAAAATTGCGGCCTCGCATGATACCTGCGTAAATCGATAGCTGACATTTATGCAAACAGAAAACAATAAGACCAACCCGTAGCCGTAGTTACTTTTCCGAGATATTGGCCCTGATTCCCTTGTTCAGAAACTAAACTAAATTTAAGTTCTGTGCATTTTTTTCTTTCTATCTCATTAAGAAAAGGACAGAAGATAAAATATTAGTTTAGTCCTGTCAAATTAAGATACTCCATAGACAGTTTAGACGTGATTAAAACATGGCTACTAAAAATACGTCAGGCGCTGACTAAAATTTGACAGTACTAAACTAATATTTATCTTCTGTCCTTTTCTAAATTAAATAGAAAGAAAAAGATGCATTGAACTTAAATTTAGTTTAGTTTGTGAACAAGGGAATCAGGGCCAATGTCTGAAGTCCCTTCTTTATAACCAGTGCATTCTGCCCACCATCACGTACGGTGCTGAGACGTGGACGATCACCCAGGAGGCTGTGTACAGGGTGAGAATTGCACAGAGAGCCATGGAGTGTTTCACACTTGGCATAAGGCTTATAGACCCACTTCGAAACGACGACATCCGTAGGCGTAAGTACAGACGCCAGCACATCAAGCTACTACAATCTGACAAATTTCTTTAATAGATTTTCAACTTTATCGCTAAAGCATTAAGGTTCAAGGTTGATTGGGAAAATTTGACAGTTTCGGGTAGCTTGACCTGCTGGCGTCTGTACATAGATTTTCGATATCAAAAAACGAGTTATGGAACTCAAATGGAGTTGGGCAGAACACCTGGCAAGACGCAGTGATGGCTGGTGGGGTAAGGCAGTGACCGAGTGGCGTCCAAGGACTGGAAGACGAAGTGTCGTCCGGCGGCGAGATGGGCAGACGATATTGTTGCCATCGGGGGTAGAACCTGGATGAGGCGTGGAGATTGGCACAAAAAAGAATATTATGCTCAGCAGTGGGTGAAACACGGCTGTGTATGATGATGATAATAAGTCTATATGCGGAAATGTGATAATAATTACTAGAGCATCGATATCTCCTGAACGTCAAATTCATTATACCGCATCATTAAACCATAGTCAATTTAGAATTAGATAGAAGCATAAAGCATTGTCGTAAACACAATGCTTGGCGCTCTGGTTACCAAACGAACAGAACCAGAATAAAAGCATTTATTTCTTGATATTCCTGGCATTTTGATAAACCAACGAATCTCTGCTTGCACAAAAAGGATTTGTTAAAATGGGGATAGAATGTGCATCGCTCGTTTGGTTTAAACCGATCTGTAAAATGGTGTACTAGCATAGGAGGAAGTAAAAATCTTATTTGATCTTAGAAAAAGAAAAAGAAAGAGAAATGCGTTGACTGGCACTACAACAGCAAAAAATAAATACCTACATCACCATCCATGATGTTATCTTGCTCCATGCCTAAAATGTCGAAAGTGTGTGCATTGACGGTGTGCCTGCCGGTACTCTATCAATCGATTCGCATGGAAATCTACAAACATCGTTTATAAATATCCTGTTTACGCATCGATCTAATGATTTGTTTATTACCTACCTACAAGTTGAGTGAAACCACGGCAATACACCATTTTTTGTTCACTTCTATATTTAACGCCATCTAGTAGCAGTTTCCAGTTTCGTTTTGTAGTTTTCCTCTAGATGGCACTAGCAGTTTCATATTTGTTTGTAGGGTAGTTTTAGTTTTGTTTTCTCTTTTAATCTTGTACTGATCAATAGTGTAAAAATGATTGTAATTGGCTGTTTTATAATCTAGATGACCTAATGTTTCGTGATTATAATTTCGGAGAACATTGACAGTTTTCTGGCTTCAGTTAATAATTCGCTATTTGGCTACTTTGTACCCACCCACATGAACAGCTGACTTTTGATAAAGTGAAGCATCTTATTATACACTGTTATCTAAAGGGAAATTCAAATTCTCTGAAAATCTGGCTGTTCGCTGGCAAATGCGGCGTTAATAGTGGACCTCGTAAGTGAAACATCAAGAGAACCAAATGATTTCAGTGGCAGTGTTATGAAACCGTTTTATGAGACAGTAAACATTGTGTGAAGCGTTATCTAGGCTCTTTGTCTGTAGGGGCTTAGCGTGTACAGCGTCACAACAGATGTGCCTGCGTCGCGTCAGTGGTGGCGCCCCTAGCCGCCACCGCCTGCCTCGGGCAGTATCGCGCAGCCCGCCATCGGTATCGCCACCCCGATTCCAGAGTGCCAGTTACAAGCCAGTTACACCACTGTGAGGCGGTCGAACCACGCCGCTGACTAAAAATAACCGCGCGCCGCTCAGTACCGGCGCAACTACCGCGCGCGTCGCCCGCTGCGCCCGCGATTCGCAACCATGGCGGAGACTATCGAGGAGACATACGAGAGCGCGGTCACCCGCAAGGTGGTCCGCACCAACCTCAAGATAGAGGAGGTGAGGATCGACACACGACAGTTTTATGTAACGACGCCCGCGCGACACTAATATAGCCGGCGCGCGCGCACGCTGCGACGCCAGCGCCACGCACCTGCTCACATAACAGATAACACGTTTGACAGTGAACACAACGTAAACACCAGAATCTGCCGCGGCGCGCACTGCGCCCGCCGCGGCGCCGCTCCCTCGGGACTTCGCCTGTCATAGACGAACCACCAAACACTTCTGCCATAGCGGCATAACTCTTTGTACGGCCGATGACAGACAGCCGGATGTCCAAAAGTATTCCGGGAACACATTAGAACAGGAGGCCCTGCCGGCTCATACCTTAGTATTTGTTATGGTGCGAGTCTATGGCACGCGAAGGTCCGATGCTACCTACGTCAGTGTGGAGGAAGTGCGCGCGCGATGCGCCACTTACAATATTTGTGGCAATCGACGATGTAAATAGAACAGGCGGTTGAATGAAAATTTCCGTGCCCACCTTGACGCGTGTGCATCGACCTGTCTCGTACATGACCACTCCACGTGTGACCTTGCAAGACATACACAAACATGGGACACTGTACACAATGAACACACAACACACACAGATAGGTACATACGCTTTCTATAACTCATTACATTACACACCACACGTACCCTCAGTCCCCACACGTTATCGAACAACACAAAGTAGAACTTAGAACAACAACAAGGCGACCAGTGTGCAGCGTTCTCTTTTAGAAGAAAGTGTCGTCATTAGAGATGTATTCTGGTACATGTAATGAATCTCAAGCGTGACTAATATATTATTCTGTGTACGTGCAGCATCCGACACCAGCATAAGTGATAGCAGTCGCTTGCTGTTATCACATTCCATCTGAGTAACAATGAATGTCTGTCGGTTCTGTCGCGACTACTGTTCGTTTCCAAAGCGCAAAATCCAATGGAAAAACGCGCCGTGGCATATTTTCGTCTTGGCTCCCATCCTAGTTTATCTGCTACATTACGATGTTTATTCACAATACGAATGCGAGCATTAATGTGTGCGTCTGAACCACTTGTGTTTAGGTCTTTACAGTTGCTTTGGGTGCAAAACCTATGTATACTACGTACCTACCTACCAACCTGCCTGTACTCTTAATGAAACACTTTTAGAAACGAACTTTGGTACACCACGAATGGGAATAGCATCCTTGATGTTCCAATTTTTAAATTGTGAAACCGATTTTATATGAGCGGTTGTTAAACAGTGGTCTGGCAGTATCGTGCGGGTGTTTATTTGACATCACCGTCCTTGCATACCTGACTCAAGACATTGAAAATATTTGGATGAATCTTTTTGGCAAATGGTTTTGTTTTTTTCTTGAAGATCGATTATGTTTAAGCGCATCAAAGGGACACGGTATTAAACTGTACTGATGAATGACGAACAGCTGCGGAAGACAAGCGCTGTCCAAAACTATCTCGCAAGTCACAAGCTACGCAAGTTAAGACACATGTTTCAGTTAATTCTGTGAGCTCATTATTATCTTCGCATCCACCCCGCGTTTGTTGTTAGGAATGTCGAAAAAATAATATCATGTAAAACCCCTAATGCACTTTGCATGCCAAAATATTTGCTGCTTTGTTCTCTCAGTATTTTAAAGCACGCAAAACATGCGCCTGCGTCACAGGAGACGTAGCTTCAGATATCCAATACATAAAAACAAAAATCTAGTTATCTACCAAAATATTTACTGGAAAACCCATTTTACACAAGAATTTAATGCTTGCGTTTCCTATAGTTGGTAAATACTAAGAACTCTATTCGCTTGAATGAAATCTATTTTCCTTTGAGAAATCTAGAATTCAAAATATTTATTCTCTTACTAGGCTAATCTAGACGTATCCAGAATATTCTACACATTATAGGACACAGACTAGGATGGAAATAACCTCGCACAAAAACATTTGAACGAATAACATCTGCGATGTAAAATAACATTGAGCCCGCCAAACGTGGTTTTGGCTCTAAAAATTAATGTTGATCCGTAACAAATCTTGCAGAACATTTTGTTCCACATACTGTGTGGACTGTATTCCAGACTTAGTATTGACCCTGTGCAAACTCGTTTCATAATGAATTAGTCATTAACCCATCGTTACACTGATCGATTTCGCTGCTCTCTAATTTTTTTTCTTATTTAGTATATACAGGGTGACAGGGAAACGTATTCCTTGAAAGGGGTTAAGTGCACTAGAGGTCATTAGCAACAAATTACGTCCAGTCAACTAGGGGTCAAAACTGGATGGTTAAAAAATTAAAATTTTGTTAAAGACCTTTTATTTCTGGGATTAAATTATATAAATGTAAGTTTTGCATTTTTTTTTTAATGGTCACTCATTTTTCGACTTTCAGAAAAGTATCAATTAAATGTTTGGAGTGGAGTAGTTTTTTCTCATAATTAATTGTTTTTGGTAACAAGTCAGAAAATGTCTAAAAAGTCGAAGAACCGACACAGCTTGATAACCATGCAGTTTTGAACCCTAGTTAACTGGGCTAAATTTGTTGCTAATCATCTCTGGTTTATCGCCTTTCAAGGAATACGTCGAATTTCCATGTCATCCTGTATATATTACATTGCAAATTCCACAGTAAACTACAATCTAGATACGGTTAAATTTACCGTCTCATGGTCTTAATTACTTAACCCTTTAAAAATAATAACAGCCATAAAAGAAACTACTTATGGCTGATTCCTATAATTTACGGACCGCTATTAGTTATAGGTAATGATTAATAATATTATTGAAAAAACAAATAATAAAACTAAAATAATAAATCGTAATAAATTTAAATCAGATCTTATATATCTTTTTCTATGGTAAACAAAATCATAAGAAATAAAAAAAATAACAAATATTATAAATAGTAATGATATTCAATCTAGTAAAATAAAAAATAAGTAAAAACCTCATAGGTTTGCATAGTATTGATCCCATATGGAAGTAACGATCACAGGCTATATTTGCTTACAAATCTATATTAGTAGATTATTAACCAAGGGGATAAAGCAGTGTCTTCTGTCGCGGGTGACGATTTAAATCGCGAGCGTAACGAAGGACTTAAGGTTCACTCCCGAGCGTAGCGAGGGTGTTAAAAACTTAAATCACGAGCGAAGCGAGGGATTTAAGACGAGTCCTGAGTGTAGCGAGGGATTGAAGTTCACCCAAGACTAAGACAGCTTTATCACCGAGGAAAATACTCTACGTTTCGTACCATTTGCGAAAAAATTAACACAATAATAATATGAGATAAACATTTATAAAAAATATTGACAATTAAAAGTAAAAGTTAACATTCGAAACAGTGGTCCAATTATTGATAGAGAGAGTTACATTTTTGTTTGGTACATTTATTGTTGATGAGTTGATTTGAGTATTTCTCTGTTCTTGCGTCTGAGGAACTTGGCAAATTCCTAGCCTAATATTTTTTTGTCGGAAAAGCAAAGGCATCAAGCTCATACGGCCTCGTCGGTTTTCGTAATTTTATTTAATAATCATGACTGCATAACAAATGCATAGGTATTCCTTTTTCAGAAAGATGTATAATACTTTATATACAAACTCAATGGTGTAAACACAGATGTAGTTCAGTATAAATTTCGGTAAGTATTCCAAATTTAAATCACATTCTCCCCCTAGAGGATGAATGAAATTCAGTACAATTTTCTTTCCCTGTTTTTAACAGATTAAAAATGACTATTGTTATGTTCGGTTTTTGTGGCATAGAATGTCACTTTTTTGAGCAAGTGGTATGAAAAAATACTTACCCACTTTGGCAATAAAAAATGCTACCACTACCATTGGTAGGCAAAACGATTCGCTTTTGTTTATAGGAACCGAGCATTATTGAATTATTAAATCGAATAATATCGAGTTCAAACTAAAAATTGAGCAACACACGGCACAGTAGGTACATTGAGTATTTTGAATTTGTAACGTTTAATTAGTGCTGCACGGTCGAATTGCGTTTCTGAGAACGTAGTGGGCGTTTATGAAAACATGTGGGTAATTATTTGGGGCCCGGCCGCCATGTTTTGGTACTCATCGTATAAACCACAAGGCCTTAGTAAGTAGTTACTACATATAGTGCTAAGAACGTTGGTTACGCATTGGCAATATTTATTATTTGCATTGTTCGGACTATCAGAAATCACAAACAAAAATTGGGTACCTACTTACTTTGGATTCATAAATAATAAAATAAATAAATGAATAAGCTTTAAAGCTCGAAGAAACAGACTCGCTTTCGCATTTAAAATATTGATTTGCAAGATAGCAGGCGCTTAGCTCAGATAGTGCAACTCTTTAGGCTCACATAGATATTAACGCTCAGTCAATACTTAAATAGACTAGGTAAGACACCAAAACAAACTATGAATACCTACTAAAATCAAAAGCAACTAAAATCAAAAGCAATCTATAAACGTTAAGTACGGTACTCAGCTCGTGCTTTCTAAAGTAGTTTTTTTTTTCTTTTTCTTTTATAAAGTATCACAATTGGTGACACTTTATTTACATTACAATCTAGCTTATTAGCTAATAAGTACCTAATTTAAATATAACTTAAACTGCTAAGTAACTATATAATTAAGAAATCGTCCAATAAAGTCTTTCTTATTCACTATAAGTTATGGGGAAGACATTTGTTTCACGTGTTCTTTATAAGAGCATAGTGTCGCGTTCAGTTTCATTGGTGAAATTCACCCTTAGTGGATAAAGCATAGGTATAAACAGTCAATTGATAAATAGCCTAGGAAGGTAACTCAGGATAATAAAATTTGGGGGCTTATATCCTAAACACTAAAGCCGAGACCTATAAACGTTACTCAGTTCATGCTTTGACTTGACTTAGACATGTTCTCTATTCCTTTTCTATCAAACACTTGTAGTTTGACAGTTTGTACGACAGTGACAAGAATAACGATTAGCTTCAGTACGTGGTAAGTAACGTTTGTTACAGAAACTCAAAGTGCCAATTACAGGCACTTTTGAACTGTCAAGGGGCCGGTCAGTCAAAAAGATGAAGCTAGTTGCCCATTCTAAAGAGTAGCAGGTTCCTATGGAGAAGAACAGGCAAGTAACTCCACGGACACTCTTTTATATCAACGAGTATCCGTGTAGTTTCTCCATCATTCATGTTGATATTATAAATGTGAGTGAGACCGATATAGAACTACGCACGTCTTTAAACGCACGTTAAAAGCGTCCGTAATAAAAAATAAAAAAAATGATGTTGGCCTAAGTGCAAAACATGAAGTTCTTAGTGAAAACCCTCAGTGTTACGAAGCAGCAATCATTCATTCGTTCGTCATGCTCCGTTACGTGTTAAGTGCTACCATATCACCCAGTTATCCACTTGTCACGGTAAATGACTGCTGATGACTGGATTGTTACCCTCTAATGAGCAAATTAGTAGATAAATAAGTGTGCTACGTTGAAAACAAAACACACACAAAATCGGTTTCTAATTCAAGTACCTACCTTACTTTGTTATGTGCCTACGGATGAGAATAGAGAGTTTGGATTACTTTGGATTCAATGGGAGACAGAAGGCAAAGCACGTCAGAGATCTAGTTCATAAAATAGCTATCATGAAAGAAAGAAGGCTTTACTGCATACAAATGTTTGAGTCTTAATACAATTCACAGGTATTAAAACTTTTAGATTCCTCGTGTAAAAATGTACGAACATTCAGAGTTAAAAAACCTAAAAATAACAATACAAATGTTCTTTCAAAGCAAATAAATACTAGAACAAATTCATGCACTGTAATACCCCCTCTACTCGTATAGGTTACATCAAACATCATCAGCAGCAGTGCTGTTGATGTAACCTACCTATACGATTACTTGTATGAAGTTTTGTTCTGGAAGAAACTGCAGAGTTTCTTCCAGAACCGAACTTCATAACAGGTATGAATGGATTTCAACAGCACAGTTTCTTCCAGAAGAAAAACATGCACGTGGTACCTAAGAAACAATTCTACGAAGTTTCGATCAAATCGTAGGTATGTTTTTCCTGGCGATTTCCCCAAAAGAAAAGTAGTAGTTTACGTAAACAAAAACACGCGTCATATAGATATTTTATACATGCAACAATTTTAGAACATGCGGTAAAACAGTGGAAGTACCAATACATCTATTAGTAGGTACTTACGGTCACGAGCGTAAATAATACATAATATAATGAACTGGGCCTCAATCCCCCTAATGAAAGGAAGGAAATACCCCTGAGTCACACTGCAGGGGACGCAGTCAGTCATTTTTTTTTTTTAATGATATAAACTAGTGCTTGACTGCGATCCCGCCTGATGGAAAGCAGTGATGCAATCGTTGATGGTAAAGCGCACTAATTTATTATGAGCCTATTCACTCTAGCCTTGAAAACACTTAAATTATAATCGGACGGGAAGACCGCTGCAGGCAAATTGTTCCAGTCCTTCGATGTACGCGGTATAAACGACGAGGCGAAACGCTTCTTCCGGATCGTAGCGGTGTCAACAACGTAAGGGTGGACGCTTGCCGTACGACGGGTTGTCCGATGATGACGGAATTAAGTCATATAATTCCCGCGCACACTCTCCAGAATGCACTCTATAGAATACCGAAAGGCTGGCTACCCTATGCCTGTGCCCCAGGCTTTGTAGATTGGTCTTAACCAAATCACGCCTCTCCACTGAGTCCAAAGCTGCAAGATGGCATTTTGCAGCACCAACCCATATGTGGCTGCAGTACTCCACACACGATCGGACCTGCGCTTTGTATCAAACTCAAACTATTTGTTTCAACTAAACCAATTACAGGCACTTTGGAATTGTCAAGGGGTCGGTCAGTCAAGACGATGAAGCTAGTTGCCCATTCCAAAGCATAGTACGTACCTATGGAGAAGAACGGGCAAGAAACTCCATGGACACTCTTTAAAATCACAATAATATGGTTACAAAGTATTGGTTACATCATTCATGTTAAAAATTATGCATGTGAGAACGATCCGATTCACCCGATGCAGAACTTTAAAAGCGTCCGTAATGAAAAGATAAAAAAAAAACAATTAAAATATTAAATTATATCAAAAATTTGTAAAATTCAATGAAAAACGTACCCAGTAATAGTAGTACATAGTACTCACATAATGTGCTATACAATTATACAATACTAGGAGATTGAATTTATATAGTAATGCAAAAATAGTATTTTAAAATCTTCAACAGCTCCAACAGTATGTAGGTAGGGTAGGCGTGTGTGAAGTATTTTCAAATGCTAATCAATTTATCTATGCGTCCTGTGGAGCAGGACTAGCGTTTAGCCAATCATTTTTGTCAGCGACGTAATCCCCCAACTTATAATATGCTTGGCTGCATAGTCCATAGAGAGTCCATAGAGATCTACGCTTTGGAATGGGCAACTAGCTTCAACTTTCTGACTAACTGACCGACTATTTAATTTTGACAATTCAAAAGTGCCTGTAAATGGTTTAATTGAAATAAATGATTTGAGTTTGAGTTTTGAGTTTGAGTTTGAGTGTGCGTTTAATGTAAGATTTGAATTTCGTTTCATTGAGTTGCAAACTTCCAGGGTTTGGGCACTATACCAGTCCCAAATGAGACAACCCGTGTCAAGCGATAAGTCCCGATACAAGCGTGTCAATACAGGAGACAACTCGGGCGCACAAGTCTTGAGAACAATCGCTAGTATACCATCTGGTCCACTAGCTTTATTAAAGTCTAGACGACACAGTGCTCTCAGAACCTCCTTGTTCCTAATGCGAACTACGTGCATCGACGTGTCGCAGTGAAGCGAATTCGGTGGAGTAGCACTGCCAGTATCAAGACGTGTATTGTGGGCAAAGAGAGATACAAGAGACCTGTTTTCTCTCCCATCGTATGAGCCAGTATTCTATCTGGTTTAACCATCGGAGGCAGTGTGGGCCGGCAGAAGTTCGCTTCGACCTATTTGGCAAGGGACCAGAAAGATCTGCTACCGAACGGCTGCGCAGAGAGCTTTTTGCTAATATGGGTAATGCGGTCGAAGCAGCCTTCTTTAGCGCCTTTTTGTAGTTCTTGGCAGCACGGTTGAAGGCTCTCTTCTTTGAGCTCAGATCCGGAGCTTTGCGGTAACGAGCGTCAACCCAGTTGAGAAACGCCGAAGTTAAGCACTCGGCGTTTCTCGCTGTTCAGCTTGAGCACAATCGGCGTTAAACCATGGGTGAGCTGATCCACCGATGGGTACGTCACCATAGGGGATGAAATACTCAATAGCTTGACACACCACATCGGATATAGCATCCGCACATTTCAACGAATTTTCAGAAGAGATGCAGACCTGCTGTCAAGGATAAGACGCAAAAAAGTGATGCATTTCATCCCAATCTGCTGACTTGTATCGCCAAATTCACCGTTCACCGCGTGAGTCGCAGTCAGGTGGGGAGAAGGACGACACAGACTTTACCAGACCAGTGGTCTGAAGTTCCAAATGGTGAGGAAACTGTTAAAACATATCTGTCCGTATCGGTGGTCAGCAGAAGGTCCAGACAATTGGCGGTATGACCAATTACATCTGGCACCCTAGTCGCAAAGTTTCGCGCTTCTCTCCCAGCGTGGTCGGTCCTCTGGTATGGGTAAAGCCAGTCTTGGTAGCAGGCGTTAAAGTCCGCCAGAGCGACGAGCTGCGCATCAGGGTGCCGATGCAGAGCATTATTAGCGGCCTCACTAAGTAATATTGATTGTGGGCGCAGAGCCAGTCAAAATACACAATTGCACAGGTGACGCGTTGTCTGTCTGAATTACAGGCTGCACCGCGTGACCTTTCTAAAGATTATTATTTGGGGCAGTCAAGTTTTCTCATTGTTTGGTACATTAGCTATTGCAAATATTGTACTAGAGACTCATCATCTGCATAGCCTGCATAGACTCTAGTACAGGCATCTAACATTATCTATCTTTATAAGTTATTTCTAAGACTTTATGTAAATATTTTACCAATTTAATACTGAATAAAATATTATTATTATATTATTACTCTAGTATCTACAATTTTTGTAATAGCTACCTATCTGTTTTGTTATAAAAATATTTTATGTAATTTCCTATAAACGATTATAAACTGCAACGCAGCTTGTTATTGTTACTTTTTGGGCACGGTATAGGTATCTAAATATCGCCAATATTTGGATGAATACAAGAAATATGGGTTTTATCTGAATTTTATAAGTAGATAATACTAAAAACTTCTTTTAATCTGTGCAACAAGAATCTCGACCGTCTGTGCAACCTGACCATTGCGCCTGTTTGCACATAGGGCGCGCATAGTGTGAAAATATGCCTTTTAGAGAAGTAACGTGTGTCCAGAGACAGCTATTTCATACATTAGTAAATATTTGAAAAAATAGCTGAGATTAAATTGAAGACAAGCTTCCGGCGATATCCAGTCAAAGCTACCAAGGCGTCTATTTAGGTATTTTATTTATGACATTAAATTGTCTGAGTCGTCGAACAAACGGCAATCCTCTCCAGTTTTCCGGTATTTTTCATTTCCACAACTTTTAAAGACGTCATTTATCGATGCTATTTCGATTCCTGAAGTTATTTGAGTGGTTCAGCAAGACATTCGTTTATCGACTTACCTATGTATTTCTTTTAAAGGATCATAAATTAGACGGATTTATTCTTCTGTTGAAGGGAAAATGGGTGTAGTAAACGTAATATATTAGTAGGCTTGTCATACTGCGCAAATGTTGTTGATGGTTCCGGTCTCAAAGTAAATGAAGTACCTAGTAACGTTCCAAGGTTTATGCATAAACGCAATTTATCATCATCGACCTTATTTGATATACAGTGTGGTGTTTCGTCTAGGTAGATCAAAGAATATGGCTAAAATGGATAACATCGGTAGATACTTACCTAATTTTAAGAAGAAGTAGTTACTGTTCCTTGTCAAAACATAGATTTAACGAAAGTTGTTCAACAAATGAAGATTTCCACAACCGGAGCGGGCGCGTGCGCTGTTGCGATGTTAACTATTTTAATGATGATTTTTATTTAGAATGACGACTGCCATTAATTTCTGAGGCACTTACTTTTGTTCGCAGTAAAAGTATTTTCTAGAGCAGTGTTGTAGGTCATAGGTTCGAACCCAGACAGGCGCTTTACTTGGTGAAAATTATTTCATCACCACTGCTCTCAAAACGGTGAAGGAAAACATCGTGAGGAAACCGGCATGTCCTAGAATAAAAAAATCGACGGCATGTGACATCTACCAACCCACACTGGGTCCACGTGGTGGATTTCGGCCCACTCCCTCTCACAGAGAGGAGGCCTGTGTCCCATCCATAGAAATGTAAAAAACAGAGGAAGTGTCTGTGTCGTCGCGGCCATGTTCAAAATGACCATGTCTAGGCAAATGGCCGTCTCCGCGAACTAGTGCGCTTTTGACCGTGATCGTGAAAAAATTTATGAATGCCGTGTTGTTCAGTGTTTTCTTATAAAAACCGAAGCCAAAACCAAAACTTTGTAATTCATAGAATCACTTACCATATATAAATATAAGTATTTTACTATATTTGTCTTTAAAATCATGAAAAACAACAAATTGTAAAATATTTCTAAATTTTATTACGTTCATTTTGTTTTCAAATATCACAACGACTGTACTATTTTCGCAGTAAATACATTGCACATTCCTAAGTATGTCGCTAAGTGACTAGACAAGCAATGTAAAAATCACAAAACGATACTTTATGCAGTGCATCGCATGGTACGGCCGCTGCTTCTTGCGGCTAATTAGTGATATGGCTGTGCAGATCCACTAATGTAGCTATCGACAACAATGTCGATTACCCAACGAATATATGGTTAATTTTACAATTTGTCAACCGTTTTAAACCGGTTGAAAGATCTAAAAAGATGACGTTGAAATCCGGTTGGAAGACCCTTGAGAAGATGTAAAATAATGTTAAAAATTTTATTTACTAAAAAATGTTTTATTTTAATATTTTTTATTGATTTATAATATAATATTTTCTGGACATATCGTTTTTTATTTATTTTATTTTCAAAACCCTAAAAATGTTTGAGTATAAGGGAGAATCGATAACTTTCCGATTTAGTCAATCACTAGTGTCTAAGTAAAATAAATGGCTTTTGCACAGCGCAACGATAGCGACAGATGTTTTTGTGTGAGTAAGTTGTACGGTGCATAGTAAATGCACGTTATGTTTGATGAGTTAAGGTTTATAATTGATTGTGTAGTACGTTCTGATTTATGAATTGCGAATGTGTGCGCGACTTTGTATCTATTTATTGCTTTTATACTGAACTACATGTGTATTAGTGGCGCGGTAGTGGGATCGTCTTAACGACATGGAGTTCTGATACATTTTCCACTACAGGGCATACCTCCTTCTATCCTATATCTATGGTCCCAGCACTGGTTATGATGATGAGTATTTTCCTCATAAACGAAGTGACTGATTGCATTACGTACGGACGTCGGGAATAGTTAGGAAAGTAGAGATTTGATTTCCAGAGATCCATCTTATTTAGCGCAAGTTCGTTCGAGAATACGTCAAAGTCAGTCTGCTAGTAGGACATCGTTACTAATTAAAACTGAACAGTTTTTTTGACAAAAGCGATAAATCCCGCGTCGTTACGCCTAGCGTGATATGTATCATCGTCTGCTACTTCACAAGAATAGTATATTTTTTTTTGTGTGTGTTCGTTTTACAAACAACACAATCACCTAAAACTATCTTAGCAAATGATCCAAATAAAAATCTACGAGATTTACAACTCTCGTGACACAAATTCCTAGTGGCTAGTTTTTGCGAGTGCTAGTTTTAGGCCGCTCGACTCGGAAGCTGTGCAAGTTTGCAATACCACCATAAATGGACATGGGCGCTCCTCGTTTCGCGAATCAAACGCTAAAATCTCGAGAGTAGAACAACTGTTCGGGAACATTGCCAAATGTGCGATTTTGCTTAATTGACGAGCTCGGAACATCCCGTTCGTTTGATCGCGCTCCAGCGCACGCTTGTCCGCCATTACACCGGGTATAAAACATGCTTTACTGCGAAAACAAAATGTATGGCTTGTCATTGTGCATTACTGGATGTTCTAGAAGATTTTGATCGCAGGTTAGGGTTGTTGAACGTAAATTGGCGTGGTGACTTTAATTTTATCCATGCGTCCATCATGCATTCGACGGGCGATCGTCGATCGGGTCAACGTCAAGTCGCGGAAGCCGTTGCGGCACGGTTGGGTCGCGAAGCTCGAAAATGGAACGCAGCGGATATAATTAAAACTGTACGGACAATTCGTTGGCGGGGGATTAACGCTCGAATTCGGTCAGCCATTGCTCGCCCAGCAATGTTTTCAACGCTTGTTGTTGTTCAAGTGATACTAAATAGGTACTGCTGACTGGACGCGAAACAAGTACACTGTTACTTGGCACAGAAAAATTATAGCAGAAGACCGGAATTTTACACAATGAATCTACATACACAGTAAACTAACCTAAAAACACGAAATCCACATTTCTACGTGTGGTGAAATGTGTTGTTCTGCCACTAACAGCAACACGAAATCTAGATGTTTTTCAAATACATTTGAAAATTGATTATTCAACATGCCCATACACACCAATCGAATCAGTGCGTGCACGAAACTATTTGTTCGCGCACGCACAAATCTAATAGTCATATCACTTCGAAATAACATGATATTACCAAATTAAAAGTTAATTTACACTAATCTCGCAATCTATTAAAGCGTCAACTACACGAGAAAATTAAGAGAGAACTGAATATAATTTGTCAAATTATTTTGCTCTAATAAACCGCTCTACTTTTGTTAAGGTCGTCGCGGTTGTTAATAATCTAAAATGCACACGATTTACTAGAAAAACTCCTGAAAGAACTGACATTTGCTTGATATAAAAGAAAAGATCATGAGTGTCTTGACATATTTATAGTTACAAACACGTTTTCCTCATGGTCAGTGGTGACTTCGAAGAGTATTTACAAACATTATGATTTGATACCTATCTAAATTAAATTATATTTGATGAGCCTGCTCTTGTCTCCAATTTACCGAGTACCGACATTAAACATTTGTCGTCAGCGACTTACGCGTTGTAGACCGTGAGTTTGAATTTAGACAGGCACTTTACTTTGTGTATCAGCACTGTTATCAGCACGGTGAAGGAAAACACGGTGAGGAAACCGGCATGTCCTAGAACCATAAAAATTGAAGACATATGACATCCACTATCCCGCACTGGGCCCGCGTGGTAGATTACAGCCCACTCCCTCTCACAGAGATGAGGCCTGTGTCCCAGCTGTGGGAACGTTATAAGCTGATTATGCTTATGCTAAACATTTTGTTATCAAGATAACACCAATGTCTTGTTTTCCAAGGAATGGCCGTTAAACCTCATTAAAACCATGTTTTTGAGGTTGCTTTCATTGCAGCAATATGATACAGAAAAGCTCTAAGTACTGGCTGTGTTTTTCCCAAAAACATTATTGTCAACATCATCGTCTTGTGACCTAAATATAAAAGAATTAATAGACGAAAGCTCATCGACACGCATTTTTCGCTAAAATGTTAATAGGTTCTTTGACACCGATAAAACTTAATTCAATGTCAACATACATAGTGTCGGGCGAAGTCAGGACGTTTATATTTCGAATTTTTTTACAGACACTATAAATACAATTCGTTATATATATTTGCGATAGACGTGTGCAATTTCTATTGAATATCGACATAAGCCATAAGACATGTTATTTTTCGAGTCTTGTATTTGATGCCAAGTCGGGGTCATTGATGTTTCATCCATAGGTACAATTATTTACTGCTCTATTACCAACAAACAAGAATAAAGATGACTTCATGTTTCTCAATATTATTGAAATCAAGTGCTGCATAATCCGATCCAGCCTATCTCTTACTGCCCTCCCCCAGCGACGGCCTAAGCCGTCCTAAAGTCGTACCCCACAGGGGTGCCCTTAGCGTGTAGTCGCTTAGTTTTTTATTTTTTAAAGCCCTGGCTGGAGCCCATAATTTCTTGAGGCACCCACAGGCAAGCCCGATTACGCAGCCGACAACCTCGTAGGTTGACCTGCGAGATGCCATTTATAAAAAAAAAACAAGTGATGCCAGAATTGTTGCCCAAAACAAATGAGCATGCTTCGTCAGCAGTGACGAAAGCAACATCATTGTATGAAGGTAGTGATGAGTGATATTCATCACTTACTAAAACTGGTAGTTAATTGAAATAAATTCAGTATTCATGATGCACAATCCATACTGAGTTGTGTCATAAATACGCAAATCTTCCGCGTGGGTTGTATTCAATATTTTCTTTCCTATTGTTTTTAGATTATGGATAGACGATTGACATACAAAAGTGAAACGAAAAGTGTTTGTAAACAACAAAGCTTCACTTTCCGTCAATAAACTATCTAGTTTTCCACTTTCTTTTGTGATTTTTCCTTAAAAAATCACAAAATAAACTATTTCTTGCACGTTTTATTTTGACTTGCGGCATGATCCACATTTCAGATAAATAAATAGGCCTGATATAATAACGTCTTGCGTAAATAGATCAAACAACGTCGACTTACCCATTTTATTGTCCACGGCTTTATTATTTTGAATCTGAATTTTAGATCACAATCTAAGTATGAATAGTTGAAACGTGTCTGAATGTTGTCTCCTCAAATGCTCTCCCTTCATTTAGGCAAAGTAATGCATTGAACTGATCATCGCCATCATCTTCCACAGCCTGACTTCCTTCACTACTGCTGTGCAAAGACCTTTCATTTCTGTAAATGTTGAATTCTCTAGGGTCCATTCTTAGTCCAAGTTAGCTGACAGTTTTAATTTTCTAATCTTATTTTTCTTACATTTAAGATCATCCTGAATCCTGACAGTTAAAGCAAGGAAAATTCTAAGCCCACCATTGCACCAATGATAATGTGATGAAGCCCATTGTTTGTTCATGTAAAACAATTGAAAATTTAACAGAATTCAGTATCAAAAATGACTGAAAATAAGATAAAAATTAAAAACCATGTTTCAAAAGTGAATTCCTAACGAAATTGGTTGGAATAGTTTCCGTTCATCCGTTTATTTTCACGCGGTCAACACGTGCTATTATGGCGTACTAAAATATTTGTCTAAGAGAATTATTAATGTTCTTATTTTCCTTTATTACTTCTTAATGTGACTATGACGAAGGCTCGGTTTTCTCTAAATACAATAATTTTCAGTCTGTGTTTTAAGCGGTCATGAAAATTAAACAAAAATGTTAAGCTTAAGAAAAGGAAAGATATAAAGATATTTCAGAAGAAGCACTTATGTTCACATGCTGGTAAAAAAATTCTATATATTTTTTTTGTTTTCACAATAAATGAGGCTCATGAGCAAAATAGCTAGAAATGATTAAGTATCTATGGCACAAGCTGTTTATGATTTCATAAGAGCTGCGGCGCCGGCTTTAACAACATGGCAACACATAATGTTTTTCTATTTGCTATTATTCACTACTTCTCTTGTACTCATATTATATGTGGGTCCTAAAAACTACTGTTCGAAGGCTTCCTCACACTAGCTTATTTCAGGATATTAGTTAAAATTAGAAAAGTACATTGACTTGCTTCGTTTATCAATCTATTTTGAATCGTTTACCTTTCCGCGCGCACGCCATTACCGATGCTAAAGTAAGTAGGTACGTACAGCTGAAAATCATAAGATCTGGTCATCTTCAGCTGACACAATCACAGAAACATAACAGTTGTTTATCTATTTCGTCTATTGCAATACCTACATTCACAATGTACGAAGATGAAAAACGAGCTCGGAGGGATACAGAAATAGCCTCGCGTCGCCCGACGTTGCTCCAATGTCGAGGTGATATGCATTGTGCGTACGATCACGAGTGTTTCGTACACGAAATATTCTTTTTTAACGACCTTAGAAAGTTCATTATGTCATTTTGACAAGTTTTTGAGCGACTAGGTTAAAAGTTCATGGGGATGTGAGCTTAAGAGAGCTTTTTTGGGCGGAGAAATTTTTTGTTATGTAATTTTTAGATATGAACTGTGTTAAGGCTTGTTTTGTTTGAAAAAGTGACGAAGTGACGATATCCATTTTGATTATAATGTTAGAAAACAACATCTCACTCAACAAACACTGCATGAACTCGAAGAGTCACTAGCGCTTTTCCGGGATAATAAATTTTCTTCGAGCCTTTTAGTGGGTATAGTTTTCCTCATGTTCAAAAACATTACGACACCGTTAAATAAGGAGCTAAGTAGGTACAGTACCACTTATCTCGAGACACGCCCAAACGCTTTCAAGCTTTATTTTTGACAAAGTTTCTGTTCACACGGTAAGGTCATTGGCACGCGTGTTATAAGCAGCACTCCATAATATCGGCTTTTAAATATTTATTGCTCATTTTCCCTAAAAAGTCATAAATGTAGAATGTTCTGGGTTTTCGTAGCTCACGTACAAATTAGGAGGGGACAGTACTGGCCCAATGTAGTGACTGGAGTTGTAGATTCGAACCCAGACAAGCGTTAGGCGGCTTTCTGTAAAGTATTTCGTCACCACTGCTTTCAAAACGGTGAAGGAAAACATCGTGAGGATACATGGAACATGTTTTAGAACCAAAAGTTCGAAGACATTCTACCGAACCGCACTGGGGCCGCGTGGTGGATTACAGATTTACGCCCCACTCCCTCTCACCTAGAGGAGGCCTGTGTCCCAGCAGTGGGAACATTATAGGCTGATTATGTATGTTCAAATTCAGTAAAAATATGCTGTGTTTTGATTATAACCTAGAATCAGCATAGCCATACAACGTGGCAATGCTGCCAACTTTTTGGGCACTTTTCCGTTGAGACCGACGCGGAAGAATTTTTTCCTCTCTTGTTTTATATTTTGAATCTGTTAATTTATATTTTATTATGTAAACATTATCTTGTGTGAAAATATTAAAGAAAATGGATACCTATACAAACGATGTTAGTTTTCCAAGAGTTTTAATATTTCAATAAATATTCATCAGTCATTACAAATCGTCAGTCAGCCGTAAGGTCATTGGCACGTGAGCAACGCTATCCCAAATACTTCCTCGCTTCCTTTAAAGTGATCTAAACCGTTCAAATATATAAATAGTTCGGCAATTCCGTTCAAAAATAGCCTTAAACGTTAGTGTTAGAAATAAACAGTCTTTTTTTCTTTTGTTGTGCTCCGAAACTAGGACGTTGACTTTAGAATATTTACGTTAAACTAGTAGTTCGATACTCGATTGATGACATACGTTTCGGGGAATATATACAGAAATGTTTCACTGGGTTGAGTTGTCACTGGCAGTTGTTGAGGGCTTGTAGAATATTTTTAACGTCAAAATTGACATATTTTCTATAGCACATTTGAAATTCGAACGTTACAGCAATCTTTATGCAACGTGGCTTAAAAATGTCATTTCGCACAGAGCGGTCAGACTGCACATAAAAGTTGTTACAGTCAAATATAAACTTGCGGGCATTGATTTAAACCAATCAATGAACTTTAAAACCTTACTGTCTACAAAAATATTGCACATAGTAGTTGTTGATGAATTTGATTTGATTTGTTTGATGAAACGAAAGGAAATGGTGGAATTTACTTTTTTCATCTGCCTAGCCTTTTCCCAACTATGTTGAGGTCGGCTTCCAGTCTAACCGGATGCAGCTCCAGTATTTTACATAAAGCGACGTCTATCTGACCACCACAACCCAGTGACTGGGTAATAAGATACCTCTTGTTAAGACTGGCTGTCAGATTTTCGAGCTTCTGACGACCCCTAACGACTATCAAAGATCTACAAATGACGGGACCAACACTTAACTGACTGCTTTCCGAAGCACGGAGGGGTCTTGGTAAGTAAAGACGGTCGCCTATCTACGGACCAACCGCGGTCGACCCGTGCAGTTGTTATTGGAATTTACCTTTGAGAAAATACAAAAAGAAATGAAAAATTACAAAGTATTCTTATTTCAGCTCTACAGTATTTTGGTTAATCCTAAAACCCCCTCTTATCTTAAAGAACGTTTCAAGTTCCTTCATGACACACATAATAGATATCTGAGGTCATCGGAAAACCTGAGACTAGAGATCGATGCATTCCACCAGTTTCTTTGACAAATCTTTTAGTGTTCAAGCAGTACGGTTATGGAATGACTTGCCCGTCTCGGTAAGGCGTGCTCAATCTTTGTCCGCTTTCAAAATCATGATAAAAAAGCACTTCCTCTCTCCTTAAACATCATCATTATTATATTATGTATTATTAATTATTATTATTTTTCTTTGCTCTTGTTTCATGTTTATTATTATATGTATATATTTATTTTGGTGAGAAAAAAATACTTTATGTATTATATTAATAGTATAGTGTAAATGGTACACCACAGACTACCTACTATATGTGTCTCTCCTTAATTTTAATCCATTCAAAGGTTGTTTTTAAAAGATCGCTCTTAGCGATAAGACCGCCCATTGTGTCACCCTTTATAAATTTTTATATATTCATGTTCTGTAATTTGTATGGTGTACAATAAAGAGTATTTTTATTCTATTCTATATCCCTTCGTTTCTCAAAAAGCTAATGGCACATTCAAGATTTTAATTATCGTGTGAATGTTCATTACTTTCCGCTTCCCAGTAAAACGGAGAAAGGACCAGAGACCACAGAACAAGTTTTCTTAAACACGTCATTTGTTCTCACATCATTCATTGTCTGTAGTTTGAATGAAACAATAATAAAATATGATGGCTGTTTTATGGTTTCCGTTTATCTGATGGAAGTGGTATTCTTTAACTTTCCTTATTACAAGGATGTACTACTTTATTTTCTTACGGTAAAATATATATAAAATATACATAAGCATGATAGGTAGGCAAAGGCATATTGGAAAACAATTCTATTACTTACCTAAGTACTTATTGACAATATTGCTAATGGTGATGATAGATTAAAGTATTATTGTTTATTCTTTGCTAACTTTTGTTGCTGTTCCGTACTTCGGTAAATAGGATGAAAATGCATTTTTTCGGCCGAAAACGAAACAAGATTTTTTGTATGTTGTGTTTATGATTTTCTTGATAGCATACTTAGGTTGATAAACGGTCTGATACTTATTACAGGCGAGCAAAAGCCAATGCATTTTCTCATTATTGTGCTTTTCTTTTTTAAAAAGAGTTTTTTTAAGTGAAAACTTCTTTAGCGGCGTTGTGCAGTTTTGTTGTGATGGGTAAAAAATGTTAAACTCGCGTCAGGACACGTGACCTGATCGAAAATTCGTAAGACAGAGGGAGAGTATTCCAAAATATCAAAAATGCACAACGTTAATATTCAAGTTTTCACTTCTGCCGGCACTTCCGAAGTGTAACCCGTTGTTTTTTTAAACAATTAATTGCAAGAAAGGATGTTTTTTCGCCCGAAAATGGATGTGTGCCGAAAATTGCAAAAAACCGAAAACGAAATTCGGTCGGACTCTAATAAAAACCTAGGTACTATTTTAATAAAAGTACCCTCAATAAGCATTTCGTGAAAAAAAGGAGATAATGATGATGTTCACTGGTCATTAAAATTAAAGATTACCTATTAGCAAAAATATTTCGCATGAAAGTAACATTTTCGACGCTGAGAGTAAAGAATCTAGATTGACACGCATTTATTTTATTCACTGTCTGAGGGAAAATACGTAACGCTCCAATTGAATCCCATTTATATTATAAATGAGTTTTATTTATAAATTATTTTATTTATCAACCTCATTTACTTATTTATATTTTTAACTAAGTCTGATGTTGTGCGAAAATAATATCTATTAATAAGCTGTTGATGTCTATTTTCCCGTTAACAATGGTTATCCCTTAATTAACATCCTGTGCAACCTGCGTACCTGAATACTGGCGATACTTAGGGCTGATTATCAATCATCTGATAACTATATTCGAGGAATAATTTTGAAATTTTGACAGTTATTTCATACAAAAACTGTCAAACGTCAATTTTATTCCTCGAATAAAAGTTATCTGGTGATGGAAAAATCAGCCCATAGTTAATTAATTAACGCAAAGTAAATATCGATCAATGAAATTGTATTTTTTCTAGCTGTGAAGTGTATAAAATTCAGCTGACAATGGTAAAGTTTATGTTAATATTATAAAGAGGTAAAATTTGTTTGTATGTATGTAGGGGGTAATCTCCGGAACTAATAGTCAAATTTAAAAAAAAAAACTTATTACCCTTATAGCCCAATGTTTGAGGAAGGTTATAGTCTATCTAACATTACGCTACGACCTATAGAAGCCGAGCAAAATAAAAAAAAGTCAGAAATAACACTCAAACGAAGTACCTATACATATACTTATATATACCTATATATCTGTGCACGGGGGAGCGATGACGATGACGTGATGGGTCGGGGGCCGAAATTCACGCAGACGAAGTCGCAGGCAGAAGCTAGGTTCAAATAAACCAGTCAGCAACATTACATTTTTCAGTCATGTTACGGAGTAGGTAAACTACCTAATGAAATAAAATTTCTTCAAATTCAACTTTATAACCAGAAGGCCAATTCTCGTAGGTAATTTAAAACGTTCAAAATCTAGTCGCAGTCTCATCTCGGCGACAAACAAATGTCAAAAACTTGTCAAAATGTAGGGAAATTAGACCTAGGTATTTTTGGCAGATTGAGTCTGAGATCAGACTGTGAACGTTCTTAAAATTACGAGAATTGCCCCCTGCTATTTAAAATTTGCATAATACAGTGCAACCTTAATATAACACACCTCAATATAACGAATTCCTCGATTTAACGAATTCTTCGTAGGTAATCCCCTTGAATTAACCATAAGAGTCAATTAAAATATACCTTTACATTGCGAAGATTTTTTGCGAACAACCTCTTTAATTTATAACGAATTTTCAAGTATCAAAAAGAAGTGTAAAACTAATTAACGAATTTTGTCAACCCAAAACCTTTTATATAACGTTCCCAATAGTATGTGATTCAGTCGCGACAGGTTTCGACATATTTTTACCTCTTTATAACAAATTTTAAACCAACCTAACCTCAATATAACAAACCTCAGTTTAACGAATTACTTGATATAACGAATATTTACTTGTTCCCTTCCGATTTGTTATATCGAGGTTGCACTGTATTTAAAATTTGCATAATACTTAGATTAAGCACTATATAACGGCTGTACCCACCTTAACGCTTCAATTTAAGTATCTCCTAATGAACACTTAAAAGTCTCCTGCGCATAAAGTTTACGTGCGACCTAATTGTGACTCGTGTGTGAGGTGTGAGGTGATCAGGTGACTCACCCAGGTCGTTGGACTAGTCATAAACGTATTAGGGGAAGTGTGGAAACGCCGTAAAACACATTTTAAAGTTAGTGCAAGGAGGAATGGAGAGCTCGTGCGGTTTTTCAATATGGTTGTTGCATTGAACATGTTATAGCCTTAGTACATCGCTTTAACAAAACTATTTTCCAAGGACGGTAATTCTGGGTAGCGGGATCGTCCGAAAGGGTTACCGCTGCCCTGGAACATAAAGGGCTAAGGAAGGAACACAGGTGGGTTTTAGTCAGTAAGAGTCTGACACTCCCTCCTGCTCCACCCAGAGCGGGAGGAGTCATTTGATGATTTCCCAACCTCAAAAAAAAAAAAAAAAAGGACGGTAATTCTTGGTAAATAGTTCTGTAGTTGCAATTTCTCGATTAATTCACTGGAGGACACTGCTTTCCATTTTATTGACTTTGGATTTCAGTCAAGAAATGTCTTCTCGCAATGATGAACATACCTACGTTGAGCAGCATCATTCGTAGGATTGAATCTAGCTTATCTAGCTAAAGAGTCAACTCGACAACCCAATTCAGCATTTGAAAAGTTACCTTAGTTGGATTTTGCACATTAGGACCAATTAGCTGTGGTGAGCCCGTGGAAACAGCCGCGACTTACGAGGTCGTAGGTTCGAACCCTGACTGGCGCTTCACTTTGAGTAAATTATTTAATCACCACTGCTCTCAAAACGATGAAGGAAAACATCGTGAGGGAAACCGGCATGTCCTAGAACAAAAAATTCGAAGACACGTGACCTCTACCAACCTGCACTGGGCCCGCGTGGTGGATTACGGCCCTCTCCCTCTTACCGAGAGGAGGCCTGTGTCCCAGCAGTGGGGACATTATAGGTTGATTAAGCTTATTATGCTAAAAAATTTGGTCTTCCATATCACTGTTACTTTTCATTACACTACCCAACCTTTATGCATGAGAGTTATGTTCATTAATTCAAAACTGCTGATGGATTTACAGATTGTTTAATCCAAAAACAAGAAAATTCTGTGTCATTTACTGGAAACTACCTAGACTTAGTAGTTCGAAGATATTTTTGGCAGTCTTGTCTAGATTTGCGCACATTTCATAAGGTTATTAATCACAGTGCGACAGGCGACACTGGTTTCTTAATGATCCGGCGACAATATTATCGTGTTATTGGTGTTACTTCAAAATAAGAATAATTTGTAAAATATTTCAAATTCAGGATTCGAGGTTTTTAGTTCCGAATATATCCGCGCCAATAGTTATCTCTAAAGATTTTAAAATAGTTTCATTACACTCGCGAGCAATGAAAAAGTTCCAGTGACATAGCACCAAATTACTCCTAAACGGGAAAGGCTAGCCGTCTGTAATATTGAAGTACATTTAACAGCGCATCAGAATATTACCAACTAAAAACGTAAATATTGTGTTCAAATTTTAAATTATATGTCTTAGGAGATATTAAGGTGTTTGTCGGCATTTTGTGGGTGGAACTTTTTCATTGCTCGGCAGTGTATTATTACATTACTTTACCAACTAGTTATCCACCAAATCACACTGGGTCCGGGTGGTGGATTAGATACCACTCCCTCTCACAGAGAGGAGGCTTGTGTCCCAGCAGTGGGAATATTATTGGCTGATAATGCTTATGCTGTTAGTGTACTGTAGTTATAATAGTGAGATCGATTAATACGAATAAAATAATATTGATTTTATCATTTAATATAGGATGGATGACCTTACGTTTACCAGTCCTCATTAAGAACGTCTAAATAAAGAAAAACAATAAAGCATCATCTGTAATATGTCTAATCGCTTGTCTTAAATACATTAAAGGCAAAACATAAATCATTTCAATAGCAGTTACTGCTAAAATTAATTCAGACCAATATATCATGCACTAATATGGGCATTGGGCAAACCTAAACGGGCAACGAAATAAAGTGCATTCGGTCAAAGTCGGTCACCACACACACGCGACCATAACGGTTTAAATATGGAAACTTTTGAACAATATCTTTTATTATCTTGTTATATTTTACACTTGCCTAAATCTCTACCGTTAGTGAGTTTTTATCTATGGACACTTTCTAGACAATATCACCGCATTCAATAAAGTATGTATCTATACTATATCTACAGTAAATCATCCTATAATATTCCCACTGCTGGGACACAGGCCTCCTCTCGATGAGAGGGAGTGGGCCGTAATCCACCTCGCGGGTTCAGTGCGGGTTGGTGGATGTCACATGTCTTGGAATTTTTGATGATGAAATAACTTAAACAAAGTAAAATGCCTGTCTGGGCTCGAACCTAAGACCTACAACTCGTAAGTCGCGGCCGTTGCCATTGGGCCAACACTACTCACACTACATTTTATAAGTACTTTCTGATTTGCAATTCCCTTTAGCAATATCATGATTCTATAACAAAAAGGTAGGACGCCTGTACTCAGCGGTGGTTGGAACAAAGCTGCCAATGACGATGATGATTCTATTAAAGACAGTTCATTGTTGCCGTCGTGGTGCAGCAGAATTAAACTCTATGGCTGTCTGGTATTCTATTTTACGATCAGAAGTGGTAGTGATGATGCTTATCAGTTCCACTTCTGATCAACTGATCAGCCGGTCTATTCTGCTGAAATAAATGTGTTTATTGCATCATCTTAAATAACTTATTCTAGTTACAATGGGGAGAATCCATTTAAGCAATTAGTTTGCTTGTGTTAAAATCACCGAAATCTGGTGAAATCTCACCGTGAAAACTTTAGTGAAGTGAGTTGTCAATAGTGCGAATCCCAAGCCTCAGGTAGAATAGCTCACTTCATCTAAGTTTTCACGGTGAGATTTTTACAGAATTGACGGGCTGACGCTAAGGATTGACAGCTCACTTCACCTAAACTTTCACGGCGAGGTTTTTACACAATAAATCGCGCGCCCCAGAAGTCTCGACATTTTTAGCGATCGTTTTACGACCGAATCCGGTCGCAAAGTCCCGAATTGACAGGTGAAATGTATGGAGTGACAGGACTTTGCGACCGAATTCGGTCGTAAAGCGATCGCTATGAATGTCGAGACTGCTGGGGCTGGTCTTTCGAGAAGTTCAGTTTCTTCAAAAGCTTATTCGCACAGCTTAGGTACAATTACTTTCCCACTCTCCCCGTTCACAATTTATCTCGTAGGCGGACCCTGAACCTTATAAATAAGTTTTCTCAATCTATTTTCATCTGGCTATCAGTTGCATAATGTGGCAACGAGACCAATTAACGATTAAATATGAGACAACGCCCACTGGTCGTCCGTCACAGGGCCCGGAGTTGCGAAACGGGCGGAGATGGGCGCAATACTTTAGCAAAACGACTTTAGGAGATTACTTTTATTAGCTCGCCGTGTTGGCGTGTCAAAAGTTAATTCCAGATCAATATATTAATTAGTTTATTGTGGTCCTTTGAGTCGGTGTTATTTGATAATTGATTTATGGGGGCTTTGAGTTTTACGACCTAACTACAGTAGGTGTAGTTATGCAAGTAATTACACAAAGGTCAGGGTATCGTAATATGCTTAGTAGTAACACGTGCAAGCACTAATACAGAAATACCGTAGTCACACAAGCAAACCACGTTCTGTGCCCAATTCAATAAAGTCGATAGTTTTGTAGATAGCACACAACGCATCTGTAAGTCTAGACACTAGACAGACAAACCCTAAGCACGTAGGTTCATTGAAGTTATCGCCAGCAACGTAACTGAAGTAACGTCAATGAAGAATTAAGACACTATGATCAATATACCAACATTACCAACGAAATTGAAATTACCATACATACATAACATACAAATAATCAGCGTATAACGTTCCCACTGTTGGGACACAGGCCTCTTCTCAGTGAGAGGGAGTGGGCCGTAATCCACCACGCGGGCCCAGTGCGTGTTGGTAGATGTCACATGTCTTCGAATTTTTGGTTCTAGGACATGGCGGTTTCCTCGCGATGTTTTCCTTCACCGTTTTGAGAGCAGTGGTGATGGAATAATTTACACAAAGTAAAGCGCCTGTCTGGGTTCGAACCTACGACCTACAACTCGTAAATCGCGGCCGTTACCGCTGGGCAACCATTGTTGTTTGGAAATGAACATGTTGGATGGCAAACGGAAAATTCACGAAAATTTTCCTCAATGTACGAAAATTATTTTATTTAAGTACAAAGGAAACTTATTACAAGTCTGACATTTACTAAAGCTTTACCTCGTCTAGTGATGTGACGAGCTACAAAACTAATGATTCGTAGATAGGGACAATATGACTTGCACGCCATTCAAGCATTCGGCTCCGACATGGCCGAGGTTGCATACTACCCTCCAAATTAAAGATGCACATATAAATAAACACCTGGCGAGTACCGTTTCCTAGAACCTTGGCACAGTGAACTGGTACAAGGTATTATTAAGATTATTTTTAGCAGTATGTTGTCCCACTGAAAGGCAGGGATCTCCCTTTCTCCTTTCGACTCCTCTCTGTCTTGAGCTAGTGTTGCCGGACGTTGTCTAGGATCCACGTTGTGAGTCAAAGAAAGCGACTTGTAATGCTTTGGTAACCGCCATATCACTTGCGGCCGTGATAGAAACTACAGCTAAGTATGAGGGTAATGTTAATTCTAACTGTCTCGATTAAACGCTGATTGTCGATGCGTGAAACTGGCTCGGTTGTGGTGGTCTCGATCTTGATTGTAATTTTGTTTTGAACTCTTCATGACTTCTTAGATTTGACTTTGTGGATTCTATACCACTAGTCTTAAATTAACAAGTAGGAATGACCTTTGTGGTCTGATTACTTAATTATTCACTTTCATTTGTGAAACGTAAGTTTACTTTTTACTTCAGTTTAAATGTTGTATGGGTGACTTCATCAGCGTAAACCAGTCTACTGCTGGGATACTTAGGCACCAATTGCCACTTAGCTTGATCTTAATTTCGGCCTACAGACATAAGTCCAAATAATTTTTATTTCCTGCATGTTATGCAGCTGTTAAAAACTCCATTTTACGAAATAAATATTTAGTTCAGTAGAACGAATTCTGTTTAATAACACTTACTTAATTAATTCAACATAACTGGATTAGTTTTCACTTTTGAACGCATCGTGTGGACACAAACGATAACAAAACACCTTATTTTAGACGATGAAATCGATTTGAATCGGTTCAATGAATGTCTCAATTTTCCCAGTCCGTGCGTAAATCGATAAGAACAAGAGTGAAACTGTTGCGCGCGAAAAAAGACAGATGACAGCTGTCATCGATTCGTCGTCTAGACACTGTGGTCTTATTTTAATGCCTTGTTAGACAACTTACGGTTTTATTGGGTGCATTTTGCTTACTTTCTCTTGATATTATTGGGTTATATTTCTTTTACCATACAGTTTTTGCGATGTTGCTATTTCCGGTAGATTTATTATTTTCAGTGTCGACAGTCGAGTCATTGTTTCTAAGTTTCTAAAATATTTGGCATGCAGCATTTACTTGCTATCTCTAAACAAATCTATCAAAACGAATTCTCATGCCTAGAGCATCACTTTTAAAATTTTCATGAAACGAACCGCAAACACGGTAGGTTTTCTTTTATTACTAAAAAAGATAAAAAAAGACATCTTTATCTTTTTTCGCTCTAGAAAGAAGAGGAACACAGAACACATACCGCACAAAATATAAAGCACTTATCCAATTTTATCATTGAAATGCTAATGTCGATCTAAAGAGGCATCATTGGCACGAAAAATGAAATAGAGTACACAAACAATGATTTATTTTTAAAACCGACAGTCGATCAAACTCATTGACAGTTAGTTGTCTGTCATGTCATAGTTGCATTGACAAATCGGATTAGATTCTAGCTGATTGATATAGAAGATCAATATCATGGCCGATCTATTTGTGTGCAGAGGGTCAATGGTTTAATTAATAGAATAATAGATGTGTATGATTTTATTTTTGTTTTGACTTTTATTTTTAAACAATACCCACATTGGTCACATTGGATTTGGTTGGTCGTACAAATACAAAATAAACATGGCGTATTGAGTATCGTGGGCGCAGTTCATGGTCCTCGCAGCAGCTTTTATATTTAAGATAAACAATAGAACTCTATTTCTCTGGACTTACGACCCTGGTGATGACTCTCAGTTGACTACTATTATATACCTACCTACTAGGTCTATGCTAACACTTTGAACGACGACGATTTCTGTGTAAGTTAAGAGAAGGCTTAATATTACTACTTATAATGTTTGTATCTTTCTTTTTGGAAGATAATCAAAAGTCATTTATTCAAACTGGGCTGAAAATCAGCACTTTTTGAACGTCAAAATTATATAAGACAGTCCCCCAAAATGCCCGCCCTTCGTTTTGTGTTCGGTGCCAACGAGTTCATAAAGTCATTTATTCAAATTAGGCTGAGAATTAGCACTTTTCGAGCGTCAAAATTACAAAAGACAGTCCCCCAAAAACGTCCGCCCTTTACCTTCAAAACAGACTTACAGAAATTGAAAACTAACATAATTTGTTTCTTCTATCTTTTAATTTAGCTTTTAGTGAAGTAAAGATAGTCAAATGAGATCAAATAAAATCAGACTGTCCTGTCATGTTGACTAAACTCCAAAGAATCCCTTTCTTAGGAGTTCGTCATGATGCATTGTGCACATTTCACAAGAACAGTATGAGTCAAAAAAGAATGAAAGAAATGATACAGACGCCAGCACATCAAGCTACTACAATATGTCTTTCTTTAATAGATTTTCAACTTTATTCCTAAAGTATTAGGTTCAAGGTTGATTGGGAAAATATGACAGTTTCGGGTAGCTTGACCTGCTGGCGTCTGTACAATGTCCACAAAAAACTTTATGACGACACTAAATCAAAAACAAGGAGAATTTCTTAGGAAATATTAAAACTATACTCGTTCAGAATCAGGTCATTGCACATTGGGAAGAATTTAACTCGATCGATGAATGTCTATAATTAAGACCATTAACTTTTGAACTATAGAAACGGGATGACGGGGACTTCTAAATATATCTATCAACTAATGTTTTGTGTCTCGTGTTTATTTATAAGCTTTTATGTCTTAACCAGACGTAGCTTCCTTCCTTGTTCTGTTCCCTGTTGGAACTAATTATTATCCTTCGTGAAGGACAATAATAAGGCTGGTTCGAAATAGCTTTCGCCATTAATCGAATAAGTAGGTAGTCATTCTAGTTCAACTGAGAATATTCTCAATCTTCTTCTTCGTGTCTCTGGCACGACTGAATTTTATATCTTGTTGGCCCAAAACTTGGTCACTTCCACGGCGTCGTCAGTGAAAGCGCAGAGGTCCCTTTGACTGCATGGATATATATTGCAATATTCTCAATAATAATGATATTTACATCGAGCCGTTTTCATAAGAGGAAGTTAATAGAGGTCTCACTGTGTGAACAATGTACCTACAATTAGTTCTTCTACTAAACTCGTGTCATAGGATTCTTATTTTTCTGTGTAGGAAGTGACGAAGCTCAGCTGATGTAGCTACATTAGGTACAGGTAAGCTTTTCCTACCTATCGTACTACATTGTCCTGCAGTGCGATTCTGTAACCATATCACCGTGAAAACTTAGGTGAAGTGACCGTGGAGTGACTTGTCATTGCAGTCTAATGCTAGGGAGTGACACTATTGGCAGCTCACTCTAAGCTCACTTCACTTAAGTTTTCACTGTGAGTTTTTTACAGACTCGATCGGCTGTTGTCTGTCATCAGTACAAATATTCATTTTCTTCTCTTTGTCTCTAAGAATATTGATTCCTCTTCTTCCATTACCTAGAAAATATTTCGTCTTAACGACGTAATATGTTTCGTCGTATATTTTATAATGATGCGGATTGATCGAAAGAAGTGAATTCTTTGTTGTCCTTTTGATCGTCTTCGATATGACATGCACACACGGTCCTGAAAAAATTATTGAATTAGTTATTCTGCGTAACTAAAGTCGTGTTATTGGAATCTTATTCGTGTGATGAATGACTGGTGGAAATATACTTTCCCCACCTATGGTACTCCATCGCCCCATTGTCTTCCATCCCTAGATTCCCTTTTCTCTCGTTCTCTCTAAGAATATTGATTCCTTCTCCTCCTCTAAAGACATTACGTTCGAACGACGTAATGCGTTTCGTCATGGATATTTCTTCAAAACAGCCGACGTTTACCCGACGTCTATCATCGCAGTCTTTGTTGGAGCAGCACATGGCTTTTAGCGATTATACCTACTTGGATCTATATGTGGTGTCTGTCGATACATTTAGCTGTCTACGTATTGCTTTTGCAATGCCTTGGAAGATTTCTTGGGGGTCACAATAGCAAGCTAGTTTGGGACTTAAATATATTTGAATTGTCGAATTTGCTTTGTGCTCTTTTGTCGTCTTTAATTCCTTGTTGTCGGGAAGATTCCAAGACGTCATGAGTCATTGTCACTTGGTCGTTTAACTTAAAAATTTTAAATATCCATAATAACAAATGAAATTGTGGGTTCCTTCTATAAGTCTGAATTGAAAAGATCTGCAGTATCATAAAGAGGACTGTAAATCAAGAGCCCTTTTAAACGAAAGCAAAATCTTTCAGCTGTAAAACTACGTAGCAAAATTTTTTCCAGCAGACGTAGACGCTGAAACTGGCAAACGCCACGCTTTGTTACGTAGGCCGCCGTCGGAAACGCTAGTTCATTCCCCGTCGGACAGATGTCGCTGCTTGCATTAACCTACATCGATGAGTAGACACGCGTCACTTGCAGCTGTCCGAATATAATTTACCGGACAACAGCACAGTGCGACGTCGCGTGGACAAAAATATCTTTAGGTTTATATTCCCTTTAGGGCAAACAAAGATTTTGCGGTGTTAGTCATTCGGTTGAAAGTGAGCCAAAGATATGTGGCGTTTTATTAGTTTTTTAGGACAAATGTCTTTGTAGAGAAAATGGTCTAAATAGCAATAAATTAAAATTATAAAGATTTATTATGAAATCTAAGTAAATACTATTCCTTGTACAAAACAAAAGAAAGTAGGAAAGCGTCCATAAAGAGATTTCTTCGGTTGCTTTAAAAGTCGGAAAAAGACCAAAGCTCTAGATTCCATGAAGGGAGAAGGTACAGACGCCAGCACATCAAGTTACTACAATCTGTCAAATTTCTTTAATCGATTTTCAATTTTATCGCTAAAGCATTAAGGTTCAAGGTTGATTGGGAAAATTTAACATTTTCGGGTAGCTTGACCTGCTGGCGTCTGTACCTATGTTGTAATTTTTTGTAACAAAATAAAACCTGCAAATAGGTATTGACAACAAGATTCCTTTACGTTCAATAATCCGAGGTATTTTTCTTGTTTTATTTTACTCATGAAAGTGTGAACTTCGAGAATGTTGAAAAAAAGTTATTGACGTGGATGGTGATGTGTCTCGTTTTGGCAGAGTGTGGGTGCGCCAGAGCATTCCCCTTTTTACAACGTATTTTGTACCTACTGTTCAACAATGTTATTAAAATGACTACTGAACTTTTTTAAATAAAATATTACTCACACACTAGAGACTTCCTTAAAATATTGTCTACCCTTTCTCCCTTGTGTCACCCGTTGTAAAATTTCTACATTTATATCTGTAATTTTTATAGTGTACATAGTAAAGAGCATTTCTGTCTATCTACCTAAATCCTACAAGGATCTTATGTTAAATTTTCACTCTTTTTTTTACCTAATATGGAGTTAGAGTAAAATAAAAATACGCATAAACAATTTAGCACAGTTTTTTTTTGGTATTTTGATTGGCTGCCAAAAATTCAAATATTACGACACTAATGCACATGCATTGTACGCAATACATTCGCGCCTTAACTGTATGTTTTTGTTTATTATAACGCTTTGAGTAATAAAGCGTAAATAATTACCATTAAAATTAGTCAGAGACTGAGTTCACGACCGCAAAACAACTAAAAAATTTGACGAGGAGGCGATGAAAGTTATTTCAGTAATGATGGTATTATTTATAATTTCTGACGTTGAGTTTGTACTTGCTTCGGAGTTATGACGAATATAATTTATTTTAATAAGTAAATAAAGCGATAAACGATGTGCCGTGAAGTGACATATTATTCGTATCCAAAGCATAAGGAGCCAAGGGCAATTTGTTAGTCATTTATTTTAATAATTTATGTTTTTGTTTATATTTATGTCTTATTTATCCAAGGGTTTTCCTGGGTCAGCGTTGCAGAAAAGGATACAAAGCATGATTTTGTTTTACCTTCTGAAGTGCTTAGCTG
This sequence comes from Apamea anceps, assembly GCA_951799955.1. Lineage (NCBI taxonomy): Eukaryota > Metazoa > Arthropoda > Insecta > Lepidoptera > Noctuidae > Apamea > Apamea anceps. The sequence goes on along the minus strand of OX637504.1, from coordinate 4,775,016 downwards.
TGGTATCAGGCAGTGGAATCCAGGCTCATAAAGCGTGTTAGACATCTACTTCGTTTATAAAGACAGATATTGATACTACGCCTTGGTACTGATACCTGATTGTTTTCATGTTTCCGTAAAGCCCGGGCGTCGAGAGAATCCGTTTCTGACACCTGTCAGTGCGACAATTCAAGTAGGTAACTAATACAAATACAAATCTAACTAGATCAAATTCGCAAAACACGTATTCGTTTGTATGAAACTGACGGGTGTCAAGAACGCATTCTTTCGACGGCCGGATTGTAACAATTTTGTTAAGCACAAAGTTTTGACAGCATTTAAAATAATAGTCAAGTTTTTAAATATTTTATCTGGCCAGAGATAATAAAAATATGACATGCATTGAGTCATAAGTTTATGATACGAATTTTAACGCCAGGCGATATTAACTTAAGCATTTTATTATCTCTTCATTTTTTAAACAAAACAATATCTTTATGTTTATATTTTTATAACATTCAATTTAAGCGAACCTTTAAATAACAAATATTTTAATTTTTTTGATGCCCTATGATTCTTTTGCTTATTTTTTCACATGTACAGACGCCAGCAGGTCAAGCTACCCGAAACTGTCAAATTTTCCCAATCAATCTTAAACCTAATGCTATAGCGATAAAGTTGAAAATCTATTAAAGAAATTTGACAGATTGTAGTAGCTTGATGTGCTGGCGTCTGTACATATGTATTATAATTTAATATTAACGTTTTATACACATAAATCTTCCGGAATAAATTATTTAAGCGAACAAAATAATAAAAAACATAAAATTTTGTCCACATCATGCTATCATGAGCCCACTATGCGAACAGTGATTCATTCACGCCTACGATTGCCAAAACCGCTCCAGTGTTGCCTGTAAACACAATTATGAGATACAAGGAAACATTAATTATTTCATTTCGATGATAACTAACTAGTTTACTTCCTTTTCGTCGTATTTTCCATGACGTAGGAACATGCAGTTTGTAATATAAGATTACTAATATTTAGATCATTTTGAGGATTACTGACGTATATATTGATTTATAGAAGTAGATAAAACATAAATTTGTAACTACTAGCAATGTCCCGCAGTTTCACGCGCTTATGTCTCGATCCTGTGGGAATATCGGGATAAAAATTATATACGAGTATGTGTTAATCCAGGTTATAAACTAGGTATCTGTGTCCCAAATTTCTTCAAAATCCTTACAGCAGTTTTGTCGTGATTGAGAAACTAACATCCAAACATACAAGCTTAGACATTTACAATATTATAAGTAGGATGGGCTCAATAACATTGCGTTTAGGTGCCTAACTCCTAATAGTTTTCTAAACAAAACAATGATTTTTTTTTATAGATGGCATAGATATCTAAGTACAGATAAAATATATAAGGCAGTTAGTTTTAATTTGAGTAGCAAATTGACTGTAAACTTCACCGGGTTAGATTTACGGATGGATAGAAAGAAGTGAGAACGATATCCGTGTTTCATAACCAAATGCATATAACTGTTAACACTAAACATTCTCGGCGATATCTAATGATGGATTCATTATAATTTATTAACACTGTAAAAGTGTCTAGTAGACACTAGTAGAGAACATAATATTTTACTCTTTTCGATACGTTTTTTCAGTAACAAGCAGATACTGTCTATCATAACATAAAATCACACCTGCATCCTAATTGCGTAACACAATATCAGTATTTATCAGTATTTTTTTTTTGTATTTCATATTAGTATTTATTATTGTGTATATGTTATTTTTATTTTTAACTGTGTTTAGTTTAGTTTATGATCCTTTACGAGTCGCAATAAATACTTTTTCTTTATTTCTTTCTTTAATCTCAATCTGAATCATTTCGAAGGATATTGCTAATCCGTTGCTTCATGTGTTCGAAAAATGTGTCTGCTCAGCAACGTAAATAACGCAATGAATGTTGTTGAACTGTCAAAATGAAACCCATTGCATGTCTCCTGCTGAGATACAGGCTTACAACCTAGTTCAGGAGACAGTGCGCTTATGTAACTGTGTACTTACTTTGTTATCAATAAAGCATTATTATTATTATGGCTACTGATAGTGTGTTAAACAATTTTCACGCTGTAATCCCCGAAGGGTTAGGCAGAGGTATAGTACACACACCCACACTCCATTCATAAGGGGGCGAGCCTATTGCCATCAACCAGGTCAAGTCCAGACTATGGACTCCTACTGTAAAATTACTGATAGAAAAACTCAATAATACTGCGACCTGGGAATCAAACCGAGGAGCTTATGCTCAGCAGTAGCGCCTGCGACCACTCGACTAACGATGCACTCAGAAAACAATATAATATATGTATTTACTTAGTAACAAGTAAGTACGTACTTATACGGTCGACTTACAGATTTAATTTTCCTTCGTCGAAAATGGCGCGATAAGCAATAAAACATACACTTTATTCTGTAATTTCTTAGATATTTATTGAAATCATAAATTGCTTAATTACCACTAAAACAAGAAGATTAAAACGATATGTTAAAAATACATAAATCTTCAGTAATGTTGTGTTAAAAGTTGTACAACGCCGCGAATTTGTCGTCGTGTGCTGGCCTGGATTGGATGACACGTCTTTAGCTTCCTGGTAACTAGGCTAAAAATGTAGCAAATTATTATTATGACTTACTTTTAGGTCTGTCTGGAGTTGAATGGAAGAGCAGGAAAAGTTTTCCTGTTGAGTCAATCTATATCGTCTGACGTCTCAAATAAAAACCTCATTTGTTAAAAAAATAAGTAGATTATCTACTGTGCTTAGCTGCTGTCTTTGTCATTACGAACACCATGCAAAAAATATTGTTTAAATTTAGAATTTATCATAGACACGCTTTATCTGTTTCTTGTTGATTCGCTTGGTGGCGCCACCAGCGTAGCGACTATTCAACGACTAAACTCGTCATAATGAAACTTTTTCGCTCCACTTCCTTTCATACTACTACCCTTTTTATACACGTGGGTGTCTATAAAACGCCTCGTCTTGCATCACCCTGCACCGTTGTTGCCTACAAAACCGTTCTGATTACATCCATTGATGAAACTACTGCATATGTAGGAGCCTTTTGAGCAGATGCAGCCACGCACAACGAGAAATGCTGATAAATATTCATTGGAATATCGTTATTGCAAACAGAGGAGGTCATAACTTGCTTGTATCCGCGATGATTACTTGATTAAGTTGTTAAGTAACTGCCTATATAGTAGCACACCAATATAATAACAGTAGTCTGCACGTATTGTCCGTTTTCTCTAACACGAAGTCACACCTAAATGAATGACTAAATAAAAGAGCGCTGTTGGATTTTCAACTTTAGATGTTGAGCCGAGCGTTGCAAATCCAACCGCGCTCTTTCGTTTAGGCATAAGTTAGAACGGGCATAAGTCAGGTAAGATTTTAAACGTTGAACAGGTATCTACCTACGTAAAAGCAGTTTGGTATAATCAATCTATAATGTTGTTGTACACAGGCCTCCCCATTATTTCTCTGTGAGAGGGGTCATACCCACGCGGGACCACAGATGTCACATGTCTTCGATTTTTTATTTCTAGGACATGCCTCACGATGTTTTCCTTCACCGTTTTGAGAGCAGTAATAATTTATACAAAGTAAAGCGCCTGTCAGGGTTTGAACCTACGACCTACAACTCGTAAGTTGTATCCGCTACCACTAGGCCACCACTGCCACAGTTTTCATAAAGCAGTTTGCTGTTACTAAATAATGATCAATCTTATAGATAGAAGAACTCGACCTTATTTGCAGTCCTCGATTCACACAGACTAAAAGCACATATTGCAATGTATAGTTAGGATAAAGATTTTTTCACGCGCTTTTTTCACTAATTGAGCGTTCAGTTTTCAGTAGTGACGTGTACCTAAGTGCGTCAAAGAACGTCAGTTCTTTCGTTACCGATCGCGTATAGTTTGTGTTAACATATGTAGACACACAGACAACGAAAAAGTCCGTCCATTCATTCAATTTTTTGTTCATTCATGCTTTGGTTTTATTTTACAATTTAGTTTTTTTTATATTTTAAATTGACGTACAAAGTGTTACAATTTAAAACCTTAAATATTTCTTCAAAATGTTTCTGACATAAACCGAACGCTGTTTAATTAAAAAAAAAAACTCTACAAATGGCTATAAGCCACAATGTTCTAATTTTGAGGGCCTTTCGGAAAATGGTGGACTCCAATTTCAGAGTATTTAGGAACACAACAACACGTCATTTTCTCAAAAATAAAATAACACCTCACATCTTGCGTTGAGAACTAGCTCCGGCGGCACCATTTTGACAGTTGCCTTTCCCATTCGGTAAACTTCAATTTTTACTGAAAGTGGAATAACGCCGTCTGGTGGCAATGATGGGAAACACAATAATTCCATACAAATTGACAGAAGTGAGCATTAACGTTAACGCGATCGAATAAGTATAAAATCTCGTTCGAAGGCCGCAGTAATACTGACGCACTAATCTTTTAGGGATCGTAAAGTCCAATGTTTTCATCTGGTTACTACTGAATGATGAAAACATTAGAATGTCCTATCTTAATGAAATTATTCTAAATCGAACGTTTAGTCAGCCATAAAAATATCTTTCTTATACCCATGGAAATTCCGTAGCACTGTCCGTAGGTCCTTCTACGATTTTGTGTAGTCGTTTTGCCTACGGCGTAGCGGTTAGACTATAAACTACGTGAATTTCCTTCTACGCTAAGGCTACGAATTAATTACCGTTTGACAAATATCAATACTACATAATTATGTCAATTTCCTGTGATCTATCTATTAGTTTTCGAGACTATTTTTATTATGATATGATTATGTTAATTTTGTTGTTATTGATATTTGATAGATAAAAATGTATGTGTGCGCGCAACAACACAACTTCCATTCATTAGCAATTCAAAAACAAACTACCACGAATTCTTCCAAGAAAATCATGTTTACAGTTCTTAGTTCACCTGCACAATCAGACAGCTGACCAAAGCTTAGACAATGTGACGTCAGACTATGAAGAGACGCGGAATCCGAAAGCAGCCTTGAGTGACGCAAATGTCATTATATAATGGGTTTTAAACGGATGTGTCCCGGTATTTATAGTGCGGGTCACGGGCGACGCCAGGTGAGGCGCTAGTGTCCTCGCCCAATGACAGGGACGTTTCCCGCGCTTTCTTTGTCACCTGTCACTATTATTTGTATCTGTCTGGACTTTCCGGTGTCTATGATTCTGCGTTTTTCTTTTTGTTTAATTTGAAAAGCGAATGAAAAGAGCTAGCGCGACTTTTTTTTTTGTTTTTGTTGAGATAAAATTACGAATAAATTAGTGGTTGCCAAGTTTACCTCGTCGCCGCGTCGTATCGTTTGAAGATACAAAAGCTTTGATAGTTCCTGCCCTATATTTCATTGTTAGTCACAGTGATCACAGTCAAGTGGAACAGACAAGGAATCGTTTCCGTTAACGCTTTAGAACGAATCGTAATTTCTTAAAGGATGATGTGCCAATATCGGGGTACCACAATTTATTTGCTTTATGAGAAAGTTAATGTCCAGTTCAGACATTTACGGACCGATTATGATGAAAATGATTAACGCACCAACAAACGTCAAAAACACACCAACGTTTGTACAATATTTGAGCCAAATAATCACATGTCATCTCACGAGATTTTAATGTCCCTTTTGACAAACCTAGCCATTCGTTACATTTAATTTGGACTGTAATTGCAGGTAAGTGACCTTGGCTGGCGTCGCCATGATGGAGCGGGCGATAACACGTGAGTATGCTTCCTGTTGGGAATGAAAATGTATGTCATCATGACATTATCACCTTCAGTGCATATTGCAGTGTATTATATTGCACTAAATTATACCAAAGTGGTGATAGCATGACTGTAAAGTTGTGCATTCATGGTAAACACATAACAACATCATGTTTTGTGTGTTAGAAATGGCTAAGGCTATGTATGTTTGTGCAACGTTTCAAGCAATTCCAAAATATGTTGCACAACTTTTTTTTACAATAAATAGGTACACACGACGACATATCAAGCTTATAAATTTCTAGTTTAAGCTGACCTCGCATTGTATAGGCTTTTCGTACAATGAGAAGTCAGTTTATATTGGAAATGTATAGCTGGATATGCCGTCGTGCGTACGAGGCTCTTTAATTTAGTGTAAATAAAAAAACAATATATATATTGATAATTTTCTTACATTTTCATTTTCAATTCGTTCAAGTTTCGTAATTGATTGATAATGCTGCATGCTTCAATGTGTTTTATGCAGAATATTGTTTGTTTTAAGTTCAATTTTACTATTCAAAAATTTTTATTTTAAGTTATTTTATGCACCAACGTCACAAGCGTTCGTCTTAAAAACACAAAAGTGTGTTTACTCTGTCTTATTGTTTACCTAATTAATTAGGACGGACCTACTGTACAAGTATCTAGTATTTACCCATCCATGCATGATTGATATCCATTCTTCTTCGTCGTGTCGATGGCACGACAGTGTATTAAATTGTGCCATCAAGGCCTAAGACCTATGACAAATTGCATTGACACGCCTAGCAATCAAAACCTCATTGCAGTTATAAAAAAACACCCTGATCCTGAAATTCATAGGTTTCAGAAACTGTTTCTGTTACCTACCTACTAGAAGATATAAAATCCCTTGAGAAATTATTGCATTCCCTTCACTTGACATTTTACAAAGTGCTAACAGAAAAACGGTTTACCTCGTAATTTTCAGGAGACATACAAACAAACTAATGTTCCTGTAGATAATTCCGTACTGGCATTCTGTCAAAATACATAGTATGTTGGTCAATGGGAAGTATGTACCTATTGTAGTTGAAAAACTGCGCAATAGTGTAACCTTTTGTACCTTTGTAATTGTATTGCATTTTGTCAACAAAACGCATGTCGAGTACAGACAGCAACATTCTTTGGAAAGAAAGAAAGTATTTCAAAAGAAGCTGAACATAAAAAAAAAAAACATAAAATAAAAAACAACTGTTTTCTTAGCACGAACATATTGCAAAGTACGTCACGTCATTGAAGAACCTTGTGTTATTGAAAATTTTACTGAAAAATTTTGTGTAAAAATTATGCACATGCAGGCTAATGAAAACGCCGAAGAATAGGCACCTAATTTTAAATTTTATTTATGTTTCAATTTGACGTTATTTCAAGTTAAACAAATATCAACTTTATTTTAATGGTTGAAAAATGTTTGAAGTTGTAGCGTAAACTGAACTTCATTGTGTAGGAATTAAAGTTATTTTTCCATAAATACATATTTGTTTACATTTTGGCGAATATTTCGCGATATTAGATTATGTACATTGTACAATAGATCCAAAACCATGTTCGTACATCAATTCATTGAATATTTCAGGTGCAAGTGCGTTTCGTTAATTTGGACGTGTCAAAACATTTTTTCCCAACCGTACTCGTGTAATTAATGATCTCAGTATGTAGGTTATGTTAATTATTCTAAATACTCTATTTTGGATGTATCTTTTTATTCAATTGACAAATAGCACCGTGTGTATTGTTGGTGTGACAACATCGTTCCATTGTAGGATCCTGTAGGTAAATAGGTACCTATTGAAAGGCAAAAGGGAGTCGTTATGAAGACTTATGTTTATTGCGCCACGCGTATGTCAGCGGCCATAAAATTAACTAGCTAACAATAGAGATGAATGCTATTCGTGCCACAAGACCGTCCCAGAGCATAAACGTACAGAGACAACGTAAAATGTAGGTATTGATATGTTTGTGTCGGGTCCGTACGGAAGTCATTCGGGCCAATACCAGCACCCTAATTGGGTAATACACTATCAATTACAATCAATCATTTTGAAGGATATTGCTAATCCATTGGTTCATATGTCCGAGAAATTTGCCTTCTGAACAACATAAATAACGCAATGAATGTTGTTGAACTGTCAACTGGAAAGCCATTCCTACTGTTAGTGTGTTCGCAATTACCCCGCTGGCTACGTTTATTTAGCCTTTTGAAATGTCTCAACAGCCTTAATTGTACAGGCGCCAGCAGGTCAAGCTACCCGAAACTGTCAGATTTTCGCAATCAATCTTGAACCTTAATGCTTTAGCGATAAAGTTGAAAATCTATTAAAGAAATTTGACAGATTGTAGTAGTTTGATGTGCTGGCGTCTGTACATAGAAATATATTAAAAAAACATAAATTGCTAACACCATGACTTTGTTCCGCATAAATTAATGAAAGATCGTAAAAAATCAAGTATTCATGGAATTCGCAATAAAACGTTTTATGTAATACCTAATTTATTTTTTTATTTCGACACGCCTAGGCTCGGTTATTAAAACTTCAGATCTAATCGTAATCCTTCTGTGAGAGTTTTGCAATAAATAACTTTTCACTCGAACGATACTTCCATTGCTATACCGGGAGGCACGGACATCGGCGCGCAACCTGTTTCCATAGATTTAGTACATCATTCTAGACCCCTCCGCATTGAAGTTTTTCGTCAAAATTAAAAAAATTGCTGTTCCATACATTTTGACCACGTAGGTATTACACTTTTGTAGAAAACAGCAGATTAAAAAAAAAATTACCGACGTAAAATCTCAACGTAGAATCATGTGGTGCGTCGATGTCCCTGCCATTCTGCAGTGCTATTCCGTAATATCTCACCGTGAAAACGTTGGTGTAGTGAGTTTGAAGTGAGCTGTCAATAGTGTCAATCGCTTGCATCAGACGGAATGACAGCAGTGCGATTCTGTAACCATCTCACCATGAAAAATTAGGTGAAGTGAGCGTGGAGTGAGCTGTCATTCCAACTAATACTAGGGATTGACACTATTGACAGCTCACTTCACCTAACTTTTCACGGTGAGATTTTTACAGAATCGATCGGCTGTTCATTACAAGCTCACTTCACCTAAGTTTTCACGGTGAGATTTAAACAGATTAGACCGGACGTACAGTTACGTCTATTTAGACATTTCTGTAAAATACCTACATCACTTCAAAAATGATCACAATATGTTAATAACGGTTAAAAAATGCAAAAAAAGAATCATGATCTATTCAAGTCAAGCATATAAAAACTTCACCTAGCTAATCCATCCTGAAAACAGGAAATGGTCTATTTCACAATGGATTTTTCTCTTTAAGCGAATTTAATGTATGTCTTTCAGTCCTTAGACCTTGGTTACAGAATTTAATTTCTTTTAACGTTCCCAAGCGACAAGCAATGTTTCTTGGCACAAAAATTCACAATACGATTAATTCTTCACGTTTTCTCATTAACGTCTTAAGTTTCCGAACTGTTACCATCTGTTACAACGAATTCGCAAATCACCGAGTGATCACTCCACATGAAAGAGATTTCGATCCAATTACCAGTTCATGCATAAAAACCTGGAATATTTGTGGGATGACCCATAATTTCTCGCTGCATTCGATTCTGAGCCATATTCTTATCTGTGTACGGTCTACATTGTTGTATCATATTGAGTCTAGTGATGCGACTACATTGGATATAGGACTTTATCGATAACGATATAGCTGCTAAAGTATCGTGTCGGACGTTAATCCCCGAAGCATGCTACAGATTTATCGCGCGCTGTTAGGAGAACCGCGTATTTATATTAAGTGGAGGAGCTGTCAGCGCCTACGCCGACGCCCGCCGCTCTGGATGGCTACATACAATAATGTATCCCACCACCAAACACTAGATTTTATTAACTTTTCGGTAATTAATTCTATGTAAATATTTACTGGAAATAACAGTCAGTGTGCAATTCTAAAGTATTTTTCCCCGACTGGGATTTTCAAATAAAGTTTGTTTTATAAGCTTCCTTTAAACTGGCACAATTAATTAAACAAAATTTAAAAAATACGCTGCGTACCAGTAGTTTATAACTTAAAATATCTAGGGCTTTAAAAAAGCTGAATATAACGAACTGCAGACATTTGGTTTGATATAAATACTTGTTTTTAATTTAGATATCATAAAAAACTCTGAAGTTGCGCCAATTCTCGTAATGTGTCAGAATCGCAATCGGAATTCCACCATAAAATACAAATACGAGAAATATGACAAAACCTGAAGTTCTGATATTTGTTTTGAAAATTAACCAGTTAGTGAGCTTAACAAAGCGTTTAAAAGTGACATTAAGAGATAGTTTATGTCAAAGTAAATTGTGTGATGCGTGCGCAGGCAACCGCGCTACAATAAATAGGTATTTCGCGTTGCAAATTAATTAATGCGGAAAATACCAATCTGGAATAATTGTAGCTAAAGGCCGCCGCGACACTTAACTCTTTCGGCTAGATCGTCCAACTAATAATACGCCCGCACGTGAAATGTTTTGGCTGGTGCTTTTTGTTCGCGCCGGTTATTTCAGTTTTCCAGTAGGATTTTAAACAACATCAACTCTGGCCGTCTCCGCAGTGCAGCGCCAGAAAACGCTCTTGTCGAAGCTTTCCGAATATTGATCCGTGATTTAAGTTTATCACAGCTATGGGCACACCACCCAAGGAACCTGAATTACACGACAATATCGAAGGTTAAAACGGTCCTCATAAGATAATCATTTTTGGATTCATGTGTGATAGCGACCACTTATTTGTGAACGTTCTGTGAAGTGCAGTGAATGTGTGTCAAAGGTCTTTCGGAGTTCAGTGCAGTGGGTGTAGAGGAATATAACGGCAAACATGTCGGAGTTCTTTGGATCATGGACCGACAAGGGAGACGGCGATCACGAGTCGACCATGGTAGAGGAGACTGTGGAGACCATTACCACGACCACCACGAGGAAACAGATACCTTCAGTAAGTAGATAGGATTCTGAACTAATTGGCCTTGATCGAGACCCGCACCGCAGTTATATTTTTGCCACAAAGACGTAATTAGCTACAGACGACAGTTGCATTTGGGATCAGATGAATGGTGGTGTGTCCCTTGAGTATGACATCTTTTTAATTCCAATATCACCTTTTTAACTAATGAAGGAGACAGCTAATGGGGACACATATGTATATTTTTATTGCGTCTCGCGGTCTCGCCTGTATCATTGTTAGAGGTGTTTATTTTGGACAAGTCCAGAGCGCGGGTGTCACGGGCGCTGTCAATGTAGAATCCCCTTGATATAAGCCAGCTCCCGCACCAAGGTGAAGGCGAGTTCCACCGTCAACTGTCACCGCTCTTATAAATCAACTGACGCACTAGTCTAAAATTACATCATTTTCGCTTCACAACCTGTAAAAAAGAAAGGAGTCACTCTTAATTTTGCATCGTAAAGTGCAAATTAATTATTTCTGGGAAAACTGAAAAACAGCGTTATACAGCGAAAGACCTATTAGTCCCCGTCACTAGGACGTCAGTCCAAAAAATTAAGGTGAACATAAAATGAAGACGCTTTTGATCCCAGCGGGTTTATGACAAGTTGTGTCAAAAATGATCTTTTACTTGGTTCATAAATTCTCGTGCAATCAGCTCTAACTATCGATAACAAACTCAACTGCACTATATCTTTTCGCATATTTTTTTATAAAGTCAAAAATATAATTTTGTTTAATAAGTATACAGTATTCCTTGTTTTTGGCGCAAGCCTCTAACAAAATTATTGCTGTATTTTAATGTTTTCTTGTTTATGGCCCATGTAGCGCAAGTGTTTCGTGAACAGCTAATTAGGATGGCCGGAGCCGACCTTTTGTGTTGACACTAATTTATATACGTTACGCAAACGTCTTTTTATCTTAAGTCTGGCGACTAAGGACCCTGTTCTCGTCTATTTTCCTGATGTTAAATGGGTCGTGTAATGCCACATTGATGAAGCGTAGAAAGCTTTGAGAATTTCTGTTTGTATGCCACCATTTTGAGGGAAATGTAATATTTTGTTCAACAATAATTTGACCGCATATGCTCACTAGTGAAGCGCCATTCAGAACGGCCAAAACATCGATAAAAAGGTTCCATTTCTGACTTTACCACAACAGAAATTGTAAGTTCAGGATGTCGTAACACGAATCCCAACTTATTATAATTTCGAAACGTGGAACCAGAGTCGTGTGTCGAGACAATGTGATACACATCAACATCGCCTGCGCAGTGAATGGCCTTTTGTTTTGGAACAATGGGGCATTTTGTAATTGGAAATGCTCGTGTCTTCACAGAAATGAAGAAATTATGATGCTCCGTGCTTTTTTGTCGCGACAATGGAAAATGGTGTGGAATTGATGTATTATCTGTTGTTTCAAATTATGGATTTGCTATAAGACAATCGAAAAGACGTTAAACTGTGACTACTTAAATACAAAAATCATCGCTCTTCAAAAATAATTTCAATCCTAAAATGATTGAGTTCACACGCAATTTTGACGTGGCTTCAAAATCGACCACTCCTGTACGCACTCAAAATTAATTTTACATTTTCTAAATTTGGTCGGCGTACTAACAATGTTTAATTTAGAAAACACAGTGTAAACAATCGGCATGATTCATTGCATCCACTGCTCCACATACTGGAATATTAGTTTCCTTGAGACAATGTAAATCAGGTAGGCTGTAACATGCAAATTGTTGCATTACCACTCGTACGTAACTAAAATACAAAAATCAGTCTGACTAGCCTTTTCCCAGCTATTTTGGGGTCGGCTTCCAGTCTATCTGGATGCAGCTGAATAGGTACCGGTATTTAACATGGAGCGACTGCCTATCTTACCTACACAACCCAGTTACTGTGTAACACGATGATACCTACCCCTTGATGGTAAGACTATGGTAGTCAGACTTTTGGGCTTCTGACTGACGACCCGTAACGACTGTCAAAGATCTACGAATAACAGCCGGGACCAAAGGCTTAACGTGCTTTCCGAGACGGCGTCTCGGTATGTAATGGATGGTCACTGATCCACGAAGCAACCGTGGCAAGCGTAACTTTGATCAACCCGTGCGGCTGTTATTATTTAGCCACAAGCCGCCTTCATAATCAGAATACATAGCCCAGTTTAAAAAGTAAAAAACTTACTATGACCCTTCATGCTTTCTTTCGTAACAACTGAAAAGTCGTTATGGTTGCCGTTATTGTATAGAACATGTTTTCTGTCACTTCATTCATCTTCATTCATTATAAGTTGATAGTCTGTAAGTAGCCATTCATTCGCTGAAGTAAAAAGGCAAACAATGCAGCTGTCTGAAGCATTTCGTATGAGTACAGAAAGAATATGAGTTTCTTATTTAATAACAAGCAGTATTCGATCACAATGAGAGTGTATGAGATGAGAAAGCCTTTTGTGTAATTGATATAGGTAATAATGACGACAATAGATTCCCATAAGAAACTTCATCTTGCAGACTTGCAGTCTTATAGTGTTCGTAGACGGCAAATAATCGATGGCCGATTTTTTGTAGGAGCTAAATGAAACAGTAGAAATCAAATGTCCACAAAAAATCTGACCGACTATAGAAAAGATTGAATAAAGATTTCCCAGACGTTTATTGAGGTTGATCTGCTATAAATGTTTAGCTAACCTACTATTTGGTAAACAAACGATCTATAAGGTGTTTGCACAAATTCGCCATAAAACCAAGACGTTGAAAAGTGTTGTCCAAACACCTAAGTGACCCGGATAGATCTTTCCAAAGTGTTTGACGTGACTACAAACTGGCGTTTATGAAAACAGTGAAGAAAGTGGTTTGTGGTTTGTTGTAATAAAAATCTGGGAAATGTCCGGTCAATGAACTCAGCCGGGTGAATTGTGTTTGTATTCGATTTAGGGATGACGTGACTCACTGGCTTATTCTAAAGCTTAGGAGATGAGTTCAGAGCTGAATATCTTGTATCTTGTTAGTCTTGGATGTAACTTCTTGTTAGTTTCAGTTCGTTCCAGTATTTGTGGAAGTATTTTTTTATGGTTTCATCAGACGCGTCTCGCTCTAAGATTGTCTTTGGTTAGTTATCTACTCAAATATGAATTTCGATTCTTGTTTTAGAATCTTTTTAGAATAGGTACAGGTCAAGAGGTCTTTGAACTTTTTGCATAATGTAGGCTCTTTAAAACTCAATGATTATAAACATTATAATAACTCTAATAAGATTGTTAATGTTGTTAATAAAATTAAACATTTAGTTCCAATGTCGTTGTTCTCGGACAGCGCTTTCGTCTGCTACGGAAGTACGGACCATTTAGTAACCTATTTAAAGAATAAGTTGCTACGCTGATTTAAAAAGCATTGCATCATTTGGTATGATAACAATTAAATATAATATATGTATAATGAAAAAAGCTTATAAACTTTGCATGTCACTTTGCAATGTCGCACCAACATCAATTCTTTTGACCTGTAAGGTATTGTATTATTTACTTAGGGCTGATTTTTCAAGTATCTGATAACTTTATTTGAGGAATAATTTTGAAATTTTGACAGTTATTTCATTCAAAAACCGTCAAACGTCAATTTTATTCCTCGATTAAAAGTTATCTGGCAATGGAAAAATCAACCATTAGATAAGTATCATACATATTGAACTTTGAAAGGTAACCATAAACAATACTACATTCGCAATAAGTACCTATAGGTACAGGCTGTATAAAACATGTGTCAGAAAGGTGTGATCGGGTGTGGCACAGTGGTCAGTGGTCTGTCACATAGGTATTAGCAAAAATAGGCATCAGATTCAAAACATTTTTTTTTAAGGGCTGGTCCCTTAAAAAAAATATTTTTTGAATCTGATGCCTATTTTTGCCTAATATGTATTACAGAGGAATGAAAAAAATGTCGTGAGAAAAGTTTTGAGTATGAATGTCGATGGCTATAAAAGTAGGGGGAGACCAAAGAATCGATGGATGGAATGTGTGAATGATGATATGGTTAGAAAGGGAGTGACTGACGAGATGGCGGCTAATAGGGGAGTATGGAAGAAAAAGACATGTCGCGCTGACCACAAATAAATTGGGATAAGGACAGGAGAGTGATGAATTTGATGCCTGATTATATTTTCGTGATTACGATGTTGGTCCCATAGAGAAAGTTGTTCAGTTTGATGGTCTGTCCCTTTAAATATAACCACACCTAATCAACGTTGCTTTGGCTGCATCAGCAGAACATGGCAAATGATGTAAATGGTCAAATAAACTGTTGCACGAATTAAATGCGTATTTACCGTCTGTATGCCCTTTGTCTGGTCTGCATCGATTCGTGGATTCAGTGTGAATGATGTTCAATTATTATTGCAGAGGGATTCAAGCATGTTTCAAGGGTATTTCTGTTGATATTTTGTTCTAAATTGGGATTAATCAATACTAGCTCGTACACTGGTAAGGTTTCTTGAAGCCTAGTTTTAGATCGTGACTTTTATTTTGTTGAAAATTTTACTATCAGTAGCAATAGATTTGACAGTTCAAAAACATTCATTGCGTTATTTACGTTGTTGAGAAGACACATTTTTCGAACATATGAAGCAATGGATTAGCAATATCTTTCAAAATGATTCAGCTTGAGATTGATAGTGTGTTCAGTACGCAATTAGGGTGCAGGACAGCAAGTATATAACTAAAAGAAAGAATATACACTTGTTTGGCACATACATACATACATACTGGAAGATATACTACCTACGAGTACCTACGCAACATAAACACTGAACAGTCAAAAGAAAAACTAAATAAAATATAATAATAAAATAAAAGTTATCAACACCGACTGAAATAAATAGGTTCACAAGAGAATTAGTCTCCTATTTTGTTAGCTAAGCCACTCATCCTCATGCTTATTAAAATTTATTTGAGGTTGGCTTAGCGTTTTCGTAGCAGAGGCGTAGCATTGGCGTAGCGGTGCCGTAGCAATGGCATATTAGTGGCGTTACATGTTTTTCTTCCTTGCGCCTCTACTAGCTGTCATCGGAATCTTGATTTCCTTGGCGACATCTTTCGCAAATTTATCTGTATTTTCTTTGATCTACCTTTTTTCTTACATCCGTCTTTTATTCGAATTTTTAAGCTTATAATGAACAAATTCGTAACAAAATTCACGTCAGCATTGTAAACAGTCTCATCAGCCATCACAGGGTTCGATGACAGCCGCCGAAAAGTGCTAATTGCCGGACAGAACAAACTGAACTATCGCTAACTGAGCCAAATGCTAAAACTCGAATAATACCACATTACGAACTGCCTACGTACTGTCGTTTTGCGCAAACATGAAAAAAATATTTTAGTTTTTCAGAAGAATATCGTGTCAGAATGGAAGCTGAGAAACTAAAGAGAAAGGTTTGATTGAGATTTCTACACTCCTTGGCTTAAAACAATTAATTTATGAATATATAAAACCATTTTATTGCTCATTTTTGTCACATAAACAAGGGTACAGTGAAATGTAAAATTAAAAGTACAACTTTTTTGTTTACATCCAACTAAAAACAAACAAAAGAGCGTCGTAACTGTATCAAAATAAAGATGAAATTCGTTTGACGAAAACATTTCAGCGTACGACGTTGTTGAATTGCGTGCAGACGAATCTAAAATAGATCCAACTGCTTCGCCCCGCCGAGATACGTACATTTTTGGAAATCAAATAAAAGCAATGCGTTTAAAAATAAAATTAAAGCAAGGTTGTGTGTAAATAGAAAGCGCGGGTGCGAAACGTGTGAATCATAAAGGTCAACTTTACGTTTGTTTAGTGATAGAGCGGTGCAAGGGTTAATAATCTCGTTTGACCGAGTCGAACGTTTTGAGCTTACACTGAACAATCGAAATAGACGTGTGAACGGAGCGCTTCCAGACCGCGCCTGTGTACGCCGAACTAAACAAAATCCGCAATCTACTGATTTTGTTTAAACAACATGATATCACCCAAAATCACAACACATATAAAATCTCGTAGTAACCCACACACGTAATATCTATTTGTAATGATACTTCACAAAGAAATGTCACAGAATTTTTCAAGTAATCTCTTCGTAACGTTCGTGGGCAGATTTGTTGTCAGTTCAAGGAGAACAGACTTGTATGAATCAGTCATGGAGTTGTAGGGGATACAGTACGAACAAAGATTACTAATGAAATTGCGCATACTGTTAGTGGATGAGTAAGCAAACGTCATGGCCACTAATCCTGGGCTAATTCTGCATTTCGAACAGCGTTCATGAAGTATATGCAGGCCATAAACAATTTTACTGCAGGGAAGTTGTAATAGACAGCTGCTTTGCAATTTTTTTAAACTGACTTCACATAGGGTTCCGTGCCCAAAGGGTGCCAACGGAACCCTTTTACTAAGCCTCCGCTGTCTTTTCGTCCGTCTGCCTATCAGTAGGCACTATCTTATGAACCGGTTGGAATATGAAAGGTACACGGTTGAAATTTTCACAAAATGTGTATTTCTATTCCCGCTATAACAACAAATACCTCATCATCTGCCTAGCCTTTTGCCAACTATGTATGTATGTATGTTTGTTATAACAACAAATACCTAATTAAAATAAAATAAAGTTAATTAAAATTAAGGGTCTCCATACAAGAAACGGGTTTTTTTTGCAGTTTTTTGCCTTGTGGTACGGAACCCTTCGTGTGCGAGCCTCGCACTTGGCCGGTTTTTAATTTATGTTGGTTCAAAATGTAAAATGTTCAGTAGATAGTAGATAGATAGTGTAGATGGTGGCTACTCAACTTTAAATTTGAAAAGCGACAATGTCTATGTATTTAGATTTTCAACCTATCTAGAAATGGAAAAGCAACTAACTATAAAACAATTATGAAACTGTCCCAGACACAGCAGTAAAGCGATTATAGTGAGATATCGTTCACAGATAATGGAAGTTGATGAGAAAAGTAGCTTTATTGTCGTTTTTATTAGCTTTTGAGTTGATTAACGCTCATTAACTGAACGTTGGTTACGTAAGGAGGTTAATAGCACTAATATTTCTTTAGTAGCACTCTGCTATCAACACTTTTCATCGGTTTTTTTAATCAGACATTAAGACATTAACGCACGCAGGGTAGTCCGCGAAATTCAAATTGTCTTACGTTTTTTGCAATTTGCAGGTCAGTGTCAGAAATATGATTCGAGACCGTAACAGGTTTGTATTTACAGAATTATTATTATTAAAATCATCAATACAACCCTTTAAGTTCATATAATTCTATTGAATGACTATTTCCATGAAATATCAATCAATAGGATATATGAATGAACTAGCAGCACCCCGCGGTTGTACCCAAATAAGTTTCGATCCCGTGAGAATATCGGGATAAAAAGTATCATATGTGTTAATAATGCTTATAAACTATCTGTGTCCAAATTTCATCCAAATCCGTTCAGTAGTTTTTGCGTGAAACAGTAACATCCATCCATCCATCCATCCTCACAAACTTTCGCGTTTATAATATTAAGAAAATGTGAATTTCGTGCAATGTGAATTTTCTTTGGCGTTTACCCCTTAAACAAGTCTATCTTTGGTCCCAGAATATTACTTACACAACATGCACAGCCGTGAGAATAAAGACTAAATAATGATTATAAAGACGCACCGTCGATATGTCATGACTTCCAACCTCGCATGATATTTCCTACTCCTATTATAGTCAATCCAAACAAACAATGGAGGGAAACCGCATAAAGAAGTTCACATGATAATTAATCAATTCTACGCGGGTCCTGAGAACGGTGACAGATAGACGATAGTGCCTCCCGTCACGTCACGTGTGACATGTCTGCACGACTCACGACTAGTCTGTCGAGTCCTTTACGATGAGCTCTACATATTCAATATCACGAATGACTCCTGCTGATACCTAATAAAGCATGTCTATTTACCATATAAGCATTATAAACTACTGATAATGGTGAAATTCGTGATCGTGCTTCACTTTTGTGCGGTCTGAAGTAAGTAGAATAGAATAGGATAGTAGTATCCTTTAAATACACACCATAAATATTACAGAATATAAATATAGAAATTTTACAATGTGTGACAGTAGTAATGGCGGCTTTTTCCACTTCGATAACTTTTGCTTTAACACTATCTGCCCATGGACATCTCTTCAGTGTAAACTGGCCGGGCATCGTTTCGTCTAAACCCAAGCGAATTTCCCTAATTTTCGTCTTGTATTTTATTTATCGTCTCGATCGGCAGGGTAATTGCGCAACACGGTGCTTACCAGTAGCAATGTTTTTCATTTTGACAGTTAAACAACATTCATTGCGTTATTTATGTTGTTGAGCAGACAATTTTTTCGAAAATATGAAGCAATGGATTAGCAATATTCTTCAAAATTATTCAGATTGAGATTGAACGTGTGTTAAGCAACAAGGATGAGGTCTTGCTCCAGTAGACTTCTAGTGCACAAGTTGTTTCGAGTCAGCCGTAAGAAAACACTTGACTGTTTCTCAGTAGGTACCTCTAAATTGTAAGCTTGTTCATATAAATCCAAACTAAGTGCAAATTATCCATAATTAATTACTAATGAATTATAGAAGTACAAGTTTGCCAAATTGTCTACTAACGGGGTGTGAGCTAAGTGCTGGAGAAATAAGGCTAGAATATAAATCATGTGCAGGAAGGAGATACGAATAAGTAGGTAGTAAATTGTCACGTGCCCCGGCTTTTATTAGAAATTTTGATTATGATTGTCAGGAAATGCCAAGTCCGTGCGACTTATCCGGATAGCGTACGTGTCTTTGTGCGGTTTTCCGGTTCAATGCCAGAAAGGAGCGGAAAAGAAACAACAAAATCTCGCTTTCGTTAAATATTTATAATCCCGCACTTCCGTACCTATGTGCACTGTCATTTGTTTATAAATGTCATTGTCAAATCTCTGATTGTCATAGAGAAAAGATCTGGACATTATTCCTTTGACATTAGTCCCTTTGTTCACACAAACTCCGCGGTCTGACTTCCGCCCTATAGCAGCCAAGTTTCGTAGCAGATTACATTATTAGCACAGATATGCATATTTTTCAAAGAAATTAACATTATATATACGGTGCTTTAGTTACAAATAAACAATGCGGACAATTTAATGTGGTAAATTATTCGAGATTAGATTTATGGTAGGAGAGAACCAGTGCCAAGGCAAATGAATTAGAAACAATGACTTCCTGTCTACGGGAGACATTACAGGGCTTCTTTGAAATTTAATGAAGGTCGGTACCTAAGGAAACGACAGAAGAAACTCCTTCCTCTTTTTGTTATCTCTAAAATGCGTTATGGCATTCTTCTCCACTTTGAAGTCCAGAATATGATACCTTAGGACCTTTTTTTTGGATGGGAAATTATTAAATGACTTCTCCCGCTCTGGGGTGAGCGGAAGGGCGTATCAGACTTTTACTGACTAAAACCTACCCGTGTTCCTTTAGTTGCCTGTGCCAGGGGCCACGGTATCTCTTTCGAATAACCCGCGGCCCTGCCGGGCATCGGCCCTAGCGGACCTCGTCAATTGATGCTGACATCTCTTTGAGGCGTGCGTGGAACATAACGCGCCGTCGACCCGGACCTGGTCCTTACCGGGCGGCGAGCTGCCCATTGCTCGCCGCCCGCAAGCCCGCGCCTACGGTGGCCAGGAGTCGGCTGATGACTCCCGTCCAGGGCTCTCCTGCGGCGACTAGGGGCGTGAGGGTGCAGAGATTGCCTCTCACTCACGCGCTCCGCCTCCTCCTTTGCGAGCATTACTGCTTCGCAGAAGGGGGTGACGGCCTCCCATGCACTCTCGTTCCGTACCATGGCCTGTACCAGGGCCGGACGCGAGAGATCGGCGCCGCCGATCGCCGCCACGAGGAAGCGGCGGTGCTCCACCCAAACCGGGCAGACCTCCACCGTATGCTCCACCGTGTCCTCCGGGCGATCTACACAGTGGTGACACCCTGGCGTTTCCTTCCGCCTTATCCTGAACAGAAACCTCCCGAAACAACCGTGTCCGGTGAGGACCTGCGTCAGGCGGAAGGTGAGGGCGCCGCCGCCGTGGCGCCTCTCTAGCCAATCCTCAAAGAGGACTTATCGCCGCAATTGTGGCGTGCCCATACCTTAGGACCTTGGGTGATGTTAACACAAACGTTTACGTTTACGTCGCTGTAATAAAGCCACGGCTCAGTACTCCCAACTGTTTAATGATTCAAATGATCACTGAATGTTGGCAACGAATATCTATGACTAAAATTATGTCATATTTCACATTTTTCTTTGGCATCGCTAACAGTGAGAGTTGGAGAGTTCTGCTATTAGACTTGCTATGAAATATTGTTTGAAATTAAACGTTCAATTACAAATTACAATAGCTAATTATCTCTATACTTAGCAAATAACAACGGCATTTATTTTCCAATCCAACGTCCATTGATTTGTAAACTAACTTTTTACGGAACGTTTAAAAAAAAAACTTTGCTTCCGAATTCAAACCACGAGCGCAGAAAGTCGTTCAAAAAATTCGAAATTCCAACTTACTATCGTCTGATTTTTCTTACAACTTTCTCCAGATATATTTTGATCAAAATATCTGATGGTTGTCGTAAAAATGGTAAAATACTGCATCGGGCAAGCGATCCAAGGGCGATGCGATGTGATGGCACGATTGCGTCAATCGGAATATTAGAATATATGGGCCAAACCTATGTACGTATGCTGCCATTGCCGCCGGACATCGAATACTTGCTTCGTAATTTGTATTTCGTATGTTCGGTGCGTTCTATTAGGTTTACGAAATTCGAGTTTAAATTCGTTCAAATCTTCGTTCAGTCTTATGAAGAATTCTAAAAGAAATGTGCTGTGGTTACATGCGATATGCACTTTTGATTTATCACTATTTTATTAAGGTCATTGGACCACCAAGGTCCGATAGTTTTTGGTGGTTGAGATGATGATCAAAACTTAACTAATGCAAAATTAGGCTGAACCATTCTGCTCAATAATCTGGCACAGTTTAAAGAAATAACGTTTATCTGCACCACCTGCACGCACTCTTTCATATAAAAATAAATATTTAGAAATTAAAGATCATCAAAGTATATTTTGTAAATATATATTGTAAATAGTATAAAGTGGTCGCACCTATATTTGTACCTTGTGCTTTCCTACATTCTTGCAATAATTTCAAGTGATGAAACACAAAATATATATTATGTTTCCGGCATAAAGTTTTAAAACCCACCTAGACCCACTTTCGACTAGGAAATGAGTCAAAATATTATTGTTCAGGTGTGGGCGTATCATACGACCTTCGCCGGTAACGCGACCAAGGCAAGGAATGTCCACAGTCCAGTTCATCCTATTTATTATACGAGTATTGCAAATAGAAATATCCAACTCTCTTGAAATAGATTAACTACTTGGAATCCGTTCTAGAGGAAGATTTATTTATTGTTTATATTCACGAATTCACGATATTTTTAGACAAAACCTGGAAAGAGAAAGGAAAAACAATAAAACCGGGAAATAAAAATAAAACTGCAGTAAACTCCCGATAAATTCCAATTCACTTTATTGACTCTTTTGTCGGTTTTAATTGTATTTTTTTTGGTTTTTTTATTGTCTTCACTATTTTTGTGGGTTGCCAACTTCATTTCTGAAATCGCAAAACAAACAGAGCTTACGTCACGCCACGTGTGTATGACGTGTTCTTTTGATATTGGTAGATACTTATTACCTGCTATAAATTTTTGCAATGTGTCACGGCGAAATTAATTGCATAACCAATCGTATAGTAAGTCACACATACGCAGCCAAGCTGCATGTATTTCTAAAATGTAGAGATTTTTGTAGTCTTTGATTTTTTTTTTAAACTGACCGTACCTAGTATTTCATAATTATCTCGATTTAAACCTACAACGTTGTTGAGTTTACATTGCTATGTAGTTACTATTACTGAAGTAAATAAGGCTAAAACTATGCCACTCGTCGCGATAAGCGTGTTTGAAGATTTAGTTCAGATTGCACGGTGCTCTACAGACTTAACAACCATTACTGCACCTACATCTGTAAGTGCAACTAATTTGTTAAGTAATTTCTGAGTAATGATACCGAACTACAACTCAAACACTTCATAATGATAAGTACTTTAGTTACTATTGGCTATAATAACTAATTACACTAGTGTAGAACCTTATGACTAACATTACTGTTGCCTGTCTCTTAGTTGCCATGTAGACATAAGCTCATCTATACAAATAAATAAAATTGAAGTATCTGTTTATAATATCAAAATAACAGTTATTGCATATTTTTATAAAAGTATATACGGTAGGTATTTATAACAAAAAAAAAAATTTTTTTTTCTGTCTGTCAGTCTCTTTGTTTCGGCTAATCTCCGAAACGGCTGGACTGATGGTGACGGGACTTTCACTGGCCGATAGCTGATGTTATAAGTAGTAACATAGGTATTTTCACGATCACGTGGGATTATTTCCGACATTCACGCAGGTGAAGCGGTGCGTGTAAGCTAGTTTATTTAGTAATAGTGGTTAAAGTATGAAATTGCCATTTTATTGTAATAGGTACTTCGAATTGACATAGAACCTTCATGGTTTGAGATTTTTGAGTGAAACTTTTTCACATGGTACTTATGAAGTTCTTCTTTTAAAAAAATGTGCAACATTCGATTATCGACTTTCAGTTGTTTTTTTTTTTTTTATTCAGCTTAGACAAGTAAGATGGATACTTCGAAAATTCGAGTTATTTTTGAATACGTGTTCCGACGTGGAACTAACGCGGCAGAAAAAGCTTGCAATATCAATGTTGCGTTTGGAGAGGGGACTGCTAATGAACGCACAGTGCGATTTTGGTTTAAACGCTTTCATGATGGAAACTGATTTGAAGAACGAACCACGTGGAAGACCGCCCACACAGGTGAATAACAATGAATTGAAAGAGATGGTGGAAGCCGATCCGAGCCAAACTAACCAGGAATTAGCGGCATGGTTTAACGTTACCTTACCAACAATATTAACTCATTTGCGTCATATCAATAAAATAGAAATGGGTGCCTCATGATTTGACTGATCTGCAGAAAGAAACGCGTGTTGAAACTTGTGTTGCCCTCTTGAATCAGATACAAAAATGAAGGAATATTGGATCGAATTGTGACATGTGATGAAAAGTGGATTCTTTACGATAGCCGTAAGCGAAAAATGCAATGGCTGACCCCAGGTCAAACGCCCGCAACAATGTCTTAAAGCAAAGCTTACCAATAAAAAGGTAATGGTAACTGTTTGGTGGTTTCAGCATGGTGTTATTCACTATAGCTTTCTCTGATCTTGTCAAGCAATAACGGCAGATGTCTACTGTGCCGAACTCCGAACAATGATAGCAAAACTAGCAGTGAAACAGCCCCGACTCATGAATCGATCTTCACCATTATTGCTCCATGATAACGCGAGACCTCATACAGGACGAGAAACCGTTTTAACTCTACAGGAACTGCAATTAGAAACCATTCTTCACCCTCCTTATTCGCCAGACCTTGCTCCAACGGACTACCATTTTTTTCGTGATTTGGACAATTTTCTACGTGATAAAAAGTTTTCTTCTCAGGAGGCAGTACAAAATGCTTTCACACAGTTTGTCGATCACGAGAGTTCTATCGCAAAGGCATAAATGACCTTCCTATTAGATGGCAGCAATGTATAGATAATAATGGTACTTATTTTGATTAAATAAATATGTTAAATTAAAAAAAAAACTAATTTCAATTTTTCAGTACAAATCGGCAATTTCATACTTTAACCCCTAATATACTTATAATATAATTTAATTCCATTTAGATGTGTCATGTAGTATGCCATGACCCCGTGAATTGGGTTAAAGAGGACTTATTTAACATGATTTATGTCTAATTAGGACACCGCCCATGGAATTATGGGGTCAATGCTGCTGACGTCAATGAAATACGATACAATAACATGTGTACAGTGTTGTGCAAGCTTGAATTGTTGAAAAATGCAAAAATAGGAGAAAAACTCGGACTATTTATAAAAATGCATTTAATTAAAATAATTCATCACGAAACGGTAAAGTAGGCCGCACATCGTCAGTGTAGTAACACTTTGACTTTGGGCAACTATTATATTATATTCTGTGCATTGGGCTGGCTTAACGAAGTACGGAATTTCAACAGAATAAGAAGCCAGCTTATACTGGCTTTGTTAGCACTTAAGTGCGGCCTACTGTGCAATAAGGAAGCACAGGAACAAAATATTGGCGAGTTGAACCTTTCATTCACCTACTTCTAAATATAGGAGTCTCTCACGCAATTGTTCACGGCGCTAAGGCGATAAAACTTTTAATTTCTACCAATAATGTTCGGTTATAGGACCAAAATGAACCATGAGAGCGTATCGTGAAATGTATCGAATCGATTCGACACATTTTGATCGATTTACGATGGTCGCTTGTTCTAACTGAGGCCATTGTTATCGATTTTAATACTCCGTTAATGTACTTAGTATGTAGTTAGTGTCGAGTTTAAGGTGGTTTGATAAAAATATTATATTTGACTGTATGTTATTCATTTTTCTAGTTAATTTGCGCCTCTAGCTTCCTTCCCTAGTCTGATAACTGGTAAATTAACTAATAATATTCACTGTAAATTAACAGCTGGTATCTATAATTATTTTCACAATTTTACTGTTCACTCATAATAAAGAGATTATACAAAAATTTCATTAAAATCTTAACGACCGTCAGAGTTGAATGGCTTTTAAATTTATAACCGCTGCGCAAGCGCGGAGGTTAGCCGCCAAACTCTAGAATAATTTTGTTTAACGTTTATAAATAGAAACTGGGAATGTTAAGGTATCAGGAAACGCTTGTAAATCATAAGATTTCTTAGTGTAGGTTGAGATTTTCAGGCGACTATGGTAGTATCGCCAAAATCTATATCTGACCACCGTAAGGACTATTCCTGCTTGCAGCGCATATTATTAGTCAACGTTAAAATGATCCTCTTTTGTTTTACTTACGGACGCAGCTGTGATCATCATGTGCCCCGTGCACATGATGATCAGTTTTCAAAATGGTCAGATATAGATTTTGGCGATAGTACATATACCTAATGTAGACTGCATCAGCTGTTCATCATCTTACGCAAGCTGTAAAGATCTTAGTAAATGAGGGAAGTGGTTTATGTCGGCTTTATTGAAATAGCAACAGCCTGGCGTTTATCTTTGTTTATCTAGATGAATGTATAGTTTATTGTGATCGCAAGTAGTCTCGATCGCGAGCCAAAAGATTACAGCTAGCTGAAACTAACAGTGATTCGTTTTGGATTTTGGTAGGTTAGGTAATAGAGATTCATGCAGTTATAAATATTGTAAGTGTGTATTCATAGGCAATGAATATAATTATTATCTGTAAATACTTGTTAAAAACAAGATATTAATAGTATATAGCTCACTAATTAGCTCGGAGCTAAAACTGCTGTAAGATGATATTTTAGTCATTTAACCGGAATGTGATGTGTTCTAAAAGTAATAACAGTTTATTAAACATAGCTTCTGAAACGTTGTTTCCTAAACTGCTAAACCGTATAGGTATAAAGTAAGTTATAAATAAAAATAGTTGCCGCCAATCGCTAATATAATCAGAATTATATAACAATAGTTATTGCAAAATATATATTTTGTTATTATCATGAAACTAGTACACCATGCCAACTACATCATATTTACTTAAGACGCAACAATGCGTTATTTAATATTTGTTATGTTATAAATAGCAGGTGATTATAAGGCTCTATGATGAAATAGTAGTATAATATTTTTTGAACAGTAGTTTTACTTTCTGATATAAAATAAATTCTGAATGGGGTTTTAAACAGCTTTTAGAGATTTTAATGTAATAAAAAGCTTTTTTCTCAAAGATTAATGTGTTCCTGAACTCTGAAAGCTAGTCATATATGCGCCTGAAAAAATGTGTTATGATGAACCTACTCATTATCATTATCACTTTAGCCGAAAGACGTCAACTGCTGGATATAGGCACCTCCACTTCAACCGCTTTTGTGACCTTACTCAAATAAAGTTATTTAGTACAGAAATCAACGGGGACTCACACTCAATATAACTGTCTTTTATTTTACAATATTCTACGCTCTATTATTATCATTTCCGTTATATTCTTCCCATTCCAGACGTAAATATTCTGCACACGCAATATTAAGTCACATTTAAATCGAAAACAACAAAGTTGCAATCAGTGGCCTCGATATCCACTCCAGCTGACGTTCTGTATTATCTGATGTCATAAAATTGTGACGTTTGTTGCAACTAGCGTTCAGCGGAGGTATGTACTTACAGAACCGTAAATTGTAACATTGTAAAATGGCGGAGCGTATAGGTACTAAGTGTGTTTTGGTCGTATTATGGGTCTTTATTTATTATTTAACGATGAGTAAAGTCAGGTGGTATATTTAAATGAATTATGTGATATAAAATATATTAGGCTCCTAGATTAGATTTATTTAGAGATAAGCAAAACTTTGTGTAGCTCTGTAAATCCTGCCGATCTATTCTGTAAAAATCTCTGTGTGGAAACTTAGATGAAGTGAGCTTGACGTGAGCTGTCAATAATGTCAATCCCTAGTATCAGGTGCAACGACAGCATTTCACCTAAGTTTCCATGGAGAGATTTTTATAGAATAGACCGTTGTAGGTAGGTACCTACTTAATTCAGAAACCTGTCAACATTGAATTTCATTCAATCAGTCTGCCATTCCCTTACCGTGGATTTCCGTTACACTTATATCTTTTTGCGACACGTTTTCCAATGTGCAAAAAGCTGTAAATAACACAGTGGAACAAAAACAGCTGCAAGTAACGGGACACCAAGTTGGTCATGCAAAAAATTGCAAGTTTTGCAGATAACAGATTAAGACGTCGCCGCCTGCGCTCAATTAAAACTTAATTTCAAGAACATGTTGAACGAATAACATATGTTCTTTAATTTAAAAAATTTATGCATTCGGATCACAGTAAGATTTTTTGTTTTACTTGGGCTAAGTCGTTTTTTATAATCCATCCCATTCCTATTTATATTCCGGTACCTACCTACTATTTACACTTAACTTAGAGCCTTATCATACTAGCGGATTGCGAGCGTCCTCAAAGCGGAGCGGGCGCGCAACGAATACGTTACGGGCGCGCAACGAAATCGCCGCGAATAGCAGCGTGGACGCCATTTTGTACTGTCTCGTACAAACGCCAGCCCGTTCGTCCCGCCTCACTTCAGTTCAGTCCGTTGAGTCTGTAACGAGACACGAATGTGAAAGGACGTATGTATCATCATGTCATCATTGGGAGATTCGGATATTGATTGTTTTGGATTATTTTTTATTCGTTTGCAAAACAACACAAAGTAGTTGCTCTCTTCCATTCGATTAATTGATAATGGATCTTCCCAAATTCGTCGATGCTTTTGTTTTCGTCTCCGGCGTCTTCGAAGTAACAAAGCCAACAGCAGTGTCTCCTTGTCGGAATAAATTTTGTTACTGAGTGTATTGTACGTCGTTAACTTGTTACAAACACGCGACGAAAACGTTGCGAATTTGCCACGCGTCCGCGATGTCTTTGCTGTGCAGCCACGGCGTGTTCGCGACGCATTCGCTGCGCGCCCGCCCCGCCCCGCAGCCGCTCGCAAATCGCTAGTGTGATAAGGCCCTTAGGTGTGGTGTGTCACTCAGTTATCTATGTACCATACGAAAGTCGTGAAATACCTACTTAGGCTTTTGGGGGCCTCCCAGGACCAGGGAGGTCTGGTGGCCTGGCCCCCGGCAGGCTAATACTAATATTATAAAAGTGAAAGTTTTTATGGATGGATGGATGTTTGTTACTCTTTCACGCAAAAACTACTGAACGGATTTTGCTTATACATCAGAATAACACATAGAATACCTATTTATCCCGATATTTCCACGGGATCGACACTTATGCGAGTGAAACCGCGGGGCGCTGCAAGTACTTATTTATAGTTATTGTTACGAATTTCAATTCTTTGATATTTACTACACTTATTTACAATATTTCCATACAATTGTACATTACAATTTTATTTTATCTCCCTTAACAAATGCGAAAATGCCAACACTTTACATCTGCGACAGTGCTTCTCTGTTTTGTTGTGCATTTAATTACATTAAATATGCTTGAAAAATACCTTAAAGTTGGTTTGTTAAATGTAGGCTCCCTTGGCACTAACCACGATGACTTTATAGCAGCAGTAGAGAAGCATTCTCTCGATGTATTGGCAGTTAACGAGACTTGGCTACGACCGGGCGAAGAGGGGCGAGCGCCCGCTGTACCAGGTTACCGCTTGCGCCACTCACCACGACCGCTGTCTGTACATGGGGGACGGGGGGGTGGTGTGGGTTTTTACCTGAAACACGGCCTCACCGCTCGTACCTGGTCCATCCCAATTGACCCTAGATATGACACTATCGAACAAATGTGGGTTACCCTTACATTAAATGGAAATAAGATTGCTATAGGCACAGCGTATCGTCCGCCACGCTCTGACTTGGACCTTTTTTTCGACGCCATAACTGACTCCATTAGCTCCTTAGTAAGATGTGATCATTACATACTACTCGGCGATTTCAATGTTAACTTATTGAATCCCAACGGGCAAACGAAGAAAGTATGTGAGTTTTTGAATAGCCTGAGCCTAAAACAGCTGGTAAGTTCGCCCACCCATTTCACAGACCATAGCGAAACATTGATTGACCTTGTCTGTACGAATCTGAACCATAAAGGGATATCAGTTGAGCCCTATGGCTCAATAAATGGTCACTCACTTGTTGTGTGCGAATTTAATATAAGGCGTAGTAAATTTAAACCACATACAGTTACGTACAGACCCATTAAATATATAAATAGAGAAGTGCTAGATAGTGATTTATCGCACATACACTGGGACAACATTTGTGGCTTGCATAATGTGAATGACATGGTTGAGGAATTGAATAGAAAGATTTTAACAATTTTCGATGCGCACGCTCCGGTCAAGATAAGTTTAATTAGGGAACCGTCATATCCGTGGATAACAGAAACAGTTAAATTGATGATGCACCTGCGGGATGACGCTCTGACCAAATACCGAAAAACGAAATCCGGTTCCAAAAAGGCATACTATAAGCAGCTGAAATCACTGGTGTTAACCTCCATATTCAGAGAAAAAGTTGCATATTTCAAATTCAATATTAATAACCAAATTAAAGATCCGAAAACATTATGGAAAAATTTAAAAAGCACTGTATTACCAAAGAAACAATTCGATGACCTTCCTGCTCACTTCAGAGATCCAAACGACATTAACAATCATTTTTTAAGCGTTCCTGGTAACCCTGTCTGCAATATATCGCAACGCACTTTCTTTGAGTCTCATCGTTATGGTGATGATAGCTTTGCTTTTGCATTACAACCAATAACTGCTGATCAGATTCTGCGATACTTCCGTCAACTAAAATCTAACGCTGAAGGCTGTGATAGGGTGACCCTTGATATGCTTTTGCTTACACTCCCACATACACTGACAGCCATCACTGACATTGTGAACCACTCAATTGTCTCAGCAACCTTCCCTGACGTCTGGAAGATTGCTATCGTTAGGCCATTGCCTAAAAAAACAAACCCGACTGATTTAAAGGACCTTAGGCCTATTAGTATTCTGCCTTGCCTTTCTAAAATTGCTGAAAAGGCAGTATGCCAACAGCTCTCAAAATATCTAGAGGATAAACACATTCTGCCTGAACTACAGTCAGGCTTTCGCAAACAACGTGGTACTTCAACGGCTCTTTTGGACGTGACGGATAACATTCTGTCAGCACAGGATAAGGGCCTATGCACACTTCTTGTTTTACTTGATTTTTCGCGAGCTTTTGACTGCATAAATATAGATTTGTTTCTGTCGAAGCTTAGCTACTATGGATTTGACCAAAATACGATACACTGGTTCAAAAGCTATCTCACGAATCGTCGGCAGCGTGTGGAAATACGACTGAGCGATGGATCATCTCTTGCTTCATCACTCACTTCTGTTAACAGAGGAGTCCCGCAAGGCTCGATACTGGGCCCCATCGTCTTTATATTGTATTGTGCGGATATCATAACTTCCCTGAAGCGATGTAGGTACCACATTTATGCTGATGACGTACAAGTCTATATCTCCTTTAAGCCTAGTGACTATGACATCACGATTAAGGATCTAAACGATGATCTTGACAGGATAGCATGTTGGGCTGAAAATAACGGTTTGGTACTTAACCCCACTAAAACCAAATACATGTTGTTTGGAACTAAGAACCAAATTAGTGCTGTGCCAGCAACACTTAACGTTACCCTACTGGGTGAGTTGGTCAGTCGAGTCGGTGAGGCACGTAATCTGGGTCTCAACCTGGACACTGGGTTGAGATACGAAGCGCACGTGGCAGAGTCGGTGCGCATTTGTTTTTACCGTCTTAAGGTCCTCTATAAAATTAGGCCTTATCTGTCGGAGGAACTACGGATCCAGCTGGCTGAGTCTCTCGTGCTGTCAAACCTGAACTATGCGGACGTAGTTATTGGCCCTCGACTACTAGCAAGAACTGATCGACTGATCCAGAGAGTACAAAACGCCTGCGCGCGATTCTGCTTCTCAATCCCGCCAAGAAGTCACGTAACGCCATTTTTAAATAGCCACTCAATCCTCAAGATGAAATCTCGTCGTAAGTTGCATTTGGCATGCCTTCTTTTTGGAGTAATAAAGTACAAGCAGCCGTCCTACCTGTACAATAAACTGAGTTGGATCGCCAGTAGAAGAGAATGCGCAAGTAGACAGTGCTCGCAGCAACTCGCCACTCAATCACACAAGACAGCTGCTTTCAGGGGAAGTTTTAGGTATGCTGCATCTAAATGCTGGAACAATATTCCTCCGCCGATAAGGAATCTTAAATTTCTTGGTACCTTCAGAGTTCGACTACGGCAGTTTCTTATCACCTCGCAGAAGAATCTAGGGATGACTGCTTCGAACACGTCCATTATATAAATGGCTGTCGTGACTTTCCCGAATCAATCTGTCTATTTAGCGTATCACGTGATTACAACCTGTGAGCAAATATATGGTAATTGAGTAGTCTGTGGATCTTGTGTTGGATCATGTTATTTACCTATATTTATTTATTGTGAACGCATTTAATTCTAATTTAATTCTAGCCAAATTGTTTTTAATTTACTCGCACCAACGTCACTATAATTGTAATATTATTCATTTACACATTACACACTGCATGTTACTTTGTAATATGAGAATTAAGTAATCAAAGCACAATACTAAGACACCTACGAACAAGAACGTTACCCAATGCAAAACTTAGGTACTGTAGAATACATAATTATAGTGTCGGGTATACTTACAAAGCCTCACTCTGCACTTAACACCTGTCACAACACTAATTTATCTCGTCTTCTCAACGTCCGTGTGTCACAGCAGGGATCCAGCAGAATATCAGCGTTAGGTACATTTGGCCTGACACATGCTGAGCTGGACTCCCATTTGGTGCAACCTTGAGACGCACACCGCACTGTGTATGTTTCATTATTAATTTAATTCGTCATAGTGTCACTTTGATTTCGATATTTGTGTGTTTTTCATTTTGTCTTTTTTGTCGGCACCTTGTTTTATATTATTAATCATGTGGGTAGTTTGATTATCATCTAATAATGTACTTTTGTGTGTTGTGCTGTCTTTTTTTGTGTGCGCCAAATAAATGGTTTATCTATCTATCTATCTATCTATCTAAGTAGATAATAATTGTTCAGTTTCACAGAGTGAGAAGATTTAGGAAAAAAAAACAATAAGTTGATTTCCTATTTCCTTTCCTTCTCTATCTTTTTGTCAGTAACCAACATTTTTTTTCTCAGCCCACGCGGTTACTTAACACAAGTTGAGTAAGTACCTCTGGCTAGATATCTATCTATGTACTTATATGAAAGTTCTCCGGAACAACAACAACCCAACTTTCGCGTGCAGGAAAAAAAGAGAGAAAACAAACTAAAGTGCACTGGTCGAGCGGGTGCATAAACATGGCAGTATGGTCCATATCGAGAAGTCTCCTTAACGGGAATAATGACTGGAGCCCGTTCCAGACACGCGAAAATGCTGCCCGTTTATGTACAGTCGCCAAAAGAGATAAGTAACCAGGTTCGTCGAATATAGTTGAAGTTTACAAAAAAACCCATGGATGTTTTCGAATAAAATTCAATTTGATAAATTAATTGTTTGTTATCTATTACTTAAAATAAAATTTATTCGAAAATACCCATCGGATTTTTAATTAACTTCAACTAAATCCGAAGACCCTGGTTACTAAACTCCTTTGGTGACTATTCCTACTGGCAAGACCACTGGCAACATTGAAATTAGCACATGTTACGAAGAGAAATATTAGTAAATGATTTTTTATAATAATAAAAATACATAGCTGCTCAATTTGTTTGCCAAAGTTGTTATAATACTATAATTTAAGGTAAGTGAGATCCTTGTAATTTCTTATTCAGAAATAAAATTATTAAATTATTTATAGTTTTTCTTTAACTATAAATAAACTTTATGCTTCAAGAAGTTCAAGCATGGATCAAGCACAGGGGGATGTTGTTTTGTTGACCATGTATAGGGAACATTTTCATGTTGCGAGCAACACTGCAAGTGCCGCATTTCATGTTGCCAGCAACATGTTTCCCGCAACACAAACAAATTTTGCTGAAACAAAGTTACGCTACTATAGTTCCCAATCAATGGAAGATCAATTATAAAAGTATAATTATTGGCATTTGAATGCTCATGAGTTATGTAAACTACCTACTTATTTTTTAAAATAAAATGTTCTCCCTTACATAAAATAATAAATAAATAACTAGTAGGTACTGTTATGTGATTCATAAAAATCATGAATGAACAGAGCTCTTCTCTTATTAATTATTTTGCCTAATAGTTTTAGGAGTACCTACCTAATTTATTTCTAATTCATATGAATTGACCGCAAATTATTTGTAATTATTTGATAAATAAAACTGTGTCATTGTGTCTCTCTGCACGAGGAAAATAAACTGAAATAAAACTTCCTCACTGTTTTATAAATATATTAATATGAATAATTGCATAGCGTATGGAATGTTTAATACCTACCCAGGTTCATAATGTATTGTTATTGAAAATCTAGAACAAAATGTCTTCCCTATTTTGTGTTGCGTGTTGAGCCGCGCTACAATAAGTCTTTTACTTTTGCAGCTATTTCGTGTACTTATTTAAAAAAAAAATCCCGTACCCTATATTGTCCCACTGCTGGGCAAAGGCCTCCCCCATATTCTTCCACCTTTCTTTGAGCTGTGCTCGGTTAGGAACGAGTCCAAATTGTCAAAATTATAATATCTAAATATTTATTGTTCCTAATAAATTTTTATTTTCTTATTTCCAAATCTTTACGAGATGTTTTATTCACCTCCATTTAATAAATAGTCACTATGGCTTATCCGCCTGTTCCAACGCACTTATTAATACTTGCCCACCCCATACTTAGCTACATATGGCTTCCTTAAAAGAAGTTTCCAACTAGCATAAAATTTAAATGAAACGCCTGTCGATCGATCGCAGTACCTAGCAAGTCAGCCACTCCGCCTGGCGACATCTCAATAAAAGTCTAGTCATTCGTAGAAAATCTCATTTTAACCAACCCTGTTGCGATTCATAAACAAATGTAATTAACTAAAGTATTATGAAGTACAGTTGGAATAGACTTGGTATTATAATTAATTCCTTGTTCTGTTTCCTGCTGCTCAACGATGTGGAAACTAGAAGGGGAATACTTAACGGTAGGATACTCTGCTAACGTGGTAATTCTAATCTTAAATCTCAAGTTGTATAACGGACTTCTTCAAAAAAAACCATTATAAAATCTATGGTTTGGCGTTATGGTAGGTCATTGGTCATAGGCGGGCCGTAAATACGTTGGCCGACAGTACCTAAATTGAATTAGTGAAAACTGAGCAAGAAGTATCTAAGTAGCTATTTACAATTTGAATTTATTTATGTAGGTAAGGTCAATAAATACAAATAAGTATTAAATTTGCCTCAAAATCAGCCTCGTCGTAACCCAAGCAGCACACAAGCGTTTTCAACATCAATATACCAACCTATTTAGAACTTAGAGTTCTTTTAGAGACGTACAAGAGTGTTATAAAATGCGTTTGTCTTTATAAGAGTGATTTATGAGTTATTATACAGCTCAAACTGTATAAAATCTTTATTGAGGGATCTGCGTAAGCTTGGGGTGCTTAAACAGAATATTAAAATTCTACTATACAGCTTTAAGTATTTTGTGACACTTCAATCTGGTTTCATCGTTAAAGCTGTATACAGGCTGTATTTTACATGTGATCACTTACTTATTACAACTCTAAGTGTTATTACAGTATCACTTGATACTTGTTTCTGTACAATGGTGTATGCAAACTCCGTTCTCAAGCTTATTTTTATGGCGTAATTGTACACTATTGTAAATACAGTGGTTTTATGACTTCTGTCTATGAGGGTGTTTTAAAACTAAAAAAATAAATGACAGCTATAGTACAGCTTTAGTCTGTATTACTGACACAGTCACTTGATTGCATGACGAATAAAATTAATGTTTTCACTGTGAAGAAATGCAACATGTGGAAAAAAAGAAAAAGATCTGGTGCAGTCAAGAGGAGGATTGAAAGGGAATATTTGAATATTACAAATTATCAACCAAGTAACAGTTATGATAGTGAACCATCATTTATTGAGGAAGCAAGAGAATCATTAATAAATCGGACAACCTACAGTCAAGCGTCAATTCCATCGACGTCCAACGAAGAAGGTTCCGTAGCAAAAACATTAAACAGTGATAATAATGATCATAACAGTTATATCAAATGTGTAGATTTAGGACAACCTTCGGAACCTGATAATGAAGTTTTTTCATTATGTGCGAAAATTAGTGTGATTTAAATAAAAAGGCAACAGGCACATGTAACGTGTATGAGTTTTTAATAACAAGTAAAAGTGACACATGAATGATGTGCGTACGAGCACATAACAAAAACATAATACATAGTTTAGGTAGGACGGAACACTTAGAGCTATGATCAATGTCGTAGGCGCTCCAACATTCCCCCGAGCGTTGAAAGTCGAGCTTTCAACCAGACTTCGATTCTGGTAATGGGCATATCCTGTTGAAGGCCCTCCGGATGACTCCAGTAGAGGTCTTTATATCTGCTACCCGGACAATTCCATCAGTACCTGGATGTATGGCGATGACTCTTCCTAGTCTCCACTTCAGAGGTGGAAGATTCTCCTCTTTCATGACTAGGAAGGCTACAAAAACAACAATAGAATTTTTTGTCTCCGGGAGAACCACAGCCACGAGATTACGTGTTTCTCTTAAATACTAACAAGCTCGTATAAACAAAATTTAATAACAAATAACATTTACATAAACGTTGTGACTTAAGGACAATGGACAATCAAATTAACATGATTATTAAGTGTTTCTCTATGAAAGGTTTAAAAAGTAAATTAACCTCTTGAAAAGATCACCCTATAAAAGTTCATTATTGTAAAACTAACAAAGAGATTCCTCCTCCTCTTCTTCAATAATTTCTTTTTCGCCTGTAGCGTTTTTGTCGATTTTACCTTTTTCACCTGTATCCATTTTATTTTGATTCCTCTCGATTTCCCTGATCTGATTCATTTTCAGCTATATTTTTTTTAAGCGCATCTTTTTTGGTTCTCATACTTTTAGTTGCTCTTTCATTCTTACTGAGTTTCCTCTTCACAGAATTTTTCAAGACGTTTCTATGATTTTAAACGGCATATTTTCCTGAAAATAAAGTAAAACAGATATAACATACACAACACACTAATAATACTTTGCAATAAGTTTACTTAGGTATAATAATGTTCATACAAAACAATGTATTTTATATGAACGAGTTATAAACTCTACTTTTCACTTCGATTGCGAGTAAATCAAACAGTGATATAGCAAGTTAACATATATTTTAGTTTAAATTAACAATTTTTGGAACAATTTTTCAACTTTTTTACCTGAGTAAATAAACATTAGGCTTGTGTGTAGGAGAACTATACTGCCAAATCACAAGTGCGTTTTAATAAAATATTATTGATAAAGTGAGGAACGGATCAAAGTAATTTTGAGCTCAGGGTTTTTCATTTCTTTAAGCGTAACTCTAAAGAGCATTATAAGTTATGCATAGAGAACTAATATACAGCCTAAGTAATAAACATATTCTATTATAAAGCTGATTAAAAGCCAATAGCTGTACAATGTAATCCATAACTTACTTAGTACAGCTATTCAGACTATAATACTCTCCAAATATTATGTAGGCTGCTTAGCTAATTGTCGCCATTTTCGAATGTTTAATAACAAAATTTAAAGTATAATTAAAGGATTTTTTTACAAAATCTTAAGCCGCATCATGATAATCAGCTTGAATAATGATCACTGTGCCCTTATATCTATTACTTTAAAATTATTTTTTTATTCTAACCTTAAAAACAAACATTTACTTACCGTATTTAGTATTTTTCTTTATGTCAGCTCGATTATTTTGCTGGCGCGTGAATATTTTGAAGGAAAACATACACAGGTTCACAATAAATTTAATTTGCACTTTCAATTCACCAAATAACAACATCAGATATACAAATCTTTTACTTCTAGTAATAAATATTAAATAATAGTGTCGCCATTTCTACTACACGCATAATGTCATCGAAAATAGTTTTGTTTTATTTTTATTCTTTTGTAATCCTCTTCAAAAACCTATTTAGAACACTTTTCGTTACAAAAGAATTATAAGATAATATCTGTAGTATAATGGTTTCTTTGTACACCGCATAACAGCTTTAATACAGCTATTGTACAGCTTCTCTTTTGCTTGTACAGCTACTATACAGCTCTAATAACGACAAAAGCTGTATAATATGGGCCCTTTTTTTACTTACAGGGGCTGTTTAAGCGCTTAAACAGCCTATATACAGCCTGAATATGCAGCTTCTAGTATAAAAACCAACTTAAATACAGCTTGTATACAGCTTGCAATGCTACTTGGGAATGGCTTCTTATAATATCCTACTTTCCTAGAGTATTAGAGGCTAATAGTGACCTCGTAATTTTTTATTCTTGCTTAGGTACTTTGGTCCCTTGATAGTAAGTATGTTACCGATGTTAAATAAGTTTCGATGGTTTAAAAAAAAAAAAGACTAGGTATAGGTACCTACATTATTCAACTGCTCAATGTTTTATTAAAGTTTCACTACGCAATCACTGAATTGATTACATAGATAATTAAATCATTAGAAAAGAGTTCATTAGTGGTTTCAATTAGAGCAAATCACATAACGTAAAGTAAGTATCTAAAGGTGTGATACTGCGTAAAAACTGCATGCACGAATTGCTGCGGTTAGGTAATAGGAAAAATAATGCAATCGCGTGTCCATGTGAGTTCAGGCTACCTATTCGATCGATATTGCAATATAAAACTAATGAGCTCGACCGCTTGAATTTCCATTGAACGAACGCGACGTAATGAACGCAGCCTGTCAGGCCCAGCAACGGCGGAAAGAAAAAAATGGCTTTTTTTGTTCGTATTCGCAACGGAACTCGTCAAAGCATGACGATTATTGTTAAGCAATATTATAATGATAAAATCTTGAGTTTCACTGACCCTTATTTCAATAAGTACCGTCCTAGTTTAAAATGTTGAACGACTTGTAGATTGCATCCACTACGGTCAATACAAAAGGGGCTTGCTAAACTAACCATGATTGTAGAGATAAGAAAAGCAAATACAATGATAAAAGAATAAGCATGCCTGATAGAGGTTTGTTAACTTATTGATAACGACTAAAGTTCGAAATTCCGAAAGCGTAGATACGCACTGCGAATGCTCATAAACCACAGCCTGACAATCTTGTAAATCACAGATGCACCAACGTATACCTACAGAATACTTATTGTTTAGAGGCAGTTCGTCCTTTCACCAACATATAAAATGGAGAGGATCCCACAGTAATTTGTATGTCATGGCGCACTCCACTATAGAAACATGGCGTGCATGACCGCTGCATGTAGAATTACAAATTAACTAGTAATTCGGTGTGCATAATTTCCGATTGAGATGCTGTGAGCCTGTGAGACAGGGATATCGCATTCTATATTTAAAATTTTGCAACCACAGCTGAACACTTCATATTAGGTAGGTACGATTGTATCCCGGCACGAGAAATAACGCTAGTCCAAATCACTTGAATGACTAATCTAACCAACTTAGCGTACGCGACTGTTAAGTTTGAAGGAAGAAGATACCCTACGTGTTGCCTTTTGTCCTATAGGGACTTTTATGTTGTCTTTATTATTTTGTTTTCCACACTTAGTCCTTCAAGTGGACCATTGTACGCGGGCCATGGCGGCCGTTGGTGGTTATTCCAACTAGCCCACCTACCTCCAGAAGTTAATTAGGTCTGTTGATAGCAGCGCTTACAGTGTTGCTGTCAATAGGGACTTTTCCAAGTCTTCGTGGGCAAAAACCAACATTATAAAAAGACAAATTCGGGAAAAGTTCTCAAAGGAGTCTCGGCGCTGATTTTGATGAAATCGAACACGATTTCGTTTATTTAGGATTTTTGATTATCTAGGTACTGGTATTATCTCACAATCCGATTCTTATTCAGAAACCAGGCCTCGTTCCCGACACTCCTTTGAGTAGTTTACGCCATTTTACGTTATCAATCAATTCCTCCCCCTAGTCGCAACGTGGACCGGTA
Source organism: Apamea anceps (assembly GCA_951799955.1). Classification (NCBI taxonomy): domain Eukaryota; kingdom Metazoa; phylum Arthropoda; class Insecta; order Lepidoptera; family Noctuidae; genus Apamea; species Apamea anceps. The sequence goes on along the minus strand of OX637504.1, from coordinate 4,735,134 downwards.
GTCCAACGGATTTCCGCGACCTTTACCAGGGCAAATTGTAAAATAAAAAATACAATAGAGTCAGAGGAAATGTGATGTGAACGAAGAAGGTACTTAGATAAGTAATTATTGGTTCCCCAGTTCATGTGAACCTGTCTCGCTATCACCATACCAATATTTTAAGCTTGTCTCAAAACTGGAAATTGAGATCATCGTCCAAAAATAATGTTATCCTTTTATTTTACCTGGGCACAAGTGCACACAGACCAAAGCATGCAGTGCACACTACATGCTCGATATTAGACAGCATTGTTTATTAAACACTATGCGGTAGTCTAGTCATTAGTAGTAGCTACCTACATCTAATAAAGAAAAAAACTTTCGCTGAATCTTTATTAATTGAACGCACAAGAACCGGTAACGCTGCGACAACAAGCGGTAAATAAAGCTCTATTTGCGTACTGCTGCAGTAACCGGAAACAGAGTTAGCTTACACTCGTACACGTTGTTTGCAAAACACAACATCATTCTGTGCTACGAAAACATGAACATAAATATAAGTAGTATACATTATACAACTTAAGTTTACAAAGTTGAAAAAATTAGCAACAGTTACGAGAAGCCTCCAACCACTTTCTTACGAAATACATGGACATCCTTTGGTCCCCAAGATCCAGGCGCCGCCTAGTTTGGGGACTGACGTAAAGATCCAAAAGATAATTGCTAACGGTTACAGAACAATGTTAAGTTAATTTTAAGGTAATAACTGTAAAATTGGTTCAATAAATTTATTATTATTACATATTGTCGATACCTGCCTACTGTCAATTATTGTCAGTTAGAAAACCTATTAGAAATAATGACTTATTCATTCGATTTTCGTTTCAACAATCATCATTTTGGAAAGCCAATTTACTTCGAGTCACGTCGCATTATGTAACACTATACAAACAGACATGTAAATACATCTATAATGTTTTGTTAGTTTTTAATGTTACGGCAACATTATCGCGATAAGGCGAACTTCACTGCCCGCGCTCTCTTTTCAACACGGCTCGACGCGCGACGTGTCGCTGTACAATAGAGAGCGCGAAGTGTAGTTCGCGTTATAGCGACAATGTAGCGGTAGCTCGTAGGAGTAAGAGACATACATTTTGGGGGGCTCTAGCCTCCAAAATGTATATCTCTTGATGTCACAAACACTCGTGGGTAACTATTTGTCTCATAAAACGTTAAACAAGTTTTCTTGTCTATTACAGTTCTATCCACATCCGTAGAAAGTGTTGCAATCTCGTGTGAATGTTAAATATACCTAACACGTGGTGTTACAATGGCGCGAATATGTTATGGATCAGTGAAAACTAGATAATAGCTTTTCTTAAACTTTCCCGCAGTGGAAAGTTAAAAAGTTATTGGCATTATGTACTGCTAGGCTACATAGGCACAGGTTAAAAGTTTCGCTTTGTTGTTCGACATATTATACAGTATACACTTAGGTGCAGCACAGATATTTTAGCTTTACATTAAAGGTACAGCTATCGTAGTTATCCAGTAGATATTATGAGCTATAAATAGCTATGTCCTGTGAATGTGTTATGTACCAATTTAAATAAAAACAATTATTTATTTCAATATTTAACTATAATTGAAATTAAATTGATTAGATATTATATATATTAATCCTCTTCACAAGTTTTCTTTTTTTGACAGGGTTGTTCTTTTTTCTGGAACTCTACTTCAGGAGGATCAAATAGCTTTCCTGATTCTAAAAGTTTTGTAATTTCTTTCTCCTCTCTCGCTATTCTCGCTTTCAGAATAGCATTTTCTCTGTCACGAATTATCTTTCTTTTTGCTTCTTCTTCGCGCCATATTGCCTCCTTAGCAGCGTACCTTTTTTGTTTGATCTGCCCATATATTATTCCAGCAAAGAGGAAAGCAAACCTTGCACCCCTTATTAATGGGGACACTGGATATGGTGGACCAAATGGCAAATAATTCATCACAAGAAATAATTCAATCAACTTCTAGTCTTGGTCTGAGACTTTTATATTATCCACAATTATTTTCGATACCATGCGATAGCATTTCGATACATTACATGTCAAAGAGTGACATTTTGTATTTTATTTCAAAATATCAAAACGCCGCAGTTAAAATATTTTTAACTGGTCAAAAAGGTTGTTTACTTGAGTTCTTAAAACATTTGACAATGTAGTGTTAAAGGTGTTCGGGACATCCCTATCGAGTACTAGGTCAAGTGCAGATAACACTGAAATCATTATTTATTTTTCTTGGGAATACCATTCGTATCAGTAGGAAGGCCAGTGGCCGAATGGGCAGCTAAGAATATCGCTTGTCTCTTGGTGTGGCGACCACCAATTATAGCGGACTGGCGATGGCGTGACGCCAGCGGTAGACGGCGTCGCGTGGTCAACAGGAACAAACGTTTACCAATTCAGATCAATCACTACATAGTTTGTCTTCCTATGTAACGATGCAAAATTGCATATTGCTGTTACTGTGCAAAATGCTAAAATGTTGAGTTACACATGCAATATATTTTTTGCAACAATTTTATAAAAGTATATTTATTGGAGTTACATTCCCACTTTCCCTCGTTTTTGCAGTAAACATAAAATATACATATATACCTAACATACAACGCTAATTGCATTGTATGCTCACTAACGACTAAAAATTAACACACTGAATGGGCCTATTGTTTTCAGACGATCTATGATGATAGATAGTAATGCCTTCCGGGATTGTGAAAATATGCTGAATCGTGTAATTAGAGGTGAAAAGCAGTGGTTCATTATTTGATTTAATTTTCGACTCAAGTGACCAAAAATGTACTTAATTATAAAATGAGGTAGGCTTGCTGCATAGGGTTTCGCACATTTTTGCAAATTTAGGTAGAAATTAATAACAGCAGAAGCCAATGATTAAGTATTAACCTACCATTTAATTTTAAAACAACAACAGTGTGCGTTCAAAACTCGCACTGTTGCTAACTAATTAAATTAAAAATATTTTATCAAAAGACCTCGAGATAACAATCTGTAATGGTATTTTGACAACGTGACGTTTGTTTTAGTATTGCGCCCACGCATGATTGAATAACAAAACAATATCCTTTCTATTTTTAAGCGTGAGTTTTGAGACCTTAACCCGAAAATGAATCCATCAAATCAAATCTGTGCATACAAATTACGCTGCATGATTATATTTATTTTCAAATAACGGTTTCGTGACAGTTAGTCATCAAAATGTTCCTAAGTCACGCTTTATTGATTTCTTATTTGACTTTTAAATGCAACTTAGGCCTACTTAATTTGATGAACCTGCCTTAAAGAGCATGGATCCATGTCGGAATCTAGATTGATTGAGCATCATAAAATGGCACCAACAGTGATCGTATTGATGCTGTAGCCATTAACTATTTGGCTTAGGTACTTATTTAGGGATTACTACGACTTGTCATATCATGTCGTATCGTAACACGTACTAGCTACTTTAGTTTTCCAAGTAGTTACCTATTTCTGCTTACTCTGAAATAAAAAAAACAAGCGCTACAATGTAGACAGAACTAATTAGCACCGATGATGCTATACGTTGAGTCCGTTGTTTGCATAAGTTGGCCTTGATAAACTTATCAGTTTCCAATTTAGTGTGTTGCATAATCAAAATAACACAACAGCTCGCAACTAGTTCACCCTGTACATAATAATGCTGTTGCCACAATGTATGCTATAATTACAAAGGTCGCGAGTTCAATAACTAGTGGGATAGGCTTGGTATGGCGAGTACACCATGCTATGTGACGTAATCATTCCATTATATTTGAGAATATATTTAGCGCACTCGTCACGAAACAACTTGGTCACATCAGTGTTGGACGGATAAACACACGATGTTTACTGTAAATAGCGGATTTGTCCACTTGTTTTCAGTTTTAGTTTGAGTATGATATAATCGTGCGCGTCACAGTTGCATAAATACCTTGTATTAAAAAAAAAAACAGCCTCATTTGATGTGACGTGCTGGCGATGTTATTATGCATAAAATATGAGTTGTTTAGCTCCAGTTGGTTCGCTGGATGTAGGTAATGATGATGAACCGTTTCCAGTGCAATGGGGACGTGTCAAGTATCATCGAGTGCTATGACGTAATCCATAAGTACCCAACTACATATCTAATATAGATAGCAGACTAAACAAACAACACGGATAATGAAAAAAAAATTGAGGCTTAGGTATTTTATGCTTGAAAGCATCAGATTGGTTGATCAAAATTTATTTATTAACATACATACGCTACCTTTATCGTAGGGTCCCAATTCCCAATCATGTAACGTATGATAAATAAGTTTTTTTTCTAGGAAACTATGGTAACATTAGGCAAAATACTTATTACTTTCACTCATTCACTGATAGATAACAGTTAAGTAAGGTTCTTCCTATTTAAAAGTATAAATATGAACAAATGGTAAGTATTTAGATACAAATCTATAGGTGCCTACGTACATACAAATAAGTAAATAAAATTGAAGTATCTGTTTGTAATGTCAAAATAACAGCTTTTTACTCGTTTTTCCTAAATGCTTATGAAAGCTTAGGGTACTTGTGTCTGTCTGTTCCGGCTAATCTCGGAAACGGCTGGACCGACGGGACTTTCTCTTAACTGGTACGGGACGGGACGGGATGGTAAATTAGGCTACTTTTATTTTAGAAAAAGAATTAGTAAAGAGACATATGACATAGGTATGTAGTCTTCCAATATCCAGGCGAACGAAGTCGCGGGCACTGCTTGCATAAAATAAATTAGTTAGGAGGTATGTACAGACGTCAGCAGGTCAAGCTACCCGAAACCGTCAAATTTTCCCAATCAACTTTGAACCTTAATACTTTAGCTAGGTATCATCATCATCTGCCTAGCCTTTTCCCAACTATGTTGGGGTCGGCTTCCAGTCTAACCGGATGTAGCTGAATACCAGCTATATAATTGAAAATCTATTAGAGAAAGACAGATTGTAGTAGCTTGTGATGTCGTTTGTAACTACTTACTATGAATGATCAATTCACGTTATATATCTTGGCCAAATTGAACCCTTACCTTACCCTTTAATATCGTGTTTTTGCAAAATAATAAATATAAGATTTCGTGTATTTAATAAATATTCAGATCACTCTAAAATCAAAATCAAAAGTCATTTATTCAAATTAGGCTGAGAATCAGTTCGAACGTCACAATTACAAAAGACAGTTCCCCAAAAACGCCCGCCCTTCACCACTTCCTAGTGCTATCGCTGGGAAGAAGAAGTGGCGCAACAAACTCCCCAGCAGCACAGCCTGCTGTCTGTTAAGTTAGAAAACACTTGATTCTGTACAATATTAGGTACATACCTTTGTTCAGTAATTAACATTACAAGACCAGAACATAAAATTAAATTATTTGCCATATTATATCAGCTAGCCACGCCAATATACCAACAAATATAATAAAAACTATACATACTCAAGCTAAAAAATAATTAATTAAAATTAAAATGTAAATAAAAACTTACTACCCAATTATAAGCCTCCAGGCATAGAGGGCGTGACAGCTTACATATTCATGCATTGCTGGGTTCTGTTCGAAGTCACAAATGATAAACAAGACCATCGAAGTAAAATAAATAAATAAGTTATTAACAATAACCTGTCAGTAAGCTAATCCTGGAGAAAGAACATAAACATTGTCTTGCGTTAAATTAGGGCGACCAAAACGAAGCCTTATTGTATTGAAACTCAGTATTTTGTTTCACTTGAAATTAATGAGCTCTACATTTAAAGATACCTTCGGGGACCAACTTTATTTCTGTTGTTTGTTTTTTATTATTATGAAAAACAAACGTATTTAAATTTTTATTGGTTATAAGAAAACAATATTGTGATGTTTGTTCATTCAGTTGTGAAGTTTCCTTTTTAATATTTTTTGTGCTTAACGCCTTGATAAGAAACCGGTATCGAATCGAATAATTTTTATTTTCTCCATGCATCAATCCCTTCCCTATGGCCGTAGTTGATTATTTTCCATCTCTTTCAAACCTCATCGAAGAACGCCAACAATTACTTATTTCCCTCTCGCTCTAACTTAAACTTCGTTATCGTTTCGTTTAGTGTAAAATTGTCATTCGAAGAGGGCGCTTGTGACGTTGGCTGTATTCACCATTGTTACTAAAAAGTTTTATTGAGTCCTAAAATGTAAGAAAATGCAAATTTTTATTCGGTCACTATAAAAACAATTATAAATTAAACTTTATTATAAAATATCAGCTGTGTGCAGTGTTGAAAATGTCGTCATTCATTAATTTGTGGGTGTGGTGAACGCCGAAAGTGTCTTGTCAAATATTGATGTTTTATCTTCAATTTCTCTGTTTGATTGTGTTCCTTACGTAACTTAGCCGATAATGTGTTTAATGGGTGCTTGTTAGTGCAGCCTCTGTCTGAAAGTAACCTCAAATAGTGCGAAACAGTTTAGTAAAGGAAGTGTTTTGGTGTTTTTAGAAATCGTCATCGACGAAGACTACGACGATGACGACGCCTGCGAAGCTGTTCGGACGAGAGCTGTCCTCCTACGACGAGGTGGACGTCGACGATCTGCTATCCAAGCTGTCGCAGGAAGAACTTACTATGCTGGCCAAGGAGGTTGATCCAGATGTGAGTAAACTCTTTTCATATTAACAGTCTGTCTGTGTAAAAAAATGCATCTGCATCTTGTAGGGTCTCTAGTTGGTAAAAATATCATTTTCACTGTGATATGCATATTTTTTTCAAACAACGAGTCTATTGCTTGGTTAGACAATTTATAAATTTAATTAACCTTATCTATAACAGTCAATGAACTTTACCAACTGTTGGACCTAGATACTGAATTCCACAACACCTGTCTTTTAGCGTGCTATTTTTGCAAGTAATGCCCACCCAAACATTTTTCATAACAAGATAAGTATGATTCTCATATAATTTTCTACCCACATTCTCAATCTGCTCACATCATCAGCCAAGTCAATTGATATTGAAGGTCATACAGTATTATGTTGGATAATGCATCTAACATTCACACAAATTACAAGCCTCTTTGTTATACCATGGACTTCTCACAACTCACCTTGGAGGTTTTATCTCAAGTGTTTTGCCTTGAAAAAAATATGTTTGTTTTTGACTGGATAAAGTGGAATATTTTCTTTTATCAGAATGTATGAATGGATATCCTAAAGTTTGGCTGGTGTCCAACTATGTGGGGAACTGTATCCTGAGAAATTAGTTGATGTTTATTTTTTATTTTTTTATTAGTTGGATATTGTAGCTATGTTTTCATAAAAACCTTCATAGCTTTCTATCTTCAAGCTATTTTTTGATGACACATCAAAAAGGGGTCTCTGACAAGTTTGTGAGAATACCTTTGAAAACTTTAACTGTTCCTATAAGAATGATTTTTCAAACACTTTAAAAACTTTAACTGTTCCTATAAGAATGATTTTTCAAACACTTTAGTTAATATAGAAAATAATGTAGTAAAAATGCAAACACTTCATGTGCTTCAAATTAACCTACTGAACAATAATAATATATGGTTTTTGTAGTAGTTAATGCATTTAAATTCAAATTACCAGTTCTAAATTATTTTACATAGCCATCAATTTGTCTTGGTTCCCTGCATTTAAGAGTGCTGAATGCTTCTTTGCATATGCAAATTATAACATTCAACATTTTATTGTATTAGCTATTTTTGTTCTATTTGCCACCAATTTGTATGCTAGTCTATTTTTATCCTGTGACTCAGAAAGAGGGTTACTTATTATTTGAATATGTCAGTTTATAACCAGCACTACTTCCTTCAGAATAGACAACTGTGAAATGGAATGATACAGAAATGTGGTTATATTATATGGGTTGTTACTAATTTGTACATCCCTGAAAGCCAATTCTCGTAATTTAAAACATTCAAAATCTAGTTGCAGTCTCATCTCGGCGACAAACAAATGTCAAAAACTTGTCAAAATGTAGGAATATTAGACTTATTTTTGACAGATTGAGACTGAGATCAAACTGTGAACATTCTTAAAATTACGTGAATTGCCCCTCAGATCGCTACTGATGGTAGCCAGTATAATCATAACTGCCAGTATAACATAATCATACAGATTGCTACTGATATAGATTATTGGGATATTAAAACCAGAGATAGATAGGTTTTTCTACCTCAAGTATGCCATAATTTTTAGTACACAAAATACGCATATTGTCGTGGAGTTGCGGACACCAGCCCGTATTACCTATGCCATAATTTGTGATGGATAGGTAATTAGGGTCAGCCATAAGGGATAGAGGATAAGGGATTAAAACTTGTAAACTTTGCTAAATTTAACAATATTGTTATTATTCTGATGCAATTGTTGATGGACAGAGGGGGAAGGGGGATCAAAGAAAAGTTAGATAATATGTGTGACCCCTCACACAATTCATCCATCTTTTGTTTTTCCTCATAATATGACGGAAAAGTGTGGAATAATAGGGGAAGAGAAAAATATATTTTACCGACCCTTAGTAACATTGAACACAACAAGAAAAATATTGTATTTTGTGTTAGAGCCAGTTCTACTATTTAAAGGCAATCCAAAATGAATTTTATATCACATTGAACTTCCAAAAATCATGCCACTATTTAATCAAATGTTAATAAGAATTATCAAAATTAGTGTATCACAGTTGTGTACACAAGTAATCATTTAATACTAACACTATTAAGTACAAGGTAACCAAAAATCTATTATTATTGGGTTACAATACTATCAGGAGACATTATTGAAAACAGATTATGATATAGAACTTATCAGTCAGGGCAGGTCTAGCTATCAGCGGATTGATAAACAAATATCATTAAATAGCTATTTACGTGTTGTCCATATTGATGTTAGTAATTCGAAAGTATATTATCTTTTCACGCCTAAACCACTGAGCAGATTTCGAAAAAAATTGGCAAGGAGATAGATGGCATCCTGGGGACGGACATAGGCTACTTTTTGTCCCGGTAGTACATTCTCGTGGTATAATTTCCGACATCCATGCGAGTGAAGCAGCAGATAGAAGCTAGTATTGAATAAAGGAATGTGAATCATTTTGTGTAGAAGTCTGATTTATAAATAATGGGTGCAGTCTATTATCTTTTGATTATTTTTGTTCTATATTTGAAAACAATAAAGCTTATCTTGTCATTTAGAAATGAGACCTTTTAGATTTGAGTTTCCATTCACTATTCGGCATTGACTTTTAACATTTTCTCATGATGAGTTGTTATGATAAATTGCGTGTAAATGTTAAGAATAATTTCAAACAATGAAAGCTTCTATCCTTATGTTTGGTAAAATTTCTGCTTATTAAAATCAATTAGTAATTACTCTAATTCACCGGTCGCCGGTTGAACCCCAGGAAGGCGCACAATTGCTCATTATTGTAATGTTTATTATACCTTTTCATCGTCATCTACAACCTGGCTTGACCCATTGCTGACCATAGGCCTCTCTTTTCATTTGCCAAGCCTGCCAAGCAGCTCCTGTACTCAGTGTTATACCTAAACAATATTTAACTACCAGAAACCTTGACTAAAGTTTATTTTTTAACCCCAGATACTAATTTGACAGGTGCAATGTTAAATTTCTATACTAAAAACGCAAACACAAAAGACTTAAATGTCAGGTTGTTAGTATCTGGGATTAAAAAAACGAACTTTAGTTTACAGACAAAACAGCAGCAGACCATTTTGCAATCATACTCCAATTAATCGATCAATACTAATAAAACCTCTATACATATTCCAGGACAACTTCCTGCCGCCAGACCAACGTAACAACTATGATTGTGATAAGGGTCCCACGGGGCCCTTGAACCGCAAGAAGCTGATAGAACACATCAACAAACAAGCCCTGGAGACACCAGACCGGCCAGAAATCAAGCCCTTTGTCGCTGGTGTTGTTCGTGGAAAGAAGGTATCTAGCAGAAATGACAAAAATCCGGCCAAGTGCATGTCAGGCCACGCACTTGGCCGGTTAGAATATTTACGCATTGATATTGAATTTAACGACCGAAAAAAAAAGTTTTTATTTCATAGTAAGTATCTGTTCGACAAATAGCGATCTGCGGTTGCACCCGAAAATATCTCATCTCATCTCCAAAACTATTGACTTAAATGACAGTCACTTAGAAACAACATAAACTTTTTAATTATGGGATCCAACAATTACCCCACGATGCTTATGTGCATTGAATTTTATTTTCATCCCTCGGTTACATGTAAGATGGGGAGTGCCAACCCAAAAAAATATTTTTCGTAATTTCTTTTCACCTTTGTTTAGCGGTGCATTGAATATGCCTTTCCCATTTTTCATCAATATAACGCTAATAGTTTCAGAGTAAAATGACTGTCACACCTAGACAGTCATGGCGAAATTATAATCCTAAAAATATGGCCTTGACTTACAAGTCATGGGTATTGGTCGTGCTTTCGAACCCAGGCAGCCGTGCACTTTACCTTGTGCAACCGTTTTATCACCACTACTGTAAAAACGTTGTGACAAAACTTAGAACGGCATGTCTTAGAACCTAAGATGCAAGTACATTTGAAGTACCACCAACCTGTATTGGCTCCATCTGGTGAACTACGCCCCCCTCCCTTTCCTCTCACATACCAATCCCAGCAGTAGGAACATTATAGCCTGATAAGGTATTACAGAAACAGGGAAATCTGGTAACACATCCAATTTGTTGTTCCTATGTAAAAGAAAAAAAACAAGTATCTCCTTGACTAATCTTTTAAAATAAAAAGTTATGATTATGACATTTCAGTTTTTCATGTAAACTTAGCTATTTCCTATTAAAATTGATGTAGTGCTACATACCCCTTTTAGGAGAAAAGTCTAAAATTGTTATGGTTTTTTCAGTAAAAGTATGAAGTCGTCATATACCCTTTTAAGAGGAAATATACAGTAGTTTTTTTCCCATACCTAATCATTCAGTAATGTTGTGGTTAACCCTTTTTGTTTTCCGTGGGGGAAAATCCTTATGGATACCGTCCGTCTGGGGAGAACGGAGGGTTATGTCGGACTCCTACCGACAAAAACCTGTTCCCTCTACTACCATAATTCCTGCCCAGGAGATACATTTACATTCGCTGCACCCCTGACTGGTCGCGATTAACACTAAAATGGTGTTCAAAATAATGAGAACACAAACTAGCACAAGTTATAATTCTATTAATTTATTCCCTATGAATCACGAGACCTCGTTACGATAGACGAGACCGACAAACGGCACGTAGGTTGAGGTTCCGTGGTTCAAGGATTGTGTACATATTGATAAGTGTAAGTGATTAGTGAATTAATTTATTATCTCGCTGCTATGGTGCATTTGCTGCATTATAAATCCATTTATTGAATTTCACATTAATGACATAAAATTAATTATTCTATGGGTTCATAAGTGTCAGATCTAGAATGACCCAAAGCCCATAAGAGCCAGAGAGAGATACACAAACGTAACATAAAAAAACTTTTGCTTCTATTTTACTTGCTCTGAGAGATATAAGGACTGAACCCTAGAGTCCGCACTCATTTTCAAACAAAACTCTCAAACTCAAAGCATTTATTTCAACGAAACCATAAGTCAAGAAGTAAGTCAATTAGTCGGAAACATGACGCGAACTGGCTTCAACTTTCTAACTACTTAATTCCAAATCGTAGGTCCCTATGGAAAAGAACGGGCGAGTAATCCCTCTTAAATCAAGATTCTTTTTGGAAAAAAAATTGTTGTCTGTACCACAAACGTTCCTACTAAATCGCACTAACATGTTTCTCTAATGTTTCCAGTGGATCCCGCCACCAGTGCCTGAGAAGCAGCGTGACGCGGACGAGCAGATCTCCATCGACCTCGGCGACGAGTATGAGCAAGCGCTCACTGACGCGTCGCAGGAGGAGATCATTGACCTGGCTGGTTTGTTAAACTTCCTTCATAAAGTCTTACTAGTCTCTTAGTCTATTGTGGACGAGATTGTGTCGTGACGATTTTTCATAATTTGGACAACTATTGTTCGTAGCTCACACTAGGTAGCAGAATATGATAATAAAAATGTAAATAGGAACCGTGATTTAATCGGCATTTAATTGTTACAATGAAATGTAAACTTGCCATGATTCTTAAAACATGACCATTTGTTGTCCCGATATACTGGGAACACTTGGTTACATAGACTTGTGCCGAAATAAGGGATTGTCAATAGCATCTCTTGTTTAAAAAAATCATCCAAACTGTCTTTAATATGTACCTACCCTTTTATTAATTTAACTTTAAGCGTTTTTATTTCATATGTACACATTACATGCCCTATGTAACAAAATCTTAACATTTTGTTTCACCAAGATAAGGAAGCCAAATATGTATGTGCCAAATAGGTTACTAACTCACTACTTAAGTCCACTGCTAGCATTGGGCTTCATCTAAATTGTGTTATACCACTAATTCCCTCGCTGTCCTCATCTATCCCAATCAGCTATAAATTATACTGGATTGTTGCTTACATAAGAAAATTGTTTACTTATCCATCTAAAAATACTCCACTAAAATATATTCTAGTATTGTTTTGGATACTAAACACAAGTCAATATTCATAAATTAAAACATTGACAGCAAAATGCATGCGAAGCTTACACCACAACATTCTGGCAGGAGTCACGAAAACGAAATATTTGCTTGCTAACCTAGTACCACATAGTGTAATAATCTCCGTGCCGTCCGAATACCGCGGCTGACGCGGTCACCGTCAAACGAGCCTCTCGAACGACAGATCTACGACAGTTCCTATTATTTATGATAGCCGAAATCAGGAAATTTTCTTTTGTAATGACAATATGTTCCATCGTGACGCTCTGGCGATAGGCCAGCATTGTCCCGAGTTCATTACAACTCGTATATGCGAACGAAACAGTTTTTATTTCGTAAGATACATCTATAAAACATTTACAGCTTTTAATATTAAAAATTACATAATTTATTTGCTTTTGGAATTTGGTGGAAGAATGATGCATTTCGTTTAATCATATGCTTTATTTTATTGAGTGAGAAGCATCAGTTTATTCCTAGATTTCAGTGGTCTTCATATTAAAACTAGAATTATCTGTTTTGGCAAAAAATATTGTAGTGTTGTCAAAACAATTATCTCTGAAAATTCACATATTTATTGACGTGTAAATGGTTTTAGGAAATGAGGCGCCTTCACTAATCATTGTGTAGTGAGTCACGTTAATATTCTAGAATCAACGTGTATGCGCAATAACAAAAAGATATAATACCAATACCCCAACATGGTTGGGAAAAGGCAAGGCAGATGATTATGATGACGTTCTAAATCATGATGATTAGGTATTACTTTAATGTTAAACCTTGAGTTTTAGCTTATTGATTCCTCAACACTGGTCGTAAGCTATAGTTTTCAAAGAATGACCAGGAATCTATAATTAAGATTAGTGTTTTATTCCTAAACATTCGTTTGTTCTTCATTCTCGCCACAATAGGTCTGTTCAACGCCTGTCGCTCATAACTACGACGTAGAATTCATACATCAAAATAAATTATGGAACATTTGGCACGCTACGTAACCGTACTATATTTCGCGAGCATCGTTGGCGCCATCCTCACCTATATTTTGACAATGTCATAAGCAATAAATGTCTCTGCTCCACTTTATGATCAATGAATGGCCATTTTTAAATGTTTTCTGATGATTACATATATTTCTGTATGTAATGATCTGAGTACTGGTAATATATTATTTATAACATTCCAAAATTATTGACTAAGTACGGAAATACTAGAAATACATACTGAAAATTTCTATTGTCTATTACGGTCCATGAGATACAGACCGCTGACAGACAGACGGCAAGCGGAGGTTTAGTCATAGGGGTCCGTTGCCATCCTTTGGGTACGTGAAAATAGTCACTTTTTTATGGTTCCGTACTATGGAGTCCTAAAAAAGAGACTATTTTCGCTAGATTATAATCTTAACAATATTCCATTCTTAGTACAATATGTTCAGATCCTCTTTTAGTCTGCTAAATGACCATTATCACATGTTATATGCGGTTATTTAAACTATTTGCACTTGTTTCCAGCTATCCTCGGCTTCCACTCTATGATGAATCAGGATCAGTACCACGCGTCGCTGCTGAATAAGGGGCAGCCCGTCGGACTGGGCTGGGACGGCATCACCAAAGCCACCAAATCTAAGGTACACTTCTTACTACAGTCCGGCCCGTCGAGCCCGTCGAGAGCGTTCCTGACAAACTTTCCTAATGGCCAGCAACTCGTTGTAAGCAAGAACAATGTAAATCAGAGCCTAGTTACAAATCTGTCTATTTAATTTGCTATACATTAAACAGCCCATAGAAATGTCCAACATGATTATTTGGTACACCTCGTTGTGTCGAACGTTTGTACAATGAAGATGTTGTGGTGGTTGCAGGTGTACCCCATGGACCCGCCCAACGACACGGACCCCGACGACACCATCGCGCGCGTGCAACAGAACGACCAGAAGCTCACTGATCTCAATTGGAATAATATTAAGGTAAGGGAACTAAAAACAGGAGTGAGGCAGAAACGGGAGGTAGTCTAATCTAGCATGGGGTGTTTCAAGCTGAGATGATGATGACAGTAAATTGGTAGCCTTGTTTTATGAACATTTGATGGAAAGTCCACTTGCATGAAATAGTTGTCTGGTTATTGTCAGAAATTCTTGAAAAATTGATAGCAAAAGCAGCTTGCTGACAAATTAATGTTTGTTTCTATATCAAGTTTTCCTTATATTAGGATATGTGAGTCTGATGAACTCGAGTCCAAAGAAGTACAGTATGTAAGGACTGGAAGTGTAGAATCAAAATAAACCTAACTTTTTCTCTCCTCAGAACATAAGCGATGAGAAATTCGAAAAGCTATTCGAAGCACTAAAGACCAACACTCACCTGGAGGTTCTCTCGCTCGTCAACGTGGGCCTCACGGACCGCACGGCCGCGCAGCTGTGTGACGCTCTGCGCGTGAACACAGCGCTGCGGGTGGTCAGCGTGGAGACCAACTTCATCAGCCCCGGCGGCGTGTTGCAGCTGGTGAAGGCCCTGCTGGACACTAATGTTGTTGAGGAGTTCCGGGCTTCCAATCAGGTAAACCACCGGTTACGAGTATTTTTTCTGCTTGCCATGGTAAGATAACCGGATCTTGCCGTTGCAGTGTCACATAGCTCTAACTTTAACATCGAGTTTATGTCTGCGTACTCAAAACTCGATCGTAGTTTTGACTATGCACACATAACCTTGATGTTAAAGTCGCAAGACCTTGCGGCCTGTGCGAAGCACCAATTACGAGAACGAGACCTGGTAAAAAAATCTGCGCAATTTTTTTACCAGGTCTCGTGATAGGAGTGGGCAAAAGGACTAGGTTTTAGTTGCGTCACGAGAGTGCGACGTTTGTTATAATTCTTTTGGATTGGAGCTGATGAAATATACCTAATATACCTTCTTCAATAATAACGTGTTTTTTGCTCAATCCTAACTTCGTACACTTGTTCACAGCGGTCGCAAGTACTAGGCAACAAGATCGAGATGGAGATAACGTCGCTGGTGGAACAGAACCCCACGCTGCTGCGACTGGGCCTGCACCTCGAGTACAGCGACGCGCGGCACAGGATCGCCAGCCATCTGCAGAGGAACATCGACAGAAGTGAGTGTTGTATGTGGAGGAGGGATTATATGCTAGGCAGGTACTGCGTTTGTTTGTTGGAAGGTACCTATATGTGCAATGCTCTGTAAACTTGATGGTCAGTACAATATAAACTTGGCATAATGCTAGGTAACGGCAAACGCTGCCAGCGTTGCCATATGAAAAACTATTATCAGAAACAGGGATTGGTCACGCAAAATGGTCCACTTGAAGGACTAAGTGCGGAAACCAAACCCATAACATAGAAGAGGCATCAATCGCTCTGGAAGTCTACTTTTATGAAAGCATTAAGGTAGCTAAGTAGGACAATGCTCGACAAAAAAATCTCCAAAGATCAGGGAGCATGTGAGTGAACGAAGATTTGATGGCCTGCTTACTCTAGCGGGTCTCTGGGCAGATCGGCCAGAAAGAAGGTTTTGGTGAAATGCGCATTGCATATGTGTGTGCTAAGCGACGGTTGAAACGAGTATCTGTTTAGTATGTAATCCGTGCTCAATAGGGAAATGGTGCAAAGACGATTTGGGCAGTTGATATTTTTTCGCTTTGGGTTAATGGTTAGCTTATAAGTTTTTCTACTTTCGAAGAGAAATCGACGAATATTTTCGCTATTTCTCTAAGGGCTGATTTTTCAATCGACAGATATTTTTTATTCGTTGAATAAAATTGACGTCTGATAGTTTTGTATGAAATAACTGTAAAAAATTCAAAATTAATCCTTGGATTAAATTATTTGGCGTTGGAAAAATCAGCGCTAAGAATATTTGTTGACGTCGAGGCGACATCTCAAAAAGCATGATAAACATGTTTGAATATTAGACTTGGCACAAAAAATATCAGCCAATCTTCTTTACACCATCTATCTATCAATTTACAGTGCAATATTACGTCTAAAAAAATATTAAAATATGTAGCAATATAATAGCTATGAATGTAAAGCTTATATTGCATATAAGCTCCTACAAATATCTCAGTCGAGAAGTTATTATAAGATGAATATTTAATAGTTTTATTACAGGTTCTTACGCATATTGTGAGATGATGACGTTGCATACATTTCAAATCGAAATAAATATTACTGCAATGTTCGAACAACATCATCTTACATCTGTTTTATGGTCTATAAAAATGTATTAGCGCATAATGTTATCTTGCACAGAACTTTCACTCTTAACTCTGAACATTAAAGCTCACTGTAGCGTGCAACTATCTCAAGTGTCAAGTAACACGATTCATGGAGAACGTCACTGTAATATCATTTGATTGTATCACCTGAAAAACATACTTTCTTGGCGAGTTTAGACACATGCAGTTATGTAATAGTTAGTGGCTATTTGTTTCTATAAAATATAATGATTGGTGAACAATGTTGTAATTTATGAAAAGATAAAAAGAAATTAAAATTAGTCCAGTTGTTTCTTTGCAGAAACCCACAATCTTTAACATCATACTATAAAGAAAATAAAATGAAGATTCATTTAATAGCTCAAATAAATATTTGTAATATTTTTAATTAATGACATTTTTACGTTCTCAAACAAAATATAGTGGAAATTAATAGCCCTTATCAACAGTTGTCGTGTCTGAACTAGCCTCTCTATCGGCACAGTACCTAACGTTTGCGGTATGCACAGATGGCGCGGTCCGCACTTCCGCCCGGCGCCTGCGCAATATGTCGTAAACATTCACATTTCGTTTATATCCTCAAATGTATCGTCGTGGTGGTTGACGTACATCAGTTGGCCTGTGGTGACATAAATATATATTGTTCACAAGTCAAAGATTTTTGAATTAGTCACTTTCTCAAATTAATTATGTAAGAATTTTCTACAATATCGCGCCTTTTTTGTCCCCGAAGGGTTTAGGCAGAGGTGTACTTATGTACACACACATTTCGCCAATTTATCCACTGAATTTTTATAAACAGATTTATAAATTTAACACACTGTATAAAAACAAATGATAACAAATTGGCCGAATTCTCTTCTCAATAATATCAGTGCCAACACGAAGTAGTCAACACGCCACGATATTTAACTTATACACACCCACGCCTACAAAGCACGTATGGCGCATTTTGAACAGCAGCCCATCCTCTGCTTGCATTAACAGTCAGGACACTGAAACCACTGGAGAAACATACATCTGTACAAAGAGAGAATTACTATGCTTGGGTCTAATGCGAGTCAGCGATACAGCGGCTGGAGACTGCAGGCATTTGAGAACAATGATGTTACGAAGTTTTTTAAAGCGCTTAAAGCAGCTACGTTGTAGAACAATTGAAAAATACTTTTTATGTGTAATGTAATAGTTGTATTACTAATAATAGCGATATTCAATATTATTTTTGTATACATACTAAATACTAGTGATAAAAAATTTAGTCGCAATTTAATTGTTGTTGAATAATATTGCATTTTTTAAAAATATTTAATGTAAATTTGGACATGTGAATGATTTGAAAAAGACAGATCATGAATTATATTCACTTATTTGTTGTAGTCTAGTATTAACTGACACACAAATCATAAAATGTTACATTTGTGCTAAAACTTTGATCATGAACAGAACATTGTAAAAAGATTCTTACCAATCATTGTCTCGCCACAACGGATTATCGATTACCCATTAGACACAAGCAATATCGATAAACAAAATCGATTATCGCACTTAGATTGCCGAGTGTTAAAGAAGGCTAGCGTGTCACTGAGCATGCGCAGACCACGCGGCCGCCCGCCGGCTGTCGGCATCGACAGCAGCTTCTTCAACCTGACGCCGCCTAGCGCAGAGGCCGGCACACCGACCAAGGAAGAACCAAAACCGGTTATCTCCGAAACAGTAGATACCGAGACCTCACTAACCGTTAAAGCTAAGGCGCAAGAAGACGACAGACCTACCTCAATAACGATAGGCGATGGACCACTGCTACCTGATAGACCTTTGACAAATGGTATTCAAGCACCAGTCGCCACTCAACTAGAAAAGCCTGTTACTGAACTTGAAAAACCGGTAACTACTGAAACAGAAAACCCGGTAGCCACCGACACAGAAAAACCGGTAACTACCGAAAATATACAACCGGTGTCTACCGAAAATGTACAACCGGTGTCTACCGAAAATGTACAACCGGTGTCTACAGAAAATGTACAACCGGTGCCTACCGAAAACGTACAGCCGGTGCCTACCGAAGACCGTCTAACCGGCGAGCCGGTAGCTCCGGTAACAGAGGAAAGAAAAGCAGAAGAGAGTACAGATAAAATATCGTTACCGACGGGCGATCAAGTTGACCGGTTCGTCAAGGCGGCTCCACTTGATGTTAACCCCAACCCGCACTCGTGAGTAGTGACGAACTCATTGCAACTCACACCACACCGCGTGCCCCCCAATCTTTATTTTTGTAGATGTTTATACACAGTTATATGTGAATTCGAACAATATAACATATAAATTAATATTTTTTTTAAACTCACACTTATGTACAGAAGAAGGGAATAATACGAAATCTGACGTGTATACATTTGCCAGGCGTAGATGTCTTCGAGCGACTGTATTTTTATGACAGCGTACCGATTTCTATGTATCATCAGGTTATCCTATCTTCTGTCATTTTGTAGGGTGTCCTTAGGTTTGAAAGTAGAAGTTGCACTTCAGTCTAAGTTAATCAAACATGATCATGAAAGTTTACGTTTCATTTTTGACTAGATGAAGCCAAATTGTTTTTGTAATGTATAACTTAAAATAAAAGAATAAGTGTTTTTTTTTTTCATAAATCATTTCCATAATTCATATTTAATACACTTTTTTTTTAAAGAGCAATGTTACAAGCAATTTTTGAAAGAGTAAGATTAATGTGGAAGTTCTTAAAATATTTTATCATTTGTGTTATTGAATTGGCTACAAAATTGTTCTAATTCACATGACGAAACATACGACACATGTGTGATACAGTAGTTGAGAGATATGTTGTTCCATTCCAGTACGGAAAGACCTAACGCTGCGACTTCAGTTCAGATTCTTTAACCAACTGGCAAAGGGGGCGCGTAGCCAATAGGCGAGGAGGTCAGGCCCACGGTACATTGTTGGCACGGCATTAACAACACTACGCTTATGTTACAGCTTTCTTATAATGCCGGCTGTTTGAGTGAACACTTACACATATACACAAACGTGCAGTTTTATTGTAGGGATCATCTTGTGACTGAAAAAAACATGGCCTCAAAATAAACAGTAAAAAACGGTTACGATAATAAATTCACAGTTCAGCAGCTATTAAGTAAAACCTACATACACATATCAATCTAGTTATCCCAAAATGGGATCACGAATTAGTTTTTAACTTCAGTTATGTCACAAGATAGTTTTGATGTTCAGATAAATATTCAAATATTTCACATCTGAAAAATTTCAGTTATCCATTTTATTATAAAACTGCACTACAAATCTAACTCTAGTCGATATAACATAAATGGCGACAAAAAAACGCTAGAAATGCCATATTTTTCTACTATAACAATTTGTTTACACTTTATAACTCTGAAATACTCTCTACATTAATTCCTTAAAATCTATTTCCTTTAAAATCTCAATATAAAACGAAACTAATATATTTTGACGTGTTTTCTACTATAAACCTTAACAGTTAACAATTTAATTTAATTTCTAGCAGCGAGGGGAACGTAGAACAGACCGATAATATATAGAAATGGCCGCAAAAAAATTGGTAAACTGTCATCTGTTTTGGCGCGAATGTAAATGGCCAATTACGATAGTGCCGTGCTGTTTTTTCGAGTAATAACGGTTTTTACAGCGCAAAGGCTTAGCTAATCAAGATTTTTCGCTTAGTGAGCCTACGTCGAAGCTATGGGGTCCCAACTGCGGCAGGATAGTCATAAACGTTTGTTTAGCATCTATTAACTAGAACCATAAATAAAAAAAGATATATTTTTTTCCTGAACTCAATGACACGCATGGTTGTGACTACTAACAATTGTTTGCGGAATGAAGTTCTGATACTAAACTTCATAGAGACAAAAACTATGATGAGCATGGTTTTGAATTTCCAACTTTGTATTTTTGTTATGAAACTGTTTGAAATGATTGATTGTTAATATGTTTATCCTTTGTCATGATTTATTTCTAAATGAACCTGCTACGTTACCGATGTTCGCTATACGAAAATGGCCGCTCGAGTGGGCTAAAAATAAACTTTATTACCGGTTTGAGTTGAAGACTCCTTGATCTGATACAAATTGGATTGCATTTAGATTTGTTATTGCGGATTTTACTGCTTCTATTGAGATCTAACATTAGCTATTAACTTCCAATATACAAAACACATTTGAACATTGATCGAATTTGTTCCCGACGACTAAATTCGAATTCAAGTCCCTTAAATAGGTCCTATCTCCATCTAAACTCATGCTAATTTCTCCCTTATATCTTCTAACTCAAGTCTCAATTTAGCGAGCATCGGTGATGAGATATATGTGTATAAATGTGTGACACGTGTCGGTGTGTGTGCATTTCAGTACGCCAGCAGCGACGGAGCCAGAACAGCGCTTAGAGCCCTGAACTGTCGCATGTGGTAAGTTTTATTCTCTTGTACTAAGTTATGACGTCATTACATTGAATATATGAGTTATTTTCGGCAGATATGTTGTTGGATAGTTTACTAGCCTTGAGTACCTACCTAAACATTCTCTAAGTAATCTTTACATTATTGACTGGTAAGTAAATAAAAACCATCTGTTTTTAAATTAAATCATTTAAAATGCATTCTCCTGTTCTTAATTATTCATTATAGCAGTGTTGAAAAAAGTGAGAAGCCTTGAATAAGCTTTTTTGAACATTTTTATGTAGGTAGTTGTCTCACTTATTTTGTTTAAAATATCTGTGGAAATTGACTCATTTATCATGTCATCATTAGACATGCCATTGGCATTTTCAAATTCGTATAAATCTTCATTCAAAATTCTTTTGAAATTAATGACGCTTTGTAATATACCACTGCTTTTCCTATCTTTAAATGTTACGGGTTCTGTAAGATATTGTAGTAAACCTACTAATACCTTATGAAAAGTTAATTCAATCAGGGTAAACCAACGTTTACTTTTGGTCAAAAGTCGGTTATAACTTGTAACAAATGCCTTTATTCGTGATTCTATTATGACAAACTTTGACAGTGAAAAGTTAATTTCATTATTGTTTATGCTGAGTTTGTAATTCACTATTAATTTACCCGTAACATTTTAGCAGTGGGAAGCTGGAAGGTCAGTTAAATTTATTTGAAACATTTTATGCAAAAGATGCATTTTGTGCATTTGCAAGCACATTTCCCCCTGTATAGCATGTGTGCACCATTCCATGCATATTTTACCCATTTATGTATGCCATTCCCGTTCCCTAAATTAATATTATAAAAAAACAGGGACATTTAAAGACAAAAGAATAAATCTAATGTGTTACAGTTAAAACATTCCATTTTGTAAACAATAAACAATATTTGCAATATTTTCTTTATTCTAACAATTACTTAGAAATGCTTCGCAACTATACTATACCCAAATAATATATTTTCTAAATATACCTAAACCAAAAAAAATAAACTTTTATATATATTGACTTATTTTCATTACCTACATTTTTTCTTTCTTATAATATTACATTTTTACCTCCTTTTAAAAGCTTTGTAATCAAATATAATGCTATATTATTTTGTGTAATTTATCGTAGACATATTAATTATGTAAAAACTAATATATTCACTTGTTTCTATGCAATTCGCACATACCTACTCGCATTAATTAAAGGTTTTCAAGCATAACATTGTAACATCTTTACGTAGATTTAGAAAAAGTCACTCAACATAAGTTTTTTTATAGTAAAGGTGAGTATCAGGACATAGTTAATGGGTTTAAAATACCAAAACAAAAGTTGAAAGTAACAATATTTAATTTAGTTAGTATTTAAGATGCATAGTGTCTTACTGGCACCTAGTCCTATATATCTATTTATTTAGAAAACCCCACGTGAAACATGGAAAGCTTGGAAAAAAACAAAAGCTACCTGTTGTGTTGTACTTATTGTTACAATTATATTTTTGTGGCCTCTTACGGCAAGCTGACATAAGCCCAAAGGACAGGTGATTTGGTATTAATACATAAAGAAACAACAAACTATCTCAAACACCGTATATTTACAAAAATAAATCTAAAGTAACAAACGGTGAAGCTTGAAGTATGACCAGAACCCATTTAGATCGTAGGTTATGTAGTGTATAAAGAAAACCAAAATTTGAATAATTAATATAGGTTACATGGATAATTAAAAATAAGCCATATAACACGGGCGGAATTGTAGACCCGACAACCAAAGCCTACTACAATGTCGCCTAATAGAGCGGTCTGTTACTCTATATTTGAAGTGTAACAAGAATTCTGTATTGTTTATGTATATACCATAAATACCTTTATAGTATCATATAATATGTTTATGTCAGCTGGCCGTAGGAGGCGACAAATGTATAATTGTAACATTATAATAGGATGCATTCTTCAGATAAACGAAATAGACCATCGTCACAAGAGTCGTTTTTCCCGATTCAGAATTTCTTTCATACAGTTCAAGGGTATCATATCATTCTTCCACCAGGAACCATAAAATGTGGCGCTACAGCCACCACTGATCATGACGTATTTCGTATAGTGCTGTCCCTTTTTAGCAACAGAATAGTGATAACTCCGATATCTCATAATACGGCCCCAGAGGCCGTAGTATAGTGTCAGTCATCATTGTTTCAGTGCAAAAAAGAGATGGAGCTATGCGTCCTTAGCGCCGTCCTATTCTTGCACCTAAACAATGATGACTTTGACAGTATAAAAACTGTAGTAACGCCACATTTCCACCTTGCAGGCGGTCGCATTCGGCGGCTGAACCAGTTCACGCGCAGCCGCAGCTACGTAGTCGGCTGGATCCCGTGAGCGACCCCCCTCACTCGCCCCTCACCACGTACGCGCTCGCTGGCAATGCACTACGTGCATCACGATACGGACCTTGTGATTGAGTATTTTGAACTGTTTGTTTTTATAATGGAACTGTTCTTGCACTATGGCTTCTTGCACCACAAACCACTGACTGCATTTAGCTCTAAACGAATATAAAATGTCGACCTGAATCTGTAGATCGTTTGAAGTTCACAGAGCCAGAATGATGTTTTAAATTCATTTAGTGCTAAATGTATTCAGTGATTTTTGGTGCAAGCTTAGTGGCTAGAAAATCTTTATTAGTGAAAAACACTCGTTGGTCAAACATATTTTGTTTTGAGACTTTTGGAAATAAGAAAAAACTCACCATATGAAGCGACCGATTAGTTCGGCGAGTTTGTATGGAGTCTGTTTTATGTACAAAAGTGATAAACTGAAAGTTGTTTGTTAAAACGAGTACATTCAATATTAAAGATTTTTTAGGCACGAAACCCATAGGACTTAATATTTGTTGTAAATGTTTTTTCAACTCAGCTGGGAAGTTGTCGTGTGAAATTCTGAACTGTTTATTAGCAACTTCGTCTTGTCTTATTATGTCGTAAGTTACATATTGTTGGCTCGATATTTCGCAATTAGCAACTTAATGTTATTCTTGTGTGTAGTTTAAACTAAGCTGGTGCTTCGATGTTAGACATAATTATGACAATATTTACTTTTAACTTGCTATTTAAGAACCCCTTTCTAAGTCATTACAACTATGTAAAGCTTAACTTTTCAGGAAATTGTTCGTATAAATATTACTAAAGACGCTTTAAAACACAATTTACTTATTATTATTCAAAATACACAATCACAACGAACACGTACGAACAGAAAAATGGTACATTTGAAGACGAATGTTGTGTGCAAACAAGAATTGATATTTTATTATAGTTTTAATTCGTGAACAAGAATGATGAAAATCGACTACATAACATCACTAGTGCGATGGCAGGCCCATCACTAGTTACAAGTAATATTTCTGATAAAATCACAATTCTTGTAATCAGTGTGAATGGTGGACGTTTTACTATTAATTCTTACTATAGTGTGCTAATGAATTCGTATTAATTTTATTATGATATTAAATTGTAATATATTTTATAGATGTGCACATTCCATTAATGCGAAACATGCTTCTCTTATATTGACGCTTTTTTAGTGTTTAACAAACTTTTTATTTAAAACTGACTAAAGTAGTCGTTAAATTTTAATAAATAATACAACTTATGATATTATTTGGGGTAGCTAGATCAGTGGAGCCGTTTCTGCTGACAGTCTACGCTACCGCTCTACCTCGACAAATGTCGTAGAAGGGAGTCGAGGGGCATTTTGAAGTTCCTTCATGTGTTATATTTGTGACTTGACGATTTATTAATTTTCTTGCCTAATAAGACACAAGATTAATTTATGACAGCTCAAAGTTAAATAACATTTGAAAATGACTGATTTATTATGACTTGCCAACTGTTTGATTATAAGGATGATAAATATACAAGTCAAACTGATAAAGAGAAGCTATGTTCTGCGTCAATGGAGGGTAACTTATAATATTTCAATAAAGCACTAGGTTTTGTTCGCAGTGTCTCGTAGACTTTCGATATACGCCTTCGATGGGATTTTGTAATTTTGGTATTCGATTGTAGCTAAGCGACTAGCGGTGTACTGAGGCTTTTGATATACAGAATAGCTTTTATAACGTAACCTTTTGCTTTCTTGAAACAAAAAAAAAATGCTTAAAAATGTAACTTTATGTATATTTAGTGAATCTACTGGGGAACTAAGTGTCCATAACATTGTGATACAGACATCATATTTTCCATTAAAAATCAGCTTCGATTTTTTTTTTTCGTCTGTTAGTTTCAATAAGAGAGATTATTTGTATATGATTTTAGATTTTTAAAATGTAATATTCTTTTATTGTGACGATTTATGAAAAAATAAATTAATATAAATCATAATTTAATTGTAATGTTAGTTTTATTTATCTTGATATATTACGGTTCAGGAGCATTTTAGTCCAACGAAATACCTTGACTAGTAGAGTCGCAGTTCTGTAGTTTGTGACAACTGTAAAAAATATTAATAAAGTACATAAACATTATTCAGTGTTTTATTCAACTGGCTTCACGAAAACACTTAATCATGTACAAATACACAAACAGCTGCGAATTCTATATTTACGTTGCCTTCAAGGAACTAAAATACACTACCCATTCAAAAATTCAATATTTTATTATACGAAAAATTGTTGCGAAGCGCAAACTCTTGGAATGGGAACCGTTTCTGCTCAGTGTGCATGTTATAAGATAGAAACTGCATTTGAAAAAGTATAATAAATAATTAGTGGATACCCCTCAAGCATTGCAACAAACAAATTGATGATAAGTATTTCAAAAATGTTTGTCGATAGATATTCTGGAAATGGATTACACTGGTAACAGAAATATTTATGATCATAGAAATAGTTGATATTGAATTTTTCGCTCAACTGCGGCTGACGATTGGCACAAAGCCACTCTAGGTCGCGCCTGTGGGCTAAAAATAAAACGACTGTTCATTCACACAAAGCTTTATTTTTGATCCATTAGATATGTTTCGATGGTTTCGCTAAAAGGATCCGTTATAACTAAAATACTTATATTTAAGAAGTATATTTTGTATGACAAAATTACTGCTCAGAGAACTCGATTTTTGTGACAGAGCCCGTGAATGAATGATTCAGCAATCACATTCGTCAAAGACAAATACAATAACAAAAAGCATACAACTGATCTACAGTCATACGCTCATCTCTCAATACTCCAGACATACTGACAAGGTCTTCTATTCATGCGCAAACACATCACAGTTGGGCTTAGCGTCCAAGAGAGCGTTGAGTGTAGCGTGTCACTGACTCTGGCAGGACCACCATCAGGGATTTTAATTTTGATAACACAAAAAATTTGTCGCTAATTAGTCGAAATTAGTCGCCAAATATCAGAATTTTTCGGTCACTGGTTCAAAAGATATAACGGTTTATAGGTGGCCGATCTGGAGTCTCCCCACCAGGGCCACATTTGTCTCAAAAACTAGGGCACCTAGCGAAGATCTGTTCCGCTTCCGCTAATTAGTCGCAATTTGTCGCCAAATATCAGATATATTCAGTCGGTGTATAATTAAAAATATATAAAAGAATTCAATTTCCCCATACAGTGGCACAAGATGGTTCAATATAGCTCTTGGACTATACCTTACTAATTGAACTCATTATATCTCCTAAACTAAGACCCGATTAAATCTGTGACTTGGTGACAAATTGCGACTAATTAGCGACAAAATATGGGAGAAAACGGATCTTCGCTAGGTGCCCTAGTTTTTGAGACATAAATATGGCCCTGCTGGGGAGACTCCAGATCGGCCACCTATAAACCCTAATATCTTTTGATCCAGTGACCGAAAAATTCTGATATTTGGCGACAAATTTTTTGTGTTATCAAAATTAAAATCCCTGATGGTGGCCCTGCCAGAGTCAGTGACACTTGAGTGTAGAGTATGCGAGGTACAGGAGACAGCTCAAGCTGCGGGTCAACTCCCAAGCACAGCGAACAATCTGTGGTTCCTCTTACAGCTATAGTTTTTAGCATTGGTGGGAAAAGCCTGGAGTGAGCGGTAATTTTCATTTTGATTGCCACCTGATGTAGAGAGGACAACCATTTACTCTTCATACATAACTGAGCATCATCAATAGTTTGTATGAGGCTACTACCCATCATCATAAAAATAAAGGTTTCCGATGGTTGAAAATTCCGCATCTGAGACTTATAAGCAAGATAACACTTAGGGATTTTTTTTTATTTGAAACAAAGGTAGGCAACTTAACACCTAAAATTCTAAGATCACTCTCATGAGTTAAATGTTGGCACTAAAAGGAAAATGCGCACCAATCTAACAAAGCTAAAATAGCTAGCTTAAATTGCCATTTAGCCCACTTCCTCTCTCCTAATTTTACTGTGCCCGACAGGGTCCATATTGGTCTTTTACTTTGTTATACCATCTATGTAATACATATGGAATGCAATAAAGAATTGAGTAAAGTATTTACTGCCTAGTGAATACTTTTTGTGAGATTGGTGCGTATTTCCCTTTT
Source organism: Apamea anceps (assembly GCA_951799955.1). Classification (NCBI taxonomy): domain Eukaryota; kingdom Metazoa; phylum Arthropoda; class Insecta; order Lepidoptera; family Noctuidae; genus Apamea; species Apamea anceps. The sequence continues at coordinate 4,707,202 of OX637504.1, read as the reverse complement.
CGTGCTCAATTTGTGACACCCACTTGTTGCGTATAATCACCACGCTCACCAAAACCATGTTCAGTTTGCGTCAATTTAAACTTTGCCAAACATTTTTGGATTTACAGTTGACGCAAACTGAACACTGTTTGGGTATATAGTAGGTACTCTCCCGTACTGTAAGTACTACAAAAGCACGGTGATTTTGTGCAACGAACGAACAAGGAAAGGGGAAATACGCGTGGTTGGTGAAGTGTCCCCTCTCATACAATAGTGCAAGTAATCGTAACGCGAATGAAAAAAATCGAAGACATGAATTTTTCCTTAAAAACTAATATTACAATAGGTAAGCATATAATTATTGTCACAATTTGGAAGACAAAACGTTTTAAATTAACAATGTAAAGAATTATCAAATGGAACAAACGAATGGTCCTTAAAGTAACGACGAAAATTGAAATGCTCGAGACCATTTCAATATTCGTAATTTTTTGACATTGAGCGATTTAACTAGTGAAGAATAATGGGGTTTATAATACAAACAAAATTAATTCAAGACTGCTATTTCTGCTTGCAAGATTACGAAATAAGTAAATTGCTGTGACATTTTGTTCAGTAGGTTAAGTAAAACACCGATCTTAACCCAAATGATGAAATGAGAAAATAAATAAAAACCAAAGTCACTCGAAAATAAAGTATATTTATAAAAACAACACAATTTCTAACAAAACGTTAATTTAAACGCAATAATAACCGACAACCTTATTATTATAAATCGTCTTGTTAATATTATTAATTGTAATTGCAAAACATTTGTATTATTCTACAGCGAGCTAGTGTTCAGGGAGGCAGATATACAGCTGGTTAAATATATATCATTTCTAGAGCCAGTAAAAGGTTTCTTTACCTCAAAAACGTCTCCCTCAAAGTCCACTAACGCCAAAATTATTATTATTAGTAGGAATCTATTTGAATATAATATTGTTCTAAAACTTGGTATGAAGCTATTATTGTCATTATTGGCTAGCCTTAAGTGCCTACTAAGTACATCTTTAGGCCTATGCTACGTTCTAGCTAGAATCTCTTAAATTATCAAACAGAAATATAAAATCAGTAAAAGCAAATTTTCAATCTTTTCTTTAGTTTATAGAGGGGAAATGTCTAATTTTGTGGAATGTGCAAGTGATTTGTCTAACTTGAAACTCTATTAATACCTACAAAGCTAAAATGTGTTGGCACTTAACTCAAAATGTCCACCAAAATTAGAAAATAGCCAAACAAGGCAAGATAAAATATGATGAATTAAAATACATTTTCCAATACTATAAATTCTAAGTACATCATCAATTATTCAAACAATATTATGTACAAAATAAATACTTTTCAAGGTTCCAAAATATTGCAGGAATTATTATGTAGTTTAGGCATGCTTCACTAACGGTTTTTAGGCTACACGCACACTACTGCGCTATGATAAAATATGAAGAAATTATGTAAATGACCGCAGTAAACAAAAACTGCTAATATGTATCAAAGCTGCATCTGTGTTTACTACTAAAAAACGTTATTCACCCGTGTTTTTTTTTTCATATTAATTTTCTTTTCTAAAAAGCGCTAGATATTTGGTACAAATATTATTCTAATATCTTTTAAGGTGCACAACCCGGCTGCCTTTAATATTATTTAAATATAGAAATATTAAAATACACCAACTCCTAAAGATCTAGCCAAGCTAAATACCAACAAGCTACTCCTTAAATATTAGTTTAGCTGGTTACAAAATGTTGCGACAGCTGACTAGCGAATCGAATACGTAGATAAAGGTAGCAACTATTCACTAAAGAGAATATTGAGGTAAGTCTGACAACCAGTCTTACCAAGGGATTATTTACCCATTAACTGGGTGGTGGAGGTCAGATAGGCAGTCGCTCCATGTAATATACTGGTAAACAGCATCTGGTTAGACTGGCAACCGACCTCAACATAGTTGGAAAGGCTAGGCAGATGATGATATTTTAGTAGACGTTCATATTTAATTCATAAAATATTCAATTATAGTCGCTCTGGTGCTGCCAAGAAACAGTGGGACAATTACAGAAGGCCAATTCTCGTAATTTAAAACGTTCAAAATCTAGTCGCATTCTCATCTCGGCGACAAACAAATGTCAAAAACTTGTCAAAATGTAGGGAGATTAGAGATATTTTTGACAGATGGAGACTGAGATCAGACTGTGAACGTTCTTAAAATTACGAGAATTGCCCCTCTGGTTGTAGTTATTCTTCTTCAAATAACACCAAAACTTCAAACATTAGCAATTCTCGTAATTATTAAGAACGTTCACAGTTTGACCTTAATCTGTCAAAAATACCTCTCATTTCCCTATATTTTTGACAAAGTTTTGAAATTTGTTTGTCACTGAGATGAGACTGCGATTAGATTTTGAACGTTTTAAATTACGAGAACTGGCTTTCTAGTTTCTTGCATAAACAGCTGTTTCTGAACTCTCTTGGAGGACAATACGTAACAAATAACGTCAACCTTATGTAATATTTCTCTTCATTTACTACTACTGTAACATCGCTAAATATTCGAAAAAGCTAATAAACATTTTAATTGTCTAAATCTATGATTTGCATACATTTTGGTCGATTTCATATATAGGAATTTAGTATTCAAAATTGAGTATTCTTAACACTTTAATATAACGATTCATTAACAACTGAATTGACAAGAATACTCGTGAAAGATTAAACGTAGGATGAAATATAAAACAATACCCACGGTTCTAGAGATTCCAACCGCAATTATTTAAAAACTATTAGAAAAACCTGGCTAAAATATTTAAAAAATAAAACATTGCTATGGATTTTTACCATTTTTTAATACTCATTTCCTAGTAAGGGGTGAAGTAAATAAAAACTGAATAATCCATAACAATAGTTTTATTTTAATACAAAATTAACAAAGCTCATCTATTTAAGCATTTATTGCGCATAAGTACAAAGCGATTTAAGTAATAAGCATTAACGATAATATGTTACTAAGCAAAGTAATCTATTCGCGATCTGATATGACTAAAGATGGCAGTGTGATCGCAAGGCCACAGAGTACTTATAGTAAATATTCTTTGCACAGCTTGAATATTGGCTTTGACCATTGGCCAACTGGAAGTGTTGGACTGTGGCATTGTTATGAACACCATGGGATATTTTTTTATTCCCATAACTTGTTATTTAATACTAGATAGAATTATGAGGTCCGCAAATAGGCCAATACCCCTACTTTTAGGAAATAATATCACTTCAAGTGTATTTTAACTTTAGAAAATAATTTTAGCAACCAATTAGACGTCTATAACGATTTAAAAACAATATACAATTGAAAATGTAAAATGATGTTTCGATAAATTATTCGATCAAACTGAAGTTAGAAGAATTTAAGACGTATTCTGAAGAAGATAAGGTACAAATTACTTTGAAACATGTCTTTTAACTAAATTGTCTATTCTACTTATTCTCCTTCCACCTTCTAATTAAAACACTCGGAATGTAAAATGCATCATAATGACTGAATAAAAAAATATAATAATATGTACACATAGACATATCGCCTCAACATCGTTGTTTGAAGATTAACCAGTGATAATTATAATAAAATGGATGGTCATTCTATCTACAATCTAATTAGATACAAAAAAATACGATTTACAAAATAATTTAAATCATTGGGGATATTTTTCTTACTGCATTTTTCATTGCAGTTATTTACATACTGTGTGTATTTAATACTTGTAGAGGGGCCCGTGGCTAAATAATAACAGCCACACAGGTCGATCGGTCAGGTTAAGCTACGCTTGCCGCGGTTGGTCTGTGGATGGGTGACCATCTTTGCATACCGAGACCCCTCCGTGCCTCGGAAAGCACGTTAAGCCGTTGGTCCCGGCTGTCATTCGTGGATCTTTGACAGTCGTTACGGGTAGTAAGAAGCCCGAAAGTCTGACAACCAGTCTTACCAAGGGGTATCGTATTACCCAGTAACTGGGTTGTGGAGGTCAGATAGGCAGTCGCTCCATGTAAAATACTGGTATTCAGCTGCATCCGGTTAGACTGGAAGCCGACCCCAACATAGTTGGGAAAAGGCTAGGCAGATGATTGTATTTAATACTTGTGTATTTAGTGGCAATTGCGTGACAATTACAAAACAAGAAATATTTTCATAGATTTTTAGATAAGTTAGTAGTACCAACAGCGATGTAAATAACAGGAATGAAATGCAAAACAAAATGAAATGTCTTTCATACTAATATTGAACCTACTGTTTTTTACTTGTAGGCGTAACTAGGATGAAGGTACTTATTCGTTATTCATGAAGTCAGCTACAATTCATTTAGCTTTGAATTCAGGTTTTAAAGTCAAACTGAGAACTTTGTTATGCGGCCTGATCATTTGACCATTTATTTTATGAATAGTTCTCATGGTTTTTTTTTCTTCATGGATTTTTTCCAAAGTCATTGCAGCTGTCCCGAACAATCATAATTTCTTCTTCTTTAATAATATTTTTCGATCTGCTCCTACTAGTTACGCATACAAGTGAACATACTGCTGTTTACACGTTGTTCTCAAGTTTGTCGAGCGCCATGTCTCGTCTCCAACTCAGTAGGTCATCGAGAAGGGCTTCTAATTGAGGGTTGCCGCCGAGTCTGGCCACCTGAAAGTGAGATGGAAGATTTTAGATTCTGAGGAGAGCTTTACATCTTCTTTCTTTACAGAAGACATAGGCCAGTCCACATCTAGTTATTCTACAAAGGCTCGTCTTAAAAAATAATTTCATTTCCTCATGTACTCGAAGCTGCCGATTTGCTCCAGTATCGTGATGCAGTACCGCTTCACCTCCAGGTCTCGGATCCTTTGACGTAGTGTGTCTAGAGACTGGTTTATAGGGAGCTACAATATTATATCTGACCTCTCTCCGGGCCTCCTCGTCGAGACTCTGCAGCGTGTTCCTCGTGTACTCGAAGCTACCGATTCGCTCCAGGATCGTGATGCAGTACCGCTTCACTTCCAGGTCTCGAGTCCTTTGACGAAGTATGTCTAAAGACGGTGCTAAGAAAATTTACTGATGTTTGTGTTGCTCAAGAGATACTACTGTCTTATATAGCCTTAAAAGTTTTATTAATTTTTCTGTTTTAATAAAGTATCAATTCTGCACCACTTTGTATATAAAGTGTCAATTATTAGGTTATGTGCAGACAGATTGCGCAACGCAAAATATATAAAGAATCTCGAGGGAAAAAAATAAGTCGTCTATTTCTACACGAAAACCGGGTTCATTTGGTCCATCTTCTTCTAATCCAATGATGAATTAGTGTTAATTTAAGAAAGACGAATATGCTTATATGACTTTCATATACCTTACATGCCTTCTAGGCGACATGTCGCAGGAAGTCATTACAGGACTGCCAAAAAGCCATTTTTCACCAAGATATCTGACCGTGGTAAATAATGATTATAATTTACTTTTATTTAAATTTACCTTTTTGTGTTTAGTTTCAACTACTTGAGAATGCTGTAAGGATCTAGTAATTATGTCAACTGGAAGGGAACAGTCTCCTGAGATACAGGATTACAACCTAGTTCAAAAAGGAAAGAGTGCGCTTATGTAACCGCGTACTTACTTTGTTTTCAATAAAGCATTATTATTATAATGATTTAACTCGGTCAGAAGGGTCAATATATAACTCATACAACAAGAAGTCCCAGAATAAAAAGAAAGTTATATTTGTAAAGGATACGAAGCACTTGGTTGTCTCCCTGCCGGATGGCGTGTATGATGGGGAAGCTGAACTTGCCCTCCGTCAGGTCCTCGCAGTAACTCTTGTTCTCTGTGTACTAGGGACAAAAGATATGCATTACAAGAGGTATTAAATAATTATTGCATTTTACATTGTTAGAACTGGCCTTGAGTGTGCTTAACATAATCATATTCAAATAAATAAAGTTAAGAACAATGATGTGAGTATGTGAGGTGGATGACCGAAATAACCCCTTGACTTCTTAATAAGTTCTTTTATTATATTTTAAAACTTCTTACAAAAGATTAAACGTCTTAACATCGTAACCGTTTCTAGTGAATAGGTCATTGGTGTACGTGTACCTAACAAATAAAAGAAAATTAATAGCTCGCTCGCCTCTCCCTTCTCCCTTCCACACATACTCTCTCATTCTCTCATCGCTGCGTTCGTATTCTACTTATTTTCTTAAAATTATAATGCATTCTGAATTAACATCCTACATGTATGTATCGATCAATCAAACCTTATTAGGAGTTGGTAACTTCTGTTGAATATTTAATTTATTATTTCAACATAAATCATCATATTTGCAAATTATTTGATGATCACATTATGGTGTCAATGGTTATTCTGTGAGGCAGCGATTGCCCATTCTCATGAGTATAAATAAGGAACAGGGTGTAAAGTTCACTCATTCTCCATAGACAAAAGAGGATCCTTCGACCAAACGGGTGTTGTGTGTAGTGGGCAACTGCCCGACGATTGACGTCGGGATGTTGAAACGTATAATATGTTACTCGCGAGGTGAACTCTGCTTGCGCGATGCAGAATTTTGCGTGATGTCAGTGTGATGCGTAGTTCGCATGTGGCGATATAGATGCCGCCACATGTCATGGCATGGTATTTTCGTCGGGACTTTTTGATAACCTCCAGAAGAGATTTGTTGCCTATTATTTTCCGGGAACCTCATGAAACTACCCTCCACCGAGAGGAGGCCTGCGTCCCAGCAGGGGGAACATTGAATACTATTTTTTTAACTACTAGTTATTATAATGAATATTTACCTCTGTCAGTCTTAAGTTGCAGTAGTCGTCTCTGATCTGGAAGTACAACCCTAGTATTCCGGATAGCTTGCTGAAGTCAGACTTTTTGTCACTGAACAGCTGCATTAGTCGGATCGCCAACATGAACAGACCACCCGTCTCTGGAAAATTTAGGGTATATTATTACTCGCTACTGTTAATAATAATTTTGTTTTGTACTCAGCTTCTGTTCGTCGCGTGTTTTTACATAGAACATATCCTATGGCACTCGACAATAGCGTAGCTTAAAGAAGCTTTCTATCAGTGAACGAATTTTAGAAATCGGATATAAGCATTTTCGGAAATTAACTCCTACGTCCATCTTACAAACTTTGTGTAGTTTTTTTAACAATCTCCAACCTAGCTTTGTCCCAGCTGTGACCTGAGTGTATAAATTACGCGGCGGGTATCGGAGGGCAGTGGTGGCACAGTTATAAAGGCCGCGACTTACGAGTCAGTTCGGTCGGAGGTCGTGCGTCGTACCCAGGCAAGCGCTTTACTTTGTGTAAATTATTTCATCACCACTGCTCTCAAAACGGTGAAGGAAAACATCGTGAGGAAACCGCCATGTCCAAGAACCAAAACTTCGAAGACATGTGACATCTAGCAACCCGCGTGGACTCGCGTGGTGGATTACAGCCCACTCCTTCTCGAAGCGAGGAGGCCTGTGTCCCAGTAGTGGGAACATTAAAGTCTGTTATGGGTATCGTACCACGAAAGGGTACAAGTCAGTTAGAAAGGGTTAAGGGTCAACGCAGATCAATTGAAACTTAAGCTAAGTTTCATTAGTTTACGGCTGAAATGAGTATAACTAAATATTCCCACTGAGTTTCTCGTGCTGCACGAATGGGTGCAAGCCATTTGGAATGGGTAAAGTTTCGGAGTAGACCAATTGAAACTCTACCATAGTTTCTTTAGTATACGGCTGAAATTAGTGTAACTAAAAAAATCCCACTTGCTAATGAAGAGGCACAACATAGTGAAAAGTGGAAAAACGTGTATACGTTTTCGTACGTCTGTACGCACGTACGTGTATGGGCTACGTGGTACGCGTAGTGTATGGCCCAGGGGTTAAAAGAGCTAATATTCCTCAGTTTGTTACAAAATTCTAGAACAAAATATTAATCAACTTTACACAATATCTCACTTTTGATGGTCATCTCCTTGTACTCCTCCTCGGAAGGACACTGGAAGTTGTCCCTCCAGTAGATTTCGATGCCCTGCCCTCTGTGCAGCTCTAGTAGTTGCTCTGTGTATACTGTTGTTGCCTGAAACAAAACGTTACTAGGTATCTTGCTGTGTCGTCTGAAGCTTCAGTTTTTAAGTAGACACTAGACAGTGTAAGTGGGCGCTGAAAGAAACAGGACGGAGTTGGACGTGAGTTATGTTCAAATCGGTAAGCGTTATGATCGGGACGTGCTTGAACTAATATAATACGTTTATTATCCTTTCATATTTATATATTGGAAGGTGTGTTTACTAATATTGCGTGAGACGTGTGATCCCACACAAGGCTAAAATAGTAGTACAGTCACTATGCGAAAGTAAGGATTTCGGTCAAGTGGTAAGGGCGGGCTCGATAGTAAGAAATAATATTTATGAGTTAGAGAGAGAAACAAATTGGAGGTGTGTGATTTTTTATTGTATAAAGATATTTGAAACATAATATCTTAATTAAAAAGAAAAGGATTTATTTTTGAGGGGGCGTGTTGGAGTATAGCAAAAACAAATCGATCCTACTTCAACTTTCTCTATTTGCATGCAGAGTTGTATATACCCTAAAAAAATATTGACGACAGCTGGCTTTCTTAAATATGGAGTTCGTAGAGTTGGTATCTATAAAACACAATGATTGCCTGGTGGCAACTTCGCAAGCATGCGGTTCTCTTAGGCTCGGCGCAAACGTGCCACCAACCACAGCCACCGGTAGCCAGCGACAAGCAGTTTACGCGCTTTTTCATACATTTTGTTGAAACTCGCCGCACACGCGTGGCCGGTGGTGGCCACTCGCTACAGCAGTGTCGGCGACTCGCCACTTGTGGTCGCTGCGGGCCACACAAGACGTTAAAATTGGATGTACCCAATATAGGCGGCGACGGCGTTGTCTACGTCGTCTGCGTATTAACAATAACGCGTGCAAACTTTCCGCGTCGGAGTCCATCGTAAGACTGCGCAGCTGAGAGCGAGTTATAAAATGTGGCGGCTTCAGAACACCGGTGGCTTCTGACACTTACAAAAGTGGCGGTAGCGCGCCACAGCCACCGGTGGCTGTGGTCTGTAGCCCGTTTGCGCCGAGCCTTACACAATGCTGATGTGGCTGGCTGTCAAAGTTGGCTGTTATTTGAGAAAACCCATAACATCGAAAGGAATGTACAATTATTCTATGCCGAAAATCGCTACTGAGTCCGGACAAATAGTATGCTCAACACAACACCAAGTCCGGACAAGTAGTATTATCAAACAACTTGTTACCATAGGATGTCCCAACTCCTGCGTCTTCTCCAGCGCCACGATCATGGTGTAGTTGGCTGCGTTGATGGTGCTGGCGACGCCATAGATGGAGTGCGCAACCGGGATACCGCGCCGGAGGATGGAGTTGTCTTGAATGTCGTCAATCCTGGGTGAAAAATATTGATGTTCAAAAAAGAGGCTTAAAATGCCAATGGCACGGTTTATTTTGGGAATGGCGGCTTATGGGAAGCGGTGACTAAGTGATTGACTTTCTGATATCCGCTCGGCATGTGTATACTTGTAGGTACCTTATATGAAACTAATACGACCAATACGTGGGTTGCGAATAAGCAAAGGCCAAAGAAAACGAAAAAAATATACCTAGTCGATTCTTTATTTCGGATAAATATCTTCGAAGAAGGAAACAAAGTTTTGTTAATTCATTTGTAATTTGTTATCGTATCGTATCGTAGTGAACGTGGTCACTATAGTCAATTTTTATTTACTAGCCCACGCTGTCCCACTCCTGGGCAAAGGCCTCCCTACACACTCCTTCCACCTTTCGCGAGCCCGCGCATCCTCCTTCCAGCTTTGACGGAACCTATCCAGCTCGTCCCGCTATCTCCTACGTGGACTGCCGCGACTTCACCTCACGATAGTCTTAAAATCTTTAACAGATATCAATTCGTCATAATTCAAGTGTCGTATCGCGAGTATTCCCCATGTGAGTCACAGTTTTATTTTTAACTCTCGCTTCTAAATACTTCAATTAACAGATGTGAGATAGGGAATACCATCCCATCATACCAATTGAACCGAGTCACACATTTTTACGAAATGTGTAGTTCTGTATTCCCCGTACGTAATTAATAATGTGTCTTACATGGGAATATCAGCTGTAACATCTAATCTAAATTGTATCTGAAGTCTGAATACCGTTGCAAATGAGCGAGTCGAGACTCAAGACCTTAACCTCTTTTATGGTATTTACATAGATACCCACTATGCAAAGCACTTCTAAACTAGTAAATAATTATGTCAGTATCACAAACCCAAGTACGGGAAACACCACGACAGAAGTGGAAAATCAATATTGATGTGTATTCTGCGAAACTGTCCTGTGGTCCAGTACTCGCATGTGCGACTGCTGAGCGTTGGATCCTACGTTCAATCTCTGAGTCGGGCAAACTGCTTGGTATCCGGTCGAAGGTTCGGTTTCGGTTTCGGCCACAGTTTCGGTTTCGGCCAGTAAGTGGCCGAACCTTCGGCCCCGCCGAAACTAGGCGTTCGTGAATTGTCGCGCATCATTCGGCTAACTTCGAGTGAGTGAACGTGATTGCCAGTTGAGTTCTTACCAGTGCGTCTTGCCAGTGATGACCTATGGCACTGAAACGTGGTCGCTCACAACGGGCCTTATTAGAAGGCTTAAAGTCATCCAAAGGGCAATGGAGAGGGCTATGCTTGGAGTTTCCCTGCGTGATCGAATCAGAAATGAAGATATTCGCAGGAGAACCAAGGTATCCGACATAGTCCAAAGAATTGCCAAACTTAAGTGGCAGTGGGCAGGGCACATGCTCGCAGAACAGATTGCCGATGTTTATCACACGTAATAAATGCGTATTTTGATTACTTTAAAAAATGTGGTTTCATTTTGTCATAAAAGCATAAATGGTGTAAATGTATGCGCGGCTCTGCGCATTTTACTGAATCTTTGGAAAACAATGTCGGAATTGTAGCTACCCGACATATTTTTATTTATTTATACCAATATAAATATTCTACTTAATTGAATAGCACATAAAGCTATGTAGCTTAAATTAAATGTGGCTACACTAATGTTAGTGTAGCCACATTTTAAGTACAAAAACATAGGCAAGGGTCTTCATAACGAGACAGTAACCTCATTACAAAAAAATAATTCACTTTAAATCACTCTCCTGTAAAATTTGAAAAGTAGCAGTTACGTCGATGTTTCTCCAAATGAGCGACGTGTTAACTATCTATATATGCGTAAAAATACAATAGATTTAACATGCTATAAAAATTCAAATACGTTTCGGTTTCGGCCGAAACTGGGACCAAAACCGAAGGTTTGGTTTCGGTTTCGGCTGAAAATCCTGTTTCGGTCGGAAACTAGCTATAACGCTTCGGTTCCTTGCCAGATGATCTTGCATGAGTGATGTAACCAATATTTTTTAACAATATTTAGATTTAAAAGAGTGTTTCTTATACGTACGTCTCCATAGAAACCTGCTACGTTTTGGAATGGGTAACTAGTTTTATCTTTCTGACTGACGACTTCTTGCCAATCCAAAAATGTCTGTAATTGGTTTAATTGAAATAAATGCTTTGAGTCTGAGTTTAAATGAATTGTAATTTGCGTCTTGATAAAAAACAGAAACTGCAGCCTGTTATCCTAAATTCGTTTTGCTCATAGATATAGGAAAGAAGGTTTTGCTAGTACAGACGCCAGCACATCGAGTTACTACAATCTGTCAAATTTCTTTAATAGATTTTCAACTTTATCACTGACGCATTAAGGTTCAAGGTTGATTGGGATTTGACAGTTTCGGGTAGCTTGACCTGCTGGCGTCTGTACCATTTCCATTGTACCATTTGGGTGAGTCCTATGTGCAGCAGTGAAAGTATTTTGGCTGAAATGATGATGATGATGAATACTGTTTGGTGTAAACTAACACTTAAAATGCAATTAGCAAGCAAGACAAGAGTAGCAACTATTAATTTGCGATATCAGTCGCTAATGGATATTTTCGCAGCGATTGATAGCGATTTCCCGTAGCGTCTAGTGTACAGGCTGAGTTATCATGACAATAAATATCACCTTTATCAAAATAAGTAATTTAAAAGTGTGCGCCAACAATTAGGGACAATTAATCGTTAGTTAATATGACACATTTCATTTGCTAGTGTTCAAAGTAACGCCTTACGTAACCACAGTCGATATTAAGTCAACAATGCATTTACATTAACATGAATAAACAGAAAAGGCCATGGAAATATCTTAGTCATCATCATCATCAGCCTATAGCAGACCTCTCCTCTCCTATTGCACGCCATTAAACTCGATTTTCGGCAACTCTCATCCATCTGCTACTAGCCATCCTGCGCAGAGGGCGTCGTTTACCGATTCGCGGTTTCCACTAAATAACACGTCAACCCCAACGGTCATCGGTTCTACGGTTAATATGGCCGGCCCATTGCCACTTCAGCTTGCTTATTCTGTGAGCTATGTCGACAATGTATCTTAGTGTGTTGTCTATAATGTATAGGAAATATACTAAATTTAATTTTTCAATGATATATGAGACACTATACATAATTATGATTCAGAAGTAAAAACAACTCTTCGACCTTACCAATTATTCAAGATACAGTTAGGGTACTTCCTGCGGATGCCTATCGTTCATGAATCTTGATTTATTTGGCATTAAAATAACAATGACGCAATCGTTTAAAAATGCATTTTCGTGAGATGCAAGAGATACGTAATACGTAGCAAGACATTTTTAGGAAGTACATTATATTCATCATTATCTAAGACTTCACAGCTGCGGGTGTGCCTTAGCCTGGTCAAGTATATTTCTCCAACGTGACCTATTTCCGAATTTTTCTCTCCAATTTCTCCCTTCAACAGTCTTATCTTGGTCTACGCCATTCAACCATCTGAGCTTGGTTCTCCAGCCATCCGGTTTACTACCAAGTAAACGTTTGGGTGCTCCGCCCTGCCCATCTAAGACGTCCTATTTTTATGGTTTTATTAACATTAGGCTCGTCGTACATCTCGTAAAGATCATGGTAGTGCCGCATCCGCCATTGCTCGTTTTCCAGCACTGCACCAAATATGCGCCTTTTTTTTTTTGAGGATGGGAAATCATCAAATGACGCCTCCCGCTCTGGGTGGAGCAGAAGGGAGTGTCAGACTCTTACTGACTAAAACCCACCCGTGTTCCTTCCTTAGCCCTTTATGTTCCAGGGCAGCGGTAACCCTTTCGGACAATCCCGCTACCCTGGCAGGCTTCGGCCCTATCGGGCCCCGTCACTCATGCTGACATCTCTTTGAGGCGTGCGTGGAACACAAACACGCCGTCCGGCACGGGCCTGGTCCTGATCGGACGGTGAGTTACCCATTACTCTCCGCCCGCAGGCCCGCGCCTACGGTGGCCGGGAGTCGTCACGCGGCTCCCGACGCCCGGAGCGTCTCCCGCGGCGGCTGAGGCGTGAGGTGCGTTCCCTCGCCCACCCCGCCACCTCCTTCGCTAGCATGACTGCTTCGCAGAAGGAGGTGACTGCCTCCCACTCCCTCTCGCCCCGGACCATGGCTTGAACCAGGGCCGGACGCGAGAGGTCGCCGCCGCTGCCGATCGCCTCTACGAGGACACGGCGGACCTCTACGAGGACACGGCGGAAATATGCGCCTTAGTTCTCGTCTTTTTTGCTCAGCACCCACATTCCGTGCCGTATGTCAGTGTTGGTCTTAGTAAGGTCTTGTAGAGAAATTTATTACATAATATGATGGTATTATTTAAAAAACTAGCTGATCCTGTGCTCTGTCCGTAGCCAATCTTTCAACCATTATTAACCTCATAGCGATGGGTTTTCATAAAATTATTTCTCAGTGAATGCCTGCCTAGGTAAGTAGCTTCGTCGCTTATAGGAAAGTATACAGATAGATTAACGCCAAACCACAAAACCGTATCAGTACCTAATATAAACCCAACCCACACCAACAACCAATGACCATAGTACCATACACAGCAGGACAAAAATGACCAATCACCTATAACCAAATTAATGAATATTGTTTCACTCACGCGTTAAAGAAAGTTATGTCAATCGTGTCCTGCTGGGCTGATGGTATTTTGTGTTTGATGCTGCAACAAGATCAAGGCATATTTGAGCCAATGCCTAATGTATCAAAAAACTCATAAATAGGGTATGGCCATAAGACTACAGCTAATACATAAGGACACTTTTGTTCCTGGCCCCCAACATTTTTGTAGACAGTTTCACTCGCCAAAAATCAACGAGTCTTCGATATAGATAGATAGAGATAACGTATCGACTAGTGTAACGTGTAACGGCTGATGGAATGACGATCTAACAAAACCGGTAGAACAAAGCGGACGCGGATGCGCAAAACTGGGTGTTGTTGGCTTGTGAAAGGCCTAAGTCCGGCAGTGGACTGCGATAGGCTAAGTTCATTCTGATAAAGGTAAGGTTTTAAGTTAGCCTAGAGTTTTCGATCCAGCCACAGACTTCGTTTCGAGACTTTTGGAAAATATGGCATTTGTTTAATTAACTTTAGATTTACTTTCGTTGAATAAAACATGATGATGAAACTTCGTGGAAAATTAGCATTTAAACAAGATTGCCTGGAAATAACATGTTACAAAAATAAAGAAACTACGAAAGAGAATTGCATTTTTAATATTTTTGACGGCCTATTGATATGAGAGGAGAAACTAGCTGTGTCTACGGCTCCACTCGCAATAAATTAGCAAATACCTACGTAAATTGATTCTTGAGTTATAAGCGGACTTACAGAGTTTGTGAAGTAAGCAAGGGGTTTGGGTACTATGTCGTGTGGCCCGCGTCACCATTTTGGGAGCTTACTACCGAATTATACAGTCCGTCTATTATAAGCTGAACCTTTCATGGGAGCAGGCCTTATAGATTAAGTGATAATATGTACGCACGCATAACTTTACATAAATACAATCCCATTCACTGAATTTATGAGGTGTGCGGGGGGAAGGAAAACGTAATAGGACGATCGTTCGTGGCGCGACATAAAGCTCATTTTCGATGGAAGCTTCTGGCGATATACAAAGTATAATCGTAATCTGATTTTCGGCCCGAGAATTAACATTCACTGTGACTCCATAACACGACATTATATAAATAAACTAGCTTTTGCCTGTGACTTCGCCCGCGTGAAGGTCGGAAATTATACCACGGAAACGTATTAACGGGATAAAAAGTGCCCTATGTGTTATTAGTCCAAGTAATTAATAAAACAAAAATGTGTGGTAAATTTCATCCAAATCCGTTCAGCCGTTTGTTCGTGATTGAGCAACAAACATCCAAAAATACGAACTTTGACATTTATAATATTATTATAAATTATATTATGTTAGGATAAATGCTATACTACAGTGGATAGAAAGGATAATTCTCTATTCTTTTTCCCGTAAATGACCTTGCTACTACGTGCTTTGCGAGAATAACGAGGTGTTAGATGAATAGCAACTAGAATTCTTAAAAATAACTGGAACAAGCCAATGCCAATAGTAATGAATGGGGAGTACATACACTGCATACAAACGATATTATCAGTCATCATTTGTAAAGTTACATTTAAATATTACATTTAAAATATATTAGTAGGTATGTTTTCCTCAAATGATTTCAGAGAGATATGTGATGTAATTCTTATCTTAGTGTGCACATGCACATTATTTTATTTTTTATCCACTTGCAAAAAGACTTCGAAACTTGGTGGCGTGGTGCCCCATGTGCCATCTCATTTGCTCATAGTTTAGAAGAGTGATTGCATGATAAAACCAGTTTTTAAAAGAATCAGAATTATTCATATTTATATGTTAGAGCAATTAGCAACAGGTAACTAAGTTCTCTGCATGGCTAAGCAGACTGACATACAAAGCTGACAAACTTTTGTTGTTGCTATTTTTGTACTAGTAATAGTAGCAAATAAAATATGCCCGCCCATGCAGAGTTTTTATTTTAGGTAACACTAGGCACTGATGCAGCATGTGTACTAAGACAGGATTGGCCTCCCCTCTTTTTTATAATCAACATTTGCAAGTGGGGAGATGTAAGTCCAACCTGACAAAAGGGTGGCTACCTTGAGGGAACGGCAGTAGGGTGTGATTTTGGAGCTATGTCGCAAACCATGCTCCACCTCCTATCCTGCACTCTGTGTCCCAACAAGATATAAAGTACAGTTGTGCCAGTAACACGAAGAAGAACATTTGCAAACCAGTCCTACAATATCCGACCAATGGGCGGCTGCCTTCACTCCAGTGTTAGCCTCCCCCTTATTATTGCCTGCTATGGTAAGAAAAGCTATCATAAAATTGAGTACTGCTATAACTTACAGTAAGCTAGAGTTGTGCAGCATCTGCACAATCTCTCCCACGGCTCGCAGCTTCTCATCAGAGATTTTGAGCCAGTAGTTGAAGGCAGATGCAAGCTTCTGCCGTATCTGCTTGCCTGGTACTTGCTGGATGTATGTGTATGGCATCAGGATTTTCTGAAAGTAATTTCATGTATTAATTCTATTTTTTGTACCTTATTACTCTTATTAGGAGTGTTTTTTTAGATTTTATGGGGAATCTATTAAAAAATAAGACCACCCTCTATCCCAAGTTTGTCAGACTTTAAACAATAAGCAGTGGTGTATAATAACAAATATCACTTTATCTCATATTTTTATATTTTCTGGCAAGTCCCAATTCAAAATAATAAATTAAGTAAGTACCAAAATTATTTCTGGGTCCTATTGGTTTATTTTTAAGTATTTAAATACTTAAATAATCTATGATTACTATATTTTCCAATAAGATTGTAACAAGATTTTTTTGGTAGGTATTCATATAAAAAATTTAATTCTTCATTTAAATTACACAGGGTAAGGAGAAGGACTACACCTACTTAATATTATTAACTTAATTAGCAGGCTTACATATGGCTAAAGATTGATTTGTCTATTGATGTTATGTCTTTGTTTGGGACAAACTTTTTTATATAAAGCAGTTTTAAACATCCCACACATTCAGTTATTAATAAAAATATACGTAGCACTTCATCACCTCGCAGTATGGCGCATTGCGTCATTTAAACTATTTATTAAACACCGTTAACACCACAATTACACCCTTATCTAATGCTTTTACGTCTAATCGAAAAAGCATACAAAATAATAAAACCTTTACAACAAAATATAGTTTTGTTCTACGATAGATAAAGGCGGCAAACATGTAGAAAATCAAAATAGTATGCGAAATAAAATGAGATATTAATACTTACCTCATCTTGAGTGTTATCACCAGTATTTGTACTAACTTTAGACATTTTGACTCTTTGTTTTATTAATTCCTAAATAATATCAGAAGTTCACACTGCACACGATCGATTTTGCTATGACAGAATTGACTGACACTGACAGCCGACCAGCTGACAAGCTGCGAGCGGAAACCAAATAAATGCGTTCATAGACCACGTTGATTTTATTAGAAGTGGTTTGCGTCATCTTTGTGCTACGGAAATTATTTTCACGACATAATATTACTACCGCAGCTAGACAAGGCAACCAAGCAAGCAAGCCAAAGCATGCTTTTTTGCCTCTTCTTAGTATATACCGTAAGTTTTATTGAACTTACCGCTTTTCTGCAACCATAAAACGATCTCAAAGAAGAAATCATCGTGGTATTCCAGGAGGCTTAATATGACTTTTTTTAAATTCGTTCAACTTTCAGTCAGTTCAAAAGCAAGCCTAATTTTACTCTGCTATTAATCGTAATAGGAGAGTAATAAAAATGAACAACTATTGAACGAAGTTCACCGAAGTTGAATGGTAACGCTTGTCTGTAGCCTGCTGTAATGTAATGTAATGGCATTGTTTTTTTAATAGCCATCGTTCAAAAACTTAAATCTAATTCTATTTTAACTTTACCGGTTTTTTGAAAATAATAGGAATATGAGTTTCTTGGGTATAAACCCACTATGTATATCAAGTTACCTTGATACAATAGCTAAGAGCACTACAAAGCTCAATTTCCCGTTCAAACCAACTTTGTAACTTTGAAGGATTCAACGTGATGTTGAACGTGTGTGGTTAAAAAAAATGTTTTTTTGCGCGCCAAATAAATATTTGTATGTTTGTATATTTCTTCACAATGTCGTAAGTTTGTTTACTTACATGAAAATATCATAATGGTGTACTTACTTCACGCATTTTTAATTGGAATGTCGCTTAAGAGATTCATTATATATAATTAATGTGGTGAATTTATTTTTAGCGAAACCCGAACAAGTCGTCGTGTTAATATGACCCAATTCCTTCGCCGGGAGTTCTTAAGGTGGATGCTCCAAGGTAGCCCACAAAATTCAAATTTTCTTACGTTTTTTGCAATTTGCTGGTCAGAATATGATTCACGGCCGTAAAAAATATGTATTTTCGTCGTGATGATGATTAGATTTTGCACATTTAAATTACGAAAATTGGCCTTCAGATGTCGATCGTTCTAGCATCGAAAAATCCTAGAACGATCTATTAGTTCTGCTACCCGATACTAGATGGCGCTAGTGGTAAATTAGTTCTGCTACTCGAAACTAGATGGCGCTAGTGGTAACTAATGATGTTACCATGTACAGACGCCATCAGGTCAAGCTACCCGAAACTGTCAAATTTTCCCAATCAACCTTGAACCTTAATGCGTCAGTGATAAAGTTTAAAATCTATTAAAGAAATTTGACAGATTGTTGTAACTTGATGTGCTGGCGTCTGTACAGACGCCAGCAGGTCAAGCTACCCGAAACTGTCAAATTTTCCCAATCAACCTTGAACCTTAATTCTTTACAAATAAAGTTGAAAATCTATTACAGAAATTTGACAGATTGTAGTAGCTTGATGTGCTGGCGTCCGTCCAGGCATTAATTGTGGCGCGCAACATTATGGAACAAATAGACATGTGTTTCATTAAATGATGCCAAAATTTTTGGAGGACCTAATCGCCGAACAAAAAAAAACTGCAAAAAGAGCAGTTAGGTCTGCATGCGAATGGTCAAAGGTATTTTTACCATAACACTACAATGTTCTCATAGTGTAGTTTTTCTGTTTAAATTATAAATACCTACGTCAGAGCAATGCATGATAAAAAAAAGGCTACTGGGAAGCAAGGATTAAGAGTTTGATTTCATAAATATTTGCCACTGAATCCTTATTTGAACACAACATTACACTAGGCATTAGGTACTTTTACTATCATAGACCGCCACCGGCGGATCGGAGTCCGGTCCGCCGCCGCCGGGCCGGTGGCCCGTGTGTTGGAAGGGGGGCCTTTGCCCAGTAGTGGGAAGAATAGGCAAAACAAAAAAAAAAAAAAACTACCTACATATTTTATCATAGCAAGAAGCTTATCTCGAACCCTAACAGTTTTTAGCCAAATAGTCAGCATCGCCATACAACGGGACAATGCTGCCAGCCTTTTGAACACTATTCTGTTGACAACGATGCAGATGAATTATTTTGATGGCTCATGATTCTTCCCCCCTTCTATTTTTTATATACATTTAAATATTATTTTAAATAGTTTAGGTATATCGAGTTTGATTTCGTTTTTGTGTCTAGCTGTCACTGTCAAAGTGTCAATGTCAAACTTTTTACTTTATTGACATTTCTAATTTTTCTTCTGTTGTGTTGTTGATTTATTTCCAAACAAAATAAATGTTTTCAATCAATTAATCCATAAATGAAATGACAGTATAGCAAATTTGAAATTGTGTTGCAAAGAGGCACAATTATGGGCTTAGATCAAATAACCGCCTTGAATTCGTTTTGATTATGTCTGCACGAAACTATTTATCGGCACGGGAGAAAAATATAAGTAAACTAATCGATTGTTTGCCAAATATAAACCAGCAAAGGTTTGGTTACCGTTCTGGACAGGAGCTGCCGCCTTTATCAGCAAACACGAGTCATTTTGTAAATCGGAATTTGAATTATTCATTTGAGGTACAACCTTACATGGTGAACAGTTTGGAGAGGGCCGGGACCCCTTTTTCGGACTTTTTCTCAGAAAGTGAGACAGGTTGGTAAAGGTTTTTTAAATTTAATAAATTTTTTGCAAGTCGTACTTGAGTTTAAAGAATGATGGGCAAATTTGTATGAAACCTGGGCGTAAGACCAACAGAACTGCAACTAGTGCCAATTGTTCGGACCTAATGCCAGAATCGTAATTATATAAATAAACCTAGCCATATCCACCGGGTTTACCTGAAAATATTAACTAAAACACGAAACTTTTAATAATCATGTATCGTTTTATTGTTAATACAACGATACGTAACTGTTAACAGTTGGATATAACTTAATAAAAATGTTATTTGAACGGTTTTTAAATGAAAAGCATGTGTATAAAAAAAAAAAACAATCAAATCAAAATAAAGTCCTCAACTAAACTAACGCAAATGACGTGCGGGGCGATAAATGGCTCATGTCGCCCCAAACCAAGGTACCATATTATCGAAACTATATGAGCACAAGTATCAATGGTCCTTTTTCCTGTCAGGCAGGTACAGTAACAATGAATTATTGAATTTCTGCTAACCTGGTCTCTGTCAATCAAAATATACGTAAAATATGTGCGTGCTCTGACGTGCCTTGACTGAATCCGTACTCGCAGCAACCACACATCGTTAACTAATATACGAGTATTGCATTCAGAGAGATCGATCAGCACATCATCTCTGCTCATTTCAATAACGTATACACCATTGTTTAAGTGTTTTGCGACGTATGACTTGGCTAGTTTTTGCTGATAAGTACCCAGAGCCTGTAAGATTATGTCGTCAGTGAGGCGCGGAAAGTCTTCTAGGAACGGGAGATTGCCATCCAATCGAATGAAGTTTCTCCTTTGGCGGTTCAGGTTTTTCATTTCGACATATTCATACAGCAGATTAGGCGTGTTCATATTCAGGTTAATTAGATTCAAAATATCCATTGCATGCCTTAAACGGGATGAAAAGCATTCAGAAGACTTGTAGCGATTTCATAATCGTCAAACATGTGAGTCAGGGCGCGATTTATGTATGTTTGACGTAGAAACTTGAAGCATTACTTTATTTTGTCGTTCATAGTCTTCACTACCCATCGACAAATAGTTATTAAACGAGAATTATTTGCCTGTTCGGTTGTCATTCCTGTCTTTAGTTGGGGGTATGCAATTCATATCCATGTTCTTCCAGACATCCAACGCTGTCTCTAAATCCTCTGTCTAGTATAATCACGTCATTTTGGTGAAACAACCAATGCCAGGCGCTTTCCTCATCATTGAGAAGTCCTTGCATAATAGTTGCATCAG
The DNA here is from genome assembly GCA_951799955.1 of Apamea anceps. Lineage (NCBI taxonomy): Eukaryota > Metazoa > Arthropoda > Insecta > Lepidoptera > Noctuidae > Apamea > Apamea anceps. The sequence goes on along the minus strand of OX637504.1, from coordinate 4,685,773 downwards.
ACATTGTCGTGGGATATGACCGACGACATCAATGATGTAAACGTCGCTACAGACAATCATGAAAGGTTTCAGAAGGTTCTCGAATTTGTGTAAGTTTGTGTATTGAAACAAAAAGTTGCTGCTTTTTTCTATAAAAATGTATGTACTCGTACCATCGCAGATGATTATTGCTTGGTGTTATTTTCATCACCAAAAATACCCTTTGGTATCATAAGATTTCTTTCAAGTAATCAAAAATCTGTCAAGTAAGCCAGCAATCCAATCAGTAGTCCAATAACGAGCAGGGATCAAGAAATCGTAGCCAGCAATCCAATCAGTAGTCCAATAACGAGCAGGGGTCAAGAAACCGTAGCCAGCAATCCAATCAGTAGTCCAATAACGAGCAGGGGTCAAGAAACCGTAGCCAGCAATCCAATCAGTAGTCCAATAACGAGCAGGGGTCAAGAAACCGTAGCCAGCAATCCAATCAGTAGTCCAATAACGAGCAGGGGTCAAGAAACCGTAGCCAGCAATCCAGTCAGTAGTCCAATAGCGAGAAGGGTCAAGAAACCGTAGCCAGCCATCCAATCAGTAGTCCAATAACGAGCAGGGGTCAAAAAACCGTAGCCGGCAATCCAATCAGTAGTCCAATAATGAGCATGAATTCGGAATCAATTGATGATACCGAAAAAATACAACGCAGGCATGTAGTAGTAATGAAATATAAGTCTGGATGACAAGTGCTTTAATGTCACTATCGAAAATAGACAATCCACAACAAGGGGATACTCTTAAATAAGATAAAATAATAATAAAGAACCAACTTAAAATCCATTAATTCCACCTATAAGATAAACTTAAAATAATAAACATTGGTACTTAAAATAAATAAATCAATCAAACTTAGTTCTAGGTACATTATAAAAATACGTACACAAATTGTTATTAAGTCTTACTACGGTAACAAGTAAACATCGACTGAACTCGGGGCTTACCACCAGCTCTTATAGCAGGGCAGAAGTTTATCTGCACTGGTTTTATGTACTTGGTCATACAACAAAACAGCGGTGCAGTTCAACTTCTGCTCTGCTGCTGGTAGTAAGCCCCCTGAACCGCGCGTGAGGCGGCTTACGCGCGGAGTAGTGGGAGTGAATTCGAGCATACATTGTTACCTGCGTGTGCGCCATGTTTATAACACGACCTTTTGTTTTTAAACGTGACAGATGCAGTCAAATGCATGCAAAAACAGAAAAATGCATTTTTTTCAATTGAGTCTATCTCTGTTCTCCGGCGACTTTGGTACTTTTTGCCATAGTATGAAATATAGTACTCATTGAGAGCTTTAATTTGAGATATATTTCAATTCTGTTGGACTTACGCCCATTTTGTCCCATCATCCTTTGTTTTGTTTAAATTGAAATTGGTGGCCTATATCTAGCAATAGAATGATGTCCTTCAATTGAAATTATGATGATGGAGTACCAATTTTCAAACTTTCCAGTAACACAGGGCATAAAAAGAACATAAGGTTCAATGAATAAGACACAAATAAATTGTGGTTCTAACACTCCTCTACAATTTTTGCTAAGTGTAAGTATGGTAAGCATTATTGCATCAAGCTGGACCTAACGAAAAAGAGATGGCCCACATATTTTGGTCTAAACTAAAGTATAAATCATGGTCGCTGGAAATATTGTGATAATGCAGGCTACAATAATAATCCAGTATCTCCCAAAATCTAAACTAAATAGTAGAGATGTGACTTGTTTGAGATAAAGTTGAGAATTTATTTCCAAAAATAATACTCAAAAGTTTGAGATAAAAACTTAGCAATTGGGCAAGTATCTTGAGTGCCACTTGACAGTATTTAACTAGTTGAGGTTGAAGAAAACTTGTCAAAATCAAAATCAAAAGTCATTTATTCAAATTAGGCTGAGAATCAGCACTTTTCGAACATCAAAAATTACAAAAGACAGTCCCCCAAAAACGTCCGCCATTCACATACAGCATAATCATCATCATGCTCCTGTCCTTATCTCTATTTATTTGGGGGCAGCGCAACATGTCTTTTCTTCCTCCTATTAGTTGTCATCTCTGTAGTCACTGCCTTTTTAACCACATCATCATTCACACAGTCCATCCATTGTTTCTTTGATCTTCCTCTACTCTTATAGGAATCAACATTCATACTTGTCATATTATAATAATATAATGGACAGAAAAAGTTCCTGAGTAAATACAAATTAGTACAAATAGTAAGTCAATTCTAACATAACATTGCAGGAACACCAGACTTCCACAGTGAGGAAAGTGACAGCAGTTCAGGGTCAGCATTGCGCCAAAACACAGCGGAGGCTACTAAGACATTAGCAGCTGAGTGGGACCGCATTGAGAGGACCCTGTACAATGAGGATGGAGAGAAGTGCACTCGGCCCAATATTCTTGACGAGTGCAAACAATGGAGACAGCTGCATCCACAGCTTAGGTAAGTATTGATAAGAACTTTTCTCATGTATTGATAAGAGCTTTAGGGAGAAGCTTGTGATAACAATATTAGCCAGTCAGCAAGGTGCTGAGGATGCAATGGATGAAGTACGCATTGTTACGGTCGGCGTAAGTACATCTAGCGAGGTGCAACCACTGCGGTTACCGCTGCCAAACATATATTGCACTTGAGTTAGTTGAAATAATGTTTTAGAAAGCCCGACAGCGGCAGCGCACCATAGCGCACAGAGTCGCGCGACTTAGGTTCCAGTCAGAGTAATTTATTTTCGACTTTATTTAAAGGAGTTAATATTTGTTTGGTATTGACAGCCGCGCTGCGCTTCGCCAGATATGCGCCGGCTCTCAAGAGGCGACAATTAGAGTGGACCAAGAACCGGCCCCTGCATAAGCCCATTACTTTCTACCTTTATACTATGGTGTGGTCGTCACCATAATTTATATTTAGTTGGAGTTGATCAACGACTTGTGCAACATTTTAAATTTTCCTCGATGGTTGCAATCAACTGTCTCTACATATTGGTTGTTTTCCAGCCTATCACTGATGTTCACATTTTTGCGTACAAGTGAAATAAATTCAATTTGGTTGTGTTTTTCGCTTTTCGATCAAAACATCTGAATTTCATAGTTTTCATTGTGATGTAGGTCAGGTAGGTAGCCATACCTTTTTGTGGGAGTTCATTAGGTCAAGGCGTCGCTTACAATGAGCTCGTTCGTCTTGCGTAAGTCGTACTGACCCAAGCCCGACTATGCAAATAGCTAAACGTACTGTAATAATAAAAATGTGACGTTAATTCTCGTAATTTACATATTTTGAGAAATTTAGGACACAGTTTTTATGAAATAATGTGCCAGGTCGTAATTTGAACGAAAATAATTCGAACTTGGCATACATTTTCAGCAATTTATTTCTTAAAACACTGACGTTGGTGTGATTATTAATAGTAGTGGTTATACCTTTGACCTATTCAGATCAAAATGAACCCTGCTTTCGGTGTATTTTGTATTTATAAGCGGCTTTTTGTGGGTCTTAAAAATAAGAAAAGTACCTACAGAGTCGATTGCTATTGCAAGATTTGGAGTTTTTATATTCAGTGAAAAAATATTGTGAAACAGTGTACATCTGTTATTAAAGGTACCTCAATATAATAACGTCTTGTCATTCGAATTAAAAGAAACCGTTCGTGACACTTTTACCATGGCACGACATTAAACTAATAACAGGCACCATGACCTTCAAGATATAAATATTTAAATAGCAATTATTGATTTCCAGAATCGTCGGCAAAGGTATACAATTGCCCGAAAAACGTTTGTCGTACAGACAGATGGAGCACGACGAGGTCATCGCGATGCATTACAGCGACTACGAGGAGTTCAGTGAGAGTGAGGAGCGGCTGTCGCAGAGCAGCACTGACGTTACGCCGCAGAACTCACCCAGGGTCTCCGCTGCAGAGGACCTGGGCGAGCATAGGCTGTCCAGAGAAAAGGTATCCTTCTACCCCATGTATAATGACGAAACAGACATACCCGACGCGTTCTGCTCCCTCCTCCAAATCACACCAATACAAATTCACAGCCCCTATAGAAAGAGACAGAATCCGTCCATTCTGAGATCTGAGCTAGCATCCTCTCGGTGGATGAGGAACCTCAGACCAGACTCATCTTTAAATTGTGATAGAAATAGTGCTAAGTCTTTTGTTTCTTTGGACACTAGAAATTACGGGAACATGGCTTTGAGTGCGTCGGAAAGAAATTCGTTGATGAATAATAGAGTTGTAACTGCAAGGCATAGAGATTTGGCAAGATTAGAACCTATATGCACGCCGGAGATACCGCAGAGTGACGTCACACGGCTGCCCAACAGTATTTCATCTCACTATAGCATTAGAAAGGTTTCGTTGCCACCTCTGCTTTTGGAGGAAGAGAAGAAGAAAGTTTCGATTGGTTCAGCTAGGAAACATAATGTGAGAACTAGAAGGTCTGTTCCTAAAGGTCTGTTCCAGTTGGACAGGGTGAAATATAATTGACTCATTTGTGAACCTCTTTTATCTCAAGTAAGAAATTCAGATTTTTTGGTACCAAAAATGTTATATTTTGATTATGGGGTGTTAGAATCTCAACAATGCACGTGACTATATTTCTGATCTAATGATAGAACGGTAAGTCATTGTAATCATGTTCAATATTAGATTTCGAATTACGTGTGTTTAGAAATTAGTATGCTTCATCATTGAGGTTAATTCATTCCCTTTCCCACATACCCAAAACTGTGATTTAGAAAGTATCCTTGTGATGTCGTTCCTGGACGGAAAAGGATTCCATCACTTCATCCCTACGAACTTGTGATAGAGATTTTTATGCCTATTTGCCTATTAGTTCTACAATTTACTGCTCTTAGTACTGAAATGAACCTTTACTGGTTATAAGGTCGATATTTCGATGTGATGGTGAGCTGACAGAAATCTTCGATTGTAATGTTACATGCACAATAAATATATGTTTTACAATACTTATGTCAGTCAGTTATGACTATTATTAATTTAGAGCTTATTTAATGTATGGAATTGTTGATAAAACCTCGTATTGTCACCAAATGTTGTATATATACAAAGTTCACTATTTTTGTATAATAATCTCACCGACGGAAGTTAAGTAGGGGTTGTACTTTTGTTATTATTAATTTCTAGTCTATTTACTAGTCTTTAAAGGTATAAAATGTATTTGTGATTAATTCTTGTGTTGTAAAGCACAATTTTTCGAGTGTATATAAATATTTCGTTAGTAGTGACTTGAGATTGAATGCTATGCCACATTATGAATATATATTTTCTTTATAAAGTACCTTGTGTTTTTATGAACCACTTCCCTATGTCTGGGTTTTTTTTTTTTTTTTTTTGAGGATGGGAAATCATCAAATGACTCCTCCCGCTCTGGGTGGAGCAGGAGGGAGTGTCAGACTCTTACTGACTAAAACCCACCCGTGTTCCTTCCTTAGCCCTTTATGTTCCAGGGCAGCGGTAACCCTTTCGGACAATCCCGCTACCCTGGATTGTTTAGCATCTGGGTCTGATTAGCTTTTGAAATTGGTTGGGTTTGTAGAATTTTCATTGGGTACTTTTCTGGAACAGGTCATGATTGGTGGTTGCTACTGCTCGTCCATTTGATTTCATCTATGTGTGTAAATGTTATGCAAATATTTTAGAGGAAAATTATCAAGGGTCAGTAAAACGAAATATTCAAATACAAATACAGAATTTATTTTGATATTTACATTATTTGCATTTTATTAACAATCAACATCAACAATATTAAATAATTTGTTTTCGTGGTGTGATACATTTCGAACAGTCTGATAATGTTACATGGCCCGTGGTGGGCATCATTTTGTTTAGGTAGGTGCACAAAATGTCGCCCGAGTCCATGGGATATGTAACATCATATGTCATATGGTGGTTTGTAAATGGTTACCTAGAAGCGGTGAAACATGGGGTTATTATGCTGAAAATTTGAGCAACTGCGGAGAAAGCTGTGAGCTTGATTTTTGGGTTGCCATTAGGAAATATAAACCAATCGATTGCGCAAAATTTAATTAATTCCGAATAATTATTACACAAATTCTAAAGTCATTTATCGAATTTCATATCATTTCCATTAAATTTAGATTGAAAATTAGGATATTTTTTAGAATTTCTTAACTTGGCAACCCGTTGTATTGAGGCGCATTTTGCGCCAAAATTATTAAAACGTTTAATTTGTTTATATTTGGCACTGTGTATGATGCATGTAACAGTAATCATAGACATTTTGTTACTTGTTAGGTTGTTGATATTTGTTGTGTTTGCCTTGTTATGCCTGTTTAATTTACTGATCTAAGAAAAAAAGCAATATGCATATGTATCTGTTTTTTACTTACCATTTAACCATAAACTTGAAAACAAAGATCTATCATACAATACCTTGCATAGTAACTATATCATGCATGATTATACAGTGCCAAAATAATTCAGGCCCGATTATCAGGGATCAATAACACTTGGTTTAAATTCAAACCATATGCACGAACAAAGGTTTCAATGAAAACCAATCTGATAAAAGGACAGAGAAACCCATACTTTGAGACCAGACTCGTTGCGATAGAGCATTTAGTTATGTTGCTATTTTAAATCTTCTTGATTTACACAATATAAATTTAAATTGTTACAATATTTTATCTCACAGCCATCATTAATATATTGATACTACTTTAATAAGAGAGGACTAGTGTAACAACACGTTAGATGGCGTCAGCTTACAAAAAGGGTCTAGCGAACATTCGTTATAGAGCGTAAGATTTATATATACGTATATATAATACATGAAAAATTCACCTTGTCCGTTCTAAAAACGATAACAACCTCAAGCTATTAGCAATAGTCAACAATGTGGTTAATTCTAGAATTTAATGCACACAGAACATGGATTTACTAAGTATGCTTAGTAGGCATTTTTTTAGTTAGTGTTTTTTTTGTATAATTATCGATCTAGTAAGTGATTTCGTAGATTGTAAGATATCGTTGAATCGTAGAGAGAAATTTCAGGGGCGGAAATATCTAAATTACCTTCGTCTCGCTTCGTGTTGCCGAAGCATGTGCCCACTGACGGCTGCCGATGGAATTTTTTTCTAGTTTTTTTTATCAAACATACAATAATGGTAATTTTATGCTTATCTGTATTTGTATAATTTTTCCTCGCGAGTTTTATACGCTCATGAAGTGAGTTTCAGAACGTTACTTGACTTTCGGGCTCACTAAAAGGGTTAATGTTTAAGTCTATTTATTTTATTAGTTGAATGAAGTTATAGAGCCAATTAATATTTTTCTATGTACAATTCAGTGGACACATGCTTTGCAAAGTTATATTTTAATTACAATATAAGAAATGTTGTTTTCGTGCCATTTGTCGAGATCCCATACATTTTATTCTAATCCGAAGAGCTAAGACGATTAGATCACCATCACTAAATACTTGCGCACGTCAAATTGTCGTATAAATCTGGTTTTAAATATAAATTGCGTTATTATCTAATAAAATATTGCATAAAACAAACTAACAGTGACAATTTGTGTGATAAATGGGTTACTGAAGTGAATTAAAATATTTTTACCAACATCCAACGTTCCATTATTTTTTTTTTATTTTCATAAGTTACATCCGCTTACGTTCAATAAATCCTGCTTCGTCAAACAATGTAATATTTTAATTTACTTCTGGTTAATAATAAATTATAATCGCGTTTAGAGTATAACGTGATCGCATGGCAAGCGCGTTCGTCAGCGCCGCCACCGACACCTTACGTACGTACGGCCACTAAGTATCACCTAGCAACAAGTTTCGTCGACAACATGCACACGGTACATTCGGTACATACATTGCACATAAACAATAAGGTAACATTAGACGTCAACAAACACACGCAGAAGGACTCAGCTATATTCTCTCTCGTTAAGGCGATTATACAATTTTAAACACTATTTTTATTTATTTTTTAAATTGCACACTGACCCACCTCTATAAACTTTTAATTGCGATAAATATATTGTAATGCTGTATAAAAATATTAAAGGAAAAATCGTCATTTAATATTAATACTTATTTAACATTCATATTTTAATCCCAAATCAATAGCGTGTATTTTACATTTTTACAATGAGACGTCCGAACTCTATACCTAACTAGCATACAGTGACATCGAAGCCTAATTCACAACAAACTACACACGATAGTATTTGAATATAAACTTTTTAATGTAACCGTAGCCTTCTATTTTAATGCAAAGGAGACGTATATTGAAAAATTCTTATGTAACATACAAAATTACATTTGACTATTTACAACATTCTAGCTAAAAACTTTAAAAATTGAGTGTCGAATGCAGCTCGCGGCGGTACTCTAAATATTAGGTACCTAGTTTGGCTAGGGCTCCATGCATAGGTCACTACTTACCGATATATCAAGCTCAAATTACAACTAACCCACTATACTCGGCTGTGTGCGGTGTCAGTAAGTCGCCCGGTCGCCCCGTCGTCGCCCCGTCGCCGGCGCCCGACTCGCCCCCTACCTTGGCAGACATATTGGCGATGCCTACTCGGCCGAATAAGCCAATATGATCATTTTAATTAAATATTTTGGACAGACCGATTAGTTTTAATTACATAAATAATATTCTATCGTGCACAACCATCTCATAAACTTTACAATTTTCTTTACGCCCGGTGGTTTATTATGTGTAATATTATAATTGTTTTTTTTTTTGTTAGCCCCTTGCATAAAGGTAGATAATTTTCCTTTAGCACAGATACGAGTGTGCTAATAAAGTACAATTTGTACTTTGAGTAATAGTAATACACTTTATATTTTTAAACATTATGTCGCAGGAATCTTCGTTCATAACAGGGCCTCATTTTTGTACTTTTTCGTTCGGGTACTTTGCTCTATGGATAATGTAGTGACTTTACAAAAATATGGCAGTATGTTTGCATTCAATTCCTTTACGAACTAGGGTAGCTGTGCTATTTCCGTTATTGGACCGAAGTGAGCACAGGATGAATATTCAGGACTTTACACACATGTTTACGTATCCGTAGAGCGCATACTTTGGAATATTCTCGAAGACACAACATCGAATATTCAGTACAAGAGCACACATTCGAATATTCGTGAAAGTTTCCACATTAACCTATGATCTGTACTGTAGTTAAGGCCGGTTTTGCCTATTCTATTCGAATGAATGATATCTATATGATTGTGATAAAGATATCTATGTACAGGATGCTTGATAAAACTTTAAATACTTTCAAATACTTACTATCAGTAAAATTGAGGTATTTATTAATTATTAGGTATTAATATAAATGAATTTAGTGCTTTTGCGTGCGTGCGTGCGACGCGTAGCGGGCTTCGTGGGGGTACTCATACTTTATATATTCATCAAACATCTTGTATTTTAGTAATAATTATTGCATTACGTTGTATTAGGTACTATTCGACGTTCTGTAATGATTCTAATTGGTGAGGCAATGTTAACTAATGCCTAATAATTTCTAAAAAAAGGAGCTCTAATCAGCTGCACTGCCGGATGCCTGGTGTCGGTGAGCGCGAGCTGAGTGCAGCCGGCTAGAGATCTTATCTAATACAATCAACATAGTAAACTATGAGAGTCCACAATCGTCAAAGCACCCGGAGTTAACACTAAATACATCGCAGGCTTCAGAAGCCTATCTATTTTAACAACGATTCGAAAATAATATCACACATTTACAGCAAAATTACACTTCGCACTCGGTGTCCCTCGCAAACAAAAAACCATCTTCGAATTTTAACTAATCTCGCAATGGCATCGTTTCGTAGTTTATAAATTATTTCAGTTCATTTATTTTTCATGTGCAGCGCCATGTTTCACGTCCACTTTGACAATCCCCCCGCTAAGTATCAGGAAAAAAATAAAAGAAAACAAAAAGAAAAAAAAAATAGCATAATATAATTTTATTAAAATAAAAAATAAAACAAAAACGTGGTACTATAAGGTGAGGCTGGAAGTTACTATGTTCTTGTAACAGTTGAGCATACTTTTATGCAGATTTGAAGATGAAAAACGCGTCATACAAGTTTGTTTACTCTCTCAAGTTTATGGAAAGAATGTATTTGATTCTGCATGAAAATATTCAACTAGTAGTCTAACCTTAGTAATATAAAGATTTAATAAAAAAGGAGATAAACAATGAGCAATGGAACTGTATGCATAATACTACCATACGTGCAATTTGAATATGGCAGTGTCTTAAAACTAAATAAAGAATTCAATGTGAATCCATAGAAAAAAAATTAAACATCTAAAAACTTAAAAAATAGTGACTAAAAAATAACTTCGTTCAATCACAAAGTAAAGATGATGATATGATGTGCTTAACAATCAGTCGATGAATAACATTAAATGCTTATTATATGTCTATATTTCAGCTTTAAAAATAGCACTTAATTACGTGAAACGTGACAGAAAAAAAACTACAGAATAAGGAATGGATATTCTAAGAAAAGCGATAGCCTACACCTATGTCCATTTACACGTGAAACCAACATGCAATTAAAAGTTTAAAAGGTTCCTTTTTCTTGAGCATTGCTTACAAATAATTGAAGAGACCTTTGGAAATAATAGAAGAAGTTTTTAGCCATAAAAACACAGCAGAGAAACTGTCTTTTTGAAGAAATTGATAACAGTTTTTTGAAACTGCCAGAAGTTGTTCAATGCGAACATTTTTATATCCAATATTACAACAGTGGTTCTTTCATTTTTATATTGGAACCAGTTATACATTTTTAGACTCATCCATTCCGATCCAATCGTAGCTCCTGAATTATTAAACTCACTGTATTAGATACTTCCTGGGACCAAGAACTACTGTTGTAGGAAGGAACGAGGTGTGTCAGGACTCAGTCGATAATGTGTATGCATGTGTGTATGTAATCTCCAACACCTTTATAAACAAGCCTATAACTAAACCACCACCGCATAATATGAGTTAAAATTATTTAAATATTGAAAGTCGTTGTTTAGCAATTGTGACAGTATTTTATTGTGAGTCAAACGTGCAGTGTGTACCGCTGTAGTCAGTACTTTGGAGGTAGTCACAGCTTCCTACCTGACGTCTCACAGTATGCGATCTGTTGTAAATCTGCCGCTCTCGCGATAGGTTTGCAACAGATTGGGAGCCCATGTTGTTAATAAGCAACTACCTCGTGAAAAGTCCTGATATCAGCGTATACTACTACTAGTCAGCACGATAAATACAGCTGGTGTGATGTGCCATAACATTTCAATTTCCAACTCTCTACTGTTGCCTTAAATTACGTTCGAACCTTTAAAATTTATATACTCGTTAACAACAGCGTTTTACTGAACTCCGTCTAAAGTTTTATCCTAGACATCGAAAGCTTTTATATATTCTTAAAGCGCTTTCTATAAATTCTGCCTTGTTAACAGCTTGTTTAAAACTATCCTCTGTTGTGGCTCCTATAGACTGTCTTTCTCGTGACTTATAAGATCCAGTTATTGTTCTGAACTGATGGAGGTGCTATAGACTGAGACCAGTCGCTATAGGAGTCTATATCCATACGTTTGTAATATTAAGTTTTTGTTATATTATTGCTTTTAGTTTTAGTATATAGATACAGCTAAACAAACGAATGCTAGTCTATACAAGAGTGCGTTTGAGGAGTGTAGATTGCTGTGCAGGAAGTGTTCAACTTAGAATACTAACATATACAGTTGACAAAATTAAAATAAAACGGGGCAGTGGGGGTAGCAGCACTCCCATTCACGACTAAATGAGTCAGGACAAAATCTAGTTATACGTGGACGTTTACCCGAGAGTCGAGTTAAGAGTGTGGGAGTGATGCTTCGGGGTTAGTCAGGGACGGATGTCCCACGCCGTGCCACGCCACGCGAGTGTCGCGCCACGTCACGCCACGTGGCGCGGCGTGCGCGTCCCGGGGGTCGGGCGGGGTGGGGCAGGATTGTCGGAGTGGGGGCCTACAGCCTAGATGTAGGAGTAGGGCCCGTCCGTGAGGGCGCTGCACAGCAATAGTCAGGAGGCGTCGTCCTTGCCGCCCGAACCCGCCGCCGCGCGCCGCGACGAGCGGTACTCCACGCCCGGGTCGAACTGCATCAGCACGAACACCTACACACACAGATGACAACATTTTAGTTCCCAAGATAAAAATGATTTAAAGGAGTGTCCATCGAGTTTGTTGCCCGTTCTTCTCCATTGCAACCTACTACGTTCTGTCTGACGAACTCCATTTTAATTCAAAAATGCCTGTAAATGGTTTATTTGAAATACATAAATGCTTTGAGTTGGAACTTGTCAGATTCAAAATATTTTGCGAGTATACTAAATGTTACCAAAATAAAAAGGATATTCCAAAATAATGTAAGAATTAAATAAGTATGAAATCTGTGGCTTCAATACACAACAATGTGAACATAAACACCTGGTCGGTAGGCAACAGTGAGAAGTCATCAGGCGGGTTTGTGATGACGTATCGCTTGCTGCTGGCGTCACACGAGGAGGACGTATCTCGGAATCGGTAGAGTCCGATACACAGCATCCCGTAGGTGCTGAGCGCGGCAACAAACAGGTCGCCGTACTTGCCGGCCTCGCCGAACTGTGCCAGCGGACCGTCGTACAAAGAGATCTGACCAACTCTACACCGGTCCCTGAGAACAAACACATATTTTGGCACATCACAAACGCGGGAACTTGACAAGAAGAAATTAACAGGTCTCGAAGTCAAGTCAAAAGTGCTATAGTTGCAGATTTGCAGCAAATGTGCACATTCAACAGCTCAGGATATTGGAGAATAGTAACCAAAGAGGCTGTGTTTATGTTACCTATTAGCTAAGCTCTCTGGCGTGGAGTACCCGCCCCGCAGGCCGGCTCCTTCAGCCAGGATCAGCTCCAACTCAGGCGTCGCACCGCCCGTGATCAGCGAGCGGATCAGCGTTAAGGCATTTTGGTTGAAATAAGTCTGGAACAGATTATTAAGCATTAGTTACCTTGAAGGCTCAAGACGAGTAAATTCTGGCGCAGGTTACAAAAAAGCCATAGTAGCTATACAGCACATCAATATTTTTTTCACACTAGAAAAATATTATACTTATCAGAACCGTTAGTAGAACGATAGTTGTAGCAACCAACATCTGCAGTGCAATCCAATGTAAGACTCCTTGCAATCCGATTCGTGATACTCTTGGATGAACCTAATATAAACAGACATTCATAATGGGGTATTGATACTTACGGTGGACATAAGTGAGTCAAGCACGCTGACGGCGAAGGCGGTGCCGCACGCGAAGGGCTGCGTCAGGTACAGCTCCGTGTCCGGGTCGTCATCGTCGTCTTGGTCCAGGAACTGCACGTTACTGTCGTTCACCAACTCTGCAGGAGACAAGATTTTGAAACTGACTCATTGTGAAAATGGAGATCGTAAACCCGTCTGTTTGATCATACTGAAATTACAGTTGAATTTTGTTTGTTTTGTTTCGTCTCGTTTTCGTTTGGTGCTCTTCACGGGTAAGAAGATAAAACTGCTCAGCGTCACCATAATAGAGCCGATTGTCTTTGAGAGCCACATAAAGAGGCGTACGAAGACAAACTCACCAGTAATCATAGGCACATTGGCACCATACACGGAGCCCCGTCTCTGCAGCAGTACTGGCGCCGGCGGCTGTCCAGGCGGCGGCGGCGCCGTACTGTTCCCATTCGTCCCCACTCCTGCACTCAGCACTCCTATCGTGTCGTCGAACGTCATAGCCTTGATGTTCAACGAAGCCAAGATAGCTTCCTTGTCTGCCAGCGTGGGATCATCGTTGGATGGCACCTTTGCTGATAGGATGCAGCACATGTCACACAAATTCACATTAACTGCACGCAAGTCGGCCCGGCTTAGCGGTGAACCCTGAGGAAGAAAACAAGTGATTGAAAACACGCAGAAACATAATAGTAATGTTAGTTATGAAATAAATCTAGTATATCGCATGTTGAATCAGGATGAAGATGACAATAACGAATCCAAAAAGCGTTGCTCACATTCAAAACAGAAATCTTGGGTAGATTCTGCAACATCTTCCATTCTCTTCTAATATAGTCGACGCTTCCCACGATGACCACGTGCTTGAGCTCGTGGTAGTGGAAGTTGGAGGCTCTCAGCGGCATCACCAGGTTCCGAAGCCCGATGAGCGGCGAGTCAGGGTCCGCGAACAAACACACTACCACGTGCCCGTTCAGAACTGTCATGGCCGCTTGGTTCCTGTCCTGTAAAAGAGAAATGTTTATGGAGATTGAACTGACTGAAATATATTGGAATAGACAATTACAACGTTAGTTATTTTCTATATCTACTTACTAATATACAATCTTCCAAGTTCCTTGCGGGGCTCCAATGGAACATCCCAGTGGAGTCGTATTTCATTTCAGTCTTTTCGAAGTCGAAATCTTTCGACTGGTCGTCAGCCAAGCCCGCAGGTAGGCTGACGCCATTGCTGTTTTGATTACCACCACTGCTTCTACTCGTTGGCCTGTGCAAAAGTTGGATCTCAGTAAAGGTTTCCATCAAATTTAATTCTCGTGCGTCTAAACAAAATGTGTTTATGTAGATGATTTTATAGTTTTTGTTTATTGTTTCCAATTTAATCTAGTAGAGGGAATTTGTAGGTTACGGGCTAAAAGTTAGATCATTGTTACTAGGAATGGGGAACATGAAGAGATAAGAATAGCCACTACAGAAGATAGCTTCTAATTCACTACAGTGGATTCTGGGGCAGTTGAACATTTGACTCAATTCATTTAATATTGGATTCTTGAGATGAACCAAGTTATTTCTGAGTGTTATTTATTTTACAAGTGATGCAATCTGAAACTACTGATTGCGTTGTAAGTATTGAAAACAATAATATCTAAACTACTTTTTGTATAGGAATGCGCATCGCAGACAAACATATTGAAATGTGTATAAACATATAGTGACATAAACATGCTGTAGTTGTGTGTCGTGCTGAATTCAAGTGCAGTACACGGTACAATATTAAAAATAAACTCCTAAACGTATTCGAACTAAAATATTTGACTAGTGAGGCAAGCACTACTCTACAAACTTAATCGAGAAAAGTCTGCGCAGTCGTCTGCACTGCTAAGTCCGAGGACCGTGCAATACACACCCAATGTAGGCAACATTGACACATGGCTGACTTAACTCGTGTAAAAGAATTCAATTACTTTGCAAATATCAAAACTACTGATAATAAAATGATCTAGCTGAATAATTTTCAATTACATGAGTTTTTTCACTTCGTAGGCAAGGTGATAGGCCTGGTAATTGGTATCTTGATCCTGGGGATTCCTGTAACACAGGTTCAAAGAGTCGTCTCCGTTTCTTTTTTTAGGAAAATAAATGTGCAAACAGGTAGTAGTATCAATTTAGTGCTTTGTGCACGTCGTGCTAAAATAAAATACTCGAATAACAAGCCGCGATAGAAAGATAAATCAAGGATAGAAGAAGAGACTTTATGGAATGTATTTAGATTCATTATTTTAAATTTAGTATTTATAATTTGGACCATGTTTTGGAGTTTAGATCGGCTGGTTTCTATAACTTTCTGAAGCCGATGCACGATGTCGACAAGATCAAAATATTAGACTTAGATAAATTAATACACGGGTTGTGTTGCTTGGCTCCAGAGAAAGCTCCAATTATAGCGTTATTTAACTGGGAGTGATGATACATGACTGAAAGAAGATCTTTTGGTTCAAGAGACAGATCATAGACAGAAAATGATTCTTCAACACTAATTCTCTCATGTGTATGAAAAGGAATAAGAAAACAGATTCCCAAAGACAGAAATGTATTTTGATTCAACTTCTGAAATTCTATCATGAGTTCGTAACACCAACTGATATACTCTAAGCTACACCATGTACCACCACTCGTTAACATTTAGTAATTAAAACGGTATAAGTATTGTTTCTGTGATAGACTCACGTATCTGGTGGAGCCCTGTTGACGTTGGGTTTGACCTTGTTCACTTGTCTTGTGGTGGTGGTATTCATCAGCTGATTCGCCATTGGGGACAACAGCGTTGTCGGCGCTGCGTTCCGGTGATTGCGATTTATTACTAGAAGAAGAAAACCTTGATCAGTTTCATGTTTCCTTTTTTTTGTTATCTGTAGGTATGATAACCGGCCATCGAATAAAGATACATCGAATTATGGAGTATCGTCTCTGTCACTGATACCTTCGTGATAATCTCTTTCTAAGGCTCGATATGTCATACAACAAGGACCTTTTGGTGCTCCAATGACGTTGACTGAGGGGCGCTGTTGGAAAACCTTTGTGTAATCGTTTTGAGAAATGTATTCAAAAACAAGATGGCGGCTTTAGTTCCGATTTTGGCCACGCGGCAAAATAAACTTGTAGCGACAGAGGTAGGTTATTTCTTAATTTTTGGAGTTTCGTTTTGGCTAACCTGTGGTCTAAGGTTTCTCTTTATTGGTTCAGATGTTCAGACCATAGTATCGTTTGTTGTGAATAAGCTGGATGTGTAGTTTCTAGAATTTTCTAGTGTGGCTTCCGGCCATATCATCGCTTCCATGATTAACATAAAGACTAACCATAAATGTCAAAAAATAATCTGAGTAAATAAATCATTGATGAATCAATGTTGAAAGTTTAAATAAACACTGTACCTAGATGAAAGAGCTCGCAAGTTCATGATACAACAAAAAATAATACAATACTCTGTGGTATACAATCTTCTAATGTATTTGTTAATGATGAACTCTGGAATGATGTAATATTGTTATACATATTGCAAGTACTTACAACTAGTATCCTCCCCTCTTTCCCTTGCAATTTCGCCTGAAAGATAATAAGAACAATTTACGCAAAAATGTTACTGAATGATGTTGTAAAAGCAGCAAAGCTTGTGTTTTGATTTTAATTTACTCATTTAATTTAAATATTGCATTTTTTTCTAAAGTTATTCTAAAGGAATCTAAATTTGAAGGTAGGTACTGAATTTATTTAAAAATCTATTTGAATTTAATTTTTTTTATTTGATAATCACATGGGTTCAATTAAAATATAATTACTTATGTAGGTATTCTTAATAAATATTCTACAACAAAAGCATAAATGTACCCATATAGCATTCACTTTAGCGTTGCCAATTTTGGACACAATTGATATAAGCAGATCTATGTATTCAATTGGAAAAATTGCGGGATTTATGCTATCATTCAAATTGTAAATCAATCAGGGCGACTGCTGCCGCTGTTTCCTTGATCTCCATTACAATTGGATCATGTGTCATACTAAGTAGTACATAATGTTATCCATGAATTGGCAACTCTTTTAATTAACATGGTAGGTATTTAATCATTCAGACAAATAAATGCAATGCCATGAATATTTGCAATGCGCGGCAGAGGGGTACAAACCACAAATGATAATACATCCGCTTTAGAGTTTACCAAGAAGCACAGATCGATGGAAACAATTCAATCGTCGTTGACTCATTACTCATTGAAATAGTGAATGCAAAAGTAAAATAAAAACAAAATGATTTTGATTCGTGTTCATTACAATTTTGTTAGTCGGGAAACTTTTGTGAAATTTAGTGTGAGGCTGTTAGTTTAGAACTACCGCTCGGCGGAGCGGCAGCGGGTCGTGTCACTACAGTTCAGCCGGGTACATGCGAGAGAAGCGCATAACCCCGCAGCATCCCGCCAGTTGTCAGTGCTCGCTATGAGATAATGCGTGACAAAGCAACTAGGTGCACGGTACCTTCCGGTAACCCAGGACGAAGCATATTGCCGGTCAAATGGTTCAGTGGGCCGATGATTAAAAGAATAAACGAAAAAAAAAACACTCGGCTCGGAGCCTGAGATGTACCTCGAACATGGACCTTCTTGGGCAACTCTGGCGGCGTGAAGGTGGGGGGAGGATGGTGATCATCTGCAAAACATCAGCACAAGTTCGCATTCCACTCCACTCAGTAAATACAGTTCCTACAGCACATCGCGATATAGTACAGCGTGTGGCCAGGTCTGTCCATATTGACTCAGATCACTTCAAAATTACAAAAATCGGTTTCATCTTGTCAAGTATATTGAAAGCAATTAGCATTTTAAATATTGGAACGTAAAGATTAATATAATAAGTGTTTGAACTCTATAGTGTTAGATAAAAAACAGTTAGCAAAAAGTTATGGTACGTGTACGTCCAGAGAGAAGCTCCAAAGAAAGCTGAAGATGAAACCGATACACAATCAAATTACTTATTAAAAAATCAAAGTTATAGTCACAACTAATTAATGCTACCGTTGACATAACATACCTACCACCACACATGCAACAAACATAAAGCTACGAATACAAACGACACACAAAACGAAAGTAACTAACTATAAGACAAGCTCTACGTGCTAGAATATTATGTTCCACATCTTGAATTAAATGAATTTAAAACCCTAGATATTACTATGAGTAATGCAAAGGGTATGAGGGTATGAAAAGATGGAGTGATTAGAATGGCGTTGAGCGTACTAAGAACTGATGGCTCAAATGAAATTACAGAATCGTAAATATTACAGGGATGTGATAACAGTAAGGCGAGTATACCAAATCGTTCGGCAGATCGGACGCAGCAGCTAACCACTGCTGGGTCCTCGCGGTTCTATCGAGGCGGGAGCATCTAAACGATCCCTATGCAGGGGATCATTAATCATCTTTTCAACTTTTAAAGCAAAAATAAATTACAAATTAACTTCTTGTAAAATCTATTACTTCACAACATCAATATCAGAGGGACTATATCGATGCAGAAAATCAGGGATCAAAATACTCCTAGAAAAATATTTTGAGATATAATAATATAATAACAACAACACCAAAATAAATAAAAGACATCACATAGGTAATGTCTCTCGATGTTTTAAATATCGGCTAATAGAGAGGCAAACATCTAACTGCTGTATAAATGCACATATAGAAACGTATAAGACAAGACAATGATAAACAGGACACGTTTGCTATGCGATCGGTGGCCGGGAGTCACCCGCCCCACATGTCGCGTATAAAACATCACATTGACATGTACACTGAATCTTAACATTGACGTTACGTACTTGCCCTGCCAACCATCTGGACGGCTCGTACGCCCTTCCTGAACGTAGCCACTGAACCGAGAAAAATACGTTTAGCTCACTTGTTACACAATCCATTTATAACCTGTTTTAAATTGTGGGTGTTACAGAAGATACGCAAATAATAGATCTTAATGCAGACAGAGATGCAAAGCTGATAGTTATCTCTGAGTAGGAAGTAGTTGATGACGACGCTGTATGTTTGACTTCTCATTACTGCTGCCCAAATTGGACTCTTTGGCAAAGACTTGGAAGACATTATATCAATATGGATAGACGGCTCAGTTTGGGCTGGCTAGTAATAAAAGTCAGTTCACCTATTGGGGTTGCAGACGTGAACAGTGTTTTACTCTGAAATACTCTCTACCTATATCTTTCGTATATTAAGCGAGCTGTAGTTAATATAGTGTCTTAGCCTAGCTGCACTATACTAGTTGCGTGTGTCGTTTTTTCGTGTATTAGCATAGGTACATTGTAGCCCAGTTTCATTCAATTCGTCCATAGCAATGGTTAGTTGATGCAAACAAACTATACGTGTATAAGGTACGGTAATACGGTATATTTGTCATTCGTCTCCGTACCGTCGAGACAAGCACGGTACGTATTTACACTTTGTTTCACCATCCCAGTCTGCATCATCATCATTCCAACATCTGTAAAAATCCAAACACTGACAATACGAATGTACGCTCCTAACATGTATGATTTAATTTGTGATATGGGTTTGGGAGAATCAAATTCTGTGCAGTGAAGCTGGATGTCGGAGCGGTAGAATTTGATTCTGTCGAAAGCGCGGATGAATGTGATGGGTCGTGACTGTATTTAGTTTCCTCCCTGTGTTAGTCACTGTCGCAGTCGTTAGCACAGACAAGCCGGAACTGTCGTCATAAGTCTTTGTCCTCCAAAGCTCACTCTCGATAGGCAATTTTATCAGCAGTTTGAGATCTTCACTCCTTTCGTTCTGAGACATGCTTTCGTGGATTCATATTTATATTATTATATCTAAGTGTTCGGGGACATGACGGTGCACTTGCAGTTTGCGATATATAGTTCTACATATTATTAATGTTTACATGCATTGTACTGTCTGTGCTGGGCTCAGAAGTGCATCATAGCAATGTGGTCAACTCTCATTAATTCGCACCGCACTGCGTGTCCTGATATAATTTTGACAAGTGACTGCTGTGTGATACTGTCTATGTACAGGTCCTGATTAGGTATGTGAATGTTAAGCGGTATTGTATGATGCACTAAATCCTCTCAATTGATACAGAAACAGAGCGAGTAATATCTCAAAAGGCAGAAAAATGGTGAAGTGTCGGAGTGCTTCATCTTGTGGCGGAATCCATTCACGAGCGAGCGGACATACACAATGATCGCTAAATTATAGGGTGTGAACGAGCACGGGTCAAGATAATGCCTTGCAGCCGATCCAGTCAGTGAGGTACGGACGCAACACCACTAAAGCAACTCAACAAAATTATAGACACGAAAAATAAATATCGGAAAACGTCAAGTTGTGAGGTTAGGTGTGGTGCAAGTTACCTATGTCGGCTCCAACCTTCCGCTGGTGCGCGGTCACTAAAAGTTTAGCCGAACAATATATTCATTAATGTCGCACAAATAGAAAGAAAACAGGGTGAGGTCGAGCGAGTCTGTGTCGACGGCGCCCCCAGGGCTCCTGCCTACTGCCTACGTGTACGGCGAACATCTTGTGCTCACACTTGTGTAAGTGACACACATATAACGGGACACAGTTCATTACAACATTAAATATTTCCAGAAAGAATGTCACAGAGAAGTACAAAGTTAAGAAGTTAGCTTAAAGTATTGTATGTAGAGAATTCTGTACAGATTGTCTCGCTAAGTTTGGTAATGTATTAGTAATGATAGCAATACAGTGATCTTACAGTTTTTGCATTTGCACTTCTTGATGAGCGTTTCGTCTTTGATGTCCTCGTGGCAGGCCTTGCAATAATACCAAGCTCTGGAATGACAATAGTTGAAGTAAGTTCTATGGAGACAAAACTGACACTACGTTTGGCAACATAAGTTAAAATTGAAGAAAGTGGTCAACGACTGAAGTATGCTAGCCAGAAGACAGCATTCCTGTTTTTGTAAAGATGCTATTTGCGAGGAGCTAAGTTCCTTGCACTGACCAGGCGAAGAAATATCAGACTACCAGCATTTTACAATTCAAGATGAAAATAAAGCCCACGAGCCTTACCTTTTAACCTCATCAGCGGACTGTGCAATAAAGAATCCCTGTGTGTTGGCGTGTATCTTGGCACTACGCGGGTTGATGGATATCTTGCTGTCAGCTCCCTCCTCACCCTTGATCTCGATCGCCAGCAGCAGCAACTTGAGCTTCGTAAAGCACAACCTGGTAAATAGACATGATGTACCGGGCTGTTCTGAAGTTCTTCCAGTTTTAAGACTTAGTTTTCAATGATTCATTAATTTCTGATTTCTGCTTTTACATAAAAGTGATTTTACTTAAGAACAAGCAGATATCAGAAATGAGGACACCAGGTGTCCCGATAATTACGTTTGAATATTTTAACTATTATTCTATTTTGACTGATATTTGATTCTTGCGTTTGAAATTAATTGGTATTTGTTGTTTACAGCTGGTGCTTCTAAACTTATTTATATGAATAATTCGAATATAATATACTCACAAAATAGCAAATCTCGTTATATAAGCATAATTTTCTCTAAAATTCCCAATATGAACAAGTTACTACAAAACGTAGAATTATTTTCCACTATATTCGATTTATTTTTGGTAATTACTACTTTCGGTTTATGGTTTCTACGATACCTTTTGATTGTTTTGCTCTTGGTATCTTCCACTTATATTATAATTAAGTGAGAAAATTTACGCATATTAATCGTAAATAACAAGGGTTATTTAAACACGTAAGGCTCAATTTCATGCTACAGACGACAACTACGAGTATATAGGATTCTCCAGGACTACTCTTAGCTAATTTACGTTCTACAACGATAAGTACTACAGAATTCAGATACATAAGTACATAGGAATACGTACATAATAATAAATTGCATAATAAAAATATTGCATGCAGATTCTAATAGTGCATTTTATACATAGTGTATTGTGTTCAGCGAATACGGTGTGAACGACAGAGAAAGCGATAGTAGGAGGAGGAAGCCCATAAACCAAGTTCCCAAACCTGTGAATAACTCACTTCAAGAAGATGATAGTATTAATAAAGTTAATAGAAGTGTGCATGAAGCTCAAGACCAAGTGCGTCAAGACAATGATTCACATCAATGACAAAATATTTACAATTTCATCTTTTACTGCACTGAAGTCATTTTATGGAATCATGAGTTTCACTGACCAAAAGTAAAGTGAACCAATTTTATCCTGAGTGATATAAAATGTTAATGTGTGTGTAATTATATAAGATAGAATTAAGTAACTTGAAAAGGTGCCGTCACTAGATGACCAACACGATTCACTATCTGCTTGAAGAGTATTCTAAAATACATACCACTAATAAATTGTCTAATATATTACCCATTCAACATGCACAATCTATTCTGAAAAATCAGAAAGACATTTTAGTTCTAAACATATCCAGCCTACTCGTGTCTATGTTATATCAGTAATCAGTGCACACTCAGGTAGCTAAGGTTAGCAAGTTGGCACACAGTCTACGGTGCGGTGCAGGCGGCCCAAGGATCGAGGGGAGTCTTACTCGCTCGCTTGCGGGAAGCTCATTCCCGTGAAGGATGTCGACAGTGTTTCGGTGTACATCTCGCAGCCAGTACCCTGCAGGTAATCGTTCTGCCAAGCTTGTGTGTCGGGGGACTGCAATCAACCAATAGGAGACGCTAAAGCTCGTGCCATGTTAGTGATAGCCACCGCGACAGGGCTATCGCGTCCGTGCCTCGGCCACACTCCTCGCTGCTCGCCGGCTATATTACACAACTATTCACAATTAGTTTATCATAGCCCTATATTATTTGTTTCTATATTTAGATGTTACCGGCTAAAACGTTATTCAGTGCAGTACCTATGACAACGAAATCGAAAAAAACATTGATATTTATTCAAAACCACAGACGGTAAGCTGGCAAACAAAATGAACAAAAACACTAAAATGAGAAGCTATGCGTTTCGTAGTTGGTTAGTATTGATTGTCCTGTAATCACGGTATGGAATGCTCAAACACTTGTAAAGTATAAAAGTTTGTGTGTGACGTTTGTCTCGTGTCACGTTATTGAAAGCGTCTCGTTCCTTGCCCACTTACTCTGCGGCCTGTTTGAACGGCATCCCGATAAACGTTGAGCTTAGTTTCTCGGTGTACATCTCCATGCCGGTACCTCGCATGTAGTCATTAGTCCATATAGCCATTTCTTGTGACTGTGGAAATGCCGCATAGTAACGTTAGAACTTGTGGTACGTTCAGAGAGCGACAAGCTTTATCCGGCGGAGGGTCGAGGGTCGGTCTCTGAAAGTACTTGAGAAGCATGTTTATAGAAGTGTGGGGTGTAGTAAGAAGAAGGCTGACCGTCTTGAAGCTGCGCATGGCGAAGAGGTTGGCCATCATGGTGGAGAAGCCGGGCGCGAGGCAGCTCTGCGCGATGAAGCCGAGCTTCAGCTCCGCCAGGCAGATCACGTCGTCACCCTGCTTCCAGTCCCACGATGGAATGTTTAGGAGGTAGGCCTATAGACACATAATGTTGACTTGAAATTAACATATAGGACAGTTTGCAGAGTCAAAACATATAATAGAGAGACACGCGAAGTCGGAAGCAACTAATACCAATTCTCATCATCATCAACCTATATCAGTTCCCTACTGGACAAAGGCCTCTCCAATCGCCCATTTACTTTATCATTGACTACTTTAATCCAGCTGCTACCAGCCACCCTACGAAGACCGTCGCTCCACCTAGCCTGAATGCTTCCTACATTAGCCTTACGTTTGCCGATTCGCGATTTCAACAGATTACGTCTACCCTAATGATCATCGGTTCCACGACTAACAACTATTTTCGTCTTTATGCCAATGTGTTTACGTTTTTCTCTAAACCTGCCTTATTATGGTACTGCATCAGCTGGATGATGACCCGGATGTCGTCGGAGTAGTTCTTGATGGAGATGACCCTCATGATGTTGGCGGCGTCTTCCGCGTCAGGGTCCTGGCAGTATTTGTTGGCTAGCACCAGACACGCATCTGCTTCATGTACCTAGGTTTAAAATGTATTATAGTATCCTGTCGGCAAGCGCGTGTCAGCAGATGGTGGAGTAGAGGCTTTAAAAGCGATGGTGGATTTTGTAATCAGATTTTGTTTTTGACGTGAAATTGTCCACGATCGCTGTTAGCCTCTGTATACCGCCTGTATGACACGCTTACAGTTTTCGAATCAAGCTGCAGCTCGGCAAAGTTTCTCTCCAATTTGTTTTACAAGAATGTGGTTAAAATCGGAATACTAAACAGACATCTGGGTATACTTGATCAGAATTCTGGGTTGTATTGGACATTTTTCAAGCAAAGTTACTTGTATATCAATGCAAATTTTGGGGAACTTCGATTTGCGATAAGCAATAAAACACTTATAGGGTCACAACACTTACCAATCAAACGTGAACACACTAAGTTACCGAATAGTTAGTTTTACACATCTATTGTTAGGAGGAAAGACAGAGAACACTTTAGTAGACATTAATCTTACATTTACTTAGTTTAGTTCTAGGTTCTATTCAAGCGGAGGTTTACAAAAGCGTGAACATTGCGCATGCAGATCTTTGGCCGAAAATACAAAAATGAGCACCACGACTATGACCATTTACATTTAATAAATTTTGAGGTAGAATTTAACAAACCAAATGGGTTCGAATTAAATGAGTTTCCTTTGGTGGTATTCATTTTATAAGAAGCAGGTGGGGTTGAAAGAAGAAGACAACATGCAGACAAGCGCCAGCATTCCATAAGCCATGCCAACTTACCCAATAATATCGACAATCGATAACTGTACTCGACTACTTATAAAAATGTTAAATTTTGAAATGGAAACCCTTTCTTCGGCAGCCATTAATGCCAATATTGCCATCGGAACGTACAGAAAATCGATATCGAAGTGACAAACGGCCAGCATTGCAACAACACCCAATCAGACACATGGTGGGCGGGCTGAGCGCGGCGACGGTGACACACACCACATGCCGCCGCGCTGCCGACAACACTCATAGCACGCAGCCTCAGGCAAGCGGCGCTCAGTACGGCGAAGGGTACCGAGCGCCGCGCCGACAACGCGCGATAGGTTAGTCAACGAGCATCGCTCTACTCTAGACAATATGTTACATCGTCAAAACGACACCACGCCCATTTTGATTATTCTCGTGTTTGCATTGCTACTTACTTTCACCCTCTGAAGGTCGATTGGATTCATAATGGTGCCTTGAAAGAATTCCACAGTGGTAAAGTGTCTCTTGAACAGGCCTTCGAGCTCCAGGTCGGGCGGTTTCCTGTCATGAACGCTCAGTTAACACCGCTGGCCATGGTTACCGGACAGTCCGCCGCCTGGCGTGGCCTTACCATGCAACTCTATGTACCAAAATACGCAGTCGTGTGGTGGTACGGGGTCGCACCGCAGAGTGCCGCGGGCGACCTCGCAGCACCGTGAGAAGCAATGATTGCATCAAAATAATCACAAGATAAACGTTACCAAAGTGATCAATACCTACTGTGACTATGAAACAGCATCTTTACAGAAGAAAGAGTTCTGTTTTATGCACAAATAAATAAATAAAAAAAGTACTGATTCACGTAGACGCGTCAATGAGTATTACGGCCGTGCGTTAATCTAATGCCTGCTCTATGGTTGTATTCTAACCTTGACTCGTTCAAGGTCGACGGCATTCATCATTGTACCCTGAAAAAACTCGACGGTGGTGTAGTGACGCTTGAGGAGACCTTCCAGCTCAAGGTCGGGCTCTTTTCTGAAAGCGTCGTCATCACACATGACACACCACCTCTCGACAGTGCCACAAGCTACGTCACACACCCGCAGTCACACAGTGATGTGTGACTTTGCTGTCACAGTACACATTTATCTTTTGCCAGCGAGTTCCATAACTTGTTCAGTATTTTTATTTATTTACTTATTATCATGAATCTCAATAATAATATTTTTCAGTATATATTCTGATGTCAATATTTTCTCAGACTTATAATACTAATCAGTAACTTCTTAAACTACTTATTCAGATATTGCGCAATATGGCAGGTAGGAGAATATTTTAGAATTTATTTGTTTATTCTATAATTGAAGTTATTTCATAAAATGAGAAGTTTTACAATACTCTTCTACCGCATAACCAAAATGCGTTGCTTGTTTTTAAGAATTAGCAGTACGGATCAATCGTTCATCATTATTTTCTCATGGACTATGATCAGAAAAATTTTCTTGGTGAATCAAGTTTTAGAGAACGAATCAAGTTTAATTCGTGACGTCGGATTGAATATTTATCTAGTCACAATTGGTTCTTATCATATATATAAATATAACTTATTGTTTAGATACGTACCTGTGTAAAAAAACAACTTCGACGTCCACATCCTCTCTGTCCTCATGTAGGAAGTCTTTTAAAAAATGGCTCACTGATTCGTATGTTATGTGTCCACAGACCACTATATGCCTGAAAACGTACAACTTTATTATAACACCAGCCCACTCAGCTAGGTTGCAGGTGCATCTACCAAATTAATTTGCATTTTGAAAAACAAAGAAAGAAGCTTTAGAAGCGAGTTCTCAGAAAGTCTCAAAGCTTGTTAAGTTGGAAAAAAAACTTAGTGGAAAATTGCAAAATTGACATTTACTTTAAGCTTCGTGTTGTTAAAACTTGAAAAACACTTTACATTGGCTTGTTTTTTTTAAGAAGCAAATTTTCAAAAAGCTCATCTTATAAGTAAGGAAAAGACAGAAGTAACAGCAATTTGAAGTCTTATTTAACACCTGGGACCAGATGGAAGTAACTGATAATAAATAAAATATTGAAAGAAAAAGGTCACGACAGGGTTAAACAAAACAGTAAGTGATAGAAGCGTGAAGAGAAGCTACATTTATATCAACCACGCCATTGTTTGTTGCGCCAATCGTTCATTTAAGTATCATATTTCAAAACTACGTAAGTCGTAGTCTGAATTTCAAGTTTTTTTTTTAATGAAACAACGACGTGGTTCGCAAATTAAAACGTCCATAATTACTATACGCTCATTAGTTTGTGGCCTGTAGTCAATCAAAAAACTTTTACTTTTGAAAACTATGACTTGCTTAAAAGCTTCAATATCAAAAACAACAAACGAGAAATTTAGTTACGGCCACAAATAAATAAACATTGTTCTAGAAAGCTCAGTTTCGTTCAGGATTTGTGTAACTATCTACCACACTATAAAAAATAAAATAAATGAGACGACAACTATTGGGTAGGGGGTGGTTAAGGTGACTTGCAGGACATTATATGTAGTGTCTTTAGGGGGGATATACAACA
The DNA here is from genome assembly GCA_951799955.1 of Apamea anceps. Lineage (NCBI taxonomy): Eukaryota > Metazoa > Arthropoda > Insecta > Lepidoptera > Noctuidae > Apamea > Apamea anceps. The sequence goes on along the minus strand of OX637504.1, from coordinate 4,658,021 downwards.
ATAATAGCATACATTGCATGGAGTAGAATACTTTGGTGGTGTGATGATTTGGATAACTAGATGTTAACACACTGACTATTTAGTTGTCTTACAAACAACATGTAATCTACTCACACTGTAAAATCAATTAAAAATCTACGTATTCAAACAAAATTAGTATGAGCTGTGTTAATTTTATAATGTAATTTAAAAGTGATCGCAACTTTTCTAGAAAGCTTTGATTACTTTACAAAAATGTATCATGTATGGACCGTAGAAATTCAGTTCATGATTAAATCAGACACCGTTTGAGAAACTCCAAAACAGTCAGCGTGTGTAATTCTTATCTAGACACAGCAGAATATATATATAAATATTTAAATCTGTTCTGTTACATATAAATTGTGATCTAGTTACTTTGTATACTTCGTGGTTTGTATCAATATACTTAAATACTGTGAATTAGTGTAAGTACGGCGCGTGTTTCTCTGAATATTACTATTTATTTTGTACTCTACGCAATAGCATCTATGAATACGCCTTTTGTACTGTGTTTAGATAAAAATCCTATATAAACAGTAAAAGCTTGCGTCTCAGTACAGTTTATGTATTTGGGAATCATGTAATCACTTGGACAAATATATGTTTGTATATAATATTGTATATTGTTTTGGAGCCAGAGTCGCAATTCTTAATAAGTTCACATCGACACTGTTAGGTGGACACTTCGTTTGTTGAAATGTGACAGTCGACAGTCCGTATAATGATGAAGGTTAATGTTGTTAAAATAAAAGATAAAGAAGTCTCAGAATCAGAAAAATCATTACAGAGCAGAAAATAAGAAAGTTAAATAAACCAAGGGATGCAAACAGCTCATGACTACACGTTCATGCAACTAGTATTCATCTAAGGTGTGGCAAAGGAACTGATTTCATTTTTATTCATATAAACATTAAATCTGTCTACCTTTGTATCTTTAATACGATCCATAAACATTGCAAACAATTTCCAAAATCAATCCAAAAGTTTCTCATAAAATGATTGGTGTATCGTTGCTAGGATGATGTCAATCATGTCAATGATATGTTCAATAAAACTAAACTAATTTTGCGTTAAAAATGTCCTCAATGCACACAGCCTTGCCACGCTCTATGAATATATTTACGAAAATACATTACACTAAAATAACCGAGGGGGTCGATTCAAAATTACATTACAGATCAAAAACATTAAAGAGGGTCAACATTAAGAGTACAAGTACAAGTAACAGTAAGTCGTGCAGGCAGGAGAACAGTCGGAGCGGAGCGGACTGCGGGAGGGGGCGGGTTGGCGGACGGCGCGGGGGCGAGGGCGAGGGCGGGTCGAGGCGGGGGTGGACAGGCAGGGTGGTGCGCGCGCGTCCACAGCGCCGCCCGGGGCCGGCGCGGGCGCAGCGCCCGCCGCCCACAGGCAGGAGCTGTCGACGCCTCGCTTCGCAACGCACACCAGAACTCCAACAACGCACTACAGTACGGTACCACTCAACATTTAACTCTCCGTAACTAAGCTTTACGTTAACATTCCTTTACTTTACGTACGTATACTAACAGAACATAATCATGATACCTATAATGACGAGCGATAACACTAGCCACTATCTGCTGTTCACTATTCAACTGAACTCAAATCAATTCAAAGGTAATTTACAATCAATATCGACTCATAAAAACAAAGACAACTCGCGGGACTTGCGTCCCGCCAAGATAAGTGAGAACACAGAAGCGTGCTAAGAGAGGAAAAGGAAGAATAGATGTCACAACACGGAACACATTCAACGGAACGGAGTGAAGACAGCGGCTCACCTGCGTCCCCGCTCATTCTTGAGGGTGCCGCCATACTTGGGTCTAGTGCCGATTAAGTCAATTATCTCTGGGATACAACTGGCAAATATCGCCTAAACGCCGACAGACAAAACAAGACGTTCACATTCATTCAACCGAGGACGGGGGGGCGAGTCGCCGGCGCGCGGCCGGAGGGCGGCGCGGCGGCGAGTCGCCCCGCCAAGCGACGCGCGGCGGTGGCGGGACGGCGGCGCGGGCCGGCGCGGGCGCGGCACTGGCTGTGTGTCGCGGGACTGTGGCGAGTGCCGGAGCTAGCGCTACAGCGTGGCGACAGGCATCGTGTGCAAGCGAACAAACCAAACACTACTTCATCGACAGCATTACAAAACTTTACATCGGCTCTCTCCAGATCTAGTCTCGTTAGAAAGGATTAAAAAGCTCAACGGTATCTCGAGTAAAATTTACGAAAAAAGGCATGTAGTAGTGCGTCGGTCGACCGCGCGCCTGTCTCTCTAGTTCGGGGAGAGGGGCGCGGCCGCCGGGAGCTAACTCTTCGAGCATGCGCCACGGCACCGAGAGACCGATTCTAGTGAAGGATTAATAAATTTCATTAGCAAACTCCGCATTCAATCAACCAAGATCGAAACCGTGAGAGGTAGGAAGGCAGGAAGCCGCGTGGAGCGGGGGCGTGAGAGCAGGGTACCTGCGGCGGACGTCCTTGTTGTACCGGCCGCCGTATTTGTTCCGCTGCGCCGCCAGCTCCGTGATCTCGGGGATCCAGCTGGCGAACACAGCCTACGATACACAGCAACACCGTAAGGTGAGTGGCCGCGCCCCCGGCCCGCCCCCGCGCGCCCGCCCCGCCCCGCCCCGCCCGCCCGGCCCGCCCCCTCGCGCACGAGGCTGTGTGCGGTGAGTGTCGTCTGTCTGCGTGTGGCTGTGGCTGTGTGTGGGTGTGCGGGACTTGGGTGCCGTGCCGAGCTACGCTAGCGGCGGGAGCCGTGACGGGACTCGTGACCGGGTGCATGCAAAGCCTAAGGATACATACGCTAACTAATCGATGATCAGAACTTAAAAAGAAATCGGTTCGACCGGTACCTAAACTAAAAACGGTGGGCATTCGGTATAGACGCTTGGTAGACGCGAGCACGGGCGGGCCGAGTCGGCAGGCCGCGCGGCGGCGCTCGCCCCGTTGGTACGCCACACGCGCGTAGCAACGGGGCGACACGCCGCCCGCCGCGAGCCGACGGACCCGCGCGTGCACACGAGTAGATAACACAATACATCTGACGGCACTGAGCAAGCTTTCTTATAAGGTGATGATTCCACATGGTCGCCGAAAGCTCGGGCGATTCATTCCGAGCGTGGCGCGAGATGAACCGCATTCACTTTCGCCGACCATTTTATATTATCAAACGGATACCTCTTTCCATGTTCACGCTTCAGCTCGCCACTGTACTTGGACCTACTTCCTACCAGCTCTATAATTTCGGGAATGCTACTAGCGAACATTGCCTGCAACAGACCACGGTGTCGATCGAACATGCAGTCCGACCAAAGCGGACACCAGCGAGTGGTGCACGACAATGTCCACATTGAGATCGGTATACTCTCTCTATGGTGACGCTGAGTCGTAAAGTGTAGCCGGTAGCGGAGCGAAATAAAAATAAAAGGAAGTAGTGTGTGTCTACCGGTGATGTGAGCAACTGAACACAGCCAGGCGTGGTGCGGCATGCATCGCGAGTGGGAGGGGTGGGACGCGGCACCGGGTCGCCGAGGCGGCGGGCGCCACTTGACGCGACATAACGCGACATGACGCGACACAACGCGACATAACGCGCAACACACGCGCTCGCTCGCGCAACGTATCTCGTTCGGACCAGTCCCCAGTACACTCCGTACTCTAAGCGCGGCGAGACAGATCCTCCGGCACGTTCGTGGTGACTATCACGTAACAAAGCAAAAGAAAAAACAAAATACACCCATGCAGCCGCTCGAAGAAAAGCGTATTAAAATTGAGTAGTCGGCGATAGTCGAAGGATAGTCCTCCGAAGCCGGGAAGTTAGAAGATGACACATGAGGGCGGTGAGGAGTCCGCCCGGGCGGGGCGCCGCTCGGCGTCTCGCGAGCCTCATCGTAACGTCATGCTGTCTACACATGGTGCACTAGTCAGGCTTACAATCATTCAACGAGCTGTGCGATAAACCACTTGTCTAGCAAGTCCCATGTGAACTATATGTAACCGTTACACTGCAAATGTTTGTTATATTTCCTTTTGCTTTGTTATTAATTTAGCCTCGTACAAGGAACCGCAAGCTTGTCGCAACGACTCAGTGGCCGTGACCAAATATGAAACTACTTTTAATAACTTGAAAATTAACAAATGTTGTGTTCCAAATGCCACTATAGAAAGAATTTAGAGACTTGCGTCTCCTTGCAAAGATAACTCAGATATTTGACTTTATATTTCATTTCATTTCATTAAATATTTAATTCATAGAGATTTAGATAGAGCAGTTGAAAGTGAAACTTACCAAGCCGACGAGGAGGAAAAAAACCAAAAATGTTCTTCCAAGTACTGTGTGACAGAACACGTCACCGTAACCTACGGTGGACATGGTGACTATAAGGAAGTACACACACGTCCAATATGAGAGCTTCTGGGCATTCTCGAACTCTAATGGATCACCAGAATTTTCCAGCTGAAACACGACAAATTAAGAGCGTTAAAAACAGTGTGACTAACCATGTACGAGTATCATCCCCAAGAAGACAGAAGACCAATTCCCACAATTAAAAAAGTTCAAAATCTAATCGCAATCCCATCTCAGCGACAATCAATGTCAAAAACTTGTCAAGAATGTAGGGAAATTAAGAGATATTTTTGACAGATTGAGACTGAGGTCAGACTGAGTGAACGTTCTGAGAGTGAACGTTCATAAAGTTACGAGAATTGCGCATCTGTTGTAAAGGCTACAAATAAGGCCGGCTGGATTCAATTTTATGGAAACAAAGCTAACACAAATCGAATTTAATCTAAAAAGATTGCACTTGAACCTCGTTTGTATCGAGGTCAACTACAAATATGTGTCAATGTTAATTAACGATTTCTATTAGTCTTTTATTTAATTTACACATCTTTTTTACTTCGGTAAATCAATGTTATGACACTTCTATGGACTGAGCCCGTTGGACTCATTAAATCTCAATGGCCATTCGGAAAAATGCCACTACTAATGACGATTCGCCTACAATTGCGTCGCACCCGCGTGCTTTTGAGCACTCCATTTATTCTTTACTCCATGGCTCTCACAAGTGCATTGAAATGTAATGATATTGATATTGCAATATAAAAGTATACTTTGACTGTACACCATGACTGCGACGTTGGGGGCAGGGCAGACCAACGTATTGGAAATTTAATTAAAATGTCCATTATGAACTCATAATCTCCTACTTAAAATTTAATAGGAGATTATCAGTTAATAATAGGCATTTTGCGGTCTTGCAAGCAAAACAAGTAAAAATCAGTTTTTGATTCCTACTTGTTTCGTCTTTCTTGCAGTCATGTTTTGCCATATAGCCCTTCTGATGCGCAAAATATTATTACTTCAGCATTGAGTCACACATAAACCTCAAAAATCCCCTAATCCGTCCATGATTCACCTTCACACAGTGCAATATATTTGACGTCGAACACTTACCAAATGAATAATGCCGGCAGCGGTCAGCCACACTGATATAAATATAGAAACTAATTGCGCCAACCGAATTGAGCTCGATGTTTTTAATATATTGAGGTATTGCAAAATATCAGGCACGGTCATTAAGCGTAGAGCTCTGAGAAATCTCAGCCCTGGAACAGAGAGAAACTTGTGTTTAATAGAAATATAAAGAAGCTGTACGTATTATTTAATAAAGATTGGTCCTTGGCAGCTCTAGACTGAGAGAAGTGGACAGAGTAGGGAGGCCTTTGTGTAGCAGTGGGCCACTAATGGCTAGTAAAAAAAAAGTATTTTGGGCATGATAAGGAATGAAGAAGAACCGTTTTTTTTTTTAATCAGAGTGTAATCGGTTCCAGTTAAAACAAACAGCAGTGCGATTCTGTAACCATCTCACCGTGAAAACTTAGGTGAAGTGAGCGTGGAGTGAGCTGTCGTTCCAACTAATGCTAGGGTTTGACAGTATTGACAGCTCACTCTAAGCTCACTTCACCTAAATTTTCACGGTGAGATTTTTACAGAATCGATCGGCAGGTATGGTTAATATTTTTTTCTATGGAATTGATTCTTAGATCTTCTTGTTAATTCATAGCAGAATATCAAATCGATCTAAAGTGTCAAAAATTCACTTAAAAATTAAAATAAGCAGCTGCATCATTATGCTCTTGCCTGTATCACCCTCTTATAATTGATCTCATATTTACTACTTTATTTTTCTGGAACTAAAGACTGTTCTAAATGCCTCAAAGATATTTGGGTTGTGGTATTTTCACTGAGCTTTGAACTCTCATAATGAGATGACGACAATCAATTAATCAATCCATCGTCCGTTCGCCCTTGTAAACAGCTGACACATAGATTGCACTTCGGATCAAATCGGTTTTCGGGTCATACAGCGTTGTGAGCCAATGAAAACCTAGGACTCAGTTTACAGAACGAAGCCTGTTTTACTAGTAGGGCAATCTAGCGTATGTAGTGCCACTACAGGGCACTATAATCATATTTAACTAGCAGATATAACAATCAGCCTATAATGTTCCCACTGCTGAACACAGGCCTCCTCTGGATGAGAGGGAGTGGGCCGTATTCTATTACGCGGGCCCAGTGCAGGTTGGTCTTCGAATTTTTAGTTCTAGGACATGCTGGCTTCCTCACGATGTTTTCCTTCACCGTTTTGAGAGCAGCGGTGATGAAATAATTTACACAAAGTAAATCGCCTGGCTGGGTTCGAACCTACGAGCTACAACTCTTAAGTCACGGCCGTTACCACTGGGCCACCACTGTTGCATCCAGATACAGTTATAATTAAAAGTTATGTGAAGTGCTCACCTATCCACGTTCTATCCAGGTATATTGATACAAAGGATGGGGGTATCGTGAAATAATCTACAAATGAATACATCTCGAGCATGAACCATAGTTTGTCACTAGCTGCTATAAACTGAAACAGAAATAAACACACACGATACAAAATTCGTAAGAAAAGCATCATATTTATACAGTACAGGGTGGCATGGACGTTCGACGCGTAAACTGTGACCATGAATTCAGCACATGATTCTCTAGACCACCTAGCGTAGAAATTTTTCATCGGTTATAAAAAAAAAAACAGGTGTTTCATAGAAAAGTGTAATACCTACGACCTACGTGGTCAAAATGTATGGAAAAGCTATTTTTTTTTAAATTATTAACGAAAAATTTCAACACACTTCAGATTCATGAACTGAATTCATGGTAACAGTTGCGCGTCTATGCTTGCCAGCCTGTATAAAACATCTACAGGAGAGAAACAGAGATAAGGCAAGACTTAATTAAAGAGCCAAAGATAAATAAAAGCACCGCTCTGCTACGTATATTTGTTCAGTCTTCAGAAACTTTATCATTACCGTAACCGACAAGTGCGACGTGTCTCAACAATGTCGCAACTCATAAGTTTCTGCCATTTTAAATGAATTTATCGTCATGTGACGTATTACATTGGAAGATGTTAAATTACGATAAGAAACTCGAACTGTTCATTGGGAAAAGTTATTGATATCAACGTGAAAAGATAATTGAAAGTTCAACTTACTCGTATAAAAAAGTAGACCATAAAAAATATGTTAAAGGCAAGGTCGATTTGCTGAGTAATATTGTCGCTCCATTTCTGGCATCGCTCAACCTCTTCACTGAAATCAAACACGCCGTATATAGCACATGCACCACTCACGAGGACCACAACAGTTAGGAACAGGTTCACTTGAAGCTATTTCACTAGTATATCACAGCTGACAAATAAACAGAAGCTACATATAGGACTATATTCAGCAAACAGTTTCGACCACATTTATTATGAGCATTGACTCACGTACCTATTCCTTGAATTCAGCATTATCAAGATTAGTAAGTTATTAATAATGTTAGCGATGCAATGTATTTGAAGGGTATAGGGAACGTTTGTTACCTGGACGCGTCAATGAAGTAGATGATGAGCGATGCTATACTCAGGATGAAGACCAACACTACCTGGAATAGAAAACAATTGTTGTTTTAGTACAATGTAACACGCTAGAAGTATGTAAAGTTAGAATAAATAAATAAAGTCCTCGTTCAATTCTTTTGTATGGGGGTAGAAAGCGTAGCCAGCGTAGCGCTACGAAGGCTACGGCGGCGTAGCCCGTAGCACAAGGGCTACAGGGTCTACGCCGTTCACTTTCCTAGTGATATTTATGAATTTTTACGCTATGATTTTATTTTATAATTCCCACTTCGAAAAGGTGAAATCTTAAAGGATAAAAGCGATAATAGCGTTTGGAATAGATCGTTGGAATCATAAAATAGTGGCGTAAGCATGATGTAGCAGACCCTTATATGCTACGCCACTGTATTTGACAGTTTATTTGCCATACCTATTGTTTATGACCGCGTATCGGCAAGCGTAGTGTGGGACGCCCCCCAGCTAGAGGGATGGACCACCTTAACAAGGTGGCTGGGGCAGACTGGATGCGGAAGGCGGAGGACAGGGTGTTGTGGCGCAGCCTGGGAGAGGCCTATGTCCAGCAGTGGACTGCGATAGGCTGAGTTGATTGATTGTTTATTTACTTTATTTTGGTTTGCTTATTTATTATATTTTAAAAATGTTACTTCAACCAGAGGAGAAGTACATACCATACGACTTTTAATAATTTATTGATTACATCATTCAATTTACCTGTGCTAGTCATCTGATCGAATGGAAATCAATTACGTCATGAAAGACGTTGATGGATGACCCATTAGCAAAGTAGGCATTATTGGGTATCACTTACTAAATATAGACTCTTGACTGATCAACTTTTTATTGTCTATACATTCGTTTCAAACAATCATAGTGGAATTAAAAATAATATTTAGGAATACGGAGAGACTTGATTTCATCAGTTTTCGATGCCATTATTTTAGTTTGTTAATAGTTAAAGCGAGGTTAGGATATTGTTATTTTCTTATTATTTAAATAGTGTATAAGTTAATTTAGTATAAGAAGTTTATCCAGTGTACCTATATATTTTTATCGTATTATAAATGTTATCTTTTTGACGAGTTTGATGATTAGGTAATCGCCCAAGATAGCTTATGACACTGATTTTTATTGTTTCCAAAATGTTTACAAGATAGTTGTACAAGTGACCATAAACGACACCACAAGGGCCATTGTGGCAAAGGGTTGCCCGCAAGGGGGCGTCCTCTCGCCGCTTCTATGGAATCTGGTTGTAGACAGCCTGATAAAAGCACTAAACGATAAAGGCTACTTTACCGTAGACTATGCCGATGATCTAACCATAATAATAAATGGCACCCACGAAAACACTCTGTGCAACCTGATGCACCAGGCACTGAAAATAGTAGAGAATTGGTGTAGTACACACCAACTATCAGTGAACCCAACAAAAACCGAATTGATCCTCTACACAAAAAAATAGGAAACCTGCTACACTGGAACTGGGCAAAACACATCAACTACATCACCACAAAGGCCAACATATCCCTGTGGCAATGCAAGAGAATGCTTGGGAAAAACTGGGGGATTAGCCCCAGGGTCACTAACTGGCTCTACACCACAGTTATCCGACCAATTATCACATACGGCTCAATAGTCGGGTGGCCCATAACATTCCTGAGTACAGCCCAAAGAGATCACAAGGCGCAAGAACAGGTAACTGTATCGAACTGCAACACAGTGACACTACAGTCGATAAAAGGACACAGTGGATCACTAGGTAACGACGCGGCTGACGAGCTGGCCAGAAGGGCATCCAGCACTCCTGTCTACGGACCGGAACCAGTCGTGGCCATCCCCTTCAATCAACTACGCAGATGGCTACAGAAGCACACCCACACACAAGCAGAGAACTGGTAGTCCTCGTCACCGGGCTGCAGGCAATCCAAAGAAGCCATGCCAGCATTAGATGGCAAGCTAGCCAAAAGATTACTACGACTGGACAGGAAAGGCCTGCGCCTGGTGACGGGGACCATCACGGGACACTGCTCACTAAACATACACTTCCACACGTTAGGCATAACAGATAGCCCCCCGTGCAAAGCTTGCATGGAGGCTGATGAAACCGTCGCGCATGTGCTCTTTAAGTACACAGGCGTCACCCAGATTAGATTAGAAACCCTCGGGACACCCAGATCTTACACAGATGTTCTCGACTGACCAGGAGACCTAGGCTTCTGGAGGGAGGTGGGCTGGTTGGAATAACCACCGACGGCCACCATGGCCCACGCACAATGGTCCACCTGAGGAACTAAGTTTTTTTTTTTTAAAACGTTGCTCCACACTAGGAATTACTCCTGTATCGTGGGTGCGTTTACAAACATTTAAACTCACATACACAAACAGCCGTAAGTGCGGAAACCAAACCCGTGACATACATAGAACATGTTCACAAGTCAAGTTTAGTTCGTATTATTCAGTAAACGTAGTCGTAATAAATATTCTATTAGAACACACTTTTACTACCTCCCTTTTATGACTGTGAAAATTAATGACTGTCCATCCCATAAACGGCCATAAATTACTTAATAAACTAAATTAGTATTCCAAGGTTTGGGTGTAGACATCCTATGTTAGTACCTAAATCATATATATAGTTTATGAGTTCATACACGCTCATTAATATTCATGTTATGGCACGATTAGGCATATGAATCAGCTGTGCTAGCATCCTTGGCACCCTGAGCATACCTATTAGTAATATGACGGTTAGCTATGATTTGTGGATTCACTCATATGATATGACCTCATTACTTAGTCTTTATGATGTTATTGTCTTTGAGAAAAAGAATTTGAGTTTGATCCCAACATTTTTAAAAGAGGACTTTAGCGCATTCCCGTAAAAGAATAAGCTAATTGTAAGTTGGATCCAACCAACCATCCAACCAGCAACAACCACAAGTATACAACCTCATTTGTCAGCAGGATCTCGTAAAGTTGCGTTTTCACGCTGTGCAGTTTATAACAGATGCACGGGTCGAGCTATCAGAAGGCCAATTCTCGTAATTCAAAACGATCAAAATCTAGTCGTAGTTTCATCTGAGCGACAAACAAATGTCAAAAACTTGTCAAAATGTAGGGAAATTAGTATCTTTGAGACTAAGATCAGACTGTGAACATTCTTAAAATTACGAGAATTGCCCCTCAGGTATGTTAGGTAAGCTACGCTTGCCACGGTTGGTCCGTGGATGGGTGACCATCTTTATATATCAAGACTGTGCCTGGGAAAGCACGTCAAGCCGTTGGTCCCGGCTGTCATTCGCAGATCTTTGACAATTGGCGTTAGTGGGTCGTCAGAAACCCGAAAATCTAACAACCAGCCTTACCAAGGGTTCCACTTAGTAACTGGGTTGTGGAGGTCAGATAGGCAACGTTCTATGTAAAATAATGGTATCTGGATCCGGTTAGACTGGAAGCCGACCCCAACATAGTTGGTAAAAGGCAGATGAGAAGAGTTTATAGGTAAATAATATTTAATCTCTCTCATGACATGAAAATACAGTAAGTACTAGTAACAAAGCAAAACTATCTGTGTTTCCGAAAAGAAAACAGTAGCTACAAAGAGCTACTGTGATAAAATCCTCTGACACTGTTACACAAAGGTATTCACATCATTATAGACTAAAGCATATTTCGATATTCAAAGAAGTGTGTAAATTGTGTTCATATTTCCATCCTAAGCCGGAAAAAGCGACGTAGTTTAATAAAAGAGGTCGTTGTTATAATAACAACTGAGCATCGGATGAAAATGGATGTAAATTGTATGCTTCGTCGCGATACTTCGATGCATACAAAAGGATGCAGGCGCATGCATCTATAAATGTTGATGATTTACAAGACTGGATGTTCGAGCTATGTAATGAATATTTGCATTTGTAACGAGTTAATGAGATACTACGTTTGAGTAATTTTTATATCCTAGTTTTAAAAATGTTTTTTTTTTAAACTGAAAATGTCGGTTTTATAAAAAAACCGTTTTATAAAACTGAGATTTAAAAATCACTCAGGCGTGGTATCTCTACTCAGGTGTAGGGTAGACCATCGGGTCATAATGACCTGTTCAATCATAGTTATATCAATTCAGAGAAAGTTTTATAACTGGTAAAGCTTTATTGATGTAGATAATTCGGGTCATGGGGCCCGAGTGCGCGTCTCCTTTTTAAGGAAATTTCTCGCCGCCTGATCGACACTTCCCGTGACCAGAGGGCTGGGTCTTTCTTTGGACAAAGAATTAGCATTGCCATTCAACGTGGCAATGCTGCCAGTCTTCTGGGCACGATTCCGGATGGCAGCGATGCGGACGTGTACTTCGACGCCTAAATATCCTTTTGTATTTGTATTTATTTATATAGTTAGCAGGTAATTATTTGTTTTATCGTGCTACCACATTTTGTTTGGCTATCCACAACGTTTCGCATTCCTTGCTGCTTTAACTTTTTCAAAATTCAGCTCCATAGACGTTATCAAGGTACATTTCAATATTGAACCAGCACAAAATTGAGTGTCAGAGCCCACAGAATATAACAATACGTCAGGTATTAGCCGCGTTACATACATTTACATAATCTGATCCTGCTGTATACACCGTATTTACATGGGAATAACTTCTAACCATGACTTCATATCATAAATTTAGATAAATACTCGTATGAAGGTAGGAACAAGTCTATTGCTAAATCTACATAAATATTACGTATGACTCAAATTTTCATCAGGTTGCCTTTTTTATAAATGAAAGAGTCAGTTTTATCATGCTGCTCTCTATCCTTAACACCTTGGAAATCCATAGTTTATTCCGGTATTAAAATATGCCTGCACCTAATACATGTTTCATGCCACGACAAGGATCATACCATTACAGCAAAAAGCGTGACATGACGCAACGTGACGCGCCTGCCAACGTGTCCATCCTTCTAGATAAATCATGCTGTATTAGCATAGGAATAGCTTCCGACATATTGTTTTTACGTCGTAAAACTGAGTATGTTTTTGTTTTTCTCATTTTCCCTGATATTATGTATTTTTTCGTGAGTGCATGATTATGATTGAATGAGTAGAGTGCTGCGTAAAGCGAAAACAGTGTTTTGTACAAGATCGTTAGTGAGTCTACTAGAAACTAGGGATGTGTTGACGAGGGCGTGTTATTGTTATGTCTGTATATGTCTATTTATTACAATTTAGAAACTCTTTGCCTATATTAAAGGTAATTGTCACTATAACTCGTGCACTAGAATCACACTTGTATCTGATACTATTGATAGAACATGACTCTTTAAATAAAGAAAATAAAAAGTACTAGAAATAAAGTTCAGAATCAACAAGACCTCTGGAAGTTAAGAAAACGAACCACACTGAAGTTCACTTTGCTATCTCGTAGACTCAGAGTAAGTTGAAAAATGTTCGATAAATGTTCTCCTTAAATAATTTCCGCCATTGCATCAAAGCTTTGAAGTGTAAGAGGCCAAGTTTGAAATTGCATCAACTTGTCACTTAAGTGGTCAGACTTGGCAACTTGCCGATAACTTGGCACTTGGCGAAACTGCCGCTCGTGGGGTATATAACCTCATAAAAGGTTTTTAAATTGAATTCTATCGGTAAACATTAGGTTTGAGAGCAACGAACTTTTCATGAAACTTTTACATGAAAATGTTTTCACTAACGACGCTTGCAGGCTCTAAAAGTTTGGTATATGAACCACTGTACCTACTTACATATAATATTATACCCGTAATGCCTAACTATGATGATTATTAATAACAATAATCATCATAGTTAGGCATTACGGGTGTATTCAAAGTGTTTAGTTAGCAAAATTATTTATGTTCGTAGCACTTAATATAACATCTTTTATGTTTAACTGGGACCACCTTACCACCGTTAATACCACCGGTAGTCGTTCAAGTTACATAGGTACCTTATTCATTGTAAAACAATTATATCAATTCAACTTCGAAATTATTCATTGATCGTAGCACGCGTAGCAGGTGGTGCATTCGCGGCGTAGCTGGTAAAACATTGAAAAATTCATATCTGAATGAATGAATGAATGTGCTTGTTTCCACAGGCTTGCAAGCACACTTCTTATGCTTTACATTTTAAGTTTAAAACCGGGCAAATACTTACATATGTGCCCTTTTAAATATTGCATAGTAAAGGGTAACTTTGGTCAAATGACATAAGGTAAGAAAAGATCGCGCAGATACAAATAGGTATATTCAAAACGCCAAGCAACGCTTTGATCAAGCTTGGTGACTAACCTGAATTAGGACAGTTACCGATCGGTTTTTAAATTCCAAGACAAAGTAGCTGTTACACAATAAAGGAGGATATAAGGAAATGTGTCGAGTTATAGATGTTATTAGATTACAAGGGTCGCGGTGCACGCAGCAGGCTAATCTTGTTAGTGGTCGATATCCAATTACGGAAACAGTGGCGTGCCGGCAAGGTTGCCGCCTTGACTTGAGAAAGTTATTGAGATTTAAACTGTGTTGAAGGAGTAGCCTACCTTGTCTCTCACCCTGGGTGCGGTGGAAGGTAAGTTAGGGATTAGCTATGTATGTCAATGGGACGGTAGCTGACTTATGATCAAAATCTTCAATTCAATTGCCAAGGGCCACTACCCTTGGCAATAGGATATTGATAATCTTTGAGATAAACCTTTGAATATATGTCTTTATTATTATTTTATGGGATCAGCTGCTTCTTCAAGTTCAATAAACAAAAAACAACGGAATCTCCGGTATTCGAACTACTTTAATTCCTACCGATTCGTCATTCCAACCGCTGCCTGGCCGTGACCCGGTTCAGGGCAGGCATGAACAATACACATTAAACTTATTTATAAGCAAGATTATGCCGCCATAAATTATACCTATTTAACTCACAATCGTAGGCTTTCGTTTTTTCCTAAGGAAAGGGGAAATTTATACATTCGCATTTAAGTGGCAATTATTACCGCATATTAATATGTCGTTGACCCTTAGTTACCGCGCCGTGGTTTCATGAGGTTTATAGGCAACATTGTTAAGCGTTGTAACGAGTTTATTAAATGCTTTTGTGGTGCCTGGGTTTATTGTGTGCTGTCATAATGACTTTCAGTTTAGCTCTAATAAATTAGTCTGCCATATTTGAAGGTGCTACAGCCAACATTTTTTTTATACTAATCGTTGCGTAGAGCTACGTGTTTCCACCTGAATTTGGCACTAACGGTGCGTGAAACAATTTTCACATGTACAAACGCCAGCAGGTCAAGCTACCCGAAACTGTCAAATTTTCCCAATCAATCTTGAACCTTATTGCTTTAGCTGTAAAGTTGAAAATGTATTAAAGAAATTTGACAGATTGTAGTAGCTTGATGTGCTGGCATCTGTACTGTGATTATTTGATTAATTTAGCACGAGACGACAATTAAAATTTTCTTTATGACATTTCGTCGCAACAAAAGAAAAATACATACCTACGTCTAACAAGTTTTACGTTAACCTACTTAAGGTCTTACCTGCTCCCTTTAGACCGAAATGGTCTTACTTTTCCCTTCTTTCTAATGAAACCACGCAAATAAGTATATCTGATATATTAAATCCAATTCAAACCAGCGGAGCATGCGTATTTTTCAGGCCACTGAAAATGCTTCTTTTATCTTACCGTCTAATGGAAATTTCAACCCGTGTAAGTATGTACGAGCTTAGAAATACGGGGGCGAGTCAGCCGGGTGGAAACTGAATGCTTGGCGTAACGTTATTCGGACTTTTCCATTTTCTTCAGGAGTAAGGAAGTATTTAGGAGCATTGAGTACTTAAAGCGAGGCGGTAAGACGCTGTAGAAGCGGAATTTAAGAGTTTTTCTTTTTAGACAGATCTTATTAGACGGAGGAAAGAAGCCATAGCGTGAGCCCTTTCTTTTTACTTATTTTCATCAAGGGTAAACAAATGGAGTGACGAAATGGTCGTTATCTTTTGGATTGTCTTAAAAGTATCTATAGAATTATTTGTTCGGATGGACAGTTGGTATAAACATTAATCCTGTACGCAAGAGTGGTTCCAAAAATAACGTTGATAATTACCGTCCTATCTCCATCCCTCCACCTTGTCAAAGGTTTTGAGAAACTTGTTCATGGCGAAATATATCCATTGCTGCATCATGCCATTATACAGGAACAACACTGCTTTGTCAAACATAGATCTACTACCATAAACCTTCTATCTTGCACTAGTTTCTTGTTTGATAGCATTGATGCTAATGAACAAGTGGACACTGTATACACAGTCTTTTGCAAGGTCTTTGACAAGGTGGATCACGAATTATTACCTAATAAAATCGCCTCAAATGGAATCAAAGGAAACTTATTGCGTTGTTTCGCATCGTATATCACCAACCGCTGCCAGAGTGTCGTAATCAACGAATACAGGTTGCACGTTATCAAGTTAACATCCACAGGGTTCTATCCTTGGGCCTTTATTATTTGACATATTTGTCAACGAGATAGGGAAATGTTTTCAGCATACTCAGTTCCTTTTGTACGCAGACGAACTGAAGATGTACAAATCAGTGAAAACTGTTGACGATTGTACTCTTTTCCAGCAGGACCTGGGCCGACTGTCCAACTACTGTACCAATAATAAGCTGAAGTAAAGTTTACCTACGTGTAATTACATTACTTTCACTAAAAAAAAGAACGTTATTAATTTTACATACCCTATGCCACACACCACTCGCTAAATTTAACTCTATTCGGGATCTGGGTGTTATATTTGACTCGAAACTCTGTTTAGACCTGCATATCGACAAAATTGTAAACAAAGCTTATCAGATGTATGGATTTATTATGCGGTCCACCTTTAACTTTAAAGAACCTCATATTATTTATGCCTGTATAAAGCCCTAGTTCGATCTCAATTGGAGTATGCGGTTTCGATAAGGAGCCCCTTTTATAAGAAATACACGGAAATTATTAAAACATATAATACAAATTTCTACGTGCTATCTACATACTACAGGAGCCACAGATCTTACCTACCTTTTTTTTTTTTTTGAGGATGGGAAATCATCAAAGGGTGGAGCAGAAGGGAGTGTCAGACTCTTACTGACTAAAACCCACCCGTGTTCCTTCCTTAGCCCTTTATGTTCCAGGGCAGCGGTAAACCCTTTCGGATGTTCCCGCTACCCTGGCAGGCTTCGGCCCTATGGGGCCCCGTCGCTTTTGCTGACATCTCTTTGAGGCGCGCGTGGAACACATACACGCCGTCCGGCACGGGCCTGGTCCTGATCGGACGGAGAGCTACCCATTACTCTCCGCCCGCAGGCCCGCGCCTACGGTGGCCGGGAGTCGCATCTTACCTACCTTATGCCCAGTTACTCAGCAAGTACAAACTTTTAGCATTAAACTGCCGTAGAAAATACCTTGAAGCTGTCACGGTATACAAAAATTTTAGAAATAAATTCAACTGCATAAACCTTAATAAAATGATTTGCTACGCAGTACCTAGAACCTTCCACAGGCGTCAGATGCGCGCAGGTACGCTGTTTGCAATACCCTCCTGCCGAACTAACTCCGGCTTGCGCTCACCCATCCGCCGCGTGGTTGACTCGTACAATAAAACTTTTGTAAAAATTTACATCTTCAATAGACCAATAGGAAAATTCAAAGGTCTTCAAACTATTGTTCTAATGTCTTGTTTGTATACTTTTTATTTGTCATCTTTCTTTTATTTATTTTGTTTTATTATTTTTTACTTTTTTTTCTTCCCTGGCGGTTATTGTTTTTTTTTTTTAATATTATTATGATAACCCGTGGACAGTTTTGTGGGTCACATTATTAGCAACATGAAAATATTGTTATACCAGTTTTTAGTTTTCATAATGTAACTGTTTGCTGTTCCTCTTAATAAAAATTAAATATAAGCACCTGCTTCCAAAATGTCAGGTCTTTAAAGCCTTTAATATGTGTATATTCAGAAGTACCACATAAAACATAATTCTAACATCACGTAGCACCGATGTCTTTTAGAGAAAAAGTTCTTATATTACAAGAAGAAAAATATGGTAACCCGGATGCACAAATTGCCTATTTGGTGCTGACAAAAATGTTGAGTGAGGGGCTCACTTGACGATTAATGAATGTGATAAGAAAAATTATGAAAGGACAGCTGGGAAGGATGAAAATATTTTCCTCAAGGAGTAGCAAAAAGGTTTTTTCTTTATTTTTCCGGTAGATTTTCAATTTTCAGTGTAAAGAGAAGTCCATATGCGGAGTATTACTAGAATCATTGAACGTAAGAAATACAAAGTTGAAAAAGTTCAACGAGCTGCTATTTATTTGGCACATTAACGTCGTCCAACGCGCACGGCGCTGGCGCCTCTAACATATCTGGGACATACGACCATATTACGGTCGGAAAAAGCCGTAAACCACCCGCGAACTTTGCTAGTATACCGCTATTTATGTGCAAAGTTCCCGACTGTGCTCGCAATTAGCCGACAGATAGAACTCTCGTAATGTTCCCGTGACACGCCACTAACTTTCACAAATAAAACCATAAAAAAATGTAATGACAAAATTGTTGTTGGGACGTAACCTGGGGTTGTATTAAAGCGGCCATTTTTCGTATACTTATACAACTTAATGCTTGACTTTTAGGGTTATTTACTACTATTTGGGGCCCATTTTGTAGACGTTTATAAAACGTCCAGTCTTAAAGCATTTCTAAAAAAAATAAGCAGCATTAAATATTCTTATCTGTGACACTACGTTATCATACCAATGATTTACCTACTCTCGGATTCGCAGCTCTTATAACCTACTTGCGAACTCATTTTACAGTCCAGTTCCTACGAAGTTGCTATTTCAAAGAACCTTGCTACTTCAAGGATTCTCTATCTGTAAAATATAAAGTTCCGATAAAAGCTTAGACCTAGATATTTGTCTCAAGAAAGTTTGCGGACCATTGTCGGATCAGATCCGACGATTTGACGACGATCTCTTTTCCCGACAACTGACCTTTTTTCCGGGAAGACGTCTTGGGAGAAATTCTAGAATTATAGCGGGTAGGTACTTGTGTAGAATGTAGAATGACATGTGTGTGAGTGGGTAACTTGCATGAATTGGGTCAGTATTTTATGTAGTTTTCGTAATGATTCTGTGCAGATCTATATAGTTTTGGGGTATAGATGACTGTTACTTTTAAGGTTTCTCTGCACCTAGAAGATGATATCTTTCAATGCAAGAAACTATGATAAACTAGAGTTAAAGCTTAAACATATTCACGAATAACCAGTAGATGCTATGTTTTTGGCTTCCAGGGTTACTTTAATATACGTTACTCTTTCATTCACAATATCAGCTATTATATGTATTATCACACATTCTTACAGCTCTCAGCCATATCAGCTCAGCATATCAGCCATTTATAAAAATGAAACATTTTGAGATCCATTTCGACTATTCTTTAATTGAAACATCAACATTCTTCCATCATTATCATGAACTTGATTATCCAGAAAACTATTATTGTCCATTTAATGTTTCAAACAATTATAAGTCCATTCTACCGATTGAGTTTTCATTTCGCAAGCTGCAGATCAAAGAATACGCTCAACTCATTCAGTTTATTTGTTTATTCGTTCAGTAATTATTATGTGACAGGTGGACGAATCTCTTATTTGATTTTCCTGTTTGGTAGATTGGAAAATATCGCTTGTTTTATTCACATTTTGAAAGTGAATTGTATAATTATCTTATTAGCTTAATAGCTATCGGGTATGCACCGGCGGCACATACAACAATCTAAAAACCCCTACTCAGTTGAGTAATATATTAATGGCAATATAAGACTGGAATTGTTTTGCAAAGATAAAGTTGTGGGTCTATAGTAACTGGGGGATTAAGTTGTAGTCAACAAAGTCCCTCAAGTAAACAAAACTAATCATCGTAGTTTGTGGTGACATAATGGATAGATATGATGTTGACAACATTAGTAGCGAGTTTGTAACAGTGACATCATTTAATAGACAACTTGTTGCCTTCACTATACATAAACGTCAGACAATAACAATGTATTTAAGAAAAAGAGAGCTTCATTTTGTGTAAATAGAGCTCATTAGATTCTTGTTTTAGGTGAATTAAATATTTTTAGCGAACTCTTCCAATATATTTACTTTAAACAAACGTTCAACTGTTACGAAAATCATGGTCCTGAACACATGCGGTGGTTTAGAAAAACAGAACAAATCGTTAAAAAAAGCTTACACTACACAACGTGATCATATGCTGCGAAACTACTCAAAAATCACGCATTAAACCGTAGACATTGATCTATTGCCGATAAACGTCGGGAAGGCGAGGACACCGCCCAGCTATAAAAGTGTCAAAGTATTCTTACGAATTAAAATCCACTCGAACGCAGCCGGCCCAGAAATACGAGTGTAATGAAACGTGGACTGGAATTGAAGGCCATAAATCAGGCCACGGCATGGCCCACTATAACGAGGACTTGATTAGGCCTGGGACCTGAAGTGCGGATATTTGCAGATTCGGATATGATAAGAAAATTAAAGTTACCTCGTTTTTTTTAACGCAGTTATACATTTCGTCAAATTCAAGTTTTCATAAAATCTTTTTACAAACACCTAACGTGTTTGTAAATCCGCGTAAAAATTTGGTAAGTACTTCTGAGTAATTAGGTAATTAGTTATTACATAGTTTTTTTTAATCTGATGCCATCTTAAATAAATAGGCATAGTTCATTGTGTTGTCTCATTGTAACCAAAGGCGTAAGGTCAAATGATGAATTAGACATTACTAGTGTCACGATATCTGTTACATTTGCAACCTGTCATTAATCTTCCGGTGCTGATGACTACATGAACAAGCTCAGATTAAATGGCACACTAATTGCTAAACTAGCTCTATTAGGTAAGTACAAGCGGTGTCAGATTACCTGTTACTACGAGCGAGTATCATTGATGCACGCACGATTCTGTTAATTGGTTATACAGATGTGGGTTTTGATAAAAGAAAACGTAAACACTTTCTGCATGTTTGTTTTTCTTTTAACTAACACAACCAGAGAAATAAAACTGATTAAATTGAATCAATAACAGAAAAAGAAATTCTTTACTTTAAAACGGCTTACTAATTTGAAATATACCTTCGATTCGATACATCTTCTCCCACGCTCGCAGGTGTATCCGATAGTTGCGGAACTTGCGGATACGCGACGGTAACATCCCTATCAATGATTAGTGGCTGTTTAATCTGTGTAGAGCTACGTACGGCTCACAGTAATGGCTGCTGGGATTAGTAAAGGTATCGGTTGACTTCCGTGTAGGGAGGGACGGCAGTTAAGACCTTGTTTATAGTGATGGATGGCACTTTCCCTTATATGCGTTCACTGGGCAGATTGCCAAAAGATAGTGTAGAATTTGAACTCTGTTGTGGGTGAGTTTGTAAAGGTCACACAGCTTTTGGACGTAAGTGGTGGTTATAACGATTGTGACAGAAACTGTGGCCATGTTTAATTAACTTCGGGTTGGGAAAATTGTATGAATGAATACAGTTTGTCTCCTGAAAACCTGTCACTTTTAAAATGTAATCATGTGTAAAAATTGGAAATGAACTACAAAAGATTTAACACTGGTACTGTTTTATAAGTAGTCCGCTCCCGACCCATGGTAAACAAAATTTATTACGTTTCCTTAGGAAAAATAGTAATAATAAAACTCTTAACTCCGCAAGACTAATCCCATAAACTCCACTCAGGCCTCGCCGCAGATCGACGCTAGTATCTAACGAAAATAGATTTACGAGCGTCGGTCAACTATTAAGTCATACTGAACAACATTACACGGCCAGTTTTTATAACGTTTTCACAAGCAATTAAACAAAACGCACACTTTCGGTTTATGACGCTGAACTCGGCAATCCGGGTTCCCGAATGAGCAAAAATACATGTCAACAGTGACCCGTCCACATGTGTA
The DNA here is from genome assembly GCA_951799955.1 of Apamea anceps. Lineage (NCBI taxonomy): Eukaryota > Metazoa > Arthropoda > Insecta > Lepidoptera > Noctuidae > Apamea > Apamea anceps. Next base: position 4,636,011 of record OX637504.1, on the reverse strand, counting down.
ATGGGTTCCTTTAAAATATTTATAGGTGTATTTTTGCAAGCTCTGTTTCCACACTGAGTGGACGGCAGATTTAATCGTTTAATACCCTACAGCGTGATGGTAAGCCAACAGGGTACGCTGATATTGACATTCTTTTTGTATTTGGTCACAGATTTTCATTAGATGAAATACCTAACATCGTTTTACACTGTATATTTTGGGCTTTTGGTGTCGCTTATGAGACGGGTCAAGGACCCATAACGATACAAGAATAAGGAACAATGAGACTTCGTCCATAAATTACTTTAGTGTGTTTATTAAGTTACTATGGCGTCTTCATGTCTATAGTTTTAACGATGAATGTTAAAATCTGGCACGATACGGAATAATAAATAAATAAAATATAGATTCATAAAACGATATAAACACGAACATATATTTTGATTGATAACCGATAAAATTTGTATGAATGATAATATTATTGGTCAAAACACGATTTGGATAAACGAAGGCCTATTTATAATAATGTCAGCATTACATTTGCCTAGAGATAAGAGAAACTTTTGATGAATTACTGGAATAACATTTTCGATAAATAATATCGCGAAGTTTCCTATTGCTCTACTGCTCGGTTTCTATCAAGTACAAATACAAACCGTTCTTGGTTCAACAGCCGTTATGAAAATAAGATAGACAATTTATAAATAACCTTAACATTTGTCATTCTGGTGGGGAGAAGTGGGTTTTGTGTCACTATCAAAATAGACGCGTTTCTCCACGTGCTCATGAAAATCTTCTGCTATATAGATTATATTTTTAGTATGTTGGTAATTTGAACGTAAACAAACTTGATAATTATGGATTGAATTTTAGTTATAAATAATGTGAAGCTTTATAATTATGCTTCTTTGTTTTGTGATGACGTGATGAAAGACCGACAAAGTCATGAAAGGATTGAAGTAGGTCAAGATCGAATGACCATGAACAGTAAAGACGAAGATGTAAGAAAACTTATGGCAGCCAGGTCAAAACTGTACAGGAACGAGAATGTTTCATTTATCAAGACAAGATATTCTTTATTTGTAATATAGAAATAATAAAAGCTCCTACTGCGGCAAAAACGAATTAGTGGATTACTCTCGTCTTCGCTTACCTCGTACGGTCAGCATATTGAATAAAAGGTTACACATATTTACTCTTACACGTTTCCCCGTATCGATAAACGGATTTTTACTTCCATGATTTATAACCGTTGCAGGTGGTCATAAGCTGTGGGCCTCGGCTTGTTTGCCTTTTTGCTTCATGTAAAAAATATGAAATTCTAGAAAAGCTTTTTGGGCTTATTTGATACAATGTACAATGACGTAAATTTTGATGAGAAATTCGGAAAAATGCCTTTAAGAACGCAACAACGACAAGCTCAATACTTTTTAAACAGTTAGCTGTACTATACTTACATTATCACAAGAGAGTAATATGAGGACAGTGTACTTCGCACTAAATTCCGTTAGAGAATTATAAACTCGAGGGTAGGTAATTAAAAATTTCGGAAACAACAGTAATATTTACAACAGTTCTGAAATTTGTACACCCCGGAATTGCAATTTTCAGTTTTAATGTGCCTACAGGAAGTGTGGCATGGCTGCTATTGTCATCACATAATGCAACTGTGTATCTTTTGTTAGCTACTGCATATGAATGCGGTTTGGAACTCGTATTATGCTAAATACCCAATTTGGGTGTATCTTTATTGTTGTTTTGTCATACTTATTTATAATGAAGATTGTATATTTTTGAAATGTCTGCAATGGCGCCGATTCCCCGCCGGTTCACGAAGCAAACTAAATTTAGGTTCACTGCATATTTTTCTTTCTATTTCATTAAGAAAAGGACAGAAGATAAATATTAGTTTAGTCCTGTGTTTAGATACTCCATAGACAGAAAAAACGTGATTAAAAACATGGCGACTAAAAATACGTCAATTTACGTCAGGCGCTGACTAATTTAACAGGACTAAACTAATATTTATATTTTGTCCTTTTCATAAAAAAATAGAAAAAAAAGATGCACTGAACTTTTTAGTTTAGTTTGTGTAGTTCGTGAACAAGGGAATCGGTGCCAATGTCTAGCAAAACGTAAAAAGAATGTAAGCAAGAATCCTCTCAGTAACATGAATAATAAGCGTTTAATTATATAAACTAGCACAAAATGTTTGTACCTGCATTCTTTCAATCCTATTTGGAATTTGGACATTATCAAACAACAAAGCCATTTATACACAAAGCTATTACGTTCGACAACATTTCGGTATCGTGTTTGATATCTCCAATTCCCAAACACCGAGCGATCTCTGATTCAATTGCATTATTGTCAATGCTTTTACCAGGAATTCAATTGCGAAATTGTGAACCTACGCCTCCTACACAATACAGGTGTTCACAAGTGAACCATAGCACCACGGAACCCTAATCCAAACATTGCAATGCAGCTAATTTCATCTTAATCGCTAAATCAACGGATTACAACATTTATTGTACAAAGTTCGGATCAGCATCAGCACTTTGTCTGGCCGAGTTACGAGAAATAGCTGCATCAACAACATCACACATGGATGACGGAAGGCACACACACTAAACAAGCATCTATGTGTATTTAGTTTATAATTAGTATATAAGATGTAAACTTTGTAAATAAAATTAGTCACCAAGCTGGAGTCGTGTTTGATTCCTCTCCGTCGAGTTACCCCTCACTGTGGCCAAGACACCTTTAGCCATCAGTACGATCGATCCTGTGAGTCTGTGGGATCGGCAGTGAGATATCCACCTCCTGTGTACATTGCACCTGGTACACTTACCTTGCCTTCCTACCCGCTCCGGTCTGTTGCCTTAGGTCGCTGGTAACAGGCTTTCCTGCCCACACAACAGTACTAGTACGTTGTGTTATGGTTTGTATGTTAGGGCTAGGGCGTTAGGGCTGATAGGGTACTAGGGCTAGTCAGACAGGTAGGCATTGAATTGTAAGAGCTAGGTTGTAGGCGTTAGGGACTTAGGGTAGGAACTTAGGTCGTTATTGCCTCTATCTAGCCACTCTGTGTTCATAGGGAGCGGCAGTTGTAGCACACTCAATAAACAACTAGCAGCTGTCTGTGTGCACATTTTGGTCCTTCGAGCCGGATTTTCCCGGATAACCGCAGTCCTTTCATTCCCGTAGGTCGACTGACAGACTTACCAGACCAGGGTTCGGGGGTAGGTGAGACACTTAGTTGCCATTCGTGCGATAGCGGATCGGAAACCGGCCTCCCACAAGCGGGTCTCACCGGTATTTTGAGAAGTCGCACTTATCGCAACGAGGGTACAGATCGCAGCTAAGTGTCCTATACCTGAGAAAAGGCTAGGGCAGTTAGGGAAGAATGGACGCACAAGAAATAAATGGAATCATAAGAAGCCAGGAAGCGGATTACAATGAAATTAGACAAATATTCACCAACATCAAGAAAGACTCGGCGACGAGAAAAACTCACAAATACATCGCAGACAGGAAGGCGCGACTCACAGAAATTTTTGCCAGAACGTCAACTAACCACACACAACTAGAGAGTCAGGATGTGATGTCTGAACACAAGTACATCACTGCCAACTACTTTGACGGCCTCAAAAAACTTTACGAGCAAGCCATCGAGTATCTAGTAAAGTGTGAGAAAAGGTTAGTCGTTGTAGGACAACTCTACGAACCAGGAGACATAGAACCTCAAGAAGATGACGACATCAACTCACCTAAGTTGTTTGTTCAACTGTTTCGTATCAGTCAAATGCAGAAGAAACTACAATCAGCAACTCGTCAAATGTCGGAAGATAAAGCTACGTGGTGTTTAGAATCTTTGGTGGCGAACTTGCAAAAACAGTGGCAGGAAATTGAAGACACGCATTTGGTTATTTTAATGGAAAACAGCACTCTAGACCACAGCTATTTCCGAGAGAACACGTTTGAAAGAACACAAATGGAGTTCGAATGCGTGGTTGACGAATTAATAGCCAGGGTCAGTCAAAACTCCGCAAAGACGAGCCATAAAACAACAGTGAAACTACCGAAAATAATAATTCCGACATTCAGCGGTAGCTATGAGTCATGGAGTTCTTTCTATGACTTATTTCTGAAGATCGTACATGAAGACAAATCGTTGAGTGACACGGAAAAAATGCAGTATTTAAAAACGCATATACGCGGGAACGCCGCTAAGCTGATTAAGCATTTAACAGTTTGCGACGCAAATTATGCAACCGCGTGGAATCTGTTGACGAAGCGATATAAAAATGAAAGGTTAATCATTACGAGGCACATTGACTGTATACTGAGCTTGCAAAAAGTAACAAGGGGCAATGCAACGACCTTGCGACAGTTGCATGATACGATAAATGAGAACCTAGAGGCGTTGAAATGTCAAAACATCGATATATCGTCATGGGACCCGTTTTTAACAAGGATACTCAGTAGAGTATGGGACTCAGAGACTGATGACAGGTACGAGCATCAAGTGACAGAACCTAACAAGCTGCAAAAATTGTCGGATATGATGCAATTCCTGGAAAAACGGTTTAAATGTCTGGAAACGTCTAGTTCCGGCAAAGAAAGCACATCTATAAATAGAGTGCGCGATGACTCATTCCCATCTATGAACAAACAGCAAGAGACCTATAACTGTTGGTTTTGCAATACTACTGAACACAACATTTATCAATGTACAAGTTTTAAAGCGCTGTCGGTACAGGATCGTGACAAGGCAGTAAGCGAGAAACGGATGTGCAAGAATTGTTTGGCTCATGAAAACACGAAGAAGTGTCAAAGCACGAAAAAGTGTGGATATTGCAATAAAAAAGGTCATCATTCCTATTTACATCGAGACAGCTACCAGAATGGTACTGCTCGGCATGAAAAAACTACTACGAAAAAGGACAACTTGTTACCTACAAGTATGTCTACTGTAAAGACCAGGTCAAATGTGTCTACAGTTAACCAAACAAACGTATCAAAAACCACACTGCTAGCAACAGTGTTGGTACATGTACAGGCTTCGGACGGGACACGGTACATGCTAAGGGCGTTGTGTGACCAAGGCTCAGAAGCTTCGTTATGCACAGAGGAGGTAGCGCAACTATTGGCATACCCGCGTAGCAAAATAAGAACTGAAATTGTCGGAATCGCTGACGACAAACCAAAGTCCTCCAACTATGCTATACATGTCAAACTACAACCAAGATTTCCGAGTGAGTTTAGACTCCCAGTTACACTGATAGTACTACCAAGGTTGACTGGGTGCTTACCCGACAAGAACTTACCGGAATTACAGTCAGATTGGCTACAAAACAAGCTAATTGGTGATCCTACGTACTACAAAAGAGGACCGATAGATATAATATTGGGAGCTCAAGAGTACAGCAACTTATTACTAAGTGGGTTACACAAAATTCAAGACGGAGTCATTGCTCAGGACACAGAGTTTGGGTGGATGTTATCCGGAATTTGTTGTAATACTACTAGTACAAACTCAGTAAAGGTAGTCAGTATGATGACACGTACTGGGGAAATTCAACAATTAAATAAATTTTGGGAATTGGAGGAAGTTTCTGACACCTACCAAGAATCCCATGAAGACCAAGTTTGTGAAAGCTACTACAAAGAAACAACAATAAGAAGTCCAGAAGGAACTTATACAGTGAGGCTACCTTTCAAAGATTCCAGTATGGAGTACGGGAATTCTCGCAGTAGGGCGGTGGCGAGACTTCTGCAGCTTGAACAAAAATTCGCAAAAAATAAGGATCTTCACACACGTTACCAAGAGTTTTTGAACGAATACGTTGAAATGGGCCATATGAGGAAGGTCCCTAAAAACGATTATTACCAAGGGAGATACTATATTCCCCATCAACCAGTAATCAAAGAAGATTCACTGACCACTAAGTTAAGGGTAGTGTTCGATGCATCGAGTAAGTCGGATACCAAGGTCAGTCTGAACGACAACATGTTTACGGGTCCAAGAATGCAACAAGACTTAGCAGTTATTCTGGTACGATGGCGTAAACATAGAATTGTATTTATGGCGGACATAGAGAAAATGTTAGAAGTAACACAATCAAGCAAGTTTCAAAACACTATGGCCAGCATTGGAACGCAATGGCATTTCATTCCGCCATCATCTCCTCATTTTGGTGGGATTTGGGAAGCAGGAGTAAAGTCTATGAAGCATCATTTGCGAAGAGTCATAGGAGAACAAACGCTTACATATGAGGAATTGAGCACATTTTTGCACCAAATTGAGGCTTGCCTAAATTCAAGACCGTTATGTCCACTAAGTGAAGATGTTAATGACAATGTCATATTGACTCCTAGCCATTTTTTGATAGGACGGGAATCAGTAGGAATACCAGATCCACTGTCAGACAATAATACGGATTTAATAAACAAATGGAAACGTATTCAAAAAATGAAGAGGGATTTCTGGAACACCTGGTCCAAAGATTATTTACATCAACTACAACAACGATACAAATGGAAAACTAATCAAGAAAACCTAACGGTAGGAACTTTAGTAATCATAAAAGATGAAAAAATCAGTCCAAGTAACTGGCCACTTGCAAAAGTCAAGGAAATACACGCAGGAAATGATAAGTTAACAAGAGTCGTGACTCTTCAAAAATCATCGGGGTCAATTCTTAAGAGGTCAATTCACACGTTAATTCCATTACCAATTCAAACAAATGAAAGCTGTAATGATGGAAATATAACAAATGTGGTACGAACTAATAGCATTACCGTGGTTAGAAACCATAGAAGTAAAAGTGATCAATCTAAGAAATGTAGTGTAATGTCAAAATGGTTCATATATTTACTAATAATGTTACAAATATTGGGAACAGCTGCACTAACATATTCGGTAAAAAAGGTGCCATCAGGATTCTACATTGAAGAAATCGGTACAGCAAGTATAAATAGAGGAATATTCCGAATAGAAACAAGTTTTGAGAGAGAACACTTAGAACAAGATTTCTATAGAGTGAGGACAGTAACGTCAAAATTCCGGCAGTTATGTACAAACGCGGAAGAATTAAGTGACACATCACATTGTAAACAGTTACACCATTATTTAATCGAAGAAGAATCGAAATTTGAGCGAATTAAAGAATATTTAATGGAAATAAATCAAACTAGAAAGAAAAGAGGAATCTTAGGACAATTACTGACATCAATCTTTGGCGTAAATGATGAGGTTTATCGAGACATAGACTCGTTGAATATGAATCAACAAAAACTCATTGAAGCTGCCAACCACCAAACCAAATTTATGATATCAACTATTTCACAAGTCAATAAAACAGAAGAAAAGATAAAGCTAAAACTTGAAGGTTTTCAAAATAAATTGAACCAAGTTATTGATTATATGGACGCATACAACCATTGGTTCAGTACAGTTGACCATAATAGCATAAGCATACGCATTATGCAAACTTACCAATTAGCAGTTAATTATATATCAGAAGTCATGGATCATTACACTGGGTTTTTACAAATCTACTTGACAAAGGCAACGGTTTATAGCGTAATATCACCAAGGAATGTCAGTGAATTGATATCGTCAGCAAACCAAAAATTGCCGTCAAATTTAAAAATAGTTCAGCAACAATTATTAGATACCAAGATATCAGAAAACGATACCCATATACAAGTATATGCCTATTTTCCTATAAAGGATATATCTAAATACATGTTAATGTACGTTACACCCGTTCCGAACATAAAAACAGATAAGTCAGTGCAATCTATAGCTATACCTAAAGCTTACATAGGATTAGATTACAATAACGAATTATATTTTGAATTAAACTACGACGAATTTAAGAGTTGTTTGCAGAAATATGCTCACTTTATTTGTTTTCCTGGGGCGGTGAAGAACATGCAATTAAGCGAAAATTGCATTGTTGACCAAATCTTCAAAAATCAAACAAATACAAAATGTTTGTCCAAAACGTTTCATATACCGAATAAAGTTATATGGAAACAACTATATATGCAGAATACTTGGTTATTTATAGTGCCCGACTACATTACGACGTCAATTATTTGTGACGGAGAAAGAGAAGAGTTAGAGCTTCGAGGTGTTGGTGTAATTCAAATATCAGATAGTTGTATCATGAAAACGGCTAATAACATACTAAGCGCAAAAAGAACTGTGTCATTACCAATAGTTATGTCATACTCGAAACAATTAGATTTCACAGTAAATACTCAGAATGTTGCTAACAACTTAGTGAATCTAACTAGGGAGGAAGTAATGGCTGATTCAACAGATAGTTTTCAACATTTAATAAATAAAGAGAATGCATTACAAACCAGTTTAGATAATACTGTATGGACTCAAATCAGCTCTCACACATATTTAACCAGTTTCGTATCATCAATAGTAATATTAGCAATTGTATTGTTTATAGCTTGTTATGGTCGACGTATAGTAAGTTGGCTAGCAAACATCGTGCACACACCAAAAGGAGGAGAGTCAGCAAAACCAACCGGTCACCCAGCCAGAGGACAAGGACAGGTTGCAGCAACCCAAAGGCCACCAGACAAACCACCCAGGCAGCTGCAGTCAGCAGTTTCCATGGAACCGACATACAGTCAACCAATACCGAAGGAAGAAAGAAGACCAAAACCAGATTCACGCCGTAACCAAACGGCTAATTTGAGCGAAATCGTTGAATTACAACAGATGTAAGTCATCCTTTGAGAGGGGCCAGAATGTTCACAAGTGAACCATAGCACCACGGAACCCTAATCCAAACATTGCAATGCAGCTAATTTCATCTTAATCGCTAAATCAACGGATTACAACATTTATTGTACAAAGTTCGGATCAGCATCAGCACTTTGTCTGGCCGAGTTACGAGAAATAGCTGCATCAACAACATCACACATGGATGACGGAAGGCACACACACTAAACAAGCATCTATGTGTATTTAGTTTATAATTAGTATATAAGATGTAAACTTTGTAAATAAAATTAGTCACCAAGCTGGAGTCGTGTTTGATTCCTCTCCGTCGAGTTACCCCTCATTGTGGCCAAGACACCTTTAGCCATCAGTACGATCGATCCTGTGAGTCTGTGGGATCGGCAGTGAGATATCCACCTCCTGTGTACATTGCACCTGGTACACTTACCTTGCCTTCCTACCCGCTCCGGTCTGTTGCCTTAGGTCGCTGGTAACAGGCTTTCCTGCCCACACAACAGTACTAGTACGTTGTGTTATGGTTTGTATGTTAGGGCTAGGGCGTTAGGGCTGATAGGGTACTAGGGCTAGTCAGACAGGTAGGCATTGAATTGTAAGAGCTAGGTTGTAGGCGTTAGGGACTTAGGGGTAGGAACTTAGGTCGTTATTGCCTCTATCTAGCCACTCTGTGTTCATAGGGAGCGGCAGTTGTAGCACACTCAATAAACAACTAGCAGCTGTCTGTGTGCACAACAGGTAAGTACAATTTTGAGGACAGTAACCTTTAAAAATATCATACCTACATAGGATTTCCCTTTGGCACCTAACGATTTCATTTGTTTTATCAACCTGTTTTTTTTTTTTTAATAATAATCACGTACATGTTGTGTGCACGTATTAGGGAGAGAAGGAAACGCATGTGACGAAAAGAGTGATGAATATAAACGTTAATTGATGTAGAAGGAAAAATGTATTGTGCGAGGAATGATATGAAGGAGAAGAGAGTGAATGATAGCCTGACGGTTGATAGGGAAGAATGGAAGAAGTGAACGTGTTGCGCACGTTCACTTCTTCCATTCTTCCCTATCAACCGTTCCCTACCTACCGCGAGATGATGATGATGTGTGTGATCTATAGCCTAGTAGATTATAATTTATTTCCAATTATTTATATTTTACGCTAGAGTTAGATAAAACTTTTGAAATCATAATATATGTAATTGTTTCAACTAACTTCGTCTTTTCATGTTTCTTAATAAATATAATTATAGCTTTGACTGAATATAAGCGCACCTAAGCTTAACCAACGTAAACTTCTTGATTACATGCTAATCCACACTTGTATCCAACCAAAAGAAAACAATTATTTCGTTAACAGCTACAGTAAACATCTTCAAAGCATTTGACATTTGCATTTCATTTGTAATGAACATTTATATTAGAACGATGTAAGTGTTCGTTTTGTATAATCTAAACAAAAAGTCCGCAGTCAGCTTCTCCGCTAATATTTATTTAGAAGAGTTAGGTTTACAAGCTTTTTTTGCCATGACCTGAGGATTAAGATTGCAATTTTTTTTAAACTACTTTTCTATGTTTTTGAAGATGATAAAATCATCATTCTCCTGCCCTTATCCCTATTTATTTGGGGTCGGCGCAACATGTCAGAAGATGATAAAATATATTTTATTATTCCTTATCTATTAAAACACACAGGCTCAATATAAGGTTATGTAAGCTATGCTTTAGTAACACAAATTAAACAAAACATCATAGGTCCCTAAACTTGCAAAACCAGAAGTTCCTTAAAAAGAAAGAAAAAATATCGGTTCCTTTTGACCTGACACAGAAACATGTCGATAAAACCGTTTCTATCAATATCGGCACCAAATAAAGTATTTTTTTTCTGTGTCAATAAAGTCTAAAGTCGCGTATCCAATTATACTGAAGCAATAACGAGACGATGTCGCGCTCTGTGACACGACCGTTTCAAATATAGTTCGGTAAATATAGAATGTACGTGGTACGGGTTAGCCGAGTTTTGGTTTTGATGATACGCAGAGTACTCGTATCTGCTATTGATTTATTAGTCACAATGGTGATCATGGTCGCGAGAATGTTAATGAGGATGAAGCTGAAATTAAATTTGTTGATACGCATCTTAATAATATCGTTAAAAGTGCAGACATAGCTAACAACAAGAATGCAGGCACTTATATGCAAGGTACTGGTTCTTTTTGGAAATAAAGAAAATAAATTCGTGATGCTACTTTCTTTCTTCTAAAACAAAGGTTTAGTTCTAAAAAACTACTGAAATTCAGTTTCCCACTTCCTTCGTTTCCCATCCATTCCTCCATTCATTTCCTCATTTCATTAATTTATTCTCTTATTCCTTTTCTCTTTTTGTCCTCCTTCACTCTCTCTTCTTTTTTTTGTGAATACTATAAAAATCTTCAGTCTATCGCCAGAGATATTTATTCGTTTGATGCTTCAGTTCAGGTTATTTGCATTTAATTTCAGCGATGTGATAAATAGTTTATGTGACTCTCAGTTGCGGCATAACATTTAATGAGTTAACGCTGTTGTTAATTGGAAGCTCATTTCAATTATAGGTTTTGTTAATATCGGGAAATGGTTGCGTATGTCAGCTGCATGTTATGGTGTTTATATTGTCAAAGTGAGTAGCAATTTTATTGATATCAGTACAATTGTACATTTGAAAAACTACGAAGAACAACAACGAACTGTTCCATAGATAAGTCATGTCATGTTTAAATTAGCCATCACAGTTGTTGATGATGATATCAATTGCTGTGATTGGCTAATTTTTACCTTGATTTGCTTTTTTTGACCGGGAGGAAGAGAGCGATAAAGAAAGAGAATATTGCAGTTATCTTCTAAATTCTTCCACCAGATATGTAAAATGGAACACTTGTAAATGCCCACAAAAACAAGTGTGAAGCGACAAAATACCATGATTATTTAATTCTATTAGTAGATGCAACATCATTGGCCTTGACGATTACTTTAAATAAACCTATGATCGCTTTCTTAGTGCATTCCTGGCGTATTATCGTAATGGATCTGCGAAAGACAAATGCGGATGGGAAGGGAATAACGTATTTTTTTGCGTTTATACAATAAGGAAGATGGAAAAAGGGTTTTTGGTAAATTGTGGAAAACTCCGACTTCATGCCGGCTGCGGAAGACTGAGTTAATTTTATTAATGAGACTAACTGGAAAATCAGTTGCTTTTCGTGCAAAAAAAAAGAAAGCTTGGAAGTCAGAAAGCTTTCCAACTTTTTCTCGTATAAGCTTTTTCATTGAAGTAAGAAGATCACTAATGTAGTACTAATCATTATATGTATGAATAGTATTATGTTTAATTTGCGGAACAGTAATAAAATTTGAGCGTGCTAAAGTGCGGCACGTTTCTAGACATCCTGATTGTTTACCTAGAACATAGCAGGGTGACTGACACTAGATCAATATTGGATTTAGTCAGCGTCAGCTTTGTGCACAAAGTTTGAACAATGTCGCCAAATCTCAGGTTTTAGCGTACGTAGACGTATGACACGTAAATATGTGGGTTTTTTCAGGCAGATTGAGATTCTTAAAGTAGTTCCTATGTTTTATATTCTTAGCCATTCTCTGTTGTGAACTCCTGCTCCATAAGTGCATATCAAGTACTGATAGCGACAGATCGAGGCAAAAACGATAGGTACCATACGCTAAGGCATACTAATCTCTCGACCGTGATTGGTTTTATTTAAAACATTGTTCCTACAACACTCTCCTTGAATATTGTAAGATTAAGATGACGAATACATAATTTGCTCGTTATACTAAGGCATCGTTTTTTCTGTGTAAAACTTATTTGCACAATCTATTAAGCACCTTGGTTTTCACCAAACCTCACCGCTGCTGCTACATTCTCAATATAGCAAAATTCCCAAATGAGTCTAAAAACAACATAGAATAATTAATGAAAAATAAGGTGTCAAGTTTTCTATTTGAACTTTGTACAAATAATTTTCTACGAATTTGGCTATGGAAAATGTTTTACCCAGTTACCACGAATTTTATTTACCTGTCCATCAAACTATTTTCGCCGAAGCGTAGGTATTCTAGTAACCAGGCCACGGATGTGACATTCCGGGCACGACAATAGTTTCCCTAATTTTGCGAAGCAGACAGCGTCGGATGACTTAATAAAAATAGCTGGGAACAGTGGCCTATACTTTCTGGTCTAGACCATAAACTGAGTCAGACTACGGAGCCGTCCGAGCCGTAATTTGGATTTATTTCCATACGAGGATAGACTTCTTAGAATTTTCTCCTCTTGTATATGGAACATGGAAAATAAAAATATGGGATGAAAATATGGGAAGAAATATAACTACTTACCTATATTATTGTTTATGTGTTTACTTGTCTTTTGAAATAAGACAGCCTTTGCGACAAATAAACAAATGCATCTTAGGTTTGTGGAATGTCGAAAAAGTGTTTTTATGAACCATTGTAGCAATGGCCTTGCTTAACTTTTGGCAGTAAGTAAGATGCCAGTAAATACTCTAACAATAAGAATTGCATACATAAACACGGAAGTAGATTGTATAAAAGATGTTGCCCCGAATAAAGTGAATAAAATTTTATGACACTTCGTTTTCAATGATAGGCAATAAACCACTTGGTAATGTGTTGAGCAATAATAACATTTTGGGGCACACGTTTTTGCTCTACGTGACACCGAGTCATAGCAACACATACCATATGGGGTTAGGCAGGGAGCGTGGCAACACGTAACAAAATATTTGGCAACATCCGATATTATATGTTTAGTATGCACGGATAAAAACTAGTTATGAATAAATACATGGATAATGTTGCTATCACGATTGTTCTCCTAATCGGATTAAACAGTGTGTGATTGCTGAAGGATTTCTTAAGAATTGGCAAAGTACGATTTGATAATTAATTCTTCTTCTTCCCACTTGTTTCCGGAGACGGTTCAGGGACTTCCAAGTGGCCCACGGAAAGTTACACTCTGCAGGGAGATGCTCCTTTGGTGGTAGATAGTAAGTAGGAGGGGGAAGAGTATCCTGCCATAGTTTGCAACGGGCGTCGGCCAGGTTTCCTGACATAGACGCTGTCGATTTCAAGAAGCTGTGCCTGCTTTTTAGCCGTTGTGTTGGTAGCTGTGCGCCAGATAGTGGGTGTTTGGTATCGGATTTCTGTTTGAGTTTCTCCAGGCACTCGCAACTTCTCTTCGGACTTGTGGTGGTGCTATGCCAGCTGTGGGATATAGTGCGCTGACCGGGGTCGCTTGCAGGCAGCCCGAGATCGTACGGCAGGTCTCGTTTAGAGCAATACCTACTTCCTGGCGTGAGTGGAACGGTGCCAGACTGGGCATGCATATTTGCCTGCGGAGAAGTAGAGTGCTAGGCCAGTAGTCCGGAGTACCTGAGGTGACGCACCCCAGGTGGTTGATGTTAGGCGCCTGAGCAAGTTGTTACGGGTACCGACTTTTTTCTTAGTTTTGAGGCAATGGTTCTTAAATGTCAGACCGGACCCCACAAAAACCCAGGCATGCGCTTTCCATCTCCGCAACCATTTGGCAAGACGAACTCTGAACATCAGTTCAGAGTTGACAGATGGAAATCAACGGTGACAGTTGATTTGAAAATTAATTCAAATTGCGTCAGTGAAAGATTGCTTGCCAATGAATTTTATTTGTAATGACGATCAACTTAATAAAATACTCTTTGATTCTGTTCTATTTTTTTTTTTCATCTTATAACCTCAAATATTTATACTCAGTTATCATTTCAAGCATTTTTTGTAACTATAGCATAACATAAAGTTTGCCTATAATGTTCCCACTGCTGGGACACAGGCCTCCTCTTTGTGAGAGGGACTTGGCCGTAATCTACCACGCAAGCCCAGTGCGGGTTGATAGATGTCACATGTCTTCAATGTTTAGATTGTAGGACATACCGGTTCACTCACTCACCATGGGTCATTTTCTGTATAAGTACCTACAAGAAAATATTAAATTCCTAAGAAACTATATTATATCCACCGTAGCATGTTCCTGATCTAAGCTCACTCAATGCGTCATCCCTTACCCTGTAGTGTACAATAATCACCCACTAGTGACGTTATCTGGCGCCCCATTTCTGCCGTCATGAACAGGTCTAATATCTAATGGCGTATAAAGACGTCGTAGGCTATGACTTAAGTGGTTTCCAAGCTGTGGAAACTGCCAGTCTTCATGTGTGATTTATATCAAAAGCATATACATCCCTATAGTATGATAGTCGTATAAATACGTACATACATATCTAAATTGTGTTGTTAGCTGTATCAAATAACGTAAGGGTTGGTTGGGAAACAAGATGCTAGTTAGTAAAGCCTTTAGGATAAAATAAGGATCGAATAACAAGACAAATCTATCAACGAAACTGATAACGTTTTGTTTAGTTATCCTATACTGTCCCAATGATGAGAAAGGCCTTACCCGAAACCTTCCAGGCATTCTTACGTAACGAGTCTAGATCGTCCCGCTACCTCTTCCTGGGCTGGTCTCGACGGCGCCGTCCATCCTCAGGCATTCACCGTGTGGAGACTGTTATTTCTTATCCTGAATAATTTATCCGATACCACAATTCTCGTAATTTTAAGAACGTTCACAGTCTAATCTCAGTCGCACTCTGTCAAAAAATACTTCTAATTTCACCACATTTTGACAAGTTTTTGACATTTGTTTATCGCCGAGATGAGACTGCGACTAGATTTTGAACGTTTTAAATTACGAGAATTGACCTTCAGATTCCAATATAACATTGTTTATTCAGAACGGATTAACGTGGAACGTTTATCATACAATTTTATTTGCTTTTTCGAGAATGTTGCGTTATATTTCTTTTATGTAAAACCAAGACACGAATTGAATGTTTTACGATAGTTTCTAGCTAAATCATAAGTTATTATGCCTTATTTAGCTGTAAACACAAAATGAGTTTTACAGACCTGACATTTTCTTTGATTAGCAGTTTCCTGTCCGCATACATGCAACACTAGATTATTTGATGCCAAGGTAAGGGTAATATTGTATAGGTATCATAAAATTACAGGCATTAAATTGTTGACAGGTGGTTGACGTAAATTACGTACATGCATAAATCTTTGAACGTCATAATGAGATGGGAAGATTGCAGACATTGAGAGAAAATCGAAGAAACCTACGATAACAACAACAACAACAACAACATGTAACAGAGTTTCAGAAATAATTCCCATAATCAGTCTATAATGTTTCCACTGCTGGGACACAGACCTCATCTCGGTGAGAGGGACTGGGCCGTAATCCACCACATGGCCCCAGTGCGGGTTGGTAGTCGTAGATGTCACATGTCTACGAATTTTTGGTTCTAGGATATGCTGGTTAACTCTCGATATTTTCCTTCACCGGTTTGAGAGCAGTGGTGATGAAATAATTTACACATAGTAAACTGCCTGTCTGAATTCGAACCTAAGATCTAAGTATAAACTCATAAGTTGCTGCAGAAATAATTAAGTAATTATAAATTATTATTCATATTACAGTCTATAAGTATGCAATTAATTAGCAGTTAGACCAAAACTACTAGCCAAATAGTTAGGCACGTCCTGTGTTATGAAAGCTCCAAAACACATGCCCATGTATGGACGAAAGTAGGAACTTAATATTCTTAAAATAACCAATTGATTTTGAAACCTAACTCATTGCATTTTTATGACAGGTTTTTCAATGAACACTATTATCAACACATTTCCTTAGGTTGAGCACTAAATTGTGCTGAGGATAATAAGTAGGTATATAATCGTTAGTGCATAGTATGTACCTACAAAAGTAAGCACTTTTTCAGCAACGACACTCCATACCTAAAAATGAAAGCCTTAATCATCTGTATCTTTATAAAACGCCTGAAGCTATGAATTCAGGATAATTAAGGTGATTCTGTCGACTTTTTCAGACACTTTCAGTAAAAAGACAAAGGACTTTTTAAACAGAAATTACTGAATAAGTATTGCTTAAACTTCTCGCCCTTGTGAACTTACATCCGGTGGTTATTAATGGAACTTGATGGAAGTCAAAAGTGGGATTTGGGAGTAATTTGTAAACTGATAAACACAATATTTTGCGAAAACACAGCTTAGTTCCTGACAGTGAGTGATTGTGAGTAATGTACCGTGTTCGGTGTTCGGTTGTAAACATGTTTTCAGCGGGCCTCGTAATTCAGTTTTGGAATAAATAAAAATATTGATGAGAACTTTAATGAACAGTCACTCGCTACTTTGTTCGGATGCTTATTTCCGGGAAAGAGACCAATATTGTGGAAGCGAAAGAAATTCGGTTGTCATTTTCAGACACCTAGAATTATGAGCCTGATTCTAATTTAAAACCAGTTTATGAAACATTTTAGGACAAAATTACTTCCATTATCTTGTATGATTCGTGTCCATTGTCATTTATACACTAGACTTTTATTAATTATGCTAGAAGGACTTATCTTTGAGTACCAAGGTTTAGTTATTACATTAAAATTATCAATCTCCATAGCTTAGCCATACATAATTTCAAGCATTACAATACAATAATAATAAAATAATAATAAAAACGTTTATTTTCTCCACCACACAATGAAACGTTAGTACAATACATAATTGTGTATACAAAAATACATTGATGTTGTGGAGACTGGAGCCTGTACTAGGAATACCTGTGTTACAGGTCTCCAGGCCTCCATACTACACGGACAAATCACACAAGACGTTTGTATCACGTCTACTAATAGATGGTAATGTGATGAAAGAAAAAAGAAAAGATAAAAAAAAAAAAAACAATAATAATAATAATGTAAAACAAAGAAAATACAAAGCAAATAGTTAACCAATTAGACAGCAAGGTAGGGTGTGTGGGTGTGGGTGTGGGTGTGTAAGTGTGGGTGTGGGTTTGTGAGTGAGGGTGTGGGTGTATGGGTTTGTGGGTGCGTAGTGAGTGTGTGTGATATTCAAAGCTTGTCTTAATATCTACTTGGGACATGTCAAGCTGATTTTTATGAGATGACTTCCAAGAGCCTCTCAGTGGCTTCATAATCGTGAGATTGAAGCCAGTTTTGAACTTTCGTTTTACAGTTGAATTTGGATAAGGAGTAGATGGAAACGGCTTTATTGACTTTGTTGTAAAGGTAATCCCCTAGGAAACAATAAAATCTACGGCTAAAGCTGGTTTTGAAGGACCTTGATTTACAGACTGTGTGTTTGCGTCTCTTGGTAAGGACTTCGATAGGATTGTATGGAAGTTGAGTATGCCTACGAATAATGGTGCTTAAAATAAATAATTGGCGAACTGTCAGTACTTTGCACTGTTGGTAAAGTTCTTTCGTTGGAAAGAGAAAGGGAAGTTTACGACTAACTTTAAGAACAGCTCTCTGAGCTCTCTCCAACCTCAACAAGGATGTCTTTGGGGCTCCGCCCCATGCCGTTATGCAATATGATAAGATTGACTGAACTAGTGCATAGTATACAATGTCAATGGTCTTAGTTTCCGCCACATGGCGTAGATTCTTGAAAACATATATCAATTTTCGCGTACAATAGGATGTAGGTAGTTATTAATTGATTTATTATACACATTACTAAGCTAACGCCTACATCAAATGTTGTATCGAAATCAAGCTGATAATTCAGCATACTTAGAACCTAGACATGTAGATATTTACTTATCACACAATTATGGTTCATTAACAGAGTTTCTCAACCGTCCGTCAAGAAAGAGAGAGAGAATGTCATTGCGTGTGTCATATGCCGATTATTATTGCATTCGTATATTTATACTCCAACGAGATACAAAAACTCGCCTACAATGATGTCATTTTAGTCTCTACAGGCGATTTTCTTAAACGGATCTGTGATTCAAATAACGATTTGATGTTGGCGCGGTAAGATTTCAATTTCGATTCAAATAGTATGTCTTCTACTGCTAACGTCTCTTCTTATACTTCTTTTTTACTAACTTTTATTTATCCTTTCGATAATCTAGTCTTACTAAGGGGTATTGTGTTATCCAGTAAATTGGTTGTGGAGACTAGATACGCCGCCGCTCCATGTAAAATACTTTTATTCAGCTGCATCTAGTAAGACTGGAAACCGTCCCCAACATAATATATACAGGAGTAGTGTTGTTACAAAGTAACTTGCCAGTTGTATATGCTTATGCTGACCAATACTCAAAAACTATGCACAGATTGAAAAGGAAGTACTGGCCATAGTCTTTGGTTGCATTCGTTTCTATAATAATCGCCTATCTGAGGCTAGAAACTTTCCTCGTCTAAATGCCGCTGCTGGCCTCACATAACTTCAAGCTATGTTTAGTGCTAATTAGAGTTCAGCGTTCTAGTTAATTGATAGGTACACAAACGGATGTCACGGATGAAGATCTTAGTGATCATCATGAGCACTTGATTAATACCTACATAGTACATAGGTTGGACTTTGGAAATGAATGTATGTATTTTACTTTTAGTTCTGGCAATTATAAGCCTTATTTACATTTGAATTGTTGGTTTTGGTAAAATAATATGTGTGTATTCCTGAATTAATTACGTCGAACTATTAAAATGTGGTGTCGTTGTTCGGCTTTCTGTTTTTTGTCATTCATTTGGTTGACTGAAATGCGTTTACTTACTATAAATGAATGTTTTAAATGAATTATTGTAAACACTTGCCTGCATTCAATTATCATTTAAGATTTTGCGTATCACGATGTTTGTATATGACTTCACATAGTTATGTAACACGTGCACTTTTTCTCAGAACATCGATGTTTTTTCATTGTGTTTTTACTTTCGTGCAGAGTACAAACTGAAGACTTAAAAATAATAAAAACTAAAGAGTTAGTAAAGAGATTTTTTATGCATGTGCTACTCGTGTAAAGTTGAAGATTTTATTCTTCACATCAGCTTGGCTTGGAATAAACGCAAGTAAATGTGTAAGCTTCCTTGATTTTGTAGGCTAGTGTGAACTGGGAGATATAGCAGATGAGAGGCTTAAATGACAAATTTTAAATTACTTACATGTTTTTTATAAAATAATTACAATATCTATTATATAACAACAAAGTAGTCAAATGAAAGCCCTCTTCCTCTCTCCTACTTTTGCTGTGCCCGACAGGGTCCACAATGATCATATTCTGTAAAATCTACCACCTAAGTTCACATGTGGAAGCAATAAATATATTGAGTATTGATTATTGAGAGATAAGCTCTCATTACATATTTCTACTAAAAAAAAAACAGTGCAAAAAGTAATAAATAGGTTTATTCAAGTGACTCACTACAGTCTTACTCCTGACTAGTGAGATATTCCTAAGATAGAGGAATGATTCATACACAATAAATTAGATTTCATAGCATACTAGCTTTGGTCCGCGGCTTCGTCCGCGTAGAGGTATGAAATAATTTCACAGGAATGTAGGGTCACATGTCCAACAGTTAACCACTCGTACACAGTTAGCCATGCCTACAATTGATAAATACGACGTTGCTTATTCCTGCTACCAAGCGACATAGACTACAAAGCGGATACCCGCCCCGCTCCCCAGTTGGTGGCGAGCTCGCGCTCACGACAGTCGAGTGACAGGTGATTGTGTAAAAACACGTGGCAAAACTTAAAAAAAAAAACGTAAGTATTTTTTCGTTTTACATCTTTTTGTTCAATATTACAAGAATCGTAATATGTTGACTCTTTATATATACTTAACCAGCTTCTTTAGACATATGTATTGTGTGTGTAGTGTTCGTAATTGAAAAGTTATATTAACCGAATTCTTGCGGGAGGTGGGTGGTCTACAATTAACCAAATCACTTTGTCCAACAGTTAACCATGATTAACTGTGTACCAATCCCTGTTTAATTGTGTACCAATGCTGGATTAAATTGAGACATATTATATGGGTTGCTTTTATTGTTATTATTATTTGTATTTCAGATGGGGCGAGCTAAAACTACAGCTAGAAAAAAAGGGAGGACATACAGAAGACTCTATGAAGAAGGCAATTGAGCTGGTCAATGCTGGAATGAGTATAAGAAAAGCAAGTAAGGAGTGTCAGCTTAAATATCCGACTGTAAGATTATATGTGGAGAGAAGCAAAGCAAATGCAGAAGGAACATTACGGTTAACACCGAACTACGAAGTTAATAAGATTTTCACAACAGAGGAAGAGGAAAGCTTAGTAGAGTATATTGAATATTGTGCTCAACTATTTACGGTCTCACCGTTTGTGATGTAGGTAGGTACACACTACCTTCCTACCTACTACTTTAATGTTTTATTATTATTTTGTGTTTTAGTTATTATTAAAAAAGCTGTTATCTTATTTTCATAAGAATTATTAGTAAGTACAAATAAAATTAAAGGTTGTGATTTGTTACGTTCTGCTTTTGTTAATTTATCTGTAAGAACCATAAGGAAAACAATTATTTTGTTATATTTGATATAAGTTTACTTCATTATTAAATAAAAGACTGATTTGTAACAACTGGAGTTATTATTTTTTGAAAAAGTTAAAGTTTTTATACTCAATGGTTAAATGTGTACACTATGGTTAACTGTAGCACCACCCCCTGGTTAATAGTGTACCATGGGGTGGACACAGTTAGCCAAATCCCATTTAAAAAATAAAAATCGTTCCTTTAAAATCTATTAGTAAATCAAACGTTATTTAAATACAAATATGTAGCCAAGTAACCTACCTATTCATAATTGCAGATAAAAGTAAATTATGAACAAAAAATTATGCGCTATCGTGGTTAGAAATTTAGGTGGTTAACTGTTGAACAGGTCACCCTACTACCGGGATAAAAAGTATCCCATATCCTAACCCAGGTCATGGTCTACCTGTGTGCCTCATCGATATCTGTTCAGCCGTTAAGGCTTGAAAAGGTGACAGACAGACATACAGTTACTTTCGTATTTATATTATAATTGGTAGGTATGGATGACGACTTGCAGATTCCCCAATAAAAGCATTGACATTTATTTTTGCATATACAGTATGATAACCTTCTGCAGAAAATAAATTTGTGTCAGATAAAAAAAGTAACGAATATGTACATAAATAGTGTGATTTTTAATAACATAACACTAGTGTATGCAGTATTCAGTTGCATATTACCGCACCTACTCAAACCACTCCAATATTCATATCTACCTAGTTGCAATAAAACGAAACAGATAAAATCATGGTAGAAGCCTTACCGAAGTAATAGGTCAGGGCTCAGGGCCTCTCCGCTGAATATTAGATGGATTGCGTTGCATGACGCGGGTGTGCAATGTATGGGGATACAGATTGAAAACTGCAGGAGAAGCTGTACTGTGATAAATGTAAAGGGTTTTAAGAGATTGGATAGCCTAAAACCACAGGCTTGGAAAATAAAATCTATCGAACAACAACTTCATGGTGATTTTCGTAAGTCGGTGGCAAAAATCAATGCAATCAAAACCAAAGTCAATGACTTTTGGCGACGAGGATTCGATGAGGTTTTTTAGAGTCAGATGTATTTTTGATGTTTATATTTATCAAAACCCCGTGACGATTATGACAGTACTTCCTTCGTCTTGGAGTCAGTTATGGCGGTTATCGAGCTACCTGTCCCCATCTCTCCGCCTAACAACACCACAATAACCTACATTCCATACTCACTCTTAAAACTCTGGAAAGAGCACCTGACATACTCTATTTTGCGATCCCAATACCGTCATCCACATTACAAGTTGATGTAGTGAATCTGGTCACGTGAAACCGGATTATGGTTCAAAACAAATACAATTTTATAAATAATGTCCTCTGTTAATATCTGAGGGGACATTCGGAGACAGCTGTGGTGGCTTTCTGCCAGAGAGTGTACTATGCCATTTGCCAACGTACGTCTGTGACGTCAGAGGGTCTTTTGTCTCTTTCTTACACGCTGACACGTCATGTGTGCTTGTCATTAAAGTGGGAGTGTCGACGATCTGAGGTTTTTGTGTTTAATTTTTATATTTTATGTCTTAATTTTTCAGGTTTGCCCGTGAAATAGGGCGTTATATATACTAATGTTTTAATTTATCTACATATAAAGAGAGAGCATCATAATTTTATATTCAACGTGATTCACCAAGGTTGGTATAATTTCCCGAAATTGCAAAGCAAGTCTGTAACTAACTACATTAAAATCTTTATACGAGGCGTATTTATACCGACCTTTCTTACATGAAATATTATCAACCGATGTTATTTTTTAACACTTTCATTGGTAATTAACATACAAAAGCTATCAGCAAGCAGACGCACGTGGTGCTTTGTTCTCCCTGCCAACACCGCGGGGCATCCGGCGTGAATGCACGCATGTACCAACAGCAGTAGGTACATTACAGAGCAAGTTGTGGTGTCATCCGAGTGCAATGGCTTACTTAATGGTGCTCCCAGGCAATGGGCCAAAAACTACCATTATTTACGTCTCGAAAATGTGTATCCCGAAAGTTTACTGTATTTTAAAGTATCTACAACCTGGCTTAAAAGATAAGAGCGGTTAAGACTACATCTTTTTCAGGATAGAAATATACATAGAATATCTTTCTATTGTACACCAGGTACATTTTAAGCCTTTAAGCTAAAATTCTGTGGACTTGTTGGTAACACAGTATCAACGACCTACTAAAACGTAGCATAATATTATATTCGCAAGTGCATCATAAAGTCACGCGTCAGTCACGGGGTATAAACAAAATTACCCGATGATGATGTGAAACAAAACTTAGACACACCTAATCATTTTTACTGTCTATAACTATGCTTCTCTTCGTATAAATCTAAATTATTTTCTGGCATGAGGCACATATCGCGTGCCTACCATAGATCACTGGAAAAATGGCAGCCATGAATCAAAAATCTCATCATCATAATCATTTCAGTCGAAAGACGTTCACTGTTGGGCATAGGCAAAGCGCCGCTATTTCGACCGGTTCTGTGTTTCTCGTCTCTAGCGGATTCCAGCGGCCTCGATGCGACAGCGAAATCTACGCGAAGTCAATGGTAGGACAAGCTCGACAACTGATGTTATACTATGTGGTCATCATAAGCTAAAGCAAATGCTTTGAAAGTGAGCAGCCAGATGTTACAGACACTTACGAAAGATAATATTGTCCTATAAATCTTTGAAGAAAAAAAGCTAATATACAAGCTGTTACATTATCTATTAGCTAAAACATTTTTATCGCAGCTAATCTAAACAATGACATAGCTGTCTGTTAGCACCACACCATTCCATTCCTGCTTTCGCGACAAAGGTAGGGCTACAGCAGGGTATTGATTACCTAATGTAAACATTTAGATGCTAAGGTCACAGACCGGGTAAAAGCTTCGCACTTTGTCCTTCGACCATCTGTTTTGTGACATCGATATCTGATTGCGAAGGGTGCGTCAAATTCAGGCTAAGTGATAAGTGATTCTGCTAGACTGTAACTTGTAATGTACACTCAATAATGTGAAATTGCTTTTAAAGAGTTTGTTTAGTTTGAACCACTAATGGGCCCGTCGCATAGACCATTAAAAAGCTACGATCCTTGAGTATCTCTCACCCCGTTTGCTAGATGGTTAGTGTTTATATGATGTCATTAGTGCAGTCCCTAGTCGCTATTCACGATCGTCTTATCTTCTGTAAAGATCCCTAGAGATAGATTGATACTTATACACGTTAAAATTGTAAAGTAAAATACTGGCTGACTGTATTGATATCGCGATTGATTAAATCCTTTCCACTGTTATCAAATTCGACAACTTCGATTCTAATTTCAAAACTGGGAAGGGCTTTCTGCATTTGACTGCATTAACGTTCTAGTGCACTTAAATAACATTATATTCAATGTTTATTTGCTGGTTCTCTAACAATAAGATCCCTAAATGAACATCAACTTGGATTAAAAAAACAGTAGGTACTAATAGGAGTTCATAGGTTATTTTTTGTAAAAAACCGTGTTGTTCTTTTACGAGTCCTTAAAATATATTGAAGCACTTAGACCAGCCATAAGATGGCGTCGTCTTATAGCATTTCAATGGAACCGACGAGACTAATGTCTAGTCGCTCGATTGATCCATCCCAGCCAATGTCTCAGGGGGTAGGGGCGCTGACGTCACATATCAGCGGCATTACTCTGGAACTGACATGTGCTGGTTATTTTTACCCGACTGCGCGATAGTGTTAAGTTTCTAAAATAAAGTGGAACAAATTAAGGAGACAAGTCTATTAATATGGTCATGGTCTTTTGTTGTTAAAGTAAGTTTAAATAGCAATGATTTAGTACTGTCGTTTCTAAAAGGCATTGTCTTTGTAAAAGTTAAGACCATAAGACGCACTCTGCATAATGTTGGTCATTGTTTTATGGAAAAAGGTTTTTTTTTGCATAGATTTTCTTACTGCTCAAGACAGTCAGAAATAGAAACAGAATAGGTAAGTAGCATTCTACTGCTTGACTAATGTTTCCGTAACATTTCCATTTTCAGTCCTTCATGAATTAATATTGTGTTTATAATGCGTGAATTCCTAATTAAGTTACCGTTATAGTAATCAAATATAACAGTTCACTTAAAGACCCCACCCAGCGCCCTCGAGTCGGTACTCCACTCAAGTAGTCTCTGAAGTAAACGCACACTTCAAGTAGATACCAACACTACAAACGGTACAACTGCAGCATACAAACTACTCCACAATACAGAGCTACCGATAAATAATATATAAATAATTCAACATCTCCAGCTAAGGCCGGCTACAAACTTAACGACAAAACGAACGTTCCTGCGAACGCACAAGTGCTGGCAATCGATAGGCCCCGCCCACTGACCTATTTACCAGAGATTAGGAAGAGGCCAGCCCGCCCGAGATGTCTTGTTTTTGTCTCGTGTCAAGAAGGCTTTATTTCCCAGATAAGGAATAGACGTTTAGAATTGTATGGGTTTAGTACAATGAATTATTTGGCTTGGTTATCCCTCAGTGGGGGATAAAACAGACGTCTTATCGAGAAGAAAGGATTATCTCAAACGAATTTTCTTCCGGAGGATTTTATCGTACTCTCTGAGTTAAACTGTTATTAACCAAGAAACTACTTACAGTCAAAGCGGCCATTGGTGGCAGTGTGTCAAGCGACATAAATAAGGGTGTCCTAAATGGAGAAACCTCAGAAGCCTTGTAACCGCGGCTAGGGGAATGCGGCATTGTGCGTGTGAGTGATGAACGAGACTACTACCTCACCTAGATCTGTCTTTGCTTTGCATAAAGCCGCTGTATGTAATTAGTTGCTGCCATGTGTGGCTTTCAAGAGGTTGACAGGTATTTATTTCCGTTTTGCTTTCGATTTCGAAGAATAGTGTGAATAAATATGGGGCTAACTTGTGTAAGGTTGGAAAATTTTACTGAAAAGCTAGCCTTGCTTGAATTAATAGTCGAATACTATAGTTGAATAGCGGTAAAGTCAAATCATTAAATTCAAAGTAGGCCATCAAAAGTTAGAATGTCAACATTTACATGAAAATAGAATTGATTCTAGTTGCCCCTTTCAAAAGGTAGTTTTGCATGGAGAAGAATGACAAGAAACTCCATAAATACTCTATTAAAATGCTTTACAATATTTTCTCTTTTATTTACAAACGTTGATTTGAGTTCTTAACTTTTAAACGTCAGAAATGTTTGGTAAACAGTCGGTCATCATTACTTAACTTTAAGTAATGTTTTTTAAATAAACCCATAGTATACATACAGTAATTATATATTTACTAGCTGCGCCTAGCGGTTTCACCCGCATAAGTTTCGATCCAGTTGGAATATCGGGATAAAAAGTATCCTATGTGTTAATCCTGGTTATAAACTATCTGAGTGCCTTTCATCCAAATCCATTCAGTCGTTTTTGCTTGAAAGAGTAACAGACATCCATCCATCCATACAAATTTCCGCGTTTATAATATTAGTAGGAAGTATGAAATATCAAGTATTTAAAATGAAGTTTACCCAAAGTTTCTCGTTTATTTAGTACCTGTATACCGAGTTCAATCGATGACAAACATTACAATCTGTCAAAGTGTCCCGTATTTAGAGCATTGGTCAACTGGGAGCCAACTGGAGTGGAAATGGTCAAACAGGTGACCCACAAAGCTGCTGTTCAGTGTACAATTTTACGATGAGCAAGGTTTTACTGCCTACGTTATAATGACAGAGTACCTAGACTACCTGGTACCTACGTGTGAGGCGTATAGGTAAGCACGCAGCGTGTGTAGCCAGGGGTTCTATTGTATTGTATCTAGTGATCGAATGTGTAGAAGTGTAGCATTCATACATGAATCATTACAATCATATTATTATTTAACAAAAGGATTACAGTAATTGAGTTGTCTGTTTTAATTACTTAGCTCTTTTTGGCAACCCTGCAAGGTTGTAATAAAGTATATTTTAAAATGGTCCTCGAGATTTCATATTCAGTGGACACTAGAATGGGCAGCAAGGCTTGGCAGCAAAATACTTGTACAGTACCTACGTATGGAAAAAAGTTAGTTGAGAGCCAAGCGGGTCGCTACGTATTACGCACTATTTCCCACTTCCTCTCTTCAATAAAAAATATAGCCTTAAACCTATAAGCTATCGCAGAAATAACGTTTGCAATAAAGTAACAAACCAAGCATTCTGAACAAAACGCTGACACATTTATTTTGAAGATTAAAAGCAGAATAGCTACGATATCGCAACGGTTCGTTCTTGCCTCCAAAGGGCACGAATCCACAAAATGAAGACATTAACATAAACCGACTATCTTTCATTTTAAAATACTTTTGACCTTTACTCAGGAAATCTTGTTAACAGTGGCTCATTTGAATTTGTATAATAATTTTACTTAGAAGGTGCTATTGTTACCTGTTTGAAAGGTGGGAAGGGAAGATGAAAGTATTTTATTACAGTCTCTTAAGATCTGAAGACAAACAAAACATTCATTTCTAGAACATAAGAGTTTGCAATTTCAGGTAGAACCTGGTATAGAACTTTAAATACTCCAGAAGAGAGAACAAAAACGCCTGAACAGTTCAAATTGCACACGCAGAAATATGTGGTCATTCCCAAATATTGGCCGACTACGGTAACCGATATTGCAGATTCAGACTTTTGACAAACTCCGAACTTTGCGCCGGAAATAAAGGCTTTTATCGCCATTGGAATGCGTAATAGCCCGTTGGGGCAGACCGTTCCCATACGTAGGCTATAGGCTACGTGGCCTCTTTGTTTAGGGCCGTGATTTCGGCTCTTTCCTGCAGAATAGCCGGGTGATAGATGGCGGAATTTAGGTTATTGATTGATCGCTGTATGCCCTGGCGGCATGAGTGCTTTTGAATATCCCCACTGAAAAATCGGTTTTTTGGGTGAAAAAGCGCTGACGTTAAGTAAAGATTAGGTAGTGGAACATTTCAAGGTTTTTATAATTGCTAGAAAAAGTTGAAATAAAAGGTTACCAAATTTTAAAAGTGTGTAGAATACTTAAAATTAGCTTAAAATAAATCAATAACAAAAGCTTTGGAAAAAATATATACCTATTGCACATAATCTATAATTGCTAGGTTTTGCAGCCATCTTTATAAAGGGTTCAATCTAAGTTAAAGCAAAATGAAAATAAGTTAAGCATCGAGCCATATTATAGTAAAATAATAATCGAGTGAACTCTTCACAGTAACGTTTCATCTTGAGTAAAGTATTCAAAGCTCCGAGACACCTCAATTCTCTCAACCTTCTACTCGAGACAAAATCGATTTTAAACAACTCCAGGAATAAACAATAAGTCCCGCTCTCAAAGGTCAGATCACTGACAGTTGACCAAAAATGGCATCACAAACGGGAGTATTTTTAAATAAATACAGAGAGGGCAGGTCTGACGGGGCTATATCAGGAATAGAAGACCCAGTTTTCGCGATACAGAGATCGATTTGTATTCGAGCGGGTCCATCTGACTTATGTAACGCTTTCGATGCAACCAAGTGACGGGGAATGTTTATAAATGTATGAGACAAGGTTTCTGAAAATGTTAAGGTCAAATCTAAATCGGTAGGAAATGTTGCGCCCTAGCAGCGCGCGGAGAAGCCTTCATATTGTGGGTCTATAAATTGGATAGTATTTTGTGCTTTGCCTATCTTCGAATAAGCACTCTGTTATGTATCTTTAAGAGCCACTAATATTTTTATTTATCTACTTAATATACATACAAAAACACGAACAACAGTTGAACTAACATAACATACTTGTATATGTGTCCCTTACTGTTTATGTGTTTCTTCCGAAAATGAAGGGAATGCTACCGTTGACATAAATTCAAATACGTTTGTTGTTTTCCTGCTTTACCTGGAAATATCACCTCTTTGGTACCCTTTCTACTCGTTTAGAGGAATCCACTTAGGTAGGTGTAGGTATCTACAGGCTGTGTTCATATGTAAAAGATGAAACATTCTTGCATTCTCAGCTTATAGTACAAGTAACTTACATACTACACAAACTTTCGCCTTTTTCCTAGAGGGCTAGGTAAAGTGAACGCCACGTACTAACGAACACGAACTCTTTTTGCTACGCTCATATATTAGGCGAGTACCTTAATACATTTAAGAAGAATTTTATTAAATGAATACTATTAATTTACGAGTCATGCGCCCGATGGGTTTCCCATCGGCAAAAACGACGAACTTCCAAACAAACTTTTATTCCTTTTTAAACCCTTTTAGGCGGTTAATTTCCAAAAATCCTTCTTTAAAACTTTCCTTTCTTGTAAAAGGAACTGTTTTGCAAAATGTCATGCTTCTAGACCCAATCACTTCTAACTAAGCGTTGTCTGTCAGTGAATAGAACAGAAAATGTTTATTTGCATAAAACAGGAAAGTTTTTACAAAAAAAAAAAAATTCGGAATGAATGTAAGATTTTCATTAATTAACTAGATTAAGATATCTAAAAATAACTAAACCAAGTCTATTAATACACAAATCTATTTTCTACTTAGTGAAAAATGGGAAGAATACATATATCAATCTTTTCTGCGTGGAGGTAGTTGGGTGTTTGCCAGAATTTCCACGAAATGTTAGCCGTAAGTTGCGTCTTATATTCTAGTGGGTAGAACTAGAATGTAGTCGGTATACTACCAAAGATGTCGTTTGAGAATATTTCGCTCCATTTCATTCGTATAGCAAATGCAGCACTTGAACAACGAAATCCGCCTTTACTGCTAAGACATAAAGGCGCTGTTCATGTGAAGTTGTTACAAAGCACGTGCGGTTGACTGTACCCTAGACGCCCAGTTTAAAGTTTAATGGGTCACGTTGAAGGTATTGTGTGCAATTCTATTTTAGATGCATTTTTGCATGCGCGTTTCTAGCGATAGCATTTAGTTTGTGCTCGTGGTCGTAGAAGTTTAACTGTGACATTTATACTGTAAAACCTATTTGGTTTTGGTTGGTAAAATGGTTTTTGAAATACCTCCGCTTTTATTGTTTTGTTTTCAAGGGTTGGATTCCAAAAAATAAAAAAATAACTACAACAATTTATAGAATACCAACAACATTAAGAAAGTACTGCCTCGTTGCGCTAGTGGTCGCAAGCGCCACTGCTGAGCATGAGGTCCTGGGTTCAATTTCCAGGGCAAAGTGTTATTAGGCTTTTTTTTCATTAACAGCTCGGAGTCTGGATGTAAGCCTGGTTGATGGCAATAGGCTCGCCCCCTATTACATGGGACTTGAACATTACCTGGTGAAATGTGGATGAACTAAGGTACAGTCACGAGCAAAAATATGTATACACTTGGCTTTATTCAAAAGCGACTTACTACTTTATTTTTTAATGAAATTTTATGTTGTTACGAACATAGAATTTTCGAAGCCATAGGTTTATGTGATGTGTCGTATTTCAAAGTTGCATTCATTTCTCGAAAAAATCGCATTGAAAGTTGCCAAGTGTTGACATATTGGTGCTCGTGACTGTACGCCTCTGTTCTCTCTGATCCCTACTTTTATTTTTGGTCCTCCGAGCCGGATTCAATTGCAAGTCTGGTGTCGTCATTTTATGTTATTAATAAAATAATGTTCACATGAAACATCTAATTAATTAATAACGTTCAGTTTAGGATACTTACATTGATGGTTACTGTTATTAGTATTAACTCACTTATTTATTTCACATCGATGGTCCTAGTTCATCATCTGTGACTGCAAGTGACAGCTATGTGACGAACCCAGCAATGCATAAATGTGTAAGCTGTCACGCCCTTTATGCCTGGAGGCTTTTATTTAGGTAGTGAGTTTTTATTTTTATTAATTATTTTTTAGCTTGAGTACGTATAGTTTTTATTATATTTGTTGGTATATTGGCGTGGCTAGCTGACATAATGTGGCAAATAATTTAAGCTTCTTGTAATGTTCATTACTGAACATAGGTTCCTAGTATTGTATACATGCAACTATATTCTAACTAAACAGACAGCTGTGCTGCTGGGGAGTTTGTTCCGCCACTTCTTCTTCCCAGCGATAGCACTAGGAAGTGGCGAAGTGCGGGCGTTTTTGGGGGACTGTCTTTTGTAATTTTGACGTTCGAAAAGTGCTGATTCTCAGCCTAATTTGAATAAATGACTTTTGATTTTGATTGATTGATTGAACGTTAACTAATAACTCTTAGTAAAGCATTTTTTCCCAGAACGGAAGAAATTATCAGTTACGCGTAGGTACCTGCATAATTTATTTAATTCGGCTTCCAATGAAAATCAATAGGGTACAATACGGCGACGTTACACATTACACTTGAAATGTGTAACCTTATTAAATATATAAAACACTGCAGTGGCGTGTGTTTATCATAAATAAATAGGTATCGTCCACACAAGGACAAGTGTGGGGCGTCACGCGATGTTTCCAACGTAAGTTTGAGTAAGAAAACGAAAGTAAATTGTTAAGTTTTTGGTAAAGGGTGCGTTTTTTGGGCACAATCTAAGGGAATATAATAAAGAGGTACAATTTTTGAGTTTGTATGTATGGTATGTGGTTATCTTCGCAATCACTCAACCTATTTCAACATGTCTTTCACTGATAGTAAGTTACGCTTTTGCCGAGTGCTAAAAGATCATCATAACACGCGGACGAAGTTGAAGGCAGAAGCAGGTCTAGTGGTAACAGATGCAACTTACAAGTTGCAGGACGTGGGGTCGAACCCATACAGGTGCTATACTTTCAAAACGGGAAAAGAAAATATCGTGAGGAAACTGGCACGTTCTAGAACAAAAAATTTGAAAACATCTGACACTTACCAACCCGCACTGGGTATGCGTGGTGGATTACAGCCCACTCCCTCTCACCGAGAGGAGGCCTGTGTCCCAGCAGTGGGAACATTATACGCTGATTAAACTGTTTTTTGATAAATAACTAATTGTGGAAAACATACCTTACATTTTATTTATCTTAGGGCCGCTTGATCCAGCGCCAGATAATTTATTCGAGGAATAATATTGAAATTTTGACAGATATTTCATACAAAAACAGTCAAACGTCAATTTTATTGCTCGAATAAAAGTTATCTGGCGATGGAAAAATCAGTCCTTAGTGATAGTATAACCAAAGTAATCCGAGAATACTTCCTTCGTGTATTGATTAGGTCCAAAGCCAAAACAAACTTATACAAAGTTATTTCAGTACACCACAAAAAAGCTATTGTGATTCAATGAACAGACGAAAAAAAATAAGCAAAAACAAGTTAGTACGCATGCGTTGATATATCTTTTCAAGGATAGTCGGTTAATAACTTGGTAACTTAGATTTTTTGTTAGAAGACAATTACTTGGTCATCTCGCCATTAACGTAGAAAAGGTAAGTAAAGATGAACATTAGTGAAAAAAATATCACATACGACCGCATAAAAAAAGTATGGAGTAATGAGCGGCCATATAGCTACATAATAAGTTTACCACCTATTTGAGAGACAAAACCTTTATATCACTGGTATGTACCGAAAGGTTTTTATATCGCATTTACTGAGTTTTATTTACTTAAAGCAAATTCCATTTTAAAAGCGGTTATTTTTTGCAAGTGGTCACCCAGCACTGGAAAACAAAAAAGTCGTAATTTTCAGTAATCTGTTGAAGAGAAGCAGTAAACGTTGCACGTTGTTATTATTGAACACCTCATCATTTGCATTAGTAAACTTAGACTTTTTGTTCTTCTAGTATATGACAATCAAGTTTTTGCGATATTTGCCAAAACACTTTACTAATGTTGCATCTTGGTTTTGTCAATTACCTACTTAAATATTTGGATTGTGGGTAGCAGTTAACTTAATACGTCAAACCTACTAACTTTAGGTATAGGTAATTCAGACTTCCCAGATCCATCAAAAATAAAAGACGATCCCTTCCACCCTTGCTTTAGATGACTTTCATTCATCTCAAGATCGAGTTCAAACGTCCATAATCCGAAACATTTGCCCTCAATCTTCAAAAACATACCTACCCTACATATAACGTGATAAGATCAACGCGGCAACGACACCACATCCCGTGCACGCACATTCTTTGTGTAGTAATGAGGCATGAGACAGAACGCATCAATGGATGGTGAAAGGGAAAACGTACTTGAACTAGGTACAGGGCGGAGCGCATCGATAGCGGAAAGTGGGTCACGGTCTGCCATCGCGTGGTGCCGGGATTCCGGGCCGATTCCGGGCCGCTCCGGGCGGAGCTGTGAACGTTACCCGAACCAGGACCGAAACGTTATTAGAGGGAGTATAATATAAGCTAGAGCGTGTTAGAGTATACTTAGTATAGCTCGTGTGACTACGTTTCACGATTAGGCTTAATTATTATTGTAGGTTTCTTTTGGGTTCATTGTAGTACAGCGGCCATGTTTCATGTTTTCATATGCGTATTTTACGCGTTTTTGTATGCGTATTTTTACTGTTAGTTACAATTTCAAAGAAATGTAAGGCCCTTACTCATAGGTAGAAAATGAAATAATTGTGTTATTCTCGGAAAATCAATGAATACATGGTTATACGTTGTATTTAAAAACCCTCGTTGAAACGTAATAGCGAACTAAACTTTTTTTAAGCATAATAATAAGTAACGTTTTTTTAAACCAGATTTCAGAGCTCCAATATATCATCATATATCCTGCGGGAACTACCTATCTGTCGTGATACAAACAGGCTTTTATGTGAAATATGTTCAGTATAAAGATTCATTGTGATCCGTAGTACGTGAGTAAGTTTTACGA
The DNA here is from genome assembly GCA_951799955.1 of Apamea anceps. Lineage (NCBI taxonomy): Eukaryota > Metazoa > Arthropoda > Insecta > Lepidoptera > Noctuidae > Apamea > Apamea anceps. The sequence continues at coordinate 4,601,938 of OX637504.1, read as the reverse complement.
TGACCAACATGACCTAGTTCCAGTTACTGGGTTTTTTTACTATTAAAATATAATATTAATGTAACGGCTGATATTTTAGGCTATATTTCAAGACACCATCACACTTTGCATCCAAGTATACAGGCTGAAATTATCTCCGAAATGAAACTCATTTAACTTTTATCTGTTTTCCATAAAATAAAGGAGAAAAGAAAGAAAATAAAATATGCAGCTAAGGAAGACCAGAGAAACAATGGATGGACTGCGTGAAAGATGCCATAACCATATGCTAGAAAGGAGATGACTACTGAGATGAAGACTAATAGAGAAGTATGGAAGAAGAAGACATGCTGCACCGACCCCAAATAAATTGAGTTAGGCGCAAGATAATGATGAGCACAGGTCAGGTACAGACGCCAGCATATCAAGCTACTACAATCTGTCAAATTTCTTTAATAGATTTTCATTTTATCGCTAAAGCATTAAGGTTCATGGTTGATTGGGAATATTTGTCAGTTTCGGATAGCTTGACCTGCTGGCCTCTGTACACTACATAGTAACTACAATAAATAAAATATCATAGCTTCAGTTCAAACCTTGAAATCTTTATAAAATCAACCTATATACATGGGCAAGTATCTCAAAGTTATTTATCTTCCATTCAATGTTGGATTCGAAGTAAATCTTAGCCAGGATATCCGTCTGTGTGCGATGCTCTTCAAATAGGGTGGGCGTACTATTGGCGCTACGTGGATGCATCGGATGCCAGCTCGAGGCTGTGAATGACACGCGACTAATATTGTACATACACTTGGCTACTAATCTGTCCTAGTTAGTTTATTTACTGGGAAGTAGGTACGTTGCATGTCTTTAACTATACATATTATAAATTACAGTCGCTTTTCGTTTTGGACCACGTAGTTCTTCTAAACTACGCAACGGATTTGGATGTGGTTTTCAAGTTAATTTAGATAAATTATTCTGAAAGGTTTACGTCTGTAATAACATTGATATTAAACAAAGAAGTTCTTAACAACTCTCGAAGTTTTGGGTTGCTAGTGTAGGTACAGTAAATTGGTCGAAGAAAGCTTTTCTTACGAATGTGGCTAGTTTTGATTAACGGAAAATCCAACGCACTGTGCGTTGTATTTTGTAGGTGTTAGAGTTTCCCACTATATTCTAGTTAATTAATGTATTCTATTAATTAAAGTAAAACTAGTGTTTAAAATTAATTTACCTTACATACATTTTACTTATACCTATTAAACACACACACACCTATGAAACACGACACAGACACTTCGTGTGCGTTAGTTAGTTTTTAGTGTAATTATAATGTTGTATGTATTTATAGTATTTTTAAGTTATATTAATATTGTATAGTACGTTTATATGGGCCTTGATGCCTGAAATAAATAAATAAATTATCAAGCTATGGAATTTTCACAGTTATGGCACTTAGGAAAAAAAGTTAAGGCTGATGTTCAGCAGTGCAGTAACTTTGTTGATAAATGACACTGGAATCGGCGAAACCTAGATGTACCTACGTTTCTTAATTACAGAACATTTTGCTTTACCCTTTTGGGAGTACAGAAGTGATAAAACCTCCTTTAATACATACATGTAAGTTAATGTCTCTATTCTCAAGATTTCTAAGCCATATTATCACTCGATTCAATACTAGTTTATTTCCTTTATTAGTCATCTCCTCCAACATCCCGATCTACTGCTTGTGCTAACAGATTTAAAAATGAGTAACGTGTACCGCGATGTTTGCATAGCAACAGTAGGTATGCTTAACACTTGTAATTCGTCTACAGAACTGTAATCTTATGAAGTGGAGTTTTTACTGGTAGGTATTAGGTCATTGGTGTGATTCATATTGCGTTAGTTTCATCAGACGTTTGCTTGTTTCGATTGTTGAACGTGTATGTGTACGTATTTAAAATGTTTTGAACGTTAAGTTAATATATTATAAGTCAATTAAGTTAATAAGTCAATTAGTAGGTAATGCTGCGGGGTAATTTCATTCATTGCGGTATTTACGTTGTTGAGCAGACAATTTTTTCGAACATATGAAGCAATGGAGTAGCAATATCCTTCAAAATGATTCAGTTTGAGATTGATAACGTTACGCAATTAGGATGCAGAACTGTTAGATAATTAATGAAATAAGATCGTAAGCTCAGTCGTCCCCATTGAAAGGTTAACCATCATACATATAAATATAACCGACTCACCGACTATTTAATTTTGACAATTCAAAAGTGCCTGAAATGGTTTAATTGAAAAAATTATTTGAGTTTGAGTTTGACTGCTTATAGGTAGTTAAAACTAATATTAAATAAACATAGGTGTCGTAGATGTAATTATGATAAAACCAATAAAACATTACTTAATGACTGGCAATTATTTTCATAGCAACAATAAAAATAAGATCAATCTATTGTTAGACCGGAATAAAAACCAGTCGTCGTATTCAATGACAGTTCATGCTACATTATTGGTGGGTACATGATTATTAGTCATTATAATTTAATGGGCTAGCTAGAAAAAAATCTATAAATTTGAAGCGAATAAGGACATTTTTACTAGATGCTGCTATTTGCTCACATAACAAGGCATTATATTGTGTTATTTGGGGCATTTCCAGTATTTTACTGACACAATTTTTTTTGTTGTTAATAACCGATTACCTAAATACTTATGGTGGGACGGGGTGAGAGACCGCGAGCTATTTACTAAATAAACACGATCCGTTTTTGAGACCAAATAACTGAATTCCGCGTGAAACCCTTACCAAGCCCCGTAGTAAATAAATCATACCTTAGCAGAGGACCCTTTTATCATTTAGATGCGCGTTTTAACTGGTAGCCTTCGGAATCCTTTCAAAGGATAAATAGGCTTTACTAAAGGTTCCCATTGGTTGATAAACCAAACGATCCGTTTTTGACACACGAATTTGGTGAAACTGTATCAAATTAGCCTATCAGAATCCTTTTTTAGTTGGATAGGTTAGGAAGAGATTTAGGTAGTAGATTTTACTGTGGCGGCATGTCGATCTATAATTTGTTAAAAGGTTCATTATGTTTCCTGTAAATGTTAAAAACAAGGGCAAAGAATCATATGGCATCAAAAAATTCGCCCGCATCGCTGTCAGCGGGATCAGTGCCCAAAAGGCTGACAGCATTGCCGCGTTGCATGGCGATGCTGATTCTTCGACCAAAAAATAGTCCAGCCCTTTGGTCAGGTGTTTCTTTAAATAATTTTCATATTTCTTCTCATTGAAATTATTTCAAGCTGGTGTACTTTACCTTACATTTTGCGGGGTTTATTTATTTATAGTTGCTTAAAGTTATGAGACGTTTAAATATCAAAAATGTATGGTTAAACAGTCGCTTACCATTACTTAACTTTACTACTACTACTACATTAACGTGACTTAAGTAACGTTTATAAATTAAGGAGCTTATCCCTAATTAATACTCGAAAGCATTAACGATATGATTTTAATGTAGTTGAAATGAGGTGTTCATTGTTGCAGTATATAAATGCATACTTTTATTAAGTGCCTATTAAAACGCAAAGTTTAAAACCTACATACTCTTAGGTATACGGTATTTTAAGTAAGTAGGTTGTCGATTGTTTAGTTGGAAAATTGTTTTACCATATGTTTGTTCCCATACCTACAGCTTTAGAACTAGCAAAACGTTTTAATCTAGTTTCCATTGTACTGTCTTTCAAGACTTTCAATACATGTACCTACTTAGTAGTTATAAATTATGCGGTGTCATCTCGTATTAGCAAATAAACATAGCAGGTTTAGATAAATGAAAAACGAATGTTAATTATATGATAAACTTGCTTTTAATTGGATAATTGGATACTATAGCACTTATCTAATTGACCTTTTCTCTTTATGTACGTTTGTTTCGACTGTTTCAAAGCCAATAAATGCTAATAGCCCAACGGTTAAGGTGTCAGGTTCGGGAGCGATATCTCACGAGTTCGAACCCCACCCATTATGCCTTTGATGCAATCCTACTCCTCTCAAAAACATAGCTTAGTTTTAGAGTAACAACACTAGGTAGGTACAATATGTGATGCACATTGCAAGTGGTTATTTTTATTAAAAATTAATAGCTTATCTTTTATGAAAACGATATGTAAGTATCTAACTAATATCTTTTGCCCTGAAAATTCAGTATAAATACTGCTGTGAAAATACCTCCTTACAAGCACTTTATTCCTTACTAGTTCTCATAATAAAATATGAATAAAACTACTTTGCGCGAAGTAAATGGGCACTAGATTAAAGATTAATCCAGCAGTAAATATTAAACGGCCAATATTGGTACAAACTAGTGGACAATCTACAAGGTTGGCTACATGACGTCATGACATTGGTGATCACTGGCCGTAGGGGTGTGGGCCAATGGGCTATGGAACAGATTTGGGTTAATGTTCAGCGTTATTTTTATATCACCACTTAACGGGGGTGGGATGAAAAATGTGCCCCGACGTCCATCAACAAGAAGTTTTATGATTCAACTCATTTTGGGAATTGATTTGCTGAAATTGGGGTTTATGTTTGCGAATAAAACTGGAATTATTCTACTGTGAATGTACTTACGTTAAATAAATATTATCGTGATTTTAACCAAGTGCTTACCTAAGTACCATCTACCCGCATATTATGAAAAGTATGCATATAATAGAACATCGTTCCGAATGATAGAAATGAACGTCATAACAAGCTAATCGTCAACCTGCCTTACTATATAGATTCACAACATAAATAATGTGTAACTATAGTAAAAACGATTCGTGTCAAAATACGCTTATGTTTAATTGATACAACGACTGGGGCTTCTAATCTTAACGATGAAAGCAATCGATGGCCCTCCTTAATGACACTGCCCCATCTCAACTAATTTGTACTAAAATATCTTATTTTATTCTATCGAAAGTCGCAAGGTGGGTATCACGAATTTTAATGTAACAGTACCACGCGAATTAGTTATTACCCACCCTAGCGAACATTTGTATGAAATATTGAGAGGGACCTTCTTAACTAGCTAACTTGCGACATTAAGCCTGAGAAGTTGGTGATTTGAGAAGTCGCACTTACCAGTATTCGTCCGGTGGTGGTCTGACCGGATATGAGTTCGCCGGCCCAGTCTTTCGCTTCGGTCATGAACGTGCCCTCGAACTCTTGTTTGCCCTGCCGTGCCGCCTTCTGCTCCTTCTGCTTGGGGTCGTTCGGCGCCAGCTCCGGCTCCTTGTGGCAGCAGACGAACGCGCACGCGCGCCATACCAGCACCACGAGCAACCCGCATATGAAGGTGAATATCGACGACAGCAGAAAGCACCACCATTTTCGGACACTGAGGCAGTCATCATTTTCAGGATAAGAGTCGGTCGACGCTGTAGTCGCCTCTTCCTCGGACGAAGCCATTCCCCGAGGGCGCGAGGCATCCAGTCAGGCGCGCCATGCACGTGCAGCGATGCGCGCGCCCGCACGCCGTGACCGCGCGCGACTGAGGGAGCGCCGCGCCCCGCGGTCGGACGAGCGCGATCGATCCGCGCCGGCGCGAGCCGCACTGCACTACCGACCCGACGGAACCATGACCATCCTTCCACCCCGTTCACCACCTTCTCGCCTCCGATCCTCGACGCCAACTGATTCAGCCTCACTCCTCGTCGCGATCCGTGAGCATCGCCGAAACCGATACGATAGCTTTTATGACTGCAGATGTTTCCGTAAAGATTTTTATTGATGCCATAACAGAACTGCTCCTACATTACGTCCGACGCCACGCGTTGCCGACACACGAGTACTTCTATTTCTCTTCTAACTGTATAACGTACTTAATTGAAACTGAATTTCGGCGATTTTAACAAAGGTCAATGTATTCAGCCTGTGTCCCATAAGCGTAGTGCTACGCCGCCCTACTGCGTCAGCGGGCGCTACGAAACTCGTAGACGTCTACGAACGCTACGATTGGTTGAGCGAAATGCGACCGAAGATGTGTTCGGTTTCGTTCCAAAAGTACCCATTTGTCTTTTCTTTGTTACACACGGTCTGTTTTATGTACGTTTCCAGTTAATATAAATGAGGCAATTAGTAGATAATGGTAGTTTTTTATGTAACAGAGATGTATTATACGTTACGTAAGTGAACTAGTAAGAAAGTTTCATAGTGTCACATATTTTAAACTAAATGTTTTGACACTGAACAGAACACTTTGCTCAATCGCGGGGGTATTTTCGTCGAATTATTTATTATGTTGTTTGGTTCCAAATATAGTTGTGGAGACGACTGCCTACATACATGTTTTAAATTATTATAGGTTGGTATAAGTCAGCGATCTCTAAAAATATGATCCTTTCAAGAGTTCTGGAGAATTTTATCTTAAGATTTGCAACTAAGACATGCATTTTACACTAAAGCTATATCGATACACAAAAATGATATGATATCGATATGAAAAACATTGTCTGTTGTTTTGATTAATAAATTCGATACAAAGTCGATACAATTACTTGCATAGGTACTTACTTATAATATTTTTTTAATAAACAGGTGTTTAATTATTTATACCATGGGAAACAAAGATTAGCGTATAGTACTCCTACTAATATAATAAACGTGAAAGTTTGTATGGATGGATGGATGGATGTTTGTTACTCTTTCATGCAAAAACTACTAAACGGATTTGGATGAAATTTGGCACACAGATAGTTTATAACCAGGATTAACACATGGGATTTTTATCCCGATATTCCCACGGGATCAAAACTTATGCGGGTGAAACCGCAGGGCGCAGCTAGTAGGTACATATATCTGAAACTTACAATAACACAAAACACAACAATATTGTTTTTCCATCATCTGCATCTTATCGGTAATGGTAAGCATTTATTCAATTCACGCTCCATTTGAAGACTATATACCTAGTTACCAGCAATAGCAAATACTTTACGTAATGTAAACTGTATGAAAGGATTTCCAAAACTATTCTAGAACCGATAAGTAGTTGCAAATAAAAATCAACAAACCAAAAATACGGAACTTAAAATAGTTTTAGCAAAAACTTGCAAGCAAAAAGTGATATTTTTATTGTAATTCCCTACATTATCATAGGGTAAAGCACCACAGTTTGGCACAACGCCAAATAGGCAAAAACTTCAAAACTAGTACACAGTACCTACATGCGACCTTTACAGCGCTTTACTATGCTCCCAGTATGTACCTACAATGGCAAGTTGGGGCCACATCGTATATTAATGTTCGTTGCCAAATGGGTGGCATAAATATTGCATATGGATTTGTAGTCCTCCATGGAGGAAGAAATATTTGCCAAACGCGTGCTCCAATGCCAAGTTAATGCACTGCTTTCTACGAGCACTACAGTTATAAATCGTATTTTACTACGAACGATGTTTGTAAATGAGATTAGGTATCCTATACCTTGTTGTGTATTAGTAGGTTGAAAGTTGAGAACGTCTAATTTAAAATTCCACGCCCCTCCTATAAAATTGTTATACAAACACTTGAAATGTGTATGCAACAAGCAGTAGCGGGGCGTGCATATTTAAATTACACAATCTTTACCTACCTACCTTTTGAAAATCAGAATGACTACCTACTAGTAATCTATTGGTAGTTAAATACATTATAAAATACCCAGACATAGTTAAGTACCCACCGAAAGTCGTTTAAATGCACAAGTGATCAAGAAACTGGTAATTATGTCACCATATGTATTTTTAAAGTAGGGTAGGTAAATGAATAAGATATTTATTTTGAGAATTACAATAGAGAATTAAACATCATAATTCGCTCTAAGTCTTGGAAACCCATCACACGCAGGTATTGGCGGCGTTCGAAACAACATAGGGGACATGTTGTTTCGAACGCTGCCAGTACCAGCAGTGCGATTCTGTCACCATTTCACAGTGAAAACTTAGGTGAAGTGAGCGTGGAGTGAGCTGTCATTTCAACTAATGCTAGGGATTAACACTATTGACAGCTCCCTCTAAGCTCACTTCACCCAACTTTTCACGGTGAGTTTTTTACAGAATTGATTGGCAGGTATCAGTTTTATGGTGGAACTATGATCAGCGACGTTGTGATGTTTTTCTAAGTTTTTTGTTTGTTTTTTCAAGCGAGTTATTTCATTAAACCAACAATCACATCGTTGGTCAAGATATACACTGCTGTGATTCTGTTAACTGATCTTGATTAGTCGGCCATGACCCTTTAATGAATAATCTTTGACTGTTGACCGTCGGATCCTTTTGGGATCATGCTGTCTTCGGACCTTTCGAGTTCCTGTTGTTGTTGGCCTTCAGGGAATAGGTTTAGGTTGTAAAACTTACTATAGGTACTACAGGATTGATGTCGTCTGTGTTCGACTGTCGACTTGTGGACATTGTGTGTATAACTCCAGCTTCCTCATATGTGATAGAATAATTCTACCTATGCCAATATTTAAGGCATAATAGCTGCAATCAAAGTTCCCAGTCTTAATTTAGCTGCCACAAAAACTTCGTTAATATGAGTCGTTTAGTGTGTGTTAGCTGGAGTGACGTAACTCCAGCTTCCTCATTCGATACAGGCAAACTAGTGAAGTTAGGGTTTTGGACTATAGTCAGAAAAATAAGGCATAATAGCTGCACAAGGAAGGAAAAAACTGAACGATAATACTTAAAAAGTGTTGAAACTACGATCAAAAACGTGTGTGTAAGCTGGAGTGACGTAACTCCAGCTGCTCATTCATATCTTCCAAACGAAAGAAGATATGATTATGTATTATAGCTTAAAAAATAAGGCATAATAGCTGCCATCGGCAGCAAAATTTTCAAATCTCTGGTCAAAATACTCGATGAGTTATTAAGCCGATAAATATGTGTAAGCTGGAGTGACGGTACCCCAGTTGCTCATGTCATATCTTCCGAACGAAAGAAGATATGATTTTGTATTATAGCTCAAAAATTTAGGCATAATAGCTGCTATAGGCAGCAAAATTTTCAAATATCTAGGCCTTGTAGTTTCCACGTAATAATCAAAAAACAGTTTTCGCGCCAAAAACATCAAATTTTTGCTTCGGATTAGGTAACGAGCGGCGTTGCCGTTCTGTGCGCAACATTATCAGTTTGAAGTAGTTTGAACTAGATTATAGACTGGGAGCCGACTACATACTTAATCGTACTATCGTATAATCGTATTAAGGTTTTTATAGTCATATTGTGTGTCATAGGATGAAAGAAAAAATCTAAGTGTAACAATTTCGTATATCTATATATATCTTAAATAACAATTTCAGTTAATAAATAAACCAATAGACCAATTCTAACGTAGAGAGATGTATAATAATAATAATATCCCTTTTTTTTTTTTTTTTTTGAGGATGGGAAATCATCAAATGACTCCTCCCGCTCTGGGTGGAGCAGGAGGGAGTGTCAGACTCTTACTGACTAAAACCCACCCGTGTTCCTTCCTTAGCCCTTTATGTTCCAGGGCAGCGGTAACCCTTTCGGACAATCCCGCTACCCATAATAATATCCCTGGACATTTCACACAGCGCCATCTAGTCCCAAGCTAAGCAACCTAATGCTTGTGTTATGGTAACATGATGGCTGATAAACTACTTATATACATTTTTTTTTGTTTGTAAATACATACATATTATAGATAGAAAACAAATAACAATGATTCTAATGCTGTTAAAAAAAAAAAACAATAACGATATAGGTACATATTTTTTATGATACTGAATCATATTTGATCAAGATACCACCTGTAAATTGCAAAAACGTAACAAAATTTTAATTTCGTGGGCTAACTTTGCTCATCTTAACCGAACTACAGAAAAGTCATAAAAAAAACAATAATAGTAGTTCTCTCGTTGTTTAAAGTTGATAAGAATCTACTTTTTAATATTACATTCATAGTTCCATTAAAGTTCAGTCGACTCTCAGTCTATATCTTCAATATACAAAATTAAAATTATTTTGAGCGCAAGCTAAAATGACTTCTAATGGAATGCCTGCTAACTTCAAATTTGGTCGTAATAATGTTGCGCACGGAACGGCAACGTCGCTCGTTACCTAATCCGAAGCAAAAATTTGATGTTTTTGGCGCGAAAACTGTTTTTTGATTATTACGTGGAAACTACAAGGTCTAGAGATTTGAAAATTTTGCTGCCTATAGCAGCTATTATGCCTAAATTTTTGAGCTATAATACAAAATCATATCTTATTTCGTTCCGAAGATATGACATGAGCAACTGGGGTGCCGTCACTCCAGCTTACACATATTTATCGGTTTAATAACTTATAGAGTATTTTGACCAGAGATTTCAAAATTTTGCTGCCAATGGCAGCTATTATGCCTTAATTTTTAAGCTATAATACATAATCATAGCTTCTTTCGTTTGGAAGATATGAATGAGCAGCTGGGGTTACGTCACTCCAGCTTACACACACGTTTTTGATCGTAGTTTCAACACTTTTTAAGTATTATCGTTCAGTTTTTTCCTTCCTTGTGCAGCTATTATGCCTTATTTTTCTGACTATAGTCCAAAACCCTAACTTCACTAGTTTGCCTGTATCGAATGAGGAAGCTGGAGTTACGTCACTCCAGCTAACACACACTAAACGACTCATATTAACGAAGTTTTTGTGGCAGCTAAATTAAGACTGGGAACTTTGATTGCAGCTATTATGCCTTAAATATTGGCATAGGTAGAATTATTCTATCACATATGAGGAAGCTGGAGTTATACACACGTGGACATTCACTTTGATATCTAAAGGTGTATCAGAAGACCTACAAGGTACTCCCATACTGCTCATTCCTTTCCTGTGTAAAAAATGTTTAGACAACTTCGTAATTGCAGCTTGATCACCCTAAAGGTTGACTGGCGCCTGTTCATAGAATGACAAGACCTAGTATTTGTCCATGTGGCAGTTGAGATTTAGGTAAATTTACCGCGATTTGTTGTCAATAACAATAATGCAGTTACGAGGTCGACGTTACACTTAGGTACCCGACTACTACGTTACGTGCATGGGGAACCATTAAAATGCCAGTAGGTCCCTACAATACACGCTTACCTACTCAATTCCTTGCCTGACTTTTCCTGGCAAATCCGCAAAAATAATACGGCAGTTCGCTTAATGAAAATGTAGAAAACGTACCTATATAGTTCTGAAGTAGGTAGTATGTACCGTACCTAAGTACTTACTGGATCTTACTCTGTGACGGTAACAGGTTGCTGGCTTATTTCCAACATCCACCACAGGTAACACATTTGCTGCAGTTAAATCTTACTAACACCAGCTGAAGACAAATTAATTGAACCGTATTTTACAATGGGAATTAATCTTAACACCTTTTTTGGCAACGTCGGTTCTTATTATTTGAGTAATTGACTTTGCTGGCATCAGTTTTGGTAATCTCCGTGGTCCGTTACTGTGATATGACTTGCAGAGTAAGCAAATTGAAGTGGCAGTGGGCAGGCCATGTTTTTCAAAGGACCGATGGCCGGGTTCTGGAGTGGAGACCTGCCGATCGATTCTGTAAAATTCTCACCGTGAAAAGTTAAGTAAAGTGAGCTTAGAGTGAGCTGTCAATCCCTAGCATTAGTTGGAATGACAGCTCACTCCACGCACACTTCACCTAAGTTTTCACGGTGAGATGGTTACAGAATCGCACTGCTGCTCGTATCGGCAAGCATAGTGTGGGACGCCTCCCAGCTAGTTGGACTAATGACCTAAAGAAGGTGGCTGGGATATACTAGATGCGGAAGGCGGAGGACAGGGTGTTGTGGCGCAGCCTGGGGGAGGCCTATGCCCAGCAGTGGATTGATTATGTACTACGAGCATGACATGTACCTACAGTACTCACTACCTACCCACCTACTGAGGTAGGTATTTTGCAACGCCTCACCGGTCTCGGGTTTAGGCAAATTTTAATTTATGGGATGCCCTATAATTCCACGGGTTATTTGCATTGCTGTTGAAAAGCTCATCGCGCTGAAATAAAGCCTAACGTGTTTGGTATTGCCAGGATGATCACAAAATATCAGTTTACGGGATCGTGATGGAAGTTAGGTAAAACTCCTCTTCTAGGAGTACTTAGATAAAATAACAATTAATTCTATAAGTATTATAGGGTTACCTTTTGTTCTTCTTCTTACATATATGTATTAACACGACTTTATGTAGCCTGAACATAAACATTTAAATCGCCTGCTATGTAGGCGCCATTCCGATGTAGTAGGTACATTCATAGATTTGTCTAGTCATCTTGTTTACTATTCATAAGTATACCTCGAAGTCTTGAATACGAGTGAAGAAGTATGGACCATACAAACATCATCACGCACGTATTGCCTGAAGAGGTTTACAGGGGTGTATAGTAGATTACATACCTACCTACATTTCGCTAGCATAATCATGTAGCATAATTAGCCTATAATGTTCCCACTGCTGGGTCACAGGCCTCCTATCTTCGCGGGTCGAGGGAGTGGCCTATAATCTACCACGCGGGCTCAGTGCGTGTCGGTACTTACACATGTCTTCGAATTTTTGGTCCCAGGACATGTCGGTTTCCTCACGATGTTTTCCTTCACCGTTTTGGGAGTGCTGCTGTAATAGGAGGCGAGCTTATTTTTAACTGGACGCAAATCCAGACTTCGAACAAACTACAAAAAAAAAATCTGGGTGCCAGACTATTAAAAAAAAATCTGTGTGCCTGACTATTATAAAAAAATCTACTTACTGATTAATTTCAATCATTTATTTCTTACACATAAAAAATATTTGGCTTAAAAAAATGAATTAGATTTTAATTTAAGTTTACAACCACTGCAATACAAAATAATGAATACCTAACAGACAAATGATAACGTTGATAAACAAAACTTATAGGTACTTATGCAGTTTCAGCACACCAGCCACTACCATAAAAGTATTCTGTTATTCCAAAGGTATGTAATTATTCACTAAAAGTGCTTAAATAAAAGATAAATGACTTAGTTTAGTAGGTTTGTAACTATTTTAAAAGGAGAAGTTCTTTGTATTACCTAAACAGAGTTTTCGGATGTAGAGACAGGACCTATTTGTTCAGTACATAATCATGAATTATTTACAAATAAAAATAAGGCAATTGTTGCCCACTAGTTTGAGGACTTCTCTCTTTTGTAATATAGCCGTCATGCAATGGGAAAGCTCTGTCTCTGAAAAGCAGTACATAAAAAAGTGAGAAATTAATGCTTTTAAGTTTAATTTTTCTCTTTTTTTATGTAGTAGGTATAAAATGTTTTAAGTAATCTTTACCTTGACCAGACATTCACATAATGATACTTTAAACAATCATTTTTATTTCATTTGGGAATTGAATCCAAAACATGAGGGGCATCGATCTAGATTCTGATGAACAATCAATTCCGAATATCAAACAGTAATCTTGTTTTACCCATTACTTAAACATAAGCAGTGCTCAGATTTAATCTGTTCATTAAGTAGCTATCTCCAGCAGTAAACTTTAATTATTGCTAATTGATTGTACCACATTAGTTCTCAGGCACACTTTCCCCAATCCACTTCAAGTATGGAGGGTTTCCGTTCTTGATTGGTAGTGAGATCACCTCACAGACAGTGTAGGGATGGTTGCTGCGCACAAACTCAGTTAGCTTGTCCACTTGGGATGTTCTCGTTTTGATCATCAGCAGCGCCTGGAAATTAATAAAAGATTATGTTGAATAAATGGTGTATTTTTAAATAGAAATAAAAAAAATTGGAAAAAACCTTCTTGGGATTCAGCAAACTTATAAAATCTTAATCCTTTCATTTATTCAAATTAGGCTGAGATTCAGCAGTTTTTGAACATCAAAATTAGATAAGACAGTCCCCCAAAACACCCGCCCTTTACTACTTCCTAGTTGCTAGAAGAAGTGGGACAACAAACTCCCCAGCAGCACAGCTGTCTGTTCAGTTAGAAAAACTTGATTTTATACAATAATAGGTATTGGTTTACTAAACTAAACTTTTTTAATAGGTTTTACAATGTACCTTAACACGCTCAGCGCCAAGCCCCATATGTCAATACCGCTACACCAGGAAAATTTCCTAGGCCAGGGCAACATTTTTTGTATACAAAATGTATGGAAAGTGTGCGCATTAGCGATACACGGCGCTTAGACTGGAATGGTGCTTGTGTATCAAATGATAAATTATTTTATTTTTTAAGTAGGTTTTTACAAACACTTTTACACGTCAATCATATTTTAAAACTAGATGAGGCCGGCGTTTCCTATCTGACTAGCCTGAGAAGAAAGGCCGAAACAAACTCAGACGTCACAGTCTCTTTTAAAGTCCAGACATAATCTTGGTCAGATCATAATATGAAGACCATGTAGGTCGATTTCTGAGATGGTTTTTTGAGGAAAGAACCACACAGATTGAGAGGACCTGTCCAGTCAGTGCACTCATGTTAGAAATCGTGCAGCTCAACTCAAAACTTAAGGAGCTCAACGATTCGACGAACAATACCAAAGAAAGGACATTTGGGTAGGCCACATTAATTACTCAAACTGCCAGACCATGACAAAAACTAACAGAACAGAGAGAAAAATAAAAAATAAAATGACTCACATAGTCTTCACATTCACAATAATTAAAATAATAGAATACTTTACAAAGTAAGTAAATGTCATAGATCAAATTCATTAATGTCAAAATGTATATAAAAAAAAACAACAAAACAAAAAAAAAAAAAAAAATAAAACCATTCAATATGTAAGAATTGGAAGCAGCTTAATCCCAAACCTTTTTGTCCTCAATATAAGCCTGAACGGTATAAAAGGCCTTTTGGCACAACTTACGTTTAATGAATGATTTGAAATTATTAAGGCTTAGATCTTGAACGCGGCTTGGAACTTTATTGTAAAAGCATATACATTGGCATCTGAACGAGCCACCTATTTTCTTGAGCCTTGTTGTAGGTACAACAAATTTGTGTTTGTTCCTAGTATTTATATCATGGATATCACTGTATTTTTTAAACAATTTTATATTTTTATGGGCATATAAAAGATTTTCATAAATATACTGAGAAGGCACAGTCATAACATTCATTTCTTTAAATTTGTCTCTGAGCGAGTGTCTCGGACTAATTTATAAATTGATCGAACAAAAAGGATACACAAGTGTTTAGACAGTGTGTATCGCAAAAGATACACATGGCGCTGAGCGTGTTAAGTACTATATATAGGTCAAAATATAGGTATGCAAAGTAATTAACATTAAATTAAATTATAATTTGCCATAATGTCAGCAAGCCACACCAAAGACATATTGTAACATATTCTATCCATTTTTTAATGACTAATTCTATTGTTCAGTCTTTTATAAATATGAATTTACTGCTCAATGCTTGTAAGCACACAGGGATGTAATTCCATAGGTAGGTTTTAGGCATGCTTAACTTTTTTCATTGCAACACCTTTAGTAGTTAACTTTGGATAATCTTTGTTGTTTGAATAAAATTATTCTAAAATATCAGTAAGTATAATATACCTCACTGTCCTCATTGATTTTGCCTTCCCACTCGTAAATAGATGTGATTTGTGGTATCACATTGACACATGCAGCTAATTTGTTCTTCACTAGACCGTGCCCAATAGTCTTGCCTACATCTGTGTTGGGGACAGTCACGTATGCCACAGAGTATTTATCTGGAAATTTTATTAAAAATATGCATTAACCATCTGATTAAATTGTGGAGTCGATATCATGCAGCCAGAGAGTGACCAATGACAGTAAATGTAAATGCTAAGGAACACAATTGAAATAAGTTTGAGCTTCGGTTATACAGTCACAATTGTTCTTACATTGGCTTACATTTTCTAACCAATATTATCATAGAAATCGGTACTAAAACGTAGAATCATACTTTTTTGAAATAATTGTTGTTTTTGTACTTTATTAATTTATTTTGAATAAATTCACCCTTAATAATATTTACTCACCCGCATCCGCAATACCAGAAGACATGTTAGCTTGAGCAAGTACTAAACAAGGCCTAAGAAATGAAAAATATAATGTTATTAATGATTTTTTATTCAAAGAAAATTGCATTTTATGTCCAGCAAACTACGATTATTGTTTTGACTTTTGACAATGCTGTGACATTGACATATACGGCGCCCATGACAGTCTTGACATTCTTCATTTGACAACAATACCTACTTCTATTTTAAACTAGTGATTGTTACTTGGTCTTTTCAGTCCAGGTAAGTGATCATCAGGAAAGTTATAAAATAAAAATACAAATAAAACCCTCCTTTTGTGCTTCGCCTCAGATGGCTAAAAATATGTAATTATTTTTTATTTTTATTGACTAAAATGTTTCAGAAAAAAGAAATGCTTTCACTGGCTGTTGATAAATGGTTGTGATAATTATGAAAAAAGTAAGATTTTGTCTTTTGTTTCGTCTGTTAGCGGAAGCGGTCATTGCCGCGCGTTTTCTTAAACATTATATCCAGTAATTTTTAACATTTCGAGAATTAGATTGAGTTTGAGTTGTATTTTACGATATTGAATAAGTGAAGTGAAATAATATCGTGATGAAGATATAATTAGGTACATACGTGAATATGCCAGGTTGGTACCAAATAACATTAAATTTATGTATTAGATGCACGTGTCGTTTACAGTGCAGTGTAGTCATTTGTTTTTGCAAAATGCAGATTTTTGCCAGATTTAGTAATGGTATCAGCGTACAGATGCGTGGGTGTAATGAACTGCTTAGTCAAGCGCAACACGACATATTTACAGCTACAGAAATATCTACCTACTGTTAACATTAACCTAACGGAAACGAACCCATAAGATTTTCCCCTAAAAAAATCGCTCAACGCGCAGATTTTTCACTTCAAAAATATTTTACTTGGGACAAGTACAGGAAATACAGAGCAGTGCTGTCGTGGCTGGCCCAGTGGTATCGGCTCCGACTTACGAGTTGTAGGTCGTAAGTTCGAACCCAGCCAGGCACTTACTTTGCGTATATAGTTTCATCACCACTGCTCTCAAAGCGATTAAGAAAAACATCGTGAGAAAACCGGCATGTCCTAGAATCAAAAAATTCTAAGATATGTGATGTGACATCTACCAACCCATACTGGGCATGCGTGGTTAATTATGGCCCACTCTCTCTCACAGAGAGGAGGCATGTGTCCCAGCAGGGCGGCCATTATAGGCTGATTATGATATGATAGGAAATATAAATTTTAGTACTTTTAACAAATCATACTATTTTTAGGACAGCAGACTGGTGCTCTCAGCCACTCTTTACCTCAAATCAAAGGCAAGCAGCGTACAGTATGAAGCTTCAACACAATATCACAACATAAGTATCAGGTAAGTTAATATTTGTTTAAACAGCGTACAAATCCTTATCGCGATCAAATTCTTGGCTATTTCGTTGGCTAACGGCTTATTAGGGTGGTGCATGTGAATATCTACTAAGTCAATACGTAGGTACCTATATCTCATGGGGGTGGGCAGAAACCACAGAACGCAACCTACTACGATCCTTCATACTCCTTTCGCTTTTGTTATTTGTATGTCCATACTCCATATGTAGGCTCTTAACCATTTACCAAGGTATAAACGTAGTTATTTATTTTGCACTTCATCAGAAATGTCATCGGTAGGTATCTAGGTAATTTAGATACGGCACATTCACTTGTTCGTTAAAACTAGTTTTTTATCAGTACCTACGCTGGCAAGACGGCACTCCCACTTACGTGTCGTATCGTAGGTCATGGGTTCTAACCTATGCATACACTATGCTTTGTGTACCTGCTTTCAAAACGGCAAAAGGTATTTGCTATTTATTACTAATGTGGTAACATTAATGTCCCATAAAATTAGGCTGTGATACAGGTAAAACCACTCACTGAGGTTGTTGTGGGTTCTTACATAAAATATTAATGTACAGTGGCGTAACTATAGGGTGGCAGGAGTGGCAAAATGCCACGGGCCCCGAACCGAGAGGGCCATGACCACAGGAAGATCATAACATACCTAAGTATAGAAATGCAGATTTTTTTCGACCACTAGAACAAAGAAGAAGTCAGGTATTCCATTTTGTAGGGGCGAACTCGGGGGCGAAGTGCCAGTAAAAAAAAAAATTATATCTAACGTTGGTTGAGCTTCTTTACATTAAGGGAGGGCCCTACCAATCCCATGAATTTGCCACGGGCCCCAAACGGTATAGTTACGCCACTGTTAATGAAGGTAAATAAATTGATTAGTTTTCATGATACAAGGTAGGTACAGTCAGGACAGTTTGACGGTTTGACATGGATAGATTAAACTACTATAACTATCGAAAATTTGTTTACTATTACGCAATGTGTTGGCCACACATTGATGCAGTAATAAAACTAAGGGACTATTATTATTCGTAGGAAGGAGACAATTAAATGAAGCCTTGTCGATGTATACTTACCTACATCTTTTTGGGCTCACTTTACACTAGTAGCTAGGTATTTACTATATTCAAATCCATCCGGATTATGCAATCATTCTTGCAGTTAGTGGGATATCAATACACAAACATAATTATAGCAACGAGTGGAGCTGCGTGTGTAATTAAATCATTATAGCATAGGTAGGTAAGCAATAAAATTAAGTATATTTAACTGTCAGCGTTAAGCCACAGTAGATAAATAAATGTGAAGGTCATAACATAATCCATTTAATATGTTCAAGTAACATTAAAAACCAGTTTGAATTGATATTCGTTTATTATTTTTTAATCTAGACAATGTTTATTCTTAGAAATGACTATCTAGCCTGTATATTCTTCTACCTTTTTTATATAGATAACAATATCGAGTTGGTCAGTAGGTGTAATACAAAATAATAAAATTATCCTTTTTCTGGGCCATTCGAGAAAAAGTTAAATCCTTCTTAACCCAGAAGAACTGAGATGTGACTTCGGAAGAACTAAGATGAATTCATTGATTGGAATGTTGATAGAAAAGAAAATAAATATGCACATGCATGATATTTATTTAGAGCAGAACCAACAGCTATTACAGGAGGATAACAATTGTATATGAGACATAAAGCCAATTACAGGTTCTCACGGTTAGAAACAGAAAATGTAGTAGAAATCTTAGGATAGCTAAGAAGCACGATAGAAAAGAATACATAATTATATACACACTATGCACTTTTAAAAAAGTCAGCGATCAGCCGAGTGCGTGCGAAATAGGTTTTGGTGGTATTTAAATGGGTCAAATAAGAACTCTTTGCAAAGAATATTAAAGTCCTTACATCTCACATTATTCACTAAATTGATACAAAATTGGCTGTTAGGTAAAATGTCAAGTCATCTAAAATCATCTTAAAGTCAATAAAATTATATTGATATCATCAGACATAATTCAATTACAATCATCAATTAATATCATATATACTTAAAATTATAATAAAATTGTAATGACTAATTAAATAGCCTCTTAGCTAAGATTGAGTTTCAGAATAAAGGTTTGCGATTGAGATGTATGTCTTCAAAACGAATTATTTTGAAAATACAACCGTAAAAAGAACAGCCGGTCGATTCTGTAAAAATCTCACCGTGAAATCTCAAGTGAAGTGAGCTTGATGTGAGTTGTCAGTAGTGTCAATCCCTAGCATTATTTGGAATGACAGCTCACTCCACGCTCACTTCACCTAAGTTTTCACGGTGAGATGGTTACAGAATCGCACTGCTGATTATTTTTATTGGTGGATAAAGCAGTTTATTAAAGCTTTGTTTTTTTTTTCAATTTACGAAACAGATGTAAGTACCTTACAGGCAAGCCTTACCAGGCAGCACTTGCTACTACAGTTGAAAATCACCAAACAGGTACCTAATCATAACAATCAAGTTTGACAAACAGATTATTTAGGTACGGCGGCTAGGGTTGCCTACTATGATTTATTTAGTAAAATGAAGAGTTAGTAGTAACTGTTCTTTTTAAAGATAAATACACAATGTTCTCAGCTTATATTAGGACTATTAACACTACAGAAGTCTTACATAAGTGAGACGTTCAATTTACAATAATCCGTAATCGACTAGGGATTGTAATAGTTTACAATAGATAAAAGGTGTTTATAGTGGTTTACACTCTTCGTTCCCGCTGTAAATCGTCCAAAGGTGTAGGAATGATAAAACCGTAAGTTCACCAATCCTCATTGTTATAAATTAGTCATGATTCACACAACACATATTTATTTATTATTCATTTTCATAAACTGTTCGATATTAACTTAAAACAAGTCTGGCTACGCATGAGCAACAACTAGGTACTTTTAGCGACTTCTCCAAGTTGGAACCATCGTTGAGCAGCACCGACATTTTGCGGTACACGAACTTTTGTTTGCAACGGCCTTGGTATCCGTCTACGAATTGAGCGATTTCAGAACATTTGTTTGAGTCTTGCCTGAAACAAAACAAGGCATAATTTGAATATTTTGGAAATAACAGACAAATTCTTGTTCAGAGATTTCAGTTAGTAGTACTGTTAACTCCACTTACAAGGACTTCTACAGCGCCTTTATTTCGTAGCAGTAATAGCAGCCTGGTTAACTGGTGGTTTACGTTTACCCATGGTAATTTATAGTATCAATGTTTTTAGGGTTCCGTACTAAAATGGTAAAAAAGAAACCCTTGTGTTGCCACTTTGTCCGCCTTTCTTTGTCACAGCTGCATATTTTAGTGACTAGGTAAAATTGGTAATGGTTTTAACTGCTTGCACACCCAGACTGCAGGTATAATAATTGAAAACGAACAGTACCTACATTGCAATAGGGGCCGAAATGGGAGATTGTTTTAAAGTGGAGTTAGGTAAAGAGAAGTGTCATAACATATTCTTATTATATTTTAGGCCGCATAGTTTTGACTTAAATATGATGAAAAATTTATGTACAAATACCATTCCCCCGAAGTTTCCGAAGTTTGCTCATCGTTGTAGTTCACATCTCTGTAATAAATTGAGTTGATAGAAGTTAAGGCAAATATAACTGATAAAACAAAACAATGTCTATAACCAGAACTTTTAATTAATCAGAAGAAATCCCGTAATAACTTGTGTGATCGTTGCTTGTAAGCTCTTTGTTAATTGAAAAATACTTAGAAGAGTTCACTTACTTGCAAATTTCCACTTTGAATCCCTGTATTGGGTTCTCATCTTGATTTAGCACGACGTGCCATTTTCCACTAGGGTCAACTGCAGCTTTTGGGTACACCACCTAGAAAAATCAACCAACATTTTAAAACATCTTTTATTAACGTAGATGATGATTGTGATCATCATTGGTGTACATAATTATATTAGGTAGCTGGAGTTCACCATCTGCATAGACTTTTCAAAACTATGTTGGTGTCGGCTTCTAGTCTAACCGGATACAGCTGAATACCAGAATTTTAAATGGAGCGTCTATCTGTCAGACCACTACAATCCAGTGTGACCATTTAACAAAGGTCAATCTGTCAGTCGGTAGTATTTTAAATTGTTCAGATTCAATAAAATAAAAAATAGTAAGTAGTTAAAAACCCTAAACCACAATAACCAAAGCAACCAAACAAAAACCAACCAATAATGGTTAATATTAACCATTTCTTTTGCGTCTAGTATATTCTTCATTAAGGTAATAAGCATAAAATCAATGAAGTTATAACGATTAGGGACTAGGTACTAGCAAACACAAGGGGTTTACAAGTAACCCCTAAAGAGTTCCACTATCCTTCTCCTGGCTCCATCATCAGACCGTCGCCACCAAGTGCAATATGTCGGACTCATCAAAACGGATCATAATGACCTCAATCTTGAGGAGTTTACTAGTAGCCCCTTAAGAGTTCCACTATCCACCTCCTGGGTCCATCATCAGATCAGCTCCAAGATACCGATATAGTTTTGCCTTCCAAACTACTTATACATACAAAGTTTCATTGCGTTAGAAGCAGGATAAAATTGACTTCTAAGATTTTTTCATTGTTAGTTAGTCACAAGTGAAGTTAATAAAAGCGTGTTAAAAAAAAGAAGACACCAATCTCATGTAGATTCGTGTCTGAAAACGTCATTTCATACACGAATCTAAACGAGATTGGTGTCTGAAGTGGTCTTCTTACGGATGAAAATTCCAGAATGAACGTAAGAAGCGTATTTACTTACTACGTCCTTCTCTAGGTTCCAAGCTAAATATCTGTCAAATTTCATAACGACCAATTCAGTGGTTACTTTTGCATTTACAATATTATTAGTATTGATTTTCAGAAAAACTGGAGATTTTTTGAACATACCTTTTCCTCAAATTGGCACAACTCTATATTTTCCTCTTGAGGTCCTACCCTCTGGGTGATGTCTGGTACGTCTGGCAAGTCCAGTTTGTCGTGTTGGAATATGCCTGAGTCTGATAGCTGGAAATAATAAGGGAAAACGATGTTATAATTAGGAATAGGTACAGATTTTTTATTAGGGCAACGATACTTTATGATTGTATCACTGTTTGTGATAAAGATCTTAGATTCTTTCCAGGAAAAGTAATATAAAAATCACAAAAAATAGGTATAACAATAAGCCCATGTAAGACCTTACTGCATGATTGACAAACTTAAGAACTATTTTTGTATCCCCACTGCTAGGTGAAAACTAAAAAATTTACGAAGCTGAATAAACTTGCCTCCGAAATAACTCTTTTTGCCTGTTCTTTTGGGTAATTGGGAATATCTTCGCAAAACCCAAGTCTCCTGCAATGTCCTGGTATCTCCAGCTGGAATTCTTCAGAATTCGTTGGTCCGGGGAACACAATCTTGTCGGTATTTTGACCTGAAAAGTTAAAGATTTTGCATTCAGTATGTCACATTAATAATCGAAAGTCAGGCAGTCGCTCCTTATAAAATACTGGTTTTCCGCTGCATCCGATTAGACCGGAAGTCGACTCCAACATAGAGGCTAGGCAGATGACCCATTAAGAGATTGCTAAAATCGAAATATTTTATTTCACATAGACCGACATGGGCACTTATGAAACGTCTGAAGCTAGGTGCACGGTTCCAATTGGTCGTTTCCTATGGAGAAGAGCCGGCAAGAAACACCACGGTTACTTTTTTAAAAATAATTGGCTCTTACAATGTTTTCAAATTACAGTACTGCCCTGATAAGCCGAAAAGCGCTAACTCAGAGTAAGTTTTGAGAAAAACGACTTTTTGTGAATGGATTTTTCCCACCTTCAAACGGAACCCCCGTTTGAAGGTGGGAAAAATAATATTTTTAAAACTGTTAAAACTTATATAAACGTATTTTTGACCCTATATAACTGACATACCTAAATTATCCATAAATGGCACCATTATACCTATTTTGTGAGATACCGCTATTTTGATTAAAAAGAAAGGCTTTAAAAATTGAGATACTGCTTTTAGTCTTATTCTGCTCATAGAAAGTTCCATACAAAATGATTTTTTTTCATATTTGATGAAAATACCGACTAAATTTGTAATAAAACTTCATTTAATATTTTTTTTTAACAACTTTATTAAATGTAGCAGCAAATTACAAAAAAAAGTTAAAGCAATTTATTTGCTTTCTATGAAATAAAATTAATCAAAAGTTGGCAGTCCCCGCCAAAAAGACATTCTATTAGCAGGTATTAAACTGGAAAGAGATTAAAAAAAAAATTTTATTTGTTTGTTTGAGATATTCCTGCTGGTAGGTACTGTTTTTTTAGTTGGTGATGGAAGTTTGTCTAATTTTAAGAACTTTGTACCTATGACAGAACTGACCAATAACAAAAGTTTGTTGACAAATTGTTTCCATTTAGAACAACTAGATGTCTCAGTTAACCTTTTTAGCTGTCGAAATAAGTTTTAAATTTATGTCTCCTTTATTTCACTTAAATACTTACAAATTACATTTTTAAATATTTTTATAAACAAAAGGATAAAAAAAAAAACATTTAAAAATATAAAAGGTAGTAGCCCACCGGTATCGGGAACAGGATCCAAGCTACCGGCGGTCAGGGCTCCAGAGAGAGGAACTTCCTGACAATGCGAGCCGTGTCCAGAAGTACCGCTTTCTGAATCAAGCCCTTGATCCAGCTGCCCAACGAGAGCCTCCTCAGGTATTGGTCGAGGCTCTTGGCTATTAAGCCATTGGCTGTCACGACTATCGGCACAATGATTGCTGAGTCTACATGCCACATGTCGACAACCTCGCGAGCCAAGTCAAGATACTTGATTTGTTTATCTTTCTCGGCTTTCACGAGGTTCTCATCATGCGGGACGGTTATGTCAACAATCATTGCGCGCCGCTCTGATCGATCCACCACCACTATATCAGGCTTATTGGCAACAATAGTCCTGTCAGTGATGATGGACCGATCCCAGTACAATGTGATATTTCCATTTTCGAGAACTGGGTCGGGCACATACCTGTAGTACGGCACCTCAGATTCCACAAGGCTGTATTTCAGAACAAGTTGCTGATGGATTATCCTGGCTACAAGGTTGTGTCAGATGCAAGTACTCTCCGTTAGCTAGACGAGAACACCCGGAGATAATATGCCTGATTGATTCTCCCGGCCGGTGGCATGCCCGACAGATGTCAACCGTGCCGTCTTTCACAATAAATCTCCGGTAATTGTTCGTCATCATAACTTCGTCCATAATTGCACAGACAAAACCTTCGGTTTCTCCAAAGAGGTCACCAAAACGCAGCCAAATTTATGTTATTATTATGCGAATTTTTATTACAGGGGGACAAATGATACGTAAAAGTAAAAATATAAAAAGATATAATAAATAAAGTGACTATAGAAAGATTAAATGGATTACATGTTTAGAAATCATAAGGGAATTATTTAAGAATATCTTTAATGTAATATTGTCCAGAATGGACAGATTCGCAGTCTTGAAGCACATATGTGGTCCTAGAGATAACCCTAGTTACACGACATTTAATAAAACGTCGAGAGTTTAATGAACGTATCATCGGCTACTATGTAAGTACTAAAGTTCTACATAGAAGATTTTCCTACATCCAAAAGAATCAGATCTAAGTAAGACAATCCAATGTTTTACTAAGTATGTCAAGACAAATTATATGGAATGAATATCTCAATGTAATCAATGCGAAGAAAAAAATAAAACAATTACACATCCGTGTTAGAATAGCCGTTTTTTATGAACAAGGTAGGTACTATTTAACCTTAAAACCGGAGACAATGCGGTCATAAGGTAATTTGCAAGCGTGTAATATTGTTTTTTATATTCAAATAGATGAGTTTGTAGTTTTTTGGATGTCTAAGTAATACGTATAATAGTTTAGTTCCCCGATATTTTCCTATTTAATACGTCATACTTATTGCATGGGTATAAGTACCTACTCGTGTGAAATAATAAGTTTAAAAAAAATATATTATCAAATTCAGCTTAGTCCATTTAAAATGAAGTGTTAAAGAAAAGAAACATCAGTTGATTGCATGTTTCACAGACCGGACAGAAATAATAGGAGCAAGTGTGCCCTTTAAAAGTATTGCTAAACTATCGATTTTATTTTTTCACGAATAGATACTTGTTAGACGTGCTTAAATGTTTTTGGTGTAGGTTACCTACCTACGTCACTTGGCCCACAACTTTGTGTGCCAAGTATATATTTTAAATCTGCTTCCTATATTCAAATTTTATTTATGTTAAAAATTGACGTTATTTCAAGTTAAACAAATATCAACTTTGTTGTAGCGTAAACTGAACTTTATTTTGTAGTAATTAAAGTTATTTTTCCATAAACTCATATTTGTTTATATTTTTGGCAAATATGTCGCCAATGCAGATTACATCACTATACATAATTACCAATAAGTAAAATAACACTACAGTAGCCATTTATTTTGATATTTATTGATATGTTTAGTGAAAATTATTGTGTAAGCAAGTTATTTTCCATAACCATTGTTACGTGTTTAATTTGCTAATTGACTAAAATTCGTTAAGTTTTATGAACTTTACATCTCGTAGATATTATTAATAACATTCACCTACATGCAATTAAATGTTGCATGGTGATGGTGTTAGAGGAAAATCATGTTTCAATTAAAATTTACGCCATCGAATTATCGCAATACTTGTCGATAAGCCGGTAGGTTGACCATATGCAGTGCGTAAAAGGAGGAAATTACCGGTAATGGCGCGAGTGCTAAAATAATCTTTGTATTGCATTGCCAGCGATGTAAAAGGCCGACCTTGTATGGTGCAGTTAGATTTAAACGATGGTTACAGAAAGGTGAACTTCGCTTCTATGCAAAATTGAACCTACAAGCTATTATGATGTGTCCAATTATGTGCGAAGGCATTCAGTGCCTAATCCTTGGTACCTATATCTGTGCCCTGGTTATCAAAACTTACAAGTCTAGACATTCACAAGTTACCCTTTACAAGGAAGTTTTTACAGGTTCGTGTAAGTTACGTTTATTAAAAAAAAATAATTTACATTGCTTGTAAAATCGAGCGCTTATAGATTCTATTTGCAAGTTCTAAAATCAAAAAGGTATACCGCCATATTCTTTTCCCGTCGTTTTTTTAAATTGAATATGCTCTACATAAACACATGGTTGAATGAGACCTATATTGTCTGTGCCTTATATGAACAGGACGATAAGAAAGTAGTAGCGACAAAATAGGTATTCTCAACTTTTAAAATTTATAATTTGAAGAGTATTCAATAGAAAGTAGTAGAGTAGAAGTAGTAGAGTGTGTGAATTTAATGAAAGGTTTCGACTTAAAGCTGAAAAATTTAAACATTTAATTATTTATATATATATTATAATAATGATTAAAACATTTTGGGTAGCCATTTAGAAAGAAATTCAAACAGAAACAACGCCCTGTCAACCAAATTAATATTACGAATTGCTTTACATTGGTTGGGAACCGGAGTTCAATATAATACCTACTGTTTCTGTTTCTGGTGTAATAAAAGGCAGTGTTGTGGCAGCCATCAATAGCGTAATGTTTAAAGACTATTTTAAATTCTTTGTCACAATTTTTTTTTTTATCGTCCCCTCCATATTAGGCACAGACAATATACTATTCAGCCATGCGTTTAAAAGTAGAATATATTCAATTAAAAAAACAACAAAAATTGGTGGTATAAGAATATTGGCGGCTTACCTTTTTGATTTTAGAACTTACAAGTAGAATCTACAAGCGTTTAATTTTACAAACTCTGTAGATTTTTTTTGATAAACGTATTTTACACAAACTTGCAAAAACTTTCTTGTAAACTGTACCTTGTAAACGTGTAGAACTTGTAAGTATTGATAAACAGGGCACTGGTGTATTTTCAAGGCTTGTGGGAATTTGACGGAAATTTATTTGTTCCATTCTAAACTGTTCAAGTCTATCTATACCCACAGCTTTTTATAAATTTTAAAGCAGATACGTTGTCTTACCTCGTCTACTCTCTGCGTACGACTTCCAACTTAAAACTTTAGATGCATTTTCAGTCCTCGTCGGCGTTTGCTCTCCTATTCTATATTGAGCGGATTTCACATCATCTGGAATATTTGACGAGTAGCTGGCAGGCGATATGTCAGCTGATCGTGTATTCATCTGTTCGTAGGTACGCTCTAAGTGTTCCTGGCTCGGATTGTCATATTGATGGCGGGAGTCGGTGACTAGAGGCGCGTAAGAAGCATGCTTGCATTTGTGAGCTGATGTCATCTGAAATTGAGAAAGGCATTGCTTTAGATATGTTATGTTTAGGTACTTTATTCTTAAAAAATAGATATATTGATTTGATCACTATAGGATGATTAGGTTAGGCTACTTCCTTTCATTACCTTTGAAACATCAAGACACCTTCTAAAAGGAGCAGAAATGAAATTGCATGTATTTGAAAGTTCTTGGTAAAGTAAAGGATGTCTACAAAAATATGTAAAAAAATAAAAGGGTATGTTGTAGTAGTACATAGGTCAGGTAATAATGCAGGCCTTCCTTCGTACGTTATTCAACCTTAATCTATAGGTTACTGACCATGAAAGTTAACGATTGTAGTCTTAAAAGTAAACAGTAGGTAGGTACTAGTTATTTATGAATTCCACGTACAATAATAATTGCTACAAAAATAAACTTATTGGTGATTATTACGAGGTATAATACCTTCCTATATTCTAATTAAATATACCTACTTCTACTTATACTAAAGGCGTATGGAAATTGTGATATTTATGACGACTACGAGATAAACAGTCATTTCAATATTTTTCAAATTTCTAGCAGCGTAGAAATTCAATTCTACTTTAAATGTTAATTAAATAAAAACGTTTTTGCAAAAAAAAAAAAAAAACAACCGTCTTCCAAAAACGACACTACAAAGAGGAAAATAACTTTAATTTCGGAAGTCGGTGTCGTTGGGTTCGCATTTTCGTTGTTTGACCGACTTCCGAAATTAAAGTTATTTTCCTCTTTGTAGTGTCGTTTTTGGAAGTTGGTTGTTTTTTTTTTGCAAAAAAGTTTTTATTTTTCACTTTTTAGTTATAATTTTTATCAGTAATTTTGGTTTAAAAACCGAACTACTAAACCGTTTTTGATAAAATTTCTATGGGACCATTTGGGAAGTATACCCTTTACAACAAAAAAAGAATTTTTCAAATCGGTTCGCAAGTGACAGAGTTATGCGCGAACAAACATAAAAAAAAAAAAAATACAACCATCCGAATTGAGAACCTCCTCCTTTTTTAGAAGTCGGTTAAAAAGAACATTACATTAAACCTTTCCTTTTAAAAAGTTTTCAATAAAGTCGTATGCTAATTTTCGTATGTTTGTCTGTGCTCATTTTTTGTAATGTTTGCAATGTGCAGCGCAAATTGAATTAAAAAACTCGCCCAAGGTTGATTTTGACAGCGGCAAATATTTATGGGCGTAGTAAATAACGAAAGTAGGTAAATATAGATGTAAAATAATACAATTAATAAAAACCGACGTCATGACTGTATGAGGAGAAATCCGAAACTGGTATTACTTCCGTGTGATTCTTGTTTTGGACAGGACTTCTGTGTCTTTGATACAACAATAACTGGCAAGTACCGAGTTAATAATAAAATTAATTTTATTAATTTTAAAATCTGACCTAGCAAGATGCAAGTTAGTTCGGTAGATGAAACAGGCTGGAACGTTTCAATTTTTTGGAAAGATTTTGATCGACTCCAAATTATATGGGACTCGTGATGGAACGGCGACATGGTTCTGAAACTACACATATTTATGAGCTGAACTTTGAGTGTACAGCTACAACCAAAGCTCTAACTAAAAAAAAAAAGAAAATAAAAAGGCAATTGTTTGTTGTTCTTGTAAAATATGATAAAATTGTAAAATTTTATCTCTGTTCAGTATTATCTGGATATCCATACGTACTTAGTGCAAGAGCAAAAAGAAGGACGCGGACTTAATAGTTCTTTGATAGCGAACCGCCCTACTTATTTACAAACGAGTTACACGAGGCATCTTCTCCAGAACGAAGAAAGAAAAACGAAGAACATCAGAAAGAACGCTGAGGGAAAACAAAGTAATAGCGCGGGCAGACGATGCGATGCGACGAGGTGGGTCAGGGGAACAAAAAATTTCATGCGGACGAAGTCACGGACAGAAGCTAGTATTTTTATAAAAATATAAATTCAATTGACCGTTGCCTGTAAAAAGCGTGCCGAATTATATTGAGCTAACAATTCGTCATAAAGCTGTGGTTGAACTCGAAAGTGAATAGTTTTTTGGTTCGTTTTGTTTACTTACGTTTTCGTTACCTGCCTATAATTATACCAACAAAAGGAAATTATCAGTTCAAGTGTAGTAGTACTTTGATGCCAATACGTTCTCAGTACACACACACACACATGATGCTGCAAAAATTATACATTATTTATGGCATAAGGATAACTGTGGCTTCACACATACCTATTATTATTTTGTGAATGCTATGGATGGGTGACCTACAAATTCGTAACGATTTTGATAAATTACCTAATGTTTCCGGTCTATAATAAGTGTCCCACCATTATAGCTATACAGCTTTGTACGAGTATATATAACAATTTGTTCTGTTCCTAACACTACAGCACATTATCAATTGATTTATCAGCGCATGGCCTCGGTCAAACGACTGTAAATGTACTTGTGAGCATAAAAATGAATACATACTTTGGTTTGTTTTTGCTTTTTTTATAATAATTAATGGGATCATTGTGTTTTTATCTTTACGGTCATTAGACTTACATTATGTACAAGTAGGTTCTAAGTACTATAATAGATACCTACTACGGTGTTCAAATGGAACCGGGTTATAAAAAAAACATGGGTTTTGATACTTCAAGTTCGTCGAGAATTCGGCAAGGTTAAAATGAAAAAAAATACATTAGGTAAAAGGACTTAGAGGGCAATAAATTGTACAACAATTTCATGATACCAAAAGGCCAATTCCCGTTATTAAAAACGTTCAAAATCTTGTCGGAATCTCATCTCAGCGACAATAATGTCAAAAACTGGTCAAAAATGAATATTAACAGATTTAGACTGAGAACGTTCTTAAAATTACGAGAATCGCCCCCCTGAGTTCGGCCTTAATATTTCCTACTTAATGGGGTCAGTAAATTGGATGCATCTTGCGGTTAGTAAATCATGTTAGTTCTGCGAACTTGTATGATTGATACAGATAACGACGGTGCATCCCTTGCGTGGTAGGTATAAACTTAGGTGCAATCAGACTTCCTACATGAATATATTTTTTTAAACTAATCGCATGAACGCTAAATAATTAAGCTCAGTTAAACGGGATGGTTTTCCGTTCAAATTAATTTTTAACGTATTTTCAAAATACCACGAAAAACATAGTTTCACAAAATCTTGCTTTGTTAAGTTCAAGTCCATTATTCTATAATATCGTCAAAATGAGTATCATCAAATACTTACAAAATACCGCTTTGGAATTCCAAAACAACCTTTAGCTTTATTTTCCCTTTCCAGTCTAATATTGTGTGAAACTGTGAAAGTTCTTAGAAAAACCAGTGTTCAGTAAAAAAATACGTTTAGGTATCTATGATGATTTAATACAGTATTTAGTCGGTACCTACGTATGCAAACGTCAAATCAAAGACATTGAGATATGTATTGTTAAAAACTCCTCGGCTGTGATTAACTTTTTAAAAGATTTTTATATTGTCTATTTGAATGTTATTCTTTTCTTTTTTGATTGCTTCTTCTTGTATCTGTCAAAAGGTTTGGTTTGTGTTTCCAATTTATGTAATATTTTTAACTTTTTCCCACTAAAATCCTTGTATCACACTGAGCTCCACAAATACATACAGTCCATTTTAACCACCTTTGTGTATATTTAGGTCAATTGTAAAAAAAAATGGCAATAGTTGTCTATAACCAGTCATAAGTCATAATAATTTATTATGTCTATAAAGCAGCGATTATCATGGTTTAGTAAAAGTTTATTTTCATCATTAAGATATTGAATAACGAAATACTGAATTAATCGCTTTACGTATAAAAGTAGTAAATTGGTTACTCTAACTGATCCATCAAAGAAAACACTTTTCTTTAACTTGTGAGTACCTGTTTAGTGGTAAATATACCTATATTTATCATATTTAGCAATATGTTCCATATATTTACTATATATGGGTAATATTGCTAAGTATGATAAAAATATATACCAAAAGTATTTACTTTATGGAAATGGGATATCACAATAATTATGGTGTTAACGTCATCAAAAACTACATGGACGTAAATTATAACTTGGTAGGAAGTATTATTATATATTATTCATAATATTATCTCTATTATTGTATAATAGAAGGGAAAATAAATTGAATATATTCTAAGTAAGGAGGTAAGTCGCGGTTTCATGACTAGGTACTATAATAATTGATGACAGCCGCATAACACAATACCTATATGAAAAAACTTTCTGCTCAAATGGAATAAAGACAGACCAATAAATGGGAACTTTACATAAATTTTAACGAACGTATGTGTTTGTAGAACATGTTTGTTTCAGAAAACGTACATAAAAGTCATTGTTCTATGGTATGATACATGCATATACCTACGCCATTTATGATTATATAGCGGCATATGACTGAGGAAAACGTCACTGGGAAACCCAAATGTTTGAACTAAATAATAACGATGCCTCGAGCTCGTGCGACAATTACAAGTCAATCTACTGTTTTTGTGCACTACAACCACTTTTTAAATCAAAGGAAGGTCTCAATTCTACCGAAGGAACCATCAAACAAAATAACAGTGTCAAGGCAGCAGTCACAGCATACTGTTAACCACTACTTGCCTACGTTTGTAAAACATAGTTGGGATGAGCTGATGAAGGAAATACGACGTAGGGTTTTATTACGACGTTTTATCGTAATAAAATTAAATACGAAGCATGATTAAGTGTGTATCATGGCATCATAATACAATAATTATTACTATATCAAACGTCTTTGTTTCCACGCCATCCAGGTTATAAATAACGAAGGTAAATATCCAAGATTAATATCACAACAACGATGCTAATAATTCAATAGAATATGATTTCTTATATACCTACGTTAACTTTGCCATGTTAATGTATGTTCATAAAATAACTGCAAATGTACATACGTGTGTTACGTACTAAAATAACATTTGGCACACCCAAAGATCTGTAGACTCGCCTACTCGAAGTAGCAAAAATATGTGACTAGCTGTTGAGTCTTCGTCTGCGATCCGTTTTACCGTAAAAGCGTAACTAACACAAAAATTCGAATCATTTCTCTTTATAATATTAAGTTTAGATATATGATATCATAATATAATCAGATATTGTGGTTGTACTTATTGCTGATTACAAGTACGGTAGTACGTTCCTCTTTTGAACCTTGTTGTTCAGTTTTACATGACGAACGTTTGCAAGTCTCATATTCACCCACCAACCTAAGAGTCCAATAGTCTTCTAGACATTTGTTCCATCATGTCTTGGCTAGGCATTCTGTAAGGACGCTGCACCATCTGTAACTACGTTTTACTATGTGGTCTGTGACTTTTGTGTGTTTACGTTGTTCAACATCAGAAATTATGTGAAAAAGCTCTACGTTGTATAAAATGTCGAGTGAGGTTTCGTATAGACTTTGGCCACAAATAAGGTGTTGCCCTTCGTCTACTCTACTAGCACCTCAGACACTTACTTCCCTCAGTTGATTGACTCTCGCAGTTCGCGTAGGAAGATAACCTCGTTGAATTATATATTTACATAATTATGTCCATAGGTAAAACAAGTTTCAACTTCCTTTTTGGCTTCGATCTAGACAAACAATGATTAAACATCTCGATGTTATTAACACCCGCTGCCGTCTCCCACAAATTTAATGTTTAGGTATACGATTTTTATTTACATAAATATTTCGTATAAGTTTAGCTCGAGCTTGTCTCTCGTCAATTTACTAATCTCTCTGAAATATGACTCATGGTATACGATTGAACAAAAATATTGAAATTGCAAGCAAGTTATCTGACCAACACAACTAAGTACTCGTACATACTTACGTACTCGTACGTTCTGTTTACGTTTTTATTTCCGCTTGAGTTTAGTTTTCAATGTTTTTGTTGGTATATTGGCGTGCGCTAGTTGACATAAATGGTAAATCATTTATTTGAATGTTTTGTATTTCTTTGTTTTCTTATATTAATTACTTTGCATACTATTGTATAGAATCAAGTTCTTCTACCGTAACAGAAAGCTGTATTTTTGGGGAGTTTGTTGCGGCACTTTTTCCCAGCTAAACCACAAGGATAGGAAGTGGTGAAGGATTGGCGTTTTTTGTCTTATGTAATTTGTGTAAATGACTTTTTCATTTTCAATTTCATTTCTGACTCTTCAACCGAATCTGGCAAGATTTATGAATCTGAATTTATTTCCTCTTTTACCTACTCCATAAATCTTATTCTTGATTTATGGATTAGGTCCTACCTACCTACCTGGACCGCTATGTAACATATGATAAAACCAACTTATAATAGGGATTACCTCTCATACAGGTCGTGTCTTGAGATTGGTTAAGTTATTAATACAGATGAGATTGGTTAACATTTTATTTATAGGTCATTTATATAGATTTTATATGGCGTTTGTATTTTCCATTTAAGTTTTGCTATTTATAACTATTTTATAGTCTGCTGGCACCGAATTAAGATGGTGTACAGACGCCAGCAGGTCAAGCTACCCGAAACTGTCAAATTTTCCCAATCAACCCTGAACCTTAACACTTTAGGAATAAAGTTGAAAATCTATTAAAGAAATCTGACAGATTGTAGTAGCTTGATGTGCTGGCGTCTGTACAACTGCTACCCACATAATAATGGGTTTTTATAAATGATCATTAAAAGATAACTAATAAGTAGCAAAAAAACCTGACTATTATTATAGAAACTTACTAAAAGAAGACTTATTATAAGAATGTTGTCAAAATTTCCCTAATTTTATTAGTGCTTATTTGCATTATTAGAAGGCTAGTTAGGTAAAAGGTACATCATGTATGTGAATTATAAAATGTGCATTAATATTAACATTTCGACTTAATAGTTGAAATGTTAATATTAATCGCGCAGTCGCGTGATAGACGAAAAACTGCGGACCGACCAAATGACTGCATTTTTAAAATAAATGCATTCTCCACGTCGACATTGCCTTTAGATATGCGGCAGGGTAATTACAAAGTGAAAACAACAAGTTCATTACAACGGAGGTACCTACAGATACGATTAAAACAATGGTATCTACGTTCAAAGGTATTTATAGTGATTTGTTAGGAAAAGCAAGCAGAAAATACGTCAAGTATTTGCATAATAACTGTTTCTATTATAAATGTCGATGTCGTGCTTGAAATGTCTCTATTAAATACTCTTGTAAAGTACACTGATAAAGCTATTAATCTTAGAAGGCTTGTAAAAAATATTAGCCAAAATTATTAGATTAAAATTGACCAAACAAATTTTATAAAATGTGGTCAGATTCGGACACTTTCGACAGTGAAGGAGATGCAATAATAATTCGCCGTCGTCGAGTCTTTTTAATTAGAAACACGAGATAATCGAATCCACATTCCAGTTTAATGAATGGTTTCATTTAAGGAGCATAAAGGAAAGCCTGATGGCTGTTATCGGGCCTAGTTTAACCGAAAAAATCAAGTCTTATCACAAAAACTAATAACAACTAATAGTAACAAGTTATGGTTACGGGAGCACAGTACTACGCAGTAGCTGATATGCATGGTATTTCAAAGACGAGTGTATGTCGAGCTGTAAATTGAATTTA
This sequence comes from Apamea anceps, assembly GCA_951799955.1. Classification (NCBI taxonomy): domain Eukaryota; kingdom Metazoa; phylum Arthropoda; class Insecta; order Lepidoptera; family Noctuidae; genus Apamea; species Apamea anceps. Next base: position 4,566,533 of record OX637504.1, on the reverse strand, counting down.
ATTAAATAATTTACTTTAAATAAAGCAACTCGCTTTTACCGCCAATGTGCAAACGACAAAATCAAACGAATACAAAAGTGGCGGGAACTTTTCCATATTTTTTTAAAATAAGTATGTATGTAAGTAACCTAATATTTTTTATTAGTTTGCTACTATTAGTTATTATTATTACCTGTTTTTGAGAAACAGAAAATATTAGGACTTGTAATTTTTAAACTAGTAACTAATATACTAATAAACTAATAGTTTCGAGAAATAGGGCCCTGTAGACGTGCTAATAAGCGATAACAAATACGAGTTTGTATGACAAAACATTTGAGACCTAGTCTTAAATTCATACGGCATTATCAATTTGGCAGTGTGTAAGGAAATAACTTTAATAAATTCAGTTTTAGTTTATGTATTTCTGAGCTGAGCACTTGTTTTGTTTTCCCTGTGCTTACAATCTGTTGACGTTGGCGAAAACGTAATAAATAAACTCGCATGCAAACTTAGGTACATAGTTCCTATTTTTCCAATAAAACCGGCTTCCTTGACGCGCTAATTTATTCACCGTTTTTATCATCAATTAAATCTGCTAATGATTCATCTGAATGATAATCAATTTATATTATTGGCCTAAATTAAAAGTTATATCTATTATCCACCATTTCATCCTGAACAGTATTTGTGCAAATAAGAATAAACATTTTATTTGTTTCTCGAAACATTTATTGGACGATTTACATCTCAAAAACAAAAAAGAGGGACTACGTATGATTCCGTTTTTTAACTCACAGCAGATGACCATTGTTAATATTCCTGTAGTCTATGTAAAATTGTATACCCAGCAAACAAAAGTGTTACGCTGAAACATGAAGTCACCTCTATCTATCTACTATCTACTAGTAATAGATCATGTTTGTATATATCTAACTTCGCCACAAGATACGACTGCTCATTATAAAGCTATTAATTCAGATTGCACTTAATATCATCGTTCGTGCTCGTCATAATATACGCGCGGTAAAAGTGGCTACACTTTTACTTTCATGACATTGCCGTTATGAACACACTTACTAAAAGTATAAGTAAATTACTCTGCGTCAACATGTTGTATTGTCATTAAAACGAAATTGGATTTTGATACTGTTATATTTATCTAAATCAATGAAATATCATAATGATTAACTGCGGCGTTTGAATATCAGAAGAGTATGTTTCCTTTGATTGGCTCACGATGTTGTTTTCATAAAATGATTCTTGCTATTCAAATCATTCAAGTTTGATTGCAAAGGTATCTCTAAGAATAACAAAGCTGCAACTTGCTATCTAATTTGAATACGCAATAAAATATTATAATAACCGACGTAAGTATATAGTTTGTTGACACATCTTAAAAAATAAATAAAAGTAAAATAAACTCACAACAGTTATCCAAACGAGCAAATGTAGTGTCCAGGCCATTGCTATGCACTTGTGGCACTTATAACATTATTTTGTATAAATCCGGCCTCAACGGGTAGTGGTCACTCAATAATTACATATCGAACGGCGACACTATTTATGTGTTGATATGACGTAGGCATGCGGTTTGAGCGAAACACCGATATCGATTATAGCGGCACACGTACACCTGTTTTCGCGGACAGATGTCAACTGCCGAGCACAGCTGAACTGACCGGCCTGGTTCAAGACGCGTCGTAGCGCTGTCATTCGACCACTGTCTTGAGAACTTTCCGCTCACTCTTCAAGTTCCCCCTCCGATATAAAACTCTAAACATGTCAAGAGGCAGGGGAGACCTTCATACATTAGTTGTTCGTAAGGACATCCTACTGTTCGATTTTAATATTACAAGTTGACCTATTCACTTTCCAAGTTCAAAGGTCTCTAAAATTATATGCTGGATTGGAACGCTGGTTTAATTAATGATTTATAGTGATTTTACCTTTCAATATAGGTAAAATTAATTAAATATTAAATTAAATTAAAATTAGCCACGAGCCCAAATGGGCTCGTGCCTTAATAACAGCCGCACGGGTCGATTGAAGGTCAAGCTATGCTTGCCGCGGTCGGTTCGTGGATGGGTGACCATCTATTACATTTTAAGACCCCTTCGTGGCTCGGAAAGCACATGAAGCCGTTGGTCCCGGCTGTCATTCGTAGATTTTTGCAGTCGTTATTGGTAGTCAGAAGTCCAAAGGTCTGATAACCAGTCTTATCAAGGGGTACCCAATATCTGGGTTCGATAGGCAGTCGCTCCATGTAAAAAAAATTGTATTCAACTATCTTAGGATCGGCTTCCGGTTAGACTAGAAGCCGATTCCAAGACAGTTGGGAAAAGGCTAGGCAGATGTATGATTTTATCTTTATTGAGAGGAGGCCTGGGACCGTGAAATCCGAATTTACTTTTATTACCATAGTAGTTAATTTATTAAGTTATCTTTGACATATCTCGGGACCCTGGGGTCCCGGACCTTTGAAAGGCGTACTAGGGGCCAAAGCCAACTCGCAGAGGCCCTTTACACAATTCTAAATGATGAGGAGGCACCAACCGTCAATTATTCCTGTATGCACCATGCAACTGCACCCAAGGACAACCCCCGGTTGGTGCAGGTCTATTGCAGAACATGGAAACAAAGTATACTGGGCTATGGGTTTGGGTGGCTATAGTGGATCGGTTACCTTAAACTATGGAAGGTCTATGTCCCCTGCCTGACCAATGATAATTGTAATATTCAAAGATGAAATGGCAGGGGATGACTTGCACACTCAATAATGGGCCCCCGAAAACGGTCGCTAGCACATAATGTCGTAGCGACAAGGACAAGGCAACATGTCGTGAGATGCTTACGAGGAGTGGAGAGGTATTCCACGGCTATCAGGACAATCCCGGAAGTACGGTCAAGATCCCTACCAACATTTTATCGTTAGAATATTTGTAATTAGGGAATAGTAATTTTGGCAATTATGGAATCACCACATCCATACTAATTACCCTAATACCTACCTACTAATTTGAGACAATAAATGCGACAGTAAGTCAGTCTGTCTGTTACCCTGTCACGCTTTAACGGCTGAACAGATTTCAATGAAATTTGGCATACCTACAAGCAGACCATGATCTGCGTAAGTTATTTTTTTCAGTAGTATGTTCCTGTGGGATAATTTCCAACATACACGCGGGCGAACCTTCGGGTAAAAGCTAGTCAGGACATATTATTAAGAAGATGCCGTTACCTATTCTCGTGGCATCTATCTTACCAACATTCTTAACTTTATTTTAACAGGAACGACATATCTCTCATAAAATGTAATTCCATTTTATACTGGTTGCTTTGTGTTTTTTTATGATTTTCTAAAGAACTATTTGATGATAGATAAATAAAATATGATGTTAGGAAGATTTATTCAATAGTTGGAACAGTCCTGATGAAAATGGTTGGGCTTACTAAAGGAATGATACTAATTACATGGATAATTAAATTATGATGGTGTCTTATCCTATATAGGTCAAAAAGAGATAAAAGGCGTTTTCAGAGCGTTCCGTAGGTATTTCTACAACGACTTTGTACAGGATTGAATAAGCTTTTCGGTAGTTTACATGTGTCAGTTTTGTACATCTAAGTCCTCTATCTCTGGTTACTTATATTGTAATAACCGGCTCAACCTGACCCGAGATCACGCGTATGTAAAGGAAGTTTTATTGAATATCGATATTATTATAAGTGCATCACAACCCTAGTCTTCAGGTTTATTTTCCTTATATAACTATATAACAATAATAATGCAATAACGCAGCAACAAACTAAATTAAATTCTTCTGATTTTCCATAGCAGGAATTGATTAATTTAACAAGTGTACATGTTAAATTAACGAAGTAGGCATGTACCTAACTTATGTGGGTTTCTGTTTCCGCCTAACTTTCTAGTAATAAGGTTCCCCTTACCTTCGTGAAATATCTATGCAACTACTTAATTCTATAAAAGGCAAAATACCTCAGCTTATCAATGTGAACAAAACTAATTAGTACCTACATTACAAAATATATTTTTAGACACGTATTCATGTATTTCCTTACTCACGTGTTAATATTTTCTAAACCACATTTTAACAAATATCGAAATTAATTTGATTTTGGTTGTTAAGTACTCTTATTCAGGTTAATAGAATAATGACAGGTACATACTAGCAAATCGTACCATGGATTTTAGCTGATATTCTAAGACCCATAAGCTGTTATGGAAATATCAGCCCAAAGTGCTCACATAAATAAATGTCTTCGTCTCTAAAAGTAAACTTTAGCCTTCTACTTGTTTCATTCGTCTCAGTTTTATTTTACTTTTTGGTCGAACGGATAATGGAGTATTCATTTTCTGGCAGCACATACGCGTGCTGGTGCAGAGAATGATTTCTCCATTATCCGTTCATGCTACGGCATGACCACCATAGAAACGGGTTTTATTGACGGAAGAATAGACGAAATGACAGATTATAGAAAGATTTCTACGTTCAACTATCGTCAGCAGTTCCGCGTCGACGGTAGTTGAACGAATCTATGTACAGACACCAGCAGGTCAAGCTACCCGAAACTGTCAGATTTTCCCAATCAATCTTGAACCTTCATGCTTTAGCGATAAAGTTGAAAATCTATTAAAGAAATTTGACAGATTGTAGTAGCTTGATGTGCTGGCGTCTGTACTTTTGTTGTTCTCTGCAACTGTAATTTAAAAAGGTGTACTTTTCTGTACTACTTTTTTCTGTGTAAATCAATGATCATAACTAAGCGAGCAATCTGTGTAAAAACTACACACATCAAAAGTGTCTAGGGGGAATTATTTGAGTTTAACGATCCAAAAAAGTTAAAATAATAATCCTCAATTGCGGCGATACTCTAAAACATAAGTATGTTTTAGATTATTATGATTATTATTTTAACTTTTTTGGATCGTTAAACTCAAATAATTTATTTTAATTAAACCATTTAAAGGCACTTTTGAATTGTCAAAATTAAATAGTCGGTCAGTTAATCAGAAAGTTGAAGCTAGTTGCCCATTCCAAAACGTAGATCTCTATGGAGAAGAACGGGCAAGAAACTCCAAGGACACTCTTTTAAATCAAGATATTATTACAAATCCTGTGTACATTATTCTTATTGCTTCTATATGTGAGAACAATGTAAAAAAAACAAATAAAATATCATAATACCCGTGTATTATGATATTTTGATGTTGACTTTAAAGCATTTTTTAAATTTTGTAAATGTAGAAACCATGGATCCGTATCCATGGTTCTTACATTTACAAAATTTTAAAAATGCTTCTAAAGTATACAAAACTATAGTTTGCAATTATATTATATTTTATTTTATAGTTTTATTGTTTGTTTTTATTTAAGAGATGAAAAAAAAATACTACCAATCAGGAAGAGGTATTTAATATTGAAGTATTCAAGAATTAAATCTTGATTGAATAAAATAAACATTAAGTTCGTAATGTCAGAAACACTAAGAAAAGGGGGAAGCATCTGTTCCAAATATTGAAATTGTGATTAACTAGTAAGCCCAAGTGCCTGTAGAGCAGGACCAGCATTAAGCCAAGCATTTTTATTTACGATATACTCATCCAACTTATAATATGCTAGTCTAAATAGTGTACGTTTAATACATGTTTTAAATTTCTTCTCATTTAGGTAAAGAATATCGAGTGGTATTTTTATTATTATAACATTTTACACAGTAACCCATAAAAAAAGTTTTTACTTCAGACAATCTGAAGCGCGGTTGATCTAGTTAGTTCCTATTCCTAGTGTTAAAATTATGCCTGTCACTTATCTTACTAAAAAGATGTAGATTTTTTCGAACGTACATAATGTTTTCGCCATGATGTTAATTTTTTTAAACAGTTCCCTTAGAGATTCGCGTCTGCTGAGATTGTAGATGGTTCTGACAGCCCTCTTTTGCAGAATGAAGATAGAATCAATATCTGCAGCCCGTCCCCACAGCAAAATACCGTAAGACTCATGTCTTACGGTATTTTCCAAACAGCGTAAGCGGATGAACTTAGCCGCCCTGCAAGTGATGTTAGGTGAGGACCCCACTGCAGCTTTGTGTCAAGCGTGATCCCCAAGAAAACCGCATTTTCGACGAATTCAAGTATCTCCCTATTCAATACAACGTGACATTCACTACTTCTAACATTCGGTAAAGCGAATCTAATGCATTTAGTTTTTTTCTCATTTAATACTAAATTATTTACAGTAAACCAATTATGGACCATAAGCATAGCATATCCTGTGCATTATTGATTCTCTTTAGTTAATTTCTCTATTTGAAAAAAAAAAATCCTTAAATTTTCATTAAAAATAGAAAATCAACTGTCAATCAGGATTCCTATAAAAGTGTGTAATAGCGTTTTTACAAAACCATTACAATTTTTGCATCGGAACTGAAAAAAATTGCATTGATATGGAGCATAATTTGTCAGGAGAAGAGATGATGAGCGCCGTTGGAATATTGCAAGCTGTTTCCAGGCAACGTACTGTGGCTGTTGCTCTTGGCACTACACAGAGCATCATAAGCCGCCTCTGGACACGCTATCGCATCACGGGTAGCGTGGCCGAGCGACATGAAAGACGATCTCGCATCACCACTCGCAGACAAGACCGGTACATCCAAAATACTGCTCGACGGAATTGTACCATGACCGCCATGATGTTGGCTACGAGGCATCACAGCTCTTTAGGTTTGCTGATAAGCGAATAAACCATCTGAAATCGTTTACGTGAAGTGGGTCTGCGTTCCCGAAGGCCGCTGAGAGTTCGACCTATAGCCCCCCGCAATAGTAGGACCCGTTTACAATGGGCTCACGAATACAGAAATTGGGAGGAAGAAGACTGGCGTTGTGTTTGCTTTTCCAATGAATCTCGTTTCGGTATGAGGCCGGATACAAGACGTACTCGAGTTTGGAGGACCTCTGGAGGTCAAGAACTTTTGAAATTTTGTCAGGAAGTTCATTCATATGGAGGGGGAATAATAATGGCTTGGGCTGGTATTTGGATCGGTGGAAGAACCGATCTCATTTTGATCAGGGGCAACCTCAATGCTCAGATTTATGCGGAGAGGATTGTTTCAGACGTAATCATCCCTTTGTGAAGCCTGTTGGGTGATTCGGTTCGACTAATGCACGATAATGCATGTCCACACACGGCTAGACTCGTAACGCTCACTCTTGCCGATGCTCGCATCAATGTTCAGCCGTGGCCTGCTCAATCGCCAGACCTCAACCCAATTGAGCACGCATGGAATATGCTCCAAAGAAGAGCTCTGCCGAGTATGGATGCCGTGCATACCCCACAACAACTTTTTGACTTGTTAAAAAGAACGTGGTCGGCCGTTCGTTAAAGCGATTTGGCATGCTTAAAATCAATCAGTCAATGGTGGAAACACAGATTATTATTTTTTTTATCTTCACGATAAAAATTTAAAAAATCCTCATTTTTGCCTTTTTTTGCCATTTAATTGATAAGATTAACTTAGGTTAATTTCTCACTACTTGCAAACATTGCAATTTTTCTTAATTTTTACAAACTATAGGGATAAGTTGTTAACTTAAACTTAGCAATTAAAGTTAGAAGCCAGTCTGGAAGAATAGATTTAGTAAATATTAATTGGATAATTTTTATAGTTAATAATGTACTTGATCCCTAGACACTTTTGATGTGTAACAAAACATTAATGTTATAACTCCAAAAATTAGTTTACAGATTATTTTTTTGTAATTTGTGTTGGTGACAAACGAAATAAGTGATCTTTGGACTCGTTACTTAATTATACCCATCGGCAGGCGCACAGTACTGTACAATACAATTAGCTTTTTAGCATCATTAGTTAATGTGTAAGGTTCCGAGGTCTAAGCTCTCTAGTAAAAGAGAAGCGCATTAACAGAATCCGTTAAAAACCAAGTCACGAAATACACTTATTTGAAGTTTTTTATTTTGTGGTTTTTATATTTGTTCGATTAAATATGCTTAAAGTCGTACGCACTCCGCCGAACCTAAGTACCCCAAAGGTTGTTGTTATCGAATCGGAGATAGATATGGTTAAGAGCCCGCTGTCCCGTGACCAAGATTCGTAGAATATTATTTCTTTAAGGGTCAAACGTCCGCGTCCAACTGACTTACCCCAGGAACAACAACCGAATGAGCAATTTGTATACTCCGAGACCTCCTTTACTGCGGAAATTATTGATACTATCCGTGTTGAGATACACAAAGCCTTATCTGACGATATAGCCACCATCATAGATATAGGATAGAAGGAAATATGCCCTGTAATTGAAAATGTATCAGAACTCCATGTCGTTAAGACGATCCCACTACCGCGCCACTACTACACATGTAGTTCAGTAAAAGCAATAGATACAAAGTCACGTACACACTTTCAATTCATAAATCAGAACGGACTACACAATCAATTTTATACCTTAACTCATCAAACATAGCGTGCATTTACCATGCACCGTACAACTTACTCTCACAAAAACATCTGTCGCTGTCGTTGTGCTGTGCAAAAACCATTTATTTTACATATACGCTAGTGATTGACTAATTCGGAAAGTTATCGATTCTCCCATTTATTATTGTACTAAAAAAAATTTGGGGTTCTGAAAATAAAATAAATAGAAAATGATATGTCCAGAAAATATTATATATTACAAATCAATAAAAAATAGCAAAAAAATAAAATAAAATTAGTAAATATTTCTTTTAACATTATACATATTACATCTTCTCAAGGGTATTCCAACCGGATTTAAACGTCATCTTTTTAGGTCTTCCAAGTGGGTTAAAACGGTTGACAAATTGTAAAATTAACTATATATTATTCGTTGGAAAATCGACATTGTTGTTGATAGCCTACGGAAGTGGATAGCCACATCACTAACTGGTCGTAACCAGCAGCGGCCGTACCATGCGATGCACTGCATAAAGTATCGTTGTGTGATTTTTACATTGCTTGTCTAGTCACTTAGTGACATGTATTTATTGCGAAAATAGAACACACAGTACAGTCGTTGCGATATTTGAAAACAAAATTAACGTAGTAAAAGCAAGAAAAATTTTACAATTTGTTATTTTTCATGATTTTAAAGACAAATATAGTAAAATACTTATATTTATATATGGTAAGTGATTCCATGATTTACAAAGTTTTGGTTTTGGCTTCGGTTTTTACAAGAAACCACTGAACAACACGGCATTCCTAAATTTTTTCACGATCACGGTCGAAAGCGCACTAGTTCGCGGAGACGGCCATTTGCCTAGTGCATGGTCATTTCGGGCATGCCGTGACGATACAGACACGCCTCCTTGCCACTTCTTCTGTTTTTTACATTTCTATGGCCACCACCATCAAAAACTGCGTTACCACCGAACTTTGCAAAATTAATGAACGTCTATCTGCGCTGTCCAAACTGGCTAAATCCGTTCAATTCATAAGTGACGATTTCGACCGTATTAGCGCTGAGTTTACCGTCAACAAAGATAAAGTTAAGGGTTTGGAAAAGGAAAACGATACCCTGCGGAAATCTGTTTAGGAATTATCGTCCAGATTAAATGCATTGTAGCAATTTACCCGACAGGAGAATGTTAAGATTAACGGTGTTCCCGAAAATAGCAATCAACCCTTATAAAAACAGTCCTGCAACTATCTAACGCCGTCTCTAATACCATCGGAAAACAGGATGTGCTCTCTGCAAACAGAGTTAGAAAAATGGATACGAAAAATAATCGACCTAAATCAATTATTGTCCGGCTAAAGAATACAAGCATCCGTGACGGACTCTTGGCCTCAGTTACAAATTTCAACAAAGCTCACAGCGATAACAAGCTGAACTCTTATCAACTTGGGTATGGGGGTGAAAAATGTCCAGAATTTGTATCGGAGCACCTATCTCCATCAAATAAGGAAATTCATCCTGCTGTTCGGAAGGTTGCCAAAGAAAAGGCATACAAATTTGATTTTATACTTTCTTAGGTTCCCACCGCACATTAGATCACCTTTTTTCCACTTACTTCTCTTTTTGTTTTATTGTTTTTAATCTGTGTGTTTATCATTGAGTTTATGTTATGCCCTATATCCCTTCACATTTTCACATTTACTAAATAACTAATTATGTTTTCATACCGTGTGGTGGGACCCTGGTGATCTGTTATACAGGTATTCCTAGTGCAGACACCAGTCTCTCACAAACTATTTAGTTTTGAAGCTTGAAATTCTATCAGCGATAACGATGATGGAACATTAAAAAAAAAAATGGATTAAGTGTCTGTTTAAAGTCGTTGTAGAAATACGAATCCAATCTCGAACGAACCTGACACGTCTAGGGGTCTACTCCCTGACACAAAGTCCGTAGTTTCGGCCGAAGTTACGGGCAGTTCCAATTCCGTATCAGCAGTGTACAAGATTAGTTTGGGGCCCGAAGTAAGAATAAATGACAACACGATTTTGTCCCTATTACCGATGTGGTTTTGCTTGCCCAAATAATTTTTAGACGGGCCCGTATCTTCGTTGAAGGACATAATGAGTAGACCTTTTGGTCTGACAAGAACTTCTCCCGACCGGAGGAATTTCCAGTCGATTTAGTGATAGTTTTTTCAGTGTCTGCGTTTTTCCCCAATTTTCGCAAAACGGCTGGCTCTTTCAATTTTAGGTGCGCTTGACTAAGCTTTTCAGCGGGCTTTTGTTTTAAAAGAAAACTTGAGTTTTTTATAACATTGATTCATTAAATTCGTTATGGGCAGTTTTTTTATATGAGTTTCGTCAGAAAACAGTGTAGCTATGTGTTGAAAAAGCTCGTGGCTAAGTAACAGCCACATCGGTCGATTGGTCAGTCTCAGCAAGGGACATGTGCTACCTATCAACTAGTTTGTGGATGTGGAGGTCAAAATAATTATTCGATCCCTGTAAAGTACTCGTATATAGAAACATTTGGTTAGAGTGGAAGCCAACCCCAACATAGCAGAATTTACTATGCGTGTTTACACTAAGGTACTATTAATGTGAGTCACTCAAGTTGAAAATTATGATTAATTATTATAATTATGGCATAGATTTACTTACGTTTGTAAAACGATACTTTTATTAGTGTTAATGTATCGTTTTAAAAACATTGTGGGTGAAAGTGTCCATTAAATTAAAATTAATTTTACATGTTATAAAATTAAATAATCGGTGATAAATACCACAAGGTCATGAAAAATGCTATGTTTCTATTTCAAATGTAGGTATGCAGCCTTTGTTTTAATGTGCGCGATAGCTCCGGCTTAAGCGCAGACCACACTGGAAACGAAGATAAGTTCGTTAAGTTTCGCTCATCTAGCTACCACGTATTTGCATACTTCGATTCATGCCGCTAACTATGAACCGAAATAGTACGTATAAAAAGACGCGGTAACTACATGAGCGAAGCTAAACAAACTTAGCATCATTCCCAGTGTGGCCTGCGCTTTAACTATTGTAAAATTGTTTTACAGGAATCCCTGTATTCCGAACTTTTTGTTAGTCTGCTGTTAAGATAATGGTTTCAAATAATTACATAATTGTCACATTAGTTCCTCGACATGCAATCTAACATTATCATGGTACATAGCGCCTAAGGCGGTTCTGTCATTATATTCACGTGTTATTATCCGGAACTGCTTTGGCAAATTTGATAAAACATGTTGGATCACTAATTCAATACATCTAGAATTTTTAATGCTAATAAGCAATGTATATTGTTTTGTGAGAAACTAGTTTTCTTACTAAATATAGGCTTTACAGTTTATTTCTACCTCTTTGGTACGGAAACCTGCAGACACAGTTAGCTACCTCGTTAATCTTTTATACGAGATCAGAATGGCGTCAAGATAAGAAGAGAGACTACCCTACTTGCTGCAGTTAAATTGACTTGCAGTGAAATTATACGACCGGCGCGTATTTATCGTGGCACTTATCAAATCATTAAGTCAATAAAGTTGCTCGTTACCGCTTATCTGGGTGAAAGTTTCGCAAATTGCCTGGTGACCAGAACCAGTTCTAAGACAAAACTGTGGTAAAAGCTCCCTCGCTTTTGCTAATTTGTGCAATATCGCTTGCTGTCGTGCAGTAAAAGAAAACAAGTGTTTTGAAACTAGGTACTTGTAGACAAAGACGAAGTATCAGAAATCGGTTGAACTTTCTGGTAATTAAAAGCAGTTGACAAACAAACTTGTCCGTGACCCTGAAAAAGGACAAGATGTTGTTCTAATTTAGAAGAATTAGTAGAACGCTAATGTAACGCGTAGGTTTGTAATAGGCACTTAGGTACTACCCGTTTATGTCGATATGTTAGTCAGCTTTCCACTACCAGCCTGCTCTTTTGACATGCTTGTAAACATCGAGTGAGCCGGTGTCAACGTAAGTGCCTACTGAGAAAAAATGGACTCGGCCTTCACACTCATTTAGGTTCACGCACGTGCGAGATGGCAGGACTTAAGGAATCCCTTCGTATTACTTAGATGAAAACTAAAGAGAAAGATGACACTTACCACAGCGAATAATAATAATATCATTCGAACTGGAATCCGGCCACAGCGGCCAAACTGAACAGAAGTCTCCGTAAAATCAAGTACGCAGGAGATAAATTCTACGTGCATTGTCTGACATGACGGCAATCGAATGCTACCGGGGAGAGATCAGGCGCAGGACCAACGGCCGTACGTGTCTTTCAGACTGCTACCGAGAATTCATAAACCCAGTAACAATTCGCCCAATAACACTTCGCCCAACCTGGGAATCGAATCTAGGATGCTTCGATAACATTGTCTTTAAATGTTCTACTATAACGAACGTCTCTTGGCATTTCTCGGGACCCTGGAGTCCCGGATCTTTGGAAGGCATACGAGGGGCCGAAGCCAACTTGCAGAGGCCCATTAGACGTTTAATTAAATGAGGCACCAACCGACGATTATCCCTGTTCGCACTATGCATGTGCACTCAAGGACAACCCCCGGTTGGTGTAGGACTAATGCAGGATATGGAAACAAAGATATTGGATTATGAGTTTGGGTGGCTAAAGTAAACTAGTTATTTAAGTTTATTGATTTAAAAGTATAAGTTTATTGATTTAAAAAAACAAGTGTTACATATAGGTTTGATACTGGATCCCGCACTAGGATACCCTGTGTCGCAGGATCCAGTCTCTTTCGACAAATAGTGTGACTTAAAAAAGTTAACAAATGCAACGGTTTCAGTATAGTTAATAACAAAAATTATATTTAGATCTAAAAGATAACCAAATACATATTGTATGTGTATGTGTTATGAGTGTAAGTATATATGTAATGAATCTAAGCATGCATGTTGATTGTTAGTGTGTATGTGATGATGAATACTTTAACAATTGTATAATAAAAGATTTTCAGTTTCAGCATAATTAAGCCCAAGCAGCCAATTCTGAACTCGTTTTTACACCCAAACCTTGTCAAGGATAAGATTTTAAGCTTTTTGTTAATATTTTCGTACAAGTGTGGTCCAATACGAGTGAAAGCCTTATTGCCAAATTTAAGTTTGCAGAAAACTCTGTTCCACTTAGGATTCCTACGTGAGCGCTGAACCGATACCTCTGTAGCCACCGCTGTTTTATGAAATTTGAGTAGCACTGATAAAATATATAGTTGGCGCACCGTAAGCACTCTCGTTTCTCTATATAACCTATCAGTCGGGTATCGGATTCCTAATCTATAAGAGACCTTGAGGATGGCTCTTTGTGCACGTTTAGCAGTAATTAGATAACTTTTACCAGCGAAACCCCAAGATATTATGCAGTAACGAAGCACAGACTGACATAAAGCCACAGGTAAGTCATCCTAAGAGTATTATTGTCAGCTATAGATCGAAGTCTTTTAAATATGTACAGAAGCTTCCTAACACGAGAACTAACCGATTGGATTTGCTATCCCCATGTCAGGTGTTGGTCTATGCAAATACCCAGATACTTAATATTAGTAACCTGTTCAAAAACAGGGCAGCTACAGCAACCCCCTAGACTATAATTGCATTGGTGGGATTTGAGTGCAAACTGTGTAGGGGCAACTGTTTTTAGGCTTACAGAAAAATTAACTACCTTGGTTTTTTGGACATTAAGGGTGAGCAGATTGTGTTGCAGCCAGCCGGTAACCTCCCGCATTCCAGCTTCTGCGGCACTGTAGGTTTCCTTCCAAGCGTCGCCGTGGAAAACAATAGCTGTATCATCAGCGTACGCAGATATTTGTGCGTTGTCCAAATTGAGTGAGCAGAGGCCATTAACGTACATGAGAAATTAGGTGGGACCAAGGACACTCCCTTGGGGTACTCCATATTCCACTATCGCAAAGGTACTCTGAAAATCGCTCAGGCAAACTTTCTGTTCACGTTCGGAAAGATAGGAGGTAAACCATTCCAATGCAATGCCCCTGATACCCAAGCGTTCCATCTTCTTGATGAGTATCGGCCTTGACACGGTGTCAAAGGCCTTGGCAAGATCAAGGAGGACGCCGACACACTTTTTTCCTTTATCAAGGTTATCAATTCGTATTTAGGACTATGGGAAGACTATAGACTCCTGTAGACGAATACCTAGGCCCCTGCCTGACCAATGTTTTATATGTATATCTAAATTACACAGATAAAATGGCAGGGGGTGACTTGCACACTTAATAATGAACCCCCGAAAACGGTCGATAGCACATAATATGTAGTATTAACGAACGATATTATTATGCAAGTGCAAGGAAAATCTAAGTGAGTGAGAAGAACTACAGCGCCTGCGCGATCTAACCACGCAACATTCCGTCTAGTATTGTCATGCAGTACTTATTAAATCGTTTCGCGCTTTGCCCTGCAATGGGACTACAGGCTAATATTATTTACAATAAAATAATAACCTCAATATATTTTTTTAGCTTCGAATCGCTTTTATTCTACTTGGCTCTGTCGAGCACATGCACGCCGTGAGCTTTTCTATGTTAATCGTACTTACCATAATCGTCCACCATACCTACATGTCGCTTTGATTCCTGATGTGCGTTTTAACAAAGGCTTTTAATACGGATTCTTAGCTACTATTTTTTTTAAGGCTAGGGTACTGGGGAGTCACTTCGGTAATCCATGGAATTATAACCAGCCTATTTCGCGTGTAGTAAAAACGTAACAGTCTATATGTCGCAGGGCGGAAAATGAAAAAAATGTATGGCAAGTTTAAACAACAGATTATTATCAGCCTATCGGGATTTTTCAAGGTAAAAGTAAATAAATAAAACACACCCTTTCCTTAACTTGACTAGTAACAATGAATTTGTAGGATCAGACACAGTCGACGTTTATACTTAAATCTTAATTTAGTATTGTGCCATAAGTTACCTTATTATATATAAAGTAGAATATAAACTAATTGTACGAAATAAAAATAAGTAAATAGAGTGAGAGTTTTTAAATTAAAAGTCGATAATCATCCTTATTTTAAAACACATCTGAGTAAATGCCTCTTGCGTAAGTACGCACTGCTGCGTTGTTACTGTTCTATTTTTGTCGAACATTAGTTTCCATGTTAGCCTTTATCTGAATTGAGAATAATTGCATCTAAGTGCCATTTCAAATCTTGTAATAAATAAGTTTTATAAAAAATGGCGTCCTCGTTTAGAGCAACATTCTTATGATAATGCTCCCAAGAGCCAGACTTATTATTATTCGTGTTTTAGTGTTTGTGATCCCCTGTGTTAGTGAATTGAACATTCACTAACACAGGGGATCCAACAAACATTTAATATCCTATAAGCCTTCTAATATCCTTTGTTCTTGTAATGGCAGGAACAGCAGACGGGCAAGTCAACCTTGACTTTTTCGGTACCATCTTTACCATCGTGAACGAGGAACTCCCATACGTTGTATTTCTGTTTGCAAAATGTTTCAAAACCTAAAGGCGCTTTGAAATCCGTGAAACAGGAACTTCCAACTTCCCTGTAAAAAAAAGACATGCATATTAACAGGCATAATAACTCTGTTTCGTATTCCCCGAAGGGTTGGGCAGAGATATATAGTAAACCCACATTTCGTGTAGTGAATAATTGTTAAAGAATATATTGAAATAATTTTGCTTGACGTGCAAGGCATCAAGTGCCGGTGTCTCAAGCTACCAACGAACTTTCTCCGAATAGAAAGCTCCCCACTATGTATCATTAGAGTGCAGTTCGGATAATTAATGAAGCGAAAACCTGTACTGGGCTTTATCGCGGGCAATAAAACACAGTTTTCTAGAAGTTCAAATTGTAAAGTGAAAATAAATAGCAGAGTATGCGGGTTGAAATTACACATTTTTTTCCTACATTTACTTCTTGACAAGCAAGGAAATCTATACAGTACATGTATTGTGTTCAAAAAGGTTCCCTATCCATTTGCATAAAATTTTAAGACCTACTATAACTTGGCATACTTTTGTTTGTCCTAATTATATTTTCGCATAAATTATTTACGCATAACAGCTTACGCATAATTTTTTTACGCATAATTTCTCTAATCATAATAATGATTAAGCATAAAATTCTAAAGCATAATTTTTTTAAGCATAACATTCTAAAGCATAACTTTATTAAGCATAACATTCTAAAGCATAACTTTATTAAGCATAACAATAATAATAAGGCGTAGTCGACGGGTTCCCGCTTCGCGGGGCCCCTATTTCTGTCTGCAGGGTTTAAAGGAACCTAACACGAAGGGGATGACGGGGGCTCGTTCGCTCGCTCCGCTCGCTCACTTGAGCCCCCGTCATCCCCTTCGAACCTAACCTGTCCGAGTTGGGGTGCCCCAATTCCCGAGCTCGCTTCGCTCGCTCTTGCATCCTAAGTTCTCATTGCCTTTTTACTAAATCTAAATGTGTTAGACCTTGGGGCACCCCGACTCTAGGAAAAAGTGATTCAGAATCGAGTGAAAATAAATACGTAAAATTAACTCAAATTTGTTTCCGTTATTTCTATTAATTGTATGCATAAATATTATTATGCTAATAATCATTAGGCCTAGTAACGTTATGCGAATTAAATTTATGCCAAAACAAATTAGCTTTCAAGATCATTATGCCAACATAAACTGTATGCCAAAAAAAATATGGCAAAGTATTATTATGGCAAAACAAATTATGCCAAAATCGTTATGCCAAAGTATATTAGGAAAAAGAATATTATGCGAAAAGAAGGGATCCCGTTCAAAAAGCTCTTTGCGAATAAGGTGGAGTAACATTATCACGGTAGATGTTGTATGTATACTCACTTGCAGGACTCTAGTCGCACCATCTGCACATAATTCTCCTCAGGAGCTTGGACGACCGTTCGCCAATCACCCTGCTTAGTCTTCACTTTGTAGAGAGGCTCGTACTGTAAAGAAAGAATTACTTCGTGTGAATTAATCTTGTGTGGAAATCAGTTTGAGCATAAATGTGGATGGCGTAGAAGTAAGGGAAGACCAGAAAACGAGGTATTCTGTGAAAGATGATCTGGCTAAAAAGGGCGAATACTTTCATCATGAATCATGGGAATATGAAGAAAATTTTATGTGCGCCGACACCAAATACATCGGATAAGGGTTCTAAACTATCATTTAAACGCCCAAACTTCTGTTCTGATATTTGGGTATACTGCAACAACTACAACAATAGCCAATACAGGAAACAGCACTCCGCCGTGTCATGTTTTATTTCAAACGCGTGATTTCATTTTTGTCAACGTTCTTACCTACTTGGTTATTTTAAAAGGCTACGACATGGTTCATGGCCAAATTGTTACCACGAGAGAAACATTTGCTTAGTTAGGAGCACAGCGATTTGTTAAACATGTTCAGGAACAAAAAAATCTGATCATGATGTCTCCAGGATATATCCAGAAATGATGATCAGATGTTTTTTGTATGTATCCTATCTATCTTTGTATTATATCATTTTGTATGTATGATATCATGATTAGATGTGATTGTTGCTGTACGGGATAATAATCACAAGTATTGAGGAAAATACGTCGGTTACCTTGTCGCGAGCTCCGCCGGTTTCCGTATCTCATATAATATTATGTAAAGCCGATTATCTGTTATTTGTAAAATAAATGTCCATTTAATCACAGCCTGTTTAGACTTAGAACAATTAAAACCTTTAATGCTGATAAGAAATATATGAAAATCAAAAGAATTTACCGTGACGGTAGTCTCACAGTTGTCCACATCGTCAGGGTCTCCTTGGCGATCATCAGTCATTACGTAAGTTGGCTGGAAGGCTGGCTCCTGAAATCACACAACTTTAATCATTAAAGGACGTAATCTTCCCCTTTATTTATAAACGCTGCTTAAAGTTAAGTAGTGATAATAATTGTGTAACCGTATTTTGTGTCGTTTAAACGTCTCTTAATTTTAAACAATGTTTATAAATAAACCTCTTTATTTTTTAACCCCCGACGGACGCAAAAACGACAGGGTGTTATAAGTTTAACGTGACTCTCGTGAACATTAGGCTAATAATTAGAGAGGTCCCCGACGCGACAACATTTAACCAAATAATTTCATACGTACTTACGTAGGGTCATAATTTCAAGGTTATTTTTTTCTTTTTATAGAGTTTTTTCACGTTTATACCTTTTTTGTTGCTATTTTTATTATTTTGTGTCGGGGGTTTTTTAAATTTTTAATTTAATACAAGCAAGCTTTTAAAATAGGAAACTAAGGTTCGTATTGTAGAAACAAAATTAAAGTACTGATCTCCATTTAAAATTGACTGCCGTTCTGGAATATGAACGATGCTCAAGTACTGCTTCTATTCTTTAACAGAGATCGACTGATTGACGATCAAACTGGACCTGAGGAATGTTCTGTAAAACGGACCTAAAATTTTAAATAAATGCTAAGACCCGTATTACAGAACCTCACACCAGACTTAAGCATTACTCCAAACTAGTTAAGAGCCATTTGATTGATTGAAAGTTGCTCTTTTTAATCTACATAAACAACATACAGGAAATTACACTGCACGGCCATCTTACTTTATACGCAGATGACACTTGCTTATTTTAGTTTAGTTGATTATGATTTAGTTTCCCAGGCTCAAGATGATTTAAACACCCTTTTCTCATGGTTTCAATACAATTTATTAACTATTAAATTTTTTAAAACATGCTAAGTATATCTTGTTTAAACCAAAAATAAAATAATACCGCCACATAATCCATTAGTAATCAATAATGTGCCCTTACAGCAAAAGACTTGTGAGAAATATCTTGGATTGAGAATAGATAGCTCTCTATCGTGGACTGTTCACTTGGATCATATAAAAACAAAGCTTAGGTCTCTACTTGGATCCCTCCGAAATATAGTTCGATGTATTCCACATAGACTGCGTCACACCATCTACAACGTTTTAGTAAAACCGCACCTCCTTTATCTGGTTGAAGTTTGGGGCAGTGCGGCCAAGACGAAGCTAGCAAGTCTCCAAGTTGTACAAAACAAAATAATAAAAATGATTTTTAACTACCCATATTCAACATCAACGTGCAAAATTTATGAAGAAACCAAAATAATGAACATTAGACAGTTATATATTTACAATACATGTATTTTCATTCGCAAGGCACTCAACAAAAGTATACAGACTAAAATATCGTTTATGAAAGTAAAACAAGTAACTCAACGTAGCAGTCGCCGAGCTATTTTTCTGATTTTACCGAAGACGAGAACTAAGTTTGGCAAAAAAATGTTAACTTTTGAAGAAGCACAATATTATATAATAAAATACCCTCACGTATAGGGTTGCACTCATTCAACGCATTCAAAATTCAATTAGCTGCATATTTAATCACAAATAACACCCTTCCTAAAAGCTGAATGCATTGGATGGGTGTATCATAATTGCTACCGTGACGTCTGTGACGAACTTTATATAATTTAATTTTTTTTAAGCATTGTTCTCATGTAAGTGCCATTGTGTCTTTTTTTGAGAATAAATATCTTTAAACCTAAAATATGTAGTTCTAAGTACAGACGCCAGCAGGTCAAGCTACTCGAAACTGTCAAATTTTCCCAATCCAGCTTGAACCTTAATTCTTTGACGATAAAGTTGAAAATCTATTAAAGAAATTTGACAGATTGTAGTAGCTTGATGTGCTGGCGTCTGTACTTAATGCTTGAGACTTGAGTGACCTTCTGTAATACGGGCCTGGTTCATTATTTTGTAGGCTAATAATAATGCGTATACCAAAAAGGTTGGTCACTTTTTGAAATGTTGCAAAGTTGGATATATTATGAGGCTGATTCCTCAAAAGTTTTAATTGCAGTGGATTAGAATCACACGGTTTCGACAGGTTACCTTAAACTTTCCTTTAAAAATCCTATTGAATAGAGCTTGAGGATAATCAGAAGGTTTGACTGTGCAGAAGTTTTTGTCCTTGCACTTTTCAGCCACGTCTGCGGTTCCGTGACGGTTGCTCACGTCTTGTATTGGTCCCGGGAACGTGATCGCCGAGTCATCAACTGGAATTAATAACACAATAGTTAGAATCTTGCTGTTTCATAAGAAAAACGCGTTGTCAATGGTGGCTCTATGTTCATTCACAGAACAGTTTGAGGTGGTTTAGAGTGTCTTGCATTTACCTACACAGTATCAGGTCATGGACTTGGACATGGACTATTTCAAGGTCACAGGTAAGAATTAAAGAAGAAAGGTCCTGACTATCCTGTATTTGATGTACTTAGGTACTTTGTCCAAAAATAGAACATACCACCGGGTTCTCACTGATCGATTTTAGTTGCATCTACCGCTAAGTCGAAAGCGATTTGAACCATCTGAGCAGACTTTCAATCAAATAGAATTTCAAATTAAAATGATTTTTTGTTGTAGGTACAACAAAAGTTCAACTAAAATCCATCCGTGTGAACCCGGTATTATACTTCAGGCTTCTTCCTCGAGATTAGCATTTATACACATGTAGTAACGCGTAGTACACACACCGTTACCATTACCGTTAGTATACACGCACCGTTTCCGAGTCAGGAGCTTTCTATTTTTTTATTTTTGTACAAAACGTTCTGTTTCCAAAATGGTAGCTCGGATGAAAATCTTTTCTGGAAAGAAATTATTGCTCTAGTCGGAAACCATTATGTTAAAAAAAAAAACGAATCGGAAACGGTGCGTCGTAGGACCATGTGTCTCAGAGCTTAAATGGTTTCTATGGACAAGGTTGATAAGGTGCTGCTGAAAATTTCAAAGTCCTCTGCCCCTAAGGATACACAAGGTGAAAGATCGACCGACACTTAAATTTTTTTTTTTAATTTTTTTTTTCTCGATAATTCGCCGTGTTTTTTTACAAAATGTCATGGTTTTCGACTAGAGCAACAATTTCTTTCCAGAAAAGATTTTCATCCGAGCTACCGTTTTGGAAATATAGAGTGTTTTGTAAAAAAAATTAGAAAGCTCCTCACTTGGAAACGGTGCGTCATATGGCCATGCTTCTCAGAGCCTAAATGGTTTCTATGGTCAAGATCAAGTCAGCGTCAGGATGGCTGGACCAAACGAGATATGTCCTTGAGACCATGTGCACTATTTATTACCTACTTGCTACTATTTACTACCTATAGTGAAATATTTGCTACCTTTTCATTAAGAAATTTATCAAAGAAATAAAGTGGTCAGCCAACCTGACGTCAGGTTGGCTGACCACTTTCAAGTTCTATAGTTTTAGCGTTGTATTAACCGCGTTGTTAATGTAAATATTCACTACCTGATTGCTACCTTCACATATATTTTTTACACAACTCTATGAAGCTCCTATAAAAAGTTATTAATAAAAGCCATTTAAACGTCTGTACATCAATTATTAACATCTTTTCTTCTCAGAACAATTGCTAAAAATGTTTTTATAGGCGCTTAGTAGCTTATGAACAACTTGTTTCTGGATAATTTTATAATTATTAACATATCGCATTTATGTTATAAGTATGTACATACATACTTATAACATAAACGTTTAGTTCATTTAAAATGAATGTAAATATTACTTTAAAGTCGAAAAGCAAAAAAAAAATTCTAGTGACTTCTTGGCGGCCAATCTCAACGGAGACTAACCTTCAGCGCAATATTGTAGTGAACAAGTGTGTGCGTAGCCACAGATGTACTCTCTCTACCCTCACTCTCATTGTCCGATAGTTGAATAGAATAGGTTTTTGGTGTGATAACCTCGGAAAGCACGTTAAGCCGTTGGTCCTGCGCCTGATCCGTCTCCGGTCGTGCCGGATTACGTGCCATCCCCGGAGTGACTTTAAGGGCATCACTCTTCATAATTGTCGTTAAATAAAAGTGATTGTACAGACGCCAGTACATCAAGCTACCCGAAACTGTCAAATTTTCCCAATCAACCTTGAAGCTTGATGCTTTAGCGATAAAGTTGAAAACCTGTTAAAGAAATTTGGCAGATTGTAGTAGCTGTATTAAATTACGATACAATATTTGATAATAATGAATTGACATCTTTGATTATTTTTATTTAAAACTACCTACAATACTCACAACTATGATGATAAATTATTCTGTTCAAGTTTTGTTGTTTCTGACGTGCACACGTTAACAATAATTTATTAAATTCTTCCACAAAGCCAGCATTGCATTAGAATCATAGTAGGTATCATAGGCAACCGACAGTGGGTAAATGGGTCGGTTCCCTGTCTTCTACATTCATCAGTGTATTTGCTATTTTATTCTTGACTACAATAGCAGACTCGTATTTTAACTCATTAGCAAGTTCACATCGTTGAATAGGAGAAAGCTTTATCTTTTTCGCTAACTTATGTGAACATTCAGTAAAATTGCGTATCGTACAAATACATTTAGCAATTTTATCAGTTGTAGAAGACAGGGAACCGACCCATTGACCCACTGTCGGTTGCCTACGACAAATAAAGTACGAAAACAGAAAAAGCTCTTACTATGATTCTAATGCAATGCTGGCTTTGTGGAAGAATTTAATAAATTATTGTTAACGTGTGCACGTCAGAAACAACAAAACTTGAACAGAATAATTTATCATCATAGTTGTGAATATTGTAGGTAGTTTTAAATAAAAATAATCAAAGATGTCAATTAATTATTATCAAATATTGTATCGTAATTTAATAAAGCTACTACAATCTGCCAAATTTCTTTAACAGGTTTTCAACTTTATCGCTAAAGCATCAAGCTTCAAGGTTGATTGGGAAAATTTGACAGTTTCGGGTAGCTTGATGTACTGGCGTCTGTACAATCACTTTTATTTAACGACAATTATGAAGAGTGATGCCCTTAAAGTCACTCCGGGGATGGCACGTAATCCGGCACGACCGGAGACGGATCAGGCGCAGGACCAACGGCTTAACGTGCTTTCCGAGGTTATCACACCAAAAACCTATTCTATTCATCTATCGGACAATGAGAGTGAGGGTAGAGAGAGTACATCTGTGGCTACGCACACACTTGTTCACTACAATATTGCGCTGAAGGTTAGTCTCCGTTGAGATTGGCCGCCAAGAAGTCACTAGAATTTTTTTTTTTGCTTTTCGACTTTAAAGTAATATTTACATTCATTTTAAATGAACTAAACGTTTATGTTATAAGTATGTATGTACATACTTATAACATAAATGCGATATGTTAATAATTATAAAATTATCCAGAAACAAGTTGTTCATAAGCTACTAAGCGCCTATAAAAACATTTTTAGCAATTGTTCTGAGAAGAAAAGATGTTAATAATTGATGTACAGGCGTTTAAATGGCTTTTATTAATAACTTTTTATAGGAGCTTCATAGAGTTGTGTAAAAAATATATGTGAAGGTAGCAATCAGGTAGTGAATATTTACATTAACAACGCGGTTAATACAACGATAAAACTATAGAACTTGAAAGTGGTCAGCCAACCTGACGTCAGGTTGGCTGACCACTTTATTTCTTTGATAAATTTCTTAATGAAAAGGTAGCAAATATTTCACTATAGGTAGTAAATAGTAGCAAGTAGGTAATAAATAGTGCACATGGTCTCAAGGACATATCTCGTTTGGTCCAGCCATCCTGACGCTGACAAGATCAACCCGATACTGGAATGAAATTGAGAAATTTACGAAAAAAAAAAATATTGTAAATTTTTCTAAGTCCTCGCGCCATAGCGCCCCTAAGGCTACACTCCAACCGACAGCTTTGACAACGACGTTTAAGGGACTACTCACACTTATTCAGCTCCTTTCGCGTTTTGCTGAATGATTTTGGTCACACTTAAATACAGTTCCGCTTCTATCAGCCGCGGACAGCGTCGTAAGAACGAGAAAAGCCGTCATAGCGCGTTATCGCCGCTGAAACGCTTCTGTCTAGTGCGTACGGCGCTGAATATGCTGCTGCGAAGACGGTAAGGTAGGTACTTATTTAGTATTGTGCCTTCAACATGGACAGTTCTATGTGCGATATTTTTATCGTTTCGCTTCTTGCAGAAGAAATAGATACAATTAAACGTAAAAAAATAAAACGCAAACGACAGTGGGTCGAACACTGTGGAGAAATAGAAATTTGGCTGGAGAATACGCGACATTAGTACCCCAATTAAAAGAAAAAAATATAAAATTTATAGAGCATTTTCGGATGGATAGGTATTGCAAAATTAAAATTAAATATTTTTGCACTAGGAATATAAGTTTCTCTTTGTCCATCATTTCGTAAGAATAAAATAATTATGTACGTTTGCCCCGAACGGCCCCCCAGAATTTGCGTTTTAGGTGTGCACTAATGCAATGTACTCGCCTCTAGGAGAATAAATGTACCTGTTTCTTTTTCAATGTACCTCAGTCTGTACTTTTTAAGATATATGCAAAAAAGGGGGCCCGTGCCAGCCAAACGTTTTTAGCACGGCCCCCGTGTAACTTGAAAAATATTATTATTATTATTATTATTATAGCCTCTTTATTTCCACATGCATAAAATAAAAAAATATAATACAATTCATATCATGATTATAAATTACTATCGCATAACAGATACTTTCTAAATTAATAAAATAATTACTTTCCTACATAAATAGATTTCTAAAATATTAAATAATTTTTAAAATAATTCACAATTACATTTAAATATTTCCATATGGACCCCTCAGCGGGTGGAGGCCTCCCCCATTTTGTTCCACGTTTGTCTGTCCTTTGCCTTTGTGATCCAATTTTCACCGGCTTTTCTTATTATTTCATCGACCCATTTTTCTTTCGGTCTACCTCTTTTCCTTTTGTTTGGTGGTCCTTGCCAAGTAGTTACTCTCTGTGTCCATTTTTCCTTGTCCATACGTGCAATATGACCCGCCCATTTCCATTTTTGTTTTTGAGAATGTTCCAAAGCATCTATTATTTTTGTGGTTTTCCTTATTTCTGTGTTTCTTTTTCTATGTTTTCTTTGTATGTTTAGTATGCTCCTTTCCATCGCTCTCTGGCATACTTGTATTCTGTTTTAGTATTATTATTGTATATCCATGTTTGGCAGCCATAGGTAAGACAAGGTAATAGGCATGAGTCCATTACCTTTTTCTTGAGATTTATAGGGAGTTTAGATTTTAGGGTTTCTTTATTGCTCCAGAATTTGTTCCAGGTTATGTTCACTCGTCTTTTAACCTCATCTTCGTGTCTTGTCTTAGAAAAAGATATTTGTTGTCCTAGGTAAACATAGCTTTGGACATATTCTAATGTATTGTTACTGACCCGTATTGGAATAATATGGTAGTTCGTCATGACTTTAGTCTTGGTAGCATTCAATTCTAGGCCGATCTTAATGCTTACATCATTTAGCTCATTAATCATTACCCGTAATTGAGATGCTGTTTCAGAGAAGAGTACGATGTCATCCGCAAATCTAAGGTTGCTGAGGCGTTTCCCATTTATATGAATTCCTTTCTTTTCCCAGTTCAGAGTTTTCATTATGCTTTGAAGCACAGTTATAAAAATTCCAGGTGACAGGGGGTCACCCTGTCTGACGCCTCTACAAATGTTTATTTCAGGGCCTTGCCTCTCTAATTTTACCCGGCTTTTGCTTTTGTAGTAAATGTCTTTTATAAGATCTATAGTCTCCGATGGTATTTCGCACTCATGTAGAGCTTTCCACATGCTCTGATGTGATATAGAGTCGAAGGCTTTGGCGTAGTCGATAAAAGCCAGGTAGAGTGGTCTATTGTGCTCTGTATACTTCTCTATAATCAAATTTAAAGTGTGGATGTGATCTGTTGTAGAGAAGTTTTTCCTAAAACCTGCTTGCTCCGTCGGTTGAAACTTTTCTATGAACATCGATAAACGATCCTCAAGACATGAAGCAAATAATTTGTACATATTTGGTTGTAGGCTTATTGGTCGGTAGTTTCCAATATCGGCAGGATCACCTTTCTTGTAAAGTAAAATTATGTCCGATTTCGCCCATTCTTTCGGTATAGCTCTGTCATTTAGAATCTTATTAAATAAGGTTGTTATGTATGGAGCTAGTATCATTTTCCCCAATTTCAGTGCTTCGTTTGGGATTCCATCGGGTCCGTTGCTTTTGCCGGTTTTTAGAGATTCGATTTTCTTTATTACTTCATAAGTAGAGAATCTATCCAGAGTAGTAGAGTCCTGGTGGGTCGTTTCGATTTCCGTAGTAGTATCTTTTACTGAGTACAATTTTTCATAAAATGTTGTTGCTTTTTCTATTATATCAGATCTTGATAATATTTTCTTGTCATTAATGTCATCCTTTATATAGGGTATCCATCGTTTAGTGGTATTTAGTTTTTTAAGTCCTTTCTTTAAGCTACCGGTTGATTCAAGGTGTGTTTCAATTTCTTTTATTCGGCGTTCTGTGCGTTCTCGTTTCATTAGTTTGTAGATGTTTTTGTAGAGGTAAGTGCGTTCGTCTTTTTCTTCTTTTGTTAGGTATTTCTTCTGAATTAGTTCACTTCTTCTGGTAATAAGACATTGTATGTGAACAGGGATGGTCTCCCGTTTTGGTGTTGGCTTCTGTCGGATTGAATTTAAACTGTTGAATATTGGTTTTTTAATTTTGTTGTATAAGGACTCTATATTTTCATTTTCTTCTAGTTCAATATCGTTTATATTTGTGGTTAACGTTTGTGTGAATTGTTCTTTTTCTTCTGGAGTATTGAGTTTGGTTTTATAATTTTTGAAATTTGCTCTACTTTTCTTTATCGGTGCAAATTGTAGTGTGCTTCTCAAGAGTCGATGGTCGCTAGGAAATGTTAGATTTGATATGATTTCTAAGTTTGAGATGTTCTCCTTTCTGTTGGTTAGTATATAATCGATTTGGCTTTTTCTTTTCTTTGGCGAGAGCCATGTCCACATAGTTTTATTGTTCTTTTTGAATAAACTATTTGTAATGTATAGTTTATTTTCCCAGCAGAACTGGAGCAAATTTTCACCTCTTTTGTCTCTATTTCCGAAACAATATTTGCCCAGTATTCTTTCTTCGCCTGAAACTCGCTGTCCAACACGGGCATTGAAATCGCCTAATATTATCTTTTGGTTTTTATATTGACAATGTGCATCCTGCAGTTGGTTGTAGAAGTTATTGATTTCTTGGTTGCTTGCATCAACCGTTGGCGCGTGTACTTGTACAATGGTGAGTTTTGTGTTGTCAAAGTTGAGATTTAAAATGCAGATGCGTTCGGATATTCCAATGAAGCTCTCAATGTTTAGCTTATATTCCTTTTTTATAAGGAATCCGACTCCATAGTGACCTTTCGTTTCTCCGAAATAGTTCTTTCTATTCTTCTAAAATATTATATCCCGTTCTTCTTATTTCCGCAAGGCCAATAATGTCGTATTTTATTTTTGAAATCGCTCTCTTAAAATCGAGTAGTCTTTCATCGGATAGTAGCGATTTTGCATTGTAGGTACAGATGTAAAGATTTTGTAGTGGGGGTGGGGGGTTGTAGTCGTTATCTCCCGCGGTGACAAGCCGTATTGGGAGATGTGGAGGGGCTTCCTTTACTCGTTTTTTGGCGATGCGTGTAACTCAGTCGCGCTTGGCTCAGACCCTTTTTTCTGCGGTGCGTTGTACATATAGGAGGTAATATTGTTTGATTTATTTTTCTTTGGTACCTGTTTGACGACGTCTTCGCTGACTACGGTGGATTGGTGGTCAGGAGATTCTGACAGATTTCGTTTTTGTTTCCGTGTATCTCCTACGTAGTTCTCATTTTTGGGGTTACCTGGTAGTATTACTATCTTGTCGTAGCGAAGTACCACATTTTTTCCGAGTTTACGTTCTTTTTCTACTTCTTCTTGTAGTTCCTTACGCTTCAACAGAACTTTTTGTGGAAAGTCTTCTTTAATGTTAATGAGTGAGCCCTTCAATGTTCCTTTATTTTTTAGAATTTCAATTTTCCGACCCATTGTTGTGAGTGTTACTAATAAGGGTCTTGCCTTATTCCCTTTTTTGCCAAGTCTTCTCACAAGTTCTATTTCTAATTTCTCAATGTAAATCTTCATGTTTTCTTTTATGCAACGCAATAATATATTTTGTAGTTCTTCGTATCCATGCTCGGTCTCCTCTACTCCATAGAATATAAGATGAACTTGAAAAATATAAGGTGTATTAATCAGTTTCTTAAACTCAAGGAATGTACTCTATTAACGCGTTATACATATGTACCGCAACAGATATTGTGAATTCGTAATGACAAATAATATATAGACGTGGATAGGGGGCCGTGCTGGAAAAAAAACATCTAAAAAGACAAAACAATCTTAGCCAAAAACTATTAAAAAATAATTGATGTTTGGCAAGTCACATATGGAACGCTTTGGTTTCTCATACAACTTGCTAAATTTAAAAAATAAACCAATTTTAGTTCATTCAGCACGGCCCTCCATAGTTGCCTATATCTTTTTAAATATGACATGTTTGTTTACAAAATTTGTGTTCCTAAATTAGGAGTACATTCGTTCCAAATAAATTGCGATTCTGCTATATTCGTACAAAAGATAAATAGGATCAAAAACATCATATATTCTCATAGGGTGACCATGATTCCATATATTAGGTACATATTTTCTATCCTACCTATATTAATTAAATTATGTCACTTCATTGAAGTATTAATAGATTGTACAACTAATGCAAAAGAAGTCATGTTAGGCCGAGACGTATATTAATTAAAACTCTTAAAAAAAAAAAAACAGCTGTTCCCTACATTTTGACGAGTTATGTGAACATAAATGTAGGGAACGGCTGATTTTTTTTTCGCGATTTCAGATTTGGTCCCATAGTAAAAGTTGTTCATAATGTTGAGTACAAAGATCCCTTAAAAGGATACCCATGAATTTAATTTCACCCTGTATGTATAGATAAGGAAAAAAGTAATTTCAATCCTTCACACACTTGCAGATATTTAGGATATGTTATAGATACAAGAAGGTTTCAGGTCACATTATCAGAAGAAAAAATTAATAGAATAAAATTAGAATTTAAAAGAATGTCGAATTTAAACAATGCAAATTCAGAGCTTTCGCTTGATTTGTTGGTCTTTTGGTATCATCCTGCCCGGCTGTGGAGTATGGCTGGCTCTATACCAAACTATTTGAAAGATATAAATACCTTAATTTAAAAAATTCAAACAATAATTATGAAACAGTTATGAATATACTAAATTCATTAAAATTAGACTTTGAATGGTGAAATCATGGTATCGATCATTCTGTTTGTAAAACCAAAATGGATAGATATGACATATGATATGATATTAAAATCATTACGAAAAATTCAGTCTGATAACGCCAAGGGTATCATGGTTGTCCCACACTGGTCAACACAACCGTGGTACCCATTATTTAAAAGTATTTTAGTGTCAGAAATGGTAATGTTCAGGGCTAATGATAATTTAATTTTATCTACTGATTTCAGTCGTCTCCACATGAGCAACAGCATTACACTGGTGGCAGGGATCTTAGCCGCAACGCGATGACAAGAAGAGGTATCCCACTTTCATCTATGGATATAGTACTTAAATCTCTCTCGGGAACTCTTATAAACAATATGAAGAGTGCTATAAAAAGTGGTTCATTTATTGTAATGAGAATAAATTGAACATGTATGAGGTATCAATTCCAAATATTATAAACTTCCTGACAATTGCGTAGGTAAAGTGGTGGTGCTCTATAAGGAACTTTAAATTCATACCGGTCCGCTTTGAGTTTAATTACTAAAGAAACCATTTCCGGGAATGAATATGAAAATATTCTTTAAAGGAGTATTTCGATCTAGACCCCCTCTGCCTAAGTATAACGAAACCTGGGAAACGTCTTTGGTATTAAATTATCTGGAAAAATGGTACCCTAAAAAGGCATAAGCCTTGAAAAAAAAAATTAAAAAATAATAATTGCTCCGTTAGCTCTCGTCACTGCACATAGGGTGCCAACATTATCAAAAATTAAAATTTGTAACATTTAAAAGTTTCCAAATTAAATCAAAATTAAAATTCCCGACCTTATAAAAACATCTAGAAACGGGGCAACTCAACCATAAAAAACAGAGATTTGTCCAGCAAAAGCTATACTCGATTACCCCACAATGACTGAAGGACTTCGTATCAATACGGATACTTTATTTATCAGTTTTAAAAGGCCGCATAAGTCGGTTGGTGCACAGACTTTATCTAGATGGATAAAACATACTCTAAGTTTAAGCGGGATTGATACTTCCACGTTCACTGCGCATAGCACTCGGCATGCTGCCACATCTGCTGCGCAAAGATTAGGTGTCAATATTGATCATATTAGGAAAGCTGCTGGTTGGAGCCCTAGCTGCCAAACATTTGCAAAATGTTATAGTAGATCTGTTAATAATGTGTCTAATGATCGTTTTGGTACGGCAATTATGAGTTCAATAAATAAGTAAATCTTTTTGTTACATTACAGCAATTGCAAAATAAAGTGATTTTTGTTTTTTTGTTACAGCAACACAAAATACTTTGCAACCTGTATTTCATTTAATTATATTTTACGATTCATATCTCTAAAAGTCTACATGTGTATAAATGCTAATCTCGAGGACGACGCCTGAAGTATAATTAGAGATTAAACGAACTTACCTGTGAGTGAAGTTCGATCCTAATTATATGAAGGCTTCGTCCGAAGAGATTAGCCCCTCCCACCCTCTCGTTCAGTCTCTACCCTTATCAATCGTAAAATATGAAGTGAATGGGCTAGACTAAAAACTAAATGACACGGATTGCGGGCGCAGGAATCAAGTGGACTAATCTACCCACAAAACAAAAAAAGATGAAAATGCAGAAAAAAACAAAATATTCTCAAAATAGTGTGGAATGGTGTGTGCTACGCGTTACTACGTGTGTATAAAGTTCGTTTACTCTCTCTATATGTATTTGTTATTCTTGTAAAAATTACGTCGTAAAATATGATGACAACAACCAACACACCGTAAAATAAATTATGAATAGATGACTTTTACGATTCGCATACGTACGAATGCAACGAATTAAATTAAATTACGTAGGTTATCGGGGTCGCATCAATGTGCGCGGTAATTGCCTTGTCAGATGTCTGAGATGTATACATTGAGATGCGACTTCACTAAAATATTCTTCGGCGGGAAAACTTATATGCAAGTGATTCGTTATTAAGGGTCATAGCCCTAAGTACTAATAACTAGACCGGTCCTGTGCTTCTCACATCCAGCGGATTCCCGTGGCCTTCATAAGGTCATCGATTCACCTAGTGGGAAAACTTTCTGCTGCACCTTCAGGTACGCAGACACCACTTCAGAACCTTTCGGCCCGATCGGCCATCCGTTTTGCTAGCAATGTGCCCTGCCCACTTTGTTTGGCAATTGTTCTCCTGCAGAGTTTTACTTTTATGATTCGATCACGCACGGAGACTGAGGCCCCAAATCATAGTGGTAGGCCTGTATTTGCGATGTTTTTATTTATTTATTTTACCATTTATGTACACACATAGACATATAAACAGACAAGAAAAAAACAGAACAGAAAAATAGGTACAGAGGTGATGCTTATTTCATAAGAAATCTCTTCCAGCATACCTGAGATAGGACAATAGATACAGAGATGTAGACAGCGTGTGAAATAGTAAAGGAGACCTAAAGGAGACCAAAAAAATAATACATAAAATCAAATACGATTTACTTAAAAAACTAAACAACAATTACGAGAATATACTAACATACATAACAAATAAACATACATACATACTTCTAAAATAAATATCACTAGAAAGATAATAATTATATCATACTCAAAATAATAAATACATACACAACTATCATATGATGAAGTGGACAGATAGTGTTCTTTTACTCTTCTTTTAAAAACTGCAACAGTTTGGCAGTCCCTACTTAATGTAATGATGGAAGGCAAACTCTGGAGAAATCTGTTCTTTTGAGTACTTGTGTCAATAATTGGTATCTACTCACTTTTTTTGGTAGCTGCTCCATTTGTTAGCTGCAGACTGCTGAGCGCACACTGAAAACAGAGCAATGCCAATGTTATTAAACTGTCTTAGCGCTTGTACTGCCTGTATGTCGTGATACAGTCAATGTATCTGCTGTATCACTCATTACAGAGAATATTAAATCTATTATTAAAAACAAAGACCAATGTAATGCACACATAATACTTAATTCTAATCATAGAATAACCGAACAAAGAAATAATAATTGATTTAAAATACTAAACGTGAGCAACCTTTCTTGGGCTACTCTTTACGAACCATGATAAGATATGAACTAAAGAAAACAATTACGAACTTTGTGATTATTATCTCAGACACGTGCAATTAAAAGGGAGCCGAAGTCAATAAGATCAACATCCAAGCCAATTTTAATGCATGCCGAGTTTCTAAAGTGTCAATTGGTTTAGATGACTTGCATGCAAACCAGTAGCATACCGACTCAGTAATTATTGAGTTTCTCGTATCAAATAGAGAAAAGGGAACCGAAGTCAATAAGATCAACATCCAAGCCAATTTTAATGCATGCCGAGTTTCTAAAGTGTCAATTGGTTTAGATGACTTGCATGCAAACCAGTAGCATACCGGCTCAGTAATTATTGAGTTTTCGTATCAAATAGAGAAACAAAATTAGTGCGATTCTTGGCAGAATTAGTCCGCGCCTGACGTAAATTGACGTATTTTTAGTACCTAGCCATGTTTTTAATCACATCTAACTTGTCTATGGAGTATCATCTCAGTCTTTGCTCAAGAATTGTAATTTACCATATAGTATGGACTCAAGACCCAACTTTTATAAGGCTAATTACCCTGAAATTAATAATTACCTAAATGAGCTGAACTGGAATGAACTTTTTCAAAATACTTGTGATGTGAATGACATGGTAGCAATTTTATACAAATGTCTGCGTGATGCCATTAGAAAATTTGTGCCTGATCGGAAACCAAACAATAGTCGCTATCCACCGTGGTTTGATACAGCATTGATAAAAACATTAAAAGAAAAAAATAGGCTCAGGTTGCGTTACAGAAAATACAAAAATCCTTTAGATAAAATTGAACTGAAACTGATTTCCAAGCGGTGTGAAAATCTAGCCAGGAATTTATATAGTGATTATATTGATAGAATTGAAAAGGACATAAAAGATAATCCCAAACTTCTCTGGAGTTACATAAAAGCGAAACGCGGTGGCACTAGTGGCTACCCTTTGGCAATGACTGATGGACAGGTTGTTACATCTAACGGTTCTGAAATCTGCGACCTTTTCGCTAACCATTTCGCAACTGTGTACACGACTGACAAAGATATAGAAATTAACTGCCATACAAAGTACCTCCAAGCACTGCATAATAATAGTCAGGGATTAAGTATTCCAGTAATTGACCGCGACTGTTTACTAAAAAAACTAAAAACAGTAAATGTTAGCAAAGGACCAGGCCCGGATGGCATCCCACCAGTTTTTATTTCTAACTGTGCCACAGCTCTAGTGTCTCCTTTAGCAGTAATATATAATGCATCACTGGCTACGGGAACTTTTCCATCAGAATGGAAAAAAGCCAAGGTAGTCCCAGTACATAAGTCAGATAAAAAAGATACCGTAAGCAACTACAGGCCAATTTCAGTCTTATCCACATTCGCAAAGATTTTTGAATCTATTATATGTCCGCACATTCAGCAACACTTGAGATTGTATCTTAATGACAGTCAACACGGTTTTGTGGCATCTAGGTCTACAGCCACAAATTTAGTGTCATTCACGGAGTCCCTAATACAGGCTGTAGATGGAGGCAAACAATTTGACGTAGTATATACCGACTTCAGTAAGGCATTTGATAAAATGTCCCATCGTATACTGATTTATAAACTAGCAGCATATGGTATAACAGGGCCTCTATTGGGCTGGTTCAAGTCTTATCTTACTGAACGCGAATTCTTTGTCGTTGTAAACGGTTTTCGATCGGCTGCACACAAAATAACATCGGGCGCCCCCCAAGGATCTCACTTAGCTCCAATACTATTTATTATGTTCATTAATGATCTTCCTGAGTGCTTTCGTTTTTCCGAACCTTTTCTGTATGCTGATGACTTAAAATTTGCGCGAGTAATAGAGTCAAAAAGAGACTGCGAACTTCTGCAGTACGATCTTAACCAAGTTATAAAATGGTGCCACGATAATAAAATGCAACTAAATCCGAAGAAATGCTGCCATGTTAAGTATACGCGGAAAATTAACGGTATCGACACAGAATACTTCATAGACCAGGACCGAGTCCAAGAAGTCGAAACAATAAGGGATCTAGGAGTACACTTTGACAAAAAGGTCACTTTCGTACCTCATATTGAAAACATTATTAAAAGTCATCAAAAATGTTAGGGTTCCTGCTTCGTAACACCAAAGGCTTTCGTAAAAGTGGCACCAAGATAATGTTATATAACAGTTTCGTACGCAGTGTTATGGAGTATTGTAGTATTGTGTGGAGACCTCACTATGCCACTCACATGTTGCGTCTAGAAAGGGTACAGAAACGTTTTGCGTGGCATTTGGCCTTTAGTGAGGGGAAATCTAAGCGCCTGCCCTCTTACAGAGTCCGTCTATGCCATTTCAGGATGCAATCGTTGTCTATGCGTAGAGATATAACCGATGCTTTGTTTCTTTACAAACTGTTGCGCAATAAGATCGACTGCCCCAGTTTATTGAAGCTTATTAGATTCCACGCGCCCTCTAGATATCCTAGGAATAAGATAACACCCCTGTGTCCGCCACTTCGAAAGTCTGTACTTGGTGCAAATTCTCCAATACCTAGATTGTGTAGAATCCTTAATGGCCGCAGTGACTTAGTAGATGTGCACCACGATAATATAAATAAATATCTACGAGCTTTTGTAAACAATCCAATGGCGATTTAATTTTAATTTTAATATATATATTTCATTTTCATTTTTATTTTATACCTGTTCTCAATTTTTTCAATGTATCTAATTTATTCATTTTAGTTCATTCTTTTAATTTTATTTCCTTGTCAATTTATGGTCAATATCTTTATTCATAATCCAATTAATAATTACTCATAATGTAATCAATTATAATTTAATCAGTAATCACATGCCAATGATTTTTTTTTTTATTTATATGTTGTATACGGCATTGAATGTTATGACAATTTTTCTTTATTATTGTTTTGGAATAATTATTAATTGTATGTAGAAGTTCTAATTTCAATAATTTATAAATATGTTATGTGAAGCCGTTTTCTGTGCATGTGGTGTTAACCTGTAATTAATTGTTGCACTTGTAAATGTTACTCTAGTCATTAAATCAGAAATGTATATAGTGTAAACAATTGTTGGTTAACCTAAATAAATAAATAAAAAAAAAAAAAAAAAAAAATCATAATTTGACAGGACTAAACTAATATTTATCTTCGGTCCTTTTCTTAATGAAATAGAAAGAAAAATATGCACTGAACTTAAATTTAGTTTAGTTTGTGAACAAGGGAATCGGCGCCAATACCTAGTTATATTTCTATTGCTCAACAAGCTTCTGCTCGCGACTTCGTTCGCGTGAAAGTCAATTATGTATTACCATAAAAACTATCCTATAGCACTCAGTAATAGCGTCTTTTTGTCAGTGAAATAGATTTAGAAAACAGATCAGTATTTCTAGAGATTACCTCTGACAGACAAACAAACAATTTTACGTCTTCTAAATACTCTTCATAATTTTGCCTCTTCATATTAGTTTAGATATTACTTTTGAAGATGTGTAGGTTATTGGGTCAAACCTGTTACTAGCTCTACCATGAGTTTGCACAGTCAAAATTCTCTGTGGCTCCCTCTTCCTTTTCACTGATAAATATGAATCTACGCTAAGCAGAAGTTGTTTGAATCGTAACGTTGTTACAAACTGGAATAAGCCAGCGAAATGTCGCTCGACAATGTGAAGTTAGTCGATCAAAGGTGCAATACTCGTATTTATACAAAAGGTATTTGGAGACCGGTGGCTACATCAGAAGACTTGGATCAGGTCGAAGAAGAAAGACATCTGAACGGGATGATCGATTTGTAGTGTCAGCAATCCTCAGAAATCGTCATCGTTTTGGAGTAGAATTGCAGCATCTGCTCAGATATGTCCGGGGTGTCGCTGTAAGTGATAGTACAATAATAAGACGCCTTAAAGAACGTGGTTTAAAGCCATACAGACCCGCAACAGGTCCTAAACTTACCACAGCTCCTAAGGCAATGTGCATTTGGATTGAGTGATCTTTTTTTATTTCGTGACAAAATGTGATTGTACATTTAGTCAAAAATAGTCAAAACTCATAGCCCAAAGTAAAAAATTAAATTTAAAAGGTTAAATTTTGCTCGTGAACACCGTGATTGGACTTTGGCTCAATGGGGGCAAGTACTCTTTTCTGATGAGTCCCGTATGTATCCGTATGGTGCTGATGGTCGCAAAAACGTATATCGTTGACCGGGAGAACAATATGCATAATATGTCATATCTGAAAGGGTAAGCTTTGGAGATGGTTCAGTTTTGTTCTGGGGAGGTATAAGCTTAGAAGAAGCCCGTACAGACCTGGTTATCGTAGATAGAGGAACTTTGACTGCTGATTCTACATCACTGACATTATTGAAGAGCATGTAGTGCCATACTAGGGATTTATTGGTCAGGAATTTAAATTAATGCACGATAATGCGCGCCCCCACACAGCGATGTGCGTTAGAGATTACTTGCGAAAAGCGAGGATACAGGTTTTGGACTGGCCATCACGAAGTCCAGACCTTAATCTCATAGAA
This sequence comes from Apamea anceps, assembly GCA_951799955.1. NCBI lineage: Eukaryota > Metazoa > Arthropoda > Insecta > Lepidoptera > Noctuidae > Apamea > Apamea anceps. The sequence goes on along the minus strand of OX637504.1, from coordinate 4,529,206 downwards.
CATTTATGGGACGAGCTAAAAAAAATATTAAAAAAGTTTTTATTATGAAACACAGTCACGACAACCGGTTTGGTAGGTGGCCTAATTTTATTTTTCCACCAGTGGATATGACACGTCCCTAGCGGTCACAGAAATAATTCAAATTCGTACCATGAGCACTATAGATTTCGACAGGTAAGATACCTAACGTAACTTGTCACTAAAGTTACTCGATGACACAACAGTGACATATGAGCAGTAAAAATTCAACAACCACTAAATTTTAAGTAGTTCACTAACCGCCAACCTTTCTATTTAGTCGGATTATTGACTGTCATAACATTTTTAGCATAGGCGATAGCACTACGTTTTGAGCCGTTCTCTTTTCTTATTACTGAGAAAGAAAGAAACAAAACGTAAGATGACAGGATCTATCGAGTTTACCTTAGCGCCTGCGTAAGACTCCATAAAACTCATAGTGCAAGCATTATCGAAATCTATTCCATCCACGTTAATAGTACACCAGCGAGTTTAACGCTAGCGAGTAAGTTTTTGATAACAACTCATGGTAGGGGTACAGCAGTGCGATTCTGTAACCATCTCACCGTGTAAACTTAGATGAAGTGAGCGTGGAGTGAGCTGTCATTCCAACTAATGCTAGGGATTGACACTATTGACAGCTCACTCTAAGTTCACTTCACCTAACTTTTCACGGTGAGATTTTTACAGAATCGATCGGCAGACCGTGTTAGCTCGTCTTTTTACAATTTGCGGTAAACTATAGAAGAATACAAACAAATTGCAATATTGCTCATCCCCTAGACTAGACTACAGACTGACTAGACTTATAGGGAATATCTATACAAAATTTACGAAACAAAGAAAACCCAAAACGAGAACAGAATTTATTATTCTTGGAAACTTAATGCGACGTTTATACATTAAGTTTCGAAGAATAATGTAACCTTGAAGCAAACTGAAGAAGGAAAACTCAAAATATGCAGGTACGCGTTTGCGTTACTCATATTTAACAACATTTACTTAATTAATTAATTATTAACTTATTAATTTAATTTTATTATTATTTTTATTAAATTTAATTAATTATTATTATTATTATTTAATTTTATTTTCTCAGTCTCTTTGTGTTTTATAAAAACTGCGTGTTCTTGTGCTGAAAAGAAAGCAATGCCTGGTTTTCTTCACTAAGAGTTGCCTAGAATTTATGGAACTTAGGATCTTTTACATGCTTGGAATTTTTTTTTACTTATCTACATGAACAACAAAAGACGAAGTGCGTTATAAAAAGCGCTTGCATTATTTGTCTTAGTACCTAAATAAAATAAAACGAGCAGAGGTTGACAATCAGACAATGTTGTCATATGTCACAAAATAAGAAGGTCGAAAATAAGTAATCACGTATAAAACATTTATGATCCCTTACATTCATTCTTAACTAGTTATGGTATATTTCATACAATTATTTGCTAACTTACGCTTTATTCACAGAAATCTTTATATGTATATTTAGTTAACTACATCCCACTCCAATTGCTTTTTTCAAACATATCGAATGAAATAACTTAAGAAATTAATTTGTAAAGTGATAAATACCGGGGTTGCTCCCCGGTATTTATCACTTTACAAATTAATTCATCCTTGTGAATTGAGATATAATAAATATTTAGCAATGAAGTGCCGAACAACAAATTACCTAACTATAAATGAACATATAGGTATTTTGTAGGTAGGTATCTATAAAATGTTGATTTATCATAGTTTATTGTCACGTTATTCACGAACTGCATAAGTGATGCGAATGCGTCAGGTGTGATGTGCTATACATTGTATCATCACGATGCAACTGAAGATACATTACAAATCAGTGGCCTCCAAAAGTTAGTTAACATTTTTCCACTTCAGCTGTGATGCAAACTCAAACAAAATAAACCAATTACAGGCACTTTTGAATTGATATGGGGTCGGTCAGTCAAAAAGATGAAGCTAGTTACCCATTCCAAAGCGTAGTAGGTACCTATGGAGGAGACCGGGCAAGAAACTACATGGACACTCTTTTAAATCAAAATAATATGGTTACAAAGTATTGGTTACATAATTCACGTTAAAAAGTATGCATGTGAGAACGACGCAGAACGTTAAAAGCGTCCGCAATGAAAAGATAAAGAAAAACAATTCAAATATTAAATTAAATAAGCCATGGTAGCAAAGAGTTGACCAGTCCCTACTGACGGCGCCCGTTCACGAACATGATGATTAGATTAGCACCATTCAGCTCAACCATTTTGATCGGAGCTAAATGATCCAATCATTCATCATTCATGCGCCACAGTGAGCATGACATACTCTCAGCCGTCAAGGTACATTCAAGTCAATGAAAGACGTATCCATATGTGCTATGCAATTATACAATACTATAGGAGATTGAATTTATATAATGCAAAAATAGTATTTTAAAATCTTCAGCAGCTCCAACAGTATGTAGGCGTGTGTGAAGTATTTTCAAATGCTAATCAATTTTATGCGTCCTGTGGAGCACGACCAGCGTTTAGCCAAGTATCTTTGTCAACGACGTAACCCCCCAACTTATAATATGCTTGGCTGCATAGTGTGCGTTTTATGTAAGATTTGAATTTCGTTTCATTTAGTATGTGGAGATGTATTTTATTGTAACATTTTAAACAGTACTTCATGAAGTAAGAGTCTACTTTAGCCAGTCTGAAACCTGGTTGAACTAATTGGTCCCTATTTCTAGTTCTATAGGTGTGTCTGTCTCCTCTTTTCCTGAAAAGATTTAAATTTTTCCTTACGTACATGATGTTTTCATAGATATTTGCATTGACAATACTACATTAGTAACGTTGTTATTGACTAATTCAACTACCTTTCACTTATCATAAAAAATAACCAAGTAAACCCTTAGGAGTACCTGTAGATATATTTTTTATTTTAAATCATAATGTGACATTACAGCTCAAATGGAAAAATGTCAATTAACCTTTGGAGGCCACTGTATGTAACGTATCTTCAGTTGCATCAATTTCTTCATAGGCTTTTTACAAATATATTGTATTTTTTTTGTCCTACTTGTTCTATACACTCATTAGCATAGCATCCTGAGAACCATAGCGGACAGGTGGGATAGCCCCATGCTGGGACATTGGATATGCCTACGATATGCCAGTGGGGCGTAGGTACCTAATCAGATAATACTATTTTTCAGGGTAGCTATAAGTACTAACACTAGTTCTAAGTTTTTTTTTGTATACTAACTTATCAATGGGCTGTCTGAAATATAAGATTTTTATTTTTTTATTTATTTAATTATAGCTATTTTTTTATTTATTTAATTATAGCTATTTTTTTATTTGTTTAATTATAGCTATTTTTTATTTATTTAATTATAGTTACTTTAAACGTTAAAAATATTCGTTTACTGAAGGAGTGCCGGAAAAATATTCATGTACTATGAATTCCGATGGCCATATTAAGTGATCAATGATGCAATTAAGCTTTAATTATGTAAAAAATAAGTAACGTGCTATTAAGATCTTATCAGGTGCTTTGGTGTTAACGGTATAACTGTTATTCTAATGCCCACAAAACATATACAGAAACATGATCATATTAGAACGGTCTCGCGTCCTACAACCGGTCTCTTAGTGCCGGCACTTGTACAGAAAGCTAGTAAATAGTACATAATTATGAGAGAAAACCAGTCGGCTACTATAATTACAAAGACGACAGGTGTACTGAATTGCAGACATGTTTGAATAAAATTAATGCCATTTTAACTGAACAAGATCTTGGTTTCTTCAAAATGATTGGTCAGTCATTTAAACGCTATCTATTTTAGGGCTGATATTTCAATCATCTGATAACTTTAATCGAGGAATAATTTTAAAATTTTGACAGTTATTTCATACAAAAACTGTCAAACGCCAATTTTATTCCTCGAATAAAAGTTATCTGGCGATGGAAAAATCAGCCCTTAATAGAGTCAGTAAACTTTCCTCATTCAAAATATGAATGATGTCAAATAACAATTAATATTATAAAAACATTGTATCAGCTACCCCATAAATGATGATATTTTTTTTTGTTCAAGCATATGTGTAAATTACTATTTATAGTTTGTTTAATTAATTACAAAATGTAGTTATATCGGTCTTGAGATGTTTCTCATCACCCTCACAATTTATATTTTTTACAGTGTTGGCCACTTGCCAACTGCATAAAACCGTAAAACTTAGCAACTCTGAAGAACAATGAAATAGTTTTGTGACAACACAATATAGAGTTGATGGTGTTTTAAGTACGTCCACAAAAAACTTAGAAACAAAATGCCTCTTTCCATTCCGACTAAAATGTATTAACATAAACAAGGAATTTAATTGTAACATGGGATAAGTTGATTTATGATGTATCAAAAATTCTTTGAATAAGTGTTAAATGAGGCAATTTGCATAATTACGCAAATTGCCTCATCAAGGCAGATTGTATGGAAAGACAGAGGTTATATTTTGTCAAAAGTAGCTTTTGACAGTATTTTTGTGTTTAAATGTTTATTATGATATATCACAGCCTACAATTTCATTGCACTAGTAACTTACACATTCATGGTGTATTATAATTGAATTAGTCTTTTTACTTTAACGTAAGATATGTAGTAAATAAAGTCTTATTACGAGTATAATATCTTGTAGGATTATAAAATATGATACACTTATAGAATCAGTATACTACTGAAGAAATTATACTGGTGTTGGCACATATTCTACTGATCAGCTGTTTCTAGTACCTACTTGGGCATTACATGAAAATCTGAAAGAGAAATCACCATGGATTTTTCAGGATCCACTCGTGGTGAGAAGATGTCCCAAAACAAATGTTGGTTCTTAAGTAGTGTATCAGCTCAATTTTTTTTTTAAATTTAGTACACACTGCTTTTCTTTCCCACCTTTGTTATTAATGTTGATGCCTCCGTACGCTTGATTACAAAGAGATTTACTTTTTGTTATTAAACAAAACAGGTACTCAAAAATACATGACCATCGTAATTATTATAATACTGGGTATATAACATAAAACCCGACTTAATTATACAGTACTCACCAAAACAAAATAAATTCCCACGAACATGTTTTACTGGCCACGACTACAAGAGACGTGCGTTCCAGTCTCTGTCTCGACGGTTACTAAGTAATGCTGATACGGACTACTATACTAGGATACACTCTTTGTTTTTATATTTATTATTTAAGGCACCCCGTACACTGGCGTATAAGACGATATTGCGTTGCGTGAACAAGCCGTAGAAAAACGCTATGAAACCAAATATATCGAAAGTTCAACTCTGTGTATTTATTTTCGTAGCCGATTTTTCACCCATGAGGGTTTAAGCTAATGCTTGTTGATAACTATGGCGTAGTTAAATTTAAATATGTTATTTTCCATTAGGTGTTACGTTGGAAATGTATTAAGAGACAATCATTTTAGGAATAAATAAAATAGTAATATTCCAATGTAAAGTTATAAAAGTGGTTTGAGGTGGAGAATAATGTTATTTCTCATAGCCGAACACCAAAAAGACGACCAATTAATCATTATGTTTTGAAATGTGTAATTTTCAATCCTACTAATATGTTATTAGTAAAACGTGGTTCGTATGTTTGTTACTCAATCACGCAAAAACGGCTTAACGGATTTAGTTGAATTGGCACACAGATAGTTTATAACCGGGATTAACACATATGGTACTTCTTATTTATTCAGGTAGTACGTTCCCGTGGGATAATCACCGACATTAACGAGGGCGAAGCCGCTGAAAATGCTAGTGCATTATTAAAATAAAACATCCGAAGGCGTTTCTGTGTCTTACCGTGCGTTGGCCTTAAAAAGTATCTCTACTGGACTCGTTGTTCGGCATAATAATTAGGTATACGGATAATATTTTTTCAACTTTATTTTCCTAACCGCTTAATTTTTTCCTTAACTTTCCTAACCGCTTAACTTTTTTTCTACAAAGTACTTCTAAAAATACTGCCATTAATTTTTAAGAACTTACTTTCATCTTTGTTTCTTTATAAAAAACGTTCTTATTGGTCGGTCTCTCACTGCTGACGATCGCAACTCCAAACCTACATCAAATCTCCAAGTTATGTGGTTTGAATGAGGAAGCCATGGGTTGTTAAAATTTATTATACTTATCTTTCTTCGAAATATCATAATCTGAAACCAACAACCTAATGGAAACGTCAGTGCCATCTTAAATTTGCCAAAAGCTTTCAAACTATCGTGCGATCCGTAATTCCAAATTATATGAGTATACAATACCCTTAAGAAAGTAAGGAAGGAAATCTAACAAAATACCTATGTGCAACACAAGAGGATGCGCATTTTAAAATGTATATATATATATATATATAAATAGGACTACAGGAAAATTAAAAACACGTAAATTCAGTAGGTACGTCATTCTGGTTGTGATGTCATATTGTAGCGTAGATCGTAAGCTCTTTCCTTGTACGTAGTTGTGCATGTAAGGGAAAATTCTGTACTTATCATCCAATGTAGTTAACTGCATTGCTGGAACTGCTTTTCGAGCTGGTCAAGTTGATGTAAAGGCATATTATTATTATACTAGCAATATAAAATTATACAGCAAACTAACAATTATAATTTTGTTAATTTTAGAAAATACTATATGTATCTACAAATTTTCCAAAATATTATATACTAGCTTCTGCCCGCGGCTTCGCCCGCGTGGATGTCGGAAATTATCCCACGGGAACGTGCTAACAGGATAAAATGTATGTGCTTCCCCAGGATGCCATCCATCTCGCGGGCCCTTTGTGGCTAATTACAATAGAAAACCAATTGTGTCTCATTAGTGGTGATTAAGAGGGTACCTATATGATATCTTTACCTAAGCACCTACCTAATTAAAAAAAAATAACCTACCTAAATAAACCTATTTCTGATGATAACTAATCTAAACTCAATAAATAAGCAAAATCCCTAAAAACTAATATCTATACGAATGACTAATCCTACCTAACAGTATTATAAAATAACCTACGGTCACTACGTACACTAACAAATATACTACCTATACTATAAAATTAAAATCTATACCTACGACTTATAAAATTAAACCTAAATAACTCTAAAAACTAAAAGGAATAAAAAGGTCGCACAGATAATACTGCGGGTGACGTAACCTACGACAAACTTATTATTTGCGGTTGGTACAGTAATCGGTCTAGGGATCGAACCGCAAAATTAAGTTTGTTTTTTATTGTATATACTTTTCCGGGATAAAAAGTACCCAGTGTGGTGCCCAGGATATTAAAGAATAATTATACCAAGTTTCATCGTAATCGAACCGGTAGTTTTTGCGTGATGCCTGAACAAACAGACAGACAGACAGACAGACAGACCGACAGACAGACAAAAAATTTTGTAATCACATTTTTGGGTTCGGTGTCGGTCTAGTAACACCCCCTGCCATTTATTTTTTTGATGTTTTCAATGTACAGAATTTTCACTTCTACAGATTTATTATAAGTATAGAAAAGATTTATCCTCTTATATACTCGTAAATATGTATTCTCTTTTTGTTCTTACACACTATGGTCTACATTTCTCTGTCATTTCTCCATTCACAGGTTTGCTGGAAGAATTATTTTAAGAAATTAGTAGTATCTTTGTACTCAATACTAATATTTCGCATTTGTATCCATTTTATTGTGTGTACATCCTACTAATATATAAATGCGAAAGTTTGTATGGATGTATGGATGGATGGATGGATGTTTGTTTCTCTTTCACGTACAAACTACGGAACGGATTTGGATGAAATTTGGCAAAGAGATATTTTATAATTAGGATTAACACATAGGATACTTTTTATCCCGATATTCCCACGGGATCGAAACTTACGCGAGTGAAACCGCGGGAGCAGCTGGTAAGTAATAAAATAAACAAATAATAAGTATCTACATTTTAATTTAATTGACACCGGTAACAAGCTGTCAGTAGGTACCTACTTTGTGACGAACTAGAATTGCTGAGAATGGATTTATAAAGTACATAACGGGGATTTCCTTATACTAGGTATTTTAGTGACGGAAAAAAATACTTCCTGTGCGCATCAAATGTGTAATGACACAATAATGAATTTCTAAGAATATCGGTAGTATGGTCGGTACAAGCAGATGGAAATTTAAGGTGAGCGTGAAAATGAAGGGACCAAATCTCCAATCTCTGTCATTCATATATAAAAAAATAATACTATTAATCTACTATTTCCTACCTTTGCTATAATTTTAGCTACCTCATCATATACATAATATTTTAACAAAATTCTTGGTCCCTCTATCATGATATCAAGATGGAGGGACCAAACTGATAGACTACTACCGGGAATGTTCTGCCTCCTTATTGTTATAATACCTTAATTCTACCTTAATAATAGGGGTTAAAGTATGACATTGCCGATTGGCTGCCCGAAACATATATCGTTTTCAAGATATCGATTATATGAGTTGGTCCCTCCAAATTGACGATTCGATTGTTCAACAGGTAAATGGGTGGTTTATTTTCGATCATCGAAGTATACTTATTCATCATTGCTCTCACAAAGGAGAATGGGCGAACTATGTGTTTCTGTCCTGAAGCCTAATGGTCATAAGATATACCAATGGATAGAGTTTTTTAAGTAGAACCCTTCCTACTAACACGACTTTTGCCAATTATTAATCAGTTTGGAGTTAATAACCTAAATATCGTAGTTAAAGAATTTTTGGCGCCCAATAATGATAAGATGCACACCGATTGAAAGAGCTTTTCAAGGAGGACCTTTGCTAAAAACATGACTTCTCGTCGTTGTCAAACCAAAATCTGCTATGTGCCGTTTTTTGAGATTTCAAGATTTTGACCACAGCTTATAGGTCACTGCCTTATTTCTCATATAAAAGAACTGCTATGTGCTTATGACCACAAGTTGTGGAACTATGGCCTCAGAATAAAATGTGCTATGTGCAGCAGCTAAAACTTTGTCAAATAAAAACTGCTATGTAACATATCCAAAAAAAAGATGAAGCACGTCATGCTAATAAAATAGCAATAGAAAATTTACAGCTTAACCCAGATGTCGCAGTGATAACCGTTGACGTTCAAAGTGTCCTTTTAGCACCAAAATTACTTGCCAGTGCACTGTATTATAAACAAAAATTACAGTGTCATAATTTTACGATTTATAATTCTCGTACCGCAGATGTCACTATTTATTTTTGGCACGAAGCAGACGGAGGAGTTACATCCAACGAATTTACAAGCTGTGTAATCGATTACCTTAAAACTACAAGCAGAGCTTATAAACACATGACCATAGCTAGTGACGGATGTAATTACCAAAATAGAAATAAGGTATTAGCAAGTGCACTGAGTGACTTTGCTTATTTTTTTAAAGTAGAAGTGTTGCAAATCATTTTGTAAAAGACACACTATGATGGAGGTCGATAGTGTCCATTCTGCAATCGAGCATTACATAAAACCTCCTATTTATGCACCTCAGGATTACGTCACAAAAATGCGATAAGCACGGCCCAAACAACCTTATGATATTAGAGTTGTTCACTATGATTTTTTCAAAGATTATGAAAATCTATTGACAAATTACCAGTCTATTAGACCAGGTAAAAGGAAGAGTGATCCTACAGTGACTGACATCAGATCCTTTAAATACACGCCGTCTGGCGATGTGTATTTCAAACGCCGTCATCCAGAAGATTATACAATTCTTCCGCAGCGAAGGCAGGTTCCCCAAGAGTACCCTGAACCTGCGCCATTGTATGATGGTCCATTGGAAATAACTCAATCAAAGTTTAATCAATTTCATGAATTGAAACCATTTATAGATCGTGACCACCATCTATTTTATAATTGCCTTAAATATAAGCCTAATTAATACAGTCTTTTTTATGTGTCAACATTAAATATTTACGTAATTTCAATATTATTTTTATTAAAACCTGTTATGTGCCCTAAACTTGACTACCTACTTGAAATCTGCTATGTGCTTTTTTTTCTCTTTAATCTAAAAAATAAATAAATTACTAGTTTTATATTTTTATCATACAAACGAATTTAAGTATAATAATGATAACTTTGAAATAAAATACGTAATAAAATTAAGTCTCATGTAAAATTGTTCAGGAAAACTTCTTTTGTCAATACCTCAAAAGTATACTTTTTGCACATAGCAGGTTTTGGTTTGACAACGACGTTTTGCCAATTGTTAGTCAATTCGGAGTTAATGACCTAAATAAAATCGAATGACTGCTTGGGTACCGAAGTTTAGAAATGTTTTTAGCGCTCAATAGCCATAAGTAATATATCAATGGATCCTTAGTGCTTTTTAAGAGAAACATTGTTACTAAAAGGAATTTCTTTGGGACGGCAATCCGACTAGACTTGAGGATCAGGAAAAATAAAATATAATACAATTATGCAGTGCGTTGCAAAAACTTGCATGTTTAAAATTATATTGCTCGTATCTAATGGCGTGGAGACACACATAATTATAATTATGTTGCCTAGGATGAATGAATCAATTTAACTTTTTTTCAAAAGCTGTAGTCATTGTTGTATTACGATGCGTGATATACGTCAAGGGAAGACTCGTACTCCTTGCAACGTAGTGTATGCAGTTTTGGAATAAATATTATTGAAACGAAGTTCGTATTAATGGATTGACATTTGTAACACATTTTATGTTTCTAACGTTTTATTGCACAGTAAAATTTGAATAAAAACAGACATTTATTTTCATTTAGACATGTCAAAATAGTAATTTCTATCCTATAGATAATTTAAATATTAGTGTAAATAATTACACAAACCTCCCGGAATATTTAAAAAAAAAAAAAATTAAATTATTTTTTTTCTATCCTTAGTCAAACTAAGGACAGACACGGAAAACGGCTTTATTTATTTATTTAATATAAAACGGCCAAGACCAATTACATTGGTTAAAGACAAAGACACAAACACATTTCAAAAGTACAGTCACGGGTACAGTAAACAAAAGTAGGTATACAACTACTCGCCAGTCATACGCTCATCTTACAATACCCCAGACATACTGACAAGATCTTCAAGGCTTTGTTTTATACTATTGGTAGATTCTATCCACCTATATATATTTGCTGAGCAGCAGTATTATACGAGTCCAGCTCATCTCGTCATCTGGGTCTGGACCGGCCGTGATGACGCTAGCGATTGAGTTGAGAGGACCCTATTGGATTGACAGTTTGACTCATTGCTCGCCTGACGTAGGTACGGTTTTAGTTTACTTAGAGTGAGTTGCATCAACTAACTATAGCCATAACCAATGTTTTGACAGCCTTCAAAACTCCGATTAAGCGAAATTCAGGTTGCATCATTTTGACAATTGTTATAATGACGTCATAAATAACTATAACAAGCAATTATAACGATAATCACTGCTTTGACAGCCGTCAAATCTCCGGTTAAGCGAAATTCGGGTTGCATTATTTTGACAATTGTCACAATTGTCAAAAAAACGTCACAAATAACTATAACATTAATCGCCCAACTTCGGGCGGTTAAGGGCTATAGTTACGGTTTGTGTCACCATTTTTTTGGAGTTTGGCATTGAATTCCTTTTCAATGTTGTCCCATGCTTGTTTTTTTTTGGTGTTTTGTGCTAGTCTCGTCTGTTCTTTGCACAACAAAAATGTGTTTTTCTGCAAAGATTTGTAATGTAGTAACTTCTACGTTGCTAAAATTAACACCTCAGTGCAATGATCATATTTGTTCCATAAGCACAATCAGCCTTTATTGTTTCCACTGCTGTGACACAGGCAGTGGCTGTGGGAGGGCACTCCCGCCCATCGAGAAGAAGCCTGTGTCACAGCAGTGGGCCGCACTGGGCCCGCGTGGTGGATTACATTGCGGCCCACTGGCCGCAACGTAATCCACCACGCGGGCCCAGTGCGGGTTGGGTTGGTAGATATCACGTCTTCGATTTTTAGCTCTAGGACACGCCGGTTTCCTCACAATGTTTCACTTAACCGTTTTGAGAGTAATGGTGATGAAACAATTTACACAAAGTAAAGTGCCTCTCTGGGTTTGAACCTACGATCTTCAAGCTGTAAGTCGCAGCTGTTACAACGGAGCCGCCAGTGCTCAGCGATTAAAGGGTGTTTTGAATGGTCTAAAATCAAACATCACATAGTATATATAACAAAGCATTTTTATTACTGTAAGTACTTATATTAATTTCAACGCCAGACGAGTTAGAAGTAGGTAATATTTCATCTAAAGAAGATGCAGGTCGCTCCACCGATAAAAACTTAAATACCGCACGCTCCACATTACATGTGCAAAACAGCCAACAGTACCAACGTCTGCCCTCCAAACAGTTATCCAGCAAGAGCAGCTTGCTGTTAGAAATTGATGTTATCGATCGATATAAACGTATTCTAACTAATATTATTATTGTTCTTTTTGGTGTGCTGGAATCCACTGCAAAATAATGTTCTTTCCCGCAATCATCAGGTACAGTATGCATTTGTTGTGAAAATCGACATAGAACAATCGGCACATCTGCAGCAGTCTCGGGCAATGTCTTCGCACATTGCGTTGAAATCTTGCTGAACAATAAAATTAACACAACATCCTTCTGGAGTAAATGCTCTTATGCTGTAATGCATCTTCCAATAACGCAATCCTTCAATTACATACAGGAAAACAGAAATATCAATTTCATGCAATTCGAAAGAAACGGAAAAATATAATGAATTTTATAGTCACTTGACACGTCTTGTCTTTCTGACAGTGTCAGATAGTGATGCGGCTCAATTTTTTTTACCTCGTTACTCGAGTACATAAAAGTCCATTTTCTCTCGAGGTGCCACTCGATTAGATAAATATCACCAACACTGCCACACTAGTTTACTGTCATTCTTCGATAATAAACGTAGGAATATATATATTTCGTGTAATAAACCGTCAAAATAATGTGATGTACAGAGTCACAGAGTTTTAATAAGAGAAAATACATGTTCTGTGAAATACATGTTCTGTCAAATATTACACTTTATCAACTGACAGTACTAACCGTACTGTCAGTTGATAAAGTGTAATATTTTGTCATTAAAATCATCATTGATTATCAGACCAACCTGATAATCAGTGGAATCTGAGTAGGACATAACGCTTTTTACAAAGTCGAACAAAGACAATCTTAGTCGAATGTCACACCGATGTACCAATACAGAACGGTTACTGTATTTTGGATATTGCTACAATTCTTTTCTTGAAGTTTTTTTTTGTGTGCGTTTCAAACGTACGAAGCAACAACCAACTTGAATTGAGTTTTCGAATTACATAATCGAGACATCGAGTCCATTTATGACTGAGTAACATCACTAGAGCCAACAAAAGAAAGCGTGATGACAACAAGCTTGAAGTGTTGCCCTTGTCAAAAAAAATTACCCAACTTTAACGAAAAGAGTTCCTGGAAAGATTTGAGGGAGGCCTTTGCCCAGTAGTGGGACAGCATAGGCTAACAAAAAAATATATATATATTATGAATATGGATGATAATATTACTATTATTTATTTTATTACTTAATAAAAACAGTTTTGGTCACCACCTCAGACTGTGACATATGTTTTCATATTTGAAAACACGTTGCGTTTAATGAAAATATGTTTGTTCTTGGTTATTTTTGAAAGTGTGATGACAACAAGCTTGAAGTGTTGTTCCTGTCAAAAAAATTACACACGAACATTTTGAGGAAATAAGACGTCTTATCACTTGTCACCCTTTTAACTTTAACTTTTTATATTTTACATGATGGTGCAACAACAGATAGTTAGATTCTATGGTCATACTTATTGTTAAAATTAAAATTACCTTTGACATAACTATAGCGGAGCTTTTGATGCAACTCACCCTTAGTCATCATTAATATAATTCAGGGACTTTAAGGAACATTTTAAAAGGATTATTACTCATGGTGCCTTTTAACAACAGGATTTCGCAATAATTGCATGTTGCACAAAATTGTAAGATAACTTACAATGATGTTAATGTATGTCAGTGAAACAATAACTCACAATCGTTTTGGCAATCTTCCTCAGCAGTAAAGCGGCTAAGAAATAGATTCGAAACAATTAAGATTGCAATCTTTAAGGTCTAAAGTAGCCACTACGTGCCACATAGTATTATTACTTTGTTGATAGGAAAAACAAGGTTTTTTAGGGACTATTTTATCCTGCTATGTGAGTACATAAAGCAATCAGATAAAGAAGCGAACCTGGGAAATCGTACCTACTGAAAAGTATTTTTGGAAAGACCGCGTGCTAGCTACGATAGCCTGACACATACGAGTACACAGCACATACACACTGCAGCATACAGGTTGGCAGGGACATCGACGCGCGACCTGTTTCCATGGATTCAGTGCCTATATGCATTGTCACAATCTAGCTCTAAGATCTAAGATGAGATCATCGTCTTTGCAGAACTCCTAGTTTTGACGGCACGGTTGACGCAGTGGTTAAGCGATTGACTGCTGCGCAGCGTGTCGCGGGTTCGATTCCCGCACGGAACAAATATTTGTATGGCCTACAAGTAGTTGTTCCGGGTCTGGCTGTTTGTGTATGTGAGTTTAAATGTTTGTAAACGCACCCACGATACAGGAGCCTCCTAGTGTGGGGCAAAGTTAATAAAAAATAAAATAAAAAATGTACAAGAGCCAGGGCTACACTCATGTTTTGTGTTTTGAAGAGAAAATAAATTAATGATTACATTATTATGATTATGAGGAGATAAAATTATTGGAAAAACTTTTACGGCCTGTTCGGTGGTTCTGATCAGAGGTTATTTTTTTACGAAGCTCATTCCTAAAAATGTTAAAGTATGTTTGTGGAAATTAAAAGGTAACAACAGCTATAGAGTCCGTTACATTTTCTGACTTCATACCTAAAAGCCTTAAATTTGGGTACAAGGCGACATGCCTAGTACCCGATGGGATTTCCCATAGCCAAACTTTTCATCCACTAGAAAAGGTAAAAACAGTATACATCGGCCTGTTTAGTTTCTTTGTCCGTATAAAGGATGACCAAAGTAGGTATATGTGCTGGTCTAAGCTTCATAGTTTGTACTTCAATAGTGTTGCGTCGCTGCATAGATACCTATGTAATGAGAACAAAACTCTGTTATTTCATCAGTTCTTTTTATTAATTAAAAAAAAAAGAACTAAAAATATAAGAATACCCTAAAACATCATTTATAAATATATAATCTAAAAAAAACATAAATAGGTAATTATCAGGTAAGATTTAACTGGGCTGTACGCCTTCCAATTAAGAGATTCGATTATCGATCGCTGTATAAAAAAATATCAAGTTTACTTGATTTACTTTAAGATCATACATTATTATTCAATCTTTAGGATTGTTACAGAAGGCGTAGAGGGTGTTCTTCGTGTTTATAACCTTGATTGTCATCACAGGAAACCACTTCAATTTCCCACCAATTACTCGTCTGATGAAATCTTGTCAAGATAGCCTCGTTGAAGGCTGATGATAGATGAAATGTAGGCATAATAAATTAACTATTTATATATATAAAATTCATGTTTAAATTGTTCAGTCTACTTTTTTTTGGTTTCGTCAATTAACTACAAATAATCTCTGTTTGGTCAGGTAAATCTTGTGATTTTTGGCAGCATATCCAGTTAGTCGTCGACATTGTACCGACATCTGCAGCACACAGGGATTCCTCCCTTAGCCGAGGCGACCTCCATCTTGGGTTTCTGACTGACGGGATCCACCTCATCACTCAGCACGAAGAAGTCGAAGTCCATCTTTGTGCTGACACATTCGATTTTGAACTTCTGCACAAGGTTGCTGCTTTTTAAGAAGTGAGGCGTATCCCTCGTGATGCGGCCCACGTCACTGAAATAAAATAATACGCAGTATGATAATTTTACCCAGTTTAAAAAATTATGGAAAACGCAAAAAAAATGTAGAAGTGCCTGTCTACTCCTTCATCAGACCACCTTGGTCGCACCATATTGTTGTACATTCATCTGAATTATATACATCGGCAGTTTCAAATGAATACGACTACTTTAGTTGAATTAAGAATTTGAGATAATTTTCAAATTACGGAACAACAAGCTGAAACTTAACATAACAAAGTTAAAACTTCATGGCAACCAAAAACTTATTAGGACCTTTTTGTTACAAATGGTCACTCAAAAAACACCTTAGAATAATATATTTTATTAAAGTAGATAACTGATAAAGTGGCCATGGAATGTAAACTATCCGAGATTATGAATACTGCTATAAAAGCGAGTGAAAATGGGATTCGGAAATTTTCTTACACACACATACAGGCCGACCTTATATTATTAATTGATCTTCTATAATAAGGATGTATGTTTGCCTTTGAGATGAAAATCATAGCAAACTAAAATTTGAGTCGTTAATCGAGTTTCAATCTGTCAAGTGCCTTTGCATATGATAGTAGCAACACTTGTAAAGCAAACGCATTGCAACTTTGTTCATTTAACTACGAGTACTACTATGGGAGTATTTTTCGTGATAATTTTATGCGCAATCACAGAAAAAGCAATTTCAAAGTTTTCAATTCAAAACCTAGCCATTTATCTAAAGGCATAAATTAGTTATATGTGAAAGACAGTTATAACATTGGATCATTTTGTTAGTAAACACTCCAACAATACATCCTAACACCTTGAACTATTTATAAATCTAATAAGTGTAGTTGTTAAATAAATTAAAACTCACCGGCACCACTTAACACTGTAGATCTGCTGGAATTTAGGTGACTGCACAACCACTCTCACGTTATCTTCCTTATCAACGATGTAGTAGATAGGGCTGTCCTGAAAATAAACAAAATAAGACTGTGTTGTTAAACGGTACTTCAGTTGGTGTTTATTACTTCAAAGATGTTTAATATTGGTTTTTGTCAGAATTGTCTATTTTTGAAGATGAAAGAGACCTATTTACAAAACTGAGAATTAAACACTACGTGTAGGTGTAGATAGTACATATTTTGTCCGTAACAATGGTTCCGTTTCTGTTCTGAAGTAGGGAATGGTATGGATTCTATTTCATTATATAGATGTATCTGAAAGAAAATTAGTGTCATCGTAGGTAGGTACTTACAGAAGATTCTGAAACACAGTCGGGCTCATCATAAGTATCTCCGTTGCGGAAATCAGTGTCAGTTTGTGATTCTGGGTGTTCCACCTTCTGTAATAATCAATGCAAAACGTTAGGCGTTTAAAAGCCACTAGCTTTGTTGATACAAGCTCTATTCACATATAATAGGTTCAACGTTAATCATGCTATTTTAAATGAATGAATTAATTGCTTTACTAATACGAGTATCTAAAAAGTTTTGCCAAAAAAGTTAGATCACCTATACGAGTATAATTATATTGTTCCTTACCAATTCACTCATGTCTGCGAGAAGCTCCTCAATCTTTTCTTTAGGGTAGTTCTCACCCTCCTCAAAGCAGTAAGACTTGCCTTGGCAGGGACCTGGCATCTCCACTGTAATGAAAAAGCATTTCTTGTGTAAAAAATATATTTAGGAACTCACTAAATTAAATATGTACGATCTCTATGCTTTTACTACTAAGAAGGTTCATGAACATCAAATCTTAGTGTAAACTGATTTTCAATTGGTGGTACCTAGTTGAATTTTATTGGGTCACCCAATAAGTAAACTACATTCTTGGTACAATTTTTCCTTATTCTGGTCATACCTACAGAATTAATTTATTGAAAAGAATGTATATGGATCAAGTGTTACTTCCAATCATTGATGTCTTGGTGACACTAATGACTGTTATGATAGGTAGGTAAGTGGTTATATATATAAAGTAATTTATCTTACTGCAAAACAGTTTCTGCACAATTAAGATTGGAGCTTATTCGTGGTTACCACGAATAAAGCAAAGCATAATAATATAAAGGTTGATAGTTACATGCAGTTACTAGATTGCTGTAGTCGAACAATACTTCTCCATCTTGGGGTGATGCTTCCACTGGGTTTGAGCCCATGTGAAGAGCAACCTAGAATTTAAAAAAAAATAAGACATTAGGATACACAATATTGTAATTATACAAATGGAAATCTTGTACCTACTTTATGAATTTTCATAATTCTCGAGAAACTATTATGTGTGTTTCAACAGGGACACAAAACAATCAAAATACAGTTTCCAAGTTGGCTACGGTATTATTGAGGTTAAGTGTTGTTGGGTTTTTCTAGTAGGAATTTCTCGGTAGCTGAACGAAGTTCGAAATCATGCGAGGCAAATATGCTAGAGTAGTTTTCATTTTATGTTTCTTTTTAAAATAAAAGACTATAGATATTGCTATAGTATTTATTATTTATTTATTTTATTTTACCATTTAATATTACATTTTTAGTTTTTATATTTAGTACTTATTTTATATTTAGTAATAAGTATTACATTTTTTACTAATAAAAGTGTAAAGTTAGACTTACCAGAACTACCAACACGAGGGAGAAACACATTTTTGCCATTTTTATTTGTTAATAACAAAGGCTAACTATATTACAAAATTATTTTTTTCTATTAACAAGCAAAAACTTGTAATATAAAAAATACGAAATGTGTCTTCTCAACTGTGCTCTCCGTTTCAAGCTCCAGTTAGGAATGATATTGTTGTGCAACGCATCCTGATATTTATACCTACTGAGGTGCACATTTAAGGAAAACGGTTAGTTAAAGCGCAATAATAACACAGGTTTCAAAAACACCGTTATTGTTTTCCTCCTCGATAATGTAATAATTAATTATTTAACATTACGTCAGAAATCCAGGATTCGATTTTATGGCGCAATATATAGTTTATTTAAATTGTTATCATCGTATTAAAACTGAAGTTTATCCTCATGAAAACTGAAACTTTTATGTTTTATTACCTACCTATATTCAAATTTTATTTATGTTTCAAATTGTCGTTGACTTAAATGACTTTTGATTTTGATTTCGTTATTTCAAATTAAATGGTTGGTGATAATTAAGTTGATTTCAGAATGACTAGCATTATTGAAAAAATTATAAAAATGTTTGAAGTTGTAGCGTAAACTGAACTTTATGTGTAGGAATTAAAGTTATTTTTCCATAAATTCATATTTGTGTACACTTTTGGCGATTATGTCGTAATTTTATTTTACATGTATTTTTGGGGTTCTTTGAAAGCTTTTTTTTAACATCTAAAATTCTTTCATTGTTTTTATATTTTGATGATTACCACTCAAAATTCGTCATTAGTTCTTGTGGTTCAATGCGGTCAGTTACCCATTTGTGTAGGATGGTGTCTGAGAATAATAATTAATGACTAGCGTCTGCGTTTCAGAAGTGGTCTGCAATTCATTACGATGAAGGGTTAGTTTGAGATCATCAGTCTAGCGTTATCCCAACTATGCTGGGAGGAATTGCGGTTCCACTAGTATTTTATCTTGCCTAAAGTATAAAACGTTGAAAAAAAAACTCGACAGGTTTCAACCTGCTTTACATTTATTTTTATTTGTATTGCCTACAAGTAGTTGTCCCGGGCCTGGCTGTTTGTGTATGTGAGTTTAAATGTGTGTAAACGCACCCACGATACAGGAGTAATTCCTAGTGTGGGCAGCAACGTTGTATATTAAAAAAAAAAAAAAATAGATCATTGTCGACCCGTGCCACGACACTAGAGGATTCGATCCCGGCCCTTTTTTGTAATCCCGGGATTTCGAGATTATCTGTAGTCAATCCTGGGATCCCGTGATAGTCCCGGGATTGTATTGGTAATAGAAAAGTGGTAACAAAAAGTCAGTAAACCATGACAAAATCAGTTTTTATTTATCTTTTGGCAATGTATTTAAGTTTTAAATCTTCAAAAAGCCGATTAAACAAAATTATACTTCAAACTCCTTCTTAAATAAACAAACTAGGCACATCGAAAACCAATTAAATCAGCTGTCAAAACAAGATGGCAAGTCAACTAAATGCGCTTACGTTTCTTTTCATGTCAATTTTTACATACATATTAAAAAAATATATTAATCCTGAAAATCCCGAGATTTGTAAAATTTAATTCCAAAAATTCAGGAACTAAAATACGACCGGGATCCCGAGTTTCGGGATCCCGGGATAAAATCCTCTACATGACACTGACACCTAGCATAAGTAAGATATTTGCTGTGTCTATTAGGGGAATCCAGCATTAAATATATTTAGGTACTAGCTTCTGCCAGCGGCTTTGCCCGCGTGGATGTCGGAAATTATCCCACGGGAACGTGCTACCCTAATAAAAAGTATGTCCTTCCCTAGGATGCCATCTATCTCTTTGCCAATTCAGAAGTTACATACAGTTTCAAGTTTAAATCCTCCCCTTATAAACCGAATTACCCCTTTTTGCCCCGTCAGGGGTCAATTTTCGACTACTTTACATCATCATCATCATCATCATCTGCCTCGCTTTTTCCCAACTATGTTGGGGTCGGCTTCCAAACTAACCGGATGCAGCTGAATTTTCGACTACTTTACATAATTATTATTAATTATTTTCTGTCAAAACTATTAATACTGAGTTTCGTGTTAATTGGACCGCGCATTCAATTACTTCCACACAAACTTCAAGACCCCTATATCCCCCTTTGAGGGGTAGTTTTGAAAAACTTATAATAATAAACTTTATTACTTACTTAGGCGAGTATTCTTGCCAAGTTTCAAGTTTATTAACCTAATAAAGACGATTTTTCATATAAACTGTATCCCTGCTTTTTAACCCCACAGGGGTGGAATTAAAAAAAAGTCGTTTGGGATGTATTTATAACTTGACTTAAAGATTATTTATACTAATTTTCGAGCTAATCAAGCCATGCAGTAAAATCCTCCCCTGTAAAATTGACTACCTCTTTTCAGCCCGTCACTGTTGTAATAGTAGCTTAATAGAATTTTATGTTATTGAATTACTGGCAGGTTTTATGTCTATGGTTTATAAAAGATTATGTTGTCATAAAGCAGTTTGGAATAGATTCGAAAAGGGATGTCTCAGGTCTAGGAGTAAAAATGGAGTTTTATATATTATGTTAGATGTTTAGTTTTGTGTGACCTTATTTTGATAGATAAGTTATTATTGGTTTGATATGGGAAGTACATAATAAAATGTGATGTGCTAAACAAAAGTGGAGTTTACTTGAAGGGTCGCCTATTCTCACAGCATGAGGTTTGCAAGAAGGGTCGGTTTTTAACAGGTTATGGGCCCAGAGCTTATGTTGTGAGAAACAACAAAAGAAGAGCCCAAGAAAATGTTTTGGAGTAAAAGTTAAAATTCAAAAAGAAATTGTTTTAAAAAATTCGCAAAAATGACTGACGATTTAAAGTTGTCAAAACTGACAAACGAGTCAGAATACTTGTTATGGAAACAAAAATTATTGCTATTTTTGACAGCTAAGGAGCTCGATTCTGTTTTGGATAACGACGCGGTAACAAAGAAAGATTTTAATAAAAAGGATGCAAAAGCTAAATTAATGATTATATGCGCTATTAGCGACAAATATATGGTATATGCAATTAATTGCACAACAACCAAGGAAATTTTGGAAAAATTTGATCTACTATTTCTAGGACATGAAGATACTCAAATTTCACATTTATTAGAGGAATATTATAAATTTAAATTCGAAAACAAAGATTTGATGACGGACATAGCAGAAATTGAACATAAAGCGACAAGAATAAGAAATTTAGGATACAAGTTTGATGATAAAGAAATAATGTCAAAAATTCTTTCAAATTTACCAGAGAAACTATATCATTTTAGAACAGCTTGGGAATGTACAGCATCAGCAGAGAAAAATTTGATTAACTTAATATCAAGATTAAATTTGGAAATAAGGATGAGACGAGAATCTACACATAATTTTGAAGATCAAAAACCTACAACATCTGACAATGCAGAACATACTGGAAACAGTTTTCATGTAAGGAGTTGTTTTAAATGCGGTAAGAAGGGACATATTGCAAGATTCTGCAGAACAATAACTGGTGACGGTAAAGCTAATAACAACATAGCTCAATGCTATAAATGCATGAAGAGTGGACACAGACATGCAGATTGTAACATAAAGTTTAACTGTGTGAACTGTAAGAATGACTCGCATTTCACAAAGTTCTGCCTAAAGCAAAATGTATGTAACCTTGCAAATAATAGTGCAGAAACAGAGGTTGAATTTGTAATTGATTCAGGCACCAGCAGTCATATTGTGACATCCGATAGTTATCTTAAAGATACAAAGAAGATTAATTATAAAATTATGACTGCAGATGGAAATATTCACCATGTCAACACTATGGGCAACATTTATACGGAAAACATTACTTTCAAAGATGTTTTATGTGTTCCCCAACTCAAGAAGAACTTAATATCTGTATCTAGCTTAGCTGATGATAATTATTTACTAAAATTTTTCAGAACGAGATGTCATATCGTAAGTGAGGGCTCTGAATGTATAGAGGTCGGTGAACTGAAGCAAGACGGTCTGTATTACTTGAATATTAAAACCAAGCCAGTCATATGTTCAAGGTCAGTAAACATTTGTCAAATAAATGCTGATTTCTGGCATCGTGCATTAGGTCATGTACCTATTAACAGGACAAAGGATCTTGTCCGTGGTATAGATAGAGGCCTGGTAAAGGAGATTGACATCTGTGAAGTCTGCATACAGTCAAAATTATGTAGGAAATCTTTTAAAACAAATAGACACAGAGCTAGTAAGCCTTTAGAAATTATTCATAGTGATATTTGTGGTCCTATTGAAACAGAAACATGGGATGGTTACAAATATTTTATTACGTTCTTGGATGATTATACTCATTTTGTTAAAGTTTTTCTAATCAAAAATAAAAACGAGGCGTTTTCTAAAATAACTAATTATATTAATTTGGCGGAAAATCATTTTAAAACAACAGTTAAAACATTCAGATGTGATAATGGGGGTGAATATACTAGCAAACAATTTAAAATGTATTGTAGTAACAAAGGTATTAATATTGATTACACTATTCCTTATACTCCTCAGCTGAACGGTAAAGCTGAACGATTAAACAGGTCATTAATGGAACGAACCAGAGCGTTGCTTTTTGATATGCAGCTACCACATGTATTATGGGGTGAAGCCGTTTTAACTTCTGCTTATTTATTGAACAGGAGTGCAAATACAATAAATGTAAAAACACCAGCTGAAATGTGGTTTAATAGAATACCTAGTTTAAAACATTTGAACATTTTTGGATCTTTAGCATATTATAAAAATAATTTTCAGTTACATAAACTTGACTCCAGGAGTAGCAAAGGGCTCTTAGTAGGGTTTACTAACAACGGTTATAAGATATGGGATCCTTCAAGTTTTAGAATTGTTTATTCGAGAGATGTGGTGTTTAATAATAATAAGAGTGATGTTGCAGATTATTTGAAAATGTGTAATTGTAGAGTGAAACAGTGTGATTTAGAAAATTTATTTAAAAAGGTTAGTGTCGATATTGGTGGTAATGGTTTTCGTGGTGAAGGTGGTGATGATTTTCGTGGTGAAGGTGGTGATGATTTTCGTGGTGAAGGTGGTGATGATTTTTGTAATGATAGTGGTGATGGAGTTGTTGGTGATAAAGTAGTTTTTGAAAATAGAGGTGAAGTTAGTAATGAAGATGCTGAGGTTTTTGAAGGCAGTATTGAAGATGTTATAGTTGGAGTTGGTGATGAAGATAATGAGATTTTTGAAGATAGTGTTGAAGACATAGTTGGTGTTGAAGAAAATAATAGTTTGAGAGGGGAAGTTAGAGATGATACAGTAGTTGAGATTAGTGATGAGTTTGAGGATGCAATTGAACCAGTTATTAATGATGGATTGCGGATTTTACCGAATAGAGAAAGGAAATTGCCATCTAGGTTGAAAGATTATGATTTAGAGACTTCGTTTTTGACTTATACAGATGTTTTTAATAGTTTTGATAAAGATTTATGGAAACAAGCAATGAATGAGGAAAAAGATTCCTTAGAGAGAAACAAGACTTGGGAAATCGTTAACAAGTGTGAAGCAAATAATAGGAAAGTAATTTCGAGTAAATGGATATTTACTATAAAGCCTGGTGGAAGATATAAGGCTAGATTAGTGGCGAGAGGTTTTTTACAAAAATACAATATTGATTATAAGGAGACATATAGTCCGGTGGTAAATACTACTAGTGTTAGGTTGTTGTTGGCGATTGCAGCTCAAAAAGGTTTTAAAATTAAGCAATTTGATGTAAAGACAGCATTTTTATATGGAGAATTAAATGAGGATATTTTTATGGAAATACCTTTAGGATATGATATAAAAGATAGAGAGAATAAAGTATGTAAATTAAAGAAGAGTTTGTATGGATTGAAACAAGCACCACTTATGTGGAACAAGAGATTAACGGAATTTTTGAAAAAAATGGGTTTTTTACAATTAAAATCAGATCCATGTGTGTTTATAAATAAAGATAAAGAAATATATTTGGCTATTTATGTAGATGATGGCATTTTGATTGGTGAAAATGAGATTGATTTAAATAAAATTATTAATAAATTAGAAACAGAATTTGAAATGCGGAAATTTGATAAGACTGAAAAGTTTATAGGGTTTGATATTAAAGTAGAACGAAACTCTATTAAGATTTATCAGGAAAGTTATATAAATCAAATTTTGGAAAAGTTTAAATATGAAAGCTTAAAAGATAGTAGTCATCCAGATATTTTAGTCGATACACATCAAGAGGGGAAAGTGGGAGTTGATGATGTGCATCGATATAGACAATTGATTGGTTCATTGTTGTATTTGGTTAATAAAACAAGACTGGATCTGGCTTTTCATGTTGGTTATTGTAGTAGACATCAAGAACATCCTAACTTGAATGATTTTACAAATATTAAGAACCTTTTTAGGTATATTAAAAATACAGTTAGCAGTGGTATACAGTATGTTCGTGGTAACGATTTAACTTTAAAAGCGTATTGTGATGCAGACTTTGCAGGTGATCCTGATACTAGAAAAAGTACGACTGGTTTTATTATATTTTATGGTGGTGGTCCAATTCATTGGTGTTCACGTAAACAGTCAGTCACTGCTCTTTCCAGTACTGAGGCTGAATATATTTCTGCAGCCGAGTGTATTAAAGACCTATTATACATTCAGAGTTTGATCTACGAGTTGACAAATAAATTACCAAAAACACAGTTGTTTGTTGATAATCAATCGGCTATAGTATTGATTAAAAATGGAATTTTGAATAGAAGAAGCAAACATATTGATGTTAAATATCATTTCATTAAGGAAAAAATAGATAAGAATTTGTTGGAAATTCATTATTGTTCGACTAAAAATAATTTGGCAGATATATTAACTAAACCACTGGACAGAACAAAGTTTTTGAGATTGAGACAGTGTATAGTGAGTGATACGTAAAGGACATTCTGTAATGTGATGAGTTATGTAGGTTTATTAGAATATAAGGTTGTTTGAGAATTAATTTGAAATGTTTAATGTTTAAGTTAGTTAAGTAAGGTGTTTAGACTAATTAATTCAAAAGTTTGTTTGTTGTATTTAGTTATGTTGGGTGGGTTAATTAAGCTGGGTTTTTATTTTGTTTAATGAGTTGATGGGAGTTATATAAGAGATGTTATTCTAATTGTAAGAAACATAAAATTCAGAGGGGATGTTGTAATAGTAGCTTAATAGAATTTTATGTTATTGAATTACTGGCAGGTTTTATGTCTATGGTTTATAAAAAGATTATGTTGTCATAAAGCAGTTTGGAATAGATTCGAAAAGGGGTGTCTCAGGTCTAGGAGTAAAAATGGAGTTTTATATATTATGTTAGATGTTTAGTTTTGTGTGACCTTATTTTGATAGATAAGTTATTATTGGTTTGATATGGGAAGTACATAATAAAATGTGATGTGCTAAACAAAAGTGGAGTTTACTTGAAGGGTCGCCTATTCTCACAGCATGAGGTTTGCAAGAAGGGTCGGTTTTCAACAGTCACTGGTAATTTTCGAAAAACAATATTCTTTACTTTCGATCGTAGGTATAAATAGTGAGTTTCGAGATAATCGCGCGCTAAAATTTTTCCATACAAACTTTGAAACACCCCAATCCCTTTTTAGTTTAGAAAAACATAAAATGACAAACTTCATAATTTACTTAGATTAGTATTGGTGCCAAGTTTTAAGTTTATTAACTCAAGGAATAAGATTTTCCATGCAAACAAAATACCCCGGTATTTTGTTTGCATGGAAAATCTTATTCCTTGTTTCACCCTCTTAGGGGTGGAATTTCGAAAAACCCTTTCTTAGTGGATACCTAATCTTCACTAAGAACACACCCTCCAAATTTCATGTCTCTAGGACCAGCGGTTTAGGCTGTGCGTTGATATATCAGTCAGTCAGTGAGTCAGGACTTTGAATTTCTGCCAGGGTAGTGGGATCGTCCGAAAGGGTTACCGCTGCTCTGGAACATAAAGGGCTAAGGAAGGAACACGGGTGGGTTTTAGTCAGTAAGAGTCTGACACTCCCTTCCGCTCCACCCAGAGCGGGAGGGGTCATTTGATGATTTTCAATCCTCAAAAAAAAAAAAAGGACTGAATTTAATATATATATAGATCTTAAATCTAAAGTTACAGTCTTGAAACATATTCAAAATCCAATAAGGTAACATAGAACGTATTAATCAGTCAGTAATTAAGCTAGGTAGTAGCTAGCAAGTAGGTATTAGAATGATCGGCATTGCCGATTAGTCGGCCGACTAATCGGCATTTTGAAAACCGATTAGTCGGCTAGTCGGTTAGTCGGCAAATACTATATGCAGTCGGCCCATCTCTAATCTTAAGATAAAATATTACAGTATCTTAGCCGTGTGCAGAACTCCACTACGGGTGACATAACCTACGACAAACTTATTATTTGCGGTTGGTACAGTAATCGGGCCGAACTGCAAAATTAAGCTTGTATTTTATTGTGTATTATACTTTTCCGGGATAAAAAGTACCCAGTGTGGTGCCCAGGATATTAAAGAATAATTATACCAAGTTTCATCGTAATCGAACCGGTAGGCGTCGAGCGTGATTCAGTATTCACGCGCGATGGCTTATTATTAGTGTATTTCATGTATAACTTTGGTGTTTCTATACCGATTTCTATGATTCTTTTTTATGGAATAGTTAATTATGTTAACTTTTTTAATTAGGGATGACTGAGAGTGTTATAAACGTACTCGTAAGAGTAGACAAATATAATCAGAATGCTTCGAACTGCTAAGCTATCGGGAGTTACACGTGTTATTGTGAGTAAACCATAAAAGATAGACATATGCTGTCTTGAGATATTTTTTATATAATTTCAAGGAGAACATTTCCGTCATACATGATTTCTGTATAGCTTTAACCATTAAGGTTGCACACGCGACGAAAGCTTAAAAAATGGAGTAACTTCTCCCGTTTTCCCAACATTTCCCTTCACTGCTCTGCTCCTATTGATAGTAGCGTGATGAAAAGTATACTATAAACAGCTCAGGAGTATGAAAAATAATTGTACCAAGTTTCGTTAAAATCGGTCGAGTAGTTTTTGTTTCTATAACGGTTATACAGACAGACAGACAGACAAAAAATTTACTGATTGCATTTTTGGCATCAGTATCGATCCCTAATCACCTCCTGATAGTTATTTTGGAAATATATTTCATGTACAGAATTGACCTCTCTACAGATTTATTATAAGTATAGATAGAAGAAGATATGTATGGTGGTATGGTTTGGTTTACGTATGTTGGTCATTTGGCAACACCATTCTTTGTAGTTTGCTTATTACTTGCTGCGATCATTAATCCTTGTAAACAAAATGAAGTTGAAATAGCCTCTTACCCCTTGTGAGGCCACCCCACAGTCCCCGATACATAGGTACCTACATAACAATAATAAATTCCTATGCAATATAATGAATTATTACATTACGTACATATGTTATCTCTTAACGCATATTACGGTTATTATGCGCAGTTACGTCATTTAGTCCTCGTCATAGGAAACTCCCTGACGTATTTTACTGATATTTTTGACATTTTATTATTATATATTGAATCCTCAGTTCCACTAGGCATAATCGTAATGCAATGGCAATTGGAAATAAAATAAAAAATATTAATTGCTTAAAATCACTGTGTTTGTGAGGTAAGGAAAAAAAATACTTTGCTTGATTAGGGTTTTTATGTAAACCATGTAGGGCATGATTTGATGACAGTGCATCCTGAAATCTAAAACCAAGAACAGGAACTATAAGCCCTGCAAACTTGTGAGCAGACACCTCCTGTCATGATGATCCTCTGTCCTGTGTTGCAAGCATCTGGTAAGATTGGATTTTGCGAGATGGAGATGGACTATGGTATGCGGTAGAGGTCGCAGGCAGAGTTAGTAGGTGTCATCTGCTTCGTCGTGCCGATGATGCCACCAGTTATTATTTATGTTGAACAAAATCGGCCACAACTAAAAGTTAGTAGTGGGCTCGCACAAAGGGCAGGACAAGAGGTAAGGCATTATGTATGTTGTGGTTTTACAGTCGCATTGTGATCTCCCATTGGACTAAGGGCCTGCGTTCACTAGCGGCACGGCCGGGCAATGGATTTTTATGGACGAATAGGAATATAACTTAATAGTATAAGAATAAAATTTAATTTCAATCATAATCATCGTAGGTACAAAAACAAAGCAGCGGTATGCCGTGTCGGCAGCTTTCGGAATGTCTCGGCATCCCGCGGATTACTTCGGTAGCCTTTAAGATTCAGCTCTGATGAAGGGTTACGACTGTTGTGAAAAGAATGCGATGTCACGTCGGTACCCTTCGTTGTGCATAAGGACGCCGCGGCATGCCTAAGAACGTCGTGGCATGCCTAAGGATACCGTGGTATCGCTGCCAGTATGCGCTTGCATGTAGTGATGCCAGAGGGTGCAGGCCCATAATCATACGTTTTTACTAGTAAGGAGGTCAGTGTGAATTACTCTCTAGCAACCATATACGTTCGTCATGAGATCTTATGTTATTATTATAATTTTTCATTGTATTCTATCATATATATATACATATATATAATACTAGCTGACCCGGCAAACGTTGTTTTGCCATATAAATAATTTCCTAATAATTTTTTTTTTTCTTATTTAGGGGGATGAAAAATGGATGTTGGCCGATTCTCATAGATACCGGATAAGCACAAAAAATTTCATCAAAATTTTATATATTAGATGTTCGTAAGGTTGTTATTGTGCTGCTAGAAATAAACGTATTTTTTTTTATACATCTGCCGACAAGCTGTCTAAGCAGTCGGACCAGAGATTTAAAGGTTGGTCCGGGCAGATGATGGCCCGCTGGGAGCTAGATGACAAAGCCACAAGCTCGTAACACAAAAAAAACATATTCCTCTTTCCTATTATATGTTGTGCCATTTTGTTGTGTCAACATTCCCACCGTTGGGACATAGGCCTCCTTTTTGTGAGAGGGAGTGGGCCATAATCCACCACGCGGGCCCAGGCCCTGGCCTGTTATGAGCTCATTATTATTATGAGTACTTAATATCTCCTCTAAGTTAGCATTGTATAAAAGTGTACCATTGACACATACTTGCATAAACTCATGCCTTCTTCCCATGTGGGTAGGCAGAAACTACAGAACGCCATCTGCTGTGAATGTATTGATTTACAAAGAAAAATTTATATTTAAAATCTCAGGCCTCAATCTCATGTCCATACTTACTTGGTCTGTTCTCTTTTTTCACAAAAAAAGCAACAAAGATTCCCCCACCAAAATCACGATTGATTGGAGATAGTGATTTGATTGAACTTTGTTTAAAAGCTGCAATGCTTTTCTAAGCTGTGAGCGTACCTATTTTTCTTGTTTTCTTCACCGACTTATACGTAACACAAAACTTTTAAACCGATCCACTCTCTTAAGTTGCAAAGATTGATTCATGTATTATGTCCGTTATATCAACGATGGGAGCCTGCCAGTTTGCCAAAATTATTTTGACAAAATTTCATTACTCAAACAAATTTTGGCAACTTTTTTTTATACAATGCAGTATTAAGAATGATTTTAGTACGCACATTTTCATTTGGTCAAATTTTTACTCGGCAGAATATTACCAAGGATAATATCATTAAGTCAAATGATTTATTACAGTCTTTAATCAAATGATTTATTACAGCAAACAATCTTTAGACACTAAACAACAAATGATTTGTTATAAAAAAATATAAATATATAAAGACATAAATAAGAATTTTGGAGTTTATAATTTTCTTAGAGTTTAGTGAAATTTGCAACGTAACACGCATATATCTTTTGAAATCGAAACAGCTAGGTTAGGTTAGGTTACAACTGTAACCACACAACGCCAGAAACATATTTTTTATAATGTAAAACCTAACGAACAAAACATATTGTAATTTAATTTGTATATTTTGTGCAACTGACATAAAGATGCAAATCTTTTGTCATTGACTGAAAAGAAATGGTAAATTGAAAACTGACGATGCTAAATATTTGGCTTATTTTATTTTTCATAAAATATGTTATAACAACTTGAAATATTTGAGTACATTAAAATTGGTAAAATAGTACTACGAGTATTTAGTTTGTAAGCAAGTTATTGTTTAAACGTTCGTTCGCTTTTATTTAGTTTTATTTTTTTAAACGTTCACTTGCCAAACATTAGGTTTGGGTTACAATTATTTGTGAAAAGTTTATTTGCTAAGTAATAATTTGACAAATGTAATTATGCGGAAAATTGTTTGGGAAGTGATAATTTGTCAATTTTTTTTTGATGAAAAAAGGGAGACCCATCGACGATAAACAGTAGAATGAATATGAATAAAATGGTAACAGAAGATATTTACCTACTTTTAAGTGGTATTATGCCGCTTTCAGTCTAGTCTAAGTTATGCAATTAGAAAAATGTCTGAATCTGGTTCAACTGTAGCCTGCTCACTGACGGGTTTATCCCGACTGTTTAATGTGGTATTCCCTGTCTCGTAAAGCCGAATATGACTGTGCTGATACCCGTGTAGGTACAATACAGCAGTGCGATTTTGTAACCATCTCACCGTGAAAACTTAGGTGAAGTGAGCGTGGAGTGAGCTATCATTCCAACTAATGCTAGGATTGACACTATTGACAGCTCATTCTAATCTCACTTCACCTAACTTTTCACGATGAGATTTTTACAGAATCGATCGGCTGTTACCTACTTGGTGTTTCCATGCAAACTCCGCGAGATTGTTCTATGAGTCCAGACCAGGGTGTTATGTCAATAATGAGATACTTGTTTTTTTCTTTTAATACTAAAATATTGAGATATGGCATGAGAACGTTGTGTAAAAATGTATGTCTATTAATTTATGGATACCAACCGCGGATACTTACACCTCGCTTCACCCGCACGTTGCCCCTTTCTTACATTCAGCATAGTATTTTCTCAACGTTATACATCGTAACCAAACTGAATTGATAAGACTTGCTGAAAAAATATTTAATTGTAAAAAAATTGACTTATGATGATTAGTATGCCAGGCAATTGAAGTTCTTCTTTCTATTTAGCGCTCGTTTTCAAACGAAGTTTGCTTATCCAGATAGATACCTATAAACGTATGTATGTATAGGGAGTGCCACCCCTATTTTTTTTTGCAAAATCGCTACACTCATACGCATAGAGAATGGACTGAGTGTTCCGTACGTATTCGGTTTTGCAGTGAATATAGACCGAAAAGTACGAGAGAGCCAAAGCAAATGTATGCCTAGTATATATCGTCTAACTTAAAATGGCACGCCCCTCCACTAAAATTTTCTATACAAACATTCTAAATGTGTATGCAACAAGCAGTGGAGGGGCGTGCCATTTTAAATTAGACGATCTCTATGTAATAGTCTCTTTAATACTACTACAGGTATTGGCCGCACAGTGGCTAAATCCCTTTTTAGAGAATGGTCACTTGTAAGCTAACGCTCGGCCCATTCTCTATGGACCATTGTTTAGCGGTGCACAGAATACACCTATTTAATTCTTATTTGCATCGCTGTAAAAAATGGCATAATGGACATGTCGAAATTATAAGGATTTCCTTTTAGCCTTTTGACTGCGGAACCCTAAAACACTGTGTATAGTGTTAGTAATTATTTTATAGTGTGTATAATGTTAATAATTTATTTGTTATTGTGAGATAAAAGCCAGCCTCCAGGCTGCTACTGAGAATACCTCTCAGTAGCAGCCTGGAGGCTGGATTTGTGCGATTTGTGTTTAGTCGGTTGATAGTAGATAGGCTCGCCTCTCTATTACATGGATGGGGCGTAAACATAATTGGCAAAATTTTAGTGTAATTTCTCTCTCTGTGTGTGTTTTCATCTCTGGGGAAAACAGACGTGATATTCTTTTAAGTAATAAAAAAAAAAAAAACTGTTATGTGTATGGTAGTGAAAATTAAACCATTTGGTCAAAATCTTGTTGCAAAAACATGTTGTTAGTGTACATACCTATTAAGTCAAATCTATTATCACTGATAGAGAGTTATATTGCAAGTCAATGAAAAATGCTCATTTAAATGTACAATAAATATATTATATTTTCTAATAATAGTACCTAACACCACAAATGACAAATAACATTTTGTCTAAACGATGATTAGTACACTAACTTTGGTCCCATTGTAATTTCTGGCCTATTAATACAATATTTTTCTTGATTAAAGCTATGCCTCGTCCCTGTGGTATAGAACTGTATGTGATTTACCTAAACCTATCTAATCTACAAATATCTACGAACTAAACAAATGGGTACAGACTTTTTTCATTTGGCATGTATTTCACTGTCTTAAAATAATTAAAAAAATATTTGGTATTAAATATTCCTACACGTTGGAGTGATTCGAGTCATGACTAATCTAATTAACATTTAATGATGACGAAGGTTTTTTTTTCAGTTTAATTTTGAGTATCTGCATCGACACCATACTGGAATGCCACCCTTAGGCCTAACGAGTTGAAGCTCATCATCACGGTCCGATAATACAAGGAATTCGGCATCCATATACTGGTTGACACACTCGATTCTGTTCTTGAGCAGTGTTCGGGGTCCCTTCACAAAAGTTTGCGTATCCACAGTAATTCGTCCCGGACGTCTGAAATTAAGATATGTATATTATTGAAAATGAAAGTGTTGCATACACTGCATACTCGTGAGTCAGTTTTGTAGGATAATACTTTTGTCCAGAGAAAAAAGGCCACCCGTGAGTAGGTATCTATTTGAGATTTTAATAGCTGGATAGACTGGACACCAACATCTTGTTGAATATGCTCCAATCGTGGTTACGCCAATACTATTTCATGAAAAATGGTAACATTGCATTTTCGCATTCCTACACACCACTACACAATACTGTTAGCCTGTTGCTTAGTAAGACATTTATTTAATACTCACTGGCACCACTTAACACTGTACATCTGCTGGAACTTCTCATTGGATTGTGCCACCACTCTGACATTATCACTTTCATCGAGGATGTAGTAAATGGGTTTGTCCTGAAATATAAAGAAAAAATGGTTTTGTCAGCGTTGTTTTTTCGTAATCTGTATCTGCAGTGCACGTGTGACTACCGGGAGATAGAGAAGTATATAGGTTTAACCTATGTACTTCTCTATCTCCCGGTAGTGTTTGGCGAGTGCATCGTTTTGTCGCATTTGTTTGGCGAGTGCATCGTTTTGTCGCATTCCTTCTACAAATTCCGTTACTGCGTAGGTATGCGACCAAACTTCAGCTTATGATAATTGATTAATGAATCTAGAGTAATCTGTATCCGAGAAATCTGGTGCCTTATCTTTTGCTTTATCTGTTGCTTGGTATCTTGCAACATCGTAAAGTGCGAAAAATTGTTGTTAAGTCTAATAAAAACGTAAAAATACTTACACTAAATGTGTCGTTGACTGGGCAGTCCACGTTGTATTTACTGTCGTATCCCACGTTTGTCGCAATTCTAGTATTTAACGACTGAAAAAGTGAATTGCTTGTTAGTATCGAGATAATATACACATATTTGATTTAAAAAACACAGGAAATCAAAATAGTTCGAAATACTTATAAAGAAAGACTGTCAACATACAGACGGATATGATAAATCTAAAAGAATCCCATTTTTACCATTGGCTACGGAACCCAGAAACCTAAGTGAAGCCCACTTAGGTTTCTGGAAATTTAATGAACAGTAATGCTTACCGTAGGCATTTGATCTAATAGCTCGTCAACCGTGCTGGTAGGGTATTCCAAACCCTTATCAAAACAGAACCTCATCCCTGTGCATGAAGACGGCATCTCATCTGTAAAACATAAATAAAATGATACTGGTCTCTTAAAACTTTATTTTATTGAAGACGGAAAAAAATTGCATCGTATTTTACCTCCAAAACTGCACACAGAAGGCTAATTCTCGTAATTTAAAACGTTCAAAATCTAGTCGCAGTCTCATCTCGGCGACAAACAAATGTCAAAAACTTGTCAAAATGTAGGGAAATTAGACGTATTTTTTGACAGATTGAGACTGAGATCAGACTGTGAACGTTCTTAAAATTACGAGAATTGCCCCTCAGATATGGGGAAATTTCAAAACCTAGACCGCATCAAATCTTTGAGCTATCGTTATTATAGACATAGTTTTATTTGTCTTCTAATATTTACACTAACCTTTATCAAATAGATATTTATTACAAATTTTTCGCTATGGAAAATCTAGAAAAAGGAGAGGGAGTGTGGTATTTTTATGGACATTTTTATCGTCAGTCAAAAACTATGCGACCTTTATCCCATTTAACATAGTTTAGTTTCTCCACTTTAAAATATCAGCTCTCTCATTTTGGCTCCTATTGCATTTAACTAATAATATTAATTTCAATTCTTTCACTTGCAATGTGGACAGATAATATGCATTATTTATAACTAATCCAAATTTCAAATCAATAGCATTAGTAGCTGTGACAGACAGACGAAGTCGCACCATGAGGGTTCCTTTTTTACCATTTTACGGAACCCTAAAAAGATGATAAAATAAATTTGATGTAGGTAAATAAAATAAACAAAGATAGTTACAATAACGCGGGCCGGAGAATAGTACTTCTCCGTCGATGACGGGTGACGCTTCCAATGAATTCAACCCCATGTGAAGAGCGACCTGAAAATGATTAGGTATGTAAAATCTCTGTAAAATTTATTATGAATAATAAGGCCTGCATTGCACCACAAATCGTTTGAAGACAGACATGTGTTTTAAATTGTTAATTTTTATTAACAATTTAAAACACATGTCTGTATTTTTATTTTTAAAGTGTTTCGTTCCCACTGCTGGTACAGAGGCCTTCTCTCAGTTAGAAAGAGTTGGCCGTAATTGATATGGTATTTTTGGGATTGTTCATTTTATTATAATTAAACAAAGACTTACCAAACACAGATTTACCAAAAAGCGATACATTTTGATTTGATTTATATTTCGAACTAGTTAAGACAACCGATAAATATTACGTTACAGAGACAGAAACTATTATTATTGGAAATGTTAACACGTCCGACAAATAAGTGATACTGTGCGTTTATGATCCAATACAGTCAATTTATACTTGAGCGAGCTTTAAGGAAAATCCTGAAAAACCGGCCTAGTGCATGTCGAGCCACGCACAGTGAAGGGTTCCGTAGTTAGGATGAATATTTACGAATGCAAAGCATTGAATTTTATGAAAATAAAGTTATTACTATGGCTGCAACCTAAAATATCCCGTATCTCAAAAACTATTGATAAAAAAGTCACTATGACTTTAATAAGAAAGTCACTTAGAAATATCTTTTTAATTATGGGATCCAACGATAGCTGATATGCTTATGTCAATTGATTTTTTTTTTTACTAAGGAACCCTAAAAATAATGGGTAGGTAGAGCAGGAGTTTTAAGGACCTAAGGCAAAGGCCACAAAAGTTATATCTTAAAAGTTGAAATATTAAATACAACAGAGCAGAGCTTATTTACAGATGTAGTAGGTAATTGTGTTATTTTTTTTTTTTTGTTTGGAATATATGTGGGAATATACTTTATAACGGAGTATGTAGTTAATGCTCTGTTGCCAAATCTGCAATTTAGATTAATTTTCTCGTAATACCTAGTGGCAATCGTTTTTATCTATTTTTTTATTTTTAGGTTGAATCTTTTTCATTTGATTTACTTAAATAAATAAAATTGAAGTGTCTGTTGACGGGACTTTCGCTGCTGCTATACTCCTTATAGCTGTGCACGCGACATCGCTCGCGTGCTTTTCGAAAAAAAAAAAAATTGGAATTCATGCATTTTATTTTTTTTGCACGGCACCCTATTTCTTTTTCTAAAATAAAAGTAGCCCAAGTTCTTCTCTAGGCCCCAGGCTACCTACGTATTTTTTAAATTTTTTAACGATTGGTTCAGTGGCTTACGCATGAAGAGGTATTACAGTCAGACAAAGATACTTTCGCAATTATAATATTATTTATGGATGAATGAAATCACACACATCACAGGCTTTTAATAATAATTATTATTATTAAAAGCCTGTGATGTCCCACTGCAGGGCAAAGGCCTCCCTACTCTCTTTCCACTTGGAAGAAATGACATGAGCAGCTGGGGTGACGTCACTCCAGCTTACACACACGTTTTTGATCGTAGTTTCAAGACTTTTAAAGTATTATCATTCAGTTTTTTCCTTCCTTGTGCAGCTATTATGGCTTATTTTTCTGACTATAGTCCAAAACTCTACCCTTACTGGTTTGCCTGTATTGAATGAGGAAGCTGGGGTGACGTCACGCCAGCTAACACACACTAAACGACTCATATTAACGAAGTTTTTGTGGCAGCTAAATTAAGACTGGGAACTTTGATTGTAGCTATTATGCCTTAAATATTGGCATAGGTAGAATTATTCTATCATATAAGTATGAGGAAGCTGGAGTTATACACACACACCGGAATTTCCGTTTGTGTTAGTAGTAAAGCAAGATAAGGTTATTGAGATATTGGTTCTTAATGTGTCGATGTGACGTTACTTGGGATATCCGAATATGAACTCATTTATAGCAATTCAAATCATCTGTTGTGCAAACCTACAACAGATGTAAAAAGAGTCGCTGTAATAAATTCATAAATATTAGGTAATATCCTAGTCTTTCTTTGTTATTTTGTGGTAGGAATAGGTAGGTAGGCAGTAACTATATATATAAAAATGAATCCCCGTTTCCCTTGGTCACGCCATAACTTGAGAACGACTTTATCCATTTCATCCATCTTTTTAAATGTTTTCTAATATTTTGTAGAAGGTTCTTACGGGAAAAAAATACAAGAAAGTTGCTTCACGCGGATGATGTCGCGGGCAGAAGCTAGTACTAAATACAAAATACGTATAAAAATTATGAACGAGTGCCTACTTACTTTTTCTCTGAACTATGAATGAAACGTACATACTGAGAGTTCAAAATTATCCAAGCCAAAATATGTACTTTAGCAAGAACACGAAAACTTATTTACATTTTTAATAAACTTCGCTATTCAGCTGACACAGATACTCTCAGGTTGGTCTACATGTCAATCACTTCTTTCATACTGCCTGCTAGGTGGAGCCTGTAAGACCTAATTCCTCCAATTACAAAGAGCACAGAGAGCAGTTCTCAAAGTAGGCTTTATTGCAGGCCCTACAGATACCCCACAGAAAAGCTCCACAAGGACTACGAAGTGCTGTCAGTAAGAAAACTCTGTGCTTCAGTGTATCCTGAGAAAACACCGCGTTCCAATAAAAATAATCAAAAAACGTCGTACTGATACTGTTTTTCCACCTGTAAGACATAATCCCACCTTTGCTGAACACCAGTTCTCTTATCTCAGTTAAAAACTGCGTACCAGGATCTGCTTGCGATACAAAAATGTAAGGCAGTGAAAGCGTGGTTGATGGATAAAAACTACGACGAAATAGAAAACCTTTTATCCTCTCCTAATCAATAGTCCAACACAAACATCTCATCTTCATATATACACTTGACATTTCACAAACACACATACCCTCTCTCACAACACACCATCACACACATTCTCATGGTTGTTATTTTTGAACGATTAAAAATGTGCCTTTTGTTTTCTTTTCACACCCAAATTTTTAATAACCAGCGACATATGTACATATTTTTATAATGGAGGAACACTGACTCCCAAGTCAGAGGTATAAGCCTAGTTTTGGAGCCAGGGGACGTATATTTGAGACTACGTTGTAACTTGCTCTGCCGCAGAGCCACCATTTTAGAAACCGATTCATTATATATTATCTTAAAATAATGTACGTCAAACGTATGTACATAATGTACGTATTACCGTTATCGCTGTACGTGCATCAGGTAATGATAAAATAGACATTGATTATGGCTCTGCTGCAGAGCATACTCTCTAGCAGAGCCACAAAGAACAACACATGAAAGATAAACGCTACTGTTTTTTGATGAAAACCGTTGTACGAATAGTGTTTATTGCGTACGTGTTGAAAAATATTTTTTAGAGAGTGGTTTTATTTATTTTAACTTTATGAAAGTGGTGGTGGCTCTGCTGCAGAGCGTACTCCCTGTACGCTCTGCAGCAGAGCCACAATCAACGTCTATTTTATCATTACTTAATGCACGTACAGCGATAACGGTAATACGTACATTATTTTCATTTGACGTACATTCTTTGAAGATATAATTGATCGGTTTCTAAATTGGACACCTATTTCATCGTAATATACAGAACATAGTATTTTCGAACACATACTTCGAACACTATGTTTGCAACACCACGAATCAATGGTTTAGAAGAAAATCACTTTACTACCTTGCTATTCTCGTTACTTCACATCTCTGGCTACTTTTAATATTTCAGGTGTGATGTTAAGTTACATTAAAAACTAAGTACCCAAGTAGACATTTTTTCGAACACAGAATAATAAAATCGAATCAATAAAAGATTGAGTTGATGCACATCATTTTATTTATGTGGTTTACTGTAGATATTTACATAGTTTTAAATAATAATTTAACTTAACTATCTACTTAACACTATATATAATTTAACTTTAACTACTAATAATACTTTTCAAATGGCAGATTAACAGAGAGACAGGGATGACAGAGAACCGACACAGCTCAGTAACCATCCATCAGTTTTGACTCCTAGTTGACTGGACTAATTTTGTTGCTAATGACCTGTTGTATAACCCCTTTAAAGGAATACGTCGAGTTTCCCTGTCACAGTGAATAATTCTTAAGGATAAAAGCACCTAAAAAATTAAAACTATTTTATTTTATTATGTTAGGGAAACTTATTAGAAATTTTGTTTACTTCTGTTACGCAGTCGATGGGAAATTATATCTGTGGAAACATGAGCAGCAGACCGGAATTGTGTAATTCTTCATCTTAAGCTGGTGTTCCTCCGGATCGTACACCATGAGACTCCTCGTTCCGTAGGATTCATGGCACGTGGACACGATGTGGTAGTCGCTGAGCCCTAATTTCGTGAAGCATTGCGAACTGCCTTCCTTGAGAGTTTTATAGTGTGCTTTGCCGTATCTATTGAATGGAAAAATAATACATTGGGTATATACTTAATGATTTTGATACCTATTACGAATGTGAATACATGTGACAATTTTCGAGGTTTATCAAATACTAGATTCTGCCCGCGACTACGTCCGCGTGAAGTATCTAGTTCCACCAACCCACCGTTGCATTGTGTCGTCCGTCCGCGCTATTACTTCATTATCGGTTAGCGTTAAAAAAAACGAACAAACTCTTCAGTTTTATGATTGGAACACTTATATATACTACTTGATACACCTCAATAATTGTCTTGTTTCATGGTTTGTCCAGGGCCATATTGGTAACTTTGACTAAAGCAAAATTTTAAGGGAATTTCTACTGAAATTACGCACTTGCAAGTCACTTTGGAGAATTGTTGGCGAAACAACTTAGTCTGCACGATGATATCCATTTTCGTTCTGCCGGGATCATCGTAGACGTAAAATGACTCCATCTAAAACAAAATAGTTTAATAATCAGATTTAATCTACATAATTTTGATGAAAAATATGATTTAACAAGTACCTACAAAAAAAATATCGATGCATGCAAAAAAATACATTGGCAGTTTAGCAGATGTTTGCGCAAACGAGCAAATTCTGACTTTTACCATTTTTTTTCTTTCTTTTTTTATAAAACGTTGCCCCACACTAGGAATTTCTCCTGTATCGTGGATGCGTTTACAAACGTTTAAACTCACATACACAAACAGCCAGACCCGGAACAACTACTTGTAGGCCATACAAATATTTGTTCCGTGCGGGAATCGAACCCGCGACACGCAGCGCAGCAGTCAATCGCTTAACCACTGCGCCAACCATGCCGTCAACCATTAGTGTGACAATGTCTTACACATACAGGGTGGCAGGAACATCGACGCGTAACCTATTCCTATAGATTCCATACATTATTCTTGCAGTTTTCTATGAAACAGGTGATTTTTTTTATTACATTCGAAAATTTTCTACGATTCTAGAAACTACTACTACTACTACAAATGACACAATTATTACAATTCTAGACCCGTAGGGTCAAATGATTCTAGACCCGTAGGGTCTAGAATCATTTGCTAAATTTATGGTTTCAGTTTGCACGTTGATGTCCTTACCACCCTGTATACTTAAACGTATTGACGCTCAATATCTTACCGTGGTCTCGCTAGGACAGTTATCGTCATCTTCAGGCGGCTCCACAGAAGGGCCGTCGCCGTACCTGCTGCCAATATCCTGTAATGAAAATAAAGAACACTTTTTAAATAAAACATTAAGTTTATATTTGCTTGCTTGCTTATTTATATAACATAATTATTTTACTATGTTAAGTTTTTTTTAAATATAAACTTAATGTTTTATTTAAAAAAAAACTTAACATAGTAAAATAATTATGTTGTCAAAAGCTTATTTTGGCTGCATCCTATACGTTTTAAATGTTAAATTTTAACAAGCCAAATTAAGCTCAAAAGCTGATGAAAATAAATGCATTCGCTAATATAAAATTTCATTATTCACATAAGCGACAAGCCACGTGGCCGATACGGACTGAAGATGATGAAATGATTATTAGATTTGATAATGCAATGAGTTTCTTACAATCAGGTGTACTGGAAGGAGGCTGTTGATCTTAGTCTCGATTTCGTCGTAACCTTCGGGTCTGATGGAGCAGAAACCTTTTCCCCTACACTCCTCGGGAATTGTAATGCCAAGTTTGCTATCTGAGGAAATTAAAAAGAAACTTTATGTTAAATCGATATGTCGAACTGTTTGAAATAATTTATAATATATTTTAATTTTAATTATATATCCTTAAGAATAGGTACTGTTACCACTTGAACTTACTTTGGGGGGCAGCACGGCTGGTTGCCACAAGTAGGGACGCCTGAAATATAAAAATCAGTATAGGTCTTTTTTTATATGACGTACAAAATAATCTATCTTCCTATTCACATAAAAAAGCTAAACAAAAACACTTTTTAGTTGCCATTACTGTCCCACAGCTGGGCAAAGGCCTCCCTACTCTCCTTCCCCCTCTCTCTGTCCAGAGCTGCCAAGGACCAATCTTTATTAAAGGAGTCCAGCTCAACCCGCCTGCTGCGATGTTGTCAAACCATTGAGCGCGACCCACTGGGTCGTAAGTTTGGCCCATTGATCGTCTGACATGCCACTTATATGTCCAGCCCAATTCCATCTAAGCGTGGCAGCTTTCCGAGTGACATTAGTTATTTTAGTGATGGAATGGATTGTTGTATTCTTAACCCGGTCTACAAGTTTATAACCCAGAATACTCCATTTCATAGCTCTTTCGCAAACTTCTAACAAAAACACTAGCTTTTATTTTTGCTTATAATAAGTTAAATTTTAAGGTTAAAATATCAATGTCTCTTGAAAGTAAAAAGAAACCCTTTTATGAAAAGCTCATAGTGTAAAATATTTACCACTAATAGAACAAATGTAAAAGACGCCATGTTAATCGCAGCTAAAATCACTCCTAACAATCTTCTCTTTTCAGCGACTCAACAATTTGTACTGAAACCGTCGTAATCAATAATTATTTTAATAATTTGTATAATCCAATATTTACTACACGATGTTACTTCAATGAATTGCAACTTAAAACTGTTTTAGCTATTACACAACTCGGTTTATATACACATGTTTACTGTAAAATATTTCAATTGTATTTTCCTTATATGTATTGCTAGGGATAAAATTTTTGCGAATAAAGCAATGTTGAGGCCGTATCTATGGGTCGTTTGGCCTATTGACATGATGGAATTATTTTTTATTATCAAAAAATATATAACATTTAAGTATATTACTTACTACTTCAATGCATACCTATTTATTACATTGAACATTGCGTGTCATAAGAAACAGATTTTGCGTCACATTACTTAAGTAGTAACAGAACACGTCAGTATTGGATGACGCTGTGTTCAAATCGATTGCATATGCACAGCTT
The DNA here is from genome assembly GCA_951799955.1 of Apamea anceps. Taxonomy (NCBI): domain Eukaryota; kingdom Metazoa; phylum Arthropoda; class Insecta; order Lepidoptera; family Noctuidae; genus Apamea; species Apamea anceps. Next base: position 4,486,437 of record OX637504.1, on the reverse strand, counting down.
TTAAAAATTAAACATAACAAGCCATTATCATACTAATGAACAAAATTGATGCCAAACAATATCCGGTGTAAATCAATTATGACAATTTTGGTTAAAGATTTTTGTAAAATTAAATTTATTAATAATATAATAATTAATTATAGAAGCCACAAATATTGATTGTTTAATGGATTTTGACAGCAGTAGTGGCCCAGTGGAAACGGTCGCGACTTATGAGTTGTAGGTCGTGGGTTCGAACCCAAGCAGGTGCTTTATTTTGTGTAAATTATTTCATCACCACTGCGCTCAAAATGGTGATGGAAAACATCGTGAGGAAACCGGCATGTTCTAGAGCCAAAAAATTCGAAGATATGTCACATCCACCAACCCGAACTGGGCCCGCGTGATGGATTATAGCCCACTCCCTCTTATGGATAGAGAAGGCCTGTGTCCCAGCAGTGGAAACTTTGTGAGTTGATTATGCTTTATGCTTGTTGCAATGACATTTTTTCAAATAGAAAATTGCGACTAAATCGTCAAGGTCAATCTCAGTATTTAAAGTCTTTCAAAATCTAGACAGATTGAGGCTGAGATAAGAATGCAATCGTTCTTCAATATACAGGAATTGCACCTCAGGTTAATCTGAATTTATGAACGTAAGAAGTCAGTGCGTATACGATAGAGACCACAGACATATATTTAAGCACCTATCATCTAGGAGACATTATCTTATTTAGGAACCACCCATTAACGTCCTGGTTAATGGATGGTTAAAGAAGGTACTATGCTATATATCGACAGCGTCTCTACTAGGAAACCTGGCCGACGCAACACCAGTTACAAACTGTTTCAGGATACTCTTCGCCCTCTTACTTACTATCTACCACATGGAGCTTTCGTGGACCACTTGGAAGTCCCTGAACTGTCTCCGGATACTAGTGATAAGATGAATCTCTAACCTCCTACCTCTAACCTAATCTGTAAAGTGGGGCTATCTCGACAGAATGGCAGTAGGGTGTGGATGTATCTCAAACTATGCACCACCTCCTATCCTGCCCTCTGTGTCTCAAAACATGCAGTCAAAGTGACCTCAGTCTGCGCTGCCACCAACGACGCCGTGGAAGTGGCGGAGTTTTGGGCCAAAAAGATTGAGATACAGTCGTGCCAACGACACGAAGAAGAACAATCACTACAATATTTTATAACCATATTTATCTGCAAATAAATCTTTGACTTTGACTTTGAATAACAATGAAACACTTTGCGTACAAATAAATTGTAAACGTTATCTCTGACTATTTTTTTTTTTTTTTGTTATCCATTATCCATTAGAAAAATTATCTGCCATCGTAAATAAATAAAAAATCTACTTCCCAAAAAAAAAAACTACGTCATAAGATTAAATAGTAGATTACGATACGTGTGACTTAAGTAGTCCATTATTGCACGGCGTGAAATTATGCCGTGCGTTAATACCTTCTACTTATGTCACACGAATTGTATACTATTTTATAGCACGTGTGACCTAAACGCGCACTTAAGTCACTTTTCAATATAAAAATGGACTACTTAAGTCACAGATAAGCGTGACTTAAGTGCGTCTAAATATAGTTAGTGTAGGTCAGTCACAGCTTGAGATGAGGGCTGTTTAAATCAGCGAGACAAAAAATCGAATTACGCACGGTATGAAGAAAACATCAAGTTTCGAGTAACGGTCTAGAGCACGTAACACGAATACGTACTCTACCAATCGATATCTAGATATTTATTACTTTTCTTCGTTGCGTTGCCTGTAGCCTAATCATCACAGTTTGTGGTTTTATATTTCAGAAAATGTATCAATTAAACGTTTGCTACATATTTAATAAATGCGTTAAACTTTATAGGCATTTTATTTTGATGATAAAGGTTATTTGGTAGAGACCGCAGACTGAGTGTTAGACGTTGTTGTCAAACGAAGGTAATTTAAAGGTAAAAATTGTGAAACCGTTACATTTTATTATATAAAAATAATGACCAGTTCGATTGGTCATTAGGACCCACTATTTCGTTCTAGTATAAATCTAGTGGATTCGCATATACTCGTAAATAAATATACCTTGAACTCAGTGGGTTTTTCTTAGGCGTTTTTCGACGTAACTAATAATATTGATGATGAAATGGGCTTTTCAGATTTATTATATTATTATACATTTTAATATTATTTCTCATAGTTTGTTCTTTAATTAGCTTGATTATTGTTCCATAAGTACAATAGTATCTAAACCGCACGCTTGAATCATTCGTAAACCAAAATATGTTTTCTGAAAATTAGGATATTATTATTGATCTACATAATGACGATGCAGAATATTCAAGGTTCAAATAGGTACCTACCGAAAATACATCATCGATGTTTTTACAAGCTTTTATTTAACTTGTTAACTGACCTATTGGGCACTGTTTGCTACCCGTCTCTACATAATTCTGTGATCCCTTTATAATACTAATCTAATCTTTCTGCATCCCTTGTAGACGTCGCGGTCTTTTATAAAATCGTAAGTATGGGTAGCATCCTTCAGTCTACTCAGTCTGCCAATAACAACAATCCTTCTGACAATCGTAGAGATTGGGTCAATAATTTTCCCTCTCAATGTTTTGGCTGACATTTATTCCCCTCGACAAACCTAATCCGTGAATTCACATTCTGTATTCATAAAAAAGTGCTTGTTTACTATTGGAACAATATTATTTGTTACGTCATGTCAACTCTACCTATAACAACAGGTACCCAGACAATTAAAATTAATTAGTACCTAACCATGTTTCCTCTTGAATTAATGTATCTCATTGCGTAAACAACTAAAAACTACAATTATGATATTGATGATGAGTTTCATATTGAGATGCGACATTTACTTAAATAAATTATCTTTTCAAGAAAAAATCCTGAAACTTAATTGGACGATAAAGTTTTCTCATAGGAAAGTTAATATTTTTTATATCTAATAGATATTTAGTTCCTGTAATCCTGTTACAAAACGGAGATATTTTTGTAAAACTACGTTTCAAGGTTCGATGTTGGTTTGTAACCAATTGTAGTAAAGTACCTGTCTAGTTCTGTTGAAGTATTTGTATTGCATGTGAAAATTGCTAGTGCATGTCATGGGCATTGTACTACACAGCAATGACGAAAATTTCTTAAAGTTTAATTATATTTAATGATACTGATTTCATGTAAAACTGTCACGTTATGTCATTAAAATGTGAAAATAGACACTATACTAAAACCTCGTCTAGGAAAAACGTTTCTGCAACCACTGTACTGCTATCTTATTAGCTTTTGACTCTATTTAAGTCGAGTAAGGTAGATTTTTCTTTGATAAAAGGCTTAAGACTAGCTGTACGCGTTTCGCCCTGTTTCCTTTCCAAATTGTCAACATAACAATTGGATATGTAATGTTTAAACACATTCCTCGGCCTGCAATATGTGTACGACTTTATAAGTTGTTAGTTACACAATGTTATTCAATATAACCACATATTTTTGTGTTTATATTACTGATCAATAACGCACACACATTGCTCAAGGATAATTTTTCACATTTATGTTTCTACATAATCTGCACAAAATTCGGAAGGATACCGGATAATAAGAAAAATGTGTGGATACATCGGATACTGCATAACAATCGGATATCCGTTTCATCTCTGGATAGCCGCAAAATGCCTGTAAGCTTTCTCTATCTTTGTCGACTTCAGAATATAATGCCTAAAATACCCACTGCCTATAGAATCTGCATTGCAATTTATTTTTAGGGTTCCATACCTCAAAAGGCAAAAACGGAACCTTTTTATGATCACTTACTTTTGCCACTAAGCCGTGTCGCACAAATCTGGGCCAGCATGCTCCTTAAAGAGAATGTTGACGTCTTACAACAGAGCCTGTTCAGTCGACGGCAATATCGATATTTCCTTTGATAGTCTGCCAATACTTAAAACTAAATCAATTAAATTGTCGTGTAATCAGCTGCTTACTTTTAATTTTAATGATGATTTTGTAATAATCTTGATGTAAAAGAGTGTTCTTAAAGTTTCTTGCCCGAGTTTTCCATAAATATCTACGTTTTGGAATGGGCAACTAGCTTTAACTTTCTGACCAAATGACCGACTCCATAACAGTTCAAAAGTGCCTGAAAGTGGTTTGATTGAAATAAATGACGACACGATTGGCGCAGTGGCTGAGCGATCGACTGCTGCGCTGCGTGTTACGGGTTCGATTCCCGCACGGAACAAATATTTGTATTGCCTACAGGTAGTTGTTCCGGGTCTGGCTGTTTGTGTTTGTGAGTTTAAATGTTTGTAAACGCACCCACTATACGGGAGTAATTCCTAGTGTGGGGCAACGTTTTTTTTTTAAAAACAAAATGCTTTGAGTTTATGTTTGAATAATAGGTAATAGCAAGCTAGGGTTTTTATCAATGATACCATAAACGCAATAATCGCGAAACACCGTTATGGTAATTAAGTTATAGGGTACGAATCGTTCCGAAACTTAAATGAATGTTGATATGAGTAACCGCGTGTCACATATTTTGAAAGTCTGACGTCATAGCTAAGTCATTTACAATCAGTTTGCCGCTTATGGAGTAACACCGGATGCTACGGCTGTGGCGCGTCCCGGACCGGAGACCCGGGTTTTTGGTTTTCCCACCAGTAATTCTGTGAGATCTACAGATGTCATTATGCAATTTGCTATTGCGTTTAAGTTTTTTATAGCGCCACTCTTAGGTAAGAATATAGTGACTGGTGCTACCCCCTCAGCTTATCTACACATTTTTGGAAATTCTTCTAGTTTTCGTGTCAATAGAGCGTGCTTTTAGCTCTGTTGTCTGCATAGTTTAACTCTAAATGAGAGAAAATGCATTTATTTATTCACATTTAGTTGAACAAACTTTAAAAAGATACATCAGATTACATTACAATCAAATGAAATATAAATGTTTGGAAAAGCTGTATTTATTCCAATGATTATAATAAATCACAGACAAAATGGGCTCATAATCATCTTTAGTTAAATTGCCTACTTTTTGGGAACATCATTGTTTAAACCTACTTATAACAAAAAAATAGACTTTGAAAGAACAAAATTATAATTTTCACCATCCCTGACATATGTTTCAGCGAAACTAGTCTTGAGACATGTATACATGTTCGTTGCACAGTAACTTTACACATACATGGCACCCTGTTTTGGTCCTTCTATTTTTTTTTATGGACAAACGGCACATTATCCCTCTCTCCCTGAAGGTAAATTCTGTTCTCTATTGGTACAAACCCGATTTGGTTCCTCAATGGTTGGCGAAACGTTTTCAGGCAAGATCTTCTCATAATATCTTGTTAGTCAAGACAAGTCCAATAATTTTAATACAAATTATTCTAATTGAGTCCGGTAGTCGCGCAGTAAGCGATTTTCCACTGCACGCAACCTGCAAGTAGAAATCCTTTCCTACCGCAGTCGTCTCGCACTGACTGTATTCAAATCTGAAATACAGGTAGGTGAGAGACGAAAGGACTGGGACAGTGACTGGGATGCTTCATCTTAACGAACAAACAGTTTAGAAAATAATTAAAAAAAAATCGCCGAGGCAAAATACTGTTAAACTCTGAAAGGTGAAGAATGATCAGGAAAGGTGCGGCATACCCTGTGAAGTACACTGACAATGTTTTTTAAAAAGGGTCGAAGGTGTACTATTTGGACAGATGTTCTGCGGTCATGATTCATATTGCCTGGCTGTTTTCGGGCGCAAATGGTAACTATGGTTAGGTGAGGTTATGCGCGTTACGATCTCGTGTAGTAAAAATGAGCTAAAATCATTTACACAGTCGTAATAATTCGTTATGAATGAATTTCAAAACCGCAACATTTTGCCCGAGTACTACACGATACCAATTCTCGACCCCCACACGTGTAGGTAGGTAAATAGATAGGAATGTAACTAATTTCAAAAATAGTTTTAGGGAAATACATGGTTTTTTCCGAAACCATCGACTTTAGACTTATTAGTAACAATTTCCAAACCAGACATGAAAACAAAATACCTACCTACTGCAATCTAATGGCAAACCCATATAGTATATTTTATGACTTGAAACTTCATAAATTATGCTGACCATAATCACAGCCTATCAGTGATCATTTTCCTTAACACGAAATCCCATTGCACATAGTAGATTAAGTTTTATAATGAAATTCGCACTCGGTCCGCTCTTGCGCAGATCGACGGACGCACACTAGGATGTCGGGTTAGATAACGATGAATGTGGGCCGTTGTGCAATGGCGGTAAACACCCTGCGTTGTCAGGTCGACCTGAACCAACTGTATCAGGTTTTACTGAAATATGAGCTTATATGCATAAATTTATAAGCAAGCTTATTTTCCTTGAAGTTCAAAAAGCCTAAGTAAGCGTGATGATAACACTTCCATTAAATACATTTTAAAGTGTCCACTGACCTCAACAAGTCTTGTCTATTTGGTTTTTCAACGTGCTTTGTCACCTATTCACCAAATAAAATCTTATAGCCATTGTGTTTTCAGCGGAAATCGGTGTTGTTATATTCATCATCATTTCAAAATAGCCGGCTGTATGGACCAGGAATAACAAGCTGTAATAAGAACCTTAGGTATCATAACTATCGGGGGTCGTGCGGTCTATGGCCCTTTACGTGGCACCGCACCGGTGAGGGCGCGTTCCTTGAGGCGGCGACCAGCCCGCCGGTTGAACGCATCCCAAAGGGTCATGGCCTTCCGGATAATTCGAGGATACCGCACGGTCTCCGCTGAGGCGGCGAGCCTTCTTGCCGAATTGCCGCCATGGGATCTGGAGGCAAAAGTCTTCGCCCACATATGGGAGTGGCGAGAGGAGGCAAAACGCCGGGGCGTAACTCCGCTGCCGCGAGAAATCACGGTACAGCGGACAGAGCTCCGGCGGAATTCATGGCGACATGGAGAAAACGATGGTCGCAATCCAGTGCTGGGCACGTCCCCTCTTTGAGGAGTGGCTAGAGAGGCGCTACGGCGCTCTCACCTTCCGCCTGACGCAGGTCCTCACCGGACACGGTTGTTTCGGGAGGTTCTTGTTTAGGATAAGGCGGGAAGAAACGCCAGGATGTCACCACCGTGTGGATCGCTCGGAGGACACGGCGAAGCATACGGTGGAGGTCTGCTCGGCTTGGGCGGAGCACCGCGACGTCCTCGTGGCGGCGATCGGCGGCGGCGATCTCTCGCGTCCGGCCTTGGTCCAGGCCATGGTACGGAGCGAGAGTGCATGGGAAGCCGTCACCTCCTTCTGCGAAGCAGTAATACTCGCAAAGGAGGAGGCGGAACGCGTGAGAGAGAGGCAATCTCTGCGCCCTCACGCCCCTAGTCGCCGCAGGAGACGCCCTGGACGTCGCCAGTGACCAGCCGACTCCCGGCCACCGTAGGCGCGAGCTTGCGGGCCGCGAGCAATGGGCAGCTAGCCGCCCGGCAAGGACCAGGCCCGGGTCGACGGCGCGTTGTGTTCCACGCGAGCCTCAAAGAGATGTCAGCACGAACTGACGGGGTCCGCTACGGCCGACGCCTGCCAGGGCCGCGGGTTGTTCGAAAGAGATACCGTGGCCCCTGGCATAGGCAACTGAAAGAACACGGATGGGTTTTAGTTGAGAAAAGGCTAGGCAGATGATGATGATGAGTGACTACATATATTATGTCAAACAATGATCTCTCCCAATAGTAGTTGGAAAAGCGGGGGGTACTCGTACATACATCAATCACTACGAACTAAGTTCAGTATCATTCTACTAACTGTAACTCGCAGTTACGAAAGCGAATCCAATTTAAGCTGTTGTCAAAATGCATGATTTTATTGGATTTATTGGGTGTTGTTTTACTCAACTAAGCACCTTGATCGGCTTAAAAAATCGGGGGTAACTGTTCGAAAACTGTGTCTGCGGTGAAGGGCGCCAATGTTTATATAAGTATCTAGATCTACCAGTAATTTGGATGCCAAGGAATCATTTATCGTTTCCTTTCCCCAAGGTTCTCGCTGAAAGAAAATAAGTAGGGATTCACTTCATATTAAGAGAATCGGCAGCACAACTTACTGCGATCGATTTGAGCTTAGTGGTAATGAGTTCATTGTAGTAATAAATTGCAAGAAGAAGCAGCAATTTAAAGATTTCGTGTTGCTCGAACTCTTACAATTTACTCAGTAGGTATCTTGTATCGATCACCACCTTTTGCTTGGTTATCACATAATCATTTGTGATGTAACAGTATAAATGTAGGTACATAAAAACCTACATTACCTACCTACATTTATAAAAAACAGTGCTACAGTGCTACATATCTGTTGGATCATAGCACTGTATGAATTAACACAATCTAGCCCCAGATATTTATCGATGATGTAACTGTAAAAAATATGTTTATAAATATAAGTTTTAGACATGTTATGTCATAATTAACAGTTATCTCTTTTAGCAAAACATCATGGTTGTTTAGGTTTCCGACAAAAATTTGTCCATATCGATTCATACTATATAGCTTCCATACCCGTAGTCATAGTTTAGTAATCATAGTTTTATTAATTTTATTATTTAGTACCTCCTAAGGTCCGTAGGGGCCAAGCTTCTAACTTAAATAGAAGAATGGGAAGCACCATATTTTGTGGAACATTACAACTATTATGTAAAATGTTTATTCAGGTTGCTTCATCGTAATATTATGATCATAAATTATTTTATTTCCATGACTATTCCGCAATAGTTCGTCAGATAAAAATTTACTTCCTAAATCGATAATCTAAGACTTCCTACGTAGTAAAAAATATATACTATTATACTCGTATAATACAAATGATTAAATACAAAATGTTGAAGCGAACTATGTATCCGAGAGCATATATTGTAACCTAATGCCAACCAATGCTAATGCTAAACCTAATATATGCTCTCGGATACATTAACATCCCTTCTCTGAATGTTGCAAGTAGTTGACCGACAATCGTCAATCACGCGCAATGATTAGGGCACAACAAATGAAAAGCATTAAATGGATTGGGGTCATTATCTTAGAACTTCCTGCATCGTTTTTTCACTGGTCTACGTAATATTGCATGTAAACCAATAAATAATTTATGGCAACGTTGAAGATGATGATTTGAAGTCGCAATGCATAATATATTAGATACAGATAGGTTGGGTTTTTCTCAGTGGTATAGTAGAGGAGTTAGCCGGTAAACTGGATCACTGAAACTGCTTTTTCTTATAAGAGAGACTTTGATAGACTAAAGCTTCTTTGTATTTGATAAACAAAAATTTTGATTTAGAAATTAATAAAGAACGTAATGATCACGTTTTTGAATAACCAATCTGACTTCTACATGTTTTGTATAGTTTTATTGTCTTCATCGATATTCTACTAAATTTATCTATTTTAAAAAACAGCAATGAAAAAAGCTGGGGAAATTCCAAAACCATATAAGCATAAGTTATTGTAACTAAGTTCGTTAGCTAGTTTATTTTTATTTTGGAACAACAACAAATTGATATAATTACAATGGAAACGATGGTAGCTACAAAAGTTAAAAACTATGCCAAATGAATTGAACGAGGCAATACATAGTATAATAATATAGTGTCAACTAAAAAATCAAAACCAAATTACTCAATTAATCGTAAGTGGCTATTTTAACAGACTCAAATCAAAAGGGTTGTAACTTTTGAGCAGCGCATGCTAAGCGGCTTCAGCATCCTAAAATTAATATCCTGTAACCGACCTATCGCTGGTCAAATCGGTCTCCAATGTGTTTTGCGAAAATGACTAAGGAAGGGTCGCGCGTTGATGTCTTTTCTTGAAAAGTAAGTAAAAAGATTTCTCTACTATAAAAAGTTTGACACATTTTACTAGTTTATTTTGGTGTTGTTTGCACAAAATGGCAACGATTTTCTAAAAAGCCTACCACCATGAAGTACAATGTCTCTGTATGAATTCCTAAAAATAGCTATAAGTAGATTTTTTTTCGCGTCCGACTTGGAAATTGAAAGACAGGAACTAATCTATACTTCATTACGTAAATTATGGAGCTCTAAGATTATAGCACTAATGAATGTAACTAGATCCTTAAACGAGAGGCATCCGTCCGTCCTGACTAGCGTATTGATAACACAAGATATTATGCGATAATTCACAATCGCTAGAGGGGATTGCAAGTTTAAATAAAAAGAAAACACAGCGGCGTGGCCAGTGAGAGTGAGACGTCTTAGCGAACGCGCGCGAAAGTTGCATTCAAACTCGCGCCATTACAAACATCATCCCGACCGCCATTTTTTTTTTCCTGGACCGGGATACCATAAACGTGTTAGCCAATTTATTATTTGTGCATTTTCTTTAAGTGTTTGTTGGTTTGCTTGTAAGGTGACAGTGCAAGTGTTTAGTGACTTTCGCCGGCTGTTTGTGTAGGATGATGAACACACGTAATATAAAGGTAAGTTAGTACTGTCGTCATTTATTATTTTAAGAGGCATTTTATGAGTATATAGATGATCCATTACTGTGGTATTTATTTTGAAACGAAATGATATAATTTCCCTAATGGTATAACAATACTCAGGAAGAAGGTATTGGGCTTACCTTGCAATTTATTGGATTTTACAATCATGGGCTTCTTAACCTGAATTAAACTTAATAAGGTAAAGGCTTAATACTTACCTATATTATAAATAAAAAAAATTGTTTATGTTTTTAATAATAATTGGCGGAATTAAAAATAATATCGTAATAAATTTTGTACTTCAATGTGCATTTTTATGATAGTAGTATTGCGCAATGAAAAGCCTTTTCAACAATTGGCAAGTTTCACCTTTTCGCACAATGCCAGTAAATAAAAAAGTGTGAACTTGTCATTGTTGAACTACGAAGAAAAGAAGTAAATATTCAATTGGTAGAAGGTAAAAATATTCTCACCGTATAATTGTGTAAATGTAAATAAAACAATAGTTATATGAATATATCTTTGAGTGATAAATAAATAGCTGAACGACACGCGTGTAGTGGCGTGTTCATTTGTTATTTACAGTCATTTGCGTGTTGTTTGATTATTTTGTATTTATTTTAACTACAGCTGCAGATTTTAAGATGGATGTTAATAAACTGGAATTAAAATATGTACTGTCAGGCTTCACTGAGCTTTCAGTGAAACCGGGTTATCAACTAAAAAATAATTAAGAAAATCCTTATCATAAGAAAAAAAAAAAACTAACTTGAAAGAAAATAGTAACACCGTTAGCGTTACCATTTTCGCCAACATTGTAGAAATTTTCAATTCTTGAAAAATAATGGTTTTCCTTACACAATGGGATTTTTGGTTGAACGACTTCTGATAAATTATAATGAACAAGCACTTGTTAAGTTATTACATACACATTATCTTTGTTTTACAGATCTATATTACCGGTTATAATGTAGCTATAACATTATATGTTCTAGTATATAATTTTATGAAACGTACGAAGTAAAATAATCTATTCCTTGTTGATTATTAATATTAATTTTAGGTTTCGCTTAGAAGGACCACGAACCAACAATAATGTCATTAAAGGTATCCGCAGGTAAAGTTTAAACTCTTATGAACCCATGTGACTGTCGTTGTTGTATATAGGGATATTTCATGAAGTCTGGCTACACCATATTCTGTGAAATAATAAACCCAGGTCATAAATACTTTCAAGGAATCTAATTACAGCCTTTGACACGGAAGTCAGGGCTGCGATTACGAGTATCAGAATGAAGTCTTTCATTGGTTTAGAATTCCCTCTTTTATTTCTACTGACCGGTCAGTTCCGTTACACACAAATAATACTCATAGAAGACTCTTATTGCGTAGACATACTTCCTTAACATGGGTCAAATTAGGAAAATCCAATTTAATTTCAAAAGATCTGCTAATATTTGTCTTATACGGTGTGAAAAACATTAAACCGCATATTTCCTGAATACACAATATGACACACTCCAAGTAGGGACATAAATGGCGCAAAACGATTGGGAATCTACTTACGGTTAGTCTTTGAAAGTTGACATCAATACCGTTTTAGGAAAGATATTATGTTGAGTGTTTCAACTGCTTATGATAATAAGGAGTGGTGGAGTCTGTTCTAAAAATGATCGTATAAGTACCCAATATTATAGCAAAATACCTGGGACTTCATTACGAAATAACTTACGAGATAATGATTAACAATTTATCGTATTTTTGTTATAGAAGTGCTATAAATTAATTGGATTAAACTTTCTAGATTGATAATATACAAAGCAAAGTTTGTAAAAGATTATAGCAATAAAGATTGTGACGTTATAACTGTTGTTAAAACTGCACAAGAAACCAATGCGTTTGCAGATGCATTAATTGATTAGATGATACGATAAGATAATTCCTGAAAGAGCACAATGGGATAAATAAGTGCTGTTTTTAACACACTTTTCACGGTTTGTTACTTGCTATTAATAACTACAAACTGCTCTAAAAAGTGGAAAATGAGTCTAACGACGACAGTAAGTTCTTCCGGGCGAGATGGTCAGGTTATGCAAGTTATAATTATAAACATGGCTACTCTATTCTTACCTCTAAGACTGTTTGTGGTTTATACGTACCTACGTGTTTTTGGAGTTCCACAGGTAGGTACTTCATAGCAATATCTATCGATATATGTAATAAAACCTGGATATAGGCATTTTGCAAGTAACGCCAAGCCCTATTTTTATTATGTATTGAGATTTCCATTGTTATTCCTGAAAGGATCTCTTTTGACAATTCTATTCGTTTTTTTTTTGTATGGCATGCAAAACCGATGTTGACCATTCTGCCAATTCCTAAAGTGAATTGGAAAAACTCTTTTGAACATAATACAAATCTAGGTCAGTGTTTGTAAATACAAGTTCTTGAAGCCCGCTATAAAATGCCTGGATACGTGGATAGGCATATTAAAATGAACATAAAGCCGTGTGATATTATTTAATAATGTCAGATTTTGTGCCAAGGCTTGAAGTTCAAATCTCAGGTCTCATACATATTCTCATAATTTTTATTGTTGCTTAGTCTTAAAGTGTAGGATACTGTAATTAGGTACTAGTAAGATACCCATCTAAAGTTAAGTTAATCATAGTGTAACGCATGGTTAATGAATACCAAATTCAATGGAAAACTAAGATAGATACTACACACGCGAAGTTTTACAAATTAAAGTAATTATTATTAATGAAGAAGTCAATTGAGGAGAGGTGAGGTTTGGGGCTGTGACCTCAATAGTGAGAGGAAGTTTAGGTCTAGACAATTTGCATTAAAAACAAACATATTCTAGAGTTATGTTTATGTTGACTATCATATACTACTTTGGAATTCTAGGAACATATTTTAGCAATTTTATTTTTAGGTCAAAGTAAAATTGATGTCCAAGAAAATTTCAAATTGGTGCCGACAAGACTTCATTATACGGAACCATAGACGTATTATTAAGACAACAGTTATTTTTTCTTTAAACGTGGTCATATTTATGCAATAGTATCTAGTGAATGTATTGTATAAGTATTTAGTTTTATTTTTAAGTTTGTGCCACACTTCTTACTTATGTATACGTACATAAATATACTATAATAATGACAGGTATTTATTTCGTTTTTTACTTCATTTATGAGTATTACAATTTTAACTTAACAATAATATTACTAATTTATTTGAGGACAATAATAGATAGGTTTCCAGCTAAGAAATCCAAAATTGGTATTATGCGGGTAAACACAAACTAAAAGAGTAATATTTTGAAAATTACCGAAACAATAATGTGGTAATATATGTAGATGGTCATTTAAATACATAAAATAATTCATTTTGTCGTCTTTGCCTTTAATAGAATCAATATTATAAGGCTTTATTAATTAACAGTTAACCAAAATAGCTCAAGACCTATTTAAATGGGTATAATAGGTATGCCTGATTAGTAAAATGACAGTAGCAATGAATAATATTAATCCTAAAACTACTAGTATAAATAAGTCGTTAGGTGTAGTCTTTTCACATTTGCTCTATAAAACCTGATGCTCTGCCTTCCGCTTCGGTTTCTTCCTCATCATTCGCGCCAATTTATTAGATAAATAATACTAGATAATACACAGCATCATAAAAACTAAAAACAGCATGGTATTTAAAAAATATAGTTAGCTTCTCCTACCTTTCGGGGATAACAATCGTGATGTTATATTATGAGTTAACTTTTTAAGTTAACTCATACTATAACACTACATACTATCTCTCTCCGCTTTCTCCGACTGCTCCTCTAAAATATCCCATACTCCTAAAGTATTCTAATCAGGAATGCACTGCATCTGACTGAACAAAAACAAGCAGTTTTTTGTTGTTCACCCATCTCCATACCATATTCGGCCTACTTGCGCCAAGTTTTTTTTTGTCTCTATCACGTAATTACGATGGGTTGATTAAACTTCCTCGCGAATGATATCCGTCTTTAGTGTTACGTACCAGAGTTTGCAAATGAGGTCTTATTACTAAGCATTCGTCACCTTTTGTTCGCCTGCCTGTCACTGGGCTGTAACTTATTTCACACAAAAACGACAGTTATTTCATACAAAAACTGTCAAACGTCAATATTATTCCTGGAATAAAAGTTATCTGGCAATGGAAAAATCAGCCCTAAGAGAAATAATAAAAAGAAGGTAAACTGTAGATACGAGTTTTCATGTTACAGAACCCTTGGTTAACAATTTACCATTACATTTTCGAACAATCCAGAAGAATCAAAAGGTAAACCAGTTTCCCTTTCTTTAAATGCTTCGACACACTTGTGTACCTGTCTCCGGTTTTTTCTCTGTGTTACGTAATGTTATGAGGATGGGTTGAACAACCTTCTTTACGTGCTATTGCGACCAGTAAGTACGAACTTAACTCGTGTGACTTTCTGTAATTACAATCATTATTGTGCGGACTTTAGAAGCCCTTATGCGACTGTGTTTTTATCATTTACCAAAATGTCAAAAATACACTTACGGTGAGTAATTATTTTAATTTTGTGTAATACCTTCCCAAGGCTTTACACCTCATTAAGGCTTTGGGTAGCTATTATACCATAACACTACCTTTTGGGTTATTAAATCACACGTAGAGAAAAACGACGTCTTATTACAACTCTACTGCTGGTAGTAGGACAATATCCCTGTAGTATTTTATAAGTAAGTAATGGTTGCCTAATAGTTGTCAAAACAAAATATGTCAAACTAAACAATATGTAACTATATACGTTTCAATGTTAGCTGAGCTCCGAAAATTCCAGAAGTAATGGTATAGCAAGTATTCTGCCTCTCTATTCTACCTTCTTAGTCTACTGCTTACTAATATAAAGTAAGCCAAAAAAGTTACGAGAAAACCACAGTCAAATCTGTTATAATGAGTTTCAAAATGGCTACTATCTTAGAAGAGCCAAGTAATGTATTCAAAGTGTTAACTTTCTCAAATTCGGTGTTTTAAAAGAAACACGTATAATGTATTTACAAAAATCTTTATTAATATCAACGTCCGTCTTCATTGCAAACCTAGGTAAGTATGCCTTCTTGATTTTTTTTTGTGTGTATGTGTACCTTATTTTATATAAAAATAAGTTTTAAACGATAAACAACCCTATATAAGCGATTCTATAATAGTTTGGCAGCGTTTAGAATAATAGTTGTCAAAATGCAAGAGTCGTTGAGGATCCAAAACGATTAAATAGGCCATACAAATATTGATGACATAAGAGCCATTCGAACCTTCAAATTGACCTGAATCCAACAGCATTTAATATGAAAGAATCATAGCTGATGTCGCTACTAGCACCTGCGCAAAGGCCACCTATAATCTCGATCACGTTCGGACATTGACATGTAACGTAACACCACATTGAAAGTGAAGCCGTTTTGCTTTCTGACTACCACCGTCCGGTGTCGGCCAAATTATAAACATTACTATATTTAGTTGGGAATGAGTTATCGATAGAAAGCGCACAAATAAATATCCTACTTATTTGTGTGAGAATGATTTATTTTGTATTTTTAATGCGTTTGAACGTCTTCGCAAGTTCTTTTAAGTGAACAGACAACTGTGCTGCAGGGGAGTTTGATGCGCCACTTCTTCTTCCCAGCTAAAGTACTAGGAAGTGGTGAAGGGCGGGTGTTTTGGGGGACTGTCTTATGTAATTGTGACGTTTTAAAAGTGTTGGTCCTCAGCCTAGTTTGAACAAATAAAATTTTATTTTGATTTTAAGTAAGACTGCAACACACCTGCATAATTATTTCGGTATTTCCAAATAGGGTTAAAGTCAAAGTTTTTTTACCTAACTACAACAAATACATGATTTGGGTCACCTCTTTTCACACACTTATACATTATACGACTGCCCAGATAGCCCAGTTTAAATAAAAGAGTGACGAAAAGTCACATAAGTGTTGTTATTATTTGTTAGGACACAGTAACGTATTAACATATTATTGCAAAATAAACAGGGCATTTTGCAATTGTATTGTAAACATTGTCTTTGGATTTTTTCTCAGGTATTTTCTATGTAACAGTAGCGAATTCGTTAACCCACAAAATAATGCTGACATATTAATAAGGTCTGTTCCACTTTTATGTGCAAGAGCGGAAACAATTAGTTCATTGTTCCATTTAATAACATACAGAAAGCACCAATTTGGGAACATTTTGTGATAGTTATGGCCATGGAGAAGTATGTCAATCAGCCATTGTCTTCTCTCGTATGTTATAATGAAGCTATAACTGTCTTGATCATCGATTGGACACTAGGTCGACAATAAAACTTTCGTAATGTGCAATGACATGTTGTAAGCATTCCTTAAGTTGCTGACAATAAAAGTAAAAACAATAGCTCATGTGCACTGCTATTAAAGGCTCTATTACTTCGTAAAACTTTACAAGAGATCCATCTGCAATTACAAAATAGTTTCGCTAAAATAATAATGCTGAAGGCTAGTCTTTATTTATCAAGCCTTATAATATATAGCTTATTTCAATTAACTGAGTATTCGTCCAGACTCCGGGCGCAGCAGAGAATTTTATAATGTTCAACTCAAAAACACTATTTTTGAGGAACATTCTTTGTATGGTTAAACAAACAAAAGAGTTGTTCGTTATGAGCTATTCATACTTCACTGATTATCCTGCTCACGAAAAATACCCGCGTATGTATTACTTAACTCTGAATCAAGTATTCATATGACTCAGTGATAGTCTACTGGAACTGTTTCGTCTACCGGATCTCCGTCTGATCCACAACGCGCGACTATACACAAGCCAGTTTGCTTTTTGACGCGGTTTTGACTAGACAGATGCAAATCGTCTGTGTCTAAAAGAAAGTGTACACAAATGATTGTACGGGCCCGGTTAACCAATATTCTTGTCTATCGAAATTGGTAACTGTGATTTTCTGTAGGATTACATCCAGCAGCATCCACGTAGATTTTTACTAATGTAGGACATTATGCCATGCAAAAATCTTGTCTTCCTAGAATTATGAATTGCGGAACACGACACATGACCGTATAAATTAAAAAGTTAACGGCCGATGATGAAACTGACCACAACATTAAAACAAACATAGTCCTTTCTATAGCTAATGACACTTAGTACTGGTTGACCTACAAGGAAACAAGCATGAAGATAAACAAATACATTCACATGTTCTCAAGTTATTATCACAACCAACGCGGCAGTGCACTACCTGTGAATGTTTGACTTGCACTCTAACTTTCACCGCAAAGAGCTAAAATCCAGACAGACACTCCTGCGCAGAGAAAATGCATCAGGGAAATGACCGTACCTAATATTAATTTAATATGGCTGTAATTAATGTGAGATTATTCATTGAAAATATAATTGCATTTTCTTGCAATGGTAAAATAATAACGATTAATGTCATCATTCTTAATAAACTTTAATGAGTTCTCGTCATTCGAAAAATTTCATGGGCTTGTAATTTCACCGCCACGTAAATCCTTCAAACCAGAACTCTCCCACCGCTTAAAATGGTAGGGACAAGCATTATTAAAAATTATTCGGGCCTCTCCCACAGCACTAACTTGTTTATCCGTTCTCATGAGACCAAGTAACTGTTATCTAAAAACACGTACGTAACGTACGTGTTGCATTGCAATCATATAAAAGTGTTCACATTCACTTAAAGCAAATTGATTCAAAGCAGAAATTATAGCTTTTATAATCTGCATTCGATAACATTTGATTGTGAGATTCAATTCACTGACGTTCACTATTGTGATATTATAAATCCGAAATGATGGCGCACCACATGGCGTTACGTATTTGTATGTATTTGGGTGTTGACGATTATTTCGAGTTCAACATCTACACAGTGACGCCTAAGTATGGGAGCCTATGCGTTTTTCTTATTCCCTATTGTTGTCATAAAGGTTTCGACTATAAATGTAAAGGTAAAATCATACTGAGGTTAAGATAATTTCAGATAAAGTCAGAAATTCAAATTAACCGTCTTGATAGAGCTAGCTTACGAAAACATTTCTGCATGTGGAGTGATGCTACTGATGCTAGCTTTTCATAGAGCGCCTGTGCCATCTAGCTAGGTTAAAAGATGTTTTAATAAACACAATGCATTCATTCGTCATCCGTACATAGTCTAATGAAAACCAGTTGACAAATGATTATATCATTTTAAAACATTTTGGTGAACTGGTTTATACAGACATTGAGTGATATAATACAAAACAAACAATGCAATACTGTGTATGTTGTTGTACAAACAATAGTGGAGAACTTGTAGCCGGCAGGTGAGGGACAACATTACAGCATATCATAGCATACTCGTAGCTATCTGCTGGGTTTTTAAAGTACATTTTTAGATTGTTTCACACAATGCAACATTGTTTCTAAAATAACCTAACGCGAAGAAATAAACAAAGTGCGTACGTTAGAGGTACGTAAAAATAGCACCACATTTGCTCGACAGAATTCAATTTTATCCAGATTTTGCTAAATAAACTTTCAAAGCACTAATAAGGTTCGTCCGTTTATTGATGTTATTGAGGCCAATCTTTTATTTAGATCGTCATTTTGGGTAATATTTAAGCATCTAAGTCCTGATCATTCGACAAACTATAAAGTAAAGGCTCTGATCTTGGGCAAGGAAAAGTTTAAAATAAATATTAATATCACATGTCTGCAGACCGGACTCAAGAAGGAAAGAAAGTAGTCTACGGTTTTTCTGACAGACTATCCGGTTTGCGATACACGCCCGTTAATGACAACAGTGTTGCCGCCTTCGTCGGAAGGTGCTTCCTTAAGATCGCGAGAGTGAGTGTTGCTGCAGCATTTTTGCTAGTGAATGTTATTCCGTTTTACTAAATGGGATAAAAGCGAAAGCCAATTGTGACAGTATGGTAAAATCTCTCATTGCTACAACGCCATGAGAGACACAATTTTTTTTTGGTTTTACCGATCATTTTAACCTTTTGATTCACACTGCTACAAGTAGGTCGCTCCCAAATGTCGTTAGCACTTGTTCTTCCACCTAAAGGTGTTTTTCGTTTCGTCGTTCGTTTCTCTCTTATAATGATTACGCAGCTACATGGAATGTCGAGACAGAGCGGGGCTTCAACTGTAACTCCGGGCGCATTGTGACTGAAGATTACAAGATGTGATGTTCACAGATTATAATGTAACAATCCTTCAAATACGTAACACAATTACCCCGTTTAAACCAGTTACTGTTACGTTCACTACTTAACAGCTAACAAGTTATCAGTGCTAACGGATTCGACAGTCCCACTTACGTCATCCTATAAGGAAAAAGAGTGTCAAATTGGTGAAGATGCACAAAAAATGTATGTTATGTAAGCACTTAGCCTTAATATTGTAATAGGAAATGTCTATCTAGTCTAATGTGTATTAGTCGATTCGGGGTCATTACATTCACGGATATCCGACTGCCATTAATTAAGATTACCAACTGGAAACCACTCTCTATTTGATTTTATAAGAGGAAAATCATGCTATGTACATTATCTTAAAAACAGCACCGTTATTAAAATATACCAAGAAGGTAACCGCATAATAGGGAACAAGAATAATCGCACAAAAAGCTCAGCATGCATACAATAAATGTACAGTTGGGAAATTTAAGAATAAAATAAGGATCAAATTGGAAGAGATCTAATTCTAGTTACAAAATACAGCTTTTTTTCTAGTAGGTAATTCCTATTGAGGTCATTTGGTGATGATCCGCAAATTGAATTGCATATTGGATCTAGGTTAGTAGGATCTAAGTATTTAGGATACGGATGTCTGAATATCATTACTTAACAGTTAATTATTATAATAAGTAAGCTTTTTCATTAATTTCATATAAACTCGCTGTGAACGAGATAATTCTTACTTTGATTATTACTCATCCTGTATTGCCATAAGTCAACAGGTTTTGTGTGATTACGAAACTCTGTCGAACATCCGTATGTGCATTGAACTTCTTCTACAGCCAAGTTACGGGAATAAGGTTTCCTATTCAAATTATACTAAAGTTGTATGTAACAATCTCACCAGATCAGACGACTCAGTAAATATGTTAATGTAGACAAGTAAACAGTGATCATAACAATCGTAATATTCTTATACTAAACTTAATAATTATATTAAGAGAAAGTATTTTATTTTTTGTATGTTTGTTTGTCACGCTTTCACGTGTAAAACGGCTGAACGAATTTGGATAAAATTTGGCACATGGGTAGGCCATGACCTGGATTAGGGCAAAGAAAATCCCGATATTCCCACGGAATAGAGACTTATGCGGATGAAACCGCATGACGCAGCTAGTTTTTACAAAAATTAATTGCTAAAATGGTTATTTATTTATTTATTAACTATGGATAACTTACAGCTAAAACAAACAGAATAAAAAAAAAAATGTATGTGAGACTGACAGCCAATTAAAAGTCATCACTTCTAAAAACAGACAAACAAACAGTAACACATTATATCTGCGCAAATAACATAAACAAAGATATTATATATAAATGTGAAACTCACACCGTTATCCACAGCATATATATATATATATATACAGTTATCAATCTACAGGCTCATCCTCAGTTTTATTTATATTCATTTTGTGTCACACGACATCTACAAGGAAGATAAAATCGGTAATAGGTTCGGTTGACTCATAGAGACAATGATTCCAATTGTCATCAATTAAACAATAGGACCCTATCACACGGTAAGCATTTCGTCACTATCTTTGTATTCATCTCATTCATATCATGTTAAAGAAGAAGATCAAAGATCAAACATTGACATCACCCACCACGGACTTTCTACAACCTTTACGGCATTCGTTTACCACGACACATTTTACCTACGCGCAAACTGCGACCGCGTTCCTATATTATTTTTTCCAAATCCCTGAAATTGTAAACGTTTTATGTAAGTGACACGATATTACGGCATAATAATCATTCTTCATTCTTTAACGCCCACTGTTTGAAATAAAAAATGTCTTAAAAGGAAATGGTTGGTACCGATATGCTATTACGACGCTCCACTGCATCCAAATTGCCGTGTGTGACATTTTTATTGGCACTCTAGGGCCTGTAACCCGTAATTGAACAGTTTCCTTTAAAGTCGCTAATTCTTTAAGTACGTACGCCATGATTTGGTTTAATGGCCTAATTATCGGATGAAAATTAGTGGCAAAGCTTTTATACCAAGTATTTTACGATCATGACAATCATGCGTTTATTTTTCATCCAAACAATGGTAACCTGTATCTGAAGCTGTTGAACAACAATACTTAACTATATAGCTTTAATCAACGATGCTTGAACTGAAACCTCTGACACTGATTTCGATGTCAACTTTTACCTTAAATACAAGAAGAGAGTGAGCTATTCACAGGGAGTTTTCCATTATCAGCCAAATTGCAGGCCAGTTTTTCAGTTTTTATTGCATGACTGATATCATTAACCCAATAGACACTTCGCAAATTTTATCGTTTTATGGAAAAGACATACTTTCTTATTTATGTTCTACTATATTAGACCTACATACCAAGATTTCTCTAAGTGTTTACAGCAGGCAAACAGGAAATTAAATGTTGGTAATTATCGCCATTAAGTCTCATAGAATGCCGTATTGATTGTATTGCCGTATAATTATCGTATTGCCGTATTATTATACGTAGTATAGCAAAGTCGTATCTTTCAATTATCAATTATTAGCGCATATATGTAGATGTAGTGTAGATAGGTGTACCTTATCTACTCGTTACTAGTTAACACCCGTGAAATCGAAATGTTGATTTTTGCACTGTATTATGGCCTTTCTATGTTGTGTAATAATATACCTTGTAATAATGAAAATAAAAGTTAGTATTAATCTTGAAAATTGCAGTTGCGGCTGGACGCACATATTTTGTGCCACAGCTCGGCCAGCACATACTTAAAAATGTGTTCAGCCTGTACAGCGGTCTGTGGATCTATAGCTATTTTAAAAGTTGATCTCCATGCACTAGTATGTTTCAACATCAACACTAGACCATTCGTATGTTTCGGTTGGCGTAGCAGTAGCAGCAATTTTCCACATCGACGCCGACGCGGCCACTTTAACAAAATAAACTTCCGTTGTGCAGTTTTTTTCATTACTTAGCATCACACTGAGACTGAGCATCTCTTGGGGTCGGCAGAAGTACTGAGGTACAAATAAAATAGTTGGAGCAAGACGACTGGTCGTCGTTGTACCATAACATGCCGAAGCGTGTGCTTAGAAGGGAATGGCGAAGGATCGTGTTTATTGGGATCTTCTCATAGATAGGTTTTTAACCATAGAAATTATTTAATTATTTCTCTGCATACGGCAATCGTTAATTACATCCATAGTAGATAAAAAAATTAACTGCTATATCCTCGACTGTTATTGGAGGTTAAATTTAGGATTTGGAAAGTAACCTAGTTTTAATCAACCAAGTCAAAATCAATGTTTTACACAGCTGTGGAATATTGAAATTCTCTGTTAAATTAAACCTATCAATGGGTAGAGGAATTTTTGTTTACCTACAACCTACGCAATACATTTTCTTTTCGCCTAGACACAAGAATTTAGAATTCATATATTATGTCAATAACCCCGAGGCAACAAAATTAGCGATTTAAAAATCGCGTGGTCAAAACGGAATTGGGTGAATGTCAAATGTTGGTTTTTCAGAGTTACTGCTCTACATCCTACAAAGTTGAAAAAAATATTGAATTTCATTTACTGAGAGTGCATTACTACGGTGAGCAAAAATTAAATCACAATTAGGTATAATCTTTAAGTAAAATACAAAACAATCAATTACTCCTCAACAAAAATGTGTCTCCAGCTGATCGCTTCCGCCGCGAGCAACGTCGTGGCCCCACCAAGCGGAACCATGCAGGATGACGTCAGAGCGGCGCGCGCGCATAAAAAACTTTCACTTTTCTTTCACTGCCAAGGCTCGGCTCGTGGCCGCGCACTGTCGTCATAATCATATCATGTTTATGACAATATAGCTATTGTTTCAAATTATCTATTACTTAAATTGTACAGGAAATGTGGAAACGATAACGAGCCGTATGGAGTCAAATAATGTAATGTTACTGTTTCCTACGTTATTTATTGTTAAGACTTCTTATGTCGCAAAGAACGGTTATTATCAAATGTGTTGCCGAGCACAATTATTTAAAGTAGCTTGAAATGCTGTTGACAATGGTCTAAGTGCTTTGTTCAACAAGTCGTCTGCCTTCTTTGTAACTGAACGTGATGTAAGATGTGGACATTTTTTTTTTTTAATTTATTTATTCAAAATCTGTATAAATATAACATTATAAAAATCTGCCAAACTGCAAAACAGTTTGTCGGCAGTTGTTCTCGTTTCACAACATTATAATTTCTATTTTTACTCTATACTAACATTTCATAGCAGCTCCTTTTGTTTTCTGTACATGTAGGTAAATATTATGTCTTACCCCTCTACAGATAGAGGATGGCAAAAAATCGCCTATATAAGATAAAAAGATCCCAAACTAAATAAATATGCTTCGAAATTTCCAAAGACACTTTTAACCAATATCGGTCGCTGATACAATTAAACTAATAATTTTCAAAAGTATTATGTTAAGCACTAAATTTCACGCAGCCATTCACTAACTCTGGTTTTCTTCCCCAGCTATGGATCTGCGTGGCGTGCCTGGCGTCCTCGCTGGCTGCCCCGGCGCCAGCACAGGGTCCGCAGTTATACCTGGACATCATTGACATGGCCGCTATCAGCAGGATGTCGCCGCAGCAGCTCGAATCGCTTGCTGAAGGTCTAGCAGCTGAAGAGATTATGAGGTATGGCAATTTCATAAAATAATATAACATTGATCGGCATCAGATCAGGCACAGCAAATTATGAAACTAGAAAAGTCTGACCATACAGGTTACTATCCAGATCGTGCACTCGTATTACATGTTTGGTTATTTATTTTCTCTCTTTCTGTGTGTGTGGTCGGTCCTCATGTATGTGCATTTATTATCACTGAGATATAATTAAATGAGCACAATAGAGTGGGTACAGCTTCCATTGAAATAATACGTTACTTCCGGATGACTTATAAATATTCTTACCTACTATGTATTTTTGTAGAAGAGGACTCAGGACTTTTTAATACACAGGAAGGATACGACTTGAAAAAAAAGCCTAACCTTTAAAATTTGTAAACCAACTTTTCTTGAAGCTACATTTTCAATTTCCATTACCAGGACAAAGCGGTCGTCAGCCCAAGCGCTAACGTCAGTGGTGTCCAAAGCATCGTCAGGGCTACAAAGCAAGGTGGGGCTGCTGGGTCAGGCGTCCGCCTTCCTCTCGTCTGCCTCCAGTAAGACCAGTGGACATGGGGACGAGGGCGGGTATAATTATGAACCGGTAAGTCAGTAGCCCGAGTTGATAGATGTCATCAGAAAATAAGGCGAACAACGCAGCTTTTTGAAAATACGGCTTATATACGCCTTTTATTCATTTATTTTATTCGATGACAAAATCAAGCAACCATCACACCTAACGGATGACTAGGTAATACAATAGCTAAATTTACAATAACTTCTAACGGATCGTATCAGTAATTCATCAAGTTCTTTTTCGTCGCTTTGTCGACCATTGTCACCTTCCTAACCCTTTTGAAACCTCACAATTTTAGCTTTAACTACCAGTTAAAACTGAACTTAATGCTTACTCCTCCATTTAACTATACATTTCCTTTCAGCATCAGCATGACGAAAAATACGACTACTGGGGGCTGAAGAAATCAATCCTTTACACTCTGTTCCAAGCCGTGAAGGCCATCACTGGTGGAGTGACGATCCTGAAGGGACAGCTTATCAAGGGAGGTGGTGCGCTCGCCGCCACACTCGGCAAGGTCATCTCGGTGAAGGGAGACGCCGTCAGCAACCTCGGCAAGAAGATCGTCAGCTCCGCTGCTCTTAGCAACAAGAAACCACACTGTGAGTACTGTAGTTAACTTAAGTTTTGCGCGCTGATGCCGCTGTCAGTTTGTCTGTCTAGCTTGGAGTTCATTTTTAAAGAATTTCTCTCTGTAATCTCCTGTTCTTTAAGTAAATATAGATTTAGCCATAGAGGTACTTTTGTCATGATTAATCATCAGCATGTTTCTATGAAAATTAAGTTTATTTAAAGGTTTCTCAAAGCTTCTAAGAGCTTGATATTAGTAGCTATAAGTTATGTTTAAGTTATCAAGTTCTGATTAAGTTATTTATGGTGCTTATGAAGATGCAGCAAAAGCGGCTTGAAACGAAGGCTTGTGCCATAAGAGAATAATAACAAACTTATTTAATCCTATTAATAAAGGTTTTTGTGCCACGATCTACAAGCTACTCAACGGGACTTATGAAGGGGCTCAACATAAAAATACTAATTAATTTTAATTACAACTATAAATAATGTTACATACATTATAATGTATCAGTGGTGTGTATGTATCAATTGATTGTTATGTCATCTATGTGTAATAGTTAATTAAACTGCCTAAATAGATAGCAATTATATTTATTTACACACTTAGTTTATGTAACATTTGTGTTAGTGGGTTGTTACATATTTATCTAATCAATAAATGTTACTACACTCATAATTACTTGTGTAATAAGTAAGTCAAAGATTGCCATTGATGCACAAACTACCATAATTGAAAGGGTTCCGCTAACACAAATTGATTGCTATACAAATGTTTGTTACATAGAAATGAATTAGTTTTTAGAACACCATAACATTTACATTGAATGGAGGCTGGAGAATTGAAGACAAGATGATGACTGTAGTCTGTGAAACATACCTATAGGAGATAAAGAAAGACCCCAGAAGAGCATAATATAAATTAAGTATGATACTCTACCTCTGTAACTCTAACTTAGGCTAAGCACATCATTAGATGTTAGTCAATGTAATATTATTTGATTTTTTCGCGTTGTTAAGATAGAATTGCAATCATCAACTGTATAGGTACTCCAGAGTTTTCAATAGACAAACCTAAATAAAAAAAAATGTTTATTTACGCAAAAGTTTCAACATTGGTACTTAAGTATGGACAGTCTTAGGATGTTTGTTACAATATTATATGTACTGATGCTGAATCCCAAACTAGGCCAGGAGCCTGTATCTTGGGAGACAGTGTTCAGTCGCAGCAAAGGTATACAATACTGTTTATACATAAGGTTGCTGATTTTAAGTTAATTACGCTATTAATTTTAAATTATAAGTTTGTGTTAGTATATGTGAGTTTGTGGTTGGTAATGTGGTGTGTATGTGTCTCTGTGTGTGTGTGAGAGAGTGTATGTGTTTGTGTGTACGAGTGGATAAATTGAATTAGTGGGAATTTATATTAGATATCTAAGAAGGTCTTCGGTTGTTTGATAATCAAGTTGTTGAAGCCATTCAGTAATTTTCACCTTAACTTTGTGTCTACATAATGAAACGATGTTAAGTTTCTTATTTAAATCGTTGTATAGCTTAGCGTTTGTACTACGTGTTTGCCTTTTTGCAAAAGAGGTTCTACAAACCACACGAGGGCATACAGACGATAAGCTGCGTTTATTTGAGTTTGGGATGGGCACGTCTCGATGCTTTTTGAGAACAGCATTCAAGATGAACAGCTGACGGACTGTGAGGACTTTGCATTTTGAATATAGGCTCACAGTCGGGTATCTGTAAGGTTTCCTGGTCATAACCTTTAGAACGGCTCGTTGTGCCCTTTCTAATTTAATAAGGTGCGTTTTAGCTGCTCCACCCCAGACCGTGATGCAGTATTGAACCACAGACTGGCATAGAGACAGATAGACTAGTTTTAGCTTGTCATGTGTTAGGGCATCTCGTAGGGATTTAAAGACATATATCAATCGCCTTACTCTTGCTGTGACTAAATCTATCTGTTTATTCCATTTCAGTCTGTGGTCAATCTGTATTCCCAAGTATTTTACCTCTTCGACCCGCGTAAGTTCAAGACAGTCGCATTTGTTGCAATTTGCACAAGTGTGAGCTTTAATATAGAAGTTTTCGACAGGGTCGGTAATTTTGCTGAGAGAAAATGCTATATACTGGGTCTTTGGTAGATTTAGTGTTAGGATGTTATTTTTTAGCCAGTTCATAACTCTGGATAGTGAGTATTCGGCACGCTCCTTAACCGTTTGCCAGTTTGGACCCCAAACAAGGATAGCAGTATCATCTGCGTAGGTAAAAATGCTAGTATATGGTAATTCAAGATAAGATGAGATGTATAAATAGAATGAGCCAGTGAAAGAAATGTGTTCAAATCCTATTTTGTTTATGTTATACGTTGCTAGATTAAGTATAATTAAAATTTAAACCGAATAAAAAAAACAAAACAAATAAAGTTACGTTCAAACAAATTTCATTTCACTCAGGCTATTCATTGATTTCTTTTAAATTGTAACCGAGCCTTATTGTTTTAAATCCGCCTTATTTACAACCATTGTGCTTAGACATAAATAGTTAATGATTGTTATTATAAAAATGAATTATTAAAATGTAAAAAAAAACTAGCTGCGTCCCGCGGTTTCACTCGCATAAGTTTCGATTCCCGGCGAATATCGGGATAAAAAGTCCAATATGTTAATCCTGGTTAATTTGGATGGTATTTGGCACCATCTGTGTGCCAAATTTCATCCAAATCCGATCAGTAGGTTTTGCGTGAAAGAGTAACACACATCCATCCATCCATACAAACTTTCGCGTTTATAATATTAGTATGATTATTATAAACATTAATTACAACATTAATTAACATTAATTTAGAATCATTTTGTCAATGCCATATTTGAATAAAATAGACAGTCATATTTGAATAAAAACAATTGTCTGTTAAGCTATATATAGTGACTTCTTTTCTTTGTTTATTTAACAAAAAATACAACAACACACAACATGTAACATAAAATATCTCGGGGTTCAAATATACGATTTGCTCTCATTTAGACCACATATTGACAGTTTAGTTAAAAGAGAGCGCAAGTTAATTTTTGTTTTAAAAAAAATGCGAGCAATTGCAGATAAAAAAACTAGTGTCACAAGTTTACTTGGCCCTAGGTCAATCTGTAATACAGTACTGTATAACTTCATGGGGTGGAGCACCTAAAACTTACTTACTGCCTCTTGAAAAAGCACAGAGAGCAATTTTAAAAGTAGCTAACTTCCATCCCTTTCTCTATCCTACAGATCTGCTATACAAATCCTGTAACGTACTGACTGTTCGCCAGCTTTTCATAACGCACTTGGTTTTAAAACAGCACACCATGCTCTCCTATAACATTGAAAGTATTAATAAGAGACGGAATGATATTGTATGTGAGTCAAATGCATCCTCTAAATATGTCTTTATAAACATTTTACATTTTACAAGATTTTATACATTTTTAGGCCCATTTCTATACAATAAGTTAAATAGGAAATTAAGTATCTATAAATTAAATAATTACGACTGTAAAAAGGTTATTCTGCAATTTTTACTTGGCATATCATACAGTGAAACAGAGAATTTACTCGTTGTCTGTAAATAAATCATGTTAGTTTTTTAAGGTACCTAATATTAGTTTTTAATTAGTCTTCTCATTTGTTAATTATATATTTTAAAATTCTAAGCACCTTTCTAGCCTGAAACACAGGTCGCCACCTAGTTCAGGCAAATGAGCAACTGTGTCATCTATAATTTTTAAGATAAGTTATTGTAAATCTGCATCATTTTTATAAATAAACGTTATTATTATTATTTATTAGGTTACCTACTAATTAAATCGGTTTGTGTACTATTTATTATATATTTTATAATTATTTTTCAAACATCTACTCATTATGTAAGTAATACTGCATAGGTTAACTAACATATTGAGTAACTGTGTGTCAATTTCAAGATATAAAATATAATAAAATTTTAAAGGCTTGATAAAATATAATAAAATTTTAAAGGCTGTCAGACGTCAATATTATTCCACGAATACAAATTATCTGTCGATTAAAAAATCAGCTCTAATACGAATGAAATAATTCTTGACTTCAATTTCAATGAATACCTAACGTAACTATATCATCCATTAAATTCACATAAGACAGTCTTGACATACTGCTTAGGTATCCATTAACGTCAGAACCCAAGGCTAATCACATCACAATGGCGCCGATTCCCTCGTTCACAAACTAAACTAAATTTAAGTTTAGTGCATCTTTTTCTTTCTATTTCATTAAAAAAAGGACAGAAGATAAATATGAGTTAAGTCCTGTCAAATTAGTCAGCGCCTGACGTAAATTGACGTATTTTTAGTGTCTATGGAGTATCTTAATTTGACAGGACTAAACTAATATTTATCTTCTGTCCTTTTCTTAATGATGTAGAAAGAAAAAGATGCACTGAACTTAAATTAAGTTTAGTTTGTGAACAAGGGAATCGGCGCCAATAACTCTTCTAATGAAAACAGTGACGTATTTTGACGCCGCGCGCCGTGTTGTTGTAAATGAACGGGAAAAATGCACCGATACTGTTATCTAATGAATGTTTGCAAGTACTTTATTCCCCAAGCAAGCCTGACCACATTTATTTTACTTACCTACTCTTTTGACTACAAAATAATACGTGATTTATCATATATTAATTCTATCAGTCATTATCCTGTTACGTAATAGGTGTTTATTAAATCTGTTTCCCTGGGGAAAACGAGATGGTGTCTACTGGCGTATCTATGTAGTTACCTTGATGAGGTCACATCTATACATTGATTAGGTACTTGCCATGAGTTGCCATGGGAGTCTACTTAATTAATAAAAGAAGTTAAAAGTAATAGTAGAAATCTACTTTACTACATATTTATTGCTACGTTACCTTCGGGGGCATACGGGCATCATTCAATAAAGGCTCATTTTCATTAGTCGATAGTTCGGTCGGTATACAGCATGCGGGGACTCCCTGAAGGCGGGGTGATCACTAATGAAAGTACAGACGCCAGCACATCAAGCTACCCGAAACTGTCAAATTTTCCCAATCAACCTTGAACCTAATGCTTCAGCGATAAAGTTGAAAATCTATTAAAGAAATGTGCCAAACGTCGACTAATGAAAACGGTTCCCTGCATACATAAGCTCACGCCTTTTTCCCATGGGAATTATTGGGCATTTTTTACTTGTTACAGCAGTATTATTATTAGACAGGAAGGTACCTAATTATAGTTCACAATAAATAGTCATAAGTTCTTTTCTAAGTCAATTTTACAGTACTACTACTACTTTCACCATTATAGATATGTTTACTCACAGCAAAAACAGCGTGAATATGTTTGATTATGCTGTTAAAAAATTTCGCCTGTTCACCTGGCTACTATTGCAGATACATAGCATGTTGAAAGCCAATGACGTCCTCAGAATTCCGATTTTCTCATGAGGACGAGAAAAATCGAGTAACGGGCCAAACAGTAAAAGCGTTCCCCGTAATTTTCCAGCGACAGCAGTATACGGCCCGCCGCCGACCTCGCACCTGGAGTACGGGCCGCCCAGCGCGTACGGCGCGCCCACCGCGCCCGCGCACTTCACGGCGCCCGCCGGGCCCACGGGCTACGCCGCGCACAAGTACCCGTCGCAGCTAGACGGTAAGGAGACTCACTTGTTACGGTACGAGGTTACGACGAATAGCAGTAGGCCGCATCCTAACCGAAAGCGACTGTTGCGCGAGTACGTGATCGTCGTGCTTGTTTATATGAATATGGCATACTCGTGCGATCAGTCAAGTCGCGTTTGTACGTTATTACTTAAGTAAACGATCGCACAATCGCGTATTCGCGCGACGGTCGTTTTCGGTTTGGACGCAGGGTCAGGTTGGGATTAGGTTTCAATTTTGTATGGTCGTTGATGCTGAATACGCAGTGAGTTTTATTTTGAAGACTCAGAGAAAAGTTGTTGGGTTATCAAAATTGACAGCTGGAAAACAAACAATTATTAAATAATGAATATTTGCTTTTTTCGCCGATGACTTTATTAAGTTTTAGTTAAATGAAGATGAGTTAAATAATCATAAGATGATCAAACAGTAATTTATATGACAAAGCTCTTATACTAAGAGCAAAAATTTCAAAATATGGTTGACATAATTTGGCCTATAAATTAAAAAAAAATTTAAGTGACATGGCTGGTTTAATATTTTGACAGTCATGATTTAAGAAAATAGTAATGACTGACTGTGTGTACCGGTTATGTTTAAGAAAAAAAAAACGAGAATGTCAATAAAAAAAAACTACTTTTTACAACTGCTCCGTATTACATTATGTAAGTTTTAATAGTCTAGAAGCTTGTACACATCATCGTAAAAGTTGTTGCGCAAACATTCGTTATTTTTGGAAAACAACGTACGATTGTCAACAAAAAAAATAATTAGGTTGTTACAATAGTGCCTATTTTTGTTCGTCGAGCGGCACTCATATTCCAATTGTTCAGTTAATCATGAAAAGTCTAAATCTAAAATCATTCCGGTCTTAAAAACAAATTGACCTAATAGCAAACCAACATTATTAGGAACATGACACTTTAGTACATTTACAGCAAATATGAAAGAATCTTCGTTCCAATACTTGATAAAGTAGCTAACTGGGCTACCCTGGCCAGAATCTGCAAAAAATGTTACCTAACGTGATCAAAAAATGATTACAAAATCAATACATCATAAATATAAGTATACAAAAAATATACGCTAAGTAGAACATATCTATTATCTTCAATCTATTGCGCAATGTGACCGGTCAGAAGTCCCGATCCACCGGAACTGAGAGGTTACATAAGATTTATACAAAACGCATCATGCTTACACAACTCGACCGGTAGGAGTAATGAATACTATCGTGGGAGCAACGTGCTGTAACTGTAATGTTTTTTACACAGTGTGGGATTAAACAGAGAGTAACAAATAACAATGGCTAGACAAGACTTGGGATTTTGCTACCATTTGGCAATGGCAGGATAACAAAACAAAATAGTAAAGAGCCTTCGTCAAGTACGTGCAATAGATTTGCCGTAAAAAAAGGTGTAAAAAAACTGATCGCTAACAGATCAACGTTACAATGGACAAACAAGCAAGAGCAATAAATTAGCAGCAAATTGAAGTAAGACAACATATCAAAGTAGTGTCTATTTAAAGTTTATGACTAGTTAATATTTAGTATGTCAGATAAAGTAGATACTCAATCAAAAACGTTGACACCAAGCACCAACTATTAATAGTAAGTAATCGTAAAACAGTTACAATAACTTTAATAGCTATTTACGTCGACTTATTTTCTAACACGAACGAACGATTTGATGATGTACTTATATATTTTCGTCTTGTAGGTTAAATTATATTATGCCGCACTGACTGACTGAGCACTTATTAACATATACAAATTGTAACTATAGTTTAGCTCATATATATATGTATAATATGTGAGAAGTGAATGTGTAAAAATATGACTTGCTGTTTTAGTCACGTCGCAATAAAGTTGCCATTACAGTATCTATGACGTCAGGTTCATGTAGGTAAGTAGGTAATGCCTAAGTGAATCGATACTAGGTGATAAATGAAGATGAGAAAAAATCTTTATGTAAGACGCTATAATAAATATTGACTCGAATTGTTTATGTACTGCAATAAATTGATTGTCTCTAAATATAGACAAAGAATGGTTCGTTCGTTCATAGACAAAGAAAGAATCGTTTGTAGACTTCGCTTCGGAGTTGTTGACCTGACTAGAGTTTGTCTTTATGTAAATTAAATAGGTAAGTCGAATAAAATCATTAAAAAATAAGCTTGCAAAAAATTTGAAGCTGTTTTAAGTCAGTACAATTATCTGGTTTACTTAGTGGTATTCTTGGCAATATTTTAACCTGATTGAACTCGAAGTCACGATCTTCTAATTACGAACCTCTTACTGCCTAGTTCCTATCACTTGTTATATCAACATTTAGTCTTTCATCTAGGTCATTATTACATAAACTCTATTTCCTGGGCAAAGTTGTTGCGTAAAGTTTGACATTTCTCATCTAGATCACCTAGCGTCCTACATTTCGATTTTATTGGTTTTATTCATGACCAATCGAACTTTTCCCATTTATAATGTTAATATTATAATATGAATTGATCCTTGATATGCAAATTCAGCCGAGATTTTGTTATAACTGATACCTTCCGGTTTGATAATTTATCATGAGTTATTTACGATAGCTGTTCCTTACATAACTGACACCTAACATTTATCATAACAGTCGGTAAAACTGCCAAAGAGGTCGCATTCATTTAGTTACCTTTTGTATATTAAGCAGACTTTTACTTTTGGCGACAATCTGTACTTGAATATATTTAAATTTTAAATACCATAACTTTTGTGCTGAATACGTAATTTTACATGTTTGGTATGGTAAAGCAGTGTTACAATTGCGGTTAGGTTGGGTCATATATTGTTATTCGCCTTGAGTCCTAAATCTTGTGCAATCATTTAATAAACTCATAATTTCATCTCTTTATCATTTAATAAAAAAAAAAAAACTAACTTTAAACTCAATATATTACAGTATTGAAAGATCAAACACTAAATCCACAAGTTAATTCAATAAAAAAACAAGCAAACAAATGGTGTGTTAAATATTGTAACAGATTCAATCATTGACTGAATTTCCTGTGAGATAGAAACTGAACATGATAAGTTAGACAAAATAATAATTCAGGAATCCAATTTCTCATGATAAAATAATCTTTAAGAAATGTTTGAGACGTCGACTGAATCCGTTGCTAATATGCTAATAATTACTTTGCTCAGGGCAAAATGGTCGTTAATTATGAGAGAGCCAGGAACTGAAAGATCATAAATATATTTTTGAATAGGTTTTTGTTAATGGTATGGATAATGATGTAGATGGCGACTGTCATTGGTTACCGAATCAGAGAAAGTATGACTTTGTAGTTTAATCAAGTTTTATTTGCAGACTGATTGCAGTATTTCTCTCGATGCACGATGAAATCGACATTTAAAAAACTAGAATTGCTAATTTCTAGTGCAATGGTTTGTAATTTAATTTGACACACTTTTTATCAAAATGCCATCCAAAAGGTTCTTTTTGTGACTTACCACAAATAATAAATATGAATTCTCATTATCGTGTAGTCACTGTTGGGTTAACGCTGAAGACGATTGTGATGAGGCCATTGATTGTTTTGCCACAGAATCAAGAAATCAGTGTGTTGATATTTGAATTTCTTTTTTCAGAAATGATAGTGATGTCTTCAGTAGTAGATGCTGTTTCAGAGGAACCGATGCCCATGCCCTCAGAGGAGCTATTGTATCGCTATTTTGACCTAGTCAATGAATTGTAGTAAAAGTAAGTTCCTGTCCTCGCCTGTTGGCACTGTGTTTCTCTACTCAAGCTTCATTTCGCTTTGCATTCTTGAAGACAGTATAGTAGGCTCTCTATCTATTGGGACCGTTTATTTTAAAAGTAACGATATTAATTCTTTGGAAATTAAAAGTTTATAAAGGAAACGCTATTCAGTGAGCAATTTGGATTCTTCTTTTGGCTATGTGTTATTATAGCATTTCTTCTCTTGTCTTCTCTTCTAATGAGTATAGTCTTCTAGTAGGCTCGCACACATTTTCTCTATTGGCACTGTAAATCAGAACAGATTTCCTGACATTGTCACAAAGTGTTCTGCAATTGTAAAACTGTATTATAGATTATGAAGAATATCCTGCATCTCGCCAACCATGTGGTTGCATACAGGACTTGGAGGTGTCGACGTCATCAGTATTGGAAAGTAAGCAATCAATCATTAATCTGCACTCAAGAGCGACGGTTGATCGACAAATCTCTTCTGCTACTGCATACCTTTTACTTTTCGTTTTATATTTTTATCAACGGACTCCTAAACTGAGGATATTTTTAACTTGATCCTGTTTTTTACATTCTGCATTCATTCAGCCTGTTTGATTCTCACAGTAGTCCTTGATTTCAAACGACATTTTGTCTTTACATTGAGCCTAATTTTCAAACCTGGTATTATGCTTATTACCTACAAAACGACTGGCATTCGTTGGTCAGTTTCCGTGACCAAAAACCGCAGCGAAGTCCTCACCTCATTTACATAAGACTTTCCTTTTCAAACGGAAATAGACGTTTTACATGACGAAATAACTCAAAACACTTGACAGACAAATAACTGTGTATGTGATTTTATAATTCGCCTAATAATTTCCAGTTTGATGGCTATTGCAATATCACTCTGATCACAACATAAGAAAGATTGCAACCATTTTCAATTTCGTATTTTCCCATACTTTGGGGAAACAATCTTCTTTCATTGTTTGGCTGTCTTAACTTTTTACCAAATCATTTGTGTCTCTAATCTCTTCCGGGCTTAAGACATTTCTCTAGTCCGTAAGTATCATCTATAGCTTGTTACTTCAATGTTGCACTCATAAGGAAAAACAAATTGCTACATACTCCATTTCGCGAAGTTAACTCGTAAAAGTTATAATGTTTTTCAAGCGTGACTTTCAAACGTTTATTTTCTAAACTGTATTTGCAATAGAAGTTATCTTCAAAACTATTGACCTGAATAAATTCCGAGGTTAATATAGAATAGCTAAATGTCAACAAAAGACCTATTTAGAAACTATCTCTGTTCAAAGATCAGGGAAGTGCAAGATGTAATAGTGTAATATTCCGTAACATTTAAGGAAGGCATACAATGCCCGTAACAGTCCCTAAGATTTAGTAAGGCGCGCCTTTGGGTGCCTTTCAGTGAAAGTGTATTATGTCACAGATCCAGCCGGGCCGGTTGGAAGTGCAACTGTATGATCATAACATGTGATACATGAGCGCCACGTGAATTCTCTCAAGTTATCAGACCCTTTACATTGCATTCCGTCTGTGCAATAGTGGTTGCAACTTCGGAAAATGATACATTAGACTGGCGGCAATATAATGGTGCAACATAATAACATTTCTATCAAAATGATTGTTGCACAATATTACTCATTGTGCAGTGGTGTGAATTGTCTTTTAATAATCTGGGAATATCTTGAGGGTCCCAGAAGTTAAAATCTTGATACTAAATTAGTCAAGTTAATATGACTAATTAGGCGTTTGTTGGATCATATTAGCACTGCTGAGAATTTAATAAAGTGTTGTGCAAAATAATTACTATAACATTGTTTGTAGTTGCATCAGTACCTACCGACGAGGTAGAGCTGATGTCATCATAAATAAAAAATCCCCAATAGATATTTGTTATTGAATAACGGGATTTTGTACATGATATAACGATGTAATATTATTTGATTACATCACCATCATTCTCCTGCCGTTATCCTAATTTATTTGGGGCCGGCGCGACGTGTATTTCTCTTCCGTACTTTTATACTAGCTTCATCTAATTTCATTATATCATAATATGTTTTTTCATACCACTTGCTCAAAAAAGTGACATTCTATGCCACAAAAAGCGAACATAACAATAGTCATTTTTAATCTGTTAAAAACAGGGAAAGAAAATTGTACTGAATTTCATTCATCCCCTAGGGGGAGAATGTGATTTAAATATTCCAAATTTACCGAAATTTATACTGAACTACATCTGTGTTTACACCATTGAGTTTGTATATAAAGCATTATACATCTTTTTGAAAAAGGAATACGCATTTATTATGCAGTTATGATTATGAAATAAAATTACGAAAACCGACGAGGCCGTATGAGCTTGATGCCTTTGCTTTTCCGACAAAAAAATATTAATCTAGGAATTTGCCGCGTTTTTGTTTTCTTCAAATATATAAGCGTTAAGTTTATTTTTTCGCAAATGGTACGAAAAGTAGAGTATTTTCCTCGGTGATAAAGCTGTCTTAGTCTTGGGTGAACTTAAATCCCTCGCTACAGAAGCACTGCTTTATCCCCTTGGTTAATAATCTACTATTTTTTACTTTTTATTTACAAGCAAAATTTTATTTAATGTATACTTCCGCTTTTCAATTAACACAATGTTCATTTCCACCTAAATATTACGTATTAAAATTAACGCTATAATAATATGCTAATTCATTACCTTATATAAAATAAAAATTTAATAATCAAACATCAACACGGTCATTGCATAACACCTTTCAAACTACGTTAACATGAAAGTCTAAAAAGTTAAGCTCTTTTCGTCTAACCGACCATTTTGTGACTAAACTGATTATGCAATAACGAGCAAAGAATAAAACAGCCGAAATTATTAGGTGTCTTACAGAATCTATAATTTTTTTTTTTGTAAAACGTTTACTGTATCTTTAAAGGATGTTACATTAAACGTTTAAGGTTCTTGCGTTATTTGACAAATTATACAGAAATGTGGAAAAATAATACCCTTGTCTAATGTTTAGTTAGTTGCTGTGTTGAAATAACTTAGCCAATATCAGTTTTAATGAAATGTGATGCATGAGTAGATTTGTAGTACAAATAAATTATTCATATGTATATGTATTTTACTTATAGCACTTTTAAGTGTGTAATTGTACCTACATGTGCACGTATACTTTTATATTAAAATATTATTAGTCAATTATTAAAAGTAAGAAAAATGTGATGTTCTCATAAGGCAACACCAATGTCTTTTATATTACTTACAATTTGTCATTTTTACATCAAATACTCTAACAGTGCTCCGCCCAATTTCTTCCTACATTCAAACCACGACCTCGCCATTGACATTACATTGTGTAGACTGCAAACACACGCATAGCAATAAATACCCAAAATCAGTGACCTTCCGTGGTCACGGGCGTAAGAATCAAGCCCACAGAACTAGACCTGCTACATTCTGTACAACTTTCAACCCATGTAGGGCTTGACATTTTATAATAATCGATTGTTGACGCAAATCAGTCACCACTTTCACACATCACGTATGAAAGTAGCTAGACTGTGAGAGGGGAATATCACGCGGTGTATGGATGTGATGTGATCATGTGTGACATTGTTGAGCACTTCTCTATTACTCTTTTAATGAAATCATCACTTTTCGGTAAGTAGTTGTGGATCGAATTACTGTTATCTCAGTTTATTTTTCAGTACAAACATAGTTTCCTATGATGCTTTAATATTCTTATTAATGTTTGGTAATCAAATTACATAGTTTCAGTGCTTGCTTCTCAATATTGTATACCAGGATAACAGTTACAATTACTTATTATTGTACCTCATTGGAGCTTATTGTACCTTGCTGTCAAGTATATTGACCGATGTTGTTATTACCATTTGCACAATTTAAAGATAAGAAAACAACACGCTTGGTCTAGGCAGTGGGGTAGCTACATATTAGTGCACCCTCATTTTGCCGGTTATATCTAAGTCCTATATAATAGGAAATGAGTCAATGCTAATTTAAAGATATGTGGTAATAATAAAACTCATGCATATTCATGTTTACGAGAGCAATTAAAATTATTTAAGTTAGTTTATTATTTTAAGTGAAAACTAAACATTTCCGTATCGTAGTCATTTTTGTTAAAAAATATTTATACAGGCCAGATTTTTGACTATTTAAGAGTACGTATTATGTTTTAATTACCCATTCTTGTGAGAGATGGTTTGCGAGCCATGCTTATATTTTATTAATTATCATTTTAAAGTAAACACATAATAATTATGACGTAGTGAGGATAATGAAACTATACGGTAATATTATTCCTACGTAACTTGTTTTTTAATTATTATCACATGTGGTTTATGTTATCGGGAGGAAAACATACAAAATACCTGCAAACAAAATAAATTACGTCACGCTCAGATACTCAAATATGAGTTCATAATTAAAAATCCTGGTTTATTATTTTGTAATCTGTTGCAATGTACCACGACCTAACTAACCGACAAGGACCCAGACACTAAATCGATTACAGATGGTGCCACATTCAAAATATGATGAAAAAAAAAACAATTAGCCATTGCGATGTACTTACAGCATAAGGCTTGTTAAAAAATCTGTAACATGACAAATTACACTCATTACAGTTGTCATAAAAAAAACTCTTTACCAAACCCTGTTGCGGACGACTCGTCAATGACAAAGAATTTCGGAAAGAAATCCGAATGCATTACTATTGTATTCTGTATTTGTCTCGTTATTACATAACTCTTACCCAAGTGCAATTGCTGATGCAGTGTCAGAGGAAAATGACGTTATTAGTTCTTTATTAGTATTGTTAGTGAACTCATCGGATGTAAAATGTTGCGTCATTTTACTGTAATATAAACTTTGAGTTGCGAAATTAAATTGGTCGTCATTATTTTGTGCGTTGGAAAAAATAAATAGAGTGCGATTAGGTACTTATTTTTATTGCAAGCCAATACGGCTTTTCAGATAGTTTTCATGAATTAACTGTTGTTGAAACAATAATATAAGCCTGTGATATTCTCAAATTAGAGAGCAAGACTTCTTTTCATGTAGATAATTAGTGTGGGTCAGAATGACGGGTAATATCCTAATATCCTCCCTCCACCACGTGGAGCCCGACACAGCTAGAAGGCGTCGCGGCTGACCCCGTAGAAGATGGCGGGACTTGCTGGACAAAACAAACGACCAGTGGTCTACTTTAGCCCTGGATCGAAAGAGCTGGAAGTCACGGGGAGAGGCCTTTGCTCAGCAGTGGGATGATGCAGGCTAACAGTATCAGTAATTAATATCCTCGCTCCAATTTCAGACCATTATGTCCAAGTTTGAGAATATGCAAGTCTTTGAGAGTCCATATTAAACAAATCAGAGAATAAGTCAACCAGTTGGTTCGTTGCCACTAGTAGGTACCATTAACAGTTCCATGATGGAACTACTGATGTTTTTTTTAATCACTAGTTCCATTTTAAAAGAATCTGAAAATAATGGAACTACTGATGTTTTTTTTTTTAATCACTAG
Source organism: Apamea anceps (assembly GCA_951799955.1). Lineage (NCBI taxonomy): Eukaryota > Metazoa > Arthropoda > Insecta > Lepidoptera > Noctuidae > Apamea > Apamea anceps. Next base: position 4,445,880 of record OX637504.1, on the reverse strand, counting down.
TTCCATTTTAAAAGAATCTGAAAAGTTAACTAACTTTAAGTATCCATCCACAAACACGCCACGTTTTTTGATTACGACATCCTTAGGAAGAGATTGGACTGTCAAGTCTTAGCTTACATATCAAGTCTTTTACTGAAGTACACTCACAATATTGTAAATACAGTAGGTACACTTACGTAATTACACTCTTTGGGTATAAGTACTTAGTTTAATGTAAGCTCTTTGAACTAGGAACCAGCAACATTATGCAAATGTTTATTACAGAGAATTTTCTCTAGACGCTACATGTATGTAACTTTTTATAATTTAACCTACCCGAGTTGCATGTGAAAGTATCTTCAAGGTTTCTGATAGTAGGCATAATACAATTATTATGACTTGTTGAAAATGTAACCTTAAAAAGAAAGAAAGAAAATACATTTATTTAGCACAAACTAAATGACAATCATTACACCAGACACTTACACCTAATTCACTTTACGTCTAATTACAATTTGTCTGTTAGAACCCGGGCTTGGAACCGGTACCAAAAGTACAGGTTCTGTACCGGTAGGTACCTAAAGTACCGGTAGATACTTAGCGGTTCTTAAAATTTTGGTACCTGGGTACCGGTTCCAGACGGATAGCGGTACTCCACCTAGCAAGTACCGGTACCATATTCAGGTACATACCACCGAACTCATGTTTTTGCGAGGAACCTCGTACGGTTGGTAACCTTGAAGTTATTTTTCTAAGTATCCTTTTTACTTATTATGTCTGTTTTTTCACTCTAACTTACGGAAATATTTGTTTGGTATCGGTACAGTTCCGATTCTGATTAGAAATACCTACAATACAGGTACTGCGACGACCACGACGGCACGGTTGGCGCAGTGGTTAAGCGATTGAATGCTGCGCTGCGTGTCGCGGGTTCGATTCCCGCACGGAACAAATAAATATTTGTATGGCCTACAAGTAGTTGTTCCGGGTCTGGCTGTTTGTGCATGTGAGTTTAAATGTTTGTAAACGCACCCACGATACAGGAGAAATTCCTAGTCGGGCAACGTTTTTTAAAAAAGCATAACAAAACAACAAACTACTCTGGTACCGGTATCACACCTAAGCCAATGGTGCCGGTTCCTAAAAATACCGGTATTTCAAGCCCTGGTTAGAACTGATAGGAGGATCCTCAAACTGTTTTGGTATTTGCACGTAATAGGATATTTATATAAATAATAAATAAAATCTATAGACCGAGAGCAGTGGGGGCCCAGTGATAACGGCCGGGACTTACGAGTTGTAGGTCGGGGGTTCGAACCCAGGCAGGCGCTTTACTTTGTGTAAATATTTTCATCACCACTACTCTCAAAACGGAGTAGGAAAACATCGTAAGTAACCGGCATGTCCTAGAAAAGTTCGAAGACATGTGAAATCTACCAACCCGTACTGGACCCGCGTGGTAGGTTACAGCCCACTCCCTCTCGAAGAAGGGGCCTGTTTCCCAGCAGTGGGAACATTATAGGCAGATTATACTATAGTCCGTATAGAGCCAGTATTTATACGCGCAACTTGTCACGTGTATTTATCAGGCTTAGGTATTACTTTTACAAATAGTAGGAATGAATTAGTTGTACAATTTCCAAGATAAAATATTTATTGTTTTCCTCAAAACAAATACGTGATGGGGTAGGTGCCTACATGGGTACCATAATACCTTCCATAGGTAACGTTCCATCGATTCTACTTATACATATAAAGGTAAACAGTTTTGCTCTATTTTCGAGCTATCTGATTTGTAGAGCTATCTTCGAAACAAAGATTATTAAGAGATCCGCATTCAATTGAGATGTTTGTAAGACAGTCGACGAAACGTCACTTAATTTTAAAAAGCGACGCACCGTACCGTTACACATTGTCCTACTAAATAATGAAGATACAACAATAAGTTATACTTAGTAGGTACGTCTGTAACATATTCTGTTGGTACAACTACGAAAACGAAAGTCTTTGATCATCTGAGGGTCAGCACTTGTATCCTGTCCGGTGATAACCGTAAACGGTCCGTTTCTACAAAGGATCATGTGCAAATCAATATATTTTAGTCTTGGATTTGTCAGGTTGTTAGTAATTTGGTCGTTAGCAACAGTACCTACTGCTACTGGAATTCAGTCTTTTTACATTCAAAATCCAGGGCGTTGTTAAATTTTTCTTTCTCCTTTTGGACCTACCTAATTATTACAGTTGAAGAATGGTGACGGAATACGTCATAGCCCAGTACATGATAAAATGCAGATTTTTCATTGTTTCTGTAATTGGAACTTGATCTGCTAGACCCCGATCTTAACCGACTAGTACTTCTGCTAGACCTTTGTTTCGACAGGGACAGTCTGTCAACCTGCGAGGTCAGAGCTTGCACTTGTCTAGTGAGTTCGGCGATTTGACCACTCATCTGTTCCACGCTGCTTCCTGGTATCGCCGTCGGTGCAGATGTCGCTGCTACCCGCGGGCTGGCTGGCACTACATCTTGTATGTGGTCCGCCAGCTCGGCCACTTCTTCTAGGCTCGCCTTGGCCTGCGAGGCGATGATTCTTTGCGTACTGCTCGGTTCGTAAGTTCCGTCTTCAGCCTCTCGTACTTGTCTGAAGCTGCAGGAGCCGTGATTATATCCACGATTTCCGATGCGTATATTGGGTCAAGACTCCCAATTGCGTGATGAAATTTCGTGGCGTCAATAGTGATGTACGCCAGCGCGAACTAGCACTCCAGCTGCGCAAACCACAACGATGGTTTTTCTGGGTAAAATGGCGGTACCCGCGCACACCAACACAGAATACGTCATAGCCCAGTGCATCATGAAATGCTGATTTTTCATTGCTTCCTTGTGGCTGACTCATAGTGTTCTTCAGGGGGTCACCAATGAAGTGGAAAAGTATGGGACACAAATAATAGATGAGGTTTTATATTTTTGTATAATGAAGTCCACATATATAAGAAACACGAAATAAAAATTATGATGGAAGGTGAATGTCTCTACAAGGAATACGAATTGAATCGATATAATTAATTAAAAAAAAAATAAAAAATTTTTTTTTATCGAGAAAACCCACTGACGTTTTTGTGACATGACAAGCCACCCAACTACTCTATGGTGACTCACCAAAGAGTACCAACGCTAAGTATATAGTTATTAAAATTATTAAAAGGCACAAATTTATTGCTAATTAAATTGTACCCACCACCAGCCCATTGTGCATCGTAGGGCAGAGATAGTCCCTTGTAATGTATTTTACCTGAGAATTGTGTAGTGAAAGTACCTACCTACTACTAGGTAGGTACCTACATAGTCGTAATTAAAATACTTACAGGTAAGTATTACACTCCCACATGGCAGGTATACAGATACTAACTTGCTTTAAAACATAATAACTACTATACTCTTGTGACTCCTTCGACCTAAATACTTGGTTATTAATTGGTACCTATCTACTTACTAAATGATAAGATTTTTTATTTGACAGTGAAACTGCTTTTCATCTTAGCTCTTTCTTATAGATTAGATGTTTCTGAAAGATTATTGAAACGCTGGTTTCTGCGCTCATCTTACCAGCAAAATCCAAGAGCAATCAAACAATACATAAATGCAGTGCAGTAGGTACACTTACATAAAAACCGGGAAAACCACATTCCAATACTGTAATATTCCCTTACCAGAGTGGGAATCCCTTGATATATTTTTTTTTTCAAAGAAACGGCACACGTCACAGGCATCTCCCATAATTCCATGAATAATTGGTTATACATATATAGAAATTGATTTTACGCACCACGACATTTTTAAAAGCAAATTAGGGTCTCTAGGCTCTCTAGGGACGCTAAATCTCAAACACAATGGATAAATTATAATATCTTACATAATTGCAATGAATTAATCGTAATTAATAATTCATTAATTGATTGCCAGATAAACTGATAGGTGTTGTAGTTTTCTTTAATGGTACTTGGCTGAAAAGGAAAATGCAGTGGTGCCAATCTAGTATCAAAAGAGGCCTGCAAACAGAAACTGCAGAGCTATTCACAACCATTCGACAGCTTGTCGTATCGAAAATGACTAATTTTATTTAATTACTGATTTGCAACGCACAGCCACAGCTATTGGAAGGATCGCGGTCGTCTATTTGCATTAAACTGACAACTTTTTCGTGTCTTACTCGTAGAATTGTGAACAGCCTTTATTGTATTTTTATTCGGCACGGAAACGTATCGAACGTTTATCAATAGCTATGTTGGTCTGAGTTCGGAAACTAGTAGAGTCATCGGCGAATAAAACATACCTTACGAATCTTTCAATATAATTTGCCGGTATATTGTATTTCAGCATCAATATAAAATTCGGACCAATCATTATCTAACTAAATTACATTCATTTTAGGATACGACAAACCGCAACCACAGCCTCCTCGAGATGTACCACAGTTTTACAACCATTTAGGTACAATATGACGGAGGTTCTGTATACTTGGCGAGACAAAATCTCGTTGTAGTGTAGTTTGAAGTAATGCTACCAGTAGTTATATAGCGTAGCATCGGAAGTATGATCGTAATAGTAGCTTTTAAGTAGATAAATAAGCACAGTTATATTTAAACACCTTGTTATGTAGAAGCTTTGACAGTTCCATTTTGTAAGTTATCAACGCTATGAAATACATGACAAGGTGTTATTATTTTATTTTTATCCTATGTTGCCCCGCTGCAGAGCAAAGGTCTCCTTTCCTCCCTTGACGAGGGGTTGATAACTCATAAAAGATATGCTGTATTTTCAATATTAATAGAAAACAAATATTACCTACTGCGAAGTATTTTAGCAATGCTGAAGATCGTAATAATTTTATAAACGAGTATAATTTATTTATTTACTTCGAATAGCAGATCATAAACTAATATCATTACGACACTACCATCAACACTAACAACATTTCACCTAAGACCGACACATTTTTGAGACAGGCCGGAATAAACTGAACGGCGTCCACGCCGGCCTCGTCATACTGACCCCGCTGGGCGAAGTCGCGCCGAGCGACAGTCTGGACACGGCGCACTCCGAGCACACCGGCCACTCGCCCCTCGACCCACCCCCCTCCATCCTCCACACTGTCTACAGCGCCTTCAAGAACGCATTCTCTTCCAACGCCCCCTCTCCTACTGGACCTTCTCACGCTGCTGCTCCTTCGTACGACGCTCCTTCGTACCCTGCCCCTGCGTACCCTCCGGCGTACAAAGCGCCTGCGTATCCGACACCCTACGCCGAAGAACCGACCGCTCCCACAGCACCGGTCTCCTACCAACCTCCCCCTTCCCCGCAGCCCTTCCCAACCTTCAAGCCCATGTCGTGGGGAGCAGTCAACTCATACGGTCAACCTGCCGCCGCAGATTATTACTCTGATTACGACCCCTTAATGCCCGCTCTAGGCTACGCGGCACCCAAACGCTCAGTCGCCCCCGCAGTTAAAACTTCAGGCTTAACGTCAGAAAAAATACAGAAAATCAACAATAACATAAAAAAAGTCACTGCTTACATCAACCAACAACAAAGATCCTCTGAATCGTACAAATTAGCCGATCTAGATGCCTACCGGGAAATGTTAGTGAAAGGCGAAATCCCCTTCTTGCCCACTCCTGTAGTTTCTGACAATGAGCTTGGCGTGCTCCCCGCGGAAATCCTCGACCCTATCACCACCACCACAAGCACCACCACCACATCAACCACAACTACGACTACAGAAAAGCCACAGACTACCACAGAACAGAACAGAAGACAAGACGTGAAATACTATCTACGAGGCAACAAGATTGTTCAAGTGCGATAACTCTGACTCTTGACTGACTGAAGGTATGTGACGATGACTGACGCCTCCGCTCTATAGACTGCGACTATCTTCTCTTGACTATGAGTGGCTCGTCTCCTGTACCATGTTACAACACTTACCAACTACATGACTAACTTTCTCGTTACATCATTTCATGTGCATGTAGTAATTATTAGTATGTACAACCGCTTACGTAAGTCAATATCTGTCAAAATTATTATTTTATTTCATCAATTAAAATAGATGTAAGTTGTTGCGTTAATTAGTTATTACTCAGGACTTGAATGTATGTAAAAATTATCAGTAGCATTTGAATATAATATGAATTTACGATGCGATGCATTTAACGAACTAGTGAGTTCTCAAGAAAGTCAAAGTGATTGGACGCAAGGTCTAAGTTGCATAATAAATCATCTTGATGCTTTCTTCACGTTTTGACAGATATTGACATTAAATTCATGGCAATACATGTAGAAAGTAGATTTAGTACAAAAAACTTTTCAGTACTATGTATTTCACACACTGTGTAGTTGTAAATACAAATGCGAGCTAAACGTCGACTAGTGTAATAATTTCTATCATTTTTTTTTTCCAGATTTCCCTGTCCAGCATACATTGCTCAATGCTGAGGAGCTGCAGCATTATTACCATAACTAATTATTATTTTTCATAGTAATTATGCGGTGGTCACAACTTTAGTTTTAAGCTGATTTTCTTTTAATAACTCAATAACTAAAGATGTTGAAAAAGTTGCAATTGGTCTCCAAGACTGCTTAATTTCTTAACAAGGCTTTAAGAGCCAGGGATTTTTTATAAATAATGTAAGCATGGTACATTATTATATGTAATAATTTAGTGAAAGCATTACCCAGTGATGAAAATGTTAGTGACAGTAAGAATATTCTACCGAGGAATACCAAAAAATCGTGTTAACGAACTGAAAACGGACGCCGACTGAAATAACCTAATTCGAAACACAAATAATAAAAAAACAAACAATTCAATAATTTTCAAATGTTTTGTTTTTATTGTAAACCTTTGCAAAATTCAGTACAGAGAGTGAAAAATTATGTATACTAAAAAAAATTAACGGACTAAGCAGCTGGTCTGGCTTTGCGGATTGAATGACACAGCTGGGCTGTACCTGGACTTCAATCTTTGGATTTGTCTGTAGTGATCATGTTCCTAACTGCGAATCTAGGCAGGTTGCTCAGTGCGTTTTGCATCTACTTTAGTAGGTCTTAGAAAGTTTAAACGGAGACAGCTTACTGAACTTTATGACAAAATTAACTATTTGCGCCGAATCGAACTTCTAGTTTTTCTTTTAGCTCGAGTTTGGCAAACATTAACATAGTTGTTAACCTGCCAATATTTTGTGAAGTTATTCATACGTCTCGTGCGTGTGTTTCTACTTCACACATTTCCTATTAAAAGCCATAAAGTAAATTTGCTGCCTCCCAGTGTATATGCATTAAGATAATAATTGTACATTATTCGCAGTATTAAAGTAGGCAATTTGAAAATAATGTGAAGTACACTTTCGTACCTACTAGTACCACTTTTGTACCTAATTTATTAAGTCTTATTTGAAGAATTGGTGTTACCTATAAGTACGTAGGATGATTGAAATTTATTTTGTAAATAATGCTCAAATAAGTAATACTTATCTAGATACTATTTATATTTTATGTAATGTAATAAATATAATTTACTATTTTTGTAAATAAATGACGAAGGGTGTGTGATACATAATCCGTGTTTTATGAACCTACTGCCAATCATACAAGATCATTGTTACCCAAATTCTGAGGTGTGAGACATGCTATGTCACCCCAAATTATAGCACATTCTCATAAAGTTGCCGAGAAGACTTTTCAGTGCAAGTGCTAGTAGGGAGGATAATAATATTAGCTACTCTTAGGCCATGGTAGAGAGAACAAAGACTTCGCTTAAATCTCCTTTCCCAATGGAGCGACGGCGGTCACACCGATGAAGATGTTCTTTTCACCACAAAGGGTATGAGGAACAGGGTGTAACGGTCTTCGACCTGATGGATGTTGTATCTGGTGGGCTACTGCCCAACGATTAACATCGGGACATCAACGTCATTATCTGTACCAATTACTAACAGTTTAGAGCTTATGGGCGTGAAGTTGAGATCAAACCTCAACTTCGAGATATTAGGGAATATTTAGGAGTCGTAAATAAAGTGCATCTGGACTGATTTGTAAGGCTAAAGATATAATGGAAGACTTGTATTTTATGAACCTGCTCCTGGTCTACATACTTACACGACACTCGCAATCAATTATCAGTGATGTCGGCATAATACAAAACGCCTGTAATAAACGTGATAGTTAAATGTGCTGCTTAGGCACATACATAAATCAGCACTGAAATAACGTTACTGCTTTACTTAGTTTATTATAGCAGCTATCTAGGCTATCAATCATGATCATGCGCATGTTCCGATTCCTACTAACTTTACTTTATAAATAACAAGGTAGATATCAATATCTTCCAGGAACTACAGTTAATTGGTCGCGTGCTGACACCGCGATCGTTAATCTGATAAAAACCCGTCATCCGGTATTATGGAGGAAATTAACCATGATCACGAATTAATATACCAGCTTCGTGGCTGACTTCCTTTTGTGGCAGATTGAATTTATGATAAACTGCTTGATAGGTGAATATGCTATTGGCTCATCAAAGTATTATTTCTTAATTTCTATTGGAAAAAAATTTCGCAATAAAACCAAATTTCGTGTTTAATAATATCATGGGTGGTAGATAGTAAGTAGGAGGGGGAAGAGTCTAGTAACCTATCGTGGTACACTTGGAAGTCCCTGAACCGTGTCCGGATACAAGTAGAAAGGGAGTCCCTGAACCACTAGACGGAACGGCAGTAGGGTGTGGGACGTGGAGCTATGTCACAAACTATGCTTATCTAGCCTCTGTGTCCCAAAATATGCAAGTCAAAGTGACTTATGTGCTGCCACCGACGACGCTGTGGAAGTGGCAAAGTTTTGGTCCAACTAAATCGGGATACAGGCGTGCCAGTGATGTGGAGAAGAAGTTTATTAAGCATACTTTATTACCCCTCCTACAATTTCACGTACTTAAGGAACAAACTGCAAATGCAACAAAAATATAAATGTAGCGGTCTTTTAAAGTTAATGTAGGTAAAGCAAAACCACAGTAACGTACATTTGCTTTACATCTGCTTCAAGGCGCTAGCTACAACTAGAAATACATACTCACGTAGATACCTACCTACCTAAAAATGACAATTAAATTGAACTCAATGATCATTCATAATACACGCCTATTACTATCCTACTTCTTCTCGTACAGAGAAGGCACGAACACTGATCACCATGCTTGCTCAAGACGAATTGGCGATTTCAGACTTTTACTAACTACAAGTCCAGGTTTTCTCTCGATGTTTTCCTTCACCGACGATGTCAGTAATGTCCAACCCAAACTCAGAAAGTCACCACAGGGCCTTCACGTCTCATGCATGACGTTATGGGTTTGAATCCGCCCAGGGCATGTAACAATGTGACGTTTACAATTCATAAGTAATTTTTAATGGTCATTGTTTCGTTTTCAGCTCTTTGCGTGTGTTGGGAGACTGAAGGATGCTCGAAATAATAGGCGACACCAGGAATTGCTATTTAACTTGGATATATATTGTGAATATTACATGAAATTGTCTTATAATGGTATAGCGCTAGCGATGCAAAAAGTGAATAGAAAAAAAGGAAGTGATTTTTGAAGAAAGACGTTGTGCGTAGCTCGGTGGTGATTGGTCGATGGAACGCGTAGGCGACCAATCGCTGTGGGGTAGATGGCAGCACCGGTTGTTAAGGCGATGTTCGTGTGTTAAGGCGATGTCTGAACAGTCATTATTATTTAATCGTTACTGGGCCCCTACCTAATCCGTGGTCTTGGGTTATGCAGTAATCTGCTTATCACCACGACCGCGTACTAGGGAACCTGTGTGTGACGTAGGTACACACAAATGCGATGCTGACTCTATTGATACAAAAATAGTAGTCCTACTCTGTTGGTCGCATAATTTCGCCAAACTCCGTTTACAATTAATTCAAATTGATACTTTGAAGCTTTCGATTTCGTCCATTCTCACTATGAAATAAATCATCATCCGGGAAAGCATTTAGTAAAATGGTGTTTCATTTCATTGCATTTTTACGTTGCAACAATAAAACAAGCCTCCTACTTTCCTCTCACTCCCACATCAGCAGAAATTCTAACTGGCATTACTCTTCATTACTCTATAGTTAGCACCTTCACAATGGTAATGACGGAAGAGGAACACCATGAAACGAAATAAAACGCCATAAGTTTACATAAGCCTGAGCAGTCACCTTCCTGGTGTGTCGAGCTTCATTACGCTCACTTTCAGAATGATTGAGGTGCTGGAGCAGCAATTAATATAGGTTTGTGACCTTAAGAACGATTGACACTTTCTTTTGGAATTCGAAAATATAGATAAAGGCGAATTTATTATGGAAAGCACCTGTAATAAAAAAATTGAATGTCCTTTTCAAGCCTCCTTTTTAAAATTTCTTCTTTTTAAATGCACTAATAGGCAGCAAGTCTATTGATAAAATTCTTCTATTAAAAAAATAAATTAAAAACTAGTTGAAAACCCGGAAATGTCGGAAGCCTTAAAGCCATAAACTATTTGAAGTTATGCGACAAATTACCACAAACGACCGCTCTCGTAGGCTTTAATCAACGCCTTTTTGTCATAGACACGGTTTGCCAGCTGTAGACAGGTTGCCACTCCAAACACTGCCACAAATCATTACCAACAAATAACTTTTCTAGCTGCACGGAAGTTGTAAAAGCCGTCTGGCGAAGGGAAGCATTTAATACACTTGTGGTTTATAACGTTTCCTTATACTACTAGCACTATGTGCTTTATAGATTGCTCTTCCACTGTTACAAAGTGGAAAGAAAGTGTCTTCAGGTATACAGAGACACTAACTGATGAATAAAAAAGAAAAAAATAAGCAAGGGAGTGCCACATAGTTGCTTCATATTAATATGCAAAGGGATTCAGCTCAACAAAAATAACAGGCTACGATTTCTGGTTCACGATGCGTTAGTGTGGACAAACCACAAAAGTAAAAAAAAAAATACGTGTTATTATATTTGTGTGGGTATACTGTAGGTACACCTCTGCCGAACCCATCGAATACTACAGGCGTGATGTAATGTTGTGTTATGTATACTGAAAAACATTGAATAGTTTGTCTGTAAGTATTGTGTTAGAATATCTCAGTTAGTTAAGGGGGAAGCGCCAGGGCAGCCCGCAAAATTCAATTTGTACAAGACCTGCAATTTGCAAAAATACGTTAGACCATTTGACTTTCGTGGGCTACCTAATTATAATGTTAAGGGGGATGCCCTTAACATTATAATTTAAAGAAAAAACAATAAACTAAATTATATTTTCGAGATTTGTAAACCATTTTCTGTCCACAGGTCAAGCGAGTTTCACATCCAGTTCCCAGGCGAGGCACCATTTTGTACTTATGACTGTCATCTATTCTATACAGGGTAATGTTACAAGAATCACAACGCTATCTAGCAATTTGGGCTTAAAGTTAAAAAAACACATCTTACATACTCGCACCTCTATCCACCTAATATCTAATGAGTCGTAGGTACCTAAACCTGAACAACCTATTCGCAACAAAAGTAAAAACTAGTTTGAAAATACTGCGTCGCTGTCACCGGTCAACGGCGACGATTTCCAGTTGGCGTGCGCAAGAGTCGCTGACTCGCGCGCCGATGAAAACCGCGCTCTCTAATACATGGATGATATAATTTGCTAATACCTGGCCAATGTACTTCTTTTTATTGTACATCATTAATTTCTCCGTTGAACAAAAATGTATTAAGTATGAAATCACAAAATCTTAATAAAGCATCAAATGTCTCGTTGTCGTTGTATCGCCTGCTGATAATAATCTTGTTTAATTTGACACAAAGAGTTTATTACACACGAAGTTTAACGGCATGACATGAAATTGATATGAATGAAAAATGACTTCACGAGAAATGATTACTTATAATTATATGCTTTGTATTTTTTTCTAACATGTTATTAGAAAGTGCATGCGTGTCTTTTTAAGTAAATGTTTTTTTATGGCCAAATTTAGCTTACTGCGGTAAAGTTCCATCAATTATAAGCGTGTAATGTAGAGCCTACCTATGTCAATTTCTTAACAGAAGAACCTTGAAGCAGAAAATATAAAACTTGAAAACTAAATTGTTTTCCAAATAATCGTACGAAAAGTGCCGTGTAAAAAGCGCGTAGATTGTATCCCATAAGTATTACCATATACCATAACTATGTTAATTCCATGCACTCAATCTGAATTCAAGACGAAATTAGATAAATACAGAGTGGACCGTTTATAGTAGTACAAATTATTATACTAAGTAACCCGTTTACAGTGGTCCTAAATGATTTTTAGAGGCGTCTCAATAAATGCATCCCCATGTATGTTCAGCGATTATAATAATTTATAGTTTAGGAGAAAACTAAGCGCAAAGAGAAACATTTTGTTCGAACAAATGTTCCAGTTTTCCAGTCCCCAAAAATAAATATAGAGAGTGTGGCAATCACTTTCTAGTAGTTTTTAAAACTCTTATGGGTCTTTAGCTTGCTAAAACCACCATAATATCCGAATTGAACTCTATTTAAAATGTATGTAAACACCTATCCATGCATGACCACTTATTGCATTTTTAGTGGGTGCTCAATTTTAACAACATTTTTGATATTTTTTTTATAGTTGTGGGAAACGAAAATTCGACAAAGACAAGCTATGAGAGTATCTAAACCGGAAGTTTTTGCAACATGATGCTCCTTATTAATTTTTTAGGGACTGAAAATCTGCAACCAATTTTGTCGAGCAAAATGTCCTTTGAACTAAGTTTTCTCCTAAGCTATAAAATAATCGCTGAACATAAACTTACATGGTAGTATTTCGGAAATCTTTTGGAGAGGTTTTGGATAACTGTGAACTGGTCAGGCAATAATTATCTAAAAATAGAAATAGATATTACTAGCCCGCGATTTCGTCTGCGATCCAGGATGAAAAGTAGCCTGTCCTAAGCCAGGTCAAGGCATATGTGCCAAATTATTTCCATCGAAATTCGCTAAGCCGTTTAAGCGTGTAAGCAATTTAATCAAAAAAACTCACTTTTGCATTTAATTTTATAATAAGTATTAGTAAGGATTTAATAATCACCCTTAAACTTCTTTGCCGCGCCCACTTTATAAAACATTTTACAACATTGAAAAACAGTTTTCATTCATGAATAGAGTTTTTATTTCCTACAATTACCTATCAATAGATTCCTACCAAATACTTATAACTCCGTATTAGCCCAATGATAGAGGAAGTCTAGTAATTCAACTAGTAATTTACTACGACTATTTTACTAACTGTTCAAGATAGCAAGCCGGAGTAAACGCTAGTGGGGGTTGGTATAAAGACTAAAGGTGACCTATTTCGCGTTCCACAACCAACTGATGACAGACCAGAGCTGTTGTTACTGTTATGCCCATTAATTCCAGTGTTGCAAGTCGACAAATCGTGGTTTTGTATTAGTGAAAACGTTGTTGTGATTGTAATTGCAACGGTTAGTGCTTGGACGAAGTGTTTGTGTGACTTGTGAATAACTTCGATAATTATGAAGGTTTGTTTTTAATATTTAAATAGCTTTAGTTTTTTAGGATTGAATTTTTTTAGGTGTAAACAACGGGGTCCTAATTCATAACTTAGGTTTTTAAGTAGAGTTTATCAAGATACTTTGATAAAAAAGTTTTTTCTCTTACATTTTGCTTACTTAACTATCAGGTAGGTTGGTAGGTATCTATCTACTATTTTCTGTCGTTGTCGGTACCAACATATATCTACATTTAATATGAAATTATTTATAATATCTATTCATTACTCAGTATTAGCCCGTAGTCTGGATTTGTGCGCGGTTGATGGCAATAAGCTCGCTCCCTATTACATGGGACTTGGAACATAACTGGCGAAATGTGGGTGAACTATAGGTTTATGTACATCTCTACCCATCCCTTCGAGGAAACAACACGTGATGTTATGTTATCTAATCATTACTTCGAGATCTAAGTTATGATTAGAGAAAATTGTTGATGCTATCAGTTATAATAGTTACCTACTCAGCAGCGCTACTGGAAAAACTATGTCAGATAATTTTCAATTACCATTTTATTACTTTTATAGATTGACGAATTTCATCAATAATGATCTACACAAACATATTTCATGGTTTTAGGACAAATAAATAGCAATCTAGCTTGCCATTTCGTATAACTTGACTTCTGTAATATTTAGCCTCCCGACCGATTTCGGTACGCAGAGATATTATAGCGCAGGACCAACGGCTTTACGTGCTGTCCGAGGCACGGGGTATTAAACCGCCAACTTCCAACTCCGAACTGATACCAAGAAATTCATAATGGAAAAGATAAACCCAATAACACTTTTGTCCGACCTGGGGATCGAACCCAGAACCGAGCGTGGGCTCAGCAGTCGCACTTGCAAAGACGAGACCAAGGGAAGCCGCCTAACTTGACTTATGTATCGGTAAAACGAAAATACGTTCACAATTTCCCTAACCAATAAATACAGGATTTTAGACAAGAATCCGCGTACGGGCACAGCATCATAATCTGTCAATTACAACGCAATGTATATCTGAACAGGAGAAATTGTATTAGCATATCTCTGATAGCAGGATCGACAGGTTCATTACCAAGGCCAGATCGTGGCCTTGGAGTCGTGCCTAGTATGTTTAGCGTGCGCTTATTTTCGCGCGACTTTGCTGCAAGTTGGCTGGTTAAGCTTGTTTATTTAATTATTACTACTGATTTAATCAGTATCTGAAAGACTCAAAACTTGACTAACATGCTGTTTCATGAACCTTGCTGTGATTGATTGACTGAAATAACAACAGTCAATCTAATTACTTTGCATTGAGTTTTGAATGTAATTTCAATAGGTTTGCAGTTTTCAGGAACCTAAGTCAAGTTTAATAGGTGACGGAATAAACAATAGGAGTATCTACAGGTTGGCCGGCACATCGACGCGCAAACTGTACCTATCCCCTAGCGCAGATTTATTTTTAAGCTTATGAAAAAAAAAACCTGCTCTTTCATAGAAAAGTGCAATACTTTAGCGGTCGGAATGTATGGAACAACTAATGTTTTTTTTAATGACCGATGAAAAATTTAAACTCAGAATCATGTGCTGAATCCATGGTAAGAGTCTGCGCGTGGATGTCCTTGTCACCCTGTATACGGTGGTTAGGTTGCCGTATACCTACTGCATTTATTATTGTAAAGAGCCTCGTCTATATCAGTTCACTAGGATTGTGCCCTATGTTTAATTACAATGTGCGCGCACTTGTCAATTTTTCATAACCAACAATTTCATAGCAATATCATTTAATTTTTACAAAGGCAACCCAATGTGGGAATCGAAAGCGCTACCCCGAGCAAACGACGCCCGCGCAACTACTACTGCGCTATGTTTTTCTTCAGTGAAGTTAGTATATATGATAGCAGTAATCTGCTCTTACGCCTTACAATTTAACACATACGTACATACGCAGCGTTAGAAAGAAGTAGTACTGTAACCAGACTGACCAGTCTAGATTTCACATCGGGTGGTAATGACAGTCGTCAATGGCTGGCGGGTGTCATCCGCGCATTCGAACTGCACATTATTCTTTGTCGCTTTTACTTTTGTTATTCAAAGAATTCAAGTTGGTATTGTAATTAATCAGCAGAGTAATTACGTAACACACTTAGGATGGCAATGCCTTTCATTATGACCATTCAACAACATTCACTGCGCCATTTTCGTTGTCGTGCAGACGATTATTTCAATAAAATGACGCAATGAATTAGCAATTTCATTAAAAAATGTTCGAATTGTGATTGAAAGAGTATTACGCATTTTCTTCTGTCTATATATGCACGGACTATATGAGAACAACTCATGTCGTAGCATAAATACTAGCCAGTCAGCAAAGTGTGATCGAGGCTGTAACCATACTGAACAAGGTGAGCTTTAATCTATGCCAATTCACCCCCGTAGAACATAGAGGTTACAATTTAAAACATGAAAATAAGATGTTTCTACGAAAAAGATGAAATAAGATGTTTCTAAAGAAATCCTAGTGAGGAATTCTCATCGGGATAATATTTATTTAAGCATTAGAAATGTTGTGTACAAAGGAGTTATGATATAGGTAGAAGAGCAAAAAAATCCTATCGAAAATCCCTTTTTTTGGGCTAAAAGAACTCTGAAACAAAGGAAGATCGACCATTATTTTAATGAAAGGCTATGTATCTAAGCACTTCGAATAACTACAAGGCTTTTAAAAGCAAAGCCTAAAAGTTGTAAATTAATAAGTAAACGTGAGTTTGTATGGATGGATGGATGGATGCTTGTTACTCTTTCACGCAAAAACTAGGTACTGAACGGATTTGGATGAAATTTGGCACACAGGTGGTTTATAACCAGGATTAACATATAGGATACTTTTTATCCCACAGGATCGAAACTTGTGCGGGTGAAACCGCGGGGCGCAGCTAGTGCTTCATAATTTAACTAAAACCTTCATTCACAATTTCTATACCACACCTCCAATTAGTATTTACATACTCCAATTAGTAGGTAGGTATTTACATAGGTACTCTTTACATAGTAGATGGTAATCATTGGCATGGTAATGAGAATAATTCCATATTGAAACCAACACTCAAGTAAAACAAAATGATAACATTCGCGGCTACTTTTCTCCGAGTGTAGCGGCTCCGTGGCTATTAGACTGTGGACACTGCATAGTGCACACCGTTAGCGTTCTGCTTTATTTACTGCACGTCACTGCACCTCACTTGCAGGAGCTCTGTAATTGTTCTAGTAAAGTATAATTTTCCATTTTACTGCAATAACTTGATTATTGCAGTAAAATGGAAAATTATACTTTGAAGCCATACCTTGTTTATTTGTAAAGATTTTGATACAGTAGTTGAATTGTACTTTGTAGAAAGTGACATTTGAAATAATTATATCCTGTCCATTCGGTAAACCGTTTTTTGACAAACAAAACCAACTTAAAGATTATAAGATTTGTTAGGCTGTCGTTATTTCAGAAATCACAGCAGTTAACGTTATTTTAAACGTCTGATTGACAATTTTTTATGTCGATTAGCCTTTTTGACACCACCTGTTAGGACTCTAACAACTGGTTTCAGACAATGAAAATTGCAAGTATGAAATCATTAAAATGATGTGTGTGTAGGATACTGGAATCGCCACTATAGCCAACCATTGCTTGCAGTTGCTGGTTTTCTATTTGATAAGCTTTTGTATTCTGTGTCGCTTGATAGATATCTAATCTTATGTCCTTTTATGCGATGCCTACTTGGCACTCAGTGTTCGAAACGTTATCTTTCTTTACCGACAAGTAAACAGAGGTATGCGTAGTTTAAATGGCTAGGTACCTCAGCGATTCGGCCCAATTTGGCTACTACCCCCTGTGTATAATAGCAATGTAAAATAGCAAGGCATGCACGCAGAAATAACAAGTTATGAAACATTCATAAACCTTTGGGTTACTTTGCCATCCCTCACTTAACTTTATCTCACCAACACCTCTGAATTAACGCTAACAAAGCTTAAGGAAACACCGTACGATAGTGGTTCCACCATGCCAAGACTTAAATCTCATTGATTTATCCCAGAAACGAGCAATTTGCCCATTATCGAGAAAGCATCGGATGAAAATGATAGATTGGAAAGTTACAGCCTTGCATTATGTTAAGGTAATCATAGGAAGCTGGTTAAACAAGGATTTCCTTGAGATCTTGGCATTTGACACATGATTGGTGTTTATCGTCTGATTATATAATAACCCTGACGTTAGTTAGGCTGGTTAGGGCGACGAAATAGCGAGCGTGAGGCGTGAGATTGAACCCCAACGCTACACTATTGACATCCCATTATAGAAATACAATTAGCCTCATAACCACTTCAGCAGGCAAAAAAAGTCATTTCAGGCAGATATGAGGTTTGGTTTGGAGCTACGCTGAAAGTATTCAGGAAACAATCCTATTTGAAAAAGGCAGTGAATATCCTACATTTACAAAAAGCGCGTGTATCTTGATCGAAGCAAAAACCAAACGAAAGACGAATGTCTTTCCAAAAGCTTTCCTATTTCCTTTGGAAATGTTTTTGTCGTTTGCAATCTTATCATGACATTAATTTCTATTCTACCGTTGTAACTTTGCTTTCGGAATGCTGTTATAAAATAAATCTAGTGGCTAAACCAGCCACATTTATGCCCTTCCCTGTATTAATAGACCTAAGATCGTGTTCTCAACATTACAACAATGTAGCCATGACCGGTCTTGTAACAGGGTACCTTGTTTCCTGGACAACTCTAACGGTTCGGAAGAAAGAGGTCGGTATTTAGTAGTTTACTTTTATAAAATGAGTTTGTATACAAGCTGTTGTTTTGCATCCTCGTCAAATTTCAGGAGTCTGTTATGAAAGACATAAATAATCAAATAAAATTACGATCCCTGGTAAATAATGAATACATGCTCGTACTTTTTTTTAGTTATTTAAGTTTGACAGTATTTCAGAATACACCACTTTCAAAGAACAGAATCACGTTATGTTATCGTATAAGCGGCCACGTTTTATGTGTGTGTAAAAGGGCAGTTACAGTGCGGTCTCACACAGGCCGCGTTTTAAAATGCGTGTCCCACACATGCCGATTTCCGATAATTAGAAAAAAAAACCTACTCTTTTATTATTGATTCGTGTCGAGAATCAGTAGCATAAGTTACCTCCTTGAATTTGACGAGGATCCAAAACGACACCTTCTAACACACTACCACATTCTTTTTTTTTTTTTTTTGTGGATGGGAAATCATCAAATGACTCCTCCCGCTTTGGGTGGAGCAGGAGGGAGTGTCAGACTCTTACTGACTAAAACCCACCCGTGTTCCTTCCTTAGCCCTTTATGTTCCAGGGCAGCGGTAACTCTTTCGGACAATCCCGCTACCCTGGCAGGCTTCGGCCCTATGGGGCCCCGTCACTCATGCTGACATCTCATTGAGGCGCGCGTGGAACACAACACGCCGTCCGGCACGGGCCTGGTCCTGATCGGACGGTGAGTTACCCATTACTCACCGCCCGCAGGCCCGCGCCAACGGTGGCCGGGAGTCGTCACGCGGCTCCCGACGCCCGGAGCGTCTCCCGCGGCGGCTGAGGCGTGAGGTGCGCAAGGCGCGTTCTCTCGCCCACCCCGCCACCTCCTTCGCTAGCATGACTGCTTCGCAGAAGGAGGTGACTGCCTCCCACTCCCTCTCGCCCCGGACCATGGCTTGAACCAGGGCCGGACGCGAGAGGTCGCCGCCGCTGCCGATCGCCTCTACGAGGACACGGCGGTGCTCTGCCCAAGCAGGGCAGACCTCCACCGTATGCTCCACCGTGTCCTCTGGGCAATCCTGACAGTGGTGACACCCGGGCGTCTCCTCCCGCCTGATTATGTGCAGGAACCTCCCGAAACATCCGTGTCCGGAGAGGACCTGCGTCAGGCGGTAGGTGAGAACGCCGTGACGTCTCTCTAGCCACTCCTCAAAGAGGGGTCTTACCGCCGCTATCGTGGCGTGCCCTGCGTTGGGTTGCGATAGTCGCTCCTTCCATGCCGCCATGAGATCGCGCCGGAGGTTCGTCCGCTCCGCCGCGGTTTGCCGCGGATGCGGAGTTTCCCCCCGGCGTAGTGCCTCCGCGCGCCAATCATACAGGCGCGCGAGCACTATCGCCTCCAGATCCCATGGCGGCAGTCCGGCAAGGAGGCTTGCTTCCTCGCCCGAGATCGTGCGGTAGCCCCGGATTAGCCTTATGGCTACCACCTTTTGGGGCGCGTCCAGGTAGTGTGCGGCTCGCAGCCGCAGTGAACGCGCCCATACCGGGGCCCCATATAGGGCCATGGACCGCACGACCCCCGCGTAAAGCCTCCGGCAGGAGGCGTTTGGCCCCCTCAGGTTGGGCAAGAGCCGCTTTAGGGCGGCCCCGGCCCGTTCCAGTTTGGGGGCAAAACGTCGGAAGTGCTCGACGAAGTTCCATCGGCTGTCGAAGACGAGACCCAGGTACCTCATCGTGATCTCGACGCCGATGTGAACCCCTCCTACCACTAGTTGAGATCCCGGAGGTGGCCCGTACCGAGGCCCATGAAAGGACATGGCCTCGGACTTGTGCAATGCCACCTCGAGACCCAACCGCCGGATCCTTTCCACGACTATCGCAACCCCGCGTGTCATCGCGTCGGCCGCCGCCTGATGCGACCTCCCCTGCGCCAAGACCAGCGTGTCGTCAGCGTAGCAAACTACGCTGACGCCTTCAGGGAGGTCGGCCCGCAGCACCCAGTCGTAACCGATGTCCCACAGGAGCGGCCCCAGAACCGATCCCTGTGGGACACCGCACGACATCTCTCGCCGGTTCCAGTTCCCGTCGCGACCGGGGTAGATGACGGCTCTGTCCGTCAGATACGCCCCGACTACTCGACGGAGGTAGGTCGGCACCCGGTGATACCGGAGTGCCTCCCCAATGCAGCTCCAGGGCAGGGTGTTGAACGCGTTGGCGATGTCGAGTGACACCGCCACGACCACCCCACCCCGGGACACCGCGTCCCCCGTCGTGAGGGCTCTCACGCGCATGATGGCGTCCACCGTCGAGCGCCCCTTGCGGAAGCCAAACTGGCAATCCGCAAGATCCGGTCCAGTCCCCACCAGGTGCCCGACGAGGCGGCCCGCAATTACTCTCTCAAAGAGCTTGCCGACCTCGTCGAGCAGCACTATGGGCCGGTATGCGGACGGAGACTCCGCAGGGCGCCCTGGCTTCTGAATGAGGACCAGCTTCCCCGTCTTCCAACGGAGCGGAAACTGGCCTCTCTCCATGCATGCGCTTAAGAGCGCCTCCAGTCGAGGCCCGAGAGCCGTCGAGGCCAGGCTTTACCCGGCAAGCCGTCGGGTCCTGGGGCGGTGTTTTTGGCCTTCAGCCTGCCTGCCTGCCTGCCTGCTTTTTACTTGTTGTTATTTTGTAAAGCAACTTTCACTACTACCGGTTATAAGTTTTTTCATGGGCAGGTTATGTAACCAGAAAAGAAGACCGGATTTGAATGTATCAACTGAAACTACGTAGTAGGTAATATATTTAGATTTGGGAATCCAAAACATAACTTCAAAATAATAGCACTACCACATTCTAACTTTTTACTTGTTGTTATTTTGTAAAGCAACTTTTACTACTACCGGTTATAAGTTTTTTCATGGGCAGGTTATGTAACCAGAAAATAAGACCGGATTTGAATGTATCAACTGAAACTACGTAGTAGGTAATATATTTAGATTTGGGAATCCAAACATAACTTCAAAATAATAGTGACGACTCGATTCCTAGTGCAATAAAATAAATGTGACTTCGGCGTTACGGTTCGGCAGTTATTTCTTCAATAACAATGATTTAGCAACTAGGAAAATTAGTCGCACAAAACGCTAATGATGCAATAACTAATCAAATTGTATTAACATGTCCAGACGATCACAAATTGCGTGATGTCACGCTTGAGGACAGTTTCACGCGAATTTTCCTAAGAGAACGATGAATAATGATCTTTTTTTGTAGGCTTTAGACGTTTGCCGGATTCCTAACGTCGCCGTTAGTAAAGTTTCAGTCGTGATTAAAGATGTTAATGCACTACTCTGCTAAATGGATGCTAATCATGTTATTGGTCAATTTTTAGAATTTCTAGATTCATATCATGTTTCAACACAAGAGCTTCTGTGATTGAATTAGCAGTAAAGTGGAATCTCCACGTGAGAATTGAGACAAATTCTAATTTGAATCATTTATTTGGTCAAATTATTATTCTGAGTTTCCTTTCATGTTTCCCCAAATAGCCAGTATATCCCCACCACTCCACGGCATATCAGACTATCAATATCTATGCTATCTTCTTAAACTTGCTGCACTACCTATGTGACTTGGTGAATAGGTACTAAAAATGTATTAAAAGTCCACAGAATACCTTGTTATCCTGGATTGTGATTAGGCATCAGAAGAAACATGTGAAAATTAGGACGAAAACAAGACTACCTAGGCTTTTTTTTTTTTTGTAGATGGGAAATCATCAAATGACTCCTCCCGCTCTGGGTGGAGCAGGAGGGAGTGTCAGACTCTTACTGACTAAAACCCACCCGTGTTCCTTCCTTAGCCCTTTATGTTCCAGGGCAGCGGTAACCCTTTCGGACAATCCCGCTACAGACTCCCTAGGCTTCATTTAGGTAGCTGACACGTCATGTAGCGTATTTAAGGAGCTACAATACTAAAAATAGTTCGCTACTTAGATTACTAATATTATATAGGTACCTACCTTAGCCAGTTACGCCAATTTCGTGTTTCGCTGTCCAGAGCCATTGCGGTAGATAATTCACGCTTCAAGTCTATTGTGCACTAAAGGGCGGGGTTTGACCACAATGCGGTTCACCCGTATGACACTCCAACCAATACTAAATAAGTGTCACACCTAATTTAGTCATATTAATATTTCGTCGCATATAAATATTATAAATTAAAGTTGCGTCTCTGTGTGTGGCCGCATTGTTTTTCTAAACTACACAACGGATTTTTCAGCGGTTTCCACCATCATCTAGATTCCAATGTTAAACCTAAATATCCTACTATAATCCTACTAATATTATAAAGGTGAAAGTTTGTATGGATGAATGGATGTTTATTACTCTTTCACGCAAAAACTACTGAACGAATTTGGATGAAATTTGGCACTCAGATGGTTTATAACCAGGATTAACACACAGGGGGTGTTACTAGACCGACACCGAACCCAAAAATGTGATTACAAAAATTTTTGTCTGTCTGTCTGTCTGTCGGTCTGTCTGTCTGTCTGTCTGTCTGTCTGTCTGTTTGTTCAGGCATCACGCAAAAACTACCGGTTCGATTACGATGAAACTTGGTATAATTATTCTTTAATATCCTGGGCACCACACTGGGTACTTTTTATCCCGGAAAAGTATATACAATAAAAAACAAACTTAATTTTGCGGTTCGATCCCTAGACCGATTACTGTACCAACCGCAAATAATAAGTTTGTCGTAGGTTACGTCACCCGCAGTATCATCTGTGCGACCTTTTTATTCCTTTTAGTTTTTAGAGTTATTTAGGTTTAATTTTATAAGTCGTAGGTATAGATTTTAATTTTAAAGTATAGGTAGTATATTTGATAGTGTACGTAGTGACCGTAGGTTATTTTATAATACTGTTAGGTAGGATTAGTCATTCGTATAGATATTAGTTTTAGGGATTTTGCTTATTTATTGAGTTTAGATTAGTTATCATCAGAAATAGGTTTATTTAGGTAGGTTATTTTTTTTTAATTAGGTAGGTAATTAGGTAAAGATATCATATAGGTACCCTCTTAATCACCACTAATGAGATACAATTGGTTTTCTATTGTAATTAGCCACAAAGGGCCCGCGAGATGGATGGCATCCTGGGGAAGCACATACATTTTATCCTGTTAGCACGTTCCCGTGGGGTAATTTCCGACATCCACGCGGGCGAAGCCGCGGGCAGAAGCTAGTAGGAAATAAATAAATCTTGAAGTTTTGTCAAGTCGTAAAAACCGTGCGAAGCTTCGTAGTAGGTATTATAATACTTATAGGTATGTGTAAAAATCGTTCAGTTTCATGTTAAAATATAAATAAGTATCGCTCGTTTTCGCGCGCATCCAACCGTGACAGTTTCACTGCAAACATTTGTGCACGTAGCAGAGATATGCGAGCACGTTGGTAAACTACGGGTGAAGTGATTGCATACATTATGCATGGGAAACTTGAACATTTTGTAAAAATCTTGTGTCCTGTTGTAAGTAACTCTCGATGTAAAATTTGTTTTTTTTTCCAAAACATATAGCCTCAAGATTGTTTTGATTACCAAAATTAACGCTGAAAATTCTAAACCCAAAAAATTTCTGGCTTATTCAAGCAAACCCTTCTTGTGTTTTTTATTTTGTTGGGATTCTGTTTGGACCAGTAGTACCTTGGCGTTTCTTAGCCACCAAACCTGAATGTTATGTGACTGTGGACAATTGGAATACGATCTTTTCGGAATTTCTGGAATTGTTTCCTTTGTACCTAGAAATCACCTATCTAGACAAAGCCCTCTGCGAACGTACTTACGTTGAGAGAGCTTTGTTTGTTGTACCCATGTTATGATTATTATGTCTTTTACCAAAAACCCGTTTTAAAATAAATACGTACCTTAAAATACTTTTACCAAGCTTCACTCCTGCTCATACCATATCTTATTGTAATGGCCTGTTAGGTACCACATGCCCGGTGTTTACTCTTGGTATTTCTTTTATTTGACCGCCATATCGTTAACCCTACCACTTACCGAGTAAACGTTTACTGGGAACAATTTTCACGTCTTGTAAATAACCGGGCCGGTCGCCGGACATCTTTCCCCGGTGCCTTACATATACGGAATGTCGCCTCGTTGCTTGTAACTAAGTAATTGCGTACCTACCTATATTTATATACTTACGTGTGTGGCACCGTATTGTAGGCGTGTTTCTTTAACAGCTACTTACCGCAGAAAACGTTTAGATGAAATTCGAACGAACGTGTTTGGTAGAAAATGCCTTGAAGGCTGTTTTCTCCGAATTGCCACTTTGCCTTTATCCTTTTCAAAAGAACTAAAGAACACAACACACAGTTGCCTTTTCTGATATCTAATTAGGTACAATTCACGTTTTTAGTGTTCTACCAGATAGGAAATTCTAACGACGACAATCCGCACATTTTCACATTTAAACAAGTTTTTTTAATGACAAAACCTTCTTTTCTTCAGGTCTACATGATCTACCTGGCCCTCTGCACCCTGACACAGGCGGTGTACATCAGCCGCATGTCTTCGGTCAACAGACTGCGACCCCCCACGCCTTTCAGACCCGGGGTCAACCTGCAAAGGCCGTGGTCTCACACCAGACTCGTCCAAGCCGCTTCGCACCGAGCACCCTATGTGCTGTATAGGAAACCCCCTCAAAGGTAATACAAATGAAAGAAAAAAATTAATGGAAAAAACTATCTAGATATTTTTTTATGCAACAAATCAATGAAAAACCAACCAAATCTCTCAAAGTTATCAACACACACTGGGCCCGCGTGGTAGATTATAGCCCACTCGCTCTAGAAGAACAGAGGCTTGTGTCCCAGTATTGGGAGCATTTTTTTTTTTTTTAGGGTGAGAAATCATCAAATGACCTTTCCCGCTCTGGGTGGAGCAGAAGGGAGTGTCAGACTCTTACTGACTAAAACCCACCCGTGTTCCTTCCTTAGCCCTTTATGTTCCAGGGCAGCGGTAACCCTTTCGGACGATCCCGCTACCCTGGAGTATTGGGAGCATTATAGGCTGATTGTGCTAAGCTTTGTAATCAACAGTAACTTGATACCTTCACTATCAATCAACACTGTCTAGAACTACCGCATACCGCCTAGATATAAATACGATTCAAAAAATGGACAGCCGTTTAGATATCACTAAACGTTGAAGAGTGCAAGTTTGTACAAAACTAGAATCTTTCTGACCGCAGTATTGCCAAACTAATTGCAATTTCGCAATCTGAGGTCAGAACCTCATCTGCCGTAATTAGCAATAGAAAACTAAGCTTTCTGAAAGTGAAGACCTGCTTTTCCTATAGGCATAGGCAAATGGGGAGTTTAAAATTGTTGATAGGCCTTGTAATTGGTTACTTGTTTCCTTTACATGGTCAGGCAAATGGTTATGGGTTGGAAGAAAACATTTACCAACTGTTAGTTGGCAAGTACGAGTAGGTAGGTACCCAAGTAGGATCTGCGGTTTCATTGACAACTATTTAGGGAGAATATTTAAATGTGATTGCACCCAAAGTAGATAGTAATTACTACTAAGTACCTTGCCACCAGACAGCAACCTATAACGTTTTGAATGTTATAGTTACTTCATCTTCAGCACACAATCCTTCCAATAAAATTGGCAATCAGGTACATTGCCAAGTGTTTAATAAATAAAGAGAAAATACGTTTATTTACGGTTATCATGACGCAGTGAAAGAATACAGACACAAAAAAATAACCACTTGGGGAAATCCTGTGTGACATCCTGTTTAGTCTGTGCTAAATAAATGTTTTCTCTTTCTTTCTTATCCACGCAAAACGGACATCGCTCAGCATAATGCTACGACCCTATGCTAGACAGATAACGAACGCTGGTTTTCAGCGATAGCCGGCGATGACATGATCCATCAACCGGCGCACCGAACGCTGAGATAAAAATAACATAATACTAAATAAAAAATACACAACAACTAGTTCTAAATGTTTAAATAAATATTAAGTAAACTCCCCTTTATGCCTTCCAAAGTCCGAGGAGCTCTACAGCAACCTCATCATCTTCCAGGTACGCAGTAAAGCACTTCGCTCCATCAGCTACTCGCAACATGTTCGCGGGCGGACCGTGGAAGACCACCGGTCGTCTACCCCTGTCGCCCGTTACCCCGGAGTACGAGTTTGTGAAGGCAGCATCCAACGCGCCCGTGGTGCACACTGACGGTGGTACAGGTTGACTGGCTATGTGCACTGCACTGCACTTACTGTTTTTATGCTACTCTCACTTTGGATGAAGGTATCTTCAGGTAGACCGTTTCCTAAAACGAGCTGATTTGATAGGGATACTATTCTATTGGATCTTTCATTTTCATTGTGCATGGTATGATTTTATATTATGAGTTATTTTTTTTCAAATTGAAGAGAAGATAGGTCGCACCTTAAGACTATATTGCACGACATTAATTATGGTTTCAACTTAACATTGTGGTTTCTTGTTGGTGCGTTGCTCTAGATTTTCTTTTTCGCATCGATTCTTCGATCTTTTTCATTTCGTTGATTAAGATGAAGGGTGGAAGCCTAAGTCCTAGGGCCTGAGATCTTCCGAATTAATTTATTTTCTTCTAGTGAAGGCACCTTCTTCTCTATTTAATTTTCTTGTGTACATATTGGTTTGTATTTCGACTTCGTGCACTAAGCGCACAAAATAAATTAAGAATTCGTCCACGGCAAGTAATTACGTCACAAGATTTACAAAGTATCATAAATTTCTTTGTCTTCCCATTTAATCGTCCATATTACCAGTCGTTAGAAGACCTAGTAGACCTCTTTTGGTTCTTTATCATGCATGTATTGTGACGTAACCATCGCTGTGGTCGAAAGCATTTTGGTTCAGGCGTGTGTGACCATCAGGTGCCATCCACACCATACCAGCACCCAACCTCAGCCTGTCCGAGAAGCCGATTGTGGTAATCGAATCCTCTGACAATCCTGTCTCGGAACTGGTAAGTAGGACTTTGATTTATAGTACCTATAGCGTAGTTTTCATATTGGTAAATTTTAGACGCGACCAATTAAGGGTTGAAACAAGGCTAGGGACCACGTCGTCAGATCGAAGTCTGCTGTGGATCAAACGATAGATTTTCAAATCAAGAGAATAAGACTGCAATCGAAGCACAGAGACAGGACGTACTTGAAAGACCTAGCCCTGGCTAAGTTCTAACTAAAGTAGATATGATGCAGTTTTCACTTCCAAAAGTATCGAAATGGTTGAGAATTAATAAGCAGTTTCTGGTCCATGACGAACCGTTAAGCCTGAGGGCCTTCAAATTGGAAGGTTTCGTTCCTTATCTTGCACACTTCATTAGACACAATTTTCTGATAAAAATGGGGATTGTCCAAAATTACTAAACTTTTTGGAAGAATTGATAAAATTGGAAAGAAATTTTGCGGTTTGGTTATACCACAGACTTATCCTAATATCGAAAACCACTTAAGTGTCAATTATAATCCAATATCGAGACAAAAACATTATTCTTCGATCTATAATTTCAGCCTAGACCATCATACGAAGTAACAGAAAAATATCCGGAGGCTGAATACAGCGTGGCCAAGATAGAGTCGCCCATAGGATTTTCAAAAGCTACAGTAAGTTTAACAAAAGTTTTTTAAATGTCACGACATAGAAGAAATCTATCACATTAACCTTTTTATTATATTTACAGGCCTTTACAACGCCAGAGCTACAGACACTGATCAGAAACGGAGCGGCTTTGCAGCTGGCATCCGAGTATTCTTTGCCAGCTATTCTCAATCAACAGCAAAACTTACAGCACCAAGCCTTACAACACCAAGCTATACAGCATCAAGCAGTGCAGCACCAGTATCCATTACAGGTAATTAAAAAAAACTTTTAACTAGAGTGCGACCCGGCGACCAGTATTAGTGGCACTCAGAATGAGTTGTTGACTCGATTATAATTCATTCATATGAATATTCGATTTCGATTTTTCAGTAATGAAGGACAGACAATAAAAGACTTATCTAAATACTCTCCCCGAAAAAACTTAGTAGGTAACTACCGTCTCTGTGAATGAATAAATCTTATTTATTGCAGGGTTTGCAGAACGCCTTGCCAACGCAACAAGACTTAATAAACACAGGAGCAGACGGGTTATTTATACCACCGAACGCCTTATACCAACACGATCCAATGTTCTTGCAAAAATTACAAAACCAGCTTCTGCAACGTTTTCCTTCCGTGGAGTTTATACCTTATGCAGCTGAAGCCCCTAATCAAATCCATTTACAGCCGGAAGCTTCACAGCTTCATGCCCAAGTGGTCCATCCGCAGGTGATGCATCCCCAAGTTGTTCACACGCAAGTCTTGCATCCGCAGGAAATCCATCATCAAATGGTACTTCTTCAAAATGAACAGTTGGACAGACCATTATTACAACAACACAATGAGCCGAAAACGGTGGTGCAAAGAGAAACACAAGAAAACACGGTTGTAACGTTAGTACCTCAATCGTTCGTTGTAGCAAATACAACGGAGAAACAAGTGGAAGATACTCCACCTCCTGAACCGGAAAATATTACAGAAGAATTAGTAGCAGCTGAAACAGAGCCACCGACAACGACGGTTAAATACATAATTGAAAGTAACACAGAACAAAATACAACCCCAATTTACTACGCACAGATCGGTCAAAGCGTGGGCAATCTTATCGCCAATGGATTTTACTCCGCCATCAATGACGTTAGAGCTGCAGCAGCACTAGCCCAAGTAGATAACTCACCAGTCTATAAGCCTGAAAACGTGACGACTACGACCAGCAGCTCAGATATGAAAGCATACTTTTTGCAAAACGAAGAAAAACCTGAGAATAAAACAGCACCTGACGTGAAGCCACTGCGAGGAGTTCCGTTTTCAAAATCAACAGATTCTGTGAACGTAGCTTACACATTGGTAAGGGCGGATGATAAACAAGCCAAAATGAATCAAGAAGGGGCTGTGTATGCAGGACAAATTGTAGAAGCAACCATTAGCGAAGATCAAGATTTCAATCAAGAAAAAGCTACTTTGATATCTCGCAGGGCTCCTATTAGACTATTTACTGTAGCAGACACTAAAAACATTGTCAGTTCAGCGAACACATTGCCTCAAGTGGCCGTGGTGAAGGCAAAGATTCCTCCAAAGAGCAAGTTAACGTTTGACGACAAAACTGGGGAACCTATTCTAAGGATATACGCTAGTTATGTTGACAGCCCAAAACAGGTTGGTGATTTCAGATAATTACCTTATAGTAAAAATAATGCGGCAGTTTTTTTTTACTAGCTACTCTCATTCTAAAGATTTCAAGATTTATATCGACTTAACCGATTTAGATTACAAAAACACACATAAAACAAGTTCAAGATAGTCTTTAGACTACCTAGAATTCATTTTGTGTGTGTGGCTTTGGCAGGAGGGTAGGAGGCCAACAATATGCAAGATGCAATATATTTTTGAAAGAGATAGTCCCAATCAACAACACTTTTGCAATGACCTAAATCCACAACTTTTAAATTACTTCCAGAAAGATGTAATAGTATCAAAGCTGTCGAGCCTGAAGCAAGTAAAAGACGCTGCAGCCAGGAAAGATGCAGTGGACAATTGGAAGGCGGCGACCATCAAGACTGTTGACAAAACTCAGGGCGTCGATATGAACCAGGTCACACAGTTTGGGCTCAAGCTAAAAGATAAGAATGACTACTATAGTGAACTTATTTTTGAAGATTATGAAGATTTGTGATTTTTGTTTGGTAGACCATATTTATTATACACCTCATAAGTTCGTTCGATCTTATGTACTTATACTTTTTAAAATACTTATGCCCATTTTCACTAACATTCCGCACTTACAGGAAGCGAAATAATGGATTTTCAACGCTCGGACTAGCGCCAGTTTCGCCTCTTTAATTTTGTTTATTTCTGTTAGGAACCTTTTCCAGCGCGCACTCCACTTATCAAAGTTTCATCACACTCGGTCGAGCCATTTTTGATTTTTTGCGAAGCTATCGATTTTTATACGTATAGATAGAAGACAGATACTTTTAGGTGTCTCGCGTAGTGTTAGTAAAAACGGGCATATCAATCACTCTTAAAACGCCAGGTAACGCCAATGATGAATTAGGTGCTGCTGTGGTGGCAATGTATGTAAAGAAGTGTGTGTGCTGTGTAGAGTACCTATTGGAGATTCATTGAGCGATGGCGCTTATCTACAAAATGTTGTCTGTTTGCTAACTAATCATATTTTGGTGATTTTTAACTGAAAGAAAATCGTAGGTGACTAGAGCTAGTAATAAATATACCGGTTATATTTATTACTAACTTCTGCCAACGGATATGTGTATTAATTCTATAGATTTTGCAAGCATAATAACAACAAAGTGATTAGAAATATTAGCAGACATGATAATATATCATAAATTATTATAATTAATTTATCTTTTGTATTCATAATTCATGTAAATATGCATTTTTTCCTCAAATAAGTAGTTTTTAGAGATAGTAGCTGATAATCGTAAGATTTACAAAGGGTTACTTCATCACTTCTTTGAGCAACTTTCGGTAGTTTAGATATAATTCAACGCAAATTTGGTGCTATGGGTCAAGTTTCAATTACATTTAATTTCTTGATGAGTGGCACACATTCAAACATTCTTTATCATTTTTGATATTCACATTGTTAAAATAATAGTTATTGTGCTTTGAAAAAAAAATTATTATTCATTCATAGTCAGAGTTGAGAACAAAAACACCGACAGCGCATAATATTAAGTAAATATAACTAAATTAATAGGTATTTAGTTTAATCCTGATAACTTTTAAACTAAAGTGATGAAATATACCCAAATGTTCATCTTCGCATTTAGGATAATTGTTATTTATTGATATAAATGCCAAATTGTTATTCAAATAAAAACAATATAACTTTATATTTGTTTATTTTTCATCGCTATTACAATTTACAAAATCCTATTTCTCATAAATTTTATTGTATTTTGGTTTAACGACGTTCTTCGTCTGTTTCTAGTCTTAAAATACATACACAATATAGAAAATTATGCAAATTATTGCACAAATTGTGAAGTTCAAACCGATATAAAGTAGGAACCTAAACTTAATAATAGGCGTGCCAAGGAAAACTATAACCTAGTTACAATAATACATGTTCAATTTTGAAAAACGATTCCTATTTTTTATTTTTTTTTTGCTAAGGGAATATGTATAGCAGCCTTGCTGGCAATCCTAAATCGAAAGATCATTGACATGAAGCCAGTTTCTCGACCAGTGAGTTCGTTTCAGCTATCGAAATAACATATTGTCAGTTGGTTTATAGTTTTCAACTGACTTCAAAAAAAGGAGGCAAGGTATGCATGTTTTGATGAGAATACTGAAAAGATAAATATTAGAAAGTGACGTCTAGAGTTCGAGAAACTGCCTTCAAATATAGTTTGATTTTTATTTTATTTGAGCACTGTATTTCATTTCATTTCATTTCATATTTAAACCAAATAAGTCTCCATAGTATTAAAGGTTTAAACTGGCTGCTACTTTGGTTACAATGTTAATTAAATCTTCCTCAGTTTAGGCACTATTCATAAATAACAAAAATATTATATTCATACACAGTCTATGTCCACAGAAAGTTAAGCTAAATATGAGTCACTTACAAACAAAACAAAGGATATTCTTGAACAGTTAGCCCAGAGACTGTACAAATAACTTATAGAAATACTCCCATTTTATAATGGATAGTGTTAGCATTTGAGACATGTATAATATTACCACCAGCTCTGATAGTTTTGAGAACAATTGGTCCAAAAATGACCCTTAGCTGCTGTACAATAAGCGCACTTTTCGAATTTCAGTCATAAGATAGGATGTACGACCAGCGCACTCTCGGCAGTCAGTCCTGCTACCAGGTTGCCAATATTTTTAACAAGACATGCTCTTCTTACAGTTCGGGCCATTTGGCTATTTCACCTTATTGTGCGTATTAGAAAATGGACAAATTCAACGAATTACTTACCCTAAATATCGATAAAATGCTTCTTTTTAAAATTCTTTCACGAGCGCGCCACTGAGAATATAAAAATTATCATGTCTCAAATTCCAAAACAAGTTCATGAAAAAATCGTATCAATTAACAGTTCCTTATTTCATTATTTTTAATTATCCCAAATTAAGCTTCCACTGAGGTGGAATTATGATTAAATATGTAAGGAATATTTTATAGATTGGCCTTTGTATTGTATATCAAATACAGTGTGTAACAAAAATTATACATCCTGCCCATTGCATTCAAAGAGTTGTGTATTGGTAATGCACAAAATTGGCATACTTATGGAGAAAAAAAAAAGATCTGACCATGGAAAGTCTTTCATGCTTGGCAGTGATGGTATCTACAACATCATGAATTCTAGCATCTACATTGATGATCTTCTTACGAAATTGCAGCTATATGTATAAATGTATGAAAACGACTATAGTAATACTTAGTTAGTCCATATGAAACTTGTAATAAAATTTCAGAGGAACTTAAGAGTCTGTTGGACAATTTAGATAATGGATATTGCCATTAAAAACTAAATCAATGTAGATTATCATTAGAAAATAATAAAGCTTGTTTTAAAATTTTGAATAACACTCTAGTAGTCTTAATAATTCGGAAAATAAAACGTTAGTATCCCACCAGTAACAAAATGTTTATGTTTATTATTACAAGAGCCTCCCTGAGGCATTACAAATTTAAATGTATTGATAATAGGTTTACGTTCACCTCAGTGGATGAGCAGCAGTGTGGTCTCTAGGGGTTGAGTTTCTCCAATTGGTCCATGAACCACGGCCGGCCCGTGGCGCGTTTTGTGAGTATATCGCAACCAGTCTCCGTCACCAGCAGTGTTTGTTCGAACTGGAAAATAAAAACTCCTTTCATTAGTACCCAAAAGAGTCTTGAGAGTAAATGTTAATGTTGTTGTTGTTTGTTGTTAATGTTGTTGTTTGTTGTTGTGTGGTTTTTTTTTGTTATTCCAACAAAAAAAAACCAGTAACAAACATACAGCGCCATCTAGTGTAAGTTATCCAAAACACTACGATGAGCGGCATCATAAACTAGAAGACAGCAACTACAAACGACTTCTGTAGACAAGTGACGCCATCTATAATCTGCGCAAGCGCCACCCCGCGAGTTATCTGCACCACCACTATAGATGACTACGTGTTGAGATTGTGCACACATGTACACATGTACAGCCAATCCGCCTTTATAAGCAGAGCTGTCTTCGAACAAATCTTCAGTCACTAGCTAGAGGTTTCTGAGCTCGGTAGCCACGCAGCCAGCTCTGATCCTTAGTATGACTAGTTCCCTGCTTCGATAACCTAGCAGTCTTCAGGAAACTAGTCAGCTAGGGGGAGGTCTGAAGGGAGACAGCCACGCAGTCCCTTTCATCCCTCCACTTAGGGTTGCCTTATGATATAATATAAATTGTAATGTGTAACGTAAAATAAGTGAAGTTGCCAATAAAATATCATCAAGTTCAACGGGGCTTTAATTTCACAACAAGCAACCCTACAAACCTGTATTTCAGAAGGTCAATTCTCGTAATTTAAAACGTTTATTTCGGCGACAAACAAATGTCAAAAACTTGTCAAAATGTAGGGAAATTAGATTCTATTATTATTATTATTAAATTCAATCTCTATTTAAAATCTATTATTATTAATTATAATAATAATAATATCCCTGGACATTTCACACAGCGCCATCTAGTCCCAAGCTAAGCAACCTAATGCATGTGTTATGGGAACAAGATGGCTGATAAACTACTTATATACATTTTTTGTTTTGTAAATACATACATATTATAGATAGAAAAACACCCAGACTCGGAACAAATACATGTAGGTCATACAAATATTTGTTCCGTGCGGGAATCGAACCCGCGGCACGCAGCGCAGCAGTCAATCGCTTAACCACTGCGCCAACCATGCCGTCTTTCAATTATTTATTATTAAATTCAATCTGTCAAAAATACGTTTTGACAGATTGAGAAAGAAAGAAAGAAAGAAAAAAAAGTTTATTTGGACACAGTTTGTGAAACACAAAATACAAAATTAATTAAATAAAAAATAATGTTTCAGACAACAATAGTGTGTGCCTCACGGCTGCTGAGACAGGCTGATCAGACTGTGAACGTTCTTAAAATTACGAGAATTGCCCCACAGGTTTATACTGTCGCAGCATATTATTTCCGAACAAGTGACAAGACAAGTCACGAGATGAGTGTATGATTCTTTTTGACATGCATGAAACATTACTTAATAGCTCACGAAAATAATGATACCAAAAATAAACCTACATTGAATGCGCTGTAATTATGATGCCAGTTGTTAAAATAGCAGGGAAGCACAAGTAAAAGCCATGAACACTGCAATAAGAAGAATTTTCTAACTGAATAGCTTTAATAGTATCAGTGTCAAGAGTACATACCTGAGCAGACCGACTGCCATCAGCAGTGACTGCAGTCCAGTGGTCAGGCCACTGTTCGTCGCGCCAACCTCCCTCGTTGATCATCGGCTCAATGGTGAAGCAATGGCCTGGCTTCATAACCCCAATTGCTTTGTTTTCTGAAACGAAACGGAAAGAATATTACTGTCTGCGTGGTTGAAATAGAAACATTTGTGGCTTTTCGTCTACTAGTATTTAAAGCAGCACCTTGTTTCA
Source organism: Apamea anceps (assembly GCA_951799955.1). Classification (NCBI taxonomy): domain Eukaryota; kingdom Metazoa; phylum Arthropoda; class Insecta; order Lepidoptera; family Noctuidae; genus Apamea; species Apamea anceps. Next base: position 4,410,714 of record OX637504.1, on the reverse strand, counting down.
ATTAAAATTTATGAAACAATAAATATAACAGGAACATAAGATTCTACATATTGAACAAAGCTTCAACTACAAAACTTGCAGCTGTTTTCATTTCAATTGTCTTCTTCACAAATAATTATTTTATAATTAATATACAAAAAAAAAAAAAAAATTGTAAAACATTTGAAAAGAAACTATGAAAGTTTTTTGGCCATTCTTTTCCATACAAAACTACTTTTTGGAAGGGGCACCTAAAATCACTTTTATATTCTTTTAAATTTTGACATACACTGGCCTACTTGAAATAAATGAATTGACCATGAATAAAAAAGAAGTTTACAATACTCACTGGCATAATGGGGCACATTAGGTGTGGTGTGGAACAGCCTATGTATTCCATGTCCACAGTAGGACCGTACAACGCTAAACCCGTTAGCCTGAGCATGTTTCTGAATAACATTCCCAATTTCTCGGTACTTCTCACCAGGTTTCACAATCTCAATAGCTTTCGATAAGCATTCATATGTAACTTGAACAAGCTTCCGGGTAGATTCTGGTACGTTACCAACAAAGAAAGTCTCATTGAGATCACCGTGGAATCCTCGGTGATAGACTGTTACGTCTACATTGCAGATGTCACCATCCTGTAAAAAAAGACACCTTTATTAATTGACATTGTAAGAATTTATAAAAGTAATTGATGGCACGGTTGGCACAGTGGTTAAGCGAGTGACTGCTGTACTGCTTGTCACGGGTTCGATTCCTGCATGGAACAAATATTTATATGACCTACAAGTAGTTGTTCCGGGTCTGGCTGTTTGTGTATGTGAGTTTAAATGTTTGTAAACACACCCACGATGCAGGAGAAATTCCTAGTGTCGGGCAACATTAAAATAAAAAAAACTTTAAGTACTTGCACAAGCAGTACAATTAATGTTATTGTTGATATATCTTGTGAATTATCAAATAAAAATAATAATTATATTTATGAGATAACTGGTAATAAAAATGAATGAGTGTGTATATTACCAAGTATTGCAAGAAAAACATAACACAGGCAAACTTGTTTTAAGGTATAACAATATGGGGTTAAGTTTATACAATGTTCTAGAACATGACTTGAATTTTTTAAAAAGTCATTGCCAGTACACAAGCCTCTTGAGCTTATCCTATTGTGGAGCATAATTTTATTCACCCTGAGACATTCCATATACTTTTGGAGCAATCCATAGACAACCTGAAATGGCAGTTTTTTTGTTTATAGTGTAATAACACAAACTTCTGAAGTCTCATCATTCTATGTTGGACACAAAGTGTTAAGAGATATGCAAAGGGTGAATATGTACAAACCTCTAAAGGACGTAAATCGGGTATTCCATGGCAGATCACCTCATTGACAGAGGTGCAGCAGCTGTTAGGGAAGTTGTGATAGTTCAGGGGGCTCGGGTAGCACTCCCGCTCAATGCATGCCTCGTGGACCACACGGTCAATCTCTTCTGTTGTCACTCCCACGTCACATGCTCTAGAAACAAAGCAAGAAGTTATAGACTTTCTTCTTGCCAAAAGATTAGCGATTATCCATCCATTGAATTTTATTTGTTTATTATGAGATTGGGTAGGTTGACATTGAAAATATTGTAATGTATTTTCAAAGAACTTGTATACTTCAAAAAACATCATTATCTTAGAACAAAACAAACGAGCACAAAAACATGCAACTTACTTGGCAGCCTCGTCCAGCACCTCTCTCCCGAGGCGACAGGCAACGCGCATGCCTTCGATCTCCTCATCATCGAGCACCTTGATCTGCCCGGAACCCTTCGCGGCGTGTTCCGACGCTGGGAACCCGGTCGGGTGATCAGCATAGTCTGGACGACCGATATGCGGCGGTACCGTACGCTTTGGCCCCGCCGGAAACGGTCTCAACTTCCCAGTGAAACTGAACGACGGCCACGGGTTGTACTCCACATTAGACACATCTGTGCTCTCACCCTCTAAAACAAAATTCACATTGTCATTTTGTCATAACGACTCGGTAACCTAACACCGTAACATAACCTACAACGCACTTACTCGCTAATGAATGAATTATTTTATGATTCTTCCAAGATTTCTTGAAGCAGTCCTGGTTACAGAAAAACGAGCCTTGTATGCCGAGTTTTATGCATGTTGGACATTGTAATTGTGCAATGGATTTACAGCCGGGTGTTTCACACATTCCAATCGCCGCCATTTTTTTGGAACAACTGTCAAAGTCAAACTAACGTCATGTCAAGTTGTGTCATATTTTTTAATTGTCATTTGCCTTGTAAGTGTTACCAGCACTGCCCTTGTAAGCCAAAAAACGGTATCGCAAAAAATCGAAAATTACGTTTTTTTGCATGATAGTTTAAAACATACACAACAAAACAAAACAAGATACGAATATCTTAAGGACTCAAAATAACCGTATCTTTATTAAATTTGAACATTGAAAATACGAAGAAAATATCCTTTATCTTATTATAAGATAAAAATGAGGTAAGCATATTATTCTTCTTAGTATTTTTTATTTAATTTCACACTATTAGAATAAACTATTGACTACATGAGATAGGTACCGCTACAGCCGACAAGAAATTGAAGGCTAAATAATTAGAATTGAAGACTCAATTGAAATACATTGATTTGTATTATACACTCTGTGTGAAATACGCGCGTCTCACGTTTGTATGTATACCCTAAAAACCACATAAAGTGGTGATAGATGTTGTTGTGTATGACAAAGAATCTTTGAAAATTCAAAGATTTAGACGCGAATATTATCTTCAAAATCTTGCACCGACAAACAAAATGGTCAGCATTAAAGAAGAAACTACCTTACACTCCTGGTTAAATAGGTAGGTATAAACATCATATAGAAAGTGATCATTTACTTTATTATACTTATGATAACTTTAATATTTGAATGTTAGAGTTTGCACAACGTACATTGCTCTTCTTCTATTTTCTACAAACAATAATGTTTCGTTTCGTATAAAATGTTCAGTACATTCAAGAGAACAAAATAGTGGTATCTCCAATCTCTCATAAATTAAAAAAAAAAATCTGAATCGAATCACATAACGGTATCGAAAAAAAAAAAACCAATGAAACATTATAAAAAGCTTATTAGTTTATGAAAGACGTTCAGGCCTCAAGCTTTTAAGAAAATATTAAAGTTTTAAGTTATCGTAATTTTTATTTGGTACTTTTTAGTTAATTAAAAGCTTATTTAAAAAAAGGATTTTACTTAAATTTTATTTTGTACTTTTTAGCATCAGAATTTGTTTAAATATCCGTCTTATCACTTTCACTTGAAAGGTACATACTTGTAAAGACAAATCCAACCGACCCAAGCACACGTTGTGGTGGGAAGCCAACCGAGTTGCACTATCCAAGTCCAAAATTTAGTGCCTGTGCTGTTGGCCACTGAGTAGATCTCTCGTATGGAGCCAATCCTGGGTCCGCGGGTAGGTCACAGTGTATGAATGCGTAGGTAGATAAAATTTAGTGACTGTGCTGTTAACCGTTTAGGATGTCTCTCGTCTATAGCCATCCCTGGGTGCAGGCTGCAGCATTTAGGTCATGGTGGACTTTAGAACGGGCTATTATAATTGAACGTTTATATAAAATTTCTGGTCTGTACTGTTGACCGTTGAGGAACTCCCTCGACTGGAGCTAATCCTAGTTGCAGCAGCCAGATCACTGTGGACTTTAGAACGGACTATCATAAGTAAATGTCTTTAATAAATTCCGTGTCCGGACCGTTGACCGTTAAGGAGTTTTCGTCTGGAGCCAATCCTGGGTGTAGAATTAGGTCATACGTCATAAAAATGCATTGTCTTCAAAACAGAATCAACACGTAAAATTTCAACTCCGTAGGATAAGAGGAAGTGGTTTTAATTCAGCTTGCAAGATTTGACCCGAACATACATATCTACAAACATTGCAAGTTAAATTAAAGCTTGTAAAATAGTACCTATTTGACATATGATAAATCGTTAATAAAAATGGAGCAACATATAAAAAATTAAAAAGGCAACGACAAATCAATATTCACATACCGAATCCCTGTGTTCTCGATACATAGGTATGTTACCTACATTTGTTACCGCTTTTTAGTCTACGGGGCAGGGCATGATTCGAAAAAATGAGAAACTTTCTGAACCTGCCTTTTGCGTACTACAGAGTCTGTAGTACGCAAAAGGCAGGTTCAGAAGGTTGTAGTACAGACGACTCTTTGCAAAAAGTGATAAAAATACTACATAAAAAATCTTTTTTTAGTTTAATTACGTGCATCCAATAAAATTACCGTGAATATCTGGTTCGTTCAAAGGTAAGATAATCTCAGTTACGGGTAACTCCACGTCAACCATCATTGGACTTCTCTAAAAGATTCTGTAAGACAGAGCTAAGCTGTTACATTAAACTTTAAAATGATTAGCGTATTTACCTGGAGAAAAATAGTTTTATAGTTGAGTTATCTGGTGATCCCAACACAGGGTGAAACAGCGAACGGTAGCTAGGTACTTACTGAATGGTTTACGAATTCTATGCAACAACCCGTCTGGGAGGTCCCAGGAGCGGATTATAGCGTTCCTAGACTGACAGTAGCAAAAATTGCATGACGCGATGAAGAACTCGTAATCACTGTCCATTGCACAATAACAAACAACACAATTTTCGCACAATAACCGAAACTGTTCAGTGTTATACTTGACGTACTGGAATTTGTAAAGAGATCTTTTCTAACACTATTACTTTTTAGATATTTTATTACCTTACAATTTTAGTTTAGTTTTAGTGCCTAATGAAATCTTGAAATACACCAGTCAATACGTGTTGCGATCACGTTGCGATTGACGTACCTATTTGCTTTTAAAACTACGTGCTCTATTTTTAAATCGTTTATTTTCCTACAGCTTCCAGCGCTATCCAATGCGTATTCCAGGAATTCCAGTCGGTCTGGCAATATTTTTATTGGCGTTCCACGTTCCTGACTTGATTGAAAGAGTTCGCCGCAAAAAGTTCTCATCTGGAAAAAAGTAAAACCGCTCAACCTTTTTTGCTGGGTTCTGTTCAGACGTTTTAACATGCTCGTAAAAATATTAAGGACGAGGTTTTTAGGGTCGTGATTTATCCTAAGTTACGGTGTTATAATGACAAAAGGTAATTGAAGGTTTAACGAACTCTAAAGAGGGTAAGAGTAGTTTACCCACGCTTCTAAATTAGGCCAAAGTTTGCCGTAATGCGGTTTACCTAATGGGTCTAAAACACGGTTGTTTACGTCTTTTAAGATACAACAAAATTAGGTTTTAGCCTCCTGCTGAGGTTTGAAGGCCTTCCCAACACTCGGGTAATGAAATATAAGGCGTTATGTAACGGCCGTGGAAAGAAAAGCCTGAAAAATTCTTACTCACGCGAACTTGATTGATAAGGAATGAGCGTTCGTTTATGGAAAAACGGTAGGCCTACCGTCCATAAACGAACTCTCATTCCTTATCAATACTTTGGCTTGGGTACCTGAGCAGGCAGTTGAACTAAATTATAAGTAATTTCTCAAAACAATTACTTAGAATGTACTTACCTACCTACTGCACGACATTTTTGAGAACTAGGAACCTACATAACGTCTTCTACGTCCTCCAGACAACCTAAGTCAGGCCTACTTTGATTGATACCTACATTCGTATTGTTTTGTAGGTAGGTAGGCATAGATCATAACGGAATTAAAATAGTAAAAAATGTGAGTCTATGACTTTTTATGATAAGGATTTATCCTAATGGCTCATTTACAAAGAAAGCGTGTGTTTTAGAATGTGATGTAAGACTTCATTAAAACAGAATTAATACAGTAGGTAATCGCCCTTGAGGTTTCAGCGGGGTTGTTTCGTATAAAGCCGATTAATTGTTAAAAGGCGAGGCAAATGAACCCGAATTAAATTAATTTCGCAGAAATCGTCGATACAATGTAGTCGCTACAATTGAGTGAGATATTAAATTAATTTGCTCTGTCATTTTAGCTTTAAATAGGCTGCTTGGAAAAGTTTTGGATGATTTCGTTTAGACACTAGTTTTAGGTGAGATTTTTGGATGTTTGTCTGACAATTGTTTTTAATGTAAAGGTTTAACCTAGGTTGTTCATTTAAAAAGTTTACAGTCCAGTCGTCGAGATAATGCCCTCACGACAGGAAGAACTGTCAAAAATTCAAAATTATTCCTCTGATAAAATTATCTGGCGTTGGAAAAATAAGCCCTAAGTAGTATAACTAGGACAGCACTAGTTAGGAATAAATGGTGTGGAAAAATCAGTGCTGTGACAAACTAGAAAAAAAATCCTGTTTGTCATACTGGTGTGATAATCTGATGTGACTACGAGTCGGCAAGGGATGCGACAATTCTTTTGTATGAAACTGACAGATGTCAAGAACGCATTCTCTCGACGGCCGGACTGTAGGAAGCCGAAACCCAGGGAGTTAATATAAGTAGGTAGTAGCCAGGCACCTATCCATCAGTAGTCACTTCGTCCAGGATTTAGGCTGAGATCTATAAATGTTACTTAGCTCATACTTATACCCTGTATATTAGGTAAACCGTTTTTTGACAGATGGAACTATTGATTGCAGCAATGCATTGATTTATACACGTACGGTATCATAATGTCTGTAAGAAGCCATAAATATGATAAGGCAATTTATATATTTATTTTATTACGCATTTTAAAGTTAACTTTTACGTAATCTGGAATAGTTCGTTCTAAGACAGCTGTCAAAAAACGGTTAACCTAATGGACAGGGTGTATGCTAAGCGTTATTTCTGTCACTGTAGAGACGGAAATATACACACATCAAAGTGTCTAGGGATCAAGCACGTTTTTGCTAGTTACTAAAAATCAGAAATAAATAACAAATAACTTGATCCCTAAACACTTTTGATGTGTGTATGTCCAAGCAAGAGTTATGTAACCCTTATAGATTTCGGCATTCTCATCGCCCAATGTTAGCATCGCCACGAAAGCTAGACCACAAAGAAGAAACCAATGAGATTTTATTCCGTCAAGCTTTTTTGACTCTCACAAAGTTCCTACCTATTTTGAGCCTCTTCGGTTCAGTGAGCGCAATCAATGAAGGCCCGAATTTGTATTTATAGCACCGCTCGTAAAAATAGAACCGTCAACACATTATTCATGTAAATTTAAATGTAGGTATATTCAGGAGAATTTACTCAAAGGTCGGGGACAGAAATAAACACAATCCATACAAATCGTGAAGATTACAATACAAATGAACTTAGGTATAATCTAGGGGATTAGGAATATTTATGGTCCGCTTTCTTCTTCTGCTAATCCCCGGACATTTTCGGGGTTGGGAAGGGATTCGTAGTGCGTTGCCCGCTTGAGTTTCTTTAATTGTCGGGATTAACTTAAATGCATCAGAAGGGCGGCCAAGCGTGGGTAGCGGGATTGTCCGAAAGGGTTACCGCTGCCCTGGAACATAAAGGGCTAAGGAAGGAACACGGGTGGGTTTTAGTCAGTAAGAGTCTGACACTCCCTCCTGCTCCACCCAGAGCGGGAGGAGTCAAAAAAAGGTCGGCCAAGCGTGGATTTGGAGGCAGCGAGGGTGAGGTATTTTTATCATTTTTAGTCACATATTTATGATCTTTTTTTCTGAATTCCTTTTGTCTGCTTTTTGTCTACTACTGAATCTTCTCTGAAAAAGTGTGTTATAAGACATTTAAAGTGTAATGAGTCGGTATTACTCATTAAATAGTATATTATTACTATTTAATAAGTAATACCGACTGAAGGCAAACGCAAAAGCAAGAAAAAAAGAGTTTGTAAGCACCGAAGCAGGTGGTGTTGTGTAGTTTCTGCCTACTGGGAAGGCGTGAGTACATGTATGTGTAATAATATTAATAATGCCAGCATATTATTGTCCCGCTGCAGGGCATAATCCTCTTCTTATAGAGAGAAGTCACGAGCATTGATTAGTCACTACTCGTACGACCTGTAACATTTCTGTTGATAATTGTGCGTGCTCGCGCTCGTGCCTTTGCTAGATCAAATGTTACACCAATACGCTCGTTGGTTTTTAAAATCAGGTTGTAACAAAACATCGACGGTCGTGTTCGAAATGCGGTTCGATAAAATTTAAAAGCTGCGAATGCTCGATGTTCTGTTACAAGTAAATGCTGTCTATACTCACCATTCTGCGAAACAGCAACGAATATAATTGGAATCTGATGATCGTTTTAAATACTATACAATAGGTACCTACTTTTGTGTAAGCTGAACTTCGTGTTAAGAATCCGCTAACTTTCAAGCCTCGCTCTATAAATCTTTTCACAAAGGCGGAATGTTGCGCACTAAATAAAAACCCCTTTATCTTGGATTTTGTTTTGTTTTAGTATACCGTATTCTAATTGACACCAGAGTGTAGGATAAGTGTGGTTTATCTAGTACAGTTATTTTACCTCTGACTTTGAATCACTGGCACAGTGATCTTTATCGTCGTTGTAATAAGGTTGTTGTTCGGTTGCTGCCGCTGACAAGTCTATTAAAATCAGTGATCTTTATTCTCGTTTCAATAAGGTCGCTAATGGGTTGCTGCTGTCAGAGGTAAAAATAACTGTGAATGGACTGTAGGATACTAATTTCATGGGTTTATCTTATTTATGAAACATTTTTCTTAATACTTAGGTAGGTACTCATGCACCTGTGTATTATTAAAAAGAGAGTACCCTTTTTCGTTCAAATAATTTAACGTTTTCTAATAGACAACTTACTTTAATTTAGGTTTCTTCAGTTCTCAAACTTCTCAACATCTTGCTCTTCCGATAAATTGTAAAACTAACACCCAACATATACCATAACATCACGTCTGTAATCCCCGAAGGGTTAGGCAGAAGTGTACCTGTAGCACACCACCCACATTTCGCCAGTTATGTTTAAGACCCAGTCCTGTTTGATTGCAAAAGTAATGACATAAAAAAACAATTAAGCATTATATGTCACGATTACTCACATTATATTTAAATTACGGCAAAAAAATAATTTCTCACAGAAAAAATGTCGTCAGCATAAAAGTTTGAATAGACTTGGAGGTGATAAAAATATATAATATTTTCACCTCCGCGGTAGCAGCCGTGAATGGAGGGACCAAATAAAGGTTCTTTTTCCAAGGCGCCATGAAACTGCCGTTTATTTATTCAACAGCCTTAATATTTTGTCTGCTGATTGCGATGATAGGTAAAAATATCCGAGAGGATGAGAGAGATTTTTTTTTTGCTGAAATATTCGGGTTGATTCTCTACTAGTTGCGTGACGTGATAACGGTGGGAAGATAATAAATAGAATAGTTTGTGTTGTACACTATAGGATGACATTGAAAACTTGGGCCAAATCGAAATAGGAGGTGCAGTAGCTGTTACATAATTGTACGGTGCAACCACACATTCTGCAATTCAGCAGTTCACGCCACACATTCATTTCAACTCATAATCGTATCGTATCGTATCGTTCGCGTTGGGCTATCAAATCAGCCAGGCGTTCTCGTTACAGCCAACAAGGGCCGCGTCACTCACTTCATTTATATGTTGTCATTTCCCAAATCTAAATTCATAAAAAAAAGTTGTAAGTATCGTCTTAAACAGAGAAAACTAAGTTTAGACACGAATTGTCGTTGTTCCAGCAAACATTTTTTTTTTCAAAATTTTCAGATCCATTAATAAAATGAAACTATCAATTTTAGCGCGTGCCCGATAAGCAATCCATTCAACGCAGAGTTCACAACGCAGAGTTCACAACGCGAGTTGTCAACGCGTGGACCTAGCGGTATTTACCTAATTTTGACCGTTCCTACGAAAAAAAGGGCGCACGACGACGTTGCCAAATCGCTCGCCTACACGCACGCAATGTGCATCCCTTTCCTTAATTCCACTTGTTGAATTAGATGTTTTAATTTGGCATACTATACTATTCAATCACATCCCGAAAGAGCTTCAGTCAGCTGCTAAAGAAGGCTCAAGAAGACAATATTTACTACTTAGCTGCCGACGAAGTTTTGTTTAAAGCCCACACAGTCTTGTAGTTCGGATTGTCCTGTTCATAGCTGTGGCCTCGGTGAATGACTCTGGCATTAAGTCCATCCTTTTTAATGGCTTTGTTTGTACTACTAATATTATAAGCGTGAAAGTTTGTATGGATGGATGGATGGATGTTTGTTACTCTTTCACGCAAAAACTATTGAACGGATTTGGATGAAATTTGGACAGATGGTTTATAACCAGGATTAACATATAGGACACTTTTTATCCCGATATTCCCACGGAATCGAAACTTATGCGGGTGAAACCGCTGGGCGCAGCTAGTATATCATAAAAAAATCACATAAAGTTAGCACAATTACTCTAAATCAGTCTAATTTGTATCAACTTGGGAATCCAAGTTGATACAAATACCTACACAAGATAAATGTGTATGTTAACTAAGATTGAATAATCTTAGTTAACATACACATTTATCTTGTGTAGGTTGCAAAGGAAGAAAAAAGTGTTTCTTTGTCTTGTATCTTCTTTGCTTCCGATAATTACGACATAAATTACCATCCTTCTTCCACGTATCTTATACGTCGGGGTCACCAGTTTGGACTCATGAGGAACAGGGTGTAAAGTTCACTCAACCTCCATAGAAAAGGGAGGATCCTCCGACCAGACGGGTGTTGTGTCTGGCGGGCAATTGCCTAACGATTGATGTTGGGAAATTGTATCTATGCTAAGTGCGCGGTAAACTTTGCTTGCGAGATGCAGGATTTGCATGACGTCAGTATGACGCGTTGTTCACATGTGGCGTTGTAGATACCGCTACAGTATTGTGAAATTATGCCGTTTATGAAGACTCAATGTTGGGTAGGTAACCTAGTTTTATCGCGCCGTACTTTGTTATCTTCACTTTTTGTATTATTTTTGCAAAAAAGGGCCAAGTGCAATATCAATAAAATAAATAATATCAGCCTATTATTGTCCCAGTACAGGGCAAAAGCCACTTCTCATACTGACAAGGCAGGAGCATTGATCACTACGCTTGTCCGAAACGGGTTGACGATTTCAGACTAATATAAAATGAAAGTCCAGCTTTCTTCTCGATGTTTTCCTTCACCAATGTCAGTAATGTCCAAGATAAATTCAGAAAGTACATGAATTCAAAAATTGTGACATTGGTATGTATGTATAATATGATATTAGTGATTGCCCGGATTTAAACCCACAACCTCGTGCAGTGAGAGGCGAGGCCTTAACCACTGGCCCATCACGACTAGGTTTATAAGTAGTTTATAAGTGCAATAGAAAGTTTAAAATAGATAACATCCATCTTTCCTGAATAACCACGACTTACCACGATTTATTACTGAAACGTGTAGCTTACAATAGTCTACGCCTTGGGTGTAATATAGGGTGGGCCACTTGGAGGTATACCACTTTTTTTTGCCGCCATTTTGGTTTGGCGACCAATATGACAGTTGTTTCATGAAAATTATTTTCTGTAGATACGGCAAGTTTGTTATGGAGCGTTTTACGACTGAACTAAGTGTTTTAATTATTATAACATTCTGCTCAACCCAAACATGTATTGCGGAAATTCTAAGAAAATTGCGGCCAATTTTTGGAAGAAATCACTTACCTTCGCGGCTAACCATAACTCGTTTAGTGATTAAATTTGAGCAGCATGGCATTGTAACAGATAAAGCAATTTTCTTACATCAAGTGAAACAGTTGGGCTTAGGAAACATGTGGTTCCACAAGACGGGGCCACATGTCATACGGCACGCGCCACAATCGAGACATTGAAAATAACGTTTCCGGGTCGATTAATTTTGAGTCTAAACGGTGACGTTGATTGGCCCAAGATCCCCGGATTTAACAGCTCCTGACTTTTTTGTGGGACGTGTCTAAGCTAAGTCAATGATTAAAATTAAAGAATTAAAACAAAATATCTGAGATACAGTCACTGAAATAACGCAGGAAATGTGTGAAAATTACATGAAAAACGCAGTGAAAAGGGTTCACATCTGCCATGCTGCTAGAGGTGGGCATTTGTCTGAGATTATTTTCCATACTGAATTGCCGGCGCTAAATACTATGTATATTTAAATAAAAATACTTAATATTTTTTTATATTTCATAGAATAAAATAAAAAAAATAAAGTACCTCTTATTTGCCCATCCTGTACAATTAAATACCACCAGACGAGATAAAAATAGAAAAGGTTAATTTTGTTATCACGTTTATAAAAAAACAGTTAGTCCTTTTATCTTATTTCAAAGAAAGTCCACCTTGACCTTAACCAAGAGATAAAAAATAACAACATATTAATTTGAAAAAAGTAACAAATAAAAAATACGAACACCAAAAAATGCCGAAATGCTAATGCTACGCTCGTAGCACCGTAGCAGTTTCGTAGCGGGGCGGGCGGCCAGTCGTAGCGCGTAGACGGGCCAGAGCACTTGTCCGCGGGGTGCTCAACTCGCGATCTAAGTTGTATCGTGCTTTGTGCTTTTGTATCGGTAAGTAGAATTGTATTAAGTTTTTTTTGTAGTATGGAAATATTTTACTGTATTTGCAGTTTGGTGAATGAAAGTCTTCTTTAAGATTTTTATGTGTTTTCTTTTCAATTAACAGCTGTTTGGTGGAAAGCAATTAACATTTATTATTATTTGAAAGGCTTTGGACTGGAATAATATGTTGGGAACTTTTACTTTAATACTGTTTTTGCTAATACTTTACACTTTGGTACGAAGGATCGAAAAAACAAAAAAATTGCTTAGGTAACTTGGTTCAGACTGCATTTGCTAGCTTTTTGTTGATGTTTTTAATTATCTAGTTTACGCTATGTAAGAGCAGTGCGCTTACGTTTTGGAACGGGCTACTAGCTTCAACTTTCTAACTAACTGACCGACTCTTTGACAATTCAAAAGTGCCTGTAAATGGTTTAATTGAAATAAATGGGATTTTTTAACAAATATGAATGAATTTAAATATTACTATGTAATCTAAGATAGTACTTTTTAATTAAAATATTCTTATGTCAATACTTTATTGTATTTTGCTGATTTTAAATAACGCGAAAAATATTAATTACATATTATTAATGAGGTTATAATTTAAACCTCGGGACTATGAATTTAGAATTTACATTTACAAGAAAGGAAAGTGAACAACGCCGAACATTTCGGTTTATTGTTAGTAATTAACGATTACCTCACTACAAAAATCACCTTCCATAACGAAGTACCCACATAAGTGGCAAGAGTAATGTGTTTTCTTTCCCACCATTACATCATGGAAGCTAATGGTGTAATGTGCCCCCTTCCTTATGGGCAGGGAGCCAAGAGGTCGTTACTAGGCACCCGCCTGACCTTTATGGTGGATGTAGTATGATGCATGTGGTGCTAATATTTGGACACGGAGTAATGAGGTTGAATGTCGTTTAGTATGGCATAACAAGTATAATAAGTATTTTTAAGTTATATTAATATTGTATTGTATGTGTTTTATATGGGTCTTGATGCCTGAAATGAATGGATAAAAAAAATAACATCCCTTTGGGATTAAGCAGAGATGTGTAGTGCAACCAGTTTGTTTAGGTCCCATGAAAATGAAATGAAGATAGTTTGTTTAAAAAAAAATAAGTCATTTTTATAATTACTTACATTATAAAAGTACCTAACTATTTTTTTAACAAAGATAATATTGATAAAACAAAGATATGTATATATCTTAGATGGTTCTAATGTATTGTAATGTGTAACTGAATGAATGCACATATGAAAGTAGTTTCTTCAGAATCGCTTACTGAATCGATCTCAATTTTAGTCAAGTAATTCAAGTAATTTTTTAATATAGATCACTAATTATCCAATAAATTAATAAAACTTCGTAAATTACAGTCACACTTCCACAGTTCAGTCAAAACATACCAAAATGGACAAAGTGCATACTACGCTAGACCCTTAAACGTGTGCGACTGTGTGCGTGGGTGGATTTGTAATGTGACCATAATTTTCTCCAACATTCATTGTAGCTAATTTAATAAATAAACAAAGTTTTATACATAATAGTAAAAATTCAGTGTATGTATTATTGACATAATAATTATTCAAATGGGGTTGCTTGTCGGTGTGCGTTAATGGGACATGTTGTATCATATCGTAAGAACAATGTGCCTTGAGATAGGCCAGATTGTAATAATATATTTCAGCAAAAGTTTTTATAAATCAATGATCGGAATACCATCAAGTCAATTGGACAACCTCCTTCTTTTTGAAGTCCGTTAAAAAGGTAGTTTGTTTTTCGAAAGCACTTGCGATTTTGTGAGGAAAAGATTCGAGGAAAACCACAATATCTGCAATGCTTTATAGGTCTGATTAATAATAATTATAAGATTTAAGACGAGTTTTTAGCTACTGTATGTGTACGGGCAGGTTTTAAAGTGAAACTATTCAGTGCAAAATACGTGGTTAGTGTTATAACAGGTTAAATATTATTTTTGTGGTGGAGGATAAGGCTTGAATTAATAACATAAACATAACATTGCGCGTGTATTCACTGAAGGGTTGGGCAGACGTGCACTTAAATATTACACCCACATTTCGCCAGTTATGTTTAAGTCCCGTGTAATAGAGGGTTGCCTTTAACCAGGCACAAATCCAGACTCCAGGCTACTGCAACTGAAAAATCCCAGATGGAAAAAACCCACTCCACCAAACACTTTGCTTGACCCGGGAATGGAACTCAGGACCTCATGCTCAGCAGTAGAGCTTACGACCACAGCCCAATGAGGGAATCCAGGCTAAATATTCCCTTCTCCTAAAAGGTTATTCAATTTATTTTTTATGTTATAAAAAGATTACCTATAAATCGTAACTTTCTTAGATAAAAAAAAGTAAATACCCACTATTTACTTTTTTTTATCTCTCCAAGGTTGAACCTTAATCTAATTACAAAACTCTTAAAACGTAACTTTCCTCAAAATCTCCTAACCCAAAAAGCCATGTTACCTCCGCAAAAAATTAATTCACCCATTAAATTAATACACTCTATTAAATTCTAATCTCCCTCGATCGAGGTAAATCCCGCCCACTTTGTAATGGAAAAAACTGATCTTATCTACCCTGATTCAATTTCCAAGACTTGAAGATTGCTCACAAGAAATTAATATCGTCCGGGAATCCTGATTCTGAAGCAAACGGCATTCCCTCTGTTGAGCACTCTTTTATTGGTATACTACTGTTGTGTAGTGTGTATGCTTTGTATTTTAATAATATGTGAATTTAGTAAGGTTGATAACGTAACATAAAATGACTTCTTTTCGAATTCCTTTATTTAATATCCGAAAAAGTTTTTTTTGATAAAATATTTTAAAATATTAGAAATTAATAGATATATAGATATAATAATTAAAAAGATATTTGTTATTAAAATTATTTAATTTTTTGATGACGTCTGTATTCCCTGGTTAGGCAGAGTGTATACCCACATTTTGTCAATAGGGTAGTTTCCTGGGTAAAAAAATAATTACTATATTTGGTCCGTCAGTTAGATTATCGAAAAATAATGGACATGTATTTTTTCTTTTGTCAATCAAACAAAAAATGACAAAGAAAGCGCGTCAAAATTTGGGAGAGGGGGGTCATGACGTCACGCCATGCTAAAAAGTGTAGCAGGGCGTGACGTCACGCGGAAATTTAACGGGCGATATCTTCATAATTTTTTATATTATTGACAAAAGAAAAAATACGGGTCCAATATTTTTTGATAATCTAACTGACGGACTAATTAGATTTTTTTAGGAAACAAGTCTATTATGTTCAATTCCCATGTAATAGGGGGCGAGCCATCAACCAGGCTTACATCCAGACTCCGGGCTACTACTGAAAAAATCCTGATGAAAAATCCAATAACACTTTGCCCGCCTCGGGAATCGAAATCATGACCTCATGCTCAGTAGCGCTTGCGACAACTTGACCAACAAGACAGCAGGGTTGATATTGGTTTATATTTGTATGTCTTTCTTACGCTGAATATGTGACTTCTTTGAGCAGCTATAAAAGACAGTCAGTCGTTGACGAAACTCTGCTGCTGAATAGGTTATGTAATATTACCTTTAGTTTTGGGACTTCTTCATGTCATAAAAAAAACGTCTGACTATAGGGAAATACTTATTTATAACATTGCATAATACACGATATATCACGTTAAAGAATTCCAAAGTCGTCGGCATCATCACTTGGCTAGTTAAAAAACTTTTCCTTCAAAACTATTTTCAATACATCTATACAAATAAATAAAATTGAAGTTTCTGTTTGTAATGTCAAAATAACAGCTTTTACTCAATGCATATGAAATTATATATGGTACTTGTAACAGAAATAACCTGTCTGAGTCTGTTCCGGTTAATCTGCAAAACAGCGGGCCCGTTTTTATAAAATTTGGTATGGTGATGCTCTGAACCCTGGGGAAGAACATAGGCTACGATTTTTATTGACAGACTACGCGGGCGATGCCGCGGGTAGAACCTAGTAGGTACATAATAATATGTGCACACTAGAACAGAAAATATAGTAATAAGTTGGTCTCTAGTTAGATCTAATAGAATACTTAACTTTGACAAACGAAAATTGCATTATAAAGACCTACATACCTACTTCACAAATTAGATTGTGATCGCTTGATTCTCATATCCTAAGTGAAATATAATAAACGAAAGTGCTGCTGTCAAACTTAAGTAAAACAAAGCAACTTTTTATATTTATTCATAAACAAACTCTCAAACATTTTAACAACATCCCATGAATTAAATTAGGTTAGGACGTCCATAATCCGCTTTTTAAATAACGAAAGTTCCTTTACACTTCAAATTAAGGCGGAAGATTGGGCTAGTAAAAAAGTGCTTGATCTCAAATTGAGTGTTTTGTTCAGCCGAATGGTCCAGAGAAATTCAATCTCGCAAGCCTGTACTTTTGTGTGACCCCACAGCCGTGTACCATTTTAGACTTTATTGGTTTAGGATTTTATACGTAGGGGACGAACGGGGAATGCTAATTCCTGAACGAATTGTGAGCAAATACATTCCGTAGGATGCTTTATATGTCGTTACGATTCCTGAAGGTTAGGAGAATTCCAAGCGGGTGTATGTACCTACTGATTGATATCGTTTGAGTGAAATGTATCGGAACTTCATTACGATTTCAATGGAATGCCAGGCGTTATTATTATTACAGGGAGTCAATCATTTGGATTGGTGAGGAAAGATTTTTAGAAATTAATCGATTGAGAATCAAGCACGAATGCTTCTGAAAGTTTCTTTATAATAAAAACTCATAACATTTTTAAGACAACTTAAAAAATTGGTGTTCGTCATAATCATAATCAGGCTATAATCTAACGCGCGGGGCCAGTGCGGGTTGGTAGATGTCACATGTCTTCGAATTTTTGGTTCTAGGACATACCGGTTTTCGCACGATGTTTTCCTTATTTATTTATTTAAACTTTTCGCACAAAAAGCGCGCGCGCGCGCTTTCCTTCACCGTTTTGAGAGCAATGTCGATGACATTATGTACACAATGTAAAGCGCCTGCCTGCGTTCGAGCCCACTTCCTACAACTTGTAAGTCTGGGCCGTTGCTACTGGGCCACCGTTGATCAACAAATTTATTTAATGAAAAATAATTTGAAATGTTGCAAATCGCAAAATCAAATTAGCCACATATTGGCCTCAATCAATTACAAACAACTTATATTGGTCGGCGTCCCTCTCAAACTTTAAAGTCAGGAAGTCGTGCCAACTGTAAATCAATTGGGCCAACATTAATCGCGAATCCAAAAGCCGGTGGGCGGAAGTTGCACAAATTAATGGGACGTCAAAGCCAGCCAGATTTCCGAATGCAAAGGTCCACTGTTTGAAAGTCCGCGCTGCCCTAATACTGCGGTCTAGGCAAAAGAACTAAGCGTTTCAGATACTATTGTTTTTCCTACCAAAATATTTAAAAATATCACTGAAAACTCGACGGCACGGTTGGAGCAGTGGTTAAGCGATTGACTGCTGCGCTACGTGTCGCGGGTTCGATTCCCGCACGGAAAAAATATTTGCATGACCTATAAGTAGTTGTTTTGAGTCCGGCTGTTTGTGTTTGTGAGTTTAATGTTTGTAAACGCACCCACGACACAGGAGAAATTCCCAGTGTGAGGCAACGTTTAAAAAAAAAACTTTAAAAAATGAGTACACTTTTATTAAGTAGGAAAGAGTCCTATTAGAATATACCACAACATAACATTACGCCCGGATTCCTTGAAGGGTTGGACAGAAGTATAGTACTATTAGTACACCTACGTTTCACCGTGTTTGAGACCTGTGACCTATCCATTTAAAGGACGAGCCCGTTGCCATCAGCCGAGCGCAACGGCACAAAGAAAAACCCAATGACACTTCGCCCACCTGGATTGAAGTTTGCGACCACTACACCAATGACGAGATCAAGACCAAAACTGTGAATAGGGTAGTTTCTTGGGTAAAAAAAATAATTATTATATTTAGTCTGTCAGTTAGATTATCGAAAAATAATGGACATGTTTTTATTATCGTCAATCAACAAAAAATTAAAAAGATAAAGCGCGTCAAAATTTGGGAGTGAGGGTCGTGACGTCACGCCATGCTAAAAAGTGTAGCAAGGCGTGACGTCACGCGGAACTTTAACGGGCGATATCTTCATCATTTTTTATATAATTGACAAAAGAAAAAATACGGGTCCAATATTTTTTGATAATCTAACTGACGGACTAATTATGTTTTTTTAGAAAACTAGCCTATTGATTGCTCGGACAAGACGAAATAGGAATTTTCGGCTTGTCTACTTGTTACTAGATCCATTGTCGGACTTTTTAGTTCATACTGGCTTTCCTGTGATAGCCGGCCGTAAAAAAACAAACAAACAGGATTAATGATTAAACTTTCTGAAGTGTAATAATTCTATAATGTTCCCACTACTGGGACACAGGCCTCCTCGCTTCAAGAGTGAGTGGACTGCTACTACACGGGCCCAATGCGGGTTGGTAGATGTAACATCTCTTCGTATTTTTGGTTCTAGGATTAGAGAGTAGTAGTGATGAAATAATTTACACAAAGTATCTAAAGCATCTGCCTGGGTTCGAACCCACTACCTACAACTCGTAAGTCGGGGCTGTTACCACTGGGCTACAACTCTTTGAAGAGGAACGAATTATTTAACACTAACCCATTTATTCATAAACGTTGCTTAAAGTTAAGTAGTGATTAGAGACTGTTTAACCATACATTTTTGACGTTTAAATGTCACTTAAGTTTAATCATCGTTTATAAATAGACCCCATAATCGCGGCAAGCATGTATGTAAGAGTTATCAAGCTACGAAGTGTTCTAACTAAACGATTCATAGGAAACCTATTTGATTGCCTGGTTATCTCTTCTTACTTACACCACATTTCACCCCGCAGTGGGCGGCTAGTGAAATATTATTGGAATTCCTATAGCCGAGATAATCCAGGGCTGGTTGTCGCGCGTCGGCGTCGCGTCACGGTGCGACCTTTAGCAACGGTGCCTTGTAATAACGGAATCTGGGCGCTGTTTTATTTGTCTGTTTGCCAATCGTTCAGTATGTGTATGTTCTATATTTATACGCTATTTTGTAGCTTCAATAAAATTTAAAAGGGAAGGAGTTGTTTTTTTTTTCTGTTAGAAGATTTTTCTTCTTGCAATAGAAAACTGACTCTCTTGTTGTTGAAATTAAAAACTTTAACCTTTATAAGAATCGTATTTTTTATGAAACCTGAGGGACCTGTGGCTAAGTAATAATGTCCATACGGATCGATTGCTTGTCGCGGTTAGTCTGTGGATGGGTGACCATCTTTACATATCAAGAACTCTACGTGCTTCGGAAAGCACGTTAAGCCGTTGGCCTCGGCTTTCATTCGTGGAATTTTGGCAGTCGTTACCATTAGAAGCCCGAGATTCTGACAACCAGTCTTACCAAGGGGTATCGTATTACCCAGTAACTGGGTTGTGGAGGTCAAATAGGCAGTCGTTCCATGTAAAATACTGGTGCTCAGCTGCATCCGGTAAGACTAGAAGCCGACCCCAAAATAGTTGGGAAAAGGCTAGGCAGATGATGATGTTTTTTGATGAAACCTATACATTTCTTTTTCTTCGTCCTGAAAGTTTTCCTAGTCTGAAGGAATGGTTGAATGCCATAGAAAAAAGTTAACATTAGCGTAGATGACACAACAAAATATACAATAATTGGGTTTGGTAGCAGTCCAGGTGACCTCGACCGAATTTGAATTAGTCCTGGTTAAAGATTTCAGAACAGATGGCCGATGGGACTGAAAGGTTCTGGAATGGCGACCGCATACCGGAAGACGTAGCGTTGGAAGACCCACAAGGTGGACCGATGACCTTGTGAAGGCTGCAGGAATCCGCTGGATGTAGGAAGCACAGAACTGGTCGAAGTGGGGTGCTTGGGGGAGGCCTATGTCCAGCATTGGACGTCTTTCGGCTGAAAAGATGATAATGATGAAAGATTTCAGGCCATTGTTACACTATTCCAACGATGGAGGAGCTAAAATATTTTAGTTTCAGTATCTATTACTTAATAAACTTTACTACAGGTACCTAAATATCACGCATCGTCTGACGTGCCCAAAAAGAAAAAGTGAAACGTTTTTACTTGTGGCAAGTCCATTCTAGCTCTTAGCTAAATAAAAAATCGTCAAAGCGGGGTGTGAACCGGACCGAGTGAGCCGTATTGCGATACATTTCTTTTTTAAATTGTTTTTTTTTCTACCGCAATTTCGGCCAGTCGCTGGTTTACTTTTTTAAACCTTCTTTGCTTCGTTCGATTTTCAGTTTCCTTTGAAGTCAGATAAAATTTGAGAGAAAAAGATCTAAACTTCAACCTGGTTTAGATATTTTTGATATTATTTTTGTAAAAAGGCTTACCTACAGGTATTTTTACAGCTGTGTTACATGGCATTGCTGGTTGTAATTTAGGCTGCGGCGTATTTTATATTAAAAAATAAATAATTATAATAAATAATTATTTAATTATTATTAGGTAAAAGCTTTTGAAAAAACTATCCTTCTTATTGGTGTTTTCGACCACACTGTTTGTCTGCTCATTTTCCTGCAAACAAAAATAAACATGAAATATATACTTACCTATGAAATAGGTCTATGGCCATTTTATTTTCAAAATCTAGGGTAAAAACATTTGTGTTGCAGTAATGAAAGAAACCCTAAAAGCATTTGTTTTATGTCCACTTTAGTCTAGGTTGCGGATTTCTCATAAAAGTGCCTTTTATTTTTAGAGTCCAAGCATGACGTAAATTGTGTTTACAGTACTTACGTACATACATACAAATACAATTCTCGTAAAAGATAAGTATTTGTGTAGAAGTATTCTTGGACATTCAGGATATTTTAGTTTTTGTTGTGGCTCAAGTATTTATATTTAGCATCAGTAGTAACAATTTGACAGAATCTTTATGTCGTAGTAAGAGCCTATTACTGATGTGCGGCTGACAGAGAAAGAACACAGTTCAGTGAGCGTTGAAAGATAAGATAAAGGCGTCAGGCATTGTTCCATGTATGAAGGGTGCTCATTTTCGTTTTCTTAAGTTGCACATACTGACCACTATTTACCAAATAAAACAGGTCTTGCACAAAAAAGTTCCTCTAGATTCTGCTAGATACGAGTACCTTCAGAGATATCTAGAACAGTTGCCCACAAGTGGGTTACAGTCAGTTGTTCAAAAATATTTAATTAAAGTCAGTAAATCTACTAGACGACTTATAGTTTACACAAAATAGAGCCCAACAAATTCACATATCATCCATTAAAACATTATGCTAACGTCTATTAACTTTCGCCCCGTATAGATCGCCCCAATAGCCCCACATTACCGTCACTAATGACAGCTAATAGTTTGACCGGTGCCTCAATATTAGTTTACTTTCGCTGAAAAGGATGCTCCGCGTGTATTATGCGAGCCTGGTACATACATATTATATTACGGGGGAGTTTAATTTTAGTTGTTATGTGGGTTATGAAGTCAACTTATCTTTGTCATTGAGGTAAATGTTAGATTCATAATCAAAACCTTTGAGAAGGACAGGAAATGCGTTTTATTGGCATAATAACTTAGGTGAAACAAAAAAATACCTGAAACGTGACCTTTCCTGTGAATAGTTGCCAATGAAATTAAAAGAGCCTCCACGAATATCAATTTTAAGTACCTACGTCCGATTTGCTTACAAGTTTAGGGAGGGGCTCATGGCTAAGTAATAACAGCCGCACGGGTCGATCGATCAGGTTAAGCTACGCTTGCCACGGTCGGTCCGTGGGTGGGTGACCATCTTTACATACCGAGTTCCGTCCGTGCCTCGGAAAGCACGTTAAGCCGTTGGTCCTGGCTGTCATTCTTGGATCTGGTTTGTGGAGAACAGATAGGCAGTCGCTCCTTGTAAAATACTGGTATTCGGCTGCATCCGGTTAGACTGAAAGCTAGCTCCAACATAGTTGGGAAAACGCTAGGCTAATGATGATGTCCGGTTTGCTAAGGATAATCAACCCTCAGTTTTGGTGACTAGCTGCCACTTGACTCGCTAGGAACTATTCTTGCAAAGCTCGTTCGAACACGAAAGAAGAATTGAAAAGTTACGATGCCTAGAAGGCTTTTTCCAACTTTAACTATATGTCTTTTACTTTCTAGCTTCCATAGAGCAGATGAAGTTTCAAAAAGGCCATGATTTGTTCTTAAAATCTTACAAAGATACCTATGTTATACTTTCTTAGCTATAATTATCTCTGTTTTCGGACCCTAACGCCCTCCCCGCCCTAATGGCATACAATAAGCATCAAACGACTTGCATCGTATACAGTTTATAAAAGGTGCAACTTTAATTATTGTTGCTTTAACTTAATTGGTATGTCATAGGTCATTAAATCATGCCGTGAAAATCAGGCTTTACAGTTAATCGTAATATATCTTTCAAGCGACTGGATCGAAACAATTCGTATGAACGGCTCAACGTTGATAGCACATAGTTTTCCTTTACATTGTGTGACCTTGACCTCGACCTTATCAATCATGAACTTGAAGCGACATGGGTTCATAAATAACATGGCCATTAGTTTAGTTAACTGTTCTAGTTTGGATAACAATGGAAAATGTTTTCGAATTAAAGAGCTAGTCGGTTATACAATTAATATTACTTATTATAACTTTCGTTTATTTAATACTATTATGAGGATGTTTAATAGTTATCTTTCATAACTTGAAATAGTTTGTTTGGATTGAAATCTGAAGGACAATTCCCGTCATTTCAAGAACGTTCACAGTCTGATCTCAGTCTCAATCTGTCAAAAATACCTCTATTTTCCCTACATTTTTGACGAGTTTTTGACATTGATTGTCGCCGAGATGAGATTGCGACTAGATTTTGAACGTTTTTAATTACGGGAATTGGGCTTCTGACTTTGATCAAGATTTTGATAACTTTGTCATTTTTAAATGACAATGTTATCTATGTTGTAAGGAATATACAAAGTGATATTCTATCAGCGACAACGATGATGGAATAGTCATAAATGGGAATCACATAAGCTACAAGAATCTTATGTCAATCCAGTAGAAAGTCGTTCTAGAAATACTCACTCACTTTGAAAGAGATTGCTACTTGTGCAGGTCCTTTAAGAATTTTCACAGTTAGGAAGCTTAAAAAGAACTAAAAATAAAACAACAAATTGAGTGACAATTGTAATGGAACCAATGTAACCGCTGTTACAAAAGAAAGCCCTATTCCTAATTTCAGATATTGTATCTGATTCAGTCTTATTAATTCAATAATGTATACAAAAAGCTTTATCTTCGACACCTTTTGAATTTATTATCGAAGCTAAACGAACTATTAACTTGGAGATATAATTGGACCACTTACTTAGGTACAGACGCCAGCACATCAAGCTACTACAATCTGTCAAATTTATTTAATAGATTTTCAACTTTATCACTAAAGCATTAGGTTCAAAGTTGAATGGGAAAATTTGACAGTTTCGGGTAGCTTGATGTGCTGGCGTGTGTACATTTTTAGGACGTTTACGCATTGCTTAAGAAATGGTTTTGATTGCTAAGGGTCGGTTGATTGAATCTTTTGGTAAAATCGAAATTGAGAAAATTGAAGTTTTATAAATCTATTTGTGTAGACTAATGAAAATAATCTATTAATAGAAACAAATCCGGTTAAGCCCATCTGCCGAGGGTGAAGTCGGGCTGTGAATGATTATTATAAATTGGATAATATCTTTTCCCCATAGGAATCATAAGTGATCAGAATATCTAAAGAACATATTCTAAGGAGACTTCAATTCTACGGAACGTTTTTAGAAAGATGTACTTGCTGTCGTTGGCGTTTATTCCATACTTGTTCCTCTGTTTTCTTTGTGAATGATACTAGTACAAATATTTACTAACGATATATTTGCTACTGCCATGTGCTATGTTTTGTTTTTTTTGGCTTAATAATATTAATTTTAGAAAAAAAAAGTGGATGGCCATAAACACGTAACCGTATTTCGCCTTAAGGACAGGCTTTGAACTCACTTATTTTAATATGTTAGCCACCGACACGCGAAAAAGAAGTAGAAAATAGTATCTTCAAGCAACAAAAACACTGGCAGTAAGCCAGATAAACTAGAGCCTGAACATGAAGCAAAAATGTGGTCTTTAAATCTAGCAGCAACTGCAGGGCGCCTGAGAAAAAGGTTTCATAAATCAGCTTTATAAAGAGGAAAAATAAATTACACTTTTTCGTGGACAGACACAAAAACTGAGAGATAATTAGAGCAATTAGTGAGTTACCCAAGTTAAAAAAAATGATCCCTTTTGTCGAGTTCATAAAGAACGTTTTTTTTTTTTGTATAAAAGTACACGTAGGTATTAAACTGCAGGTATTAAGTTATCTAGCTCTTAACTTTGCATCCTAGAAAGCTGATATTTTGATTAATTCCTCCGTCGCATTTCAACACGCTTTTCCAAATGGTGCAAAGGTTTATTATAAACTATCTGCGCCTTGCGGTTTCACCCGTATAAGTTTAGATCCAGTGGAAATAAGGGGATAAAATGTATTCTATGTCCTAATTCAGGTCATGGTCCCAGTTGTCAAGTTTCATCCAAATTCGTTCAGCCAGTATAGGTAAATTGAAAGAAATAGTTTTAAGAGTATTTGAAAAATCACGTAAATCGGTTATAGGATTCTCGAGTTAAATGTGAATTACGATACATACAAACAAAGTGACGTGTTTAAATAAGCAAGAAAAGAATATGGTCTAATGTTCAGTTTCGATAAAATGCTGCATTGGTGAAGTGCAACTGCAACAATGTAACGAAGTAATTTGTAGCGTGGCCTCAGATACAAATTGGCGGGAAATGGCTTCAGTTTCAACGTCGATGCGTTGCTCTGACCTCAGCGTGTGGCCCTGGCCTTTATAGCTTTGATTAAATAATCAGAATAGCAGATGGAGTTGGAAAAACAGGGCAGGATGCAGAGACTGACAAAGGAGAAAGGAGGAAAAATAATCTCAAGGGGCATGACAAACTCAGTTCCTCAGGTTATAGAGGTAAGTGGAACAGGGTGTAAATATCACTCGTCCTCTATAGAAAAAGGAGGATTTTCCGACCAGACGGGTGTCGTGTCTGGTGAGCAAAATGGCCCGACGAATGTCCCGACATTCGTCGGGCCATTTTGCTCACCAGACACGACACGCCCCGGCGTTGTATATAAATACTAGTCGCGCGGTTTTTGCGTGACGCCGTGTGATGCGTAGTTCGCATTTGGCGATGCAGATGCCTTCGCAAGGTAATTCAGTTTACCTAACGATACTCCTACGTATTTCTACCTTGGAAAGCATCTACGATTTTTAATCTGCAGTTGAGAAGCGCGCCTTTATACTTCTGAGCCACCACGAGCCACATCGGACTTCACACTTTTTATTTAATCTCTTATTTTTTTTATTGTCTGTTTTGTCTGATGTATGTATCTGGTGTATTGTGTGTCTTTTAGTTTGTGCCAAATAAATGTGTTTTCTTTCTTTCTTTTCTTTCTTTCACTGTGACATAAACCATAAAATTACTCCCCAATGATATTTCAATCCCACTAACACACTGAAGTTCAAACATAACTTTCAGCATAAACTGTGAAACACGATGTCATTACCCTTATAATCCAGGGGTTAATTAAAAATTTCCACTTTGTTAACACTGTGCGTGAGAGCACCGAGCTTGCGAACAAATGAACACAGTGTACACGTGTACTGTACATACACAGATACAGTATACTGTACTGTACATTCGCTACTTGCAATAACGTGTTGCTTATAGGCAAGTGAAAAGATAGAATGGAAAAATGCAGTAAAACTGGTTTTGTTGTTCATTCCTTTTCGGCTTGTTTTTATACATTTTACTACGAGTCTAAACAGAATGAGAGTAACAAAAACATATTGTTTGGTCACTCGCTCACATGTGTCGAAAACCCAAAGGGATTTTATAATTATTCCCTTCCCTTGCATTTATTTTAGTAGGTATATATTATGAAGATTAATGCTCGGTTCCTATAAACAATAAAGAATCAAATAGCTTTTTTTATTGCACATATAAATAGATTCGTAATTTTACTTGTGACAGCTACTTCCGTATATGGGAGCGTCGACTATGCAAAGCTATGAGACCTGTGCTTAATTATTGTTAAAGAAACAAGAACCTTAACAACAAACTCGAACAAGAGCAGTAACTGGGTTGTGGAGGTCAGATAGGCAGCCGCTCCATGTAAAATACTGATGTATCCGGTAAGACTAGAAGCCGACCCGCAACATTATTGGGAAAAGGCTAGGCCGATGCTGATGACCATACAAGACCTTAATTTTAACAAATAACGGTACGTAAATTATAAGAATCAGCCATAAGCCATCCACTCATCCAAACCAAATGTAACACAGCCCATCATCCACAAAACAGGGTTAACCTTGTATGTAACAACACAAAGCCTGAAATATCGTATTCAACTGAATGTGAAACCCCTAACCCGCCTGCCGCTGACAGACCATTAATTTATATCGATTATATACCGATATATCGATGTTACATCGATTTTGGAGCTCAACCTGAGAATGTTTCTGGCAGGTTGATATTTTGCTGTTTAACTGTTTAGACGGAACGTTAGTTCGCTACCGATTCGGCTTTTGCTCGATAATGTAGCCCGTCTAGAAATAGAAGGTCAAGCTAGATTGCGTGTTTATTTGGTTTCGATAGCTTTCCTTTGAACTAG
Source organism: Apamea anceps (assembly GCA_951799955.1). Lineage (NCBI taxonomy): Eukaryota > Metazoa > Arthropoda > Insecta > Lepidoptera > Noctuidae > Apamea > Apamea anceps. Next base: position 4,383,308 of record OX637504.1, on the reverse strand, counting down.
AAATAGCAAAGTAAATGTGTTACTGTTTTTGACGTCAGACATAGAAATGGGTTAGTAACCCAGATAATTTGCTCCCCAATAATATAGTTGGCACGTCTATTGTAAAATGATTATTGTCACAGAACAGATATTTTTCTGTTCTGTGATTATTGTATGGTGTAATAGGAAGAAAAACTTTTAGTAAAGTTGTATCGACAAATTCTCTCTAATTTTACAAAAAGTACTCGGAGAAATGCGACCTGGGCTTGTAAATTGACGGTGACAACAATAGTTCAAAACATTTTACCCACTGATTTCAAAATATTATCAACGTAACGAAAAGAGTACCGAAAAAGAGTATGCGGTATCTACGAGAGATACCGCATACTCTTTTTCGGTACTCTTTTACTGCCAAGCTTAACATCATAATTCCTAGTTCGGCAGCCTAAATCCTTAAGCACTCGAAAACATGGATCAAACTTTGTTAAACCTAAAAAATCCTTAATTGAATTTGAAAAACAACTCGAAAACGCTATTTAGCGAGAATTCGCGAAGAAACTTATAACGAGAAACCGCGAAAATTCTCCAATAAAAGTTATTTGTTATGCGCTAAGCCAACTTAAACCGTTCATTAGTAGGGCTGTGTTTATCAAATTACTGATTTATTTTGCTCTTAATTTTTGGCTGAGCCGCTGAAGGGTTATAAGGTATTTATATCGGGCCGAAGCGTCAGGAAGTTCGTCAGGAGTAATTAATTGTATTGTAATCTACGTAGACGTGACACGATAGGAGTGGGCGATGAAAGAATTAAGTTCACTTTGAAGCAAAATTGTGGTGAGAACGTGTGGTTGTGTTTGTTGCTGGAGGTATTTTGTTTTTAAATAAATGTACCTTCTTTTTTTAATAATTGAAAGGGTTGTTACTGTGACATTTCAGGGATATTTAGGTAACGGTGTTTCCTTTTATAAAGGGAAAAATAAAGGTTTTTCTAACTAGGTCACACGACATTAAGTAGAGACCTACTACAAAAAGGGTTTTTACCTTGTCGATTGTCATTCCATAGGTATATGTAAATAAGAACACACCTGTTTCTACTTACCTCGCATACGTGCCTACTTTTTCACTTATCGTAAGCTAGGGCTGTCACTCCACCATAAAATGCACCTGATTGTTTGAAACAAATTAATGGGCAGGAGTGACAACGTGGCCAATTTTCAAGGGGTGACACCCCTTTTACTTCTAGCCGAGGTGGGAGAAAGTATGCTAGAGACAGTGACAAATTAATTTGAATTTATATACGAAACTGTTTCAATAAAGGAGGTGTAGGGCGGTTTGTTTTTAATTAAAGGGCTTTGTTGTGGCTTTTATTCCGATTAAATCTTTGAGATGGCTTCGTAAACTTGTGTAATTATTTTAGCTGAAACAATAGTTTTGTAGTTCCGAGAAGACAGATTATAATGTTACAATAATTTAATAAATATGGAAGCATTCAAAAATAACAGGGTTTAAGTAAGGCGTTTTAAAAACAGGGTTTAAGTAAGGCGTTTTAATAAAGGCGCTTTAATCAGTTAACGTGCTTTCACATCTACGTTGCTAACATGTTTCTTTTTTAAATGAAGTGAAGAAGTACATATTATTATACCTAAAATCTATCTTGTCTAAAACATTCTTGGCAACCACAGTTTTTTAATACTGTTAAAAAACTAAGTTCACACATCCACTTGCGTGCCCTTGTTTGCTAAAATACAAACTCTTTTCTCAGTGGCTGCAATGCTTTTCTCAATGATTGCTTCGTCGGTCTAGCGGTGGCAAGGGGTTCGATTTCCAGGTTGGGCAAAGTGTTACTGGTTTTTTCTCTCCGGAATTTTTCAGTTGATGAAAATAGGCTCGCTCCCTATTACATGGTACCTAAACAGAACGGGCAAAATGTGGCTATACACTGTAGGTATAGATACCCACCTTTGCCCAACACTCCGGGATTACAAGCGTGATGCTATGTTATTATTATTATAATTTATTTGTCAGATCAGTACAATCCAATATTGTTAGGAAGGACATAAACAACTTACAAACTAGCGTTAGTATATATTGTTATGGAATAAAATACACATTCCATACATTGTTGCTGTTGTCTGAAATACAGATATTTGTTTATCTAGTTCAGACACAGATGACTTGTCGAATTTCTGTTAGTACAAGCTCATTTATGATAAGTTTTTTTATTTTTTATTGTTAGAAAATAATACTTTGGTATCACTAGGTTAGTAAAATTATTATTTATTTATTCATTACTTATTATTACCAAAGAAGTTGCTCTATTTAATGTTTAACAGGGCACCACCAGAACCGTGGACGGTTCCAGTGCCTCACAACCGGGCAATCAACCCTTGCCAATATGGTATTCAGAAGGCAAGGAAGGAAGGGAAGGTAAGGTTATGTAGTTTAGCAAAAATTAAAAATAAGTAATTATTCCGATATTAAATTACTGCATACGATACCAGCTTTTACCAGCTTAATAATGATACGACAGGTTTTCAAAATGTCGCGACATTAATATCCATTAACATAGGCAGAATCTTTTCATAAGCAGCTATCTCATTTTGAACGAAGACAAGTTTTTAAGTGTTCACTTTGACTCGCATTTTATGCTCCGTTCAATATCTTAATGGCACAACTTGGAATTTTATACAGAAGTTGACTCGTGAAGATGACTTTGGTTGTACCTATTTGTTAATTTGATGTTAGGAAAGCAACAAAATAATATCATAACTTTCCGGAAATTGATTGACAGTTCGTGGCTAAATAATAACAGCCGCACGAGTCTATCAAAGGTTAAGCTACGCTTGCCGCGGTCGGTACGTGGATGGGTGACCATCCATTATGTATCGAGACCTCTCCGTGTCTCGAAAAGCACGTAAGCTGTGGTTGCCGGCTATCATTCGTAGATCTTTGTAAGTCGTTACGGGTAGTCAGAAGCCTAAGTATAGTGTTACCTAATAACTGGGTTATGGAGGTCACACACACAGGCAATCGCTCCATATAAATGCTAGTACCTCTTCAGCTAGACTGCCAGTTAGACTGCAAGCTGACCCAAACATAATTGGTGAAAGGTTAGGTAAATTGATTGACTGTCTTATCGTTTCGTGTCGATTCGAATGCGTACGCTTACCTACAAATACATAGGTACCCACTGATTTTGCTTCTTCCATATTGATATATCTTTCCACACACATAATAATATGCGCTAATCACAAGCACAGCAGATGACCCTATACAGGGTCAAATTGAATTAGCTAGAAAAACTCCGCAGACGTGGTGGGTATGTGCGACCTTGTGAAGACCGCACGAACCGGTTGGATGCGAGAAGCACAGAACCGGTCAAAGTGGAGGTGCTTGGGGAAGGCCTATGTCCAGCAGTGGTCGTCTTTCGGCTGAAATTATGATGATGAGGAAACTGAGTAGGTATACCTAAGAAAGAAAGAAATAAAGAAAAATATTTTATTCTGCACAAACAAAACGCACAATTACAACTAAAAAATAATAATAGTAAAAAAAAAGACAAGATACACATAGTCAAAAAACTCGTACTCCAGTCATAAAAAATGTTGACACTCTTGTCTATTGCTTGATGTCAAGGCCAGGGACCAATGACAACTCACATTACTTGACATTGACAAGACGATATTGGCAGATGGCCACAAAACAATAACAATCATAACAAAAACAAAAATGCCAATTGCAGAGTGGCGAAATAACTATTATAACTAATTTTGTAACAAAACAAACAACAATTAAGCCGTGCGTCGCATCTGTGCAAGAATAGGTCGTTGCTCAGCAAAAATGCTGTGACTTCGGACGAACCTATCGTCAACAGCGCTGATTTTCAGCAACTACCTCTCGAATGACGTAATACCTGCTTAAATCATATTTATAATGACCTTCCTGCTTTCGCATATTTGCAACCAATTACCCAAGCAGACATTTTCACCTCTCCCCTACATTTTCACCTCTTACCTACATTTTCATCTCTCCCCTACATTTTCACCTCTCCCCTACATTTTCACCTCTCCCCTACATTTTCACCCCTCCCTTACATTTTCAAACAAACATGGCACCTATTAGCATAATCTTTTAAAAACTCAAAGCGAACGAACCGGCGCTGGCGGCGCTATCAGCATCACTGTCTAATTAATGGGGCATTGCTATCGGGATCGCAATCGGGATCAAAGCGATTGGTATCTCTCTCGTGATATGACACGTAGTGCTTTGTACTGCACTTTGATATGGCGTGTCGTGTTGTTGCAGAAATTAGTTCGTTGTTTTGTAAATGATTAATAATTTTACTAACTGACTTCAAAACAAGGAGGAGGTTCTCAATTCGGTTGAATATATTTTTTTCTGTAAGTATGTTTGTACAAACACTTTTACACGGCAAAAATAAATTATGTTTTAAAACTAGATGAGGTCGGTGTTCCCCCTATCAGACTACTCTGTGAAGAAAGATCGAAACAAACAGAGCTCACAGTCTCTTTTAACGTTCAGATATAATCTTGGAATGATCAGACAATGACATGGTCCTCACATGAGATGCTTAGGACGTATGAATAAGTATTTCCCTAGGTTTGATGACGGTCGCCACTTCAAATTGCCCATATTGCTACGACATAAAGACGCTGTCACTGATAAATTGTTACCAGTGATGTGTACCGTCACGAGCACCAATATGTCAACACTTGGCAACTTCCAATCGCGATTTTTTCGTGAAATAACGAAAGCGACGTTGAAATACGATACATTACATAAACCTATGGGTTCGAAAATGCTATGTTCGTAACAACATAAAATTTCGTTAAAGAATAAAGGAGTAAATCGCTTTTGAATAAAGCCGAGTGTATATATACTTTTGTTCGTGACTGTAGTGACAGTGACATTCAAAACAAAAGAAGAAGGTAGGTCCTGTACAGATTTTAACCAGCATGGCGTTTCCATACAACCTCCGCGAGTATTTTATAAGTTTATAGAGGTATGAGGAACAGCCGGTCGATTCTGTAAAAATCTCACCGTGAAAACTCAAGTGATGTGAGTTGTCAGTAGTGTCAATCCCTAGTATTATTTGGAATGACAGCTCACTCCACGCTCACTTCACCTAAATTTTCACGGTGAGATGGTTACAGAATCGCACTGCTGGGTGTAAAGTTCACTCATCCTCCAAAGAAAAGGGAGCATCTACATGTATGTTATAATATAGAAGAATTATTCCAAATCAATTTATAATATTTTACATGACGACGCACCCTGTCAGCTCTCTAAGCTGTCTCAGGTTAGAGAGCAGCTGACAGGACGCGTCTTCATAAATGAAAATAGTGTTTTATCTTATAACTTGTGGCGGCATCTACGTCGCCACATGCGAACTACGCATCACTCTGACGTCACTCGAAATCCTGCATCGCGCAAACAGAGTTTACCGCGCAATTTTCCACCAGACACAACACCCGGAGGATCCAACACAGGACCTACCTTCTTCTTTTGTTTCGAATTAGAATGTGCCATGATCAAGGTAATCGACAGTGTCAAGAAAAAGTTACAGTTCCTGAAGTTAGCTGCAAGGTTAGATCATTCCAAATTACTTAACCTACATACTGTTCCCCAAAAAATCGCCTGTTGCTTTTATCCTCCAACAAACGGGATAACTCAAATACGGTCCGTTTTCCTTTAAACCTGTAACGCTAGTATGTCTGGTCAACGTCTAAACACATAAAGTATACCCTCACGGATGTATGTACGAACGTTATTACACTGCTTGAACGTTTTTCTCATTTATCGACCACATCTCGGTACCGGTCTTTAATGTTGTCGCATCTCGCCCTTACTTACTTTTACTTTTACCGAGTAATCTCCGAAACCAATGCGTTTGCGGTTTTTTGACTTTGATCTTCGTGTCCTCGTGTATGGTATGTTTACATAAAACATTGGGTATGGTAAGGAGTATGATTTATGGGTAAGGGTATGGGTAAGGGTATGGGCCTACGGAGACGCAACAGCGGCCGCGGCTAGAGACGACATTGTCAACTCTTTCCATACAAACCACGTATGTCACCACTAAGACAGAAATGTAGTATAGAAACTGACGGCTTGAAAGAAGGTCCGCGACAGAAGTTTTGCGCTCAACGCACTTACGGCGCCAAGAGTTTTATGAGCACTGCTGTACCTAGACGCTGCCACCTCACCGATCTCGAGCTCTGTGGTATCAACCTTCATAATTTATCGCTTTCATCAATCAACCTTCTGTAGGTAGGTAGGTTCTTTCGTAAATTAATCTTGAAACAAATGTTAACAAAGTAGGTAAAATTGTGGATGTTGGATTAAAATTGAACACGAAATTACCAAGAACTAGGTCAACACCATAAGTTAGGCACGAAAGCAGTACCGATGCTACAATTACTTCGCATAATGAAATTCGTTTGCCAAAAAGAACAATATAGTCGAAGCTTAAAAAGGATTTGGGGGAACACTTGACAAATGCTGAGATAAAGTGCTGAGAGGGAACGGTATTGTTACAAGGACTTTTCTTTTTAATGTAATACAGTTAAAAGCTTTGAAATAATGCAGAGATTAAACTAATAGCCGCCTGTAAATGACTAATTCACCATAACTCAATGCTTATGTTATTTTCTATAATGTAACGTTTCTAGTGAACAGGTCGTTGGTGTACCTAACAAATAAAATAAAATAAATAAAAATAAAATAATAGGTATTAATACAGAGGCCTCCAAAAGTTAGTTGACATAACAATATTCATACAGAGGCCTCCAAAAGTTAGTTGACATTTTTACAATTCAGCTGTGATGCCACATAATGATTTAAGGGATTACTTGATTATTTTTTATGATAAGTCAAAGTCAAAGATTTATTTGCAGACAAAATTTGGTTATAAAAGTTTTTACAAAAGTAGAATAATAGTAGCTATATTCAATCATAACATAATGACATGCAATTTTTTTACAATTACATAATTTATATTTAAGTTGAAGGAATTCTTTAATACTATAGAAGGGATTCTCAACTAGCCACCTGTGTAAAGCCCTTCAGAAGCGGACCATTGGAAGTTCTTTAATTTGGTTAGGAATCTTGTTGTAAATCTGAATACACATAGGGTAGCAACTTCGTCTATATAGTTCCGTTTTCGTTCTAGGAATAATCAATCTATTAGGATATCTAGTTTTGAACTTACATTCATCTCCCAGTTTTTCAAACATCTCAGGGTGAGATTTGATAAATTTACATATTTCCTCAATATAAATGCCAGTAGATGTAAGTATTCTAAGTTCTTTAAACAGTGGCTTACAGGTTGTAAGTGGTTCTACATTACAAATCGCACGTATACACCTCTTTTGGCGATGAAAGCTCTTCCGAGATGCACCGAGTTCCCCCATACCAGTAACATATGCATGATAAGCCTGTAGTGTGGCTTGTCTGCTTGTTAGGTTTGTATATAACATAAGCAAACTTACTGAGTTTTCCACATATCACATCAATATGATTAATCCAGGAACACCTCCCATCTAGAACTATCCCAAGAAAATTCATACTATCTGATTGTTGTATTTGTTTATAAGTGATGTTTAAATCCATTTTATTCCACTTTTTGTTATGATAAAGGTAAGTAATTAGTTAATATTAAACGTTATAGCAATTCAAAAATTTGAATCACTAGAATTTTAAACTATAATGTGGTGTGTCACAGCTGAAATGGAAAAATGTTAACTAACTTTTCTAATTTTCTTTAATTAAGCATTCCTTGGCGATTGAAATTTTCACGTGGGCTCGAAGAGATTCTAATACAAAACGAACACTAAGCATTTTAACCATTTTTATAAAACCCAAACTAGACAATTTTTGTCTACTTTGTTTGTTTGTTTTATTAACTTTAATTTCTTTCCAAAACATGAAACCATCATAAATAACATTAAAAAAATGCAACTTCCTCACGTATAATCGAATCGACAGGAAACTAACAAGTATAAGTCAGCGGAATCCCCCTCGCTCCAAAAAACAGGGATTTAACTTTTAACAAGAAATGAAATCACTTCGCAAATAGCCAGGAAATAAAAAGGCAGGGGTTCTACAGGGGTGACTCATTATCCGGGGATGAAAGGACGGCAGACGTCTAAACACGCTCGTCTCGACATAGATTTACATTTTTATTAAGATACCCCTCGTTACAAAATTCAGGTTGAAAAAGCGTTTACGTACCTTAGGTATCGCTTTTTGTTGAATTTTGGTGTTGATCTGAAAATGGGAATAGATTTTTCTTATAAAGGTCTTGGAATTTTTAAATTACGTAATTTCCGTACTAAGGCTGTAACCTTTTTTCTCTGGGTTCTATTTATGTCTGCCGTGTGTAAAGGTTTCCTTGTAAGCACATTTTTAACAACACCGTAAATTATATTCTCCTTACTTGACCTACCTACAAAAGAGTTTAGTCTACGAATGCTTTTTAACCGACGAAACGGAGCCGTTTAAATTTAAGGCAATTTAGTGATCTTTGTTTATTGATTGTTTGGCGCCGACTCAAAATTATTTAGGTATACTTACATAAGTTTAAGAACTTACCTTATTAAGATTAAATAAAAAAGGTTTATTATTTTTTGCTTTTCAGTTTTTTCGGCGGTTCAATTTTTTGTATGACTAGGTACTTGGAAAAAATCAGCTTCTTTACATTAAACTTTGCTACCTTTCCTAAGTTTTTAGGGCCCGTTCACACATACTACGACCACAACAAATCGTAGCGGAAAAAATATAAATTGGGTCAGTTGAGCTTATACGAGTATTAAGTACCTATATTCTTCGCCAAGAAAACTTTAGTTGTTATGTAGGTAGTCCAACTTCAGAGGAAAATTCTTAAAGTATTTCTAGTTTTTTTTTTTTTTTGCTTACCAATACATAAAAAAATCATATTTGAAATACTCTTTTCTTTTGTTGATCTTGTTTTACGAAGAGTACTTGTTATTTTGTATATTAAATCTCTAATTTATAAAGTAAATATCGCTTATGAGTGCATTTATCCAGCACTGTGTTAATAAAAGCGAAGTAAGCGCTGCAGCTTATCAGCTTTAAGCGATGATAATCGTTTAAAGCTGATAAAAATCGTTTGAATTTAAATGGCGGCTGCCTTACAATTTGTTTCGTCTGCTTTAAATGGGCCGAAGTTATTGTGTGGCCTGGACAGTTTTATCTAACTGGGCATAAATGCATGGTTAATTGAAGGAGTGTAATTGGTAAGCTTTATGACTAAGGCTTAATTGACTGCCTCATTGATCTAGTGGTCGCAGGCTCACGCATGAGGTCTTTAGTTCGATGCCCAGGTCGGGCATAGTGTTATTGGGTTTTTATATCTGGAATTTCTCAGTAGCAGCTTGGAGTCTGAATTGGTGCCCGGTAAAAGGCTCACCCTCTGTTATATAGAACTTGATCATAACTGACGAAATGTGGGTGTATATACCTACACCGTTAAATATTGATCGTTTTAATCCTTAAAAGGTACTCGTGAAAAAAAAATCAGTTGATCCATAAATTTATGTTCGCAATAACTCGACATAAAGTATGGATCAACTTATTTTTTTTTCACGATTTCAGGTTTGGTCCCGTAGTTGTTCATAATGATGAGTAGAATGACCCCTTTTAAGGATTAAAACGATCAAAATTTAACGGTGTAGGTACACGTCTACCCAACCCTTCGGAGAAACATGGCGTGACATGTATATGCAAGTTTTCCAATAAAGATATCTTTTGGGAACTTAATAGGTACTTTCCATACCAACGTATTGCCAAAGTTTTTCGCTTGGTTATGTATACTCACCTCCTTTCTTTTATACCCATCCATTTTATTCGTATACTGCTCGTCTTAGGTTTCAAAATAAGAGAATCGCATCTCCAGTAGCTAGTTATCGCCAATTCCTGGCTATATTTATAGCACCTATCGGTTGTCATTCGTTGATCTTTGGCAGTCGTTACGGGTAGTCAGATGCCCAACAGTATTTCCAAGGGAGTGACTGAGTGACACGATATGTGTTACCCAGTCACTGGGTTGTGGGGGTAAGATAGGCATTCGCTTCATGTTACTCGTAAATTCAGCTGCTTTCGGTTAGACTGGAAGCCTACCCCGACATGGGAAAAGGCTAGGCAGATAGATATTCATAGCACTGTACACCAAAATAGGTGTTTTCTTTGGTGAGGTATAGAGAGCAGTGGTCTCGGCCCTGACTTATGAGTTGAAAGTGTGTGTGTGGGTTCGAACCCAGACGAGCGCTTGACTTTGTGTAATTTATTTCATCACCACTGCTCTCAAAACGGTGAAAGACAAGATCGTGAGGAAACCGGCATGTCCAAGAACTAAAAATTCGAAGACATGTGACATCTACCAACCCGCACTGGGTCCGCGTGGTAGATTACAGCTCACTTCCTCTCGCCGAGGTCTGTGTCCCAGCAATGGGAATGTAGCGGTATACAAACTTCCCAACATGAATCGTTGGGCAGTTGCCCGCCAGACACGACACCCGTCTGGTCGGAGGATCCTCTCTTTTCTATAGAGTATGAGTGAACTTTACACCCTGTTCCTAATACTTCTATGGGAACATTATAGGTTTATTATGTAGTGAGGGTAAGTAAGTAAATATTTTAATATCCAAAATTAATTGCTTGAAAATTGACTCATTAATTTTAAAGCTGCCCAGATGTTGTCAACACAGATAATTAACTTTAATTCCCACTTTTTGATGGATGACCGACAACGGAAACATGAACTTAAATTATGTATAAGCACTTATAGAACTTTTTATTTCATCGTGAATTTCGTGATGTCACTTAGTCAGCTGATGACGTCATTTATCAACACTTAAATTCCTAGTCGAGTGAATAATGAGAGTCTGAGTTGAGTAACGAGTGAGAGGAAGAAATTTCTCGTAATCCATTAATTAAATCCTTATTTAAGCCAGATCTCCCATAATGCTATTAGATTTAAAAAAAAAATTGTTCAAACACAGTCAATATCGTCTATGACTCTTCTAATATAATACATGGAATGAAACATTAGTTCCTCCTTCCTATAAGACTTTTGAAAGGACCCTGATAAAAGAGTCTAAAAGCCCTTTTGTAAATTCTACTCATCATTAAACCTTATCAGTTAACAGCTCTAACTATTTAAAACAATGAAACCAACACCGTTATCACCAATTACTCCGTTCACGTTCATTTGAACAATCACAAAAGCGTGCACATTACTGAAACTGAAAACAACACTTATTTTATCATGAAACTGTTTTATCTCACTCTTTATTTTCACCCCATTAAAGCCACCAATCCACTGTGAGTTAAGATATTTCTGCTATTCATTTTATGTTGGTACCCGTCTCTGGTTTATAGTCATCGTTAGACGGTGGTATTGAAAGATATGGGATTAGTTTGGCTACGTTTCTAGACAAAGCTTTGAAAGAATACTTCCTAGGATTTTATGTGCGATCCTTTTACCGGTGGGTTGGTGTACCGTTTCATTCCCTCTTTACAGTCAGGGTTCAATATATTGACGCCCTACGTCAATTTGTCGTGTTAAACCCATTTCATACAACTGTCAAAGACTGACAGTTGTGATTTGAATACAGAGTAGCAGGGACATCGACGCATCGCGCAACCAGAAGGTCAATTTCCCTAATTAAAAACGTTCAAAATCTAGTCGCAATGACATCTCAGCGACAATTAATGTCAAAATTCTAGGGAAATTAGAGGTATTTTTGACAAATTGAGACTGAGATCGGACTGTGATCGATCTTAAAATTACGAGAATTGCTCCTCCGTTACCATGAACTCAGTACATGATTCAGCCGATCGATTCTGTAAAAATCTCACCGTGAAAAGTTAGGTGAAGTGACCTTAGAGTGAGCTGTCAATAGTGTCAATCCCTAGTATTACTTGGAATGACAGTTCACTCCACGCTCACTCCACCTAAGTTTTCACGGTAAGATGGTTACAGAATCGCACTGCTGATCTCCCCGGTGTAGATATTATTAGCCTGTTATTAAAAAAAAATTCGCTGCTTCATACATTTTGACCGCGTAGATATTGCACTTTTCTATGAAACTGTAGCGGTTAACACTATTAGTTTTTAATAGCATGATACATGTATGCATTTATTAGAAACTATCAGTCGTAACCGCTACACTGTTTTTTTACAACGGCAGATTTTTTTTTTATAACCAAGTAATCATTTCTGTCTGTATAGAAACATGTGCTGAATTCATGGTCATAGCTTGCCACCCTATAAACAGACAGCACCCTAATTGAGTAACACACGATCAATCGGAATCGGTTTCATTTTGACAGTTCAACAACATTCATTGCGTTATTTACATGTTGAGCAGACAAATTTTTCGAAATTTCGAATTTTCCTTATGAAGCAATGGATTAGCAATTTGCTTCAAAATGATTCTGATTCCGATTGATTGTATGTTTCACAATTAGGTGCAGTTTAAGTTGATAGCCAATTTGCTTAACAATCAACATACCTGACCTTACATGCACAAAATCGCGCTATTAGCTTACAGGTTTGGGGTGATACGAGCACGCCCACTTTTACTTCTAAACGAAAACTACCTTTTAGAAGGGGTGACTAAAATCAATTCTATTTTTGTGAATTTTAACGTTCAAAAGTGTTTTTTATGTGCCTATCTATACTTATAATAAATCTGTAGAAGTGAAAATTCTGTACATTGAAAATATCAAAAAAATAAATGGCAGGGGGTGTTACTAGACCGACCAAAAACCACCCAAAAACCCAACCCAAAAATAACCCAAAAATGTGATTAAAACAATTTTTGTCTGTCTGTCTGTCGGTCTGTCTGTCTGTCTGTCTGTCTGTTTGTTCAGGCATCACGCAAAAACTACCGTTTCGATTACGTTGAAACTTGGTATAATTATTCTTTAATATCCTGGGCACCACACTGGGTACTTTTTATCCCGGAAAAGTATATACAATAAAAAACAAACTTAATTTTGCGGTTCGTTCCCTATACCCGATTACTGCACCAACCGCAAATAATAAGTTTGTCGTAGGTTAAGTCCCCCGCAATGGAGTTCATTTTTATTCCTTTTAGTTTTTAGAGTTATTTAAGTTTATTTTTATATAAGTCGTAGGTATAGATTTTAATTTTAAAGTATAGGTAGTATATTTGATAGTGTACGTAGTGACCGTAGGTTATTTTATAATACTGTTAGGTAGGATTAGTCATTCGTATAGATATTAGTTTTTAGGGATTTTGCTTATTTATTGAGTTTGGATTAGTTATCATCAGAAATAGGTTTATTTAGGTAGGTAGGTATTTAATTTTCTGTTATTGAGTTTTTTTTTTTTTAGATATCATATAGGTACCCTCTTAATCACCACTAATGAGACACAATTGGTTTTCTATTGTAATTAGCCACAAAGGGCCCGTGAGATAGATGGCAGTCTGGGGAAGCACATAGGTACATTTTATCCTGTTATCACGTTCCCGTGGGATAATTTCCGACATCCACGCGGGCGAAGCCGCGGGCAGAAGCTAGTTTGAAATAAATGATTTGACTTTGACTTATAAACGAAGGATTGTTTCGTTTTTATCATAGAAGAAAACAACGGCCATAGTGGTTTTGTTGATGTGTGTAGTGGTTGAAACTCAGTAAAGTACAGACGCCAGCAGGTCAATCTACCCGAAACTGTAAAATTTTCCCAATCAACCTTGAACCTTAATATTTTAGCGATAAAGTTGAAAATCTATTAAAGAAACTTGACAGATTGTAGTAGCTTAATGTGCTGGCGTCTGTACATCATAATTCAATTGTTTTTGGGGAAAGCTCTTGGACAGCCATTGCATGCGATAGCTCAACTAGATTTAACTTTGGCTTGTACACTTAGTATTGTAGGAGTATTCTCGGTAAAATACAACATTACATCATGGTTTACTGAAAGTTTAGTTCTCTGTCAGAAACGCCGTATAGAACTAGCAGCGCCCCGCGGTTACACCCGCATAAGTGTCGATCCCTTGAGAATATCGGGATAAAAAGTATCCTCTGTGATGTTATTCTGATGTAAAAGCTATATTACTGTAAAGTTTCATCAACATCCGTTAAGTAGTTTTTGCGTGAAAGAGTAAAAAACATCCATCAATTCATCCATCCATCCTCACAAACTTTCGCTTTTGTAAAATTAGTAGGATAGGATTTGTAGGAAGTAGAATAGGAAGAAGAATTTTCGGAACCCATTTTTTTTATCAACATTTTGAAAGCTATACTACGATAATATTGTACGTAAAGTGTAACCCAGCAAATCCGAAAGTTACCTACCACAATGCCTGAAAACCAAATTTTATGATCAATGTGTTTTGTCTACAATGACGAACGGGACCGAAACATGGACTCTCTCCAAAGAGACTGTGTACAGACGCCAGCAGGTCAAGCTACCCGAAACTGTCAAATTTTTCCAATCAACCTTGAACCTTAAGGCTATAGCGATAAAGTTGAAAATCTAATAAAGAAATTTGACAGATTGTAGTAGCTTGATGTGCTGGCGTCTGTACAAAGTTTACATTGTACAAAAAGTTGTGGAGCGCGCCATGGTAGGCCTACCGTTGAAAGACCACGTCTGTAACTCTCGAGATCCTACGTAGGACGTACGTAAGTACAAAATATTCGAATACAGGTAGCGGCTGTGAAAAGAAGGTGGGCAGGACACTTGGCTAAACGTGTTGATAGTAGGTGGAGTAGAGCTCTCAATGAATGGTTGCCGAAAGACGTAGGAGTGTTGGCAAACCAACAGCCAGATGGGTTGATTTCAGAAAATCGCGTGTGAAACCTGTAACAAACACATAAACAGTAGCAAATCGTGGGAGGCAGCGTTTAAAACAGGTTTCTGTTCTTTGTTTGCATTGGAAGGTTGTCATGCGGCGGTCTCACTTATTTATTTATCAGTAGTTTTTTGTTTATTTTTGCAATGTTACTCAATATCACACTATTTAGACATACCTACTTAGTCACATATTCGTTACTGTTTTTTATCTAACACAAATTTTATTTATATATTTAAGTATGCACACGTCACGTTGCAGTATAAAACTGATTTATATCTGTCACCTCGCACATCAGGTCCAGTTGAAAACCAGCGTCAGGCACTAGCTGTCTGACATTTTTGCTGAACTGGGCCTTTTTGGCGCAGCCGTGAGGCACACTTTCCTGCGAATTTCTTACATCGGACTTCACACTTTTTATTTATTCTTTTATTATTATATATTTTTTTTATTGTTTGTTTTGTCTGATGTATGTATCTGATGTATTGTGTGTCTTTTAGTTTGTGCCAAATAAATGTATTTTTGGAACGAAGTTCCTTATCGTGCGTTGAGAAAGGGGGCTAGACGGAAAAAATTAAGAGCAAAAGTTGGAACGATACTTTTTGCTATAATTGTAAGCCGTGCGGCGTGCGCGTGTTTCTCTGTCTGTTTCTCTCTCTCTCTCTCTCTTATAGAAAACTTCGTTCCATCCGGGTGTTCCTTGACACCTCTCAAGTTTTTTTTTCTTTTTCTTTCTTTCAATGGCGTTCATTTTCACAGTTCAACAGCATCATTGCGTTATTTACGTTGTTGAGCAGACAAATTTGCGAACATATGAAGCAATGGATTAGCAATATCCTTCAAAATGATCCAGACTGTGATTGATAGTTTGTTACGCAATTAATACTGGTTGACACTGGGTTCGCAAATACCAGGGAAGCATGGCACAGAAGGGAGGATGCCTGTACTCAGCAGGCTGTAATGATTATGATGAACCCAAAAAATAGGGACAATTTCACAGTTAAAGCTTTTACTTTGGATGAAATATAACCTAATTTATTTACAGTTATCTATCGTAAGACTACATTATAGCTGGGTAGCGGGATCGTCCGAAAGGGTTACCGCTGCCCTGGAACATAAAGGGCTAAGAAAGGAACGCGGGTGGGTTTCAGTCAGTAAGAGTCTGACACTCCCTTCCGCTCCACCCAGAGCGGGAGGGGTCATTTGATGATTTCGGATCCTGAAAAAAAAAAAAAGACTACATTATAGCTAGGTACAAGTGTTCTACCGTCCTAAGCATACTATTCACTTTAACGATTATTTTTGGAGCGAGCAGATCTATGTAATGGGCTTAATTAAAAATACTCGCGCGAATGACTCTGTGATGGCCTGTCAGTTTTATAGCGCCCCGGAGCCAAATGACGAGATGCGGGGCGAGGTGGAAATACGACCAGGGAAAACGTTTATTTACCTGGCTCATTTAATTTAATTTTTATTTTATTTAGACACCGAGCTTGGAGGTTATGAATTCGTTTTGATGCGTTAGTCGTAAACTTTAAGTTTAAAATTAACTTAATTTAGTTGATTACTTTTAGGCTTTCTTATCATAAGCGGTTTATCAGAAGCAGACATAAGTTTTTGTCTCAGATTTGTCTTGTTCAGCTTTCTTTATAACAATAATTATGAATTTCTATCGTGTAAAGGTTTCAGCATCTAACGCTCCTGTGCTGAGCGGAGCGGCGACTCTGTGAAGCGGATTTTTGGCTCTGATGGCATTGTTTCGTGAATATGCATGTATGGTAATACCAACCAACACCCTAATTGCGTAACACACTATAAATCTTAATCTGAATATTTTCAAAGATATTTCTAATCCATTGCTTCATATGTTCGAAAAAATGCCTGCTTAAAAGCGTAAATAACGCAATGAATGTTGTTGAACTGTTAAAATTAAACCCATTGCTACTGATAGCTTGTTACGCAGTTACCCCGGTGGTTAAGGTAGGTTTGTCTGTTCACATTGACCTTTTCATGTAATCTACACAGCTACGAGTTAGTTGTTGAATTTATTGGATTTCCTTTCAAAGAAAAACCAATAAATCCATCTGTCTATCTATATAATACCATCAAACCTTAATCGGCGTCTAGCGAAATACAAAACTCCCTATAAGTTATATAAAAGGTACAAAATTCGTATTACTTCCGAGTTTCGACTCCTCATGTCCGTCCTATGACGAGGGTCACCTATTCTTCAGTATTTATATAAAAATAAATCTCCGTGCTATCGAGAAATGTAGCCGTTTAGATATAATTTTATATTAATGGTCGACAGTTTAGGGTTTTGGTCGCTTTATCTTTATTTACCTCGTCTGGATTTGTGTCTGGTTGATGGCAAAAGGCAGGGTTTCTAGTACATGGGACCTCAACATCAATGATGAAATATGGTTGTACTATAACTACATCTCTGCCCAACCCTTCGGAGAAACAGGCGTCTTGTTATGTTATGTTAATTTACCTACATAAGGAAGGAGTTAAAAATTGCGCGTTATAGGTACTTACAGGACGGCATCGACGCGCAAACTGTAATCATAAATTCAGGACACATGATTCTAGAACATTGCGTAGAAATTTTACGTCGGTTATCAAAAAAAATGCTGTTGTTTCATAGAAAAGTGCAATACCTACGCTGTCAACGGCCATTGCCTTTTGGTATTGTGTTTTCTGGTGCTGTTCCATTGAACAGCTAATTTCTTTTTTAATAACGGACTAAAAAAATCAACGCAGCTGGCTTCAGAATCATGTACTGAATCCATGATAAGCGGTTGAGCGTCGATGTCCCTACCATCCTGTATTAGTACTCCTAAAAGTCGGCTAGAGTTTACCTACGGAATTCGTAAACTATGTTGTGGTTTAAAGATCAGCCAGTCAGCAAGGTTTAGTTCCCGGAGTCCTTGCCAAAAGATTTGAATTATAGATATGATTTGAGAAGCCGTGCGGACAAAACTTAGATAATATTACAGAAGGTATACTTAGCGGTTGTTAGCACACCTGCAAAACATAAGCACCTGGGTTCCCAGATTGTGCAAATTAATTTACCAGACACCATGATTAGTGCACATTACACAAATGGTGACAGGCTCTATAACTTTTGTTTTGTTTAGCCTATAATGCCTATACTTTGTCAAAGGCCTCCCCCAAGTCCTTCCAGGAACTCTTCCCGCGCCACCTCGAACCAGTCCTCGCGGTACGCGTCCAGGTCATCTCGCCATCGCTTTCAGGGCCGACGTCCGCGGCGCCGTCCACATTACATTATATAGGCATAAAAATATAATAGGTACAAACAATAAAGTGGTGCTTAACATAACTGGCATTTCTGCGAGACGTGACGTACCTATATAGTATATGAAGTGGTTCGAGTTTCATGCGGTATGTTCTCCATGTTCAGGTAGGCGTGGATTATCGGGTAGGAAGGCAGTATTTCAATAAAATAACGCTTGTTACGGTCACTTCACTTATAATTCTCAATAGTTCAATCAACCACTACACAAAATAATTATAGATCACTGAGATCAAGAGAGATGCACTCAAAATATAACGTCCACTGAGCACGTGGCTGCATGCGCACTTCCTCGTGATCTGAAGTAAACTGCTCGTTTTCCAAGATGGCTGCCTCACCAGAGCTCGGTGTTCGTTCTTGACACTTGACATTTATAAAAGAAGTCAATTGACAGTCCAGAAAAGCGGAGGCGCCGACACGGCCAACCCTGACAATCGCACGACCTCGTGCGCATGGTGTCGTGCATCCGTGGGCTGCGACGTTACTCCTCGCGACCTGTTCGATGAGTAAAGATACACGTTTACACGCGTTCGGCTCTTCCTGACCAATAGGAAATTCATTACCATTGCAGAGTAACATGGACCGGGCGTGCTAGGCCCCTTCATCCAGATACTCAATCAGGTCCGGGCGTACTAGTCCCCTTCGACCCTCTTGCGTAGCGTGGCCCGGGCGTGCGAGGCCCCTTCAACCAGCTACTACCTTGTGGTCCGGGCGTACTAGTCCCCTCGACCCTCTTGCGTAGCGTGGCCCGGGCGTGCGAGGCCCCTTCAACCAGCTACTACCTTGTGGCCCGGGCGTACCAGGCCCTTTCAGCCAATTACCAAAGCGTGGCCCGGGCGTACGAGGCCCCTTCAACCAGCTTAACACTACAACAATGCAATAGACTACGCGTGAGTTAAATGAAGACTACTCACTTCGATGTACCTGAGCCCGTTCTACAACGCTACTAGAGCGGTCTTCTGAGGCCGAGAGCGTGTCAGAACCAGCAGTCAAGGTATCTTCACTAGCAACGGAAACTGTCTCACTATCGGTGTCCGAAGACTCTATTTGGCCAATGTCATTTTCATCGAACGCCGACACGTCATCCTCGTCATTGATCAAGATTGTAGATATTTCTACTAGTCCCTCAAACCCTCTAGGTACCGCACGCAAGTTTTCGTGAGAGTACTTATAAACGCGGCTAGATCTATTGATGCTTTTTAGTTCATAGCGGTCGTTATCTAAAACTTTAGTTATGACGAATGGTCCCTTAAATTTTTTAGCTAGCTTGATCTGATTGCGCTCACTACACTTAATGAAAACATAATCCCCCAGTTCAAATGGTTTTATTGTAGCCTTGCCTCTATTGAAAAGTTGTTCTTGTGAGCTGGCCGCCTTAAGAATATTTGCTGATGCTTGACTTCTTATGACGTCCAGGTCAGCCCGCGAAGGAAAACTAACGTTGTAAGCTATTTGGGATATTCCTAAGGACTGTGCGCGTATGCCGAACATCAGTTCTGTTGGCGTGAAACCTGTGATCCTAGATTTAGTGCTATTTAATGCTAATTGTACTTCGTCTAGCTCGTCTCTCCAAACCTTGTTTGAGTCATTCTCGATAATAGTGAGTAGGTTTTTCAAGGTGCGCATTACCCTTTCTACCTGACCGTTGGCTCTGGCAGAGCCGGTTGCTATGGTATGTAGTTCTATGTTATGATCAGTGCAAAACTCTTTAAATTCTGCACTAATATAACACCTACCTTGATCTGCTATTATTCTCTTAGGGGAACCGAAGAGGCACACTGCTTTCTTTAACGCTTTTACAGCACAGGCTGCATCTAATGAAAGGGTATACTCTAAAACGACATATTTTGTGAAAGCATCAATGATGACAGAGGCATATTCTTTTCTATCACTCTTGCCGCTAAGTTTTCCAGTAATATCTATGTGGATGGTATGCCATGGTACAGAAACTTTAGGGATAGGATGTAATCTTACCTGTTGTGCACCTGAGGTGCCTTTGGAAGCTTTGCATACTATGCAAGAGTCGATAAATTTGTGAACATTTTTTGACATCTGGGGAAACCAGTACTGCTCGTATAGTTTGTCGAGGGTTCTATCGTAACCTAGATGTTTGATCTCTGTATGTACATGATTTATAAGTGTCCACACCAGAGAACGTGGGACTATGGGAAGCCAGCTGCTTACCTTGTTCCTTTCAACTTTACGGTAGAGGATACCATCCCGAACATCGTAAGAGTGGGCAATTGCTTCAGGTAGTTCGCCGTTCTCGTGCTGCCTAATAAGGGTCTGGATTTCTGGATCTCTTTTCTGCTCTACCTGCATCCAGGTATTGTGTAACTCGACAAAATTTACGAATTTAAGAAAGTCAATGGAGTTAGTCAAATGAGTATCTGTTTCTTTAGTATCTGAAGGAGCAGGTAACGGGTTTCGAGATAGAAAGTCGGCATGTGCCATACTGCGCCCCTCCTTATAAATGATGTCGAAATCATATGCTTGGAGAAACGCCCACCATCTGTGGACGCGAGGTGATAAATCGGTCTTAGCTTTGGAAGCTTTTAGGGAATTACAGTCAGTGTAGACTGTGAAGTGTTGACCGTAAAGATAGTGACGGAAACTTTCAACTGCCCGTACTACCGCTAGAGTTTCCAACTCATATGAGTGGTACCTAGATTCTACCTCGGTTGTACGACGACTGAAATACGCGACAACATGAGGTACGTTTTGCTCTCTTTGAATTAGTACGGCGCCATAGCCGTCTGAGCTGGCATCAGTATGGAGCTCAACGGGTTTGTCGGGATTGAAGATTATCAATACTGGTTCGGATGATAGAATATTGACAATTTTCTTATGTGCTTCCGAATGTTCTCGTTTCCAAATTATGCGGCCTTTGAGTTTGGTCAAGGGGTATAAGGGACTAGCGATGTTTGCGAAGTTAGGTATAAAACGTCGGAAGTAAGAAGCCAATCCTAGAAATTGCCTCACTTGCCTTGCTGTTTTAGGAAATGGGACCTCGAGAAGGGCTTTGACTTTTCCGGGGTTGGGTCTCACTTCTCCCGCCCGTATAAGATATCCTAAATAATTGACTTCAGTTTTCATGAATTTACATTTAGCCATTTTGAAAAAGAACCCTGATTCTGTCAGAGTCCTGAGTACAGCGTCAAGGCGTTGTAATCCTTCGTCCACACTGGACGAATACGATAGGATGTCATCCATATAGGCTAGAGCTTCAGTATCTTTACACGATTTGAGGGCTTTATTGATACATCGCTGGTAAACGGATGCAGCATTTCGTAAACCAAATGGCATAGTGAGATATTCGAACTGGCCCTCAGGGGTTACAAAGGCTGTACGCTCAATTGACTCAGAACTGACCTTTATCTGATGGTAGCCGGCAGCCATGTCCAGCGAACTGAAGAAATGAGCACCATTTAAACGATCCACCTGCTCTTCTATCCTAGGAAGTTGGTAGTGTTCGGGTCGTGTGTTGGCATTCAATTCTCTATAGTCAACACATAGCCTGTCTGTGCCGTCTTTCTTCTTCACCAGTACGATAGGGCTAGCAAAAGGAGATGAACTCTCACGAATGATATTCGCATCTAAAAGTGATTGTATCTTTTCTCTTACGATTACCTTTTCGGCTGATGACATCTGATGAGGACGCCTTTGCACGATTTTATGCGGATCGATAAGATCGATTTTCATCTCGCCAGTAGTAACTCTACGTGTGGGCATGCCCTCTATAAAATACTCACTGTACTTACGTAGGATGTTGAATAGTCGCTCCTTCTCATTGCCTTTCAAATCGGTGTCGATTGAGCTAAAATCTAAATGATCAGAGGTTCGGCAAGTATTAATGTGTTTACGCGATGAAAATCTAATTGAATCACTGTTAATCTCGACGTGTATCCCTTGTTCTAAGATGTCTCTACCAATAATGACAGGATCTACCAAAGCATCATCTGGGACCACATGAAACAATATGCTAATTTGAATACCCTGAATTTGAACTGAACTAAAAATTTGGGTCAAGCATTTTATGTCTTCACCACCTAGGCCTGTCAAATAAACAGTCTCCTTGCGTACGGAACCAGGCAGTTGGTTAACTAAACTATTTTTGATCAATGAACATGCCGAACCACTATCGAATAGAAATGACATTGACTTACCAGCCGATGTGGATAGAGTACCTTTGACCAGTCTGCGCTCACAGATATTTACGTCCTTCTTGGCTGGATGTTCTTTGTCTGCCTTGTTATTGGGACAAGCTGTACTGATGTGTCCGGGTTTTTGACATGTAAAACAAGTGAGTATCTTTTCTCTTTCTATCTTCGCGGCTGTGACACTATCTCGACGTTTGCGACACTCTTCGATCTTATGCCCACGGTAACCGCAGTAGTGACAGGATCCTCCGAATTTCGTATCAGCAACAGTACGTGGTTTCTTTGAGTTGGAATTATGCTCTTCGTTATCATCAAGGCGCCGCTTCAACGATATTCCACTAAGAGCGCGGCATAATTGGGCTCTCGTTGTGATGGTGTACGAATTGAGCTCTCTACGGATTAAAGAGTTTCTTTGACTGAGGACTGATATGACGAATCCGGTAATTACCTCTTCTGTCATTTCTACTTTTGGAATGCGTTCAATGAGACTCCACAAACGCAAAGCTGCTTCGGAAGCTGCCTCTTGAGGTCCAATCTCAAATCTCATCACACTGTCAAAGTAGTCCTGCATTAACATAGGTTTTCCAAATCTCGCGAGTAACAACTCCTTAATCTGCGGCCATTCTATTTCCGAACTTCTTAATTTAGTCAGACAAGATGCAGCACGACCCTTCAGTGAGTTTATTAAGGCAAGCAACAACTCGGTCCCGGAAAGATTTCGGCTAGTGACTATAATGTCGGTAATTCTACACCAACCTTCGATATCGGCCTCCGCATCGTCGGGATCAAATTTAACCAACTGGGTCGGATTAAGTAGCGGCTGTGGTGGCTCAGTGCTGCTAGTGGTTGCAGCTAGCAATCTTGTCAAAATCGACTCCATTCCGGTGAGCAAATCATGGGTATTCGCACTAGGGTCTTTATTTCCGGCGTTGGATACTGCCTCCGATTGATTTGACCCTTCGAATCCCACTTCTGATGAAGTGGTTCGAGTTTCATGCGGTATGTTCTCCATGTTCAGGTAGGCGTGGATTATCGGGTAGGAAGGCAGTATTTCAATAAAATAACGCTTGTTACGGTCACTTCACTTATAATTCTCGATAGTTCAATCAACCACTACACAAAATAATTATAGATCACTGAGATCAAGAGAGATGCACTCAAAATATAACGTCCACTGAGCACGTGGCTGCATGCGCACTTCCTCGTGATCTGAAGTAAACTGCTCGTTTTCCAAGATGGCTGCCTCACCAGAGCTCGGTGTTCGTTCTTGACACTTGACATTTATAAAAGAAATCAATTGACAGTCCAGAAAAGCGGAGGCGCCGACATATAAATATTCTTCTTTACATTGTATTCTAACGAATCAGATGAATATTTAAGTGGAAAAACAATGGATGAAATGTGTCATCTGTCCATCAAGCGGAATTTATTCCGTGTTGAGTGACGCCTGCGAAATAAATCTGTCTGGAATGTGGCGGTGTTCAGACGCGGGGAAACCGTCTCACATTTTATGTGGCGCTTTTTATATTCAAGTGTTTTTCTAACGAGTAAATAAATGCTGAGGATTTCGGGTGATGCATTAGTGAAGGCTTTGTAAATATAAAGCTGAAAGTAGTTATACTTACTAGGTATTACGTTAGCTGTATCGGAGAGTCATCAACATCATTTCAGCTGCAGCTGGACATAGGCCTCCGACTTCGACCGGTTCTGTGCTTCCCGCATCCAGCGGATTCCTGAGGCCTTCACAAGGTCACCGGTTCACTTTGTGGGAGGCCTTCCAACGCCAACAGTACGCGGTCACCACTCTAGAACCTTCCGGTCCTATCGGTCATCAGTTCTGCAAACAATACTGCTACTTAAGTTTGGCAATTCTTCGGGCTATATCGGTTATCTTGGTTCTCTTACGGATCTGTTCATTTCTGATTCGAGAGTATGGTAAGTAAATAAACCAATTCTGACTAGAAATGATTACTTTGACATGGCTCAAAAGGTTTTCCAACTTAAATGGGACTGGGCAGGACATGTCTACCGCATGCCGGACAAACTGTGGGTCCAAATAGCACAAAATTGGTGCTCTGAGACAGCGAGGCGGAGTCGCGGCAGACCACGTAGGAGTTGGCGGGACGAGCTGGACATGTTCCATCAAAACAGGAAGGAGGACGCGCGGGCTCGCGTAAGATGGAAGGAGTGTACGGAGCCAATGCCCAGGAGTGGGACAGCGTAGGCTAACATAAAAAAAAATACACTGAAGGCATTTCTGACATCAGTCAGAAAGAAAGAGAAAGAAACAAAATATGTTTATTTGCGATAAACATTACGCAGATAAAAAAGATCAAGTTGGAGAAAATATGCGTCACATCCACGCAAAACGGCCATCGCTCAGCATAATGCAAATACCCTATGCGAGACAGAGCCCCAGCGCTGGTTTTCAGTTCGATCCGGTCAATCTATTCTCAATCTGATTGAGGCTTTAAACCTAGCATTATACAATCAATCCGACACCAATCTAACCAAGATCACGAATTGCTCAAAACATCGCCGAATTGGAAATTGTGTAGTTCACTTAATGGATTCTTTAAAATCAAAACAATACTCTGTCGGTACATTTAATGAGTGTTTCATTAGATGTAATGATTACTTAACTAGCTAGTAGTTAAATGAAAACGATGTTTACAATGCGAGATAAACTTTAACACAGGAATGAATCGTCTGTTGTGAGCGCTTTTGACAGATGGTTAAATAAAGGACAACTGATGTACAGTCGGCAGCAGAAGTTGAATGATATTTGTGACCTTTTAACTTTAATACGTCACAATTGTCATTCAACTTTAAATTCAAAATTATTTACAAAATGACAACTTTGTCATTTTGTAAATAATTTTTACTATTGTTTGGTTTTAATGTTGGGTGTAATTAATCTTTCTGTATGATGACGTCTTACTCTAGTCGCAGTAGTCAGAGGTAAATAAAATTCAGGATTCAGTCTCCGAAGCGAGAAAATATCTTAATTTTTTGAATTAGTTAATTGAAGAGGTTAAAACCACAACCAACAACCTTGCCTTGCCTATGGACTGTTATGTCTGAAATAAATAATTTATTTTTTATGTATTTTTTTATTTTAAAATGTCCATGTCCATTTGGGATTCCAAGCCAATGGAATTCCGTGGCGTTTTAATGAGAAAACGTTTATAAATAAGAAAACTACCGCAGTAAACAGTTCATAGGCCACAATAGGCATGGGGGATGATGAGAAAGTGATGTCACACAAGTACACCACAAAATAAAGACAGTTTAAAAGAGAAACAAAATTAAAGACCAATAATTGACAGTTCCAATTTCAAAAAGTGAATAGCACTTGTCTTATCAGGAGTACCGTCTCCCGAGTGTGACGCGCTCAGTTGCCCTCGGGAGCCCGCCGTGACCGTGTGTCTGTAAGTGATAAGTGATAGTGTTACCGACGAGTGCGCTGTGCTACTGGACTGTGTTTTATTTTGCGGTGGGTACTTTGAAATTAATTTTTAATTTTTTTGTTACCTACCGTTTTTTTTTCAAATTTTTTGACACTGGGGTATAAACAAAAAATATTGTTGTTTTCTGGTTTGTTAAAAAAATATTAACTTAGAAGATAATCTTTAGAAAAAAGTATGTAAATATCTACTTTTAACTTTTTTTATTTCAATTTATTACTTTTAGTAAGAAAACACTGTAAAAAATACCTACACGTCACGTAGTGTATAAAATAACTACTTACAGAACTAAGTATATAGAGTATCAAGTAAAGTTTAAACAATGAAATCAAGTGCTGCAATCAACCCATATAATTATTAATTCCGGGCACCAAACTGAAATAATTCCCCAGCTGTTTACATTGCCGTGTAAATTGGAACTCGCCCGTGCCAGTAGGTTACTACTATAATCTACTACAACGAGTTACCTGTGTTATAGTGTAGTGTTACACAGTACACGTTTTATGGAGCGACGTTAATTTTCTCATTCATAGCTTGGTGACAGAGAAATGAGACGGGAAGATGATTATTAGATTGTTGATTCATCTTGTGGGTTTTCTTGTTTTTTGGCTGAATTTAGTACTGTGTTAGTCATAGATTTTCATACGAAAATCGACCAAAATAGATAACATTGAAAAGTTCCTGGCAATAGGTAGGTCTATAGTTCTACATTGGTAATTTGATGCGGCAATAGTTCAACGGTTAAGACGTAGACAGGCGAACTGCGAGGTCGTGAGTTTGTTTCTTAACTCAAATGCAACGTGGCATTTCGCCCTTGTCCCTCGTAGGAATGGACTGATGTGTTTAATAAACGCACATTTTACCAGTCTTTCAAGTCTCATAGAAAAACCCAGTAACTTTTTAGCCGACGGGAGTCGATCTTGAGACTCCACGCTCAGCAGTTGCGTTGACGACCACTGCACCAATGAGGCAGTTATGTTTTCAGAGATTCTTCAAGGAAAATAAATTGGCACACTCACTTAGGACACAGATGGGTAATCCCAATCCGTAGTCATTAAATAAAACACAAAAGAGTAAGGGTCCTTCCCACCCTCTGAAAACTCCCAAAACAATTAGTTCCGTACCCTATTAATAGAAACAAAAGCTTATAAATGGTTAGTTCATATAATAGGAAGCTAAACAAACGGCTGCAGTAATTAATGGCTCGGTCTCAGGTGTCAAAACATGTATTATGTTATGTTCACTGTGATTACCAACACATGTGTACATTGTTTGTTTTGGTGGGCGTTTGTCTATTGTTTTTGGTGGATAGGGATACCTTTTTGGTGTGAATGGGACAGGATGTAGGTTTGTTTGTGATCTGGGGCCCAGCAGGAGTGAGAGTTGCAGGTAAAGTGGAATTCATTTGCAAGTTTTGAGCCATCATAATCAGCCTATAATATTCCCACTGCTGGGTTTTGGGCTGGGCCAGAGGGACTGGGCTGTATTCTACCACGCGGGCGCAGTGCGGGTTGGTAGGCGTCACATGTTTTCGAATTTTTGGTTCTAGGACATACCGGTTTCGGTTTCTTCACGATGTTTTCCTTCACCGTTTTGAGAGCAGTGGTGATGAAATTATTTCACACAAAGTGAGGCGCCTGCCTGGGTTTGAACACACGATCTACAACTCAAGTCGGGGCCGGTATCACTGGACCACCACTGCTCACGCTCAAGTTTTGAGTATCTACCTGCAACTACAATGTATACATGACTGAAAAACGTTTAAGTGTCTATTAAATTATGATTCTGTAAAATTTTCCTGTGTTGGCTAAAATACTTGGACATTATACATGGTGTTAAATAAATTGCGTGCCATAACTTAGGGGTAGGTTCAGTATCAATAAAGGAACCCAGGGAAAAAAGAAGTGAGTAAATAAGTTAATTTTAATTCATTGTAAATACCTACCTACTTGATTCCATTTTAAAATACCCCCTCGTTCTTCTACTGCTGCTGAATACCTACTAGTTAAACAAGATTTTTTAATTTGTAGGTTTTCATTTTTAAGGAGATAAGCACGCTAAAGTAGGAAGATGAAATGCTTGGATTTGTAATTTACGTACCTAGTTACCTATTTTTCATCCGGCGTTATCGAAGTGTTCGGGCGTAGGTATTTCATTGCGTTTGATAGTAGGTCCCAGGGTAACTCTAGGAAATTATTAATTAGCATTTAAACAAAATAAAAACTTCTTTTAACCAAATTTTTAGTCGATTCTAAACGATTGCTATTTAATTAGTAGGTACTACATTAGGTTCATATTATGATAATTTTCAGTTTTTTTTAAAGGTATTTATTTTTTATTTTTTACAGGTTCCTTTATCGATACTGAACTCGCCCTGAAGCTATGGCACGCAATTTCTTTAACACCCTGTATAGTTACATAAATTAAATCTTCTATACTTATAATAAATCTGTAGAAGTGAAAATTCTGTACATTGAAAATATCAAAAAAATAAATGGCAGGGGGTGTTACTAGACCGACACCGAACCCAAAAATGTGATTAAAAAAATTTTTGTCTGTCTGTCTGTCTGTCTGTCTGTTTATTTAGGCATCACGCAAAAACTACCGGTTCGATTACGATGAAACTTGGTATAATTATTCTTTAATATCCTGGGCACCACACTGGGTACTTTTTATCCCGGAAAAGTATATACAATAAAAAACAAACTTAATTTTGCGGTTTGATCCCTAGATCCGATTACTGTACCAACCGCAAATAATAAGTTTGTCGTAGGTTAGGTCACACGCAGTGGAGTTCATTTTTATTCCTTTTACTTTTTAGAGTTATTTAGGTTTATTTTTATATAAGTCGTAGGTATAGATTTTAATTTTAAAGTATAGGTAGTACATATATTTGATAGTGTACGTAGTGACCGTAGGTTATTTTATAATACTGTTATGTAGGATAGTCATTCGTATAGATATTAGTTTTTAGAGATTTTGCTTATTTATTGAGTTTAGATTGAGGGGCCCGTGGCTAAATAATAACAGCCGCACAGGTCGATCGGTCAGGTTAAGCTACGCTTGCCGCGGTCGGTCTGTGGATGGGTGACCATCTTTACATACCGAGACACCTCCGTGCCTCGGAAAGCACGTTAAGCCGTTGGTCCCGGCTGTCATTCGTGGATCTTTGACAGTCGTTACGGGTAGTCAGAAGCCCGAAAGTCTGACAACCAGTCGTACCAAGGGTATCGTATTACCCAATAACTGGGTCGTGGAGGTCAGATAGGCAGTCGCTCCATGTAAAATACTGGTATTCAGCTGCATCCGGTTAGACTGGAAGCCGGCCCTGAACATAGTTGGGAAAAGGCTAGGCAGATGATGATTGAGTTTAGATTAGTTATCGTCATAAATAGGTTTATTTAGGTAGGTAGGTATTTTATTTTCTGTTATTGAGTTTATTTTTTTTTTTAATTAGGTAGGTACTTAGGTAAAGATATCATATAGGTACCCTCTTAATCACCATTAATGAGACACAATTGGTTTTCTATTGTAATTAGCCACAAAGGGCCCGCGAGATAGATGGCATCCTGGTGCACATACATTTTATCCTGTTAGCACGTTCCCGTGGGATAATTTCCGACATCCACGCGGGCGAAGCCGCGGGCAGAAGCTAGTTATTTAATAAGGTTTTTGGGAAGAAGAATTTGGGGGAGGTCTTTGTCTAGCAGTGAGACAAAATATGCTAACAAAAAACAAAAATGTTTTGGAATATGTACAGACGCCAGCTGCAGGTCAAGCTACCCGAAACTGTCAAATTTTACCAATCAACCTTGAACCCTAATGCAATAGCGATAAAGTTGAAAATCTATTAAAGAAATTTGACAGATTGTAGTAGCTTGATGTGCTGGCGTCTGTACTTACAAACAAACAGGGATAAATAACTTACCTTTAACTGTAATCGTACAAAATTTAAAGAGCGTTAAGACTGAAATAACAGTAAAAGCGGCTAGAAATAATTTTCATCCTCTGCCTATCAGACCGTGTCACCTACTGACAATATTTTATCTTGCACTTTTGACTTGAAATTAAACCTTTTCTTGAAATTGCTACTTTATCTGCAGTTCTCTAAAGTTAATTTTTGCTTGACAAAACAAAATGAAGATTCTTAAGACGGTAAAATCATGCACAGAACTGTTAACGTCTTCCTTGATTTAATTATAAAATAAACAGTATGTTTACAGTAGGGGAATAAATCGTCTTATCTTATTTTCTATATCTACGACAAGGAGTATTTGTTTAATGTGTTAATTAATCATTTAACACTGAGTTTGAGTTTCACTGAGTTCTAATTGGGTTACGGCTTTGTTGTTTTAGTATAAACGTAGATAAAAAGTCAAAGTTTGAATGTTTCATTTTTTTTTCAATTGAATAAAACAGAATTCCAAGATACAGTGCAATCTCGATATAACAAATCGGGAAGGGAACAAGTAAATATTCGTTATATCAAATAATTCGTTAAACTGAGGTTTATTATATTGAGGTTAGGTTGGTCTAAAATTTGTTATAAAGAGGTAAAAACGTGTCGAAACCTGTTGCGACTGAATCACATACTATTGGGAATGTTATATAAAGGTTTTGGGTTGACAAAATTCGTTGATTAGAGGTTTACACTTTTTTTTGATAGTTGAAAATTCGTTTTAAAGAGGTTGTTCGCAAAAAATCTTCGCCATGTAAAGGTATATTTTACATTGACTCTTCAATTCAAGGGGATTACGAAGAATTCGTTAAATCGATGAATTCGTTATATTGAGGTACGTTATAAAGGTTATGTACACTGTAGGTATAGAAATGCTGTATTTTGAGATTTTCTTATGAGCTATCTAGAAAAATAACATAACAACACGCATTTAATCTCTGAAGAGTTATGAAGAAGTGTATATCTATTAGGACACCCACATTTCGCCAGTTATGTTTAAGTCCCGTGTGATAGGGGGCGAGCCTATTGCCATCAACCGGTCACAATTCAAGGCTCTGGACTGCTACTGAGATATTCCTAATGGGAAACCAAAAACTTTGCCCGACCTGGGAATCGAACCCAGGACCTCATGCTTAGCAGTTGCACTTACAACCACTAGATCAACGAAGCTCTCTAAAATAATGTTATAATATAACCAAATATCATGAAGCTATACAGGCAGGCAGGGACATCGTCGCGCAAACTGTAACCATGAATTCAGCACCTGAGTTTAGACCAGAAATTTTCCGTCGGTTATTTAAAAAAAATATTGCTGTTCCATACATTTTGACCACGTAGGTATTGCACTTTTCTATGAAACAGAAGTTTTTTTTTTATAACCGACGAAAAATTTCGACGCTATGGGGTCTAGTATCATGTGCTGAATCCATGGTTACGGTTTGCGCGACGATGTCCCTGCCACCTTGTATTTTGCTAAAATAACTATACAGCTTAATAAAAAGAAATAAGAATAATATTTTACAACTACCCTACCGTTTCACCAAAAAAATCATATTCCTGAAACACGTTTCAGCGCTACAATAGAAAACCATAAAGTTTTATTAATATTCATACAGAACACTGTAATTAAGTTTTATGCACGGGTACGTGTGGGGCACAAACCTATGAAACATTTTGAATTAAATTCCACTTTGAACGGAACTACAATATTTGTATTTCGCAGTCCTGTAGTGAAAATAACAGTTTCAATGTTTCGCCCCTCAGCTCTGTTTAGTTTAACTGATCAAGCTGAAAATTAGCAAACATTACTTTGAACACGAAAACGAAACGTCTAGCTTTCATGTTTTTTTGCTGGTCTATGCTGGAGTTACTTTACTATGCAAGCAGTTTTTTCATCAGGTTAAACGTAAAAGTTTGACTACGATCCCATCAACACGTTGAATGTTTATTTAGCTTGCCTCAAATTATAGTTGGAGGTGTAAGTTTAATTTTTGATGGTTTTTGAGAACTGCTGAGCTATTTAAATAAAAAAAAAAACTTATTGAAAAGTAAAAGTACTTACAGACAAGATTGATCCACACTAGCTAAAGACAGAGAGGAGTGGAAAGGAGAAAGAGAGACATTTGTCATGCAGGGGTCCACATAAGCTAAAACTAAATTATAAATACGTGTATATTGAAAAGTGTGTTCGTTACCGCTATGTTAGTATTGCAGAGCAACACGGCGACACGTGGCCATCGCTTTCAAAGCATTTCGTGTTTCTACAACGACTTTCATCAGAATTGACATAAGCTATAGAAGTATTGACTTATGACAACCCAATACCTGTGCGTTCAAACCCAGGCAGGCAATTTACTTTGTTTATTTAGTTTCAGCAGCACTGCTCTTAAAACGGTGAAGGAAAACATCGTGAGGAAACCGGCATGTCCTAGAACTAAAAATTCGAAGACGTGTGACATCCACCAACCCGCACTGGGCCCGCGTGATGGATTATGGCCCACTCCCTCTCACAGAGAGGAGGCCTGTGTCCCAGCAGTGGGAATATTATAGGCTGATTATGCAACCCAATACCTCAATTCTGAGTTAAGCTATATGATGACAAACAAATGTTTGCATTGACTGGACAGGTCCACTCAAATATGTCTGGTTTTTTCCTCAAAAGCCCATTTCAGGCACTAATCTACATGGTCCTCAACATACCCAACAACATTCAACATGCATGCATGGTCTCATGGTCTCATGGTGCTCTTCATGATCTGACTAAGGTTATGTCTGGACTCTGAAAGAGACTTTGATGCTTGAGTTTGTTTTGCCATTTCTTCTCTGGGGTAGTAAGATAGGAAATGGTGACTCCATCTAGCTTATTCTTTTGTAATATGACGTGGAAAAGTGATTCCGATGTTGTATTTACAGAATAAACAATTTAATTTCATACTTTTTTGACTTTTTCATTACCGTTATCGTTGTTAGAATGACACTTTATTTTAGAGGTCTTCTTGACTCTAAAATTGAAGTAGGTACCTATCTATAATTAGGTAAAAATTATTTATTTAATTTCATCATCTACGTACAGAGAAGCAATTATACTAACGACTAGCTTGCCCCGCAGTTTCACCCGCGTAAGTCTCGATTCCGTAGTGATATCGGAATGAAAAGTATCCTATGTGTTAATCCTGATTAAAACTATTTGTGTGCCAAATTTCATTCAAATCCATTCAGTAATTTTTGCGAGAAAGAGTAACAAACATCCATCCATCCTCACAAACTTTCGCGTGTATAACATTAGTAGAATTGAAATACCACTTGACAACCATTTCAGATCTGTTTCATAATTAAGTTAATGTACAGTCACGCACAAATTACACTTAAGCTCGTAACTTGACAGTTTAATTTACGTTCTGTCAAAATTGATACAAATATCTGCGGTTTGGTGACGTCATGACGTAAAGGGCTTAGCTTTGACTACCTACGTCATGTTAGTGTTTAATGACTGTAATGTGTACTCGTGTAGGCTGACGAACGTGGTTACATTGTGTATGTTACGAACGAATGAACTAGATTAATTGGATATTATGTAACGTAATATTATTATAGACTACCTCGTTGGTCTGGTGGTCGCAGGCTCTACTGCTGAGCATGAGGTCCTGGGTTCGATTCATAGGTCGGGAAAAGTGTTACTGGGTTTTTCCATCACAAATTGTCAGTAGCAAATTGGAGTCTAGATTTGTTCCCGGTTGACAGTAATAGGCTCGCGCCTTATTACTCGTATATGGGGCTTTTTTATTTTTTTTTAAACATAACTAGCGAAAGGTGGGTTTACTATAGGTGTACCTCTGCCTAGCCCTTGGGGGAACACAGGCGAGATGTAGGTAATGTTATGTTAATACTAGCTGCGCCCCGCGGTTTCACCCGCATAAGTTTCGATCCCGTGGGAATATTGGGATAAAAAGTATCCTATATGTTAATCCTGGTTACAAAACATCTGTGTGTCAAATTTCATCCAAATCCGTTCAGTTGTTTTTGCGTGAAAGAGTAACAAACATCCGTCCATCCGTCCATCCATCCATCCATCCATACAAACTTTCACGTATATAATATTAGTAGGATTATTATGTAGGTTTGTTTAAGTTACCTTAAAATCTTGAGTGACAAAGGAAGAAGCTTCTTGGTCCCTCATTTTTAGTTATACGAGAAAAGCGCATCAGTCAATCAACTCAGTCTGTCATTCACTGCTGGACATAGCTCCCAAGGTGCGTCTCATCACTCTGTCCTCCGCATTCCACAACCAGTCTATCCTACCCACCTTCTTAAGGTCGTCGGTCCATCTAGCTGGGGGGCGTCCCATACTACGCTTGCCGATACGCGGTCGCCACTCCAGGACTCGTCTGCTCCACCGGATATCGGTCCTTCGACACACATGGCCAGCCCACTGCCACTTCAGCTTGCTCTGTAAGCTATGGCGGTAACTTCAGTTCTTTTCCGGATAACTTCATTCCAGAGGGGCAATTCTCGTAATTTTATGACCGTTCGCAGTCTGATCTCAGTCTCAATCTGTCAAAAAATACTTCTAATTTCCCTACATTTTGACAAGTTTTTGACATTTGTTTGTCGCTGAGATGAGACTGCGACTAGATTTTGAACGTTTTAAATTACGAGAATTGGCTTTCTGATATTATCCTTCAAAGAAACTCTGACAATGCTGCATAGCGCGATGAGCGACTTTGAATTTGAGAAAAGCTAACGCTGTGTTGAGAAGATTAGCCCCTTAGCAACGTCAGCTATGGAGGTAACTGCGGATGATTCTCGTCGACTTGTTGACGTAGTCAGGGAAATGAATTGTTTAGCAAAGTCACCCAACCAACCTAACCAACCAACCTAAATTGTCTGTACTGTTAACGGCAAATTGACGTAGGAATTAGTCGGAGAAGTCAATTGGTAAGCAAAAGTCTAGTTGCTTAATAATCAATTTTTCCGACTGTACATTAGTTTGTAGATACTAGATTATGAAAATCTACTATAATGTACTGTCAAAACTGAAATAATTAAAAGTGCTGTTTCCTTATATGGGTATCTTTTAAGGAAAAAACGATATTCTTGCAACTGAATAGGTACAGAAATATTCTGAATAATGTCACCACAGGTAGGAACAACAACAAGGTTACTTAATTCTCTCTGTTTTCCCTGTTAAATGTCAGCTAAGTCGACATAAATAATTATCTCAGTCTAAACATGTTTAAAATTTTTTGTGTTTGGTGGAAATTACATTATAAACAAAGGCGATAAAGATCTGGTTTATTTTTAAGGAAAAACCAGTTTTATCCTTAATTGTTTTCTCAGAATAACAGCACAAAATAGTTTCCAATCTCGCTAACTGCCATAATACAAAGAAAGCATCCACTTTATTATTGGAATTTATCATTGTTATCACCCTCTGATAGCGGTGACCAATGCTCCATAGTATGCAAAGTGCCATTACGTCCTACGTACCAGTGTTCCACAAACAAAATTCAACCTAACCAACATGACATAAGTTTCGTTCTTTAGTGGAGTGTAGATTGGAGATGTTTGAATGAATACAAGCTTAGAGGTCAAAGAACATTGGCTGATTAGGCATGCCGATTGCTGGTACTTAGAGCAAACGTGCTGTTTGATGATAATGTA
Source organism: Apamea anceps (assembly GCA_951799955.1). Classification (NCBI taxonomy): domain Eukaryota; kingdom Metazoa; phylum Arthropoda; class Insecta; order Lepidoptera; family Noctuidae; genus Apamea; species Apamea anceps. The sequence continues at coordinate 4,347,897 of OX637504.1, read as the reverse complement.
TTTACGAGACTGTTTCAATACTTTTAGGGTAGTTTGTAGTTTGTGGCTTGATAAAACGAGGTAGAGATTATGACTCACGTGGACGAAAAACTACGTCTTGAAGTTTTTTTTACCCGCCTGCGTCAGGAGGGTAATTTTTTTTCCTGTGATATTTCCATGGACTTTAAGCAGATTTCATGGTGCAGAGTGGTTTCTCCAGAGAGATTTATACTTCATGGCAGCGTGTCCTAGTTCGCATTGGCAAGGTCCATTATTACAGCTAATCTTTTATGATCTGATTTTGTAAGAGCTTTGTAACGTCATGAAAATTTGTCATTTTCACCAGTAGGTATTTGACATTGTCAAAAAACACTCTGCATTTAGGAAACTGTAGCTTAACACAGCAAATTGACGTAGGGATTCAATTTGCTTAATAATTTATCTTCCTGGCTGTATTATAAAAAAAATATTCTCAAACGTTTTCCTTATGCATATGTGCATACGCATGCATGCACACTTATACATGCTTTATTTACTATTAATGAAGCAATTAATCAGGAAATCTGTAAGAAAATTTCGACTAAGCCGTTATGATTGTCTGACCGAAATAACCAGCTAATCAAATCACTTAACATGTAATTTGACAAGAGACTAAATTGAATATGGCTTTCGGAAACTAGGGGTTACTGCTGCGTGATTCGTGCTCAATAGAATCGTATAATATCTTTATCTTAAACGAGTTAACATCATATCTCAATCCCATCTCAAACCGAAATTGAGTACCCCTCAAGGTAGCTTCCACTTTATCATTTCAATATAGTCACTATAAATATATCATCCTTCTTCTTCCCTTATCACAAGTTATTTGGGGTCGGCAGAACATGTCCTTTTCTTCCATACTTTTCTATTTATCGTCATCTAAGAAAGAAAGAAAGAAAGGAAGAAATCATTTATTGCTGACAATGTAGGTATACCATATAAGTTGGAATATTTGTTAAGTGTCCCGATACATTTTACCTTACGGCGTGCAACATACATTAGGTTTGAATTAATCAGTACTATAGATACAGCTATCGATAGGATTATTATTAGCCATAGTCAAATTTATTATGTAGTTACAGCAGCAGCAGCTAAAACAAAAAAATAATAATAATGATAATCAAAATAATCAATGAATTAAATATAAATCTTTCGTAAATCATACAATGAATAATATATGTCATAATGTGTAATATTAAAAAGCCTAATGTCCAAATAATCCAAAACATTAACGACAATCACAATCTATCGGTAGTCACTGCTTTTCTAACCATATCATCTTTCACACAGTCCATCCATCGTTTCTTTTATCTTTCCCTACTTATACAGCCATTCACATCCCTAGAATAACTATATCTTTCTATTAATAGTAATTTGTGTCACGTGATAACACATCTTGATGATAGAGAAAGCACGTGTGCAGAAACTTGGTAAGTTACTTCTAAGGCCGAGATCTGTAAACGTTACTTTTTTATTTTTTTTGCCTATGTTTTCCCATTGCAAAGGCCACCCTTTCTCCTGTCCCCTCCTCTCTGTCTTGAGCTAATTTGGGATTTCAAAAATCCTGTCTGTAAGCGTCAAGCTCGTTCCGCCTTCTTCTCCTGGGTCTGTCTCGATAGCGCCGGACGTTTTCTGGGGCCCTGGTGGTAGATTTTGCTTTAATGTTACTTTAACATTACTTTGCTTTATTCCTGTCACTGTCTCACAACTGTCAAACTAAAAAAGAAAGATAGAGACGGGAATATGTCTGAGCTAAAGTACGCGCTGACTAAGGTTTATAGATCTCGGCATAAGACAATTTGAAAACCGAAACATTGCTCTCACCTAGCTTAGAGCACAACCCGTAGGATAAAAAAATATAATTTTAGGAAGCAAAAGGCTCATTGTCCACAACGCTACTCAAATCACCAATGAGTAACCAGATTGTACCAGCACTAGTATTTCAGTGGTGGTCCGTTCACGACGCGACTTATATTTACTAACGTGTTATACTAGTTTGTATTGGTTATGTTACTAGAGCTATGACATTCTGGCAACTCATTGGTAATTTGAGTTTAAACTCAAATTACCAATAACCAATAACATGGTTACTTTTAAGAGGGGCCTGTGGCTAAATATTTACAGCTGCACAGGTCAATCGATCAGGTTAAGCTACGCTTGCTGCAGTTGGTCTGTGGATGGGTAACCATCTTTAAATACCGAGATCCCTCCATGCCTCGGAAAGCACGTTAAGCCGTTGGTCCCGGCTGTCATTCGTGGATCTTTGAAAGTCGTTACGGGTAGACAGAAGCCCGAAAGACCGACAACCAGTCTTACCAAGGGGTATCGTATTACCCAGTAACTGGGTTGTGGAGGTCAGATGGGCAGTACTGGTATTCAGCTGCATCCGGTTAGACTGGAAGCTGACCCCAACATAGTTGGGAAAAGGCTAGGCAGGTGATGACCTGGTTACTTTTGAGTAGCGTTACTAGACGACGAGCCTTAGCAATCACTAAGCTGGAATGATGAAGTACTGACGTCATTGGAGGCAGTAAACCTACAAAATAAATGCCCAGCAAAACCTATCAGTAAACAGTCATTAGCCTCATCCATAACGCCCGTATAAGCAAACATTTCTGGCCGAAAACAAAAATAAAATAAAATAAAAAGCCGTCCATCAGCCGGACGGCCGGACAGCCGTATCTTCCGGCCCTGACCTCCGGCTTATCGCCGAAGTTCATAACACTCTTTATTCTGTATCGTGGATGAAAAAATTTTTTGTAAGTACGTCAAACTTTTCGATAAACCGACCTTCGAGCCGCGGGTTTTGAGGAAAGAGGGGATCATGCGTCATTTCCTTTTCTTTATTTCAGGAAGCTGGGGAATGTTGCTGGCACTTATTTTTGTTCCATTATGTATATTTATAATGTTATAATTTAAACAAAGGTCACCATTAAAAGATTTCTGTTGTGTTGAGGTAATTTTCCAAAGCACCCCTAATGATCGAAAATAGCAATGTGTCACAGTAAAAACTACTAAAAATGTTATAAGATTAAGACAATTTTAAAAATAGACAGAAAATTGGCGTCCCTAGCAAAAACCTCCTTTTCCTAGAACATTATGCTTGACTACGTTGTATGTGTATATTTTTATATATAGTATTTTATAGTTTGTGCAGAATATTTTTTTTTTCTATCTTTCTCCTTTTTTTTAAGGAACTTTTACTACAATCGGTCTACGTTGCCAATTCTGCCTCAAATACAACACAAAGACATATTTTAGCATGAATGTAATTTAATTAGAAAGACAAGAAAGCTTTGTGTAGCCTTACATGCCTCGCAGACAATGTAGGATCTATAAGGCAGTGCACATCTACGACAGCGACTATTTTCTTAGAGATACGTAACTATCCTCTTCTTAACAAAATAATTAGTGTAGGTACAGATTTTCATGTAAAATTATGTTCAAATATCGTAAGAAACTAACTAAATATGTCTAGCAAATTAGGGTCAGTCCTATAAAAATAGTTTTTATGATCTAATATTTAGGGTACTGATATTTTATTCCATTTGTATTTTTACGAGTAGGTATTGTATATTCCAGGAACTGGGTTATGAAAGGTCAGATAGGCAGTCACTCCATGTAAAAAATAGTAGTATTCAGCTTCATCCGGTTAGAATGGAAGCCAACCCAACATTAGGAAAAGACTTGGCAGATGATGATGACAAGTCTGACTTCTGAGTTTTATGTTAATAAAACACACTCATACACAACTCTGCTTACCTCCTCATTGCACATCCATCGCTCATTGCACATCCTCATTACTAAACCATAATCACTTCAATAATTACCTCTCTAGAGAGAGAAAAGCCCCCTCTATGCTTTGGCGTTAACACTATGCTAAAACCTCTCAACTACGCAGTAGTTTCAGACTTATATACAACCATGCACACCCAAGTATAAAGCCCTAACTCCTTTGACTAAAACAATAAACACGTTCCAAAACAATACGTGGAGAAACTTGCGACCCTCGGTAATCGCTGGAGTATTGTTTTCCTATTAAAAAACATTGGCAGCACCGCCGTACGAAGCGCCAAACTATCTTAAATGAAACTTCACAAACTTGCGAAACTACACAGCGAGTTGGTTCGGTAGTTTGCAACCGCTAATCATTGTTACAAAGGGATATTTTGAGTTGCATTAATTTTGTTTGGTATAGCTGATGAAGCTTTTTAAGGACTAAAGACTTTGATAGTTAAATCTATTTACTTTGTCTTTAAAAGACATGTTGCATAAGCATAATTAGCCTATAATGTTCCGCTGGGACTCAGGCCTCCTCTCGGCGGGAGTGGGCCGTAATCCACCACGCGGGCCCAGTGCGGGTTGGTAGATGTCACCCGTTTTCGAATTTTGGTACTAGGACATGCCGGTTTCCTCACGATGTTTTCCTTCACCGTTTTGAGAGCAGTGGTGATGAAATAATTTACTCAAAGTAAAGCGCCTGTCTGGGTTCGAACCTACGACCTACAACTCGTAAGTCGCGACCGATACCACTGGGCCACCACCAACGCCAACTCCAAATAAATCAAGAGAATGATGACTTTGTCTTTAAAAAAAATCTTAATTTAGTTGAAATCCAAAATGTTAATAGTTTTACATAAACTATATTTATTTTACAACTTAAAACATTAATTTTACATAATATAAGCTTACATTTATAATAATAATATGTACAGTATGTAATGTAGGAACAAGTTAAATGATTTGGTGGCGGATAAAATACACGACTCATTTTCAAGTTGTGGTTTTGATAAAGAAAAAAAAAAGATAACAGTTCAAATGCGCAATACAAATATTATATCATGATTTTGTCAAGTAAATACCTCAAATATATCTAGATAATCTACATCGCAATATGCGAACTGCGCATCACACTGACGTCACACCAAATCCCGCTTCGTGCGAGCAGTTTAGCCTACCAGACACGACACCCGCCTGGTCGGCTCCCTTTTCTATGGAGGATAAGCGAACTTTATACCTCTGTCATACCTCTATAGGTACATAAGTTGTTATTCAAAAACTACAACAAGATCTCAATAAATATGCACTACAGATCGAAAAGAAATCACTCCACCCAAAACTTTCGTACAAGAACAGATGACCATTGGCATTCAAACATTCTTCCCGTTGCTACCCGTCGTTGCTTGTATTTATAGCCAGTACATTACCGGAGTAGGGTGCTCCCTCAGTTCCGTCCATGCTGCGTCTAGGCGCTGCCTTGGCACAAATGCACGATGCTATGAAATTTAGCCACTTTAATGTGATTTTACTTACATTAGCAAGATGGCCGCGGTGAAAAATTAATTTGCTTGCGACTGCCTGAAATTGTGGTCGCTTGTTTCTAACATTGTTTATGTTGTGTTGTGTTTTTAGTGAAGGAAATGTAAAGTTCTTTCAAGTTTTCCTTATTTGAAAGTTATTAGTAGGATACCCTGAATCTGTGCCCAGTCAATGGCAAAAGGCGCATACCCCATGACTTGGGTGGGGCTCATAACATAACCAGCAAAATGAACAAACCAACGGTAGACGAACAACTCACCGCTGCCTGACCCTTGCGGGTATACAAGCGTGATGTTATGTATTTCATGTATTAATCTTGATTCGCCTCCTCTTCAACTGCATGACTGTAGGTATAATTAACAGGAATTACGAATTCTTTCAAAAAAACATCGTGAGGTAGCTAACCGGCATGTCCTAGAACCAATAATTCGTACACATGTACGAGTAACATCTACCAACCCGCACTGGGCCCGCGTGGTCAATTACGGCCCACTCCCTCTCACATAGAGGAGGCATGTGTCCCAGTAGTCGGAACGTTATAGGCTGATTATGCATAAATTCTTTATTAAATTGTGGTTAAGAAGGAATATAATAATTATTTAGTTTCTTTTTGTTTCCAAAATAAATATAAATTATTATTATTAAGGAATGCTCCCGCTATTTATCTGTAGTTGGCGATCGTATTGTTTTCTCCCTTTTCAGCGTAAATTGAACAGTGGGTTTTGGTTTGAAAATAATTGGAACTCCAACGTAAAGGTTCTTTATTAATGGAGACTACACACAGAAATGTTAACAAACCACTGGGTACCTGTTTGCCAAGTAATTACTTTGCTTGGCAAAAAACTTACACGAAACAGGACAGAGACAATTGCAAAGTGTAAAGGTTTTGTTTACATCAAGTCTATATTGTAACTCTATCTATCATCTGTATCTATATCCTATAGCAGATACTATACTTTTGTAGGTATTTGTATAGGACCTATACATATAAATAAAAAAGTATCTGTTTATAGTGTCAAAATAACGGCTTTTTACTAAATGCATTATAATAATATGAAATTATTAAAAAGTATTTAGTAAAAAGCTGTTATTAACAAAAACATTTTTAAAATTTTTGTCTCTGTCTGTTCTTCTTCTTCTTTTTCGTGTGGCTGGCACGACTGAATTTCAAATCTGTCTGTTTGTTCCGGCTAATCTTCGAAACGGCTGGACCGATCTTGACGGTACCGACTTTTACTAGCAGATAGCTGATTTTATGTGTATCAATCAATCAAGTGAGATAAGACACAGCAAAACCTAAGGCTAGGCTTATCAATTGAGGTCTAGCGTCAATCACTGTATAGTCTACGAGTCATAACGCTTTTTGTGAGAGCGCCATTGCCCTCAATGAGACTAAGAGAATGATGACTAGTGTTCTAGATGACTGTAGATATGTACATAGACCTCCAGACAGACATCGGTCGTGGAGGCCAATCTTAGAAGAGAATGGCCATCTAAGCAAAAGATAGAAAATGAAAGACAGAGAGAAAAATGTCTGTACATTATATCGGAACTAAGTACCTAAATGAATTACATGTTAATTTTTGAGTTTTAATCACTGGACATTAAATAATCTAGAATATTTTGACATTAAATTGAAAACTGTTTGACATTATATCTTAAACCTGGTTGACTTTATATTTAAAAGTGTTTGACATTAGATTTTAAAACTGTTTGAAATTATTTTTAAAACTATTTGGCACTGCTTTTGAATTTCACTTGGAATGTTAATTAATAATTCATAGTTCTTTGTATTTGTTTTTTAAATTCCATGTGTATATTATATTCAACACAGTGTAAATTGTTTTTCTGAATAAATTAAAAGAAAATGAATGAATGCTAAGTACTATTGCCAAAATTATATATGAAAATTTTGAAAACAAAATCCCGTGCACATGATGACCACAGCTGCGTCCGTAAGTAAAACAAAAGAGGATCCTTTTTAGGTCGACTAATAATATGCGCTGCAAGCAGGAATAGTCCTTACGGTGGTCAGATATAGATTTTGGTGATAGGACATGTCCCGTATTTAAACATATGAGGTTTTGTTATGCTCGTTGTAAGCTTAGATATAATTTTAGTAAAACCACAAAGCTGAATAGAAAATACTGCGTATAAGTGTGCATACACACGTGCGGGACGCTTCACTACTGGGTGCTCAAATACACGAGCGGTACTTTGTCGGCGGCAGTCGCCGACGCGTTGACGGCTGCAGTCGCCTTTGTCGTTGACGTGTGCCGCTCGTGTGTATGAACACTAAGAAAAGTAGTTTAAAGACAGTAAAAGATCAAGACTTTAAATATGGTAATAATTTATTTTAGAATTGATTTTTCTAACGCCTGATTAGTTTATCTGAGGAATCATTTTGACTTTTTGACAGTTCTTCCATACAAAATCTACTAGACGTCAATTTTATTCTACGAATAAAAATTATCTGTCGATTGAAAAATCGGCCCTTAATAAGAAAAACTCGGCAGACTATTAGGTATAATGTGTCGAAGAAAGAAAAAGTACATAACTACTACTGTAAAGACGAGTAAAATACCTAACAATTCTTGTCGGTTAGATTGCCATTATAGGTTTAGCTATTCAGCATAGCAGAATAATGTGACATGATTGTGGTAAATACCACATGAGGGTTCGTGGCTAAGTAAAAACAGCCGCACAGGTCGAAGTTGAAGCTATGCTTGCCGCGGTCGGTCCGTGGAAAGGTCCATCTTTACACACCGAGGCCTCTCCGTGCCTCGGAAAACACCTTAAGCTGTCCTTACGGGTCGTCAGAAGCCCGAGAGTCTGATAACCTGTCTTACCAAGGGGAATCATGTCACCTAGTAACTGGGTTGTTGAGGTCGGATAGGCAGTCGCTCCACATAAAATACTGGTATTCAGCTGCATCCGATTAGGCTGGAAACCGAGCCCAAAAATAGTTGGGTAAAGGCAGATGATGACCTCAAACATTACTAGAAAATCACTCAATTATCTCAAACGCTAATTCATTCCCACGTTAACTGAGACTATTTGTCACACAGAATGGATCAACATAGCAACATCATGAAAGTTTGACCCTCCGTAACAAAAAGTATCCCAAATTCGTCATGTCCAATTTAAAGGTCGTACAGCGACAAACTTTATTGAAGCAATTTGTTTTACAGGGATGAGAACATTAGTCTGTCTGGTTTTTTTGTCCTTTCCCTTATCGGGGTCTGGTGGCCAAGGTATATTTTAGGTGTCTAGATATTATCTTATGATACTAGAATTCGATTTTGGGTTTTGGGATTTTGGATTTTTGGTTTTGCGTGGATGTGACGCATGTTTTCCCCCAACTTGTTTTTTTTTTGTGTTTGTTATCTTTTTATGCGTTATGTATGCCGCAAATAAACGTATTTTCTTTATTCCTTTATTTTAAATTGACATATTTTTGTCTCAAAACAACCGGGATAAAAAATCTGAACCAAGGAAGAGCCACGATCAGACGGTGTTTCCCTGCTGCCAAAGCCAGGTCAATCAGTTAATATGATGATATAAAAAAAAAACAAAACAAAGTGAAAAATAACCCTAATTAGTGTTTTCTTTAGAAGCCGGATGTTTTTTTTTTTTTTTGTAATAAAGTTTTTATTTTTCACTTTTTAGTTGTACAGACGCCAGCAGGTCAAGCTACCCGAAACTGTAAAATTTTCCCAATCAACCTTGAACCTTAATGCTATAGCGATAAAGTTGAAAATCTATTAAAGAAATTTGACAGATTGTAGTAGCTTGATGTGCTGGCGTCTGTACCCCATAAAAATACGTACAACACTACACATTATTATAACATCACCAATATACAATAAGTGAAAAAAAAAACGTATTATTGAAGATAACTCAAAAACTACCTAAGCAAAGTTAGTAAAATTTATATGGGACCACCCCTGAGACATACCCTATCCACTAAATAAAGGTAAAAAAAAATTCAAAATGGTTGATTATTGCTGTAGATATCGCGTAACATACATACAAAAACAAATACAATCGAATTGAAGTCTTTTTAAGTCGGTTAAAAAGAATCAAAGAAACCGCACACCCCTCTTCAAAATGAGGTCAGAATCAAACCCAAAAGTCTTCGTCACTTTTCCCTACTCATTCTTAAATTAAATATAAAGTGACCGTTTTTCTAACCTCAAGAAGGGCATGTCGTGATGATAAGTACGAAGGGGGAGGCCTCTTCAGCCACGTGGATAGGTTAGGGGCGGCCCTGCTTTGAGCCGGGCCCCTGGGCCCCTTGACCCCGTGAGAGATAAAAGCATCATGATAGACTTATATAAGGTACCTACATGTAGGTATGTACAGACGTCTTGAGTGGACCTCGATGTTATTTATTAAGGTTTGTTTCCTTTAAAGGGGTCAGCGACTTTGAAATGGCCATTACGGTCACAAATTGCGAAAAAATTGATCGAAAATGCGAAAGTTTTAAAATATATCATTCAGAAATATTAGGGGGTTTATTTATAAACAATTATTAAAGTTAAGGGATGTTTAAACGTTAAAAATGTATGGTTAAACAGTCGCTAATCATTACTTAACTTTAGGCAACGTTTATGAGTGAAGGGGTAAATCTACAGTGGTTTAAGGATTATGTACGTAAAATTATTCGAATTGTATCAAATTACGATGTTTTTGAATAAAGTCTTAAAGATTATGAAAACTATTTGAATGGTAAAAAAATCTTTGTAACTTAAGTGATATTGAAAATACCTTAGATGATTGATTTCCCTACGGTATCGACAAAAATTAGACCATCTTGTTCGAACTAACCATCGTGTTACCTATTTTCTTGATATAGATGTACCTAAACTATTACTAGATTGTGACTTTGCAATTAATCATTGTTAATCATTGTTTATGTGAAGTCTATGTGGGTCATTTTATTTTTTATTTTTCTCTCTGTTCTGTTAGTTTTTGTCATGGTCTGGCAGTTTGAGTAATTAATGTGGACTACCCAAATGTCCTTTCTTTGGTATTGTTCGTCGAATCGTTGAGCTCCTTAAGTTTTGAGTTGAGCTGCACGATTTCTGACATATGCGTGCACTGACTGGACAGGTCCTCTCAATCTGTGTGGTTCTTTCCTCAAAAGACCATCTCAGACATCGACCTACATGGTCTTCATATGATCTGACCAAGATTATGTCTGGACTTTAAAAGAGACTGGGACGTCTGAGTTTGTTTCGGCCTTTCTTCTCAGACTAGTCAGATATGAAACGCCGACCTCATCTAGTCTTAAAATATGATTGACGTGTAAAAGTGTTTGTACAAACCTACTTACAAAAATAAAATCATTTATCATTTACAGTTATTTATTTATTAAGGTTTGCACAGCATTACAGAATAGAATCCCAAGGCGTTATGTGAGCAAATACTGTTGCTACGCTAAGATAAGCATAATTAGCCATTAGATTTCCCACTGCTGGGACACAGGCCTCCTCTCTGTGAGAGGGAGTGGGACGTCATCCACCACGCGGGTCCAGTGCGGGTTTGTAGATGTTACATGTTTGCGATTTTTTTGGCTGTAGATCATGCCGGTTTCCTCACGATATTTTCCTTCACCGTTTTGAGATAAGTGGTGATGAAATTAAATATACAAAGTAAAGTGCCTACCTGGGTTCGAACCCACGACCTGCAACTCGTAAGTCGAGGCCGATACCACTGGCCCACCACTGCTCTTATAATTTTATTATATTAATACTAGTAATTGAATAAAAATAAAAATTACGTAGGAATTATTTCATTTATTCCTAACCTAACAAAACTTTGATAACTTATTGACTTCTGGACTAAATGAGTAACTTTTGTGCGACTAATGTGTTCATTGTTATGTGCTTAGATAAGGTTTGATTATCTCGCTAAAAGTATGAGTAGGTGACTGACAGAACACTGATGGATACAGAGTCATAACAGTTTACAAAATATTTTGTCTTTACGTTTTAAATGAGCCGAAATTGCTGTTGTAGGTGTTGTTTCGACTTTCATGAAAGTACACGCCTATCTCATTTGCCTAGCAAGCGGAGCTTGTGTGTCTCCACATACAAATTAAATTAAATCCCTCGTCTCAATTTATTTGCACGTGTAGGATTGAACTACGATTGAACGAGCTTATATATGTCAGCAGATATAAAAATAGGCATATATTATACACTAGCTGCTGCCCGCGACGTCGTCTGCGTGAAGGCTCTACAGCACCAAAAATACGTAAGATGCCAGTGTCGCTATAGCATTATAAGTAAACAACTTTTAAAATAGCATTAAAATATAAGTTTTTTTTGCAAGCGAAGCAAGTGAAGAGAGTTATATGGGAATCCTGCTGAGTTCAGTCATAAGATGTGACTGAAGGAAATAGAGAAAATAATGCAGGAATACATTCCAGGACACAAAAGAGTAAAAATACATACCTACAAAGGTATTATACCTTACAACACTTCCCTATAAACTACGTTGGTAGTTATGCTGCCAGGAGCCAAAATGTAAAGAGAGTCGGACTGGTGACGCGGGAGCAAGCGACCTACAGTTGCCCGTGTGAGAAGCAACTCGTCCTGAGGTCGACACCCGCTGCCCTCAGTGTCTGCCCCTGCGACTTATTGATGGTCATCGCGAAGCAAACACTCACGGGGAACTGTACGCGCTTGAACTGGAACGGGAAGTTATGAGGTATAAGGGAATGCGTGGTATAAATACTGCCTCGCCGATGCCACAACCCGTAAGAATTTCCGCCGCAATGATGTGCCTGTGGAGCGAGATGACTTTAAGGCGGGTCCCGTTACACAACCTCGGAGGAGCTAGGTTCCGAAGAAGCATAATCGGGACACCGACCTTCAGCTTGATGGCATGGGCTGGAAGTCCACTTGCTGACAGGGAGTTCAGAAATTCCACGGGATAATGTGTGGCGTCATCTTGCTCGACAACAGTGTTTATCGAGGTGTAGACCACTTGATTCCCCTCAATTTCCGAGAGAATGCATTCGTTAATTGCTGCAGCCTGATCATTTTTGGGCGTCAAAATGCCCCGCTCACACACCCAAGAATTCTGCTGGTGCGGTATACGACTGATGTCCCCGTACACACAGCGAATGAGTTTTTCTAAGCTGGATACCACTCTACCGAGAGAATCTGGAAGCACCACCTATCCACCTCTCTCTTCTGGTCGCCTTCGCCAAGGCTTATTTATTTATCCATTTATTTCAGGCATCAAGGCCCATATAAACACATAAAATACAATATTAATATAACTTAAAAATATACTATAAATACATACAACATTATAATTACACTAAGAACTAACTAAACACGAAAGTGTCTGCGTCGTGTTTCGCTGACTGGTGTCATGTAGCCGGCCACGAAACCGGCGGTACACTACACCCTTCGGCCAGAACTCTTCCTTGAGGAACTTCTCGAGATGATGTGTCGGAACACGCACCACGAACGACTTGAAGTTCGTGTTGTGACGCGACTCCAACTTCTCGACCCTCAAAGTCCAGTTGGTCTTCACACGCATGTACTCCACGATCTCCTCAACCTTCGTGGAGTGGTGCAGTCTGGACACGTACAGCTGCGTTGTTGGGATTGCCGGACGCAGCAGCATGTTGGGTCCTGCCGGCGCGGTGCCGCACTGATTCTGACAAGGAGGCTTCTTCTTCTTCTTCTTCTCCACCTTGATGAAACCATCCTTGACGCACGTGTCCTTCTCTGGTCCCTGCCTTTTCAAAACGTTGTTGGGTTTCGACCGGCTCCGTTTACCCCCTTTTGGTTACTTAGAAGCACATCGGAGAATTCTTGAGCACGTGCTTTGCCGCCGAGCCGAGCTCTCATATTAATGGTCAAGCGCAGCGTACGAACTCGTGACCACTACGAAGATCATTTCAACGAAGCATTCACCTCGTCAGCCCTCGATCCCCGCGTCACCACGGGAAGCGTTTGCCAGAAATCGCCACTGAACAGAACTGTGACACCAGCCATCAAATGTTCGTTCCTGCGGATGTCCTGCAGGGTTCTGTCCACGGCCTCAACTGCCTTCCTATTGGCCATCGTACACTCATCCTATACGATAAGAGAGCAATCCTTGAGCACGTGTCCCTTATCGCTGTTACGTGACACACCACAAACAGGCGTTTCGGCGCTCTCTAAATCGATGGGAATTTTAAACATGGCATGTGCTGTCTTGCCACCGGGAAGCAGTGTGGCAGCGATTCCCGACGACGCTACAGCAATAGCAATTTTGCCTTGCATCCTGACCTCTGCAAGTATGCCAGTGGTAACAAATATGTTTCCTGTTCCACCAGGAGCATCCAAGAAAAATATTTTACCCTGGTTTTGCCCAACGCGAACAAAAGTATTAACAGTCAATGTTTATTTTGTACTAACAACATGAAATTGATGAAGAGATGATCATCATCAATGAACATAACTTTTTTGTAATACTTAACACCGCATTTTTTTTTTTAATTGTCTTTCTCAACTCTGCTCAAGATTTTGAGGGTTTTGTTGGAACTTGAATTTGTCAAAACGAACTATACGATACAACTTTTATGAAGAAAATGCACATTGCCATCTATGAATTTTAAGAATAACTAACTACTAACCTCACCAACATGATCAAATTTAAATGATTAATTTCCAAAAAGTATTAACATGTAACTTGATTTGATTTTTATGAAATGTCATAGATGGCGCTGTTTCAAATTGTCTTTATACTACTAACATTTAAATATGTTTCTCTGCCCAAGTTACTTAAATGGCGTAGTTTTTATAGTTTACAGCTAAATAATAGCATGGCTTACTCAAAAACAACATTTAAATATGCGTCGTTAGATTACACGCTGTCACAGAATGCGTAAGAAAAATAAAGATTCACAGCTCCTCCCCCGTAGGTGATAGCGTGATAATATGTAGCCTATATGTTGACCCGACCTCTTAGTAATATTCATGCAAAATTTGAAGTAAATCCATGCAGTACTTTTTGAGTTTATCCCGGACATACATACAGACAAACAGACAAACAGATAAACAGACAAACAGACAAAAATTCTAAAAACTATATTTTTGGCTTCGATATCGATTGTAGATCACGCCCCAAGTATTCTTTTAAAAAAATATTCAATGTACAGTTTTGACTTTCCTACGATTTTATTATATGTATAGATTCCTGTTCATCAGGTACCTATTCGTTTTTAATACTTTTCATAATTATGTTGTTACTGTCTTTTTTAATCGATACAATTTTGTAGATAATTCATATTAATAAACGTTCATTTCCGGAATGCCGTTTGCTCAGAATTTCTCTTTCACAAAATGTAGCTACTAAACGCTTCGAAAATCTGTTTCATTAAATATCTCTTAAGGAGATTATCTATTTCATAACTTAATTTCCAAGATTCTTCAGTTAGAGCAAAAGACACTATTCCAAGAAATATCGCATAATATCGCAAGAGAATTTTTGTCAAGTGGTTAAGTACCTCAGTCATTAAAATTAATTGATAAGAAAAAAGATAAATCACGCACAGATTCTTGTTAGAAGAAGCAAAATTTCAATTAGAGAATGTTTCGCATTAAGGGGGATGCGCTCGGGAAATTCAAATTATCTTTTGTTTTTTGTAATTTTCAGGTCACTGACAAGTTGTCATTACCATTATCGTCACTCTCCTGTCCTTATCTAAACTTATTTGTGGTCGACGCAACATGTTTTTTTCTTCCATACTTCTCTATTAGCCGCCATCTCGACAGTCACCCCCTTTCTAACCATATCATCATTCACACAGTCCATCCATCGTTTCTTTGGTCTTCCTCTACTCTTATAGCCATCGACATTCATACTCAAAACTTTCCTCCTTTCCTTGTATGTTGAACAAAACATGATTCGCGAGGGTAACAAGTATACACTGGCTTGCAAAACTAAGTACTGCACTTTTAACATTTAAATTTTTTCTAAACTATAGAAGTTAGAGATTTAAAATAAAAAGCGTTTTATAGCAAATTTTATCAGCTTTCTTTGAAACTAGGAACATATAACTATAGTACTTTAACTAGTAACTAGTAATATTTTTAACTTGAAAAAAAAAGATAAAACAATAAGCTTGTCCATTTTTAGCTTAGTGTCAAGAAACTCAATTAACATTTTTATCAGTAAGTTTTACATGTTATTTAATTTTTAATAACTGGTATTGCCTACTCGGGCTCTGACTACGCTTCGAACCGATTTCGCATACTGAACACGAGGTTTCGGAGCCGATGTTGGGGAATATTCTCCCATTAGTGCCCTGAGGGTGGTACTTAGTGGTCTGCGGCTTCTGACTAGCCTCCCTAGCTCATCCCAGGCGAGCTCAATCGGGTTGAGATCAGGACTTCTTGATGGCCAAGCCATCACGCTGATACCAACCTCCAGAATATACTCTTGCGCGACCTGAGCCGTAGCCGGGCATTATCAAGCATCAGCATCGGTCCATCACCCATATTTGCTAAATACGGCCCTGCATACTTTTGAGAATCTCTTGGGCATATCTTTCCCCAGTCAGAGTGCCATTTTCTATGGCCACTAACTCTGTGCGACCTTCTGAAGATATACCAGCCCATACATGTACACTACCTCCACCATACTGGACTTTTTCTGAGAAGCAGTCTTGAAGGTTTCGCTCATCAGGCCGCCTGTAGACACTTCGCCTTCCATCAGAAGTGTAAAGTGAGAATCGATACTCATCTGTGAACAAAATTCTTGACCACTCTTCTTTATCCCACTGTATGTGTTCACGGGTGTATCACAGTCTCGCTACTCGATGCTCTCTCTCGAGTTTGGGGCCACTCGCTGGTCTTCGGGGTTTCAGATTTGCTTCAGCAAATCTTTGCTTCTTCTCACTGTACTGTTACTAATGTAGTCTCTTCGGATCTAAAGAAGCTGTTACTGGACTTCAACTGCATTAAGGTGGCGATTTCTCAACACAGTGGAAACAATATAACAGTCTTCTCGGGCACTAGTACACCTGGGTCTGCCATTATAAGGTCTCCTCAGATGGTTTCCAGTCTTTTCGTACCTTCGTTTCACTTTCTGGACCGTTCGTAACGTCAAACCCACCATTCTTGCAGTACGACGCGTACTGATGCCTAGTTCCCGAAAAGTCATGATCCTAGCACATTAGGTTGCTTAGCTTGGGACTAGATGGCGCTGTGTGAAATGTCCAGGGATATTATATATTATATTATATATGTTATATATTATATTATATATATTATTATTATTATTATATATTCTTCAAAGAGGTATGATAAATAAAATGTATGTGCTGTTGTATAACTTAGCTTTTGTAACAAGACTCATCATCAAGAAAAAATTTGAAAACAAAAACAGAAACAAAAAAATGAATGGTAAAATTGTAATTCGAAAAGGATTATTTTAGTTTTTAAAGCTCTTTTCAGCCATTTCTTAAAAGAAGGTTCTCGACTATGAAGTTCTTTTTATTTCGAAAGTACCTATATCTTATGTACCTACTTAAAAAGGTACCTTCCAATTTTTAAAGTGTGATACTTAGTTTTGCAGGCCAGTGTATTTACAGAATTATAATAATTAAAATCATCAATACAACCATGGGCGTAGCCACTGGGGGGTGCGTATCCTAGAAACTTCTTTGCCCACCCTAGAAAAATCGACGGTATTGATGAATTACTCACTGTTTAATCGCTTTTTATTAGGGTTTTTCTTAAAGTGCTACAAAAGTGGTTTTATTAAAGTTCAAAAGTTAACAGTGAAAGCGTTATTCAAGTCTTAGCAACCTACTTTACATTACATGTTTTTGGTGGGATTATTTATTACGAGGTATCATTTATGATCTCTCATTAGATGAATGTGGTTAGTTCAGCTGGACGTCTGCCCCCTAGACAAAATCCTGCTACGTCAATGAATAAAAGCCTCTAAGTTCATATAATCTTTTTGAATGACTATTTCATGAAATGAAACGACTAAACTGTGACAAAACGAAGAGAATCACCAACCAGTTCTATTTCTATTTATTTAACTATCACTGGGACTAGTAGTAAATGCAAACTAGAAAAACAAATATTTGTTAGCGAGTATCTCCGGTTAGTTCCGCTAATGGTGGACGCTGTCTTGTGGCGCCGAACCACTTTATTTGTTTACAACGGTTTAAATGTACGGAAATTTACTGGATTACAGTACTGTTCAGGTTTTAATGTAAATAGGGATTTGTGGGATTGCTCTTTGATTGCCGGTTAAAAGAAATCTGTTTAAGGTCAAATAGCGACAAAACACTGATGACTCGATCAATTTTTAGAAAGACAAAAACAATATGGTTCAGACTGATGTTATATTCCGCCCGCCATGTTATAATACTGCGTAACTGCTGAATATGAGGTCCTGGGTTCGATTGCAAGGTCGGGCAAAGGTTATTGGGTTTTTATCCAATTTATCCAATCCAATAGGAATTTCTTAGCAGTAACAGACCAGAGTTTGGAAGATGCCGGTGTGATACCCCGTATCTCGGTAAGCACGTTAAGCCGTTGGTCCTGCGCCTGATCTCTCTCCGCTCGTGTCGGATTGCCATCCTATCGGACTATGAGAGTGAGGGAAGAGGGAGGGCACCTGTGTCTGCGCACACACTTGTGCACCATAATACCTCCTGTGCAGAAGGCTAGTCTCCGTTGAGATTGCCAGGGCTTATTTTTAATTTTATATTTTAAATTGTTTTTTTTCATTGTTCTCACATATAGAAGCAATAAGAATAATGTACCCAGGATTTTGTAATAATATCTTGATTTAAAAGAGTGTTCTTGGAGTTTCTTGCCCGTTCCTCTCCAAAGTGATCTACGTTTTGGAATGGGCAACTAGCTTCACTTTCTGACTAACTGACCGACTATTTAAAATGTTGACAGTTCAAAAGTGCCTGAAATGGTTTAATTGAAATAAATGATTTGAGTTTGAGTTTGAGATTGGCCGCCATCTCCGAAAAACGGTCTGGAAAACTATTATGTTACGGTACAACTGTATGACATCTACAACATATTCCTTTGTACCTTTGTGAGATACTTTAGATTCAGAGTAAAAGTTAGTCAGTGTTTTCGTACCTACCTACGGGATGAACAAAGTATGTCTGGAGCAGTGAGAGTCAGTAATTATTACAAAACGATTGTGGAGGGTGGTATTCTTTACAAAATATCTAACTACATTTTGTTGCACAGCTTGAATACCTACTTATAAATGACTTATGATATCCCGTTAAGAAATCAATCAGGCTCTTTCATCTTTGATAAATATTCCTTGTTTACTTTTGGCTCTTTCATCTTTGATAAATACTCCTTGTTTACTTTTGATTACATGTTTATGGAATGTAATTATTAATTTGCCCTTGCTTTACATCATTAATGTTTCAGCAAAATAAAATAAACAGCGTATTTGCTTCAACTTCGAAGTTTTATAAATTAGGCACAGTTTCGTGTAGGTATTTGAAAGGCTTTGGAAATAGCATTTATGTACCTACTTTCGCATTAATTAAATTGTGAAATGCTTTTGTGTACTAAAGGGTAATTTATCCATTGAACCAAATCTGATTAACTTATCACACCTTATGTTAATTGCTTTTCGAATATTGATTACCTACATTAAACTGTAAAGTAAAATAAGTTAATTTACAATTCAATGTATTTATTTAAGTATTGTAAATACAAGTTAACTAGCTCTATTTTAAAATTATTATTTCTTTGTTTCAGATAATTCCACAAATTAACAATAATATGCCATAGTTTTCTACAAAGTGTAAATTAAAATGTTATTCATAATGACTTTACGGCATAATCGTGCACCCGCTGCGGCGGTGAGCGCGTTACTGATAATATTAGTGTGTGCGGTGTTTGAAGTAAGCTCGGTGGAGGGGAGGGAAGAACCACATAAGTACACGATAGACGAATTATTGTCTATGAATTTTGAGCATAAAGACTCCGGAGACCTTGGAATGGACCCTTGTAAAGCTGGTAAGTCATTATTCTATTTAATTTATTTTTGCTAATCAGTGATATTCTTCAAAAATGTAATAATCTGAAATACTTGAATCTAATATAACTTCGGACGATACTATAACTTCATTTCTAGAACGGAGAGCCAATCAGTTTTACCTACAATAATACGTAGAGAAGAAATATGAATCTAAAAAGGTAAACTGACATCATAAACTCACAAAGAGATCAACTCGTTAAAGATCGTCCCTTTGACGAGCAACAAAGATCTCTTTTCAATAAAAATCAGTAGGTGTTGAACTTTTTACGTCTGTTCTCGTAAAATGACAGTCTGAGACCCTCATTTTTCTTTGTCGATCATATAAATCCTTAGTAAGGGCACGAGACAGATATCAAATGTACACAAATTCCTCGCTGACATTTTATGAGGAAAAAAGGTGAGGAATTGTGAGAAAATACTATAATTGAAGAGTTAAGTTTTTCAACTCAGGGAGGTGGATTTGATTCTTGCGTTTATATTATAAATATGTACAACGTGCCGCTACAATGGTGACATTAATTCAACACACAGGTAGGGCTAGTGGCCAATAATCATAAAAATTATAGCAACATAAAATAATTCGTAATTTTCAAGCTACCGCCTGCGCCGCTCGCCGACATAGGGTTCTCTCTCTTTCATTCAATTCGCCTACTCTTTCCACGTTATTCGTTTTAATTTCATTGATGCGATATTATGATCCGTGACCCGGCAAATGAACCTGCTCTACAGTTCTTTATGTACAGGTTGCTCCAAGATGTTAGTTTAGAAAATTGTAAATATATAAATAATATTTTTTAAAGAAATTAAAATATGTTTATAAAATAAAAATGCAAAATATAGGTATATGTGTTAAATTAATGTCGCCATTAAAGCGGCGCGCTGCATAATATTTGGCTATTAATCAATCCACCAGCCATTCGCTGTAAATCGGTGGATCTTTGTATTCGCATTTAATGTGATCTATTTTAGTTGTAAGCATGATATCTGTATGTGAAGCTCTTACCTATTATTAAAACATGAGTGCACTTAACCTTTATCGTTTGTTTCGTAACATCGAGCTAAAATGAACGAAAAACTTCGTAACACAAAAATGAGAAACTACTTCAACATGTTTAAACATTTTTACTTTATCATAAAGCTTTTTAACTTTCCAATGCCAATACAACACAATACAATAGGTACACTATAAGAGCGTTTCATTTAAATATGTAATAGCAACAACAAAAACCCATTTCACGAAACATTAGCCTCATATCTTTATCCTCACCAGCCAATCCGTTTGACCGTTTGTATAGACGATCGCGTTAAACATTGCCTCCCTAACAATATTGCCACCACGGGCATCGGGCAATGTCGGGCAGTTGGAACAAACAAAACGTGGAATGACCGTCGGCAGGTAGGTCGGATTTTCGTCATGGACAGCTTATAATTCTCACTGATTACCTCCGCACGGAATTTGACACAATTCCGACCGCGGTGTGGTGCGAAGGAGGAGTGGCAGCGAGTTAAAGGTGGCTAAGGCGTCGAACATCAAGGCGTTACGCGCTGCCATCTATTTACTTGATGTAATGTCAATTTTACCTAGGATTGTTTAGGTTTTCTTAAATTATTTTTATTACTAGCTGAATCCCACGGTTTCACCCGAATAAGTTTCGATTCCGTGGGAATATCGGGATTAAAAGTATCTTATATGTTAATCCTAGTTATAAACCATCTGTGTGTCAAATTTCATTCAAATCCGTTATGTAGTTTTTGCGTGAAAGAGTAACAAACATCCATCCAACCATATAAACTTTCACGTTTATAATATTAGTAGAATTTATATATTTTATTATTGATTGATACGCTTCCATATATTATATGTATTTGATCTCTGCTCTCTGAAACAACAATAGAAACTTGCATTAATGCGATGTTTACCCTACATACGCTACATTATATTATACTACCAGCACCTCGCGGTTACACCCGCATAAATATCAGTCCAGTAAGAATATCGAGATACAAATTATCATATGTGTTATAATCTGTGTGCCAATTTTTATCTTTTATATTTTTTTTGAGTAATTGATGATGATTGAGTGATTGAGTAACAGACATCCAAACATACAAACTTTCACATTTATAATATTAGCATAGGGCTGATTTTCCAACACCGGATAACTCTATCGGAGGAAAAAAAAAATTTTTGACTTTTCTTCCATACAAAAACTGTCAGACGTCAATTTTATACCACAAATAAAAAATATCGGTCGATCGAAAAATGAGCCCTTAATTGCTTATAAAAGAAAACTAACACCAGAGACCAAAAAATTGTTTTGCCGCTAAATTTCTAAACTTGCGCCGTATTCTTTCTGAAGCGAGCGGAGAGGGTCTGTTTTTATAGTCCACCGTTGATTTCTGTTTTAGCACTTTTTAATGGTACCTCTGGCCGAGATTTAAATACCCTTCATTGTCCGCCTTTACTCGCGGGAATAGTTTCAACAGCCTTTTTGAAACGGTTAAAAGTTTTAAATTTCGCTTTTGTGTGTTTTAAAATGTGGCGTTAAAAGGAGTTTTTTAAATTTATGTTGAAACTAGGTTGGTAGACTTTTAAAATAATTTGGATATGTTTTTATTTTAAATTTACTTGAAGGCAGCAGGAGTTGGAAGAGTTTAGACATTGCTTTCTGTTTGAAACAATTTGCGCACTTAAAACAAGTACTTAGAAGGTTCTTATCTCCTTAGAATGAATACTAACTTACGACGTTTGTAACATACAACCTACATACTATTACATTATGTAGTCATACACTTGTATTTGGATGTACAAGAATGTAACCCGCAACCTTGATGTTAGGGCAGCACATTCCACCACGCATTGTGGGTCTCCGTATTTCTATGTTTTGGTGTTATACTTGCAAAACATGGTGATTTTAGAAGATTGTTGAAGTAAATGAATGCGGAAGACCGCTTGGGAAACTTGGAAGGTGCCAAATTACAACAGTGATGTTGATAATTTTATGCAGGCTATTAAAACGACCATAATATTTTTTCCTCACAAAAAGCAGTCCTTAGATTTTTACAGTCGTTTCAGCCGGTGCCAAAAATAAACATTTTAAATCGAAACCCACTCCATCTGGCAAGCAAATAAATAGGGCTGCCCGTTGGCATTTTAAAATAAAATAAACAATTAACGCATCCCAACCCGACGGATGATGGAAAAACCGTCAAAGTTTATCGGCACGAAACGGTCGCATGGCACTAAATTGGAATCTCGCACTCTATAAACCCTTAATGTCAATAAAGCGGTCCCTCATCAAGTGAACCGTAAAAATCGGTGAAATGCCGGTTTTTACACCCGTCACCACAACCGCCGATGAATTTGTTTTTCTTTTACTTTTTTCAATGTTTTTGATTGTTGTCGGCTGCAGCACTGCTGCGAGTTTTGTGAAAAATATTTAATACATTTTTCGAACAGGGGATGTGAAATGAAAAAGAACTGTCGATATATTCAGCCATATTTTTTGTCAAAGCCAAAGTGATGAAGATGAAAATAAACCCTTATTAATGCAAATTTTATATCGTTTTTTGAGTCCCAGAACAGCTTTGAAATGAGATTAGAAATATTTAAATGAGTATTTTACATAAAATTGATGAAGCGTAAAATGTAAGTCAAAGAATCTTTCGTATTTCGTAGACGATGGCGTTATGCTACGCATGAACAGCTACGCGATTGAAACTCGTAGCACGTCGTAGCGTCGCGTAGCTCAACTTATATTTTGTTTTGCAATCATTTTATACCAATTTCTGTAACATTAATGCAGCAGTGCGTCGGGAATGTTTGCTGAAGCACGTACGGATGGCTTTCACGCCATCATGCGTAAGAAAGCGGCTTCCCTACTGCAACGTTTGCGTAGCACTCGGAACGGCATCCTGAAAATGATTGTTAGCAAAGTGGACTGCCCCATCCAAAGGCACTGGGTAGAATTAGGTATAGGTTTATGTTAAATAGAATTAAGTACTAACAACAATAACATAGCATGTAAGTACAGTTTGTTACTAACCACTAACTACGTATGGACTGCTTAGGTCTGAAATAAAGATATTTTTTATTTTTTTTTATTTTTTATTCTTGTCAGTGAAACGGTTTTTGATTTGTGAATGATTAAATAAAAAACTTGTATAATTCAAAGTACTGTGTAAGAATGTATATGAAAAAAACTTAAAGGACAATGCCCATGGATGTATGGAATCCCGTACCATGTTGCATCAAACTCAAACTTTGTTTTTTATAGATTACACCTTATCATAATATTAACTCCTACAAAAGTTCTTTTTGTAAACAAAACCCGGGTATCGGAGATTTGCAAAAAAAAAACGAAATTACCTAAAAACTAGGTACTTTATTTTGTTTGACATGTCATACACGAACGGCCATTATTGCTCTAAAAAAATGATACAAGTTTAAAATAAAAATTCTATTCTATTATATTCTAGTTATTTTTAATTAATGTAGAATCGGCAAAGTATAATTTTTTACATGTTTTTTGAAAGACGTGATCATGACACTTTCAAAATTCAAATTTATATTAATCACATCATTTGAAACGGAACGTCATATAAAGCCTATCGTAGCCTATTGTCAATCTTTTTACACGAGCAGCCTGTGGATTAATTATACTCAAAGGGCATACAGCGCTTTGCGGGTGCAATACAATAATGTCTTCAGAATGTTGTTGCGGTTGCCGCGGTTCTGCAGTGCTTCCGCGATGTTTGCTGAAGCGCGTACTGATGACTTCTATGCAATAAGACGCAAGCGTGTGTCGTCACTGTTAGGCAGAGTACGCGGCAGCAGCAACGGCATTCTGAGGATCATTTCTGATAAATATCAGTGTCCGATATACTCGCTCTGGGTGAGCATTATGGTAGGGACAGTTAAATAAATAAATGTTTGGGCTGTTATTAATATTTGTAATTCTGTTTAATGATTGTATTTAATTAGGTATTGTATTTTTGTAACCCTACTAACATAGTTTATAAGTTCCAATTGTTACTAACCATTATGGATCATTGTAATCTGACATTAAATATATAATAATAATATAAAGGGAATAAAACAATATCAAGACTTGATTACTTTTAATTAAATTCCCTGTTCAAAACTCAAATCCCCGATGCGTATAATGTCGTAAAATATTATGAAAATAATTAGTATAATATTTTGATGCATGAGACTTTTTGGTACGACTTTTGGTCATTCTCCTTTGAAAATTAGCAAAAATAAATATAACTAGCTGCGTCCCGCGGTTTCACCCGCATAGGTTTCGATCCCGTGGGAATACCGGGATAAAAATTATGCTATATGTTAATCCTGATTATAAACCACCTGTCTGCCAAATTTCATCTAAATCCGTGCAATAGTTTTTGCGTAAAAGAGTAACAAACATCCATCCATCCATACAAACTTTCACGTTTATAATATTAGTAGTAATAATGTATAATAGAAACGCTAAAAGAACTATAGTCCTGTAATCATCAACATACATACTTATCTAATTTGCCCACCTGCCTAATTCACTACTGGGCGTTCCATAAAACCATTTACTACAATATTAAATGATATCGTTCGCGAGCAGACCCTGGCACAATTAATAGCTACTGGATTTACCACTTAAGTTCCGTATTGTTGGAGTTTGAGTTCCATTGGAGCGAAGTTTTCAACAAGCATTTAGTTTTACCTCGGTAGGGATGAAGTTTTTTTGTTCAAGGATCTTGTAGAACATTAAGGTCAAATCTGAGCTGTAGTTGGTCCTTTGTACGTAGAGATGAAGACGTCACTATTGAACTACAGTCCTTTCCTAGATAATTTAACTCTGTTATTGTGTCACTGTCAAAATCACAATGATCTTTATACTCGTTGTAATAAGGTTGCTGTTGGCTTGCTGATATCAGAAGTAAAATAACTGAAAAAGGACTGCACAGCTTTGTTTTCTTTGGGAAGAACAGTTTTGCAACATGTTTTTGTATTGTGAGTGTACCTGGGTGGCTGGCATGATGAATGACGTGTGATTGGAGAGGCCTAAGTCGATGGTCCAGCGGTGGACTGCTGTAGGGTAATGATTATGTGTAGCAGATAACACAGAATATTGCTGTGTTACTGGCAACTTGTTGATGATCCGTATTCATGGAAACCAAAGTAAACGTAAACCAAAGTTGCAAAATATTATTGTCGACATCATTGAAACACGCGCGTGAAATTGTGGGCAGAACCTAGTTCATTATAAAAGTGTTTTATCAGAACATAGTTTTACCTATTTATATATACTCGTATTACGATACCCATCCGTCTTTTAATATCTACTTCAAAATAATTCTGTTTCAAGTCATCGGAACTCTGCTTAATATTCAAAGTTTATAGGTATTCTGTTATATTGAGAATTGTTCTATCTTTTATCTGTTTAGTAAACAATATTGCGCAATATTAATGTAACATTTGATATTGCGGGCAACAATATTGTGCAACTCTTTCTCAACTTTATTGTCGAGGTAAACTTGAGCTGAGGACAGTTCTTACTCTGGCTAATAGCAGGAAATATTTCTAAGTTCAAAATAGAAAATCGATTTTTAATACTAGTATAATTTATAAATCAAATTCATCAAAGACCGTTATTTATACAGTCGATAAAACCCATATCGTTTAGAAATCGTATCACCGGGGATTGTAATTTATGTGGGAAAATAAAAAGCGTGCCTCCGTCACGAAGCTCGTTATATTTGCAATCCCGTGCCGTGACACTCATACTGAAAGATATCTGTCATGCCTGATATGAATGGTGGTGTTCCTATGTACGTATAGTATGGTATACATCTACGTATGTAGGAATTTCACTAGGTAAATGGCGGTTTTCCTTTGTGGTGTAACGTCGAGAGAACGAGAAGGGGTAGTGTGATCGATATTTTTTTATGTGTTTATTTTAGTGTTCCGTACCTCGAAAGGAAAAAACGGAACCCTTATAGGATCACTTTGTTGTCCGTCCGTCCGTCTGTCTATCAAGACCCTTTTTCTCAGAACGCGTGGAGGTATCAAGCTGGAATTTATATCAAATACTCAGATCTACTGACCCTTAGAGCTGTGAAAAAATCAAACTTCTAAGCCAACGCAATCAAAAGATACAGCCGTTTATGCCGCAAATTTTCGACACTCGCAAGGGAACCAAAACCTACAGGGTAGGTACTTCCCGTAAACTCAAAATCTTGAAATTTATTACGAAGCAACGTCTTATAGCACAGATAAAGGAAAAATGGCGAAAACCGTAAATTTGTAGTTACATGCATACAAATTCGTACGGAACCCTCGGTGCGCGAGTCCGACTCGCACTTGACCGGTTTTTTAAAGTGGTTTTTATTGGAATAGGCAAAGATATTTAATAGAAGATAATCATGATATTTATTGCTATTTTTGGTTGTTATAATGTATGAAGGTTGCATTCAGGTTCTCTTAGCGACCCGTTGGAGCGTCTCACAGTCGTAAAGTTAATCAGTGTTATCATATACCATTTATTAGTTGCCTTTTATTTGTTATCGAGTATACAGAAGAAAATACTTAGCAAATACTAAGCGAAAATACGCGGCGAATTCCACCAAACTTTTATACCCAGAATAAGTCATATCCTGAGAATACATTTAGGGTTTTGACAGTTTTTCCATAGTGTGAGGCGTCAATTTTATTCCACAGATAAAAGATAGAAGACTTTGGTGAAATCAGCCCGGAGGATAACCAACCATCGAAATCAAATAAAAAAAAAACGAAAAATATGTACTTACCTAATTAAAAACCAAACAATAACAACTAAATAAAAGCTTAAACAATACAACTTTAAAAACCCACATGCACGTATTGTTAGCAATAAAAATAACCCAAACATCTACCTACCCGCCTGTAATGTACGAAAACAAATTAATCTTCGTCGTTTACGACTAGATTTTTATGATCCTAAGTACACAGGGACAACACGGTTGGCGCAGTGATTGAGCGAACGACTGCTGCGCTGCGTGTCATGGTTTCGATTCCCGCACGGAACAAATATTTGTATTGCCTACAGGTAATGGTTCCGGGTCTGGCTGTTTGTGTGTGTGAGTTTAAATGTTTGTAAACGCACCCACGATACAGCAGTAATTCCTAGTGTGGGGCAAAGTATTAACAAAAAGGGTATAAAATATTTAGGGGTTAGAATTTGTCCCTGCTCGGGAAATTACTCGGTTTTCGGAATATTCGGTATTCCAGCCTTTGGCGAAGGAATGTTTCTTTGGCCACAATGTGTGTTGTATGTTTGTGTAAATCAACGGTTGTCATGGTGAAGATTGAAATATTTAAATGCCGAAAGTGGTTTAGATTTTTTTAATGTTTCCATCTTCTTCATAGCGTGTCGATAGCAATCTAAATGGACTAGGCCCAGAATTGGGCCACTTGTTTGGCGCCATCACCAGCGTCCATCAG
Source organism: Apamea anceps (assembly GCA_951799955.1). Taxonomy (NCBI): domain Eukaryota; kingdom Metazoa; phylum Arthropoda; class Insecta; order Lepidoptera; family Noctuidae; genus Apamea; species Apamea anceps. The sequence goes on along the minus strand of OX637504.1, from coordinate 4,320,026 downwards.
TTCCTGTAACGTACAGCTGATATGCATGCATGTTTCCATTTAAACTGCAGAGTCTAATAAAATTAGTCAGCGAAACTCGACAGACATGATGAAAATTTTATAGTTTTTTTGTTTTATCCTGCTTACACATGGATCAATGACGTGTTTGACATCACGTCAGTGAACTTTACACAAAAAAAAAACAGATTTTATTAACTAATATTTCGTTGGCCTCAAAAAAGTTCATCAAATATATTCGTCGGAGATGGTATGTCTGTCTCTCGTTAGCATCAGGCATATTTTAGCTACTGTGGGCGTACTATGGGTAGTGTTGGTTAACACAATAGAAAAACGGTTTGCGCTTCAAATCAGATTATAATTTACGAACAAGTTAGTCACACTAGCGAATCACGCACTATAGGTACACATTCAACGATACGGAACGCTGACAGTTTCTAAGCACATGTTGTTCGTACGATGTCCAATGATTCGATGATCCCGAGAGCTCTGCTTACACCCTTCTTGTAGTCGCTCTCGTCCCACCACGAACTCAGGCTAGACTCTGTCCAGCGCCACGAGATGGCGCTGACGTTCCGAATAGTCAAACGAATGACTCCGACACGGCCATACTGACATTACACACGTCCTCGTGTGCTAATCTGTAAAGAAACATACTCGCAAAGTATCACATAGCTCGGCCACTCCTGACCACATGTGGTACAGGCAAAAACACAATGAAAACTGGAACAAACTAACAATAGCAGAGTTCAGAGCATTACCCACTATTTGATTCCCAAATCTCAACATTACAATCAAAAGAATCAATTAAGATGCATGTGTCTCATACTATCTAGTAACCTCCAGTTACTCAACTCGTCAAATTCATTTGCGCATCCCCCTCGGATCGCCAAGTCACTCCTGGACTTTATGGTTTCTCACGAAACCCCACACAACACACACAACTTAATATCTACTCTGTTTCATCAACAAAACTATTACTTGACTTCCCTCAAATTTGTTAGTAATACTCTGATCCAAACTATCATCGATAGCAAAAGATTCAACCAGAGCCATGTACCATCGTTATCCACATTAACAATCATTTTTATCACTAAGAGCCTTTGACACCACACACGAGTAAACCACTCTAACGCCACGGCTCTCCAGCCGACCAGCAATCGCATTGCTCTCACACATCCAGCGCATGGATCCGTGTGCATCACCCTGTGACACCACACAACTTTACTACGGCCGATAGAGAACCCCCACTCGCGTGCTTCCCATAATGAAGGCTTGCTCATCACCAATGTGATCACTATCTACTTCGACTGGTACATGACCTACTGGCATCTTTCTTTACCTATCGTGAGCATACTTGTAAGGTTAGAATTTAAAGCTTTTAACGTCGCTATCACCCGCTCTTAATTAAAATTACCATTTAGTTGAATTCAAATCGATTAATCGTTAAAAATAATAGAATAATAACAAAAAAATAACAAAATAAATTACAACTCTCAAAGTTAACTGATTTTCATTATTGAATAATGTCACGCGGCGTTACGACCGTCCTGCATCTTCACACGTCCTCGTGTGTGTGGGTCTCATCTGTAAGCCAAAGATATAGTCCTTTACTCCGTTCGGTCTCCCTGACCCCTCAAATGACTCCCTTTGCTCATGTTATACAACAACTTACAGTGATTACAAATTTTAAGTCAAAATACAACGAAATGTTGTAAAAGACACACATGACATAGGGTCCTACAAAATATGTCACAAACGTCAGTCAATGCCACACAAGCTATTTGTTGCCACACAGGCTAGTCATTGCCACACAGGCTAGTCGTTGCCACACAGGCTACTCATTGCCACACAGGCTAGTCGTTGCCACACAGGCTAGTCATTGCCACACAGGCTAGTCATTGCCACACAGGCTAGTCGTTTCCACACAGGCAAGTCATTGCCACACAGGCTAGTCATTGCCACACAGGCTAGTCATTGCCACACAGGCTAGTCATTGCCACACAGGCTAGTCATTGCCACACAGGCTAGTCACCAATTGTTAATATTAGCAAAGGCCTTCACAGTAAACAAGTAAATCCAGCTGCACAACTCACTTTAACAAGCATTCAGCACCAGAATCGTAAACAAAACAATACAGCTCACCTTTATTTTCCAATTTGTCTGGGGATAGTTATACGACGTCCACTCGCCGTTCACGACTTCCAGCACGTTGTCCACCATCCGCTTGGCTTGGCTGCCACTACTCGTGCACCCGGCTGCGATATGTCCTGGTTTCCCTCACTTGCCGCACACAAAGGGCTTCGCTGACGGCTGCGGGGCTGCTTGACTCCATTCTTAAACTCACTCCATGTCATTCCTTGGTATGCTATTTGCAATAGTAACGTTGATGCTGCTCCTTTGTACGTCTTATTGATGGTCACAACAAGTTGAAAGGTGGTCAACTAGCAGTGAATTTTCAGCAAAACACAAATCAGCTGTTGTGCACTGTTATGTTTGCACACGCCTTATACTGCAGTATAAGGCGTGTGCAAACATAACAGTGTTCCAAATACGGGAACGGGGTACCTCGAACTCAAACGCCGGTTAGTCTTTTTTTATCAAACATGGCGGTAGGCGCAACAGTCGCGTCACTCGGCAAAGGTATTTCTGCATACAGCCTATGCCCAAAACAACATGTACCATGCTTGCGCATCCGTATCTCCTTTGTCTAGGTTGAACTTGGACAGATTCACACGATTATTAGCGTTCGCATGCTTGCACTTTGTTTTTCAAATGTCAACGGTCACTTTCACTTTAAGCGTTCTCATTTTGTGCATGAACCAACACGAATCCCAGTTCTGATGTCGGAGATGGTATGTCTGTCTCTCGTTAGCATCAGGCATATTTTAGCTACTGTGGGCGTACTATGGGTAGTGTTGGTTAACACAATAGAAAAACGGTTTGCACTTCAAATCAGATTATAATTTACGAACAAGTTAGTCACACTAGCGAATCACGCACTATAGGTACACATTCAACGATACGGAACGCTGACAGTTTCTAAGCACATGTTGTTCGTACGATGTCCAATGATTCGATGATCCCGAGAGCTCTGCTTACACCCTTCTTGTAGTCGCTCTCGTCCCACCACGAACTCAGGCTAGACTCTGTCCAGCGCCACGAGATGGCGCTGACGTTCCGAATAGTCAAACGAATGACTCCGACATATTTTTCATTTGTTTTATCATAAATTTACATATCGATATCCATCCCGTTTACGGAGTTGCGCTAGCTAATTTAATTTGACGCTGAATATGTACCTAGTAGGCTTATGTTAGGTTCATAATCATTGATTTACGGCGGAACCCAATAACCTATTGACAGATCGCTACTCATGGTAGCCAGTACAAATTATAACTGCCAGTATAATATACTCATACAAATCGCTACTGCAGTGCGATTCTGTAACCATATCACCGTGAAAACTTAAGAGAAGTGAGCGTGGAGTGAGCTGTCATTCCAACTAATGCTAGGGATTGACACTATTGACAGCTCACTAAGCTCACTTCACCTAACTTTTCACGGTGAGATTTTTACAGAATCGATCGGCTGATATAGATTATTGGGACGTTAAAACCAGAGATAGATAGGTTCGGTCGTTAGCAGAATCTGTGCGAAACAGGGGCGGGTCGTTGGTATAGACCAACGACCCGCCCCTGTTTTACACAGATTCTATACTAATATTATAAAAAGGTAGCATTTGTGGGTTTGTATGTGGGCTATCTTCGGAATTACTGATCCGATTCCGAAAATTCTTTCACTAATGGGAAGCTATAGTATCGCCAAGTTATACGATATATTATATGTTAAAACAATAATTATCACGCGGAGTAGTCGCCGGCTAGTTCAATATAATTGTATATTGTATTGTGTATTGTATTTGTGTATTGTATTGTATTTGTATGGTGTAAAATAAAGAGTATTCTATTCTATTCTATTCTATAAAAGGGTTTTGTCAAAAACATCGTTTTAAATTCAAATTCAATTATTCACGTTTAAATAGAGTAATTACAATCGATGGTTTCTCATGTTACATTGTTCGGTCTTATATTCTATTTAGCCTGTGGTATGGCATGTGAAGTTTATTTTGTCTAATATGTATATAAACAGATAGAAAATGAATGGGAATATAATATTGTAGCGGTATCTACAGCGCCACATGCGAACAACGCGTCATACTGACGTCACGCAAATCCTGCATCTCGCAAGCAGAGTTTACCGCGCAATTAGCATAGATACAATTTCCCAACATCAATCGTTGGGCAATTGCCCGCCAGACACAACACCCGTCTGGTCGGAGGATCCTCCCTTTTCAATGGAGGATGAGTGAACTTTACACCCTGTTCCTCATGTCTCCAAACTGGTGACCCCGAGTATGAACGTCAGCGCAGCCTTCGTGCAAACACTTCAGCGTGACGTCATCATCATCACTCCCGCAAGCTTCAGCAGCGAGTCACCCAGCCAGCCAGCATCCACGGCTTCAACGGGTATCCTGACCACCAGCATGCAGCGTCCGCGCATACCTGGTCATCACCCTCAGCCTCATCAGCAACCTTGGCACAGTACACTGCACCTTCGGCCGGTCAACAAGCAGAGCACCCTCTCCTGGTCGACGCAGCAGCCAGCCTCAACCCGGCGCTGTACGACATCCGACGCACTGGAGTATAACGCAGCGCCACCCCGACTCACTGGGGACATCTCCGCAGACAGTTCCGACTCACCGTGAACTATGCGGCAACCGGTTCCGACTCACTGGAACCTCAGCTGGCCTGGCAAGCATCGCAAGATACAAGACTCAGCCCACTATCGACCTCCGGTCTCCGGAGGGGAGTGATGTAGCGGTATCTACAGCGCCACATGCGAACAACGCGTCATACTGACGTCACGCAAATCCTGCATCTCGCAAGCAGAGTTTACCGCGCAATTAGCATAGATACAATTTCCCAACATCAATCGTTGGGCAATTGCCCGCCAGACACAACACCCGTCTGGTCGGAGGATCCTCCCTTTTCAATGGAGGATGAGTGAACTTTACACCCTGTTCCTCATGTCTCCAAAATATTAATAATAATTTAGTCACAATGTGTCTGGAATTCGGCGTGCATGTCAATAATATAGTGCGTTGCAATAATATAGTACCTAGTTAGATACAGTCCAATACAAATACAAAGTCAGATATTATTTTAATTTTTTTAACGTTAGGAAATGTCACACTTTTACACACAAAATATATATATTATTCCTGTAACCATTCGTTTACAGAGTAAATTATTTTTTTTAGAAGTAGCTCTTTAAGCACTTTCTTAAACTTTGGTAGAGGAAGATCTTGGATGGTTGTTTTAACCTATTATAAATTTTAACACACATAGCTAAACAATTCTTATTAAACACCGCAGTCTTTGGTACAAATTCGAACACCAGTCGTTGACCATGTCTTGAACTACGAGGGTAAATTTTATTACGTTTATAAATTAATGTCACGAGCCTTCACAAACAGGTTAGGATTAGATTTTACAAACACACAAATTTCAAAAATGTACATACTTAGTAGTGGTAATATTTTGAGTTTTTTAAAGTGAGGTTTACAAGACTCATATGGAGGAATTCAAACAATAGCTGTTATGGAACGTTTTTGAGATATAAAGGCCCGCTGATTGTCCGTTGAGTTACCGTTTACGTACCTAATATAATACCAGCCCCTGTATTAATAATATCTACTTAATATTCAAAGTGTCAAAATTCAGAAGTTTATAGGTGTTATGTAACATTGAGGCATGTTCTATCTTTTATCTGAAACTGTTTCAGTTTAGGAGCAGCGTGTTTTGATGTAGGTTAGGACCTACCTGTTATTCTGGAAGATAATAGAATAAAGGTTCTCAAAATATATATTTTGAAGGTGTAATGAAGGTCATAGGAAAGATTTGCCTATCTGACTTCCACAACCTAGTAACTGGGTAACACGATACCCCTTGGTAAGACTGGTTGTCAGACTTTTAGGCTTCTGACTACCCGTAACGACTGTCAATTACCTACGAATGAAAGCCGGGAAACGATTTAACGTGCTTTCCTAGGCACGGAGGGGTCTCGATATGTAATGGATGGTCACCCATCCGCGAACGGACCGCGGCAAGCGTAGCTTAACTTTAGATCGAGACGTGCAGCTGATATTATTTAGCCACGAGCCCTGACAAAACATATATAATGACGTGTTAAAGTCGCTAAGCTAAAAATAAATAAGAAACACCAAGCAACGCTATCTTACACACTTAATTTCTTGAACAGCAAAATCTCCCCAACAAAATAATTTCTTGAACAGCCACACATACTCGTAGAGCTAGATACACGCAACTTAACAATTATAAACTTGTCAGAAGTTTAATTAAAATCGGGTCAGTAGTTCCGAAGATTATCGCGCACAAATATGCTAACTTCATGAAATAGTTTCCATCAAGTCTGCGCCACTTGTACTTGAGCGAATTTATGAGAAAATCGAGTTTCTCAAGAGGAATTAAGCCCATCGTCCACGACGCTACTCAAAAGTAAGCCAACGTTCGTACGGACATAAAAATTTCGCGGCGGGATTTTATCACGCACTAGATTTTCAACTCTCGGTGTTGAACCGAGCATTTAGAATCCAACAGACCGCATTCCAGCGCGTCAAAAAACTATACTCTTGGATTTTCAACGCTCGGCGTTATAAAAATGCACGAAAAAATCCTACCGCGATATTTTTACGTCTGTATGAACGTCAGCTAACGTGTTACAAACTCAAATCACCAATGTGTAGCCAGAAAATCATAGCACTAGTATTTCAATGGTGCTTCGTACACGACGCGACATAACATAATCAGCCGATTATGTTCACTGGCCAGCACTGCTGTGACGTCACAGCAGTGCTGGCCAGTGACTCCTACAAGTTGTAGGTACGAACCCAGACAGGCGCTTTACTTTGTGAAAATTATTTGATCACATCAAACGGTGAAGGGAAACATTGTGAGGAAACCGGCATGTCCTAGAACCAAACATTTGACGTGTCGCATCTACCAACCCGCACTAGGCCCGCTTGATGGATTACGGCCAACTCTCTCTTTCACCAAGAAGAGGCCTATGTCCCAGCAGTCGATCGCTCAGCCACTGCGCTAATCGTGTCGTCAAAATTTCAAATATTGATGATTTTAGGCATGAAATTGCTTACGCAATGCTAATGCTATAATCGAGATGGATCCGAAGAAATGATCATGTAAGACATTCTAAACTGCTAGGACATCAAAACGATAAACACAAGGAAATTATATAACTTAAAAAAATGATATAACTTAAATTATGCAACCAATCACAAACTAGTTAAGAACGCGTTCTTAACTAGTTTGTGATTGGTTGCGATCTGGCTGCTCATCGGTGATTTGAGCATGTAACTGGTTACGTTTCAGAATGGTCGTGGACGACGGGCCTTAATATTTTTCCACGACGGTAAAATTCTTTGTAAGTCCGTAATTGTCAGAAGTTATCTCGTCCAAGTTATATAATTTCCTTGTTTTTATCGTTTTGATGTCCTAGCAGTTTAGAATGTCTTACGTGATCATTTCTTTGGATCCATCTTGATTATAGCATTAGCATTGCGTAAGCAATTTCATGCCTAAAATCATCAATATTTGCAATTTTGACGACACGATTAGCGCAGTGGCTGAGCGATCGACTGCTGCGCTGCGTGTCGCGGGTTCGATTCCCGCACGGAACAAATATTTTTATTGCCTACAGATAGTTGTTCCTGGCTGTGTTTGTATGTGAGTTTAAATGTTTGTAAACGCACCCACGATACAGGAGTAATTCATAGTGTGGGGCAATGATTACAAAAAAAAACCCCTTAGTGTACATAGTTGGTGGAAAACTAACAAACAAAACATGCCAAGCCTGCTGCCTATCCTACCCGCAACAATACCTGTCGTGATGGATGGCGTTGTCTGTCATCGTTCGCGTGGTACGTACAACTTTTATTAAGAAAACTTCCGAACGCTTTTATTCACAATTTAAAGTTGATGTTCAATTTACAAATTGATAAGTTTGAATACGTTTAAATAAACATTTATATTTGCATAGAGTAGGTATTTGTTTATGTATCTAGAATTACTATACAACATAAGCTTTTTAGGAACGACAAACAAATAACATTTTAACGGGGGTTTATCCAAATTTGCCTGTTTTAGAATTAATTTTAAATGGTCAAACTGTTGTATTTAGGCCCTGAAAAAATATATGTCCTGGATACATCTTTGTTTGAGGGAAATTAACGGTTCAAAACAAGATAAATTGTAATTTGCTCGTTAAAAAAATCGAACTTAAGAAAAACTGATTCATTTGATCAACTGTAAATATGTAAAAATCAAAAAAAAAAATCTAATCAAATTGTTTATTCATCATAACAGCATAAAAAAATAACATTTATTTCGTGAACACAGGGTACAGACAGAAGGTGTTATATTATACATATAATACATAAGATCCGAGCTGTGCCCCGCCAAAAGGCATACAAAATATCAAACGTTCCTTAATACAACAATAATCAAAATATTAACAAAATGTAGTATGACATAACTTGAGAACAGATTGAATTTAGTTATTATAATCAAAATTTCGACTGTCGCAACAAACACTATCGAAACTGCAAAAAAACGATTTTTGCTTTTTTACATAATTGAAAAGAGAATTTGAAACAATGTCAGATACATAAAAAAATATAATTAAAAACTCATTAATAAAGAAGATTTTAACTGAACAAAATCGATACAGAACATGTTGCGCGACGAACATCTTTGGAAGTGGTACTTACAATGATGTTCCGTGCGAGCGTGTTGCGCGAGCGTCCCGAAACTGTCAGAACCGTCAGTGTTCGCCGCGATGTGACGAAATGATGTTGCGTTAGTTTTGTTTGGATAAATTAGTAACGTTTCGTATTCAGTTTTCGTTATTATTATTCTTAAGAATTTGTAACTCGTTAATTTTTATCAAACCCATTGAAATTTCAACAAATGAAACAAACTACGATAATAATGATTCTGGTAAGTTGTGCAGATTTTCTAAATAATGGTAGTTCAAGAAATAGAACTGTCTCTTGCGTATTTTTAATGTGCTTGTTACAACAGTACTGTTTTGTTTTACTTGAAATATAGTGCTTTTACTTTATTATTAGGACACGTGGCCGTAATTCGAATTTAATAAGTAACATTATTGAAAGTGGTAGTTTCGATAATGTTCGATCATTGTGATGATAAATAAATCTGCAAATTTATCGAAAGTGGTAGTTTCGATAATATCCGTATAATTTTTATAATATGTACAGGTGTGTAACTATCGAAACTGTCAATTTCGATGTTTTTTTTGGTTAGTTAATATATCGAATCTACCACATTCGATTTTGTTTTACGTTTATATACTAATTTGGTTGGTAGATTCGATTAGTAAAGTATTTTTTTTTTAATTTATACGTTACAAATGTTGTGCTTTTTATAATGTTTTTTATTCGTTTTTATTTTAGAATCACCTGTGCCACCTAACAAACTTAATGATGAGGAATGGAGGGTTCTAAATAATTTGTTCGATGGTGACAAAGATACTGACTCACTTATCAAAGCAAGTGAATTCAACATAATAATCGGAATGTCAAAAAGAGAATGACTGTCTACCAAATGACTGGAGCACAGTTATACTCGATAGTGAGAAAGCTACGCCTGTCCCATCGCCTTCTTCTCAGAATGATTTTTGCACTGAATCAGGGCAGTCTGAAGAACTTAGCAACATCTTGAGTGTGAACTCGTTGATTACTGAATCTGAAAATGAAAATCCTATTTCTCCGAATGTGTCTTCGACACGTAAACGTAAATCTACTTAGAAAACTGACCCTGGTAGAAAACGAAAGCGACACATTGAGCAATGGACAGATGTTCAAAGAAAGTTACTAACTAATTCCGGTAAACGTTGTTTCTAAAAGTGGAAAGAATATTGCACCTATCAGCTTAAAACAATCGCGTTCCTGTAAGCTCAAATGTTCAGACAAATTTACAGATGATATCCTAACAACAATTTTAAACAGTACTGGTAACTAGCAGAGCACACAAAACAATGGGAGTACATAAACAAATAAAAGAGTAGAAAAAAACAGGAAAACCACCGAAGGACCGTATATGCGTAATTACACACCCTGTCCATTAGGTAAACCGTTTTTTGAGAGATGGAACTAGTAATTGCAGCAACACATAATACATTGATTGATACAAGTACGGTATTATAATGTCTGTAAGAAGCCATAAATAAGATAATTCAATAAAATAAGGCAGTTTATTTATTTATTTTATTACGGATTTTAAAATGAACTTTTACGTAATCTGGAATAATTATGTACATTCTAAGACAGCTCTCGAAAAACGGTTAACCTAATGGACAGGGTATACTAAATACTACCTACCTTTGCCTGTTGATAACTCCAAATCTTAATCACCAAGTTTGTTTCATTTTTGTCATTTTATTTATTTATTTAACCATTTATGTACACACATTATAAACAGACAAGAAAAAACAGAAAAGAAAAAATAGGTACAGAGGTGATGCTTATTTCTTATGAAATCTCTTCCAGCATGCCTGCGATAGGAAAATAGATACAGAGATGTAGACAGCGCAGTGTTATTTAATTTTCGATATTTTTCTCTCTGTTCTTTCAGTTTTTGTCACGGTCTGGCAGTTTGAGTCACTTATGTGGCCTACCCAGATGTCCTTTCTTTGGTATTGTTCGTCGAATCGTTGAGCTCCTTAAGTTAAAATTGAGCTGCATGAGGAACAGGGTACATAAAGTTCACTCATACTCTATAGAAAAGCGAGGATCCTCCGACCAGACGGGTGTTGTGTCTGGCGGGCAATTGCCCAACGACTGATATGTCGGGAAGTTTGTATGTATGCTTATTGCGCGGTAAACTTTGCTTGCGAGATGCAGGATTTAAAGAAAGAGACTGGCCTCCACGACACAGGGAATCCTAGTGTGGAGACCAGTGATTTATCTGTTATAACTGTGTATTTTTCTGAACAATAAAAAATTATTATTATTATTATTATTTGCATGACGTCGTATGACGCGTTGTTCACATGTGGCGTTGTAGATACCGCTACAGACCCAATGGGCCGTGATTAGTTTTTAATAGTCATTATAGGCACGTTTGGTCTTATTCCAATTAAGTGAAATGAACTTCTTCATTGCACTTAATTGGAATAAGACCAAACGTGTCTCAAATAATTCGAATTTAAGTTTTTTGTTACATGATGGTTTTGAATATCTTTTTTTTTTAATTAACGAAAAATGCATTTTTATTTACTAAATCGGATGAACACAGACCTAAGTGAGTGCCAAGCAAGATATCGAAAGTGCACATTTTTCTTTCTATAAATAATAACTTTCTTAGAACAGTAACGAAAGTACCATATTCGATACTCACATGTGTAAGAACACTATCGAATTTGGCACTTTCGATGAAATTCTGACTATTATACGCGTAAAACATTATCGAAAGTGAAATATTTAGAAAAGTATATGAAATATGAAAGGACAATGTCCAAATTGGCCCTGTGCAATAAAGAGTATCAGATTAAACGATAATTAATCGCCTATTTTATTATTTAAGTTGCAAATACTTCTGTATCACGGACTAGCTGTATTCCAAAATGTACTTTTAATAGAATTTAACGCGACTAATAACATTAGATCGCCATCTTCGCCTAATGTCATGTCGTGTCAGAAGTGAAATAGGGATGTCCAATCAATTATAATCGAATGATTGATTGAATTATTATTCGATCGATTGTGTTTTCTTTTCTAAAGTGTATTTTTAAAAACCTAATAAGAATACTTTATGTATGCAGTCATACTCCAATTTAAATAGGTAGTAGGAATAATATTATACAGTAATCAAAACTTTTTATTTTGATTATCTAATTCATTTTTTACGACAACTAATACAAAAATAGCATTTCTCTTTCGGCGTAAAATAAACCATTGTCATACATACTTGTAATGTTTATATGACAAAGGTGATGTAACAGACAGTTTGAAATAATTTAAGAACACAGTAAATCTTAATCGAAAAAATCGATTATTGGTGTGGTGTCGTACTACATCCCTAGTTTTGCTGTGAACGTCACGTCGCGTCGTTAGTTTAAATGCATTTTAATTTTGCACTTGCATCCACTTTTTAGAAAAACAACTGCATAGGTACCTAATTATCTAGGTAGGTATTATGATATTACCTACTTTTCAGTTTCTTAAAAATCATTCAGAGCTATGAAAAATCGTAGTTACCTACATTTAATATTCGTTGTTATGGTTAGATTATAACCTCAAAATCTGATACTTTTTTTGAAATATACCTTTTTTGCAGCTAGTCCGCTACAAATACAAGATCTTTTAAGAATCTACTAATGATAGAGAATACAATACATAATTATCCGATGCTCTTGGCTCCAGGGCCAACAATGTATGGACGCAGAGCAATGTCCTTTGTTATCAAGGAAATAAAAACTGTATAAAATTTACTATTTATTCCATACATCATTTTACTGAAGTTCATAATACTAAATCTTTTGCATCGAATTACAACTTTGAATTGCTCTCCTATGAAGTACGTGATTTGAAGTTTCGATAGTGTTTGTTGCGGCAGTCGATTTGTCATTTAAATATTCGTTTAGTTTATACTGTGGCATGAATTTTTCGTGAAATAGTGGGCGGCGCATCGTAAATAAATACGTCGCGCTGCATTTGGGGGAGGCGGAGGTAGCGTTTCAAAGGCCTACAGGCTCGCTATATTGAACCTTATTTTATGTATTCAATCAATCATGTCGAAAAAATATAGTGGCCTTACGAGATAAGATATAAAGGAAATATCCACGTCGTTCTGAATATAATTATGTCGGTACAGTCACGAGCACCAATATGTCAACACTTGACAACTTTCAGTTGCGATTTTTTCGTGAAATAACGAATAAAACGTTGAAATACGACACATAACGTAAACCTATGGGTTCGAAAATGCTATGTTCGTAACAACATAAAATTGTATTAAAAAATAAAGGAGTAAATCGCTTTTGAATAAAGCTTAGTGTATACATACTTTTGCTCGTGACTGTACAACGTGGAAATTTCATTGTTATACAATTGTTGATAGTGTCCACTTTTATTCAGGCAGACACTGCTAGACACGGGCTGATTGCAGCTTTGTGTCCTAACTACAAGCTGGAACAGCTGCTTGTAATTTACTTCGGCCAAACTGTGAAAAAGCATGCCTTGACTTAAATCTTTTAGTTGACCCTAAAAGAGAAAAGGTCGTTTTGGGCCAATCATTGTTCATATCGCGTTCAAACTGCACTCAAATTGCGTAAAACACTATCAATCAAATCATTTTAAAGGACATTGCTAATCTATTGCTTCATATGTTCGAAAAATTTGTCTGCTCAACTACGTAAATAACGCCATGAATGTTATTGAACTGTCAACATGAAAACCATTCCTACTATAATAGTGTGGTACGCAATTACGCCGCAGACTAGAGTAAAAGGGAGCATTATTTTCTACCTTTTACCTGGACATGGAAATGAGGTTTTTATCCCTACAACCAATCCTCTGTCCAATACTCCTGAGGGTGGAACGTTTAAAAGTAATTACATCTCTTATCACCGCATCATTTCGGTGCGAATGACTCGCAGGCAGGCCGCTCAGGATATGAGCTCTTTCGAATGACAGATAAATGTCTGACACACTGCTGGACAGATTGGTGAATTAATAAATACTCGGAAGATGATGATAGTCGGTCAAAAACCTTATGTCCGGTCCAAATTCACAGAATCCAGATAGTATAATTATCTTTATAGAATATTATCTGCTCGTTAAGAGTTCCGGAGATTATTGTGAGGACGAGGAAACAAAATTGCAGGCTTTGGCATATTGTAGGTATATGATAACTAGGTACTGCCGGGTGATAAAGTAACACACTATTAGCAGCAATGGCTTTCATTTTGATAGTTCAACCACATTCATTGCGTTATTTACATTATTGAGCAGACAAATGTTTCTAACATATGAAGCAATGGAATACAATAGGGTACAGGATAGAGAAAATAATTTAACTATTCTGATAAAAACAATCACTGATTCTTTTGAGTCAATCCACCAATAATTTAAAACATGTGTTGATAATTAATCAACTACGCCAATTTGGTAGCTAAATAAAATCCTTATGATAATATGGTACTTATGCCATCGAAGTCTTCTCTCCGTATCAAAAAGAATACTTATTGTTGTTATAAATCCACCATACTTCTAGGTAGGTATGCTTGTTGAATACTCGTAAACTGGCGTAAACGGAAAGTAATTTGATATGCGAGGACGTGCGTCTCGACGACACGCAGTCTGCGAAGTATAATCAAATTAATCGAGAGACACACTGAGCTGTGGGTCCGGGTGGTTGAAGTCAATCTTTAGCAGGGTCACACTTAAGTCAGTAAACTTTCTTGCAGTTTGAGGCAGATACTTCACGGGGTTTCCAGCAGCATTCCGTCTGGTTTATCTCGTGTAATGAAAGAAATATTAGTTCCATTCAATTAATGTTTATTCATCATCATGATGTTCCCACAGGGACACAGGCCTCCTCTTTTGGAGAGGGAGTGGGCTACAATGTACCACGCGGGCAAAGTGGGGGTTGGTAGATGTCACATGTCTTGGAGTTTTTGATTCTAAGACATACCGGTTTCCTCACGATGTTTTCCTTCACCGTTTTTAACAGCAGTGGTGGCCCAGTGGCAACAGCCCCGACTCACGAGTTGTAGGTCGTGGGTTCGAACCCAGGCAGGTGCTTTACTTCGTGTAAACAATTTCAATCTTTATTGCAATCCATAATGTGCACAAGTAAGTAAGTATTCATAAATATAAACAATTATAGACCCTCTCGGGCACAGCAAAATTTTAAATAAGTAGAGAGAGTTCTTTTACGATTTTCCTTATTACTAAATATTTATTTTATTTCCTTCCTATCTGTTTTTTACAACAGGTTTAGTTATTTTATATTATCCCCCATTTTTTTATTATCTAAATATTAATATGCGTAATTATTATGATTACTCTAATATGGATATTTTCACATTATTTGGACAATGACCATCTATATCAGTTGACACTTGGAAGATATCTATGTTGTCTTTTGTTTTATAAATTGTTACATGAAAGTGACAATTCAATCATTTCAAAATTAGCTTAAAATAGTTCGAAGCATTGTAACTCCGGTACCCAATTAATCGGTCTGTTGAACTTCGTATAAATAATTTACGAAGCAATACAAAAGTTTATCAAAAGGTCTATCAAAAGTTTTCACTTAGCACAGATGGAATTATAAAAATAATTGTATAATTACAAATAACAAACAAGTAAACTATGCAGTCTGTTTATGTTTTCATAATTTCCTTTCGGAATACTACATGTTTTTACTTATTTTATACCTACTCCTTTTTCATTCTATTCTATTTTTTCTGTATGGCAATTAGTGTTGTTGTGTGAAATAGAAAAGGTAGAATTTATAATAATAAAGCACTCAGGGTACTGTTGGGGCTGCCATGGCGTTGTAGTGCGTCAGGGTTGTTTGCTGAGGCGCGGGTGGATGGCTTTTCTGCTATCGTTAGGAAAAGATGCGCCTCCCTACTCGCTCGCGTTCGTGGCAGTACCAACACTATACTGGGTGTTTTTTACTGATCAGTGGGAGTCGCAAATGTGGGAGCCCCATGTTGCAAAGGTGGGTGCGGCTTCATGTCGTAATTTAATCTGTTTTTTTTTTTTGTCAATACTAACATTAGTTTTTTAAGTACATTGTTACTAACCCATTATGGACTTAGTCCGAATTAAAAGTTTATTATTATTATTTATTATTATAAAGAAAAAAATGAAAACTGAAATTTAGTTCTTAGAGGTAAATTAGTCATAAGTACTTCGTTAAAAATGTAATTTCAATCTATCATTATTTTACTGGGCCCATTTTAGTGGAAACTGCATCTTATTTTTTTGTAAAGGCCTTATTTAGTTTCAATTGTGGACTCTTATCCATAGGAAACGGCCGCAATTAACGACACGGTTGGCGTAGAGGCTGAGCGATCGACTGCTGCGCTGCGTGTCGCGGGTTCGATTCCCGCACGGAACAAACATTTGTATTGCCTACAGGTAGTTGTTCCGGGTCTGGCTGTGTGTGTATGTGAGTTTAAATGTTTGTAAACGCACCCACGATACAGGAGTAATTCCTAGTGTAGGGCAACGTTTAAAAAAAAAAAAAAAAATCGGAACCGTGCACTTAGCTACTGGTAAGTTTTTCGAAAAAGTGCCCGTGTAGGTTTATGTGAAATAAAATATTTTGACTGTGATTTCAGTGTTGACACTAAGTGGAATTGTGTATTTACACAAGTCAGTAAAAATAATTAGTTCTATTATTATTGACTGCTGTCAAACGGACGTAGGTAAATCAAAGTCAAGCTCTCTCCCAGTGCAATGCTTCCTCTAATTATATTTTAGATTGACCCACTTAAAAGTTTCAAGTGCCAATCGAATCTAAATTGATTTCATCTTGGCTTTCCAACTTTCTAATTGGCTTAAGAGTCGGTATTTCTGTAATTGTATTTTAACATCACGTTTTTATTGGCACAAAATACTTCCAGGCGTGAAAAATCTGTGTTTAATTACTTTTAGAAATCATAACAAGTTCCAGTTTTTCCTTTTGTACACTTCCGTTACTCAATCAATTAAAAAACTAGAAAAATGTACAATTTACACTGTGGCTACGTAATACAGCCGCACGGTTCGATCGGTCAGGTAATACTACGCTTGCTGCGGTTGGTCCGTGGATGGGTGCCCGATGTGCCCATCTTTACATACCAAAACCGTCCGTGCCTCGGGGTTGTCATTCGTGGATCTTTGACAGTCGTTACGGGTCGTCAGAAGCCTGAAAGTCTGACAACCAGTCTTACCAAGGGGTATCGTATTACCCAGTCACTGGATTGTGGAGGTCAGATAGGAAGTCGCTCCATGTAAAATACTGGTATTCAGCTGCATTCGGTTAGACTGGAAGCCGACCCCAACATAGTTGGGAAAAGGCTGGCAGTTTTTTTTTATAGGACGCTATTTTGATACCCCTACCAAAAATAAGGCTAGCCATTCTATCTGCCTGTATGTATTTCTCTCATTTCAGAAATAAAAAATGCTAAACAGACATGACAGGCACCTACGTGTGACAGTTTGAACGCATATTTTTTGCTGGCAGTCCCAGTCGAGACGTATGTCGTGATTTACTGCTTATAACGTTTACATATGAGCGTAAATATATTAAGGAAAAGGTGATGGCGTAATGTGTTGCCTTGATTTGGGTTGTTCTTGTTCATTCTCTTATTATATCTATTATTTTCGTTTTATATGAACGAAACGTGAAAAGGTTTTGTTTAAATCGGTGATTTATGGTGGTGTGTGACATCCATATCTATACAAAATTAATAAAGCTGAAGAGTTTGTTTGTTCGAACGCGTTTAACTAAAACAATACCAGTCGGATTTGAAAAATTCTTTTTGCAATTGATAGGAATCTTTTTCCGAATTCTTGAGGAAGACTTAATGCTTTCTTAATATCACACTGGGATCCTTAGGAACTGAGAAAAAACAAAAAAAAGACAGAAAGAACTGTAAGCGAAAACGAAGTAAGAGTGCGGTCAGACGATGCGATGCGACGGAAAAGAAACTAGTCCTACTAATATTATAAACGTGAAAGTTTGTATGGATGGATGAATGGATGTTTGTTACTCTTTCACGCAAAAACTACTGAACGAATTTGTATGAAATTTGGCACACAGATGGTTTATAATCAGGATTAACATATAGGATAATATTATCCCGATATTCCCACGGGATCGAAACTTATGCTGGTGAAACCGCGGGGCGCAGCTAGTAAATTATAAATTTAAAACACTGCCTTGAAGAAAATCCCTCCAAATGATCGACGACACATGAAGGACTCAAAAACGTCATGCATCTGCATGACGTTTTTGAGAAGGCCCTGTAGAGATATACTTATTTGTACACAAGTACTCTAAGTAAATATCTAAGCAAAGCAATCATCTCCAATCGTCATGTATTCGTCTAACTTAACACAAGCAATCAAATTCGTTGACCAGTTGTGGCCCGGTGGTAATTATTATTATTATTTATTTAAGTCAGACATATTATGCTAGTATGTTATGTTAGTAACCAAAGATTCAATGATACATGCCACTATAATACCATTATAACTAAAATTAAATTACTGAAATATATAAAGTCAAATTGTAAAATAAATTCATTAAAATCTCTAAAATCATTTGAGTATTCTTTAAATTAATTAAAATTAATATTAAATATATTAAACATAATTATATAATGGACCCGACTTACGAGTTGAGGTCGTGAGTTCGAACCCAGCCAGGCAATTTACTTTGTGTAAATTATTTCATCACCACTGCTCTCAAAACGGTGAAGGAAAACATCCTGAGGAAACCGGCATGTCCTAGAACCACAAATTCGAAGATATGTGACATCCACCAACCCATACTGGCACCGCGTGGTGGATTATGGCCCACTCCTTCTCACAGAGAGGAGGCCTGTCCAGCAGTAGGAACATTATAGGCTGATTATGTAATCAAATTCGTAATCAGTCACGCACGAAACAGACATGCACAAATTATCATATTGTGTCGGTGCTACCTTATATAATGAATATATTCGACGACTAAAACCAACACAACCAATTCATTTTAAACATTCAAAACCCGTAGAGAGAGCTGTCAATTAAAATATTAACCCGTCACCAGACAAACGGCAGTTAAAATTAAATGGAGTGTTAAGTTCGGCCGTTTATCATGCACTCCGGCCGGGGTCAGACGGAGGAAGGGTTAACAAATGACCCACACCAATCAGGCTTAAGAGAACCCGGCTTTTAACCCTAGATATGGAGTGCTGATGGAACTTTTTATTAAGTCATTTTTGGTATTGTTGGGAGAAAGTGCTTCAGACCTACGCCCTAGCTTTTGGCTTGATAAAGTCTATATTATCAGCTTTAGGCTCAGAAGAATACACTATTTAGAAGAGATTTTAGAGTTAAGTAACTAGCTTATCTTTCTCACTGACGGACTCAAAAGACAGCTCAAAAGTGCCTGTAAAAGGCTTAATTGAAATCAATGTTTTGAATCTGAAGGCCAATTCTCGTAATTTAAAACGTTCAAAATCTAGTCGCAGTCACATCTCAGCGACAAACAAATGTCAAAAACTTCTCAAAATGTAGGGAAATTAGAAGTATTTTTGACAGATTGAGCCTGGGATCAGAAGGTCTGTATGTAAATGATCTTAAAGTTACGAGAATAGCCCCTGTGACTATAATTAGTATTGAAACCATGGTTCTGTGAAACCGTAACCCAATGTATCTCAGACTAGCTTGTACCCGCGACTCCGTCCGCTTGAAACTACTTGTTCCCCCGTCGCAACGCATCGCCTGCCCGCGCTAATACTTTTTCGCTCAGCGTTCTTTATGTCTTTCTTATTTTTGCTCGTCTCCTGAAGGTCGTAGCGTGATGTTAGCTTATAACCTTCCTCAAGAATTGGGCTATCAAATGCAAAACTAATTTTTCAAATCCGACTGGTATCCAGAAGTTAGCGCGTTCAAACTAAGAAACGAAATCTTCAGCTTTATTATTAGTACAAACTACAGATCATTTCAAAATCCCTCTGTAGCCAATTGTTAATAATCTCCTTCATCTAAAGTAGTAAAAGGCTCACAATAACTTAACAATTACGTCACATAATGAAACACTGTTCAGTGCTCATATCGCGTGACTGCCATTTTTAATGTAAAACAATTTATTTATAAAACGCTATCTTTCATTTATTGTTAATTAGCTTGTTTGTGTCCAGCGATAAGTTATTAAATTAATGTATGTAGTTGCATCAATATCATGTGGAAGATAACAACAAATTTTACACTGTGTTCAAAAAAAAAACAAGGATGAACAGATTATAATGTATGCGTAATTTAGTTATTATTCTACTTCGGTTTTTCCAAACATTCGTGGAGTAACTGTTGTCCATGAGCAAATGCATGACTGATTTCAATATTATAGATTGTGTCAGTAAATCGCCTGACTCAAGCAATCCTCACATATATTTTTTTATCGAGTCTATGGTACCGAGTCTGTATTAAACTGAACCGCTTGTCATCAAACTGCATCGCTTGTCATCATACTGCATCGCTTGTTATCAAAGTACTCATCACTTGTCATCAATACTTAGACTATTCGTAATCAAGGAAAAGCGAATAGAGAGGCTCAAAGACAAAACATAATTTTCTTGACAAAACTCTCGGGTACATACCTACTTAGCTCACTTCGTCATACTCAAAAACATGGTTACTACGTAGCTCTTACCTAAGCATTAAGCAAGCAGAGCAGCAAATGCACGTCAAACAGCCATTCACACAGTGCGAGTGTACTTAGCGTCCTGGCACAGCTCACATCCAGGCTAAGGCTTAAACGGGTCAGAACTCAAACGCACGCTAGCAATTCATTACTGCACCGCTAACCAATTAGAGCCAAGTTAAAATTATTGCAACACCGCCCTCATATTTCATTGCCAGAGTAAAAAAATCAAAGTGATAGCGCTAGGCAGAGTGCTTGCTCCGTCATTGTGTTCCGAAAAATTATGACCGAAATATTTCGAGAGAAAAACCCTTTTTAATTAAATTACAGAGCTTTGTTCGAGTGCGTATGTTGTTTTTATTTATTTCGATTTATTCTTGTTCGCTATTTAATCTGTGTGACACTTGATGTGGGTAGGGTTACTGTAAGGCCGTGTGTGTACTGTATACTTACGCGTTTGTTTGGCGATTGGCCGCGAAAGATATTCGGTTGTGTGTCTCTTTTAATAAATGTTAATGTCGATTTATTGGATGGGACTCAGGGTATTATGTCACACTTCATTATTGCAAATAAGTACCTAAGTACTTACAATTTATTAGCTTACTTTTCGGACTAAAATTGTGAACCGTCTATTTTGCATCACTGTCAATATAACAGTAATCTTTAATTTCATGACAATAAAGTTGCTGTTGGGTTGCCGGAACTGTCAAGTCTGTCAAAATCACAGTGATCCTTATTGTTGTTGTAATGAGGTTGCTGTTGGGTTGCAGCTGTCACAGGTAAAATATCTGTGAAAGGACTGTAGTATATATGCAATCTCACGCTTTTTTCCCATGGGATTAGATTGAAACTACATAACGCTATAGCACGTAGCGTTACGTACATACGATATTATAGTGAATGTACAGTTGTTGTTACCTTTCCTAAATAAAATCACATCAAACACTCGCATAACAGAACTCCTCGTTAAGGTCCACGCTATATTGATAAAGTAAAACAAATATTGACTCTTATAATGACTGTTAGCTCGAATTAATTAAATAATTCCACATTAATTTGGTGTTCAATGTTGATGGTTATGCGTCATTTGTTTTCAGGCTGACTAAATATTTTGGATTAATTTCATTGCAATATGTTTTGAATCAGTCAACTGTTAATTAAAATAGTTTTTGTTGGATTGAATGTTAATTTTGTTTTGATGGATTTTAATGGGTCTAGGACAGGTTTTAGGTTCATCCACCAACCCGCAGTGGGCCCGCGTGGTGGATTACGGCCCACTCCCTCTCACAGAAAGGCTGGTTACGTTTATGCTTATGCATTTTAATGACATTGTGCATATCTACTGATCAGAAGCTTGCAACGTTTTAATTAAACTAACTGGGTTTTTTAATGAAAATTAAATATGCTACATGACGTTTTTATTTCGTTTTTTTTTTAAATTCAATATTGTTTTTCTAATAACTTGTTTTTAAGTTGGAACGCTCACAATAATGTTTGCACAAAACGTCAACAGTTCCCTGAACGAATTTCTTCATTGGCTAGGGTCAGCTATAACTTTGATCTCAATCCAGATATCGCCAACCTTTCTCCCCTATCCATTGAGGGGCCACTTCCAGACTAAATTATTAGATGCCAGATTCTAACGTCCTGTCTTGAATCTTAAGTTTGACCGTACAGTTTGTTTTCTTGGCTCTAAATTCGATCTAGTGGTTTTAAAAAATTCTGAATTCAAGACGTAAGTGACGACACGGTTGGCGCAGTGGCTGAGCGATCGACTACACGAAACAAATATTTGTATTGCCTACACGTAGTTGTTCCGGGTCTGGCTGTTTGTGTATGTGAGTTTAAATGTTTGTAAACGCACCCACGATATAGAAGTAATTCCTAGTGTGGGCAACGTTTTTTATAAAAAAAAAAAAAACAAAAAAACATTTTTAAACCTTTTTTCAAAAGTTAGACTATAAACTGACGCCATCAGCTACGATAGAAAATAATTATGTGCTTCTTGATTGCCTATCGTCATCATCATCATTTCAGCCTAGAATCACTCACTGCTGGGGGGACCCAGCAGTGAGTGATTCTAGCCACAGGACCGGGAAGTATGGCCGAAGAAAGGGGACTTTCTTTAGCCATACTTCCCGGTTGTTTCTCGCGACTGACGATATCGTCAACGTCTTGGACGGCCTTGAAAAAGTTAGTTAACTAAAGCTAAGTTAGCTAGCTAAAGTCAACTAACTTTTTTTGCATTTTTCTATGAAACAGCAGATATTTTTATTGATAACGGACAAAAAAATTCTACGCTAAGAGGTCTTAAGTCATGTGCTGAATTCATGGTTACAGGTTACGCGTCGATGTCCCTGCCGCCCGGTATAAAAGCAAGTCTGACGAAGATTACCATGGCAAACTTAGGACATTAAACTTGGCAAAAACTTTTATTTACTTCACTTTCACTTATCAAGTTGATAAGACGCTGACGTGAAGTTGATTTGCTTTTAATACGCTCGCTTATCCGGTTATTATTTTCCTTGTTTCTATACAGCGAGTATGAATGGTGAGATTCAGTTTGATGGCCTGTACCACACCCTTTTGATACACTCTGTATTGTTTTTGTTATTTATTTAAACTTCACGCACACAATAAGTTACAAAGGCGGACTTAATGCCTTAAGTATTCTCTACCAGTCAACCAAGGGTGGTGTAAAAATGAGATGGCGGGTGCTGTTTAACAGGAGTTAATATATATATTGTTTTTAAGATAACATAATAATTATAAAATAGTAGGTAAGTACACAAGTACATAAATAAATTATAATTATAATACACATACATATTTATACCTTCCCTTAACTTGTCTCTCAAACCCGCGAATTACAATAAAACTTGCTTATAAATCTAACAGACAAGTTGTGATGGAATTTCGCACATCACATATCACTTACCTAACCAAAAGCGCCAAAGCGCTTTTCACCGACACTTTTTGTTTTACTACGAGTATTATTAAACATTTTTGATCGGCCTTGTGTTCAACACCTCTGCAAAATCCTTTGAGGATTACACGCGTGATCGTTATAAAAATCCACGAACGAAATTGTTCTAGTATTTTTTATTGAAACTGTCACAACATAGCGGTACACATACGGGATGAAAGACTCCTTTTTAGGTTTCCATACACATAGGTGCCAACGGGTCTGTTACTAAGCCTAGGTAGTTATGCCCTTTGTCTGTCAGTCGGTCTGACTATTACAGGATTAACAAGGCTGTATTTTTTTACCGTAATATATAACTTGGGAGTAGTGGTGGCCCATTGGCCCTGACTGACGAGTTTTAAATATTTTTCTTTGTGTATTAAATTTCATCAAAACGGTGAAGGATACGTCGCCGTCGTGAGGAAACCGGCATGTCTTAGAACCAAACAAATCAAAGACATGTGACATCCACCAACCCCCACAAGAAGAGGCTTGTATCCCAGTATTGAGAAAATTATAGGCTGATTATGCTAATAGATAGCTGAATGAAGTACCTATTCACATAATACTACATGCACAAGATAAAGGCCTTTATTATTGTACTAGTAATATGCTATGTCCTTTATCATGGCAAACTATAAAAGAAGTTAAACTATAATAGTTTTTGTGATACAGAACCCTTAGTGCGTGAATTCGATTCCCACTTGGCCGGTTTTTATATTATAAACTAGTTTTCGCTCGCGGCCTCGCCCGCGTGTTTTCCGGAAATTTTCCCACCAGGATAAAAAGTATCATGTCCTCCAGGCCATGGTCTACCCATGTGCCAAATTTCATCCAAGTCCGTTCAGCTGTTTTAGCGTGAATCAAATAAACAAACTCACTTTCGCATATAATATTAGTTAGGATTGTTGGTCTCAATTTCAACGTCACAAAGAGAAATAAAAATTTGGATAAAGTAATATTTTTTGTCAAACTGCCCATTGCGTTGGATATCGTATCAAATATCAAAGGTTGTTGAATGGTAGCAAGTAACAAAGGATATCGGATCCATGTTTAAACCGTTCCTTTAAAAGGTCGCGGTCGGCCATCAAATAGGTAGAATATTCAGTTTTCTACTCAAATTAAAAGTGTCGAGGTTTTTACAAAGGATCTCCTTTCAACCTCCTTGAATGTGGCTGTTAGGGAAATTAGATCTTTGCGTGTAAAAAATCACTCTTAGTGAAAATCTGGGGAGGTAAAATAGTTGGCGTTGTAAAAATCAGACTGTAAAGGTAAATTTGCATTTCTCGTAGATATTTTGGTGCAAAGTGTTTTTCAAATGTCAGATATAACTAGACAGAAACTGAGCTGTTCTGTAATACATCAGAAATAGATACTTGAACAAAGATCTTGAAGCACTCCCCACCAGAAGTCTGTTGACACACTCGTAACGCAGAAGCCGCCTGAAGCTGAAATGGTCACACCTCACATCACGATCAATCGAAACTCAACTTTACACAAAAGACATAAAGACTACACATTCTGCAAAGTAAAAATTGCTGTACAGTTCAAAAAACCAAAAGCAAATTGAGCTGACGTAAGCAATATTGAACTTTATGTCGTAGTAGTAAACATGATGTTGACTGCACTGTAAAAGTTGTATAGAGACACAATAGCATCAAATGTGGACATGGCCACGCAAAGCTGTACCTCATTTATCGATATTGTATCTACCTTAGGATAGGCGATCATGTCGCTCAATGTGCTCGGAAGCGGAATAGTGCTGGGAAAAGAATCGATAAAGTGACTTGTAGATCTTTTCTAGGTGTATATAATTATGATTGATCCTTGAAAGATTTCTGAAATAATCGTATGTTTGCTTCTTGTTTTGTCTGTGGAGTTTCTATCCTGTTCATCTCCATAGGTACCTATTACGCTGGGTACATTATCAGTTGACAGCGATGGCGATGAATTTTTCGTAACTAGCTTCATCTTTCTGATTGACCGACCCCTTGACAATTCAAAAGTGCCTATAATTGGTTTATTTGAAATAAATGCTTTGAGTTTGATACGATTCAGGTCTCTAAATGTCATGACTCTTGAAAGATTTTGTAATAATTCGAGGTCTCTATTAGGTTGCAATATTGTAGGTATGTTGTTGACTTCTCAATATTTATTTGTAAGCTCAGTACAGGTCGCGTCATGTAAAAAGAACGCTGGCGGTCAAGCTGCGCTTAGGCGATATATCGGTCTATTTGGTGGTATGAGGTCCGGCGCGGGGCGGGCGAGTGACGCGCCGCATGCTTGCCGGCGAAAGGCTAGTTCAAAAATAAAACAATATGCCTAGTACTTTCGTGTGCGAGTGTACCCATGCGCAAATAAACCCCCTCCACTTTCTTCCAGCGTTCTTTTTACATGACGCGACCTGTAGCTTGCGTCAAACAACAAATAAATATACAAGTGACAACAACATAACATGCCTTATTTACAAAAAAATATGCTATTCAGTAATAAGGTGACATATTTTTTTGTAAATAGGGCTTGAAATTGGATTAGTTCAATTTGAGATCAATTGCGTTAACAATAATCTTATTTGTTGACTTCTTTCGACTGAGCATATTAAATTGACAATATCAGTCACATCCCATTGAGAAAAATATTTTCTTCACATTGTTTCGTTTTATGAAATAATAACGGAAAAATCCACAAAAATATGGGGTTGGTGGTTTATGTCTTTACCTCACCACCAAAATAATGATGATCTGATCATAGCAATGCACCAAGGAATCAACTATGTATAGACATCCGTCCGATCAAGTACAAATAGGATTGTCAAAGGTCATTTTCATTTAACAGTTATAAAAATCTATCGATGTAATAACAACACTATAGAAGCCGGAAGCGAGTGACATTTTACGATCAGTACAACTGTCCGCTAATGTACAGTTAACCGCATGTCTATGATAACAGTTTGACAGAGCTTTGTGTCGTAGCAATAAGGGCGGATTTCGAAGTTCAATTGTCAAGACTGACTGTACGCGACTGTCCCTGATAGTGGCCACTGTGAGAACACGGCAGCTTGTCTTCGTGTCTCGAAATGTATGGGAAGTACTGTCGCGCACAACTTCTTTTGTGATGGCATTACTGAAATAACGCTGTTGTCGTATATCAAAACGTGCATGGTACTTGTGAGACAGTTGTGCACTAAAGTGTTTCAGAATCAATGGAACTGCTTGACACTGATACTTCGCATTCTTTTTGTGACAGAAGAGAGAAAAAGGCTTTGTTCTGGTGTATCAAAATCTTCTACTGAAACAGTCGCGCGCTAATGTGTTATTACGCTACTATTTTTTCAGCCCTCTGGAACATGCCAGCTTTCTTTTCCCATGTAACAAAATAAGTAATTATATAACAGAAAGAAAGGAAATACGTAGATACTATCGTGTTTATACTACTTACACATGTTTCAAATTGATTATTATTTAAACAAAACTGCCTGATACAGTCACGAACAAAAGTCATAACTTAATTACAATTCTATCATTATAGGTGTTACATAACTGCAGTGGTCCATAAGTGACCCTACCATACGTTCTTTTCAATATCCATCGCTATTCACGTAGACGTAAGAGAATATAGGGTGTCACAATGTTATACTGGTACAGTCGCGCGCTAATATATTCTTGGCTCGTGCCCCTGATACGTTGCTGTTAATTTCAGTCAAAATGTATGGAAGTACTGTCGCATATACTACCTGCTTTAGTAACTATAGAATTCTTGTTGTAACAATAAAAGTGAAAAATAACTTTAATTTCGGAAGTCGGTGTCGTTGGGTTCGCATTTTCGTTGTTTGCCACCGACTTCCGAAATTAAAGTTATTTTTCACTTCGTAGTGTCGTTTTTGGAAGTCGGTTGTTTTTTTTGCAAAAAAGTTTTTATTCTTCACTTTTAAGTTGTAATTTTTACCAGTACTTAATTTTAGTTTAAAAACGAAAATACTGAACCGTTTTTGATGAAATTTCTATGGGGCTATTTGGAAAGTACCCACTTTCCAAATAGCCCCATAAAATTTCCAACAAAAAAAGAATTTTTCAAATCGTTTGGCAAGCGACGGAGTTATGCGCGAACAAACATAAAAAAAAAAATACAAACATTCGAATTGAGAACCTCCTCCTTTTTTAGAAGTCGGTCGGTCGGTTAAAAAACGTTTTCAAGGAAACATTCGCTTACTGCGCGGTAATTGCATAACACATTAACAGTACTTAGCAATGATTTTCATTTTGACATTTCAACAACATTCATTGCGTTATTTACATTGCTAAGCAGACAACATTTTCGAACATATGAAGCAATGGATTAGCAATATCCTTCAAAATGATTTGGATTGTGATTGCGTTTCGTAATTAGGGTGCTGAAGTCATTACTCAATAACAATTATATTATGGTAAATGTATTAAAGTGCTATGCGCTTGAATCCTTGTTCACCACACCGACCTTAGTATTCACGTTATTGTATAGCCGAGCACAGTAAGGACGGGACTACACTGTCTTTATGTAACTACAGCAATTTCACGGCTAGGAGACTGTCCCTTAGTCCATTGCGGTAATGCACCTATGAGGCTTCGTGTACCGAAACGTGCTGGTAAGCTGCTCACACGTGGAACATGCTTTGACCTGGGGTTGTTTAGTAAGCATTTAAGCTATTACACGTTGCAGAATACAATGATGTCAGGGTGTAGGTGAATGGTGACGTCATCTAGTAAGAGGCGGTGTGTTCTAACCTCGCCTTGCTTATAAGTTATGGCATTCTGTGTTGAGTATCTAAGGATCATTATCATTATCATTCATTTATTCACAAGAAATGTGGTAGGATAGGATAATATAATCTGTGAAACTTACATTACATAGCGTGACATGAATTCATTCATGGTTACAGTTTGCGCGTGGATGTCTCTGTCACCCTATATTGTCTTAAGACAAATACATAGTCAGCAATAATAGTCCGTTAACACTTCAGTTTTTTAATAATAAATGATTGAAAACGAAATTTTAAAAAAATGGAGGAGACGGTTAATTCAAACTCTTAATTCATGAGATGCTGAAAAATAGCGTATCGGGTGATTTTGGGTCTTCTTAGATCGAATGTAAAAGTTACAGCAGTATTAATCTTCAACACAGGGGTCTAGAATCATGTACTGAACCGATGGTAACAGTTTGCGCGTGGATGTCCATGCCACCCTTTATAGATACTGCAGTCAGTTGCTGACCGTACCTACAAATTAGCTTTTGAAGTAAATAAACATAAAAATCCTATTCCACGTTCATAAGTAGGAAAGTGGAGCGCACAAAAATACTATTCAATGTGAAGTCTTTCCATATTGGATTGCTAACAGAAACTAAGATGTTCCACAACCACAGATTATGAAAACACAATAATGTCTGAATCAGACGCCAGTATGTCAGTTGGTAAGCAGCAGTAATGTTTAGCGGCATTACGCAGGAACGCAGACTCGGATTGCAAAACAATTCAGGAATTTGGAATTTCAATGTCAAGCGCTCCAGCCAGGCTGTGTTTACGAGGTAGAGATATTGAGGTATAATTTACATACGTTAATCTGGTAGACACTGTTCTTTGCAAAGCTGTATAGGTGCTGAAGACAATTTATAAATGAAGGTTGTAAATATTCATGTTAGTAATATTATTAGTTACAGAAATCAATGGATATATTACCTACTCGTAAGTTACTAGCTCTACTAGCTGTGCCCGGGACTTCATTCGCGTGCATATTGGATTTCATGGGTTTAATTTTTTTGTTGCGCGGAACCCTAATTCTTTTTTTTAAGCTAAGTTACTCCTTATCATAATCTCCAATCGGCCAGTGAAAGTCCCTTCAAAATTGATTTAGCCATTTTGGAGATTAGCCGGAAAAGACAGACAGACAGACAAACATTTTCAAAATTGTTTTTTTTTTAATAAGTAACGATGCTTTTATATGCATTTAGCAAAAGCTAAAATTTTGTCATTACAAACAGACACATTTTATTTCTTTGTATAGATTTTTCATGACAGACTAAATCTGTCGTCAAATTAATTTTAAAAAAAGTTTTATCTTTTTTTAGGTAGGTAGGTAGGTGTTTACCCGTACCTTAAATTATTCAATTCTTGTGCATTAATTAGTCACAAATGTTAGCTATTGAACGACAAAAAAATATTATTATTGTTATATTTTGACAACATTTATTGCAGTAAACTCAAAATGGGTACTCAGCATGACGGCTGTACGCGTCTGTACCTGGCAACAATCAATTGAAGGTGCGACTCCATTATATCCATTCAAAGTGTTGATGCACTGCGGTTGTACACTCGCATACAGCTTCCTTAATAATGGTAGATTTCGATTTATAACAGTATGATGAGTCGATAAATGACTTCCAGATTTTCACTTATGTAGAGCAGCTCGCTTTCATTATTGAAAATGTTAATGTTATTTACAAAATTAAATTAAGTGTTTAATGAATAAATTATTAAGAGCATATTTAGATAAAAGTACCTAATTATCCACTATTAGCGCTTAGACCGGCTGACCGACAGGTGCTTACATGCATAAAAGGAATATCCTAGAACCAAAAATTGGAAGGCATGTGACATCCACCAACCCGCAATGAGCCCGCGTTGTAGATTATGGTCCACTCCCTCTTACAGAAGACCAGGGGAGGCCTGTGTCCCAGCAGTGGGAACATAATAGGATGATTCTGATGGGTTGACTTCCAGTCCAACCGTATACAACTGAATACCAGTATTTTACATGGAGTGACTGCCTATCTGACCTCCACACCAGTGACTGGGTAATACGATATCCCATGGTACGTCTGGTTGTTAGACTTTCGTGGTTTTGATCAGCCGTAACGACTGCGAAAGATCCACGAATGACAGCCGCGACCAACGGCTTAGCGTGCTTTCCGAGGCACGGGGGGGTCTTTGTATGTAAAGATGGTCACCCATCCATGGACCAACCGCGTAAAACGTAAACGTAGCTTAACCTGATCGATCGAATCGTGCGGCTGTTATTATTTAGCCACAAGCCCCTCCAAGGCTGTTTCTGCCTATCTTTAATGAAATTTAATCAAAAAGAAGTTTAGTGTTTTTACCTACTCGCTATAGGTAGACAAGTATCCATACCGCACTGGTAAGTATAACATATCAACATCACATTACCCCACTTATGTAGTTAAGTGAACTGTGCAATGTTACCTGTATTGTACGATTTTATTCAGCCATCGGATTGAATGGCGGCGGGTTGGGGTCGACGCCCTCTATTGTCAGACACTATTATTGCTTTAATAAGAGGAATGGTCAGGTTTTCACGTCAATGGATATATTGAAAACCTTTTTTGTTTTTGTCATTAGTACAGACACACTAAGTGGTTCTTTTACTAAGTGAAAATAAAACATTCCAGAAAGATTGGTTTACACTTCTTTCAGGAATGTTCTATTTTTACTAGGAAAATTATTTTTGTCAACTATAAAATGTGTTTTTTCTGAATTAAAAAAAAATAATTATATGTTTTTTTTTTGTATACTAATACTTGTTCAAATCATCGTTTCCAAACATTCTTCCTGTATAATTAAATGATTTTAGAATGACTAGTACTATTGTAAAAGTCATAAAAATGTTTGTAACACATACTTAACCTTATAAATATTAGTTTTAAAGTTCCATAAATACATAATTGGTTTACAAGTTTGGAAACTACATCACGAACGCAGTATACTTAGATATAATGTCGAGCAAGTACATCGACCTTTTGCCTAAGGGTGAACCTTTTCCTCAAAACTCGGTTCAAAACTCCAGGCGGCTATTGAGAAATTTCAACAAAACTTTTAAGAACTGCCTGAACAAAGGATCGAACATGAACGTCCTGAAACTGTACTTCCAACCACCATGCAAGTGCAAAACAGATCGACGGCAACTGGTAGTCACTGAAAACAATTACCAGAGAGACTGAAAAAGACCAGCACCCTAATTGCGTAACACACGGTCAATCATAATCTGAATCATTTTGAAGCAAACTGCTAATCCATTGCTTCATAAGTTCGAAAAATTTGTCTGCTCAACACGTAAATAACGCAATGAATGTTGTTGAACTGTCAAAATGAAACCAATTCCGATTGATCGTGTGTTACGCAATTAGGGTGCAGACCAGACCAAAGGGGTTTTATTTTGCTCTTTCAGATAAGTACTCTACAATCCTATTGACATATTACGAGGAACTATATCCTGTCTATTAGGTAAACCGTTTTTTGACAGATGGAACTAGTGATTGCAGCAACACACAATACATTGATTGCTACACGTACGGTATTATAATGTCTGTAAGAAGCCATAAATAAGATAATTCAATAAGATAAGGCAGTTTATATACAGGATAATTTTTTATTCAGTGCGTAAATTTTTACAGGGTGTTCTACCCATGAATATGAACAACATTCACTATGGGACCATCTCTGAAATCACGAAAAAAAAATCAGCAGATTCATACATTTTGGTCGAGTAGGTATTGCACTTTTATAAGAAACAGCTGATTTTTTTTTTGTGATTTCGGAGATGGTCCCATAGTAAAAGTTGTTCATATTCATGGGTAGAACACCCTGTAAAAATTTACGCACTGAATAAAAAATTATCCTGTATTTATTTGGTTACGCATTTTAAAGTTAACTTTTATTTAATCAGGAATATGTACGTTCTAAGACAGCTGTCAAAAAGCGACTAACGTAATGGACTTTGTATATATTTTTTCTGTTCAGTTCAAATAGACATACAAATTAACGATTGCGATATCATAAAATACTCATAATTATTACCTACTTTCTCATTTATAACATTTACAACTCCTCAATTCAAAAGCATAGTAACTATCTATATACCGATATCCCAGCCGCCAAAAATATTTTGATCAAAAGCCGTATTTATTGATAACAGCTGGCAATTGATACCAGTTATTATTTGATCCGGATGAAACCGGATTAACTTCTCAATGGGGACCATTTCACGTCAATTAGCATCAAAGTGGTTGCTGATGGCTGAAGGGAGGTTATTTGGGCCAAAGAGAATTATGGAAACAAAGAATGTTTTGCGGAAATAATCTCAGAATCACGGCGGTAATAAAAAATTGAGTCGTGTCAGGGGACACCCGGATGGAACGAAGTTCCTTTCGATTAATTAGTGAAGGAATTGTAATAAAATTTTATTTAAAAAAAAAAAGAAAAAAAAGTGTCGTTCCAACTTTTGGTCTCAATTTTTTCCGTCTAGCACCCTTTCGCAACGTGTGATAAGGAACTTCGTTCCAACTCTTTGTTTATCACCAATAAAATCAAACGGTTCAATGAGGATGCTCCTTATCCTTCAAGAATTGAAGAAATTTTCACCTTGGAACATAATGCACAGTGAAGGATTCCGTAGATATAACATATGCCTAAGTTTGTATTACTTTGAATTTTTCCAAGAATCTGTTAAAGAAAGTTATTCGTGGGATCCCTAAACTCAAAATGGCGTATTAATAAGCGAAAGTATTACATTCGTTAAAAACTACCTACAAACCATTACTACCTATTTATTTTAAACAATTTTCGTTGAAAAGGACTTTTTCGTTCTATCACATTTAAGGCTGATTTTTCAATCGACATAAATTTTTTTCGTTGAATAAAATTGACGTCTGACTGTTTTTGTATGGAAGAACTGTCAAAAATTCAAAATTATTCCTCCAATAAAATTATCTGGCGTTCGAAAAATCAGCACATAAAATGAAATAAAATTCTACACAAGCTGCTGACCCCAAAAAAAAAATCGGGATAAGACCAAGAAAAAAACATTTAATTAAAGAAAATACACTGAGTTCCCACTCTGTGTATTTTCTTTTTTCTTTGTTTCTATGTAGAAATCGTCGTTGAACCTACCGGTTCAACACATTCCGGTAACAAAGACAAGAGAACAAATGGCGAGTGTGGTCAATGTATCCGCGTCACATCGATAGTTTATGTCGCACAGGATAGTGCTCTATCGTCGTTTCAGGACATTACACACGTCCCGCTGTGTATCAGACTTATAGACTCTCCTTCCTATATTTTTTTTGTACTTAGTACTTACCTTAAACGCAGAAAGTACATATGATACTTTCTACGTTTATAGAAAGAAGGTATAAAGAATAATATTTTATTTAAGACACGCACATGAAATGCAAACAGTAAAAAAGTAGCATTAAAACTAACAAAATTAACATTAAAAACAACCAAAAAAAGGAGATCTTTGCTAGGCTACAAAGGTTCCTAACAGCGCTGGTATTCTGATAGGGCCCGCTATGATGCCACGGAACGCACCTAAGTGTGTTAGAGTTTATCTTGGAGATTACTAACATCGTGAAGAAACCTGAAATAGGGGACGAGCCTATTGCCATCTACCGGCCACAAATCCAAACCTTTATACCCCCTAGAATATTTTGGTGTGTATAGTTTTTGTTAGCTAATTTTGAGAGAAATTGTATTTATCAGAGTATAAAAGTAAATCATCTTCCTGACTTTGACCCATGTTACTTGGGGTCGACGCAACACATTTTCTTATTCCATTCTCCCCTGTCAACCGTCACACTGTATTAACTCCCTTCTCTTTCATATCATTCCTGACACAATCCCTTTATTTCCCTTCTTTGACCTTCCTCTCCCTCAACATTTTTTCTTTGGCCTTCGTCTCGCTCTCCATCCTAACCATCCCTAATCAACACCAAATTAAATGACCTATGTGATAATAAATTAGCTAGTTCCTTATACCGGGTCGTCTGGACAAACTTTGTATAAAAGGTGAACGGAGTAGAAAGTGCCTATGGCACCGAAATTTATTTAAAAAAATCTTTTTTTTTACATTCAATCCGATGAATTCAATCAAAGGATGGAATGTCGCTACGAATTCATTGATATCATTTCCGCGCGTAGAGTAGGGTGGCTTTAAGGTGGTTTTTATATTATTTTGTCGATTTATTTGTTTGTTTTAGTGTGAATAAGACTTCAAATAAGTAATAGTATTTATTGAAAGGTTGATTTCATTTTAGGTTTTTGAAAAAAAAAAGATAAAAAATAAAAAAAGATACTCCGTTCACCTTTTATATCCTGTTTTTATCCACTTCTTATTCCGGCTGAAGAAGTGGCATAAACATTATTGTACAAAACCATACCTACAAACATGAGCATTATGCTGGATTTTGCTAAGTGCAAACTACGTTACCGTAAATCATTTGAACCTCACGAAGTACGAGTAATTATTCTCATTAAAATTCAGCTATCTACAGAAAGCTGTAAGCTCAGATTTGTTGATTGTGTGGGAGAGTTTAGCATAAATCCATATTTTACAGTCTGTTTGGCAAACTATCGTGTATAAACTCTGCTATTTGCTCACGCTGTTCTGTCTAATCCTGTTCCAAGATTGATTAAGAAAACGTCCGTACTACCCTTAAAAAGCTGTTTTGTTTTTGTGATATCACAGGGGCAACTTCTGTATTTTCAAGATCGTTCGCGTTCTAATCTCAGTCTCATTAATATAAAAAAAAACTAGCTTTTGCCCGCGACTTCGTCCGCGTGAAGCAACTTTCTTAATTTTTTTTTCCGTAGGAACCTTCTACAAAGTATTAGAAAACTTAAAAAAAAGATGGATGAAGTCGGTAAAGTCATTCTTATGTTATGACGTGACCAAGGGAAATAGGGATATTATATACTCGTACATAGTTAGAGATACAATCTATTTCCCAATATTTTTGACAAGTTTTTGACGTTGATTGTTGCTGAGATGAGATTGCGACTAGATTCTGAACGTGTTTTTAAGTACGAGAATTGGCCTGCTTTTGTTTTTGTGGAACTTGTTAACCCACTAACGATGTAGAATAAATTCACAAAGATTGTCAAACAAAATGACACAAAGAATTTTCTCAAAGGATTTTTTTTTCGCTTTAATTCATATTTGACCTGATGTTCTGGTCTTTGCTGAACCACCTTTTTATTTATGTCTTTAAATAAAAGAAATAAATGTCCTTTTCTGTCTTAATTATATATTATTATAACGCGTAAAATTGTTTGTTTATTCGTAGGTACATGTGGAAGTACTGTGGGGTATTTGCGTAACAAACTTACAGTGGCAATGCCTTTCTATTTGACGATTCAACAACATTAATTGTAACATTTAGTTTGGCGAGCAAACGAATTTTTCAAACATACGAAGCAATGTATTAGCAATTTCCTTCAAAATCTTTCGCATTGTGCTTGAAAGTATGTTCCGTGATATTGGGGTGCTGATCATATTTAAAAAATCTTTCTCTGACACTATTGTCGAGTTCCATGGGGTATATTTTACGGTATATTCGACGTCAGACCATACAAAAAAAACACATGAACACCAAAAAAAAAAAAACCACGCGCGCGCGCGTTTCGCGTTTGTAAATCTGCACCATTTTTATAAATAAACGTTATTATTATTATTTATTATTAGACCGTAAAATCGCACGCAATCGCAGCCAGAAGCAAGTATAAAACCAAATAAAAAAATGTAAAGATTAAGAAGTGAGTATAAAACAATTTATAAACTCCACATTTGTAAATTCGATAAAAAAAAACAGTCGGTTTATTCTGTAAAAATCACACAGTGAAAATTTAGGTAACCCGAGCTGTCTATTGACAGCTCGGGTTACCTAAATTTTCACTGTGTGATTTTCGCTTTTCGCTTTGACACTATTGTGTCAAAGCCAGCATCACGTGGAATGACAGCTCACATCAAGCTCACTTCACAGAGTTTTTACGGTGAGATTTTTACAAAATAGACCGCCTCATTACTGAGCCCGGTCATCATCAGCCTAGAGCAGTCCACTGCTAGATATAGGCCTTCCCCATGGCACGTCATTCAACTCGATTTTCGGCAACTCTCATCCAGCTGCTACCAGCCATTTGCGAAGATCCTCGCTCCACCTAGCATAAGGGCGTCCCACCTTACGTTTACCGACCGCCACTTAAGAACACGTCTGCCCCAACGGTCATCGGTTCTAGGCCTGTCACAGTTCACGCACTCATATCCTTCCAACTAATATTATAAACGTGAAAGTTTGTATGGATGGATAGATGGATGGATGGATGTTTGTTACTCTTTCACGCAAAAACTACAGAACGGATGAAATTTGGCGTACAGATGGCTTTTCATCCCGATATTCCCACGGGATCGAAACTTTAGCGGGTGAAACCGCGGGGCGCAGCTAGTTATGTTATATATCTTAAGTTCATGAATCGCTTAGTTTCTCTTCTTATTACACAAGAGATAACTCTCACCAAAACATTTTGGCAGCATTACACAAACTTCGCATATCGCAGTGAATTTCTATAGAATAATCAACATTGAAGTCGCGCTGAACATTGAAGTGACGGGAACAAAAGATGTGCTTGCAGCCAGCCGTACGCGCCTTTGTATGACTCCTACGTAGACCTAGGAAAATAGACTATGTTTAGTAATGCTAACGGTCTACGTAATAAGTTTGTGTGAGTAATTTTATTAAATGATAAATGATTTTACTTCTGTAAGGGCTGATTTTTCAATCATCTAATAACTTTATTCGAGGAATAATTTTGAAATTTAACACAAAAACTGTCAAACGTCAATTTTATTCCTGGAATAAAAGTTATCTGGCGATGGAAAAATTTGCTCTAAGTAGATTTGCACAAACACTTTTACACTTCAATCATATTAGTTTTAATAGGATTATCTTTATATTTAAAATATTGATTCCTCAATTTTCATGATTGCACCAACCACTGCTTGTCTCTGCATCACCCAAAGGTTGACTGGTAGAGAATGCCTATGGCATTAAGTCCGCCTCTGTACATTTGTGTGCTGGAAGTGTTACATAAATAAATAAATATTTTAAAAACTAGATGAGGTCGGCGTTTCCTATCTGACTACACTTGGGAAGAAAGATTGAAACAAACTGTTAACTGTTTTTAACATTTACACATTAAGTAACTGACGATTTTGTATATAATTATTATAAATGCTTTATCATGTGTTTACTTATTTTATTATGTAAATGGTACACCACATGAGACTACCTAATTTTAAATTTTATTTATGTTTCAAATTGACGTTATTTTAAGTTAAACAAATATCAACTTTGTTTTAATGGTAATTAAAATAATTATGTTGAATATAGAGTGACTAGCACTATTGAAAAAGTTATAAAAATGTTTGAAGTTGTAGCGTAAACTGTACTTTATTGTGTAGGAATTAAAGTTATTTTCCATAAACTCATATTTGTTTACATTTCTGGCGAATATGTCGCGATATTAGAGTACAGTATTGTCTTTCCTTCTCCTTTTTAATCCATCAAAGGATAGTCTTTAAAAGATCGCTCTTAGCGTTAAGACAACCCATTGTGTCACCCTTTGTAAATTTCTGCATTTATATCTGTAATTTATATGGTGTACACATGGCTAGATATCAAGCTATACATTTCCAGCATTAGCTGACCTCGCATTAGTTCGGCTTGCCGTACAATAAGAGGTCAGCTAGAACTGGAAATGTATAGCTTGATATGTAGCCGTGTGTACATAATAAAGAGTATTATATTCTCGTTGGTGTGAAGTAGCAAGCACGACTGCTGAGCGTGGCGTTCTGGGTTTGATCCTCGGATTGGGCCAAGTGTTATTGGGTTTGGAAGTTCCCACTAAAAACTGGACTGGAATAGAATAGAATAGACTACTCTTTATTGTACACCATACAAATTACAGAACATAAATACATAAAAATTTACAAAGGGTGACACAATGGGCGGTCTTTTCGCTAAGAGCGATTTTTTAAAAACAACCGTTGGATGTATTAAAATTAAAAAGAGACAAATATAGTAGGTAGTCTGTGGTGTACCATTCCATTATACAATTAATATATACATAAAGTATATTTTACTTATCTTAATAAATATATACATACTCGTATAATAATAAACATGAAACAAAAGCAAAGAAAAAAAAAATGATGATGTTTAAAGAGAGAGGAATTGCTTTTTTATCAAAATGGAGTCCGGTTTGTGTCTGGTTGATGGCAATATATGCTTGCCGCCTACATTATTACGTGGTACAGACACCAGCACATCAAGCTATAGCAATCTGTAAAATTTCTTTAATAGATTTTCAACTTTATCGCTAAATCATTAAGGGTCAAGGTTGATTGGGAAAATTTGACAGTTTCGGGTAGCTTTATGATGTGCTAGCGCGTCTGTGTATAGGCATTATTACCGAAATGTCCTTTGACTTAATAGCTCTGCTTAAACCTTCACCGATTTCAAGCGTGGTGTTCAATGAGAAACAGGAAATTATTAAAATAAATATTTTATAATTAACCGAGCCAATGACCCTTCCATTTTTAATAACAACTTTTTCGTATCGAAAATACTCGTATGCATGACACATTTATTTGCTTCAGTTAATACAATCATTCCTTTATCAAAGGAAATAATATAACGCAGGACAATGGATGGCTGAATATGACAAAAAGTTATTCGACTGTATTTAATTATTTACTGTGATCTCCGGAACGCAGTAAAGGTTCCGTAATGTCAACATAATGAAATATTAATCTTTAATTAGCGTACGTTGGAAATATGTGCTTTATGAATTCTGATCTGTGGTCCCCGTTGTAATCGTGTTTGTAGCTTATACAGGTTGACTTTGACCAAGCATTATTTTTTTGTATGGAAACAAGGTTTTTTTTACTGATATTTCAGGGTTTATTTATTTGTTTTACCATTTATGTACACACGCCAGCAGGTCAAGCTACCCGAAACTGTCAAATTTTCCCAATCCACCTTGAACCTTATTGCTTAAGCGATAAAGTTGAAAATCTATTAAAGAAATTTGACAGATTGTAGTAGCTTGATGTGCTGGCGTCTGTACACACATACGACAAAAAGAGAAAAAAAAAAAAGCAGAAAAATAGGTACAAAGGCGAAGCTTACTAAAGAGATCTCTTCCAGTATAAACTGCAATAGGAAAGTAGATAGAGAGATGTAAACAGCGTATGTAAGAGAAAAGAGAAAACAAATACATAAAATTAAAAACAATTAGCTTAATAAAACAAAACAAATAATATGAGAATATACTTATACATACAAATAAACATACATACAAACATACTTCTAAAATAAATATCACTAGAATGTTAATAATTATAACGTTATCAAAACAATCAATACATACACAACTATGATGAAGTGGACAGATAGTGTACTTTTCCTCTACTTTTAAGAACTGCAACAGTTTGGCAGTCCCTAATATCAGGGGTTGCTTACTTTGTAAAGGTTGTCCGTATTCATTAATACTTTCAACCCCTGAACGATTGCCGGTGAATTCAAAATCATCCTGTATATTATTATAATGTAGGTATAACGTTAGAAACAAAGTTATTAACTCATTGAACTGTGTCCGATGAGAACATTATGATAACGTCGGTATCATTTAAAGTTTAAGCGACCCTACAAACTTAGATACTTTACCTAAAGTACTTTATAGCACTCACAGAACGACTTACGTTTGATACACAACACACAAGTGAACGTACCACATTTATTTTGTATAAATCGTCTACAATATTCTGTGTCAATACAAATACGTGTCACAAAGGAATCTCCAATCATAGACATCTTTGTGACGAAAATAACAACCATTATACTAAGACCTGTGCCACATAGCGACATTCCTCTCCTTTATTCACAGTCTAAATGAGAATGGGGAGGCAGGCAGCTCATCTTACACCGGTGCCGTTTATTTCGCGACAAATATTTTCTATACGAAAGTACTCTCTAGATATTTGTTAAGAAAATAGAAAAAGGTGTACGGAACACGTCACAAAAAGGTTTAGCCGCGTAAAGTCGGAGAACAAACGTCTGTAATAGGATCTTCATTTTGATCTTGAATCTATTTCTAAGTCTTATATAATGTGTAGGTGTGAAAATAAAGTATTTCGATTTTGTACATCTAAAATAAAAATGTTGAGTACCTTTACGTAAAGTTAGTGAAGTAAATTGTTTGCCAAATTAACGACCAACTTCAAATGTCCGTACATTCAAATCACAACACTATCATTGAAATGGCTATAACACGGCAAATTACGTATGGTGTGTCAATTTGCCAAGCAATTCCTTGACTGTACCTAACTTCTTATAATATTTAAAATTTTCACAGTCAAAAAGGTACAAAGGCGGACTTAATGCCTTAGGCATTCTCTACCAGTTAACCAAGGGTGGTGAAGAGATAGATGGCAGGCGCTTTGGTCGAGAGGAACAATGATATTTTTTTATAATGAATTTTAAATAAAATATGTAGGTACTTGTTAGTAAGGAAAGGAACGCCAAGCCCGACCTACTAAAATCACCGTGTAAGCTTGTTAAACATTACTGTGCAAGACCTGGACGCCTCGTCGATGGTCCTGCCGCCTTTATGTGCGCTGCGCCATTTATTACCATGCGATGGACACGCTCCGTCCTAGCGTCCATGTCGGCGTCGTTCTTGTCCATACTTTGCGTTCCGACGCCTTTGTGTGTACCGGCGCTTTATCATGTCAACATGGACATTACTGTTTTTGCCACGCGTTGCTGACACGTTTCATGGTGGACCGTGCGGTGAAATCTCGAAAACGTGGACACATCTTTACTCCCGGTTTTCGAATTGAGAATTAAAATGAAATTTGAATTTGATTTAAGAGCTTAGCATAAGCATAATCACCCTATAATAATGTTTTTACTGCTCGTCAAACTCCGGCAAAGTTAAAATTTATTTGGAATTTTGCATTTCGCGGGCTTCATTGAAGGAATCACCTTAAGTTCCCAAGGTTAAGCGCAAATGATCCACTGACCACGGCCACCGCTAGCCCAGCGACAACCAGTTCACATGCTTTTTCATAAATTTTGTATGGGTTCGTCGTCAACACCGCACCGCAACAAGACGCGACAGCCACCGGTGATTATGCCCGGTGGCTCGTGTGATCTTACCCTAATACAGTTTCCGAAGTTCATAACTTCAAATCAACCGGGTATTAAACTAGAACAACAATGCTTACATAGCTGGAGAACGAGGCACATGATTTATCTCAAACCTAAAAAGGTTGTTTAATATGCAAGACAACAACAAAAAAAAAAAACATGCAAAGAAGCGTTAACCGACTCAACAAAAGTGTTTAAACTAGTCAGAAACTGTGCAAGAAATTCATTGAGCTGCCAACTACCACATCTCCGTGAGTAATGCACTCCACAACTTGTTTGGTTCAAGTTTTACATGCGGGAACACGCTGAGAACAAGTTTCTTTCGAACATTTGTTTCTTTAATTCTCTTGTTGATTCGGAACTTTTATTTTTTGGTACATTATTAACTGACAGTTCCGTATATTTGAAGGTTTTTTTTTATTATTCAACTAGCTGTGCCCGCGACTTCGTTCGCCTGCATGTTGGAAAACAAATTGGATTACATGGGTTTCTTTTTTTTGCGCGGAACCCTAATTCTTTTTCTAAAATAAAAGTAGCTTAAGTTACCATCTCCTCCATTATATCATGAGCTATCTGCCAGTGAAAGTCCCGTCAAAATCTATCCAGCCGTTTCGGAAATTAGCCGGAACAAACAGATATAACAAATAAATCAATGGTAAACATTTTTGTCTAAGTACCGTACTCGTATATACTGTCATATGCATTTAGTAAAATGTTGTTATTGTGACATCACTCAATTGTATTTATTTTTATGTATAGATGATAGCAGCTTGGAGTCTTTATTTTTGTCAATTAACGGTCATTAGGCTTACCCCTTAGAACTGTGACCCCGTTGAAGCTCTTTAGATTTCGGGGGTTTTGTAATCATTGAATCATTAGGTAATCAAGTCTCATTACTCGAAAAAACTGGAAAAATGTGATTACTAAAAACATTTTAGAGGGAACACAGGTATGGTTGGTTTTATGTAATGTAAAGCAGTACATCCACTACAAAACAACACTCCTAAAGTTGAACAAGGAAGCCTACAGGCAGCCTAAGTTATGTTCTTGTAAGTTAAGTTCTTGAAACTTAGGCAGCTTGTAGGCATCACCGTTCAACTTAAAGCTTTGCTAGAAGGCTAATTCCCGTACTTAAAAACGTTCAAAACTTGGTTGATATCTCAGCCATAATCAATGTCAATACCTTGTCAAAAATGTAGGGATTTTAGAGCTATTTTTAACAGATTTGGACTGAGATGAGACTATGAACGTTCTTAAAATTACAAGAATTGCCCCCCCTGGTCACAATAAATTATAGACCCCAATAAATATTATTTGATAGGAATACAACAAGTTAACTAAAAAATTATTAAGATTATTTTCTTGTTAGCGTTCCAAATACCGTCAGTAAAACAATAGTTTAAGTAGGCAGATAACCAAAGCTGTCAACATATAGCAAAAGCAAGCAATAAGCAAGCTGAAGTAGCAATGGGTCGGCCATATTAACCTTAGAATCGATGACCGTTGGGATAGACGTGTTCTTGAGTGGAGACTGCGAATCGACAAAAGTAAAGTAGGATGCCCTCAGGCTAGATGGAGCGACGATCTTCGCAGGGTGGCTGGTAACAGCTAAATGAGAGTTGCCAAGAATCGAGCTGAATGGCGTGCCATTGGAGAGGCCATGTCCAGCTGTGGAATGCTGTAGGCTGATGATCACGATGAAGTAGGCAGAAGCACTAGAAAGTACCACAAGTAAAGTAGGTATAATTATAACAGTTTTGAACCATCATCATCATCGGCCTAGCCTATTCCCAACTACATTGGGGGTCGGCTTCTAGTCTAACCTGATACGGCTGAGTACCAGAATATTACATGGAGCGACTACCTATCAGAACAGTTATTGAACCATAAAGTTCTTAATTCAAAGGACATTCATGAATTTAGCAAGATATGACTTTTAAAACGAAACCACTATCCTATTTCACACACAATATTTAAACCCAAGAATAAAACCTCGAGGCAACCTCAATACACATTCACGCAAAGCAGTACTCATTTTCAGGCACATCTCTACGTTGAAAAGACGTGTTCCTACGCTTTGTGCTCGCAGTTCCGTTGAGACAAAGCTATTACATACTGCCTGATGAATGCCGGGATACCTCACAGTTAGCTTTGCAGTTTGTACTAACGTTTCTATGTTGCTGTGGGAGGGTAGCTAGTATTTAAAGCATTGTAGGATGTATACACTATACGGTATTTACTGACGCAAGTTTTTCCTTAAATAGTTGGATTGTTACTTTCCACGTTACACCGGTAGATAGTTACAAAGCTGAAATTGAAATAGAACTAGTAATTTTTAAACATTTTGGACATTTTGTAAACAAAGACAATTTTCAATTAATTGCATTCTCTCTCACTCAAAATCAAAAAGTCATTTATTCAAATTAGGCTGAGAATCAGCACTTTTCGAACGTCAAAATTACAAAAGACAGTCCCCCAAAAAAAACCGCCCTTCACCACTTCCTAGTGCTATCGCTGGGAAGAAGAAGGCATCACTAATAGGGCTAAGATTCCACTCACCAAAATTATCAAGTAATATTCCTCTGCTAGCCTATTAAGTATTGCACAAACATTGCGAAAATTGCACCTGTCTACCAACATAACATTACCTTAACTAAACTGACATATTATTTAGTATCAAGAATCCTTTGAGACAGGCGCCGAAATCACGTCGCCAGGGAAACCTTATACAAAATACGGTTGCCACTTAGATGCACATTACCGATTATAAGCTGATAATACCGGATTAAACTAGCTCAAACTGGTGCAGGCAGTTTGTTATTAACGAGATTTGAATAATGTGAGACTTGTCTACTTATGAAAGAGCCTGATTTTATCCTCCCCTACATATTACAGTCTTTTTTTTTTTTGGTCGAAACT
The DNA here is from genome assembly GCA_951799955.1 of Apamea anceps. Taxonomy (NCBI): domain Eukaryota; kingdom Metazoa; phylum Arthropoda; class Insecta; order Lepidoptera; family Noctuidae; genus Apamea; species Apamea anceps. The sequence goes on along the minus strand of OX637504.1, from coordinate 4,275,581 downwards.
AATCAGAAAAAGTCAAGTTTTAGTTTTGGATTATCTTTTGTCCGTCTGAAACGTGTGTCTAGGGTTGCCAAGTCTTTTTTAGTCAAAAATAGTAGTTTTAAAATAATTACCCAAAAAGTATAGTAGATAGCGAAAAAATTAAAAAAATATAGTAGGTTTTAAAATACTTTATTTCTTAAAAGAATATTTTTTGCTTCTTTGAGCCTTCATAGCTATTAGTGCAACTTAAATTACTAAATACCATTAGCTTAGCTTTAATTAATTTTATACTGGCCCTATTGCGCTCATCTTGCCATTTATCATTCATTACAGAACATATACGCTCTGTATAGGCGGATGTTGCCGGAATTGATATTATTTTTTAAATATTTGTAAAATCGGCATCACTCAAAACTTGTTGCCATTTTTCAACTGTACTTGTTGAAGAAAAATTTTCACCAGGAAGAAGAATATCTACAATTTTATTCATCTGATTTATTTCTATATAAAAATCATTAAGTAGGTGGCTATTAGGACAAAACACAAATTCAGAGGGGAGGCGCGAAATTGGCAATCTGTCAAACTCAAAGTGACATACCAGAATAGATATTATTGCTTAGTGGGTTTTATGTCAAATAGGTAATATAGTAGTTTCGCCTACTATATACTTTTTTCATAAATGCGAGTATAGTAGTCGGGCCTCTAATACAGTAGGGTTGGCAACCCTAGTTGTATCCCAAATGTCCCTCTTCCTATTAGTGTTAAGACCACTCTCATCTAAGTTTTGTTTGGTTTGGTTTGGTTTAAATAAAATTCTTACTTACTTACTTGGTTAAGTAGGATTACGTAATTATAGATTAGGAACATTTTCAATTATTTTTGTGTGTATGTAAAATATACGTATCCAAAAATTAAAGGTAGGAATCAAGGAGTACCTACTTCATTGGTCCCGAGAGAAGGAAGAAAATAATAAAACAAAGGATCATCTCATCCATCAATTATCTATCTTCTTCCAATATAATGTTATATTTTCGCATCAAAATATGCCTTATTCAGAATATCAAATAAAATATATTTTGCGGTGTATACGCTTAAAAATTGGCATCATTTCTTCGATATACGATATATCACCCTCCGACCCGCCGACGCCGGGACGGGGATCGGCTGGCTTGCCACCTCTATGAATGGTGAAATGTGGCTAGGGCTGCGAGGAAGTAAAACATTATTAGGTATTTCAACACCCTACAATATAAAATACCTACATCGCGTAGAACATTTATCTAGCCCTGTTTAAAAATATCAGAGGGGAAACTTTCGTAATTTTAAGAATATTCAGTCTCAATCTGTCGAAAATTCCTCTGATTTTCCTACATTTTTGACATTCATTGTCGTTGAGATGAGATTGCGACTAGATTTTGAACGTTTTTAATTACGGGAATTGGACTTCAGAAAACGGTAAACGCTCCTCTTTTTTCAATTTACATTATTATGAATAGTGAAAACCTTTTTTTTTTCTTAGTTATCTTACAAGGTTAGATAATCATGACTAATAGAAACTCAAAGGTTTTGTTTCCTTTCTTTTGTTTGTATTCAAATCTGTTCATGTTTTATCCTAAAGCTTAACGATACCTAAATAGAAAAATGTTGTTTGCTTTTATAAATGAACCGCAGAGGGGCTCGTGGCTAAACAATAACAGTCGTATGGGTAGATAGAAGGTAAATTTACGCTTGCCAAAGCCGTTCCGTGGATGGATGACCATTGACCATCAATTCAATCAACTCAGCCTATCGCAGTCCACTGCTGGACATAGGCCTCTCCCATGCTGCGCCACAACACCCTGTCCTCCGCCTTCCGCATCCAGTCCATCCCAGCAACCTTCTTTAGATCGTCCGTCCATCTGGAGGGCGTCCCACGCTATTATACGCTTGCCGATACGCGGTCTCCATCCATTACACTTCGAGAACCCTCCGTGCTTCCAGAAGCCCGTTAAGCCGTTGCCGCGTTGGTTTCGGCTGTCACTAGTAGATCTTTGACAGTCGATACGAGTAGTCAGAAGCCTGAAATTCTGATAACCAGTGTTACTCTCAACCAGTTCCCCGTAACTGGGTTATGTAGGTCAGATGCAGTCAGTCCATGTAAAATACTGATATTCATCTGCACCCGGTTAGACTAGAAGCCGACCCCAACATGGGAAAAAGCTTGGCAGATGATGATGATGAACTCAACCGCATAAATATGTTAATATTTTTATTGCATCATATAAAATACATCGTATTTGTGTCAGCCCTGTAACCACCAAGGATCGCGTACCGATCCCGGGCTATTCGGAATAAATATCCGTCATATTGAAATATTTTAAAATGGAAATAAGAAAAATATAGTGGCGGCTTACATTGCAGCCTCCGGTATTTTACACAGGGTGTATCACCTGGGAAATGCATGAAAGAGAACGATAAAGTATCACTCGGTATTGAGTTGTGTGAACTATTTTTGTGAAAGAGTTTAGATCAATGTTCACTTAGTTGTCCGTCTGTCAGTGAGGTTTTTCTTGAGATCTATGTAACTTAGGGGTTGAAACCTTCGGGCCGTGGGGTCCGAGTGCTCATGGTCTTTTTAAGGAAATTTCGAAACGGCTGGTTAACACTTCCCGTGACCCGAGGGCTGGCTTTTACCTTGGCCAGAGGCTAAGCATTGGCATACAACGAGGTAATGCCGCCAGTCTCTTGGTACATTACCAGTCGACAGCGATGCGGATAAATTTTACGACGCTATTTTAGTTTGTGAAAAGTTATAGTTAAGTTAGGATATAATTTTGAGGTTTTACAAAATAAATACTTCGGAATTTGAGTTTTTGTTTGTTTTTCAGAAAGGTTCATCTTTTTTTATTGATAATAATAACTCAATCTATCGCATATACTTTGAAGACAATATTATTTCAGGTATTCAGAGCTTATGTTACTCCAAATACAAAAGTTCAAGTTAAAACTCTATAATGAACAAAATGGATACAGTTCATCAACTTTGCTTCCGAAACAGTGCCTTATTGTGTAGCCATATCAATCCCACACAATTTCCTTTAAACGGAGCAACACAACAATATGTAGCGAGCACAATCGATTGCGTTCAGATTGCATGCAATGCGGCGTCCCGATTAAATTATACAACGCTTTACGATCCTTTTACATTAGACTGCGATATAACTGCGGGTGGAATGCGTATCTATGACGATTATAGACCGCATGTGGTTTAGGCCGTTGGTTGCACAGTCCATGTTCCAGATATTTGCGAAATGATTAACGTAAAAACGTAAATTGTAAATATCTAGTCCAGGCATTGACTGAATAGTTTACTAGATTAGTATGATGAAGTCATTCTGAAATGGATTATTATAGTTGGACCTACGATAATTTTTCTACGACAAGATGTATTTCGAGTCAGGCCCATCGTCGACGACGCAACTCAAAAGTAACGTATTGTTACGCGCCGTAATTAATGCCTGATACATGATGACATTAGTTACCACTGTCGCCATCTATTCTGGAATAGCGGAACTGATAGAGGCGCCATCTATTGTGGAATAGTAGAACTAATAGTCACTAGCGCCATCTATTGACGAGTAGATATGACGAAGCTAGAACTTACCAGAACTATCGACATCTGGTCAGTCGGGGCCGGTATATACTCGAACATTCCAGACGTTTCTACAATAGAAGGTTCTGGAACTATCTGCGGCACTATATAAGGCCGGGACTAGCCGCGACCAGGCAGACTTGGTTCTGCTATAGAAGCGAATACATCGAAAGCGATCTTCAAGTGCGACTTAAGAGCGATTGAGTTTTATAATTAGTGTTTCGAGTTGTTGTTAGTGTTGATTAATTAAAGTGTAACTTTTGTTAATTTTTATCGGCAGTTATTATTGTCACGAACCCGAAGCTCGTAACAGTATTACAAAGTCAAATCAATAATGAGTAGGCAGAATGTCATATCACTAGTATTTCAATGGCGTTGTGAACGACGGGCCAAACTAACTAGCCTGTATTGTTCCAGTGCAAGACAAATACCTCGCTCTCCCTTTTACACACAATTCTGTATTGTGCCACTCCTTTTGGTAGTTGTTTTGAATTCTCTAAAAAACAGAAAAAGAGCAATAATTTTTGTAAACCGGACATTACAATCTGCAGCTGTAATAACTCTCGTAATCCATCATTTAGAATTCAAAATGGCGGATTTGGTGGTTGGCTGCAATTTCAGTCCCTGCTGCGAAGTTATTACATGGCGACATGTTCACAAATCAGAGGGAACTCGCAAGCCGATAACTCCGTTAGTGTAGACGGGCATTAACAGCTCCGATGAGCAGTCGTCGGAAAATGCATAATACATTGAAACGGCTTTTAACTGTGACACTTTAGACTACGACACAAATTGCTATGCTAATGTCCTACACTTATGTCTAAGCTTTTGTGTGCTCACTTGAATTTATTTTTAGAGTAAAATTCCCATTATTTTTAGACAAAATTGTTTTACGTAGCAGTGTAATTAATTAAAGAAAACAAAAACAAATAGAACTCATCAGTCTTTATAGGTAGGTACTTGTTTACAAGTTGTGTTAGTTTTCAATGTAATCACAATCGGCTAAATCCACCCCGATTATAATTGGATCAGATTCGATTCAAACCCTTGATCACTAGTAGATAATCCTTGAGCTAGACACGATAGCAGGTTTTCAAGATCAATACATACCACACAATTAGAGTATCTGTCTGTTATACTAACTTGTGTACATTATAATAATATTTGGTATAACCTGTGGTCTACGCGTGTAGCATTACATTGTAGTCTCGTAGCACTAACCGTACACGTGTCGAGTGCTACGAAGTGTTTGCGTAGCGGTTTCGTAGCGAGTTGCTGTAGCATGAATTTACGGCGTAGTGCGAAATGCGAAATGTCGGTTGGTGGAAGTTTATTCTGGGAAAAGCCAAGGTACTTCTACCAAAATCAGAGACCGTTCCGGGAATACGTCCTTAGGGTTCCCGATATAATTTACTGAAATATTCTTTTTAAATACGTCTTGCAATAAGTATTAGACCTACTCTTTTTTACTACTGCTGCCAATCTGAATTTCGATTATATTCTTAATTTAATTAAAACCTTAAAATACACGTAAAAATAGCTAACCCTTTTCTCTGCACTGTAACTTTCCTAATACATTTACTCAAACTCACACACGACTGAATTAATTAAACAGCAAGTCGCCAACTCAATAACCACAATTAAAACAACATTAAATCCGTGACAAACGTTAATTAAATTAACAGCTGATTTGAACAACCTACGCGAAACCTCTACTATAATCAAATTCAATCCTCAAACACGGCCGCACATGAATATTCATGCGGCCGTACTATCGTAAACCGTCATGTCCAATACGCGCCGTGTAAGCATACATACGCAATTAATTAATTGCCAGCCAGCGTTAGGCAACATCTGGGACATAGACACGGGTTGGCGATTAAATTTTATGATCGCAGCAGATGTACGGTGTTGTTAATGGCCGCATGCAATCGGTGACGCGTTTCGGTAAATTTCGAATTTGGAACGTTCCAAATTTGAATGCAGTGTGGTCTTGTACATAATTATGTGGATTTGAAAGGAGATTTGTAAGTGCATTCATAAAGGAGTTTGGATGCAGTTTACAAATGTTTTTGTATTTATAATTTGTGGCATAAATCTCATGTGTCAGAAGCTTGAATTCTATCGCGTTTTAGTGGGATACGCGAAATTATGTGTAAAATAATAATCAAATGAAGAATGTTACTACGGGCCGATTTTTTGACCCGTAGTTGACTCAACCAATTGTTAAAAATAGTAACTAATGATTAAATTTTTACAAAATGTGTTTTGATGAATTTTTAGTTTATCTAATGGTTATATTTTTATCTAATAGTTAATGATTTAGTACTAGCAATGATATTATATCATTAGATAAACTAAAAATGGATTAGACACATTTTGCGAAAATTTAACCATTACTTACTATTTTTAACAATTGCTTGAGTTTAAAAACCGGCCCTTAGTGATTTAAAAACAAACAACATGAGTTTGGAAAACCTACACTTACTTTTTGGTATAAGGTAAGCAACATTCTTGAAAAAAAGTTAGACTCATTGTGACTCATCCCCTTTAGGATTGAAGATTTTTATATTCAACATTCAGAGTGATTATACCAAACATCTATGCAACATAATGTACGCACGATCAAAAAAATATGGATCGCGTCGTTATCAACTTCAAAAGTTAATATATCGGAAACGTGATACTTTACGGGGTTTGAACTTATTATGTTTTCTGTTTGCATTGATATCAGCTATCGATTTAGATAGGTAAGATGCGTGGCAGCCATTTTGAAAAAATAACAAAATTGCGGACAGTAGGTATGCCACGAACCTATAAAGCCGTTTGTAGACTAGTATGAAAATATTTAAATAAATAACTTATTTAGATAATTTTTAACGTGGAATGGAGGGGCTTGTGGCTAAGTAATAACAACCGCAAGGGTCGATCGATCAGGTTAAGCTACGCTTGCCGCGGTCGGTCCGTGGATGGGTGACCTTTACCTGTAGGTAAAGGTCACCCATCCGAGGGATGGAGGGGTCTTGGTATGTATACCAAGACCCCTCCATCCCTCGGAAAACACGTTAAGCCGTTGGTCCCGGCTGTCATTCGTGGATCTTTGACAGTCGTTACGGGTCGTCAGAAGCCCAAAAGTCTGACAACCAGTCTCACCAAGGGGTATCGTATTACCCAGTAACTGGGTTGTAGAGATCAGATAGGTAGTCGCTTCATGTAAAATACTGATATTCAGCTGCATCGGGTTAGACTAGAAGCCGACCCCAACATAGTTGGGAAAAGGCAGGCAGATGATGGAACTTTTAACGTGGAATATTTAATCAAATCCAGAATAAACTTCTACCAACCAAGGCAATCTTTAAAAACTCCCTTACTAATAAAACTATTAGATTATGCATACAATTGGAGCGATATTCCTCAGTAATTGGATGACAACGGCTCGGCGCAGTGCGGTGCAACTAATGGCCTAACTTAATAGCTGTCACATACCATTTAGATTACATTGATCGTTATTGACTATCTTGTGTTATTGCGTGTTAAGGATGTTGTTGATGTAGTGGGAGATTAGTTCAGGCAATATAATAATGAAAATGAATAATAATGAATATAAATGTTTATACTCGGTGTCAGAATTTATGACAAATGATAATAATGTCAAAAACAGTATCAAAAATATTATGAGTACAAAATTTCATCAAGGTCCTAGTGGCCTTGATGAAATTTTGAACTCATAATATTTTTGATACTGTTTTTGACATTATACCTGCAATTAATTTGACATTATATTTATTGGGTGACATATTTTATACGAATTGACTTTTGAACTCGACATTTCACATAAACGCTAATTGGGCTTTTATATGTATTGTTCGTTTTATGTACATGTATTGTTTCTGCATGTGATAATTTTATTGAACATTTAATTTGGTATTGTTTCTGCATATGATAATTTTATTTAATATTTTATATCTAATGTTCAACACAATGTAAATTGTTTATGAATAAATAAATGAATGAATGAATATGACTGTGGTCTGATAGAAACCTAGATGTGCATGTTCGTAATCAAGAGTCATTCGGTTTATACTCGGTACCTAGGCTGTGTGACTTAAATACACATCAGTTACACAATATAGCAAGTATTTTGACTATTCAAACATTAGTTAGTTATGAGGTAGACTGTAGAGCTCTTAATAAGTTTTGATACCTAGACAATGACTAAGTATCTAAGTATACATATTTTATTTATCTACTTATATCTACCGTTACAGGATATAATGCAATAAATGCGCTTATACTAACTTAATATATACTAACATATATAACTAATTATAAATAATGAATCCTTTGTAAATTCACTCAGAAAACAACAGAATAGATCCGTCTCACTCGCTATGAGGTTGAGCATGCATGAAATACAGGTTGGCAGGGCTGTTACCATGGATTCAGCACATGATTCTAAACACCCTCACGTCGATAGATTTCATCGGTTATTACACTACACAGACACTACAAAGTGAAAAATAACTTTAATTTCAGAAGTCGGTGGCAAACAACGAAAATGCGAACCCAACGACACCGACTTCTGAAATTAAAGTTATTTTTCACTTTGTAGTGTCGTTTTTGGAAGTCGGTTGTTTTTTTTTGCAAAAAAGTTTTTATTTTTCACTTTTAAGTTGTAATTTTTACCAGTAATTTTGGTTTAAAAACCCAAGTACTGAACCGTTTTTGATGAAATTTCTATGGGACTACTTCAGAAGTATCTCCTTTCGAACAAAAAATATTTATAATTTTGAAAATCGGTCCACAATTGGCGGAGTAATGGCGTAACAAACACACAAAAAAAAAAAAACATACCGTCGAATTGAGAACCTCCTCCTTTTTTGAAGTCGGTTAAAAAAAGTTATCTGTTCCATACATTTTGATCGCGTAGGTATTGCATTTTCCTATGAAACAACAGATTTTTTTTGTTAACTGACAGAAAATTTCTACGCTTGAGGTTTAAAATTATATTTTAGTTTAAATATATGCTTAATTCATGATTACAGGTTGCGCGTCGATGTACCTGCCACCCTGTATATCAGCTTCTTGAGATTGTAATTTTACCATACGGAATAATATTTAATGTTTCTCTGAAATCATTATTATTTCGTTGAAATGTCATTAAATTTATTTATCACTAACAAGTAGATGTTTTTATAACCTTGGACTTAATACTAATTTTTACTAAACGCAGCCATGAGTCATATTACTTGTTTATTGCATAAGTAGAAAATATGTTTTCGAACTGAAGTATGACAACACTACCATGCACATAGCTTGTGTATTACGTATTAATTAGGCATTTATTTCCTATATTATCATAATCAACGCTAAAAATAACCTAACATACCTTTGAAAACCCCTAAAACACGAATATACGGCAAGATGATTGTTAATGAATAATTTCAACCTGCACCCTAATTGCGTAACACACGATCAATCGGAATCGGTTTCATTTTGACAGTTCAACAACATTCATTGCGTTATTTACGTGTTAAGCAGACAAATTTTTCGAACTTACGAAGCAATGGATTAGCAATTTGCTTCAAAATGATTCAGATTCCGATTGATCGTGTGTTACGCAAGTAGGGTGCGGCTCCCTTATTGCGTAATTTTTTTTAAATCACAATCCGAATCTTTTTGGAAGAAATAAAACTAATCCATTGCTTCAGATGTTGGAAAAGTTTGTCTGCTCAACCACGTAAATAACGCAATGAATGTTGTTGAACTATCAAAATGAAAGCCTTTGCTACTGTTAGTGCTTTACGCAATTAACCCGATGGTTCTTAGCGAATAAGAATACTCTATAGATGGAACGCACATAAAAATCTCGTTTCTTTACAGATAACTTCCAAGGCGACATCGCGATACCAAACGTAGACTACTTCAAGCCACCGACAAGTGCGCCAGTCAACAAAATAAACAAGTCCCTCCAGGAGGAGGTAGAGAGGTTGAAGAAAGAGGTGCTATTAGAAGGGCTGCAAGTAGAAGAGGAGGGCCTGCCAGATATATTGAGGAAGAGGACGAAACAACCACTGCCATTGTCGCAAGAGAAGCCAAAGAAGTACAACGATGCTGTACTGATGACAAAGGTAAGGAAGCAGGAATTTATTGGCATGAAAACAAATAGAGTTTGGTGGTAAATAAAACCAGTATTTTCGATATTAAAGTCTTTGAAATATAATTAAAGTAACATGTGTTTTATAAACGGTTATCTTGAAGATGAAAAGACTTAAATTACTTGCAAAACTTCTGCACGTCATCAAACATTTTTGATAGATCCTCTGAAGTTTATCAAAAAACATTATAAAAGCAATTGCCTGTCTTTCACAGTCACAAACTTCAATCACCACCTGTTGCGAATGAAATTGATAAGGAATTCTGATTTTCTAAATGCTGAGAAATGTGAATATGCCAGAAATACTTGATTTTTTGTCGTGATGGCAATTTAGTTGTTTGCTTTTAAGTAAAGTCAAAAATATTTTGTTCTGAGTTTGTTTTGTAAGAATATTAACTTAAAAGGAAGGATCAAGAACAAATTATTTAACATCATAAATAAAGCCCCTACTGAACCACTTAACTTAACAAGACGTTTTCTATTCCAGATTTTACCTTCGGGTCTAGACAAATCGCTGCTGTTAAAAAACGGCAAATTGCCTCCGGAAGAAATGTTAGACAATTACACTAATGCAGCCAATCAAACGAAAATAGACCACTTAAACCAAACTACAGTACAGGACAACCTGACCGAATCAGAAAGTTTAGAACAAGACGGAGTTCTAGTAGTAAACGTTTCAACGAACCACATACTTAATTTAGAAGAGTTTTACCCTCATATACAAATCACTAATGTTTCCAACAAAATGGATGAGATTACAAACAAGATACAAAGTAATAGTAGGGAGATTACTGGAGATTCTAAGAATAATTTAAAGTTTAAGGGTATGCCTGATAATATAACTGTAGCTCCTGCTCCAACTAATGGTGTTTTGCCTTCGAATGAGCAAGAGGAAGAGAAAGTTATAAACAAGACAGACTTGGATGTGGATGAAAAGTTATCTGAACCTAACTTGCTGCGGCCAACGGAGAGTCTGCAGAGTTTGATGGAAGAGACTGGTGGAAGGAGAAACAGACGAAGAAGAAGGAGACACGGTAATGGAAGACGGTATGGCTTTAACTTTCCTATCTTCTTTTCACTTTGCTTCTACTAAACTCTATACTACTGCATTACCAGTTACTTATATCTTTGATATCTTTTTTCCTATCTTCAAATTTTTTCATCAGTCGTCTACAGAAAGTCAAAGTCAAAGTATTCATTCGTGTGCTTTTTGGTGATACAGCAGATCTTACAGTTATTTTATGGAAACTCAAAAAGCTACCCATTGGGCATACACTCTTTAACAATATAAGAATTTAAAATTGATATGGTATACAAAACAAAAAAAGAAAACGTACAGGAGTAACTAAGTACCAAAGTTTTTATAGAACACTTAATTATAGTACTATTATTAGACATTGTCGCTATTGCAGTCGCAGAGAAATAAAAATAAAGTCTGTGTCAAAGCTAAGAAATATAATAGGTACTGCTACATATTCATTTCCTCGCTTTAATAAATGCATAAAGTTTGAATTCTTACCATTCAGTAAAACACACACATTTCTATTAATAAAATACAGAATTAGAATTCTCAAGCATCTTGGTTGCATTCATTTATTACCTACTTAGTGCAGCGGAATGAAAAATTATGAGATAGAATAAAATTCCTCTTTATAAAACGGTCTATGATTAAATTCATTTTGAACGAGTTCTCAAGTCGACGGCTAGATCACAGACGTATTCAAACTACAAGACAAGATTAAACTTATTCGGAAGCTCTATTTAATTTTAAGTTATGTTTCAACGCGTCCTTTGACCAGACTGCAAGCGATTGGTTGAAGAATATATTACAATGTTTTATGCAGTTAATTTACCTAAATATTGCATAATCAGCCTATGATGTTCCCACCGCTGGGACATAGCCCTCCTTTCTTTGAGAGGGAGTGGGCCGCAATCTACCACGCGGGCCCAGTGCGGTTTGGTAGGTGGAGGTCACATGTCTTCGAATTGATGTTTCCCTAACAATGTTTTCCTTCACCGTATTTAGAACCGTGGTGATGGGTCGTTTTGGAACCGTGGTGACTTTTACAAATTAAAGCGCCTGTGTGGGTTCGAAACCCGTTACCACTGCTGGGACGCAACTGTTCCCAAATAACCTAAATAGTGACTAAGTCTCCACCGAAAACTATCAAGTGACCAGAGATGATACTCATTTTTCTCATCAAACAAATTATTTAACCACAGTTGACTCCATAAAGGAAAATACTTCAGTCATAAATCAATAAAAAATAATAAAATAATGATACAATTTGATTTGATCCAATTTTCCTTGTTCTCGATGTCACAAACAATTTGTAGTCAATATCCTATTTCCCACAATAAAACGCTTCAATGACAACAATATTTACCTCTTTGTCTTCCACGGCCGCGTTCTAATAGAAAGCAATTGTAGCGCGAATACGCGATAGTCGCGCTCATAAGTCATTTTTTCTTCGGTGAATCGGAACGCATGGTCTCGCCGAAAGAGGGCGCCTACCCTTTTTTCAAATAAAAAGTGACAAACGAACGCGACGATCGCTTTCTATTAGGACGCGGGATTAGTGTCCAAATGTTGATGCCACAGAAGATTTTTATAGTGCCACAAATTAATATGACGAAGTCACTTTAATTGGAACTAACGATATATGAAAAGTGTCCCTCAATTTTTCTTTACCAATAGCAAAGCCATTACAGTTGGTGAGTTTGTGAGACAGTAACTATAATCATCTTGATCTCGAATACTCAACGGTAGTAGACATTTAAGCTCATAGGTCTTATAAAACCTCTTTACAATCCAAATAGTTCAAACTTTCCAGCCAACTTTCTTCATCTCCAACATTATTTTTGAACCAATACTGGTGTTCTAATAAAGACTCATTAGTGTCTGTTCACTGCGCACTTTTTACTTCCCCGTCGAGCAAAGGATCGGCTCTATTGAATCCTGTGAATAAGCCTCGCACCGTAATTGCGACTCCGACTCCTTCCTATACTATGAGTTTTGAATCTAAAGTTATGCTCGGATTTTAAGTTGTTCTTTTTAAGCGTTTTCTGTGGATTTGAGTCTATGAATGTCTGCTTTTGACGTTTGTAGATTGAGTTATTTCACATAAAGAATAGAACGGTCTTGAATGAATTTTGATTTTATCAGGAATCCGTCTGAAAATAGATCGATAGATGAACGATTGGTTTCAAACGAGATTGTCTATTTCTGTAGGGTATCTATTTAATCCAACCTGTAGGTAATACTTCTCATTTCGCGCTCCTTAAAATATGATTGGCTACTCTAATAGAATGATTGCGGCTCTTTTTGTGAACCTCAAATAATTACTATTCTGGGGTCTTAAAAATACTAAATAGCCAAGTAACGGCGACCAACCGTTCTAACCTTACATTTGGTCGTGGTACCCTAGCTAAGTTACTACGACCAACTCTGAGAAAAGGCCAGAGAGTTAAAAAGAGGCTCAATTACTTTAAAAAGTGTGCATCTTTAGAAGCGCAAATAGTTTTAAGAGGATCAGTTAAATATTTCCGTTTTCTATAATAGGGGTCTCTTAAAAATACAGATGGCATACTTAGATATGCAGTGCATTTAGATTTGCAATCTACATAGCTTTAATACCTCCATTCATTAACTTGGTTTATTTAAACGAAACTCGACTCACGAAGTGCTTGGCTCATCTATTTGCCTTTTTTTCTAATGTTTAATGAGCTTGTGGTTTCTTTTCTGTCTTCAAATCATTTTTGGCGGAAGAATAATAATGAAACATGTGATGTATAATGAAAATAACAACGAACTTCTCCTTTTTAGGCTTCGAAACATTCACTCGGGCGAGAGAGTCAGCCAGAACACCCTCAACACAGCGGAAAACAAAACAGTCTCCCAATTTGTCCGAAAAAAGTTTTTTCGTCACCACAAGAAGCACAACAGTGGAGAACATAGAACGGAGAAGAAGTTCGAAATACCTGTACATGAATTTGAAGAGAGATTTGAAGCTAAGCCACCGCCAAAAAAATTAAATAAAACACAAACACAAAATTTTGATAACTGGTTTTTTCGTGACGACATGGAAGACTTAGAAGCCGCTGAAACTAGTTTTTTTAACAATACTGAGGTAAGTGACTAGTTTAATGAAGCGTTTAACGGTGATAGAATTAAACAACTACATAGGAATGCTTGTCAAAAGCTTAACTTTAAAGTATCACCTTATGAATCCCGTTGTTGTTATCAACATTGAGATGTTAATATTATTATATGTACATTCAAATCGTCAAAACATTATTCACCAGCTTAGGTTATATCGTCAAACAAACAAATTCCATTAAAAAATATTTAATAGCATCAAAGATTTCCTCAATTTCGAAACCCAACCTCGAATCACAGTAGACGTAACTACCCACCCTATCATTTAGCTCCCCAATATAATTAAACTGCATGTAGATGACAAAGATATTCCAATTCGGGCTCAGTTACCGCGTTGTCAGCGATTAAATCAATTACCTTCCATTATGGTAATCCGGTAATTGGAGCCCTAGCTTAAAGGCATTCTCATTGAAGCCATCTGCATAATATCGGATTATAGAATTACCTTAATGAGTGATTTTGAACGAGATTTAGTTGATTACATCGTATTTGATGAAGTACACCAAAATTTTATCAAAGAAAATATTAGAATAAAGAAGACAATGCTTTGTATAAAGTAATATTTCAGTAGCCACGAAAAAATGTAATCATCTTTGAATGTAATAATGAAGTACAAAATTCTAATAAAGTTATTATGGAGGGGAATGTATATTAGTACATTTTCAACGCGATATTCAAGCTTATTTACCAAGTAGTATTTAGATCGTACCACGTTGTTAATTGAGGTTTATTTATTGATATTTAATTTAACTATTTGTAGTTTGTTAATTGATACAGATGTTTGATAGAAAATAGACTAATTAGCTTTTGTCTCTCCGTCGATAGACATTTGCACTTAGATGACTATGTCGAAAGTCATGGGTTTGGTAAAAATGTTTCGTTTTCTGCTCGGCATGATTATTCTTCATTTTTCTGGTTGAAATTCACAAAAAAAAATTCTCCTGCAACAAAAAAATAATAAAAAATCTGTGGAAGAATCTTTAGAATCTGTTACACAGTGCTCAATCAGTACAAATGAAACAGAATGTGTTTGAAATTATGTACAGAAATTAACCGGAATACGTTGGGCTGGGCTCGTTTCCGGATGACAGCGATGTGGACGAGTACTTCGACGCCAAGTTTCCTTTTGTTTTTGTATTTATTTGTATAGTTAGTCATTTAATTTAGTACATAGTGTAAATTTTTAGTTGTCTATACATACAATAAACAAACTAGAAATACGTTGTCAAGCGATACAGAAACAGGATAGGCCACAAATCACAATTCAATAGTTGCTAACTAAAGTGGCGAAAATCTTTATTCACAAACTATTTGGTGACAAAATACTTCCACCAAACAATTAAATATTATGTCAATATCTTATCTCACATCCTGTTCCAGGCAAAAAAGCGTCACCGCTCAATACGAGCAGCGACGAACAGGAAGGAACGAATCTGGGAGAACGGCGTGATTCCCTACGAGATCGACGGGAACTTCAGTGGGGCACATAAGTCCTTGTTCAAGCAAGCCATGCGGCATTGGGAGAATTTCACTTGTGTTAAGTTTGTGGAGAGGGACGCAGATCTGCATAAGGATTATATTGTTTTTACTGAGAGGCCTTGCGGGTAAGTGTGTTGATTACTTTTTATTAATTAATTATCTATAATTAATAAAACGTCACAGGTAAAAATTGAGAGGTTTGTATGCTATAGGGTATTTAACATGCAAGACTCTTAGAAGCCGAGCAAAAAGAAAAAAGTATGAAATGAAAGAATGCTAAGCGAAAACGAACTAAGAAGGCGGGCAGGCCATACGAAGCGACGGGGTGGATCGGAAGAACCAGAAATTTCTCGACGAGGTTGCGCACAGAGACTAGGTGTATTATATTTCTGGTCATGACTGGTGATGATCACAGATCCTGTGTTGTCACCACCTCATAATATAATCCATGTTACGAATCAGGATACATTGCACGATTTATTTATTTGATAAAAATAAATGGCACATGGCATCATAGTCAGTACTATGATGTCAGAACTTGCGAATAGCTAATGAGATGTATCTTCTATGTAATCAAATAGGACTAGATCTGAGGTACATATGTACGGTTTGTTTGTATCTATTAGCATCTTGAAAATGGATGAGGATTACAACTACAAATCGGCGATATCAATGTATATCTATACTAATCTATCTGTACTAATAATAAAGCTGAAGAGTTTGTTTGTTTGTTTGATCTCTGAAACCGCCAATCGGATCAAAAAAATATCTTTTACATTTGATAGCCCAATCCTTGGGAAAGGCTATAGGTTACTTAAGATCACGCTAGGACCCTTAGAAGTCGAGCAGGAACAATAAAAGTCAGAAAGAACGCTAAGTGAAAGTAATAGCGCGGGTAGGCGATGCGATGCGACGCCACCCCGTCGCATTGCATCATCGGGGAGCAAGAAATTTCAGTTTGACGAAGTCGGTGACATACAATCACCCTGACGACCAGCCATTCCAAAAATATGCAGCAAAATCTTTCTTGAGTCTGTATTATCATACCTTATGGAAAATAAATGGTCATCTTGTCACTTGTGAATTTGAGTATCAGCAGGTCTAGCTTAGTCAGTACAACCTAACCGTCAGTACAACCTAGCACATCTTGATTGCTTCATTTTAGAACTCTTTTCCAATTGTTAGCTTCCGGTATATTAGGTCCGTACCGACGACCTTCGAAGAACAACGATGAAGTCATGGACATCTGCTGGAGACGGTGAAGGACCGATCGTTGTGGCGGTGTTTGAGGCAGACGTATGACGTCTGCCCCTGCAGTCTCGACATTCGTAGCGATCGCTTTACGACCGAATTCGGTCGCAAAGTTCTGTCACTCCATACATTTCACCTGTCAATTCGGGACTTTGCGAACGAATTCGATCGTAAAGCGATCGCTATGAATGTCAAGACTGCTGGGGCTGGTCCAATAAACACTGTCGGTAAGATTCAACCATCAAATAACCTGGTTTCTGCTCCATAGATGCTGCTCCTTCGTCGGCAAGCGCGGGAGTGGTGCTCAAGCCATCTCCATCGGAAAGAACTGTGACAAGTTCGGCATCGTTGTCCATGAGCTGGGGCACGTGGTCGGCTTCTGGCACGAGCACACCAGGCCTGACAGAGACCGACACGTGCAGATCATCAGAGACAATATTATGCTTGGTAAGTTTCACAATAGGTTTTATACTTATGCCTATTTACA